>OX424441.1:10000-1500883 GCA_949152465.1 Cantharis flavilabris | reverse complement strand
TAATGAAATAAATGTTTTTTAACAGCCATCGGTGTATAAAATCGATAATTGTAAATACCGGCTGCTTTGTATCTTTATCTTTACTGTGTTTTTTTAAAATAATTTTATTATTATAAATTTATTTTAAAATTTGTTCGCCTACGGGCTTTAGTCCAATGACGTCCTTTCTCTATACTTTCACTTGCCAAATTGAAAATTTTATATTTTCTTTTCATTAGGTAATGCAAAAACAATTTTTAAAACGAGTTAACCATTGCGAAATAATTTTAACATCAAATTACATTTTTGTTTAACGCTTTTAGAAAGATGTTAACCTGGGGGGAAGGGGGGAGACGTTAACCAAATCAGTTATAATCTTAATAACGTATGAAAACCTCGGTAGTTTTTATTTTTCCAAGATCGAAAAATTAAGCATAGTTTTTGACATGGTATCGGAAGCGAAGGAAAAATTAGAAAATCTGAATTTGGAGTTTCATAAATTAATTAGCTTTGCTGTATAATATAAACCACATCAGTGGCTTAGTGTGATCGCTAGTGGAAAATTCTGGATTTGAATTTTTAGCTTAGCTTCTCCATAATTGGAGCTGTTGCATGTAGATACCGCTATAATACTCTCTCCAAAACGGAAGAGAGAAGAATGAAAAGCTTTCAAAAGAGACATTGTTGTCGATCCAATTTATCAGAATATCAGAATGTCACGTGGACAATTATTGAAGTTTTTCCTATTTCCTCATTCATTATGTTTTTCTGATTTTTAACAGCGATGTCGAGCAAGATCCGTTCCATTTTATGCTGTGGTTATCCATTCTGAAAGCAGCCTCTATTGGAAATAGGCCAATTACAGAACTCTTCGTACAAAATGTACAATATCTTTTAAATCTTTTACTGAATTCTAATATTGAATAATTTTTTTTTTTTTTTAAATAAAGAATTATATACTTTGGGACCCATTCTTCTACGAGATAGACTGCTTATATTTCTACCGAATCGAACGCTTCATTGTAATCGATAAACGCCATCTAAATCGTGAATTTGAATACGTTATCTGTTTCTATCAACATTCGAATAAATTGCAAATGAACAAGTTATGAAAAGTTATTCGAGTAACAAATATTCACATTTTTTGGGCTGCTCTGAAAAAAAATGCGATGACGTCATCGCGCAAAAATACTTTTAATTTATGAAATTTAAATTCAAAAATTAAGTTACCAGAGACCAAAAGGAGTAAAAATAAAATATATAACTTAAAGAGGCTTATTATGTATTAAAGATGGTTAGATATAGAAACGTGGAGAAATGAAAGTTTTTGTTACAACTCAAGAAGTTCCGGTTTGTTTCAATAATTTACGTAGTAGATTGAACTAACTTGAATTGTTATGAAACAATTGCCTTTCGGTTTCAATACTATCTCAAAAACGGGGTAAGATTAATACCTATCACGATCTATTGTTCTGCAAACTGTATTTGGAACAACATAGCACCAACGAGGCTTTTGAAATTTATTACAAAAATTTTATTCAATTTTTTGTTTATTCAATTGTCTTCGCCGATATTCCAGTTATCAAAAAGTTTCCATTTCTAATATACACATTGCTAATTGGAAAAATGTAGGATCATAATTTTGGAACGAAATGAGAAGAAGAAACTTTATGGATAGAAGAGTGGAACAGGGCACTACATATGAATTATCCATTTTGTCACGTCAGAAAGTATAAAACAATTTGAAAAATAAACAAAGATCAAAATTCAATCAACAAAATATTACGTTTTTTGGAGACTGACATTATCGGTCACAAAGCCTGGTCAATACAACTATAAGCAGTAATTTCCCATAGGGGTTTGGGTATGTTATTAAAAATTTATAATCAATGAATTTCATTTTTTCCCTTCCTGAAAACTATCTTGATGACATTAGATAACACCCTGTCTATCACACATTAGATGTAGGTATTTTTGTATACACTATGCGTCCAAGATATGAAGAATTTTTGCAAAGTTTCTCGCAAAGCAAAAACTGTTTTTTTTTCAAAAATCAATAAATTTAAATTTAAAAAAATGTTATGGTTTATTATAGTTTTCACAAAAAATAAAATTATATTGATTTCAATTTAAGTGATTGATGAGATTTATAAATATCGATTGAAAAGTAAAAAAATTTAATGAAAAAGCTGAAATTGAATCGAAGTGGTTAAGCAAAAAATCGTAAACAATCGATTTTGATTAAATGTTTGTAAATTTTGATTTAGAAAACGTAGTAGTCCAAATAATTACAAAGCATCAAAGTGAACTGGATAATTGAGATTATCCAATTTTCAATGATAATTCAATGGAAAAGCTGTAAACTTTTATCAATTAATTACTTAAAAATAATTTTAAAAATGTTCGATATCGAAGGAACCCAGGAACAGTAATATTTTTAAACCAATAGTACACATCGTTTATTATTAATTAACCATTAATTACCGAAAATCAATAAAAACTTGAAATACGCAATGAAATCGTAGGAGTAGAAGTATAAATAAATGATTGAAGTAGAAATTGCTATTACTGGGGATATTTATTGAAAAAATGAGTAATAATTACAAAAATCATTACCTTGTTTTTGAAGGAACGGGGTGGCTGCAGGATAATGTTTCACCGTAAGGACCACAATATCTCCAGCATTTCTTAAAATGTTAACTGCATCATCGTGTGGACATGCCGTTATATATTCTCCGTTAACTAAAATTTTAATAATTAATCAGTATAAATTTTTAAAGTAGGGTTAAGACCTTTAATGATAGCGTCGCCTACAAATAATTCTTTCGTTTGATGAGCTGCTTGATTTTTGTAAATTTTAGAAATTAAAATAGGAAGTTTATGTTCTGCACCCCCTTTAATACTTAACCCTAGTCCCCCAACCGCTTGCCTCCTGATTTGAACCATTCTCTCCTAAACAATTCAAAATTTTGTTTTTGATGTTGGTTTTGCTGTTTTTATTTACCTTTCCGTTAATTGGTTTAGTGTCCGGTGGTACAAGTTCTTCTTTTTGCAGTCGTAATACTTCCATGGACAGATGTAACTGAACAGGAATTGGTCTGCTTTTTCCATCACTCACTGTTACCATGCCTGTGCGAATTTTCAATTTTTGGTCCAATTTTTCTTCAATCGACGTCGACATCCTAGTTGCGTTTATCTTCATATTGAGGCTAAAATAAAATAAAATTAATTAAATATTTTTTATAAACAAACCAAGTTAGTACTGACCTGCGGTATTTTCTAATTGTAAAATAATCTTTAAATAATGGTTGCTGTAAAGACTATAATTGTAAATGTAGGTTAACACTTCTATTTTTTGTGGGTATATGTGTCGTGCTATGTGCAGCCATTTTTATAAAAAGATTATTAGGGGTAATAGTTCAGTGTGTCTTTACTTAGGGTGCAATTTTAGTAGCGTTGCACAGCGAATACTGTACTAGGAAAGGTTCGGATGAATGCTGTGCTTGAACTAAAGCGAACTGTTTCGTCCAAGTCGCTTTATTGATTTATCGCAACGAACTTGAAAAAACCACGTTAAGTTTACTAATGCGTATTTACTCAAATCCAAAATTATGAAAAATAAAATTAAAATTCCTTTTTCCAAAAAAACAAAATTTAAAAATATTACCGGGCTTAACCATGCCGATGTTTGGATTCTGACTCTTGATGCAAGAAAAAGTAAAATAAATTAGAAAAAAAACATCCCCATCTAAATTATAAGAAAGCAAAGGATTAATTAAATCCAGAAGAATAATTAAAATTGTGTTTAATTTAGGGGAAAAAATAATCCAAGACAAAACAGAAGGGGACATAAAATCACAAACAGCATTTTAGTCCAACAATTGAATTGAAAGAAAACCCAAGGGTAAACAAACATAAACACAGAAAGTTTAAAGAAATTTATTACAACAAACAATTAAAGTTTCTTATACAGTGCCATATTTACTTTCGAACCAGTACGTTTTTTAATAATTCGAGATATAAATTGGCCAACTTCTATTAATTTATTTAAGTCCAGACCAGTTTTTGCCCCAAGTCCTTCTAGGAAGTAAACTAAATCTTCAGTTGCAACGTTTCCGGACGCACCCTTCGCATAAGGACAACCTCCGAGACCAGAAACTGAAGAATCGATAACTTTAATGCCATGCTGAAAGAAAATAGTAGTAATATGCATAAGAAACTGGATTTTGACTTACTTCGAGAGCCGTGCATATGTTAATAAGTGCTTGGCCAAAAGTATCGTGGCAATGCATTGCAAGTTGTTCACTGGAAGCATCAACCAAAACATTTTTCAACATATTTTTCATGTTTTTCGTTGTTCCTACGCCGATTGTATCACCCAAAGAAATTTCATAGCACCCCAAATCCAATAGCTTACTTGTTAAATTAGCAACTGCTGCAGGATCAACATGACCGTCGTAAGGACATCCAACAACGCAAGAGACATATCCCCTGACTTTTAATTTTTCCCTCAAAGCTATATCAGTGACTGCCTTAATGCGTTGCAAACTCTCTTCTATGCTGCAGTTTGTGTTTTTCCTTGAGAATCCTTCCGATGCCGATGCAAATACTGCAATTTCTTTAACACCTACTGATAACTAGACATGCAAACGTAAAAATGAATAAAAACAAGAAGCTTGCCCTTTTTGAAATCTACATACTGCAGATTCGAGTCCTTTGAGATTTGGAACCAAAACCGGATAAGCAATGGAATTAGATTTTTCAATTTTGGAAAACACTTCCGCATTGTCAGACATTTGAGGAACCCACTTTGGGCTTACAAAACTAAAAAGGTTTCTCATTAATTTATTAACCAAAGTTACTCCAAAAATATCCAATTGCCCAAAATAAAGCAATGATTTCCCAAATTTCTCAAAATTTCAAACTTTTCTTGTAATTATGAATGAAAGTTTTCTACAGACGTATCCATCAAGTGTATCACGGCGATACCAGATGACGCCAGAAGTTATGTTTCAGATTTTCTATTAACTTTCAAACTTAGTTTTTAAGTAATTATATATTGAAATGCTATTCTAATTATTTTAATTCTATATAAGAAAAAAAAATATATCAAATATAATTTTTTGTTTTTCGAAAATTATTTCGTTTGTTAGTAAAAAATACTTGAAACCAATAAATTTATAAAATAAAAATATACCTAGTGACTTCTATACTTTTTAATCCGGTTTTGGAAAGTTTGTTTATGAATTCTATTTTTAGATTTGTTGGAACAATTTCTGGTTCGTTTTGCAGTCCATCTCTTGGTCCAACTTCGACAATTTTCACTTCCGCTGCAGACTGAAAAATCAATTACAGTATGCTACATCAAAATATAAATTTTTATTTCTCACACTAAAATGTTTTGCAATTTTAAAAGTATTTCTAAAATTAGGAAGTTTTACAACTTTGCACAGCACCATGTTTACACAATTTAACATTTATCTCGTATAATTTTTGTTATCACACTGAATGTCAATATAACTTTATACATTCCAGTTTTGTGCCTTCTCAATAGATGGTAATGCTTATCAAATTTATAATAAATTTTTTTACGTAGTCAAATTTGATATTATGCAAAATGCTAACACGAATGTTAAAAATTTTCAATACAAATTTTAAACTTTCTAAATTTTTACGATTAATTTAATAGTAAAAAAAATTTATTTCGAAAAATGCAAATATTTTGAAGTGATTGGATTTTGGAAAATTCTTTACTCTCAATAACAATTTCTTAATATTTTATTTATTTTATATTTTTTTTCAAAATTAATTTTGGAAGAGGAGCACCCCTTGTCCCCCCGCCCCCCAAATAAATTAATAAAACTCTGTCCAATTTGATTATTAAAAAAAAGGATAAAAATATTCAAAAGAAACAGAAATGTAACTCTGTTTGCTTCCAATTAGGACACAGCTTAGAAAAGATATAAAAATATAAAATATACAAATTTTAAGCTTATTTTATTAATTGATTTCAACAATTACGATTATATTCAACAACCTGCTGTATATTCGAATCAACAGCCACAGCTTATTCGTAGTCGCTTTAGTTCTCTAACAATATCAATTTGCTGGACGCTTAAATAACTTGTTTATAAACAAATCAATAAGCCTTACAATTAATTAACTTACAATCGAAATAATAATACTTCGAAAATTACTCCTACAGCAGGAAATGAAATTATTATTTATATTTGCCACCAGGGTCACCTTAATAAAATAACGAAAATATGAACATTAGAAAGAACAAATTGAATTTTTTTTTATAAGAACAAATCACTTTTCTATCCAATTTTAATTTAGTTTCTCCATTCCCAATTTACTTTAACTTTTTTGTTAATTGATTACTTTTTATGGTTTTTTTGCAATGCAAGAAGAAACACCAATAATCTTGTTTTTTGCTTTTGTTTTTTTGATTCCCTTTCTTTGTTTTTATTGCTTGGATAAACAAAAATCGTTAGAAACAGGATAAACTTTATTTTATTTGTTTGAAAAATGCTGAAACTAAATCACAACCACTGAAGACATGAAAAAAGATTTCCAGAATTAAAAAAAAACAAAAACAATTTGTTAATTGAACAAATAATTTTTTCTGAAAAAAAAATGGCAGCATAAAATTTGTTGTAGCAACAAAAAAACCTGTTATGGCAACTAAAACTCTTTAGCATTGCAACACTAAAATTTATTTTTGATTTTTTTGAGCAGCCATACCCGAAAAAAAAATCTCAAATAACAAAAATTTTATTAAATCGAACAAATAAATTAGTTGATATAAAGAAAAACATTGTTGTAGTAACAAAGTTGATTGTCCATTGAGTTTGTTAATATAACACTTTGCATTTTTTTTTTTAGTGCAGCTCTAAAGTGATTGATCTTAGATAAAATATCTATAAAAACTTTTTGGTCTAGAATTTCATTAGTTTTAACTATTTTTGGGATATCTCAAAAAGAAGAAAAGTTGTTGGCCAAAAACCGTTGTTGTACTTTGGTTGTACACTTAACAAGGATGTCGGAAAAAACTCAGTGTCACCTTGATAGATTGAAAAAAGCTTCCGCTAAATATAGTTTCATAAATGAAATGGTAGAGCAAATTTCAATATCGTAGACACAATAAATTTATTTAACATATTTAGCAAAGTCCCAAGGTAAAAATACAATTTAAGAAACTGAGACATTTTAAATTGGCTTTTTAAAATAATTTGCTGATATACTAAGGTTAATTTTTAAGAACATGCTATTTTATAAGCAAATGAAATAAGTAATACTTATTGTAATCAGCACTTATTGATGTAAAAATATAAGACGTGTTTATTATGTTTTAAAAGTCAGTAGCTTAACGCAAAAATAAAAAAAAATACATCACAAATCTTATAAAAATAGATATTCCTTGATATTAATAGTGACGGCTTTAGAAAACGTAAAGCTAGAAAAGTAAGTAGGTGTTTTATCCTCGATACTAAGTACAAATGTTGCCATAAATAACATCAAAATAGTCTTTCCTTCTCGTCCCAAGAAGGCAGGGGAGAGCGGAGTAGATTCGGACATGGAAACATTTTCAAATAATTTAAATTTGCCGCCTAAAACTGTAGTTATTGCTACCACCACCGTAAACATTTATTATAGAACTGAAAAAACTCCAAAAATTGTATTGGTTTCATTCTCAAAGACTCTTTAATTTAAAGAAAATATACAATATGCAAAAAGTGACCGTTTTCATGCTTCGGAGAGCACGTAAAGCCGGCAATTCGTCTGGGTTGATGATTATCATCTTCTACTATAAAAAATAGAATTGCAGACATTTGCCAATCCAATTTAAGCAGACAATTTAGGCAAATGCCGAAACCTTTCTTGAGAGAGAAAGGAACTTTCTAGCAAATATCAACTTTAGAACAAATATCAATCTTTTTGTAGCTTTTACAATTTTCATTCCTAACCTTTAGAATGGAAAGCAGGAATTTAAAAGTGCTGATGTTATTGTGATAATTGTGAGAGTTTCCTTCTGGTTTTTCGTTGGTTTTCGGATTTCGGTGTTGGGTGCAGACACCTATCCAGGCACCGGAATTTGAACACAAATTTCAGAATTCCAGCTAATAAAAGAGTGTCAAAATGAACTTAATAGTTCATTTTTAATATTCGGTGCACTGTCTGAACAGCAGTGCGAATGTACGCCACATTCCCCTACATAGTTTTTCTTAATGTTGAGTCCGATTTTAACTTGTAATTTATAATTTTCAAATGCGTGTCATAAAAATAAAATTAATATTAGCTTACAGTTTGTCGTTTAAATTCATAATTTAAAAAATAAATTCCTCGTAAGTTTGCAAAAAAATATTGCATAAAAATTGTCAATAATTAGTCATTAATTCTTTATCTATTTGCGTTGGTGACTAGGAAGAAATTAATGTTTTCACATCAGGATACATCAGGATGTAATTATTATATGCATACGTAGTAACATTATGAGCAATTTATAACAATATATGTAAGTAACATAGGCGTCGCCAAGGGGGGGTGAAAAAAAAAACTGGAAGAAAGCTAAACTACGACTGCTGAGGAAGGGAGACAAGCCGCTCGAGCTCCCTAACTCGTACAGACCAATCTGCTTACTAGACCACGCTGGCAAACTGTTCGAAAGACTGATCCTGCACAGGCTACAGCTAGAGATCGAAAAGACCGAGGGCCTCTCGGATAGACAATATGGCTTCCGAAGAGGTAGATCCACCACCGATGCGATCGACAGCGTGGTCCACAGAATCAAAACAACATTGGGCAAGAAGAAGAAGAAGCTTTACGCCGTTCTGGTGACGCTAGACGTCAAAAACGCTTTCAATTCGGCGAGATGGCAGACGATCATGAAAGAACTCGAGAAGAGGGAGGTGTCACCATACCTCCTCAACATCCTGTCAAGTTACTTTCACGACAGGACTCTGGTAGTGGACGAGAAGCTCTGGTAACAGACGCTCCCGGTGTCCAGCGGAGTCCCACAAGGTTTGGTACTTGGCCCTCTGCTATGGAACGTGATGTATGACGGCGTCCTCAGGCTCTCCACGCCACCCGGGGTGAGCATCATCTGCTTCGCGGACGACATCACGATCGTGGTAGAGGCCGACACGGAAGACGAGATGGAGAGATTAGTCAACGCTACCATCGCTGACATCGCTGAGTGGATGGCTGCTAGGGGGTTGCAACTGGTCCCGGAGAAGACGGAAGCGGTCTTGGTTATTGGAAGGAAGTGGATCAGGCCGGTCGGGTTTTCCTTGGGAGGTCACACCATAACACCGTGCGACCAGGTTAGAGTGCTGGGCGTGGACATCGACCGGTGCCTGTCGTTCAAGCCCCAAATCACAAGGGTTGCAACAAGAGCAGCAAAAACAACAGAAGCAGATATGGGCCTCGGCCCTTAGAAAGGTGACGTACAGGCACCTGCTCGAGTCAACCCAGAGGAAGAGCGCCCTGAGGATATGCAGAGCGTATAGAACCGTATCGAGGCGGTTCTTGTCTTGGCGTCCCTTCTGCCAATCCACCTCAAGGCGGAGATGCGAGACGCCAAACACAGATCCGAAAACAAGAACCTCTTCAAAGGCAGGTGTATGGATATCCAAAAGCAGTGGCAGTCGTCATGGACAGCGTCAGATAAGGGTCGTTGGACTCACCGTCTAATTCCTGAATTAGAGCCTTGGATAAACAGGAGGCACGGTGAGCTCACCTACGAAACCACACAGGCCCTTAGCGGGCATGGATGCTTCAGGAGCTACCTGCATCGCTTCAAGAGGTCCGATACCCCCAGCTGCCTCTTCTGTGGAGAGATCGATGATGCAGAACATACTATCTTCTTCTGTAATAAATGGACGGACCGCAGATTAGCCGCCCAAACGCAGCTGGGGCAGACCCTGACCCCCACCAACATCGTGAAGCTGATGCTGGTTAGCGAAGAGCTCTGGATGGTGATCGAGAGGATGCTGGTCGACATCATCTCCGCCAAGGCCAAACTACAAGATGAGTCACCAACATGAAGAGCAAAGTCCCGAAAGGGCGAACAACCAGAGGCAGGAGAGTGTACGGAAGAAATGCCTAGCGATTCCCGGCACCTTCAAGGAGTGGGGTTTTAGTCGGTAAAAATCCGACACTACCACCCTAATCATCAGGGTGGTGTCTTTTGAAGATTTCCCCACTCCCCCTGGCTTCTGGCGAAACATACAAATTTACAATTGCAATATAAAAATATAAAAAATTTTAACATAAATAATTAATTTTAATAGCGTTTAAAAAACTTTGCCCTCCCCCCCTGCAATTCTTGGAAGCGACGCCCTTGGTAAGTAATCATTTTCATATGGTTAATGTTCGTAAATTCTTTTATTTTTGGGATTGTTTATTAATTATTCTACGTTTGCTTGAATCTTAAATTCGAAATTTATGATCAATCACAGTGAACAAACTATGATTGTTCATTCTATTACATATTTACATATTTACATATTTACATATTTACATATTTTCATATTTACATATTTACATATTTACATATTCACATATTGACATATTGACATATTTACATATTTACATATTTACATATTTACATACATATGGCATATTCTATTACATATTACATAATTTTAATCTAATAATAGTGTAAGATGGCATTATGTCAATTATTGTATATCAATAATCTTTTTGCAAAAATTGTTGTGTTCAAAAATTTATGCCACGATGACATTTGCCATATACATAAAAGAAGACTATTTGTTTTGAGCTTCTGATGTTAGCCAACATTATTTCTAAATTTAGTTAGTTAACATTGTTACAATAAATAAATTTCAGTCTAAATAGCTTAAAGTTATTAACTAAATAGGTAGTCACCTGTACAAATTTTATTTTTCCGTAGAAAATCAATTTAAACCAATAACTTGGAAGTTATTTTCACAAAAGTAGATAGATCGTCACTACATCATTTCCGCGGCGTTAACGTATGCACTTAAACCAAAACTCACGTGTTGAACGTTTTCTAAAATAAATAGAAAATGCGTACAACAGGTTTTCAATTTAAAAAAATTGATACTGGAAAAAACACGAAATGTCCGACAACTATAAATAAATAAATAAATAAACAAAAAAAATTAAATATTTTTAGCTTTTATTTTCAGCATTCATGCTTCAGTGCAATAACCTAAGGCTTTGTTCAAATTTCTTTCAACTGTAAGTATTTCCTCTTCGCAAAATTGTTACTTGCAACTGATAATATCGATGCCAAAAATTTGCGATATTTTGATAAAGCATATTATATATTTTTCTCAGATTTATAGGTACTGACTAATCATATCGTGCAAATAAAAGATATTTAAGGATTTCACCTTGTCGTCTAATTTTAAATATAAAAGTGAAATTTGACCTTCAAAAATTCGAAACAAAGTTTGTTAGAATCACAAAGTCTTAACTATAATATATTTCTACAGCCAATAGTGTCAATTAAGCTTTTCTTTAGCTAATATTTTCAATTCTATTGCCAGTTAAAAAAATTTTGTCCCAGAAATGTTTTTGGAAAATTTTTAAAATCCAATCTTTTCAAAAAAGCCATTCCACAATATATCGGTCCTTAAACCACCAAATGTTTATCGCCAATTCACTCATAGAAAGATAAAGCCTCAACAGGTTGATACGGCAGCTCAAAATGTTTTGCAGGTATGCGTTGATGTCAACGAACTTACAACTAAAAATCAAACATCATTCTTTTGGGGAAAAAACAATTTTTAAGTAGTGATGATGACGACTGAGCCTACTTTCAATTACAAATTGTGAGGTGGTAATCCGGACAATTCAAGCACATTTCAGAATTCTGTGGGATAGTTGTCTATTTTATCCTGGTTGATAACTGTGTCAATCGATTTGAAGGAAATCAACTCTCTCGGAGTTGATTCATCATCGACATCTTTGTTTTTCGCCTCCAATGGGCTCTTTCCTCCAGCCAATTTTGGTTTTCACTTCGATTGAGATGTTCTTACGATTCGGCCAATTGGCAGAAATCAGTGAACAGTGTGATGAATCCGGTCATCTCGTTATCGCAATGTCCAGCAATCTGGCAAGTATGCCATTTTGGTCAGGACACTGTCGCTCTCTACTAAACACAGCACACAACAATATTTCAGAGGAATCTCGTTAATCAGTTCATGCGCGTCATTAACTGTGCCAAAATTGTTATAAAATCTGTTTCGGATAGGATTTTCGTAAATATTTTTACATAAAAACCTTCTCCTGACAGTTCTGAACACAACAAAAAATAGGTCGTCTAAATCGGTAGAGCCGTTCTCAAGTGATGAGCGTACATACATTTTTTACGTTTTCTTCTTAATCAAAATTCTATCAGGTATGTTATAAATAATATAAAGAATTACAAAAAAACAGCATTTTGTATAGAGAAGAAAAAAGAGATAAAGAGGGATACTTAACTGTATTTTTTTATGACTGAATCTACTCCTCAGGTAGATGTCAGTTCTTTACTTTGTATTTTTTTATTTATTAATTTTAATTAACTAAACTTCCATCTGTGTTAATACAATAAATCGGCTCTTGCTTTCCTTCTAGTTTTATTTGTATTAGCTGGCGTCCACTTTAACATCGGAATTTTTCCATTTAGTTGAGATTAAATCTAATTATTGTAGAATTTTTTATTGCAAACCCACGATGTTTTCCGAAATCCCACGCTCTCGAGAACTGCGTTTTAAATACCAAAGCTAGCTAACACGTAAAGTCCATCTACGGTTAACCAAGTAGCAGATGTAGTAAAATTTTAGGGGGAGGTGGTCCAGCCGAATCTCATCAAATCTCACGTAGGAGAGAGGGGGGTCTCGACAAATATCACGTAATATTTTTGTCTTAACTAGTCTTAAATAAAAATAATTAAGCAGATTAACGTATTTTCACTAATATACTCATTTTAAAAAATCTCTCGTGAGATTAGGAGGGGGGGTCGAGCCAAATCTCATGGACATCTTACCAAGGGGGAAGGGGGGCTAAAAATCGTCAAAATCGACCCCTAATAGTTAAATACCTGCAGCTATAGTTTTTAATAGAAAATTGACAATGTTCTTATCTTAAAATGGTTAACTACATTGTGAGCTGAAAATAGTTGTTTTGACCTAGAAATTTAAGTTCTTAGTGAAACAGACAAATATATAACCGGAACAAAATACATTGAAAATTACATATAATATATAATATTGTACACACATACATAAATTTATTATAAATTTAAATGAAATCAAGCTTAAAATAAAATATTATTTTTTTATTATATTAAAATAATATTATTGAAATATTACATTAGATTCAATAATTTTCACTTTTTTATTTTCGTCCATCTGCTCCTGTTCTTGCTAATTGACTTAGCTTGTTTTAAAATTAGTATTAGCGTACAAAGTCGGTTTACCACGAATTTCTACAAATGAAAATAATTATAGTCATATTATTAAAGGTAATGGCAGCAGCAGTTAGTAATTTATAGTATCCTATCGTCCTGACGTAGTCAGGATATTATCGATATTTGAAAAAAATATTCTCATTATTTATAACAATCAAGATTGAATAAAAGCAGTAGTCATTCTGATTTCATTATATTTTTTTTATTATATTGTCGTAAAAATTCAAATGGAAATTTACAAATATTTATAATTTGATATCTTTTTTCAATATTAAAATTTTCCTATTTTATTTTTCAACCTATTTTATGGGTTATTTTTCGAAAAAAATTTTTAAATAAAGAAATATTTATTTATAATAAATATAAAAATGTAATATTTAATAATAAAAAAAATATTTTTAATCCAGAACCTGTTATGTAATAATTATATCTTTTTTGATTTTTTGAAATTTTTTAGAAATCAACTCAGGGGGCAGTGCCTTGTTCGTGACATCGTTCAGATTTGATATTTTTGTAGAATTAGTTGAGTTGGTAAGTCAATTTCACACTATATTTCACACTATATTTGTAGATCTCTTCCGGATGGAAGGTAATGGTATATCTTTTTGGATGACAATGTTAGGTACGTACCTTGGTGCGTCTACAATTGTGCTTAACATCTTTGTAACGGGCACAATCGCCCTTACGATAGGATGCGTAAAAAAAAAGAAAAATGGGGGTCTCAGTTGTCTGGAAGGCCGCCAGCTCAAAGTCGGCGAGGTCGTGGATCGCTACAAAATAAAGGACATCCAGAAACCGAGTTCCACAAAAGACTAAATCGGGAAAGTCTAAATCGAGAGGGCGCCACTCGAGCTGATGAAGATCGAAGACTTACCTTCCTTGGAGATTTTGCTTGAAGTCGAACTTCAATCAAACGGTAGTTTCGCAACAAGAAAACAAGATAATGGGGTAACACATAAATTTAATTTATCAAAAATCAATCATAATTTAGAAAACAAAAATGAATAAATCACAATTTGCAAATGATCGACGTCAAGCTGTTCGCAGTCAAATCCTTAAAACTAGATGAGGGTGAATTCTTAAAATTTAAAGATGGTTAACAAAACAAAAGAATGCTAAATACCAAAAAAACTTATACATAATGAAATAATCAACAAGATTACAAATGAATTTCTGAAACTAAATTTTGCTTATCAACGAAATTGCTTGACCGACTCAACGAACAATTTGTCATTTAATACTTAAAACGTAAGATAACAACGCAAAGTGCTGTGATCTTCAAAACGTTAACTGAATTGAATTTTACTAAATAAATTGAGCTTCAATAAGTATTTTGACGGTAAAAGAAAACGACATTAATTCCATAAAATATTGAATTTCTGAGTTGACTAATTTTGATAACGCAAACACAAACTAAAAGGTGGCACATGAAGTTCCAAAGTTACAAAATTGTTACGACCAAAATTTTAAAATAACAAACTGAGAAGTTACATTGTGTTGAAAAACACTTACGGCATTATTAAACTTGATGATGTAACGGAATATCTTCAAGGTGAAGTGCTGACGCACTTGTCTACGATTTATGCTGACTGGCAAGGCGGCATAGCCAACGGAAAATTCCTGTACGAACATCGCAATTGTTAAACCAAATTACCAGGCTATAGCTGGACTCAAAATCGGGAAATAGTGGTATTTCCAAAATAAACCTTCACTTATGATCGGTCACCACGGACCACATGCAACAATAAACGGCACGAATACTACCTGAACTTAATGTTTCTGAAGAGGGGCTCAAATTTGCATAAAGGTAGAGCAGTGCTGTATAGCAGCCACAAAACACGAAACTTAAACGTAAAATTTCTTCAGAAATCGTCAAGGAGTGAAGGAACCGCTAAATTTTCCATTACGAATGGATGTTGTTAAAAAGACTCACGTAAAGCGGGAGCTTGTAACTGACGAAGTCAGATCTACTGACCTCTACTGAAAATGGCGATGACTAAAAAAATTGAATAAACTTGAAACTATTAATTACCAGAGGGGGCTTGAATGCGCAAATTAAATTTAAATTACTGAAACAGAATTAACAAAAACTAAGAATTGCAAACGAACCCCATAATTGGATACTATACGTCCAAATCGGCTTCTCAAGGTAAAAGTTACATGAACTGACTTGACTTCGTTGGCTTTAATACGTAATTTCTTTAACCAGTTTTCAACTGCTAATAAGTTGATTTGAAGATTCCTGGAAACAGTTGCGGGATCGGTATGAGAAGCCAGGGTGGCGGTGTCATCTGCAAAGGTGGCAACTGTTGTAGACGGTCGACTTTATTGTTGGTAGGTCATGTGTATGTTACGGTCAATGTTGTCAATTCGGCCATTAACGTATTAAAAATGCGTGCATGACAAATAATTGTCTCTAGTTGAAGTGGATCGCCATTTTGTTGTTCTTTATAGTAATTATTCTATAATATCATCATTGTCCAATCCATTTTCGCCATTAACGTCATTGACCGGCCGAAGACGTAAATATTACAATCAAATGAAAATAGTTACATCATTGCCCACCGTTAACGGGCGTTGACGTCAATGGCCGGTTAATGACGTTAATGGCCAGCGTAAATGGGCATTGACGTCATTGTCCGGCCATTGACGTCAATGCCCAATTTACGTAATTGACCGTAACATATGTATATATAATAAATATAAAACTGGGCCCAAGGCGCTTCCTTGGGGTACTCTTGCATTAATCCTGCAAGGTCGTTTTCATCTTGTAGAATAGTCCTTGGTGCCATGCAAAACTGTTATTTATTGTTGATTTGTAAATAATTCGGAATTTATTATTGGTTTTTCCGCCGATGCGATGAGTTGTAGTGGCAGCAATGAAAGTGAAAGCTAAGCTTTCGCCAACAGTGGCCTTCAGAAGCGGTAGAGAAAATTTTGTATCCTGAGAATTTGAATTGAAAATTTGTTTGTTTTGTATCAATTGAGAATAAATTCATTTCTATTTATTTCTGAATTGGAAAATTTTGTTTAACATTAAAGTAAACTCAATATGCAGTTTTGGAAAAGTTTTTGATATTAAATGGAATTGGCATTCATAATTAACAATTAAATGAATTTGAAGTTTGGATTTTTGAATATAGCCGAAGGATTTTTGAGGTGCCACTTGCAAAATTTGAGATCCAGGAAAAAATATATAACATACAAAATTGAATGCCAGTATTATTTAGTTTATGTAAAAAATTTTTTGCCCTTGGACTATACATCGGTTTTACTATTCGCAAAGAGATAATCGCCAGACGAGTTCCATTACATAGTCCATTACGAATTCATTTTATTTTCACAAGTCAAGTTTGTCATATTTTTCAAAAAAATAGACAATATTGGCTGTTTTATCATCTGCAGTGTAAACCCAGTGAAGCTGGTGACTGACCGTGAAGCATGTCACATAAAATTGGCCATGTGAAAAGTAATATTTTCTTGCAGAGACATATTCTCTGATTATTTATAACGAAATCCACATATCTGTAAATGATCTCTTTATTCTCGAAGCGGTTAAAAATAGCATTGTTCGCCGCACTATCATGTTTTGGTATTAAAATCGCTTCCTCCCGAAATCATAAGATCGATTTGTTTTTCAGATGACTAATATCAGAATAAATTTATGCTATTTAATGAATTTTCGTTTTAACTGTTCAAGCCAGGGCCGGCGGACCCATTAGGCGAGTAAGGCAACCGCCTAGGGTGGCAGCTGGTAATGGGAGAGGCAGAGCCGGATTAAGGGGGCTGCTGCCCCGGAGCTCCAAATTTCTAGGGCAGCAAAACAATTGAAGCAGCAAAATTTAAATCACCAAAATTATAGCTCAGATTAAAGTAAATTAAGAATTAAACATGTTTAAGTTCGAAAATTTAATGAGACTGATTTACTTCGACAAACAAATTTTGATGATTTAATTGCTGAATTTGTGCAACTTAAAGTAAGAAAAAATGTTTTTAAAATGTTAAAATTTTATGTATACCTGTGTTTTATAAAAAACTATAATAAACTATGTATAATAATTTTTGATCCTTTTAAAAATTTTACATTGTTTGATCTACGCGGTTGACCTTGAAAAATCAATAATTTTCGCATGCGGTTCGTATTAAAGCCTACAAAACCAACAAGCCTTCAAAAAATTGTTTGCTCCGGGTCTCACATATCCTTAATCCGGCTTTTTGCCTAGGGTGACAAACATGGTTACGACGGCCCTGGTTGCAGCAAGACCGAAGTAATCTTTTTGGCCATAAGTAGAACGACTGTAAACCGGCAAGAACCTTATTGGCTCGAATTTCCTTTTGAAACAATTGAAAATTGTAGCTATCCACATCAGGGAGAAATTACTCCGAACATTTTCTAAAAATCGGCGAAAAGCTTTAATTGTGCTTGCCGCTTTATTAATAATTTTGCAGAATATGAATATTTAAAAAAAATTCCCGTATACCGGATTTTCCCGGATAATCTGAATCTGTACCTTCAGTTTTACTAAAACGTTATCCTTTTTATAATATCAAAAGCTCTCACCAGAAGAAGAAATTAAAGCACATTGAGTTCACTGGATTTGCATTTATGCGATTTCTTGAATCAAGAAATTTTCTAGGTTTTCCTTTGACTTTCAACAGTTGATTAATCTTATCAATACTTTAAGTAATCAACATCATCTTCAGCAAAAAAATAGTTTTTGTATAAGTATATTGTCGAATTTATGATTGATTTAGTCAGGTACTTATTGGTAATTAGTAGATGTAGGTATACATTTTTATTTATTATTGCTATTAATTTTATTATATGTATAAAAATATATTGATTTTTACATTATTGATTGAAAATTGTGTTGTACTCATTAATATTTAATACATTTACATTCAAACCATGCACTACGTAATTATATAGGTATGTGTGAATATATGACAATTCTAAAGTTCAATAAAGCTGATTTATTAAAGTTGATAGTTATAAGTTGCGTGGTCTAACGGAGAGACTGCTCAACATTGAAATATGTGTATATTGACATTGCATAACAAAATTCCTAATTTAATAAAATGAGATTACAATTACAATTACAATCGGGACAGGGACCGGTACAGTTATTATTTTTTGGCATTTATATCTAACAAGGTTTCCAACAATGACAAAAATGTTGGAAATGTAAAATCCAAAACTAGTTTAAAATGTAAACATCCGTTGCAGAATAATTCATGCGCGTAATGTTTTAGCACCGAATATAAAATTCATATAATATTATCATGGTGACATGAAAAGTATGTTTAAGCACTTATCTTGTTTTCCTTAAAAAGTGACAGTTATTGATTAAAAATTTTAATCTAACTCAGCAAAGTAGACCTACCTAATAGAAATTGTGTTAAATTAATAAAATTCTACAATGCAACCTCGATTATCCGTACTTTACAAAAAATTAGTAGCATTAACATTAGTAGCAGATCAAAAAGGGGGGCGCTCGGGGATTAGTCCCCGGGGCCCGGAATCCCTCAAGGTCCCGGACGAATAACTTAATAAATTTGAATGAATAAAAAATTAGATATTGGGTTTTGTTTTTTCTTTCTTATTAAAACCTGGCGTTACCTAGGTAACGCAGGTACGCAGAAGATCAATTTAAAATTATTTATTAATACATAGGGGACATCCATTAATTTTGAAATGAGATTTTGGCGATTTTTTGTTGTCGAATGGTAAGCTCATAAGGAATCAGGGGCGGTCATATCACTAACAGTATATATTTTTTCAATAATAAAAAATATCTCTCTATACAAGCGACTGGTGCGCTGAGATGGTGCACTGGGGGGTATTTCATACCCACCAGTACCTCTCTCTCTCTCTCTTCAGTCCGTAACTCTTCGTCAGGGTGTGGTGGTATCAATGTTTTGTTTTGTGCCGTTGTGATTGATTCGTGTAGTCCGCATCCTATTAGGGTCCTTGTACGGTCGATCCAGCGTGTTGGTGATCTTCCTCTTGGTCGACGTCCTTCTATCTTGCCTTCCACAATTATCTTCTCCATGGCGTCGGTCCTTCTTGCAATATGTCCAAGATATGTCAGATACTGCTGGTTTACTATTTGGGATAGCCTAGTTGTGATCTCCAACTCTTCTATTATAGATGCATTGGTCCAAGGTATGCGGAGAAATCTTCTATTAAATCTTCTTTTGAAATGTGGTGCTACTTCTATTACGATATCTGCGATAAATTAAAAAATTTTAACTTTAAATAATTATTTGTGCGCTTAGCAGCAAAAAAATGTATTACGAGACCCCTAAAACTACTTCGATTTTAATTTTAAGTTTTCAATTCATAAAGCTATGAATGTATACCGGGGGGTCTGGGGGGTATGGAATACCCCCCAGTGTGCTATTTCTTTTTGTTTGCGAGTTATTCGGTAGCCAAATAGTAAAACATATGTATGCGTCTATAGGTGACTGATGCGCTGGGGGAATGGAATACCCCTCAGACCCCCCGGTTTGCCAATAGCGGCAGATCAATCAATATTTGAAGTTGTAATTATAAATAAATACATTTAACCTCAGACTCAAAAAAAAGTCTGAGAACCACAATGAAGGTAGCTACTATTTACAAATCTCTACTTTCGGGCAAAAAAAATCATTTGTGCGCTTAGCAGCAAAAAATATTCCTTTGCGGCCCGAGCTTTAATGTATCTCGAGACCCCTAAAACTACTTAGATTTTAAATTTAAGTTTTCAATGCATAAAACTATGAGTGTATACCGGGGGGTCTGGTGGGTATGGAATACCCCCCAGTGCACTCTTCCTTCTTGTTTGCGAATTTTTCCGACTTTATAGATTGCGTCATCGCTTTCTTGGCATAGTTGACCTTCAAAGACTCCTATCTTTAATTACATATGTATTACTTAGTAATTGTTTCGTTAAAATATTTCTCGTTAATCCATTTATGAGCATCAGTGGTAGACAAATAATAACGGATAAGTTTCGTATTTCCTATCGACAGTAGTTTAAAATACTATAATTTGCCGATAGGACTCCCAGAGTCTCTGGGATTCTGCGTAATCCAGACACTAAATTTTTTTATATCGTAAATTTGATTTTTATTTTTATGGAAGCCCAATTTTTCTTTTTTTTATGAAATAAAACGAGGCCACGAGGCCCGACGTGGCTCTCGACGGCCCTGATAGCAATTTACCTTAGTGGTTTGCCATTGCCCACCGAGGGAGGACGGTTAGAATAAAGTTTTTGTTCCACTGTCTCAATGCTTAGTCTCAATTTACTTATACAGTAATAGTAAATTAATTATTACCAGTTTACAACAAATTAATCTTATAATCAAGTCTTCAGATCTATTACACCGAGTACGATAATCACGAAGCTTCCAAGTCCACGAGCTTATTTGCAGTAGCAGTAGGTACCGCCAGCTATTGTCACACCATTGCCCAGTGTATAAACGAGAATCTCGAGATTTCCAGCTCCGGATGAACTAACCGGACTGGTTGAAAACCACCTAAGAAAAATGTTCTTAATATATCATTTATAATGAATATTCTCCAAGTGTTTGGTCGGTAATCTCCGACTGTCCGGTATCATTTGCTACCAATATGTTCGTTGATATAAAATTTAAAATTTAATTTTAAATTAAATTTTTTTATCTTCTTCTTCTCTTCTTCTTCTCTTTTTTTTAGGATTATTATTAAATTTTTTATCAAAAAATGTAATTAATCAATTTCGGAATGTTGACTTCTTATTGGCCCCGGTTTAATTTTGCAAATTTTTTGAAAATATAGTTTTATAAAGATTTAAATAAATAAAGTCAAAGTATTAGTAAAAAATATTTGTAAATTTTGAAAATATTTAGATTTTGCTATTTTTAAATCGGGTTTAATAATGAATTTTACGAAGTACTAATTGAAAATGTATTTTGTTATTTCTTCATTAATATGAAATCAAGCGAAACTAATTATGAGCCTTTTATTTTTTAAGATGTATTAATAGAACTTAAGCTTTTTCAATAAAATTAAAAATACATAAAAAATAATTACGCAATTAAAGTCAATTAACGCGCTTATACAATAAAGATGTAAGTTTGTTTAAATTTGATGTTAACGCACAGCGATTAAAAAATTTATTTGGATAACCGTTATTCGTCCTCCGATCTCTTCAAATTTAGTCCTATTGACCTTTTCGAAATTCTACCACCAAAATCACTTGATAAGATAATGTGCAAACTTTCCCAAAACAGCTGAAGAGTATTGGAAAAGTCGGGTTACATATTTTTGTAGTTTTCCAAGGCGAAAGATTTACATTTTCTTTGTGAATCCGATTACACAAGTAATTAAAATTTTGAACATTGGAATATTTTTTAACAAGTTATCATTTATATGCTACTGAGCTTGTTATGTCGCCGAAAAGCTCTATTGATACTGAAAACTAATCTGCAAGAGATTTTGAAATCCAGAAACTTTTATTAAAAGTGGGAGGGAGACTTGCTTATACTTGGCAAGTCTGCGAGCTTTTTGTTCTCCATTAGGCTGGCGGTACATTTTCGCAACTTATTTCTTCATCTGTTAAGGTTCCGGTTTTTCGGACAATTTTTTCTCGAAACCTGAAAGCTCGTATCAAAATAAATGAAATAAATACAGGCATTTATTAACACAAAACCTGTGTTTCGATACAAAATTATATGACAAGTAAATAGAGAATTAATGTTTTTACAATTATTTACCCGAAATTAAAAAGTAATGTATGTGAAAAAGTATTGATTTTGATATTATGGAGCAAAAAAAACAACTTTTTTATGTAATTTGTCAGGAAAGTGCTATATTTATTGAGGTATTTTAATATTAAATGTTATATCAACAGAAGGATTTTACGTTGGTAGGTTTGTTAACGGGAACGGGAGTAAACGCCAGGTGTGCAGTGCAATATTGTTGCACTCATCAAGTGGAACAAGAGTATTGAGGGGTAGCTTCGACCCTGCTAGCACGCGCAGATGTGCAAGAAAAGTATTTTAATGCAGGGCCGTAATTTTTAATAAATTTTTTTGAACTTTTTTGGAAAGTTGGGTGAAAAAAAATTGCGGGCGAAATTTTTTTCCTAGCGGGAATGTTTTTGATTGTCGAAATATTTTGGGAAATTGAGGTTTATGTTTTATGTGTGATAAATAATTTAGTATAAACACATATCCCCTTAGTCCCCACCTGTGGTCGATCGACACCCGTCCAGGGGACGCATAATATTGGTAGCAGTAGTGAACTCTAAGCTATGTGGAATCGTCATACGTGGTTAAGCTAACGTGGTGTTGGTAGGCGGTCGTACGTGGATATACACATCACAGTTCTAGTCGTGCAAAAGCTTTAGTGCTTTTGTGATTGTTCCTTACTCGAAATCGTTGCTTACGTTAGGTTACAGCTGCAAGTTTGTGAAGTTATATATAAATAGGAAAGAGTAGCTGGCGGCTGTCGAAGTAACCAACCACACAGTAGTCGCACACGTGCTATATACTAGACGCGTTCTATTATTTCGTTTTCTAAATTAATACAAGAAATAATTTTAATTTTTTTGAAAATAAAATTTAAATTAAAAAGACTGTGAGAGTGTTTGGAACTTTGATTAAATTTTCATTAAAAAATATAAAAAAATATGTTAATGCCTAGTAGTGGTCTTGGTTCGGCAAACGAGGCTGAAAATTTAGTTGGAACTCTTGGAGGCGTCTCGATGTTGGGGACAGCTGGAGCCCTAAACGGCACCGGGGTGCAAAATAAAGATACGACGTGGACAAAATTATTTGTTGGAGGTTTGCCATACCATACGAGTGATAAATCATTACGCGAGCATTTTGCCGTTTACGGCGAAATTGAAGAAGCCGTGGTTATAACAGACAGACAGACGGGAAAAAGTAGAGGTTATGGCTTTGTAAGTTTCAAGTTTGCCCAAATAGGAAGGGTTGGATTTTAATGATATTTTTGAAATTTTCAGGTTATTATGGGTGAAAGAACAGCTGCCGAAAGAGCGTGTAAGGATCCCAATCCAATAATAGATGGCAGAAAAGCAAATGTCAATCTGGCAATTCTAGGTGCTAAACCTAGAGGAAATGTACAAGCCGGTAAGTATCTAAGAATATTTTAAAAGTTTATCGATGGTATCGCTTTAATACATAACAATCTACGCTTGCGAATGTTATCGGGTGTGCGTCCGCCTGTAATCGTTAAAAAGCTACCTATTTTTCAGCCCAGGTGAGCAACGTTGATTGCTCGTTTCCCTTAGTTTCCGGTTTACCCGGAAACGACATACGTCCCGCGCCATCGAACCGACAATCCATTTACCTTATCGGTCCAAGCATGCAAACTAGTAACGATGTCTTTTGCAGGGTTTCCATTTCCTGGGGTACGAGCCGGTTATCCAGCCATTTTGCCAAGTCAATATGGGTAAGTGTTAAAAGCGTACGAGTTTGGCTGCCTCTAATATCGAGGCTGCACGCGATGACCACTGTTATCAGTGACCATCGCAAGCTCTATCGTAATCAACATTTCATATGTTTCTAGCTATTTGTCCCTAAGGGCAAATGATGATTCGTTATTCCGTATGCTTTGCAGATTAGGAATTGGCTGAGACGTATCCCGAACCATCGTTCGTAACGCCTCAAAGATACAAATGTAATAACTTTAGTTACTTCGATGAGTGTTGAGTGCGCGTGTTTGGGATTTTATTTGATTAGTATTGAGCTCCACATATTAAAACATATAAACAGCGGTTATGGGGCCGTGATTTTTATTACATTTACCCCAGGTACTCTAAAATACGTGGCCCCACAAACGCTTTTTGCACGATGGAGTCCGCCATTCCAGCCGTTCGGCGGACGTCCAGATTTAATGTTTGCTGTGAGGTTTTCGTTTTCTTTTGGTGCTGATTACTTTGATGTTCGTTCCTTTTCTGTAACTGACGACTGCAATGTAACACTAACGCGACACTAACAGGATGTCGATGTGCTTTATTGTCATTAACCTGGGGCGTGTTACACTGCAGCCGGTGGTGGCGGCGTAGTAGCGAGTGTTGTGTGTCTGGCTTGCGCGGAGGCGCAGCGACAAACGCGACAAAATGCGATGCGATGCGTTTTCTTTGCCTAGTTTCTTCACTATCTGTAGATTGTGCATTTTGTAGAATCTAGTGGAGACGCTATATTTAGATTTTCAAGTTATGTAGGTACATAGTATAGTGCTCCGTGCACACTTATTTTATTTATTAAATAAACAACAATTAGTGTACATAAAAGCTTTCGTACG
Organism: Cantharis flavilabris; assembly: GCA_949152465.1. Lineage (NCBI taxonomy): Eukaryota > Metazoa > Arthropoda > Insecta > Coleoptera > Cantharidae > Cantharis > Cantharis flavilabris. Next base: position 1,476,161 of record OX424441.1, on the reverse strand, counting down.
ATAATTACTCTTGCGGGCGTCTTTATTTCACTTTTTCCACCAACACCGACAATCAATATCAAATACTTAGTTTGACGTATACGCGACCATTAGAGTCGCTTATATATACCTATATGTAGGTGGTGGACACCTAACATATTTATATCATTAGGTACTATATAGTAGCTAACGGAGGTATATTATGCGGCTATTAGAGTGATACATCATATATATAATATGTTTTTGTTTTACTTAAATACTTGCACAATAGTCGAAACTTCAAATTCGTAAACATAAAATTTTGGACGAATTTGTCATGTTTTCACATTTTCAGTTGAAATTTAATGTTTAAATATTATACAGATGTACAAGTAAGATTTTAAAATAACTTTGCTCGATCACGGGCTTCTTCTATATTTACTAGTTAGGAACATGGCAGCTGTTACGAATTCTTTTTCTTGTCATTTGCGACATTTGGACGGCGTCGCGACGCCTCCACATGACTTCCGATGCCAACAGACTATGTTAAAAAGAATTCAGGACAACTATTTGTATAAGAACCTATACGCAATGCTCTAATTAGTTAAAATTAACATTATTTGTCCAACGACTACTCGAATTTGTCTCATTCATTTTTTAAATCGCGAATCAATAATTGCCAAGCAATTTTAGTGGAAAGTTGGAAACGAATAGCAGAGTTAGAAGAGAAGGCGGTTACAGATGGATAACACATTTCTATTGGATAATCTGCTAGAGTCTCGCGCAAATCCGGAATACTTGCTAACTAAAGACGTATGCGCGCTTATTGCCGTTCCGGGTTCCAAATCCGGATTCGCGAATATTTTACTGACCACTACTGAAATTCTCCAAGAACCGCCAAGCACGATCGTCCTTAATCGCAATTTACCTCCGTCGACACTATTTCTCCATATAAATGTAAAAATTACAAGAAAACTCGCATTTTCATCTCCTATCTACCTAAACTTAATTTTAAAACCAAACTCAAAATTTATTTAATTTTTTGTGCATTAACGACTTATAAGTAGGTGCAGAAGTAATTTATTAGACACGAGAATCCCTAAACGTCTTTAAACTAAAAATAGAAAACATTTCGCTTCATTATAACGTGGTGAATTTTCTAAAAATAATCGCTTATATTTTCTTTATTCTAAATTAGTATTTAAAGTACATTTTTTAAATGTTATTCAAATTTTCTTAATCAAACTTAGCCACAAAAATTTACCACGCCAGATCAGATATAAAATTGAAAAATAAAAAATTTCATTTTAAAAATAATTTTCTAACCAACTTCGTTCACTCCATTGCTTTTCATTCTATATCCATATTAATCAATTTAATTTGTGTCGGACCACTAGTAAAATCATATAAATTAATCATGCGTACACTGAGAAAAAAGAAAGTTTTGATTCACAATTATTTGGATTTCTACTTCTTCCTATTAGTTTAGAATTTATTCCTGTTGTTTTTCCAACTGTATGCCAAAATCTCTATTCCTAAAACTATTTAGTTATTATAGTAAAGAGCTAACCTAGCTAGAAAATAGCTCTAAGCTAATCTGGGGACAAAAACTTTAAAACTGTTTTTATTATTTATTTCACCTGTTTATCTGGAAATTTTAGCTTTATTTTTTTGTGTATTTACACAGATGAAAAATATAAGAAAACAAATTGATCAAAACATCTCAAGTCCCCAGATTAGCGAAATTATCTTTTGATTTATTATTATATTTTTTTATTTGAGAACATAATCTAATAATACTGTAGTTGTATGAAAGGTAGACGCTTTTAACCGCCTCGAAAGAGACGTCATGTTGTCTTTGGCAAGCTTATGCCGAAATATCAGCTCTTTTCTACAAAGAAACATCAGATTGTTTTACTGTAGGGGTTCGGCAAGGTGGTCTTTCGAAACCTACAGTTTTTAGCTTGTCGATCAACAAACGACGACTTCATTTAATGACTTTGGAATTTTTCCAGTCCAAAAAGAATTCTAAATAGTCAAAATTTATTTTCGATGGTTTGGGCATTAGATAATTGACTCTGATTTTTGGCTTTAGGCTTAACCTTTTCCCCACCTGGGTACTTTGCCAAACAAAACCTTTGTTCAGATTTGCGTGAAACTTAGAATTAAAGCCAGTTTGTGTCACAGACATACTTGTCCCTTATTAAAGCCCTTATTACTGCAAACATTTTTAGGACCGTATGGGGTAATTTTGGTACCTTGGCTACAAGGGACAGTTTTGGTGTCGTACGAGACGTAATCATTTGGGATTTCGTATCAATTTGTCAGTTTGCCAGCGACAAAAACTGCGATTTTAAAACGCAATAAATATAAATCAGTAAAAGATCACTATGATTTAACTGTAGAGAGAGACCTTTGACTCTTGATACTAACTTTTAGTAGCTACAGCCTCAACAGAATTTTTTGTTGCTGTAACAAATTTTCTGCTGCCATAACTAATTTTTTTCTATTCAGAATAAGACGATTTGTTAAATCAACTAATTGCTTTTTCGGAATAGGAAAAAACTTTGTTATGGCAGCAACAAACTTGTTATAACAACAGAAAACCTCAGTTGAGGCTATAGTTCTGTTAGAGCAACAAATCTTTTTTCACAGTGCGGTCGTCTACTTATCGACGTGTCAGGAAATAAATTAGTAAACTTAGTTTCAAGAAAAATTGAAATTTGTACTGAAAAAATTTTAAATTAATATTTAAAACGGTCGAGATTCAAATGCAATTTTTTCCAAAACAGGAAAGGATAAATGGTGATATTATCGAATTGATGAAAGCATCGCAAAAAATAGTTGGGAGTGTGTAACCTATTGCAATGAATGGAAGTATACAGTATTAAAAGAGGCAAAGATAACTGTGTGAATTAACTGTATTAATGCTGTGTGAAGTGAATTAACTCCAATTTTGTTGTGTGAAGGAATGCAGTTGGAATAAAATGGCTAGACATTGTGGGGAAAATCTTATGTACCAAATCAGTAATGAATGAGAAAAGTTTGAAAGTGAATCTATTGGAATAATGTGAAAGTCTCTATCATCCTATGTAGTTTTGGACAAAATGAGAGAATGCAAGAGAATTCCACGGATAGAAATTAGTGAAGATGGATTATTGAGAAAAATACAGCAGAGGTTCCCAACGTAACAGGGGCCCCAAAATTATAAATCCTAACGTCCATTCTTGTTTGTATGAAAGACAATAATTGTTGTGACCTAATTTTTTTCGACATCGTTTCGTCATAACTAGGGCGCAAATTTAAGTGTCGTTTGAGGCCCCATAGTATATTTAGCTCCAAACTTCAGGTCTCAAAAGCTAGGTCTGCCACTGACAAAGTGCATAGTTTTCTTGCTGACGAATTTTGTTTTTATTTAGCAAAGTTTAACAGTTTTATTGAAAATAAAATATTCTTAATGTATTTTTGAAAAACAAACAATAAGATCCTTCAATGCCAAATTCTATTATTGTTCAACATTCTTTTTTCCGCCTTTTTTTATTGCGTTTATTGTGACAGACCTTCAATTGATTTTTACAAACAATATATTAGGTACTATACGTAAAGTATGCTCGTTAAGTTCGAAATTTTGTTAAAACATTTTAGAAAGCTTTTCATAGAAAATTCTCCGTTACGTCACATCGATAAAAAAGTTTCAGTTCAAAACGAATCACTTTGATTCACAATCTTCTGTTTATTGATGTACCCTTACCCTAAAAAATATTTCACCTTTTTTCATCATTTACAACTTTTTTTGCGAAAACCTGCATGTAACAGTTGCAGTTTGGTTGAACCCCTAAACTGGGGAATCCCAGAGCTATAGGGGACCCAAATGCATCATGAATAGAATAAAATATTCTCAAAACTGACTATTTTAAAAATTGGTTATTCAAATACTATTTTACATAGAAAAAATATTTATTCCACTTCTTTCTGAAATGCATGCTTACATCATTGCACCTTAAATAATCTATCAATAGATTCTAATTTATAAATATTTGAAATTGAACAGGTAATTTTAAGTGGTGAAAAGTATCAATAAGACGCCATCTAATTTAGTTTTTGTTTACGTTTACAATTGATATTCTTTTTATCAGTAAAACTAAGCTTGGGAAAAATTCAAGAATGGGGTAAACTTGACTAAACCAGACGCACTCTGGTTTTCGTAGGTAACAACCTCGGGCGAGAGGGCAAAGTCTAGTACAGCCCTCAATTGTGAAGCCCATGAATGGATGAACGAGATTCCTGGCGAGAACAGCAGCTCTGGGCTGTTTATCCGAGTATGGCATTATAAGGGCAGGGGACGCCGAAAAACTAGCTTTTTGCCAAGAAATTAATTCTTTTTCTGAAAATTTTTCACTTTTTCAGCCATTCATGCGCGTCATCGAAGCTGTTATCCGGAGAGAATCTTTTCATGCGCAACCAATCGAGTTCTATACTCTGAATAACAGGTTTAAAACAAAGCGAAATTTTTAATTTATAATTTCAATTTGCCTTAATCGTAGTTGAAATATTAAAATTTCCCCAAAAATATTGTAACGAAATGTTAATATTTTCACAGTTCAAAACGATATTGTTTCTAGTCTTAATTGAAAACCTCTTCTACCCCCTAATTATACTAATTAAGAGGTTATCAGGGGTTCCGGGAAAAAAATTTTTTGTTTAAAAAAGCGAAAAACATTATCCCAGGAAAATGAGGTTGTTTTTCGTTCCGGAAAATATCGAAATTATGGTAGATGAGATCCCTAAGTAACTTTTTTTAAGGAATCTGATTGTAGGGGCCATAGAAATAAATTTTTCACTGAAACCATGAAATTATTTATGGAAAAATATTTAATTGAGTTGTCAAAGTAAACCGGTATAATTTATACTTCTCATAATAATTTTAGATTTCGTGAAAAACTGAATATTATTTTTTGAGACAGTCTTGATTGAGTCTTTTGTTTTGGTGAAATTTATAAAATAAAACTTTCTACGAAAAATTATTGTTAGGAGTATTAATGAATAAAAAATGAAAGTGTAGTTAATGGCTGTTTTTGAAATGATATTCCCAGTAGTTCTAATGTTCTTGGTATTTCACACCATGAGTTGGAAAAAAGACACATGACTGATGTGCGAACTGCCAAGCGAATGCATATTTTTTTCCCAAGTGGCGTTCAACGTTTTATCTAATTTTGCGTCGGAAAATCGCTACAGCAATCAAACATTTTGATTTTTATAACTGGGGATGAACAGACATTTATGGCCAACTTTGATTGTAGAATTGGAAAGTGAGAACCTAGAGTTGATTGGAAGGAGGAAAAAGAGTGTCAGAACTTGATTTTGGATTCCTCTATTTCGGAGTTTTCGGTTTAGCTAGTTAATCAAACTATCCGGGTGATCGTTGACTTAACTAATTATTGAATAAATGTTTTTTCAGGAACTGAAAATATGCATGCACATCACATTGATTTTGAAATAATTGACGTTTATTATCTTAATACACAAAATCAGTTCATTTAATTGTAAATAAATGCACTATAAATATTTTAATTAAAAGATAAAAAATGCTTTTCCGAGGTACTTTAGTATTAATAGCTGTGCATTCATAATAATATAAATAAAATGGAAACATCGGTACATTTCATGAATTAAATGATAAATAATTCATCTACATATCGATTAGTTTACGTAAAGAACAACTTTCAAAATATTAAGGGATGTTTAAAAAATAATTAAATTGCGCTTATTAATAATTTGTTATGTTTTTGGCTATTTCTGTCAAATACAAATATTTTTCGTGATTACCTTCTTCTTCAATCGATTATGACAACATGTTTTAAGGATAACAAACTTTTAAATATTAAAGAACCGCTTACGGAAGTTCAACCCCGTCTATAAAATTACATTTTTACTTATCTTTCTTTTCTTTTTATTTATTACTCTTCCTCTTCACTTTTCTTTAAATTATATTTTGTGTTTCTTTATTAACTTTCTTAATTGATCTTATACTTTGTTAGGGGAAATTAGGTGTGAGGCTTTCGATAAAGAACCGGAATTGACCATCGAGCCAACCCTTGACAGACATTAATTTCAATTAAATTTAATTAATGCGATAATATTATAGACTTGACAAAACTTCAAAACTTCTTTCGAAATAATCAATTTTTATGGCTGAAAGATTATGATTCTGGCTATGCAAAATCTTGAGGAGCTTGACCTTTTCAGCTTATAGGATAGGCTATTTTGTCAAATTTTGTTCTTCCCTCGCACCCTCGTCATTAGGTGCGAGCGAGCATATGTGTGCATATAGAATTTTATCCCAGATGTTCAAATTGCTCACCATGTGGTTATCAACCTCCTAGATCAACTCATCGTAAGCTTTATAAATTATTGAAAAATTTCTTTGAGGTGGTACTTTTTTGGCATATCGTAATGACTCTTTCAGTGGTATACTTTTTCAGCTACTTGTTGCATGCAGTTTCGCACAAAGATCTCTTCGCATATCTGATTCTATTTATTCGCAAAAATTAAAAAAATTACTGAAATAAAAAGTCAAATAATATTTTCAGACAGTTTTCGTAAATAATTCATATACCTATGAATTTTACTATATGCAAATTAAAACGGTGAACATCAATGAAGAATCCTTATATTTAAATAATTTATAAATTTGAGGATGAATAATAACCGACCTTCATAAGTAGATCACATATTATTATTATGATTAGCTCTAGGTCACACCGTTTCTCCACAACAAATAATTTATATATGTAAATAAAAATATTAGAATTTCGCAAAAAGTACCTACTTTGCTTTACATCTTAATTTTGCCAAAATTTACCATTCAAACCGTAAAATTTTTTGGTTTTCTAAACACCTACTAAATTAATATTTAAAAATGTAAAAACATTATTCGAATTTAAAATCAACATGAAATTTTGTATTTGTACTTTTTATCTGTCACTATTAATCCGCAATTTGAATTAAATCTCCTTTTATTAATAAATTTAAAATTTAAATAATTTCCCAATACATATTAAACGGTACACAACATGTAACTATTAATGTTTTTTATTTTTTGTTTGTTAAAAAATAGTCATTTGAACGCGAACGGGGGGGCTGCCCCCACTGGTATACTGCCGACTTCGACAAAAACTCTATTTAAACTTTTCATGTCGGTTAGACATAATAAAGCAAGCCGATAGTTAGTACAAGGCTACAAGGAAAGATTATCCTAGATTAGATATTTTTATTGAACTTCTAACACTCAATGTGTAATTAAATACAAAAAAATAAAATTACATTTTTCTATAAATATTTACATAATTTCAGTTGTTTTTTTGAGTTTGAACAGAATATGTATAATCAAATATCGCTGTAATCTTCAGAAGTAGGTTACATGTGTGGCACAACAATAGGAATAAAATTAATAATTAAATAATCAATTGTGTGATATTGTTTTATGTATATTTTTTTATATTACCTTTGTTATATTTATACAAGTTTGCTTATACTAAAAATAAGCTTTCATTAATAAAGCTTCGAAAATTCATATTATATTACTTTTAACATTCGAAAACATTAAATCAAAAAATGTATCTTGTTATTCGAGAACACACAATTTTTGGTTAACGTTTTTTTACCAAATCATGCAAAACTAATATTGTTGCCAAAATATTTGCTAATCGTAAGCTACGTAGAGCGAAATATGAGCCAAATGAACACAGAAATTCATCAACTATTTACATTTAATTTGTAAAGTTATATTTAAGGAACAAAAACAAATACGGAAATAAAATTATCAAATTTTAATAATTTCTTTATTTAATTGATAATAAATTTGGATCGTTTGTTTAAGTTTACACCTCCAATTAAAGTAAAAATAATGCAAACAGCGAGGAAATAAATAATAAATTTTTTAAGTAACCCTAATTGCATAATCTACGTTAATTGTATTAACGGTCCATAATTTTTATCGTGTTTCTGTAATTGATTATTTTCAAATTAATTTTAATTTGCAATAAATGTTTACTTATTAAAATGTAATTATTGCAGTAAATATAAATAAAAAACGAACAACTGTAATCAGCAATTAGCTAAAGTTCTCGTTGAAGTATTAGGGAAATTAAAATTAATATTTTTTTTAGGAAAAAATTGTCCCGAAAGTACCCGAAAGAACTTTTTTAACGTTTTTTTTGCTTATTTTTCAAGATTTTTTTGATGCTTTTTATTATTCTGAAAACTAAAGTAACAGAATTGTTAATAAATTTCACGATTTTGATTTTCCAGCTGTAAATTACTTTAATCGTTGGCCCTATTACCTATTAAAGGTAAAAAGTCTCCTGAGGGGGAGCAACAGCCACCTTTCGCATAAAATTCTGCCAATTTTTTGAAAATATTTTTCTAATATTTAAATTATAATAATATAATTTCTATATTATATTTAATAATTTAAAAATTTAATTAGCTCGTTTATCTTTTCAATGAATAATAAAAAATTATGTTCTAAGAAATGCGGCTTCAACATAAAATGTTGTTTATTACTGCAACAAATCTTTGTTCAGCGTAATAAATCCTTAATAGTTTAATGATATATAGAAATTACATAAAATTAATCCAGATACAATATCAAGTTTAGTTAAGAATTAGTTTTGAATCTCATAAAAAAAAATTAATTTAAATTTCTTATTAGCCCAGGAATTTTAGGTGAAATTTTATCCAGACCTAAAATAAATATTGTAATTCTCAAAATTAGCTTAAATTATCCTTAAACAGGATATTAAATTTTGAATCTTAGTTAAATTATCAAAAATATATCGAAATATTAGAAGTAATACAAAAAAGTTAATCCATTTTCTTAAAGTACATTATCATTGCTACACTACCGGCCCACTTTTTTAATAATAAAAGGCCAAATTTTACCATAAATTAAATAAATTAAATTAAAGATAATTAAATTACCTTTTACGTTGTAATTTACCGTTTTTTAATAGAACCTTTATTTTTGGATTTTAGCAAACGTTTCTTAATATTCATGTGACTTATGTCCTTATTACTATCAAAAAATAATGATGCCGATGATGGAGGTCCTGTCCCATTTTTGCCAATTTTCAGATTTACAATATTTTTGATACTAAATGCGAAATGTTCTGGGCTATGCATTTTCACTTTGGTATAAAAATGCACAATTTAAACAGAATAGTAAAACATAGGCAATGCGGTATAATTTCGAGAAATTTCAAGAAATTCGGTGGTAATTAGTAGTTACATATTTGAATTCTACCGGTTATGTAATTTAACAGATACAAAGAAAACAAAATTTCATTAGATGAATTTTTGGGTTTGTTGGTTAATTGTAGCTGACAATTATTAAAGAAAATAAAAAAAAAGCAATTTATCATTATTCGGACTGTTCCACGGTGGTAAATTCAATGTTTTAAAAGTATCATTCACTGTAAAAATTCTTTATGTAAATTTACATAGAAAATAATTGGCAATTTTGTTACCTATGATAATCTATGTAATTTTACATACCCAAGTAATATGGGAACTGTATAATTACTAGTTATATGAGTTTGATTTCACAAAATTTTTGTAAATTTACAGAACAGAAATTAATTTTACATTATCTAAATCAGTAAATTTACATTGTGCTATTATTTTAATTTTACACAAACGTTACCGTAATTATTTATTTACATAGTAGATTTTCCATACATTTTTACAGTGTTGAATAAATGATGATTTCTGTATCTATCAGATTACTGAACCGTTAGAACAGGATAGGAAAGCTTTTCTTAATCTACAAGTGAATGTTTTCCCACAGAGGAAATTGAATAATATCGATGATTAAGAACGGATTTAGAAAAAATGCCGGGAATGTTATTACAATAAAATTGTTTATAAAAGAGATAAGAGATCAGTGGGTAACGTTGTGTGGGGAAGAGCTTTGACGATCATTTTCATTGCCAAATCATGAATTAAAATTGGAAGTACTCGGAGCCGGATTTGGGATATGCGAGACCCAGAGCAAATTTTTTTAGAGCCTCTTTGGCCTAGCATGTTTTAATAAAATGCTCCGCAGGCGAAAATTTTCGATTTTTGAAGGTCAACCGCGCTTAGACCAAATGTAAAACTTTGTGTTAATGTAAACTTTAGTAATTTAAACTTTGTTTAGAAATTTGAAAGCCCGGGGCTGCAGCCCCCCCTTAATCCGGATCTGGAAGTACTCTTTTTGGGAGTTTGCAATGAGGAAATTTTTGAAATAGGTTATCTATTGGTTTTAATCATGGAAGATGAAATAGTAATAATGAGCATTAATAGTGTTCGGTAGGTAATTACTCGAACGATTTGTTTTATGAATTTTATAATGACCTTGTTCTACTAAAGCATGAACAATATTGATAGAAAATGAAGGTGTATTTTAAAGTGTTTAGTAAAAACGGCAATAGTAATAATAATTCTTGCACTCACATGACCACCTTTGATGGAAAATCAATTTTGTGTATGTCATGCAAATGATATTATAATAAAAGGATTTAAAGTAGGTATAGTACACTGTAGAACTTATTGGTTTTGTCACTGGCTAGTTGGTAAATTATTGTACTTCCCCCATTATCGACTGTCTAAGCAGGGACACTTTTGTCAACAAAAAATATAAAATGGCGGTAATTTTGTACACATGCACATAAAAAGCTCATTAATAATGTAAGCTAATATTACAAAAGTAAGCTCGTATGTATAGATAGTTGAGCGAGATAAGGACGCGCGTCCTAGAAATTGACCGGAAAGCAAAATTGGTTTTTTAGATAAATATGTATATTTGTAACTAAAACTTTTGTAAATAGTAGTTACTTACAAAAATTCGATACGTTAGATACTAATTATAAAGTGTACTATTATTTTTAATTCAACTAAACTACTTTTCGGCTCAATCAATTTATTGTGGTCATTAAATAGAAAGCTTTCTTTTGGGAATTAGATAGGCGATATTATTATTTATATCTCTCGGGTACAATTATGTAGGGTTATCATATTACCGGACTAATGTCCCAACGCTTGAAGTGCACTGTATAGATTAACAGCACAATGCATGGGTTAGTAGCTAACCAGAGAAATATAAATGACACTTTTGTCAGAAGCCATTTTATTTGAATTAACAACGTGTTAATGTTATTTCTCTGGTATTGGGTGCAGTGTTTGTCTAATTTTTTTGAACTCTTTTTACTAAAAAAGTTTTACAGGGTACCACCAGGATACGTCTACCAGTCTCCATATTTGGCCGCAACTGCTCCCGGTAGTTTAGTTCCTCTGCAGACGACTCAACTGACGCATGCGGCAGCGATCGCTGCAGCGACATCGCAGTTCTACGAGTACCAAAACGCTGCAGCCGTTGCAGCAGCAGCTGCGGCTCCATACGCTAGTCAATACGCCAATGGTTTTGAAGCATACACGCCATACACGGGCGCAACTGGTAAGTAACTCTCTATTTCTTTAAATCACCAATCAAATTTGGTCATTGAATTAGGAGCAGCCAGTTATATGCCGTATACTTATGCAACTCTGCCACAAACACCAGGGTTGTCTGCCGCAAGTGCAGGTGCATTTTCAGGACTTCAATACCAAACTGCAGCTCAAGCACAAACTTTACAAGAAGCAAGGTTACAGTAAAGTACAATCTTGATTTTAAATACTAAGAATTTGTTACCGTTTATTTAGAATAGTTAAAATTTTATACGTTTTATGCGAGCGTGTTATACTAATGAAGAAATATCTTAAGTGCTACTACATTCGGCACTGACTGACACAACAATGCCTCGTATACTAATTAAAATAATTTTTGTTGTTAGTTATTCATTTTTTAATACATATTTAGAAAAATAAGAAATTTTTTTTACATTTTTCTATTATTGATAAAATCGTTGCTATTTACTGACAAATAGCTAAATATGAGGAGATGATTAAAAATATTTTTTGAAGCGAGTCCCAGTTTACACCCCTAAATACAACCCTAAAATGCTCCCTTTGTTATTGTAATTTTAAGCAACCGTTTTCTAAAGGTTCGGTTATTTTTTTAAATGCAAAATTAATTATATATTAATCGTGATTTCTATTTGTAGTGTACGTGAGGCCTTAATGTTAATTAATTATAAGTTAAACGTAACTTAAAAATTGAAAATATTAAGGGATCAATATGAGATGCTTCAAACGGGCCTTAATAAACAAATGTTGAATGCATCAAGTAGATTTTATAAACTTATAATGTCAGCTGCGGCAGCTGTAGTAATTGTGTTAGAATTGTGTCGAGTGTAAACTGTGACTTTTCAAAAGAATTTCCGAAAAGCTGGCAGCTCAAATTTTAATCATAAATGACTCTAATTAAGTTAATTTTTGTATTTTTTTTTCTAATTGAAAACATAATTTTTAATAAGTATCTCATGTAGGGGAGGTGTAAACGTGCATGCAATATATTAAGGAAAAACGTAGAAACCAAATAGATTATGGAAGTTACCATGTACATATTTTTAACTAATAATCAAAAAAACTATTTTTATTAGTTATAATATGCAATTCATAATTTTTTTTTTTTTTGGCTCGAGGGAGAATTGTATTATATTCAGGCATAATTACCATTTTTGCTGCTCCAAAATTTGTCATACTGACTATTGGTAAAAAAGTCGTAATGGATTATCTACAAATAACATGAAAGCAAATAAACTCTATTTGGTTGTTCTGTTATCATGCAAATCAATTTATATAATTACATTTTTTTTTAATATTAAATAAACTAATGTAATATTAAATTATTAATCACTCGACTAATAGTTTTCTTTATAAATAATATTAAAATTTTATCGTTTGATTAATTTCATGTTCTTGGTTGTTTTTAGTTTAAAAAGTTTTTTACCAATATCTAGCGAACCATGCTGACTATTTTCAAGCATCCTCCATAAAATCACAATACTCACCTTACTTACTCTCGATATTGTTAGGTAGGTCAATAACAACGATTTATGAGATCAATGACCTAAGCAAATATAATTTTATGGGATATAAAAGTTAGATGAAATTTATTCGTTATGAAAATTTTAGTATCGAGAACTGCATCTTTATCGATCGCTTATAGGTTTTGAGAAATTTTATCCGACGATCATCAAACAGTAGCAAAACAAATTAAAATATGCACTTGAACGAAAACGTAATACCTTACGCTATCGCTCTTCAGATAGCTTAGCAATTAAAAAAGCTACCTACGTCGAACACCCCTAAAAAGGAAAAATTAGATGACTGAACTTGAATGGACGACTTAAATATGCATATTTATATTTTTGCAGAATAAAATGGTTTAATTATGCGTGCGGTATAATTAAGTACACAAAATATCCAAAATTATATTAATATCATATCATTTTTTGAATTGTTACCTAATTATGTTAAATAATGTTAGTAATATAATCAGCAATGATACATAGTCATTTTATTAAGTCTAGTCTTATTAAATTATCTATACTTAGTTATTTAATTACATTTAGTAATTGTGTTAAGGATAAAATAATTATAATAATTAAGAAAATGCACGTCGGTGCTTTTTTTCTCGTAAAGTACAACTTTACATATTCAAAAGCAAGTGTAAAAAGGATCTATTCCGATTATTTTTCTATGTTTTAATGTAGGACGAAATGGATCAGATTTGGACGTGGGGCACATCGGGACACGTCCAAACTTGATCCATCTTCTCTTACTTATATTTTTTATACTAACACTGTATATAAGTATTTCTTCAAACTGTAAATTCCTACACTAAGGGCTCACATGTACTTAATTTAATTTTTCTTCAAGACATTTAATACAATGGTCCTAGTCAAATACAGTTATTTACAACTGTTAAGAAAATTAATAAAACGAAAATTGTTATTGATATAATCAAAAATTTGATTAATTTTGTTTGATTAATTTTCTCAATGTTAAATATTTCGATGCTTAAGTGTTTTGAAAAAATTTTAATTTGCTGTAATATCGAGAGAAAAATAATTTTATATACAGAGTGTGGTACAAAAAGGTGGCATTAAATTCGCCAGTTAAAGACAGTTAAAAATATATGAAACGGAGTTAAAATTTAAAAACTCAAATTTTGAATTTTAATATAAGAAAAATAATATTTTTATTGTAATATATTTAAAAAGTTGAAAGAATGTTCTTTAAAGCATCTCAAAACGAACACTAAAACTAAAGGATATAAATATCCGACAGACGGTGTATATTTTCTACTGCACATTAATTAGTGCCTTTATATCGACCCAGACTTGTGATAACTTGTACATAATGTTGCAAAATTTAGTGATGTACAAAATACAAAATTTCACCGTCTAGTCGAATAATTTGCACAATCCGTCCATTTGGTTAGTGCCTAATCATTTCAATCAAATAAAAAACTAATATTTTTTGATTATCTAATTAAAAATATCTTTTTGAATCAGTGCTCGAGATTTTTTTAATAATTTTATAACAGCAATAATAATTAGATTCATTAATATATTATTAATTAAACCTTTTGATTAGAAAGGTGCTAGAGGTGATTTAATAAAAAAAATATTGTTATATTATAAAATAAATATTTAAGTATTGACTTAAGTTATACTAGTAATAATTGATATAAGTAATTCTTAATACTTTAAAAGTGTTAATATTTATTAATTATTTAAAACTTAGAATATTTTAAGTTTTAAGTATCTTCTTTCTATTTATTTACACACCTGTATAATAATTATGTTATAAATAGATATTAGTACATAATAAATTATTATAATTACAATTTCGGCTTTTATTCCTAATGTATTCGACAAAATCAAAATTATAATCAAACAATAATTAATATTAATATATTCATATATACAAAAATATATCTTGTATTCTGCGCTATTCTTTGACCCTTACAAAAGATTTATCAAAGTTTCAGGATGATAACAACTTGTACAAAATTAACTTAAGTGAGCGAAACTCAAACGTTCACTGTATTCACCAATCCTTTTCGTAAATATAGGATTTCAGACCTTTCAACCTTATAATCTCCCCTTTATGGCAGGATATCTAACGAAAAGGTAATTCATCTATTACAGTTTTCTGTTTTATTTTTCTTTATATTTTTGAAAATTTAATTTTAAATTTCACGAGCAAAATAAATTTTTCAAGTAACTTTGTTGCCGAAGAAGAAGAACTTTGAAAATAGTTATAAAAATATTAAAAATTTTAATTTATCAAAACTAAACATCAGAATGTTAAATTAATAGAAAATTAACTGAAGAAAGTAATTATTCACAATTAAAAAAAAAGATCGTAATCGATATGCGATTTTCTATCCTATTTTCGATTATTTCAATTTATTTTATTTGTTCGAATTATTTATGATCTTCAGTCGCATATAACTAAAAAAAATGATAAGAAGCAAGAAATAAATTGCCAACTTACCAATATAAAAGGTAAGTTAATTAAAACAAATTAAATATCCGATAGCTCTCTACCTCATTTAATCTATGTTTGAATTAAAATAACTATAAATTTATAAAAATAAAAATTAAAATATATTGTATTTTTTAATCCCACTAAAATCCCACCTCTGACGGTACCGGTATTAGTTTTAACCATTGCGACAGAATTCTTTATTACAAGAAACTGAGTCTAGTTTTATTCTCTAAAAACCTCATCCTCCTTAAAAATTTAATTTTTAACTTCAATTTTTATAGGAATTTATTTTCGGTTTACCTTCTGACACTCGCCCCCCTTATTATTGAATTATTTTACCAATTTTATCAATGGATGGACTCAAATTCAACTAAAAGTTCTGGATTTTATTATTAATTTATTTATGTTTTATTAGCCACATTGATTTTTGTTTCAAAATATTATCAATAATTTAGGTAGGTATTTAATATGTTAAAAACACTGCTCACTGCTTTATTGTCTAATTTGTGCTTTACATGTTTTTTATATTTAAAATAATTGCTTTGTGGCGCATCTTTAAACGTTTGCTAATCTTAATATGAATAAAAATTCTAATTTGCTCATAAGAACATAAAGCGAAAGCGAATCCAAATTACACAATATTTAGAATTTTCTTTTTGCCATGATCAAAAGATTTTTGATTTTTTAAAATAGAATAAATTACAAAAAAGCGATTTAAAATTAATATTTTCCGCTTTGTAACTCGAGCAGTGATCACACCTGTAATTAGAACCTTAAAAACACCTTTTTGGAATTTCTTGTATTTCAGAGACAAACAGCATAAATCCAATTTAGCGATACAATTGAAATAATATTTTAATTTTCAGTTTTTAAAGAAGTAAGTATTAATTTTTTGTGCATCTTAAAAATATTATGGAACGAATTTAAATTTATCTTTGATGTATCTTTCGAGTCATTGGTCTGTATTTTTTGTTGATTTTTAATTAAGGATTTTATTAAAGATTTTTTAAATTAACCACGTTTTTCAGTTGATTAAAAAATTTGGTTTTGCATTAAAATTATGAAATTAATATTAAAAATGTTATTATTTTTTCAATTTGTATTCATTTTAATTATTTTAATAACACAATAGAATATATTACATCATAATTTATGTTGATTTTTTTAAAAGATAGCGTACCACAAATCCATTTATATAATTTGTGCAAAATTTATTTATATTCTAGCTTTATAATTAAAAATTCTATATTAAAGCTCCGCCATGCCATCTATTGTAGAATGATTATGTTAGCCGTTTATTACAGCACTTTATTTACAGGTTACTAATACTTTACTTTTCAATACATTTTAAATAATAATTTTGAATTCAGATTTAGGAAGATAACTTTTCAGAATTTTAATAAATAAAAAAAATAAAATTAATGTTAAATGTGAAATCAATATTATGAACATAACAACGTAACATCAATGATCTATATAATAATTTAGATAAATATTGCAAAATTTTAAAAACACCTTTACAATATATTAAGTATTATCAATTTATTACAGTTCACCACAGTGTATTCGGCGCCACCAGGGCTAGAACCACGGTTTTACTCTCTCTAGTCTGCACCTGTGTGCTCACTGCTGCTCTGATATATCCAATATGTATTTGAAAGCCAAAATACTCATCTTTTAAATGCATTTTCATTCATTTCTATAATCTAAATCCATTTCAAATCAATCAAATTGGTTTTTACTGAAAATATTTATACAAAATGAGAAAACCTATGTATAATTATGTTACGGTCAATGTTGACAATTTGGCTATTAACGTCAATGGCCGGACAATAACGTCAATGCCCAGCTTAGTTGGGCACTAACGTCATTGACCGGCCAATGACGTCAATGACCATACATTTTGGGCAATGTTGACATTTAAAATTGTACATGTGGTTTTTGCATCATTGCCCGGACAATGACGTTAATGTCCAATACAAGGTGGACAATGATGAAATTACTGTTCTCCAGATTTTATATTCTATCACTCTTTCAGTTTTGGCTGGCGCAACTACACCAAATCACGGATCCATCACAAAATGAATTAATTAAATTTAATTAATTCTTCTTCCGGGCCGCTTTGGTTGACGCAAACACATGGATCCATTCTAAAATGATTGTTTGTCTAAATTAAATGAAAATCTCTGTACACTTACGAGGCCTTGAAAAGGGCCGAGTTGCTGTCATTTACACGGAAAAAATAATTGTCTCTCGTTAAAGTACATCGCCATTTTGCTGTTCCTTATAGTAATTATTTTATAATATCATCATTGTCCAATCCATTTTGGCCATTAACGTCATTGACTTGCCAAAGACGTAAATATTACAATCATATCAAAATATTTACGTCATTGTCTACCGTTAACGGGCGTTGACGTCAATGGCCGGTCAATGACGTTAATGACCAGAGTAAATGGGCATTGACGTCATTGTCCGGCTATTGACGTCAATGCCCAATTTACGTCATTGACCGTAACATATATATTTTTTCACTCCAAAAGAGTCCTAACGCCCGATAGCAGCATTTTAAGATTTTAAAATAAAAAATATTATTCTAAAAAATTTGGTGTATACCATAAGAAAAATCACTGCCGTCGTTTCTCTTCTCATTCTCATTCTCAATTCAGTGTTCATCTTATATCTTTGACTGATGATATATCTTCACTAATTACTGTTACTTCTTCTTTCTTTTTGTTTTTTCATTTCTTCTCTTTGTTTGTCTTCTCATTAATCATGTTTATAATTTACCCGACTGCCGAATGATGGTTATTATATGGTTTAATTGTTTTTAATAACGTTATTATTCGTTATTTTCTTTTTTTCAAATATTTTTAGTCCCAACTTGACGTTAATAAATTTTTCGGTTGGTAAAAAAAATCGACCAATCAGAGTGTTTCTTTTTTCACCAAAAAATTACACGCTGGGGCAGGAGCAGCAGCGTGGTGGGATTTTATGTATCAGGATAATTAACACAGAAAATTGCTGCTAAACTCCATGAGCAGAAAAGTACTTAAATAAATATGCTTTCCAAGTTTTAATTTTTTCTAGCCGAAGCGAAGGTTAAATTTCCCGCATTTTTGCTTAAAAATTCAAATTTCTCGGCTTGGATTAAAAATCGACCAATTAGAGTGTGTTTTCCAACCAAGAAATGACACGTTGTAGCAGGAGCAGCAGGGCGCTGGGATTTTATATATTAGGATTAGGTACTTGTACGTGGAAATAACTTAAAAATGAAATGTTTGCTTACTTTAGCCTTACTTTAGCATTATCTGCAGTTTCCATTTGAAGTCTCTTTATAAATACAGGGAGAAGGCTACGGATGCAACTGCAAAACCCAAGGACTTCATCAATTTTATTTTATTAAAAACAAATTTTTATTGTGATAGGTAAACTTGAACAGAAATTGCGAATCTTCCTAAGCGAAAGCCTGTATCCGAACCTGAACTGGGCCTATAGTACTACCTCCCAGTGGCGGCTTGTCAGGGTAGGCAGGGGAGGCAGTGCCTCACCAAACCTATTAGTCAAGGTTTTTCAAAAAGTAATTTATATTTTTTTTATAATACATAAATAACCAAAAATATGCATGGACGAATAATAAAAAAACTAAATCTGAAAAAAGTTGTAAGCCCTGGCAGCTTCTTCTTTTTTACCTGCCTCTTGTTCTACCTTAGGTTTTTTGCTGCGCATCAGATTTTTATTTAAGTACTTATTCTGCAAAGAAATACCGGATTATATATATGCATTTGCATATTTGGGCATATTTTATTAAATTTCTTGCATATTTGGGCATATTTTACCAAGTTTCGTGCATATTTGGACATATTTTATGAAATTTCTAAAACAAAAGGAAAAGTTTCTTTATCAGAAGACGGTCCTGCTCTGATAATTTTAAATTTAAATTTGGCGGTTCCAACAAATTAAATTTTAGGTTGGCAATGCTTACCCTAAAACTACTATAATAAATAAATCTATAACAAAAAAATTGTAAAAAGTATTACTAGAAAATAGTGGAATTAACAAAATAACGTTATTTTGTAGTATTTATTGAAATTTAATGTTGCATATTATGTTGGCACGTTTTGGCGATTTTGTTGCATATTTTGGGCATTAATGATGCGATGCATATTTGCATTCATATTTATTTATCATTTAGTAGTCTCTACTAAAAAAGCAATTTATTAAGTATATTAAAAAATTTTTTGCGCATTCGTTTTCGAGAAAACGCGATTTGAAAATCGAAATTTTTCATAATTATGTTTAGCATGGGAGCAGTACAAATTAGAAATTTATTTCACGTGTCGGTGCGTCGTTTAAACTTTTCCCGGCACGGCCTTTTAAGGCATGGTTAGTTTACGCCATAACCGGCGGCCGAGAGACATCCACGAAAGACATCCTCGACGAAGTCGAGGCTATTCAGTCGAGGCTATTCAGACGACAGTCCCATGTCGACCAGCTTGGTGGACCAACTGATCACTCTTGGGTAGAGCCTGGATACTTTCTAATACCAGATTCCGGCTAACAGGCCTGCGCCGGAGTTGAAACGCAACTTACACGCCGAAGGTTCGCAAACCTTCTAACCAGCCCTTTGGCTATTAACCACAACCACTACGAAGCCTTCCCTAGGCGGGAAAGTTCTCAAGACATGTCTATCACCTGACAAGATTCCATCTTAAACTTGGGGCCCCCGCCCCCGTAGTACCGATGTCTGCGTTGTCCTTTCGAATCGCATGGTCATACCGGTTAACTATTTAAACCTCCGGGGCCTATCAACCATCGAATCGCCATTGGTCATTCAAACTCTTCGGACTGCTCATCCCCTGCTAGCCTACCGCCTGTTTCGGCACGGCGCCTACAGAACACTGCGTTGGCATACTCGTTTAATCTAAGGTATGAGTCGCGGTTCGCAATGAGGTCGCCTAAGTTCTCGGAGATGGTTGGATGCGCTAATTCCTCCCATCTCAGGTCACCGTACAGTGGACAGTGCACCAAAACGTGTTCCCACGTCTCACTCGCACCGCACCCACACGTAGCCAAGTCGGTGAGGTTTCGATCAAAGAGATGTTGGTTAAGGCTACCGTGTCCAGTAAGGAGGAAGCCGAGAAATAATCCCGGTTCGAACCATTCCTTCTCGATTGCGAAACGAACGTCTTTGATGTACTTCCAAGTAACTCTTCCCTTGTCGGATGTCGTCCAACGCTCGTTCCATTCAAGTGTTAACCTTTCAAGTAAGAGACGTTGGAAGCATCCTTTCGGGAGCCTGCGCTCACGCGCATCAGTGACCTCCCCTTGCCGGGGGGCAAGCTCTTTTCGCCGTCTGTACGACTCCATCCGCTGTCTGACAAGAAGGTCCCACGGAAGTGCTCCCGCAAGAACCTGCATTGCCTCAGTTGAGACGGTCCTACAGACTCTCAAGGAAGCGTACAACGCTGTCCTTTGACACTGGTTAATGCTCTTTCTGTATGTCGTCATCTGCATCGTGTGTCCCCACACGCTTGCTCCGTACGCCATACAGGCAACTATTAACCCGTTATACAGGACCTTAAAAGCCTGTTGATCTAGACCCCAGTCTTTTCTCAGCACCCTTCGTAGACCCCCAACAACTGAGGTAACCTTTCCCCGGAGATACTGTATGTGGGGTCCAAAATTCAGACGTTCACCGACAACAATACCCAAGTACTTAGTTTGTTTCACTATACTGATACTAACACCGTTCGCCTTGATTGTGGGGTTCCTATTTGCCGAAAAGTGTCCCTTAAGCACGAGTGCTTCAGTCTTCTTTTCGGAGAGGAACACGCCAACTCTCTGCCTCTATTCCATTACTATTTCCAAGAAAAGCTTACTAAGAGCCTCTATCGCTGCGCGGCTGTTGCCTTTCACCAAAATGAAGAGGTCATCCGCATATGCGACAACTATAGCTCCGTGCGCTCTTAATGTCTCTAGCAACTCGTTCATCATCAGTATCCACATGAATAGACCACAGATAGAACCCTGGGGACAGCCCCGCTTCACCTCACGCCGGATCACCGTTCCGGCGCCGTCAGCAATGACTACTCCGCGGTTTTTGAAGTAGTCGGCCCAGAGCTTTACTTCAAGGCACCCTATACTGACGCATGGGAGCAGTACGTAGATATTGCAAATCACGGGTTTTCTGCTGCAGGTACGTTTGCCCTGACAGTGTTAGTGAGCCCTCCATCGCTTTTCGTACTTCGCCGAGTGTGAGCTTCCCTGGAGAAGTCGGGCTTCCCTGGAAAAGTCGGACTTTTAGCGAGTAAGAGCCAGCGAAAACGGCCCGTAGCGTAGCGAAGAGCTGCGTAGGGTCAGTCTTGGGTCAGGCTGGCGGATTCACCCCAAAATAAGCTGTTTCTGTTTTTCTAAACTAGTTCCTCCCACTATGCTATTCATACTATTCTTATGCAAATTTACATATAAAATTTTGGATCTGTAAATGCCGTTTTTCAAAAATTAATAGATAATCCATCGAAATTTTTTCTAATATGCTTAAAAAATTATCCTCTTTCCAATGGTATTACGTGGTATAAATTTTTTTTTCTTTTTGTTATAATATGATTCGATTTTATTTAATTTTCAATGTTTTAATTTTTGTTGATTTGTTAGTTTCTATTTTACTAATTAAGGGTAGGGTAAGGGAGGCTCATGAAGATTTTGAAACACAGGCCCGGAGCTAGATTAATACGCCACTGTTCGAAATCAAAAAAAAAACCAAAAACCATTTTCCTTAAAATTGTTTTTACAATTTTCATTAAATATTAAAAATGTAGGACTTTGTTTCTTTCTTTTGTATATATGTTACGGTCAATCACGTAAATTGGGCATTGACGTCAATGGCCGGGCAATGACGTCAACGTCCATTTACGCTGGCCATTAACGTCATTGACCTGCCATTAACGTCATTGACCGGCCAATGCGTCAACGCCCGTTAACGGTGGGCAATGATGTAAATATTTTCTTCTGATTTTAATATTTACGTCTTTGGCCGGTCAATGACGTTAATGGCCAAAAAGGATAGGACAATAATGATATTATGGAATAACTAGTATAAAGAACAGCAAAATGGCGATTTAAATTTGACACAAATTAACAATTAACAAAAATAATAAAAAATAAAAAATATTGAAATAAAAATTTATAAATTAATCATTTTTATTCTGGGCTGATTATTGACGTTATTGTCCGGCCATTGACGTTAATGACCGAATTGTCATCATTGACAGTAACATATATATGTTACGGTCAATGACGTAAATTGGGCATTGACGTCAATGGCCGGGCAATGACGTCAATGCCCATTTAGGCTGGTCATTAACGTCAATGACCGGCCATTGACGTCAACGCCCGTTAACGGTGGGCAATGATGTAAAGATTTTCATTTGATTGCAATATTTACGTCTTTGGCCGGTCAATGACGTCAATGCCCAACTAAGCTGGGCATTGACGTTATTGTCCGGCCATTAACGTTAATGACCGAATTGTCATCATTGACCGTAACATATATCAAATTTAAATGCAAAAATTGATTTTATATTTTTGTAATTAATATAAAAAACGAACACATTAATATTGTAAGGCTATTTTTCACTTGTCACTGATTCTAAATACGGTCCTGACTACCAGTGTCTCATTGCAATGTTGTTTATTTATCTACTGCTTAGTAGTAGATTTGAAAACAGATTTGGTACAAACGATAACAGATTTGATTTTCGAAAATTTTTTCAAAAATGGACACTGTAAACCTTTGTCGTTTGTTCCAAATCTGTGTATTGGTTTGTACCAAATCTGTTTTTAAATGATCCAAATAGGTATAGGTCAACTAAATAGGTATTGAAAACTTAAATTTCTTGAAATTAAAAATTCTTATTATCATTTCTTTTTGGTTTCAAAATATCTATTCCCCAAATTCGATTTCGTTTATTAAAATCATTCTTAAAGTAACAATAAAATGAAATATATTGACTAGCTTAATTAATTTGAAATAACTTAATTTTTCTAAAGGTGTAATAAAATTCAAAAATGTAACTTACTCTTTTTATTTCGTTATTACGAACTCAAAATTTTAAGATGCTTGAACGTAAATATACCTGCTAATTACCGTTAATAAAATTATAGATCCGTCTAGATATCCTTTCATCTTGCTATTATGAAGGATTAACGTTGAGCCGTAAACGCGTTCAGCTAATTAGACTTACTTAGTTGCATCTAAGTTCTTAGCATATGGTTTTCAAAAACATTAAGTATAAATTGAAAATTTTAGTAATAAAAATTAAACTTTTTTTTAATTTAATTTAATTTTTGGTTAAAAAAAAGAAGAAAAATGGTTTTTGAAAAACCGAAATGAGAAAGTTTTAAATTTTTCTAATTACTTTTGAATCAAACAATTAAATAGGAGCTGAAAAGATGCAAAAATATAATGAGATTTTCTAGGAGTTTCTCTAATATGTTGTGGGTAACGCACTGCATGGTATTATTTTAAGTTGGTTGTTAGCATTTTGAAAAAGATTTGATTTTCATTTAAATTTTAAAATAAAATTTTGTTAATCAAAAATGTATTCATAAATTAAGCTAAACCAAATGATCAAAGAGCTTATTAAGAATAAATATGAAAGAGAAATCTTACATCGGTAATTAAGTTTAAAATTTTATAAAATTTAAAAACAATTTATATTATGGGAGAAAGTTTAAAATATAAAGTCGGCGCGCGATTGTTAAATTTTATCCTTATTAGTAAAATTCTTAACAATGGTGCATGTGTAAGAATTAGTTGAATAAAAGATTCTTTGCAAAAGTTGGGTACCTCAAGTACATTTTGTTTCTGCTTGCTTAGGTCTTTCAATAAAAAGTGGAATATAAGGAATTAAAAATAAATGGAAACTTTTTCCATAAGTCCTTTCAGATTACAAATAATGAAAGCTTGGCTCGCATTGCGTTTAGAGTTTTAATAGTCTTATAGCGCATCGTCCGGAATTAGTCAGCATCGCAGAAATATCTCGGGAATATTTACTCGTTTTTCCAAACGACTCGGTCGTAGGTCCAAGACAATACTGAACCTAAGGACGCGCTCGTGATTTTGCTTTAATCCTCGTATAATGGTTGTGTAATTCTTCCAACTCGAATCCGGCAACTCTTTCGCCGATCGTCTAATGTATTCAGCGAAAGAGCGTACAACGGTTCACAGCGTCGATTTGTTCGGTTGCTTAATATTTTTAACAGCCTAGCATTAAGACGTATCAGGGGTTGAGGATTAAAATGTAATAACGTTGCTGTAGGCCGAAATTACATTTTTAATTTAAATAACTTATTTTTCCTGTTGATTTAAGCATTTACAAGACATTGTGTATGCTAAGTAAGACGTGCCATCGTGGTAAAAATTGTGATTCTAAACTAAAGCCAAGTATATAATGGCAAAGATTGGGGCTTAAAAAGTATAATAGGTCGAACGAGGGTTAAATGATGGTGCGGGGCTTGTCCGCTCTTCCTTGCGGTCTTGGCTATCTTTATAATCATTGGCGTTTTAAAAATTTTCATAAGGGTTTTATTTTTGCATTTTTAAATTATTACTTTCATAAACTTTACATTTTTTATTTTTTTACTTCTAAATTAACGTTGCGTGTATCTTATCAAAAATTCTTATTCAATAATCGACATTACAAATTACCCATTAAGATCTTTTTCAGTTTACTTATTTGTAAATTGTAATACTTAAACATTTACTTTTTGGTCAAGTTAGGTTACGTTAGATTAGGTTAGGTTACGTTAGATTAGGTTAGGTATTTAGATCAGGTTAAGTCAGGCTACACCACGAAGTATCTCAAACGTGATTGTAATAGGTGCAAGCCTTTATATTGCCTATTTGCAATGTTATAATTATAATAAATAAACTTATAAAAAACAATAAATTTATTACACTTACATATTATGTGATATGTGGTTTTATTCTGTTAGTTTGTGTTTGTTTCGTTGCATAATATTTTGAATTTAATATAATTTTACAATTTTAATTTATTATATACAAAGCAGTACTTATATACAAAGATTAGTGCATTAATCTACTCTGCATACCATACTTACTATCGATTTTCTCAATTATTATAAAACCTTTAAATTTTATACGAATAACTTTGAGTAGGTATCAAGCATAATCTGCACTCGTATTGTATAAGATATTTTAGAAATACCAAGCAATTATTTTTAAAATTAATTTTAGTTAAGAAAAATAAATTAGCACGAAAGTAAGCTTTAAACACAAAACTTTGAATTTAAGCGAAGCAATTAAAATGTCTCAGTTTTTCCCAAATTTTTTACATTATTGAACCATTTACAATTGATAGACGAAATTTATTTAAATTTTTTAAAAAATTCAAGTCAAAATTAAAAAAAAAGAATTTTATACTTATATTCACATGTTGAATTAATTAGTAACAACAAATTTATTAGATAATAAAATTGAAATTAGTGGTAAAACAAGATAAACAATTAATTTGAGGCAATTGAATAAAAAAATTGAAAAAAATAATAAATATTTAAAGAATTTTGTTTAATGAAGAAAAGTAAAAGAAGAATCGAAAGTGAAAATAGCAAAACAAAAAATAATTGATTAATTAAATTTATTCAAACAAAAGTAAAGATTATAAAATAAAAATTAGGTAAGAAAAACTAAAGTAGTTTAATATTAGCACAATAATATTATTAATAGAATTATAAATAAGGGAAGAGTAAAAGTATGTAAAAGTGAGTAAAAGTATTGCGAAAAAACTCAAGATAATTAAGTACCTATTTGTTATTATATAATTCTCACAATTATAATTGATAACATTTATAATTAATTACAAAAATTAAAACATACAATTTAAATCTCGAACTATGACCTTATTTGGCATATGTGTATCTCCCAAGTTGTATTGCCACCCAAGTTGGGCGCAATTAATAAGATCTTTAGTTTCAATCTTATTTAATCTAATCTTATATTAACGATTATAGTTTGTATTATTTTGCAAATAAAAAATTATATTTCTTTTAATATTTAATTAGCACAACATGTTTCTTACGAATTTTCGTATATCTTCAGGTTCCTAAGGCTATATTATTTAATTTGCTTATCATTTATTTCTAACATCTCAAATTCAAAAAATTTGAAATAATAATTAACCGTCAAATATAAATTATAAATTAAAATATACTTAGGCACCTGAAGATATACGAATATTTCGACGCGAAAACGTAGGTTTGTTGTGGAGCAGCACTGGAGTTTCAAGAAGGAGTCCTATCTAGTGGTACAATTCCTCAAACGTGGCAGCGTTCACATCTAGGTTTCAAAGATCAATGAACATAAGGTGAAGTACAGCTTTGGAGCTCTAAAGAGAAAAACATTTCTCATCTAGTACAGCTTTTAAATAAAATGTTGAATTGAAAAGGCCAGAGCTGCGTTTCTGAGGATGTCCAGGTTGTTTAGATGACACGATCTGTCACTGATAACAAAAACCACAATGTTGCGTTGCTAAGTTTTCCCGGTTCTGTTGTATGGGATGGAGTCTTGGACCCTGACAAAAGCATCTTGTAAGAAGCTGGAGGCTTTTGAAATGATTTTTTTTGATTTTGATCTTTGGAACCCTAAAGAATATTTCCACAAAGTTTAAGCAAAATCTAAAATGGTGCAGCAACAATTTTCTTTTTTTTGATGATTTCATATGGAACGACTCTTCGTTCAAGCACTAGTCAATCTTATCTTGAAGAAGTGTGCAAAATTTAAACAAGATCGGTTTGTTATTTTTTGAGAAATCATGACAACCGATTTCAAAATTAGAGTTTTAAAATTAAAGCTTACAGTTCTTTTTTTGAAAAAAAATATTTTTTTAATTTACGTAGATCCTGGGCCTATTTTGCCATTAAGCGCATTTGGCACTTGCCTAGGGCTCAATAGCCAAAGGGGCTAAAAATGGAGAACATAAAATCGTAAAATAAAAATCAAATACCGATAAAATAACCCAAAAATTGGGCCTTCAATGCTATTAACTACACTCGAATATTAGGGGTCCGAAAATTTGCTAGATTCTAGGGCCCAACTCAGTTAAAAATAGGCCCTGATTGCAAGTTTTCACTGAAAGAGGGGGGAGGTGGCATACCCCGAAACAGATTTTGAAAATGGGAAACGTTTTTGGTTAATAAAATTTTAATAAAGTTTTGTGCATCATAAAACTTTTAGTTTTCAAACCGGGGGGTCTGGGGGGCATGGAATGCCCTCCAGTGCATCATAAATTTTGTTAAGTTGTATTCCATAATCAAGTTATTATGCCAACAAATTACGAGTTGGCCAACTTCATTATAATAATAATATCCGATTGACTATGCTTCTTAAAACTTTTTCGCGATCTAGGTTTACTTATTAAGGTAACAGTAGACAAAAAAAGAAAAACACATATTTTCTTAGTTTATTACGAGAAACAAGAAGGAAACCACAGACCCAATTTTTGTATATCAGATTTCCTTTTAGGACACTAGTAGGCAAGGGGACGCCTTGGCTGACCTCATTTGACCCCAAACGAACGACCCTGAGGTCATTCATTCAAGGTCAAGGCCAGCCAAGGACGTCCCCATACGCCTACTCTTTTACCATGCCCACTTTTTAAGGCCAAACATACAACCACTTTCCAAGGTCACCCATCATCACCACCCATCCCCTCTATACTAACCTTGAAAGTTTGTCCTTGAAACTTCATCATCATCTTCGGGGCATCCATTACCTTCGGAGAGATGACCGTAAACGACCGTTCACTTCAAGGAGATGCCACAAGGAGATGTCACATCTTGGATTTCTCTAGATTTCCCCAGATTTCCTAAAATTTCCTTGGGTTTTCTTTTGGATTATCTCATGATTTCCTTTCGAAAAAGTTGAAAATGCAAATGATATTCTTGGATTCCTTAGATTTTCTAGATTGCCTAAGATTTCCTTAAATTTTCTGAAATTTCCTTTCACTTGTACATCGAATTTCCTAAAATTTTGTTGAGTTTTCTTTTGGAATGTCTCACGATTTCCTTTCGAACAAGTTGCAAAGGCTAGATTATCTGTAATTTCTTAGTTATCTTTGGATTTTCTTAGATTTCCTAGATTGCCAAAGATTTTCTTAGATTTTCTCAAATACCCCTTCACTTGTACATCGAATTTCCTAAAATTTTGTTGAGTTTTCTTTTGGAATGTCTCACGATTTCCTTTCGAACAAGTTGCAAAGGCTAGATTATCTGTAATTTCTAAGTTATCCTTGGATTTTCTTAGATTTCCTACATTGCCTAAGATTTCCTTAGATTTTCTCAAATTTCCCTTTACTTGTACATCAAATTTCCTAAAATTTCCTTGAGTTTCTTGGATTGTCTCATGATTTTCTTTCGAAAAAGTTGAAAAAGCAAGATTATCTGTAATTTCTAATATATTCTTGAATTATTAGATTTCCTTAGATCCTTAGATTTTCTCAGATTTCCTTAGATTTTTTCAAATTTCCCTTCACTTGTACATCAAATTTCACCAGCGGCTTTTTATGAATCACTACTAGTATCGGCGGCTATGATCGACTAAAAATTGGTTCGCTTCGACCTGTTGGCCACCCCTTTACTAGAGGGTATGCTATACTCCCCAGACTATCTGGTATAAGTGTATTTGGTTCTGAAAGAGTAAAAGAGTCTTTTTTAATAAAATTAATTATAAATAAAAATATGCGAACAAATCCGTTTCTGAAACCTGGGAGTCTGGGTGGCATGCCGTCCAGTACGTCAGTAATTGAGTTAAAAGTGTATTCCATTATCAAGTTATTGAGTCAATAAATAACTGATGTACTGGAGAGCATTTCATGCCCCCGAAACCCCCTGGTTTCAGTAACAAACAGTTTATTGCCATATTTTTTTATTAGTTTGATTAAATTAAGAACTCTTATTCTTTCAGGACTAAATTTTTCAGGGAATATAAAACACCCTTGAGAGAGAAGCCAATAGTATGGAATATGGAATAAGTCATTAGTTTTGCATTTAATTAGTTGAGGAATACAGCATTAATTGTGATTTATTTTACAAAAATACAAAAATATTCAACTAGGGGGGGGGGCACTGCCGTGATCTATAAAATGTATTTTGTTGTAAAAAAGTAAAAGCTTCTTACATAAATATTTCAAGGCGAGGGGGGAACTGTTGAGGAAATATGGTGTACAAGTGTAAGGAAATCTGGGAAAAACCTGGTAAAAGGAAATTTAGTATAGAAAATCTGCCTTGTGACTCGTCCCTCGGATCAGAGTTTTTCAAACATTGTAAACCTAGTCGCGATCCACCAAAAATTGGTACACTGGAGCGTGGAAGGAGGCTCTTATCTAATGGCAGGGACCGAAATGGAGGAAACAGGAAATCGTAAAATAAAAATCAAATTCTGATAAAATAACCCAAAATTGGACTTTCGATGCTATTAATTACACTCGAATATAAGGGGCCCGAAAATTTGCTAGAGCCTAGGGCCGGACTCAGTTAAAAATTGACTCTGCTTAGATCGTTGATAAAGCAAAGATTCTGCTGGAGCTGCAATTTCCTGGTTTCGGGGAATTTCTTTGCAACCCAATTTTCAAACCCATGTAGCCCCCCTGTTAAGTGTTTCTTGCTGACGCTAGTCCGATGAAATTGTAATTTATAAGAAGTTAACTCTCTTTTGACCGTAAAGGGATAAATTGAAATATTTTGGTAATCTACTGGTATGGAAAATTTTGTATGGGGGAGGCGAGGAGATGGACGTAGATGACAGTACAATAATAATTTGAATATGAATTTTAATAAAACGATGAAATGCTTAAATCTAAGTAATTGGTACATTTTTGATACCTCAAGGAAAGCACTTTTAAAAGGAGAGTAAACAAGGACTTAAAAGTTTAAGATAATATTTTTTGATAAATAATGTTGGTTAAATTTTGTGTAACAATGTAACGAAATACAAGATACTTTTTTATATTAAAAAGCGTTTCCGATAAAAGCTTTCATAAAAAATGTGTTGATTTTAAAGCAAGCACGTTTCAAAAACCCATGATGTAGGTACTTTTAATCAACTTAACTAAACCAACTATATTCGATTAAATTAAAACGATAATACATATATCACAAATTAGTCTTTGATGTTTAAATTAATTAATGGTTATAAATATTTACTCGAAATTAAGTTGGTTAACTATTGTTTGTAGTTTTGAAGACGTAAGTTCATTTGTTAATTAGCCTGTATGGCGTAATTAGGAAAATATAAAAATGATTATAATTTATTGGAAACCTTTCACGACCCCCAGTGATGCCGCCTCTGTGTAGGTACAAAATAGGAATGAAATCTGATCACGTTTTCTTACTTGATCTTGGCACGTAATGAAAAATTGCATGTTCGTTAGGAAGCACTTAAAAATAAAATAACTGTTAAGAAAAGTAAATGGCAATGAGGACGCCGGAAAATGACTGATCCTGTTTAATCACATTTACTGCAAGATTAAACGGTCTTTGCTGCCCTTATTTTTACAGTTTGATAAAAGGATACGATCAATTACTCTAATGAATGAACCCATGATTGGATACAAACTACGATAAACCTTTGATGCTCTTTAACAAGAAATATTTTTATTCCTCTCGAGTGGACATTTTGCGATTTACCTACCTTCCGCAGTAGCTATATGTATTTATGTCAACTAACTCTAGTAAAGTAAATATTGGTCCACACGGCGTAGAAGTTTATTAGCGAAATTAACCTACCGCTCATTCAATCATGCAAGCAAATTTACCGAGCATTACACAAGCAAGCCTCAACCCCTCGCCAAATTTTCTCCTTTCTCTCTAGAATAAGACGATGCCGAGCAGCTCGACATCTCTAAAAGCTTTCGCATATTATAAACAGCATCTTACTGTATTAAATACGACATATTTACACAAAATTAAGTCAAAATGCAAAAATTTCAAAAAGCTCACCACGCCACCCACTCACCCCTTTTGTCGAAAGTACAGACGGTACTATACTTTCTTTTGTCGAACATCCCCTAAATAGAACCTAGTTGGCAAGTAGCGGCAACATGCCTTTCTGGAATTAGCCGAGTGTGTTTTCGCTTATTAAGCATAATGCGGCGCTGATCCGAATTAATTCTCCTCTCTTGCGGTGCGAAAGCACGGCGAAAGCATTAGCATGATCATACCTTGTCTCCATCTTAACCCGGCGTGTGTCGCTTCGCGTCTTAGAAGCGGTTCAAACACTCACCGCAAGAGGATTATCGAATGCGGATCAGACCCAACCACGATCCATCAACTCATCTTGCCACAATTATACAAATAATAAATATTTATCATGCCCTTTATCCTCTTATTTCTGTTCCGATTCTTCCTTCCTGTTGCTTTTCCTCCTCATTACATCTAATCCTAGCTCTCTATTGTGCGACAATCAGCGTCGTTCGCTTACAAAATAAAGTTTCTCCCTAAAAAAGTTATCCTAAATAATCAAAGCGCTCAATGCTAACGCTATTCGTCGGCCTTCCACATATCGCAATTTGTACTGCCGGTGCACATCAATTCCATTTCCTTAACGAAAAAACAAAATTAAATAATTCACAATTATTGGCTACGCTCATGGCGATGTCTTTATTTTCAAGACTGCGGGCTTAAATATGGCAGCAATTATTCTAAATACGGAATTAAAACCTTTTAGATAGCTATTCTTTCCAGACCACGACGTCAGTAATACTGCCTTTCTACTCGAAAATAGAGAAAATACAAAAGATTGGCTTTATTCTGTCGCAACAACGAAAAGAAGTCTCTTGAAGAGGATGAACGATAAAGGCTTACCGTTGAACAGGTGGTGATTTGGGCTCGTTCTCCGTTTTGCATAACAATCGCTATTTAAGTAGACTTTATCACTGCATTTTCTTTTAAGATTATTTATACGAAGCAATATTAAAAAAACCTTATAACTCGTTTTGAAGTAAGACGACATTTTAATTTATATATCTGACATTAAACTAAATTACGTTTAACTTCATTTATAAACTTTTACATTTTAATTTCTATTCGACACGTATTTAATATAAAAAAAAACTCCAAATAAATTTTAATGACTTTTAATACCGCTCTAATAATTTCAAGATTACCAATATTTAGCATTCATCAAAAATATTATATAAAAAAATAGCCGCTTTTTAAATTCGTAATAAACAAATTTTCACATTTTTTTAGTATTATTTAGTTGTTGATTTCTTGAAGATCAATGCCAATTTAATATTTCTAACAAAATTGATGCCATACCTTCAATGAGGTTAATTCGATTTTTTTTTGTATTTTACAATACAAATTCTTGATGAAATAAAAAATAACATACAAATACTTCAAACCACGGAATTTCCTCGCCACCCTTTAGGGCTGAACTAGAACATCGGCAAGTGCGATATCTAATGCTTCAATTTCCGGTCTATTTTCAAGTAGCGGTGACGGCAATCCACTGCGGTAGTCTGCTAATTCAATTTAATTTTCTAAACAATAATGGACTTTTTTGAATTTAGACCTCTTTGCAAACAAATTCAACATTCAACTTCCATTTTTGAATTAATGCCGGATCCAGAATCTCAACTTTACAAAGTTTGCTTTAACCTAAATTGTTTGGTTTACAGCCCTACTAACTATTTTTCCATTAAATTTAAATTTCAAAATTTTTAATCGCGATTATTTTATCACCAACTTACCGTCGCGTCGCATAGATAATATTGCATATTAATTTAAATCCTATAAGTTTATCGGCTTATATTTAATCTGTTAATCCAATCCCACAAAGTACGAAAAACTTCGCTGCAAACTTTCACACCCTGTTTAGACGAAACTACTAGGTTCAAGTAGTTATTAATCATATCAATATTTTAGAAAACCCAAAAAATGCACTAAACACTTTTCAGAACTAAAATGTTTTGCGATGAATCATGAATTGAAAATGTTTGCGAATTTATACTTACAGTGTATTTTACATGTGTTAACTTAAAAACATTTCAGTTCTGAAAAGTGTTTAGTGCATTTTTTGGGTTTTCTAAAATATTGATATGATAAGCAGTTTTATCTGTAGTAAAAGTAATTTTACTAAAACTAGGTGTGTCTATTTTTGTAGAGAAACTTTTGCTTTGTCTAACAATTTTGACATTTTTGAAAAATTGTCTACTTTTTTATTTAGCATAATTGAGATTATGAGACAAAAGGTAATTCATCTTTTTTCTCTGTTAAATTAACACTTTTTAATCTATTCGCATTTTCACATTTTAACATTATTATTTTAAACAGTGTAAGCTTTAGCTATACTGCTGGTATTCATTGTACGTTGGGTAGTCTAATTTTATAAAAAAAACTACTCAGGTAAGTACAAATTGTATTTTTTTCTTTAATTAAAATAACACATCAGGTTACTCAAATAACTAAAACAGCAAAATAACTGTTAACGTTAAGGTACTCAATTAGAGTTTTGGAAAAGACCGTTTCTGTGCTTCGGAAGACACGTAACTCCGGCGGTTTATTGATAATTTGCCACCATCAACCAAAAATAAAAGTTACTGTTGAAAGGCAAACAGCGATTTCCTCAGCCAAAAACATAAAATTTCAATGGTGTCAAACAATATTCATAGTTTCTATAAACTTACCATGGTAAAAACCTGATACTTTTTTGTAGTGTCCAACCGAAACACGATTTTCAGCCTAAGCAGCAACAGAGTATTCGGTTTCTCTTCCAATTTCGGTCGAATCCATTACTGATACTTATGTAGTTAAGTTAAAATTTAGTTAAATTTTGCTTGTTAACTTGGTATTCAATAAACGACTTAAATTTATTTATAATAAATCATTTTGTTTTTGGAAAATACTTTGAAATACTCACCATCTCTGGATTCTGGATTTTAGGTAGGAGGGCAGGGAGGTATCCCCACGTTCACTTAGGCCACTAGATCGGACCCATCGTACTGCCTCCAATGCAGCGGTCCTCCGTCCTGTCACTCCTCAAACCATCCTGTCTCCAGGATGAATTTGAGTATCTTGGCAGGCGTAGTGTCTTTGATTCTAGCCATGTTAGGCCAGAAGTCCCCTAGCATGGCACCTCTAATTGACGCTAGCGACCGACATTGACATAGCACATGTTCCGCTGTTTCGTCTGCTCTGTTACATCCTCGATATCTGGGGTTATCTACAAGTCCCAGTGTGTTGAGATGTTTATTCAGTTTGCAGTATCCAGTTAAACTCCCTGCAATTGCCCGTAGATTGACTCTGGATAGCTTCAAGTAATATTTTGAATGTTTACAAAAGGGTGCTCTAATCGCTGCCCTTGCTTGTCTGCATACAGTTTCTTTTGCCCATCTGCTGCAGTGCAGTTTAAGGATGTGTTGTTTTAGGAGGGTATCGATAGTTTTGACAGCTGGCACAATCATCAACTCCGGACCACAGGGAAGGCTGTTGGAGCCGTTTCTTGCCAGCTCGTCCGCTTTTACGTTACCCTCGTTACCTTGATGCCCCTTCACCCACGAGAGGGAAATTACATTTAAGTTAGATATCTTATTTAGTGTCTGGATGCATTCTATCACCAGACCTCCTCAGTGCCAC
The DNA here is from genome assembly GCA_949152465.1 of Cantharis flavilabris. Lineage (NCBI taxonomy): Eukaryota > Metazoa > Arthropoda > Insecta > Coleoptera > Cantharidae > Cantharis > Cantharis flavilabris. The sequence goes on along the minus strand of OX424441.1, from coordinate 1,441,067 downwards.
AAGTGCCGCTCTGTAATCTGTAGATATCTGGATGTTTTTGTCGCAGATGCATTTATCTTGGACTGTCTTTGCGCAGTGCAGTATGCCCATCAGTTCCGTTTGGAAAACCGATGTGTGCTTACCAGCGGTATGCTCATGTTTAGATTCAGTTCAGCAGAGATAATTCCTGCTCTTGAGCCAACATCATTTTTGGAACCATCTGAGAATAGACATATATCATACTCGCTGGTTTCTGTTGGATTCAACAGGATATTGCATTTCCTGTCAAATATGTATTTAGGGGAAATTCTGTCAGGTTCAAGATGCAGAAAATCCGCATATGACCCACAGTTCCTCTCCATGTAGTTCCACATCCCCCATCTGCGAAGCCCAAAAGCAACCTTAACCACCATCTCCTGCACATGAAGATCAAGTGGAGGGAGGCAGAGAAGGACCTTTAATGCAGCAGTGGGTGCGGTGCGCATCACTTCCGTTACCGCCAGACAGATTAGTCTCTGGATCCTATGTAGGGAGGACGCTGTTGTTACAGCATGGGCCTGACAACCGCAGTGTAGAGCCAAAGGGTGATCTTCGGGCAAAGACCCCATGACCATCCCATCGCCCTCCGCCACTGCCAGAAAGCAATCCTCGCCTTGCTAATTTTGGTTATCAGATATTTTCCCCAGTTTAGCTTCTTGTCAAGTATTATTGAGATACTTGACTTCGTCTGCTAGTTTTAGAGGAGTCCCCATTAGGCATTGTCATGCCAGGCAACTTTCTTGTATTAGTAAACAGAACAAGCTCTGTCTTAGTCGGGTTGACTGCGAGAGTGCTCAATGCACCATTCCTGCAGTATTTTGAAATCTGTCTGCATTCGCATGCAGATTATATTTTAAAATTTACTAGTAAGCAGTATGGTCATATCATCTGCGTATCATATGGTTTATATTTCGTTAAGGCGTCGTATAAGGCTGTCCACTACCATAATCCGTGTCGAGCCCACGGCAGCCCCCAGCAGAAGATTCCAAAACTGCGGCCGAAACCTTCATTTTTGGCTAAAACTGACCGAAACCAAACCTTCGGTGGGCCTTTGCTTTTTTGTTTTTCCCTTGTTGAACTAATTAACCTCCGCTTTTTTTTTTCTAGCATTTTCTGTCAAATTGATGTTTCTTCTTCGTATCTTTTTGCTCACTTGCCTTTTCTCTTCAATGATTATTAAGAAATTTGCCATGTTTATACTTTCTGGATCTGGACTAAAACCAAGATGACTTACTAAAGAATGTAGTTAATGGAGTGCTTTCCTGTTGTCTTTCCAATAATGCATAGATCGATATTATTAATGTTATGGATGTTTTAATTAAGCCAATTGATATCATTTGTGGTAAAACCAAGCAACCCAGTTAAACAAAACTAGTAATCTTGGTAATTATTACCTTCATAATTTTATCAACTGACTAACTTCAAACTACTTCAAACTATAGATTACATAGTGCAATAACGCGAATATGCAACTTCATCAACGCTTCAATCAAACAGGACCATTTAGACTTATTCTCAGTTCAATGTTACAAGTGGGAAGATTTTAGACCAAGACGCAATTAAAAACAAGAAAAATAAATTCAGACTAAAGAAAAATTTTTCCTCTATACCACGAAAGTAATCACTTTGAATTTTTCGTTCCAAAGATTATTTGCAAACCTTTTGACTTAACAGTGTGACAGGGAAAAACAATTTATCTAAGTACTTACCCAATCATGGAAACCCATGGTATGCTTTTATTTTCCGTCTTCTTCCTTTGTTTGTGCCATTTTCTGATGTAAACCAAAAATTCAACTAGTCACCCAAACCCGACAAAAATAAGATATACAAGGTATTTCAAAAATTTGTGTTTATTTTATTTTGCAAGTAAATGTAGTGTTTACAATAATAATCTTCATTCGAACTGTTGTCTCCAAGTACTATGATCTCGTTTTGAGATGTTACGGCAATTTGCAAGATCTTTTAGGTAATCTGTTAACAGCAGCAGTTCTGTATCGGTTGAAAAATTTTCTAGATAATAAGGTTCTATCTTCAAACCGTTCTTTTTATTCATATAAAAATTTATTTCATTATCATCAATTATTATAGTATTTGAGGCATTATAGTTGGAGTAACTCCTCCATATGACCGACAAAGGTTTGGTTCCAAATTTTCCTGTAGATGTTCTTACCCATTGCATATGAGTACTATCCAGACAAAACCAAATGGAATACTGAGGATGATGCAATAATTGAAGTTGAGTTAATTTATTGTAAAGTATACCAGCAGACGTTGCTGACCATATGACTATGTTGTAATATCTGTCTGCAACTGTCAAAAAGAAATCCAAATGTGGACGGATTCTTTTGTAAAATGGTGTAAGTGCGTGTCGTGAAGTTAAATCGGCAAGTGTATGATCTAAATCCAGCACTAGAAGCTTTTTTCTTTTTGGCCATAAACACCAAATGTTAAACATAATAATTGTAGCAGGTAATTTGTGGCAAAATCTAAAACATAACCTCACATTAGTTACTAGTTGATTTTAAAGGCGCGAAAACTTTTATTTGGTAGATATAACTAATTAAACTTACCCAATTAATGTTTTTTATATTTATTTATCATTACTTTGGTTGCAAACACTACTTTACTTGTAATAAACTAAAAATTTTAACTTAGAATTTTAAACTGTCACGAAAGAAATGAACAAAATGTAAATGGTTGATCTTAGGTTGCCATGACAACGATGTGGTATGAGTAATAATCGGCTAAATTTTGACGTTGGTATATAAAAATAAAGGCAGTAACAAAAATTTTGACGTAATTGAATTAATTTAAATTATTGTTTTGGTAAAGCAAATAAATTCATATCAGGTAAATATTCGTAGCTAAAATAAATAAATTTGAGAAATAATGTAACGGAATTCGAATAGAGATTTCGGGAAAACATTTTGATAAACATAATTTTACATATAAAGTTGTTGTGAGCATTTAGCAAATCTGAATTTTTCAGATTTCAATAAAATTTGTAATTTTGTTTTCAATCTTAAAATCGGGTGGGTACCTAGGTAGCTTTATTTTATGTGGATGACGTGGCTTATTTTAAACACTGGAAGTAACGATAAGGTGTGCCCCAGTGAGCTATCCCGTAGCTTTCTCTTAAGAGGCTTAATATCAAAGCAGCACCAGAAGGGGCTTTTGTCAATCTATGTTCGATTAAAAAATTTTAGTCTAATAAATAATTACTTTTTCGTTTGAATGTCTTTTTACGTATTATCCGGCGGATTTACTTTACTTTTTACCAGAAAATAAATAATCATTTATATACATTTTGCAGTTTTAAACAGGGTTTAATCAATTCCAAACTGAGATTAAAATATATTAAGTAAAGATTCCTACTTCTTATATACGGGGTCTCCCCACGACTGATGTACACATCTAAAATCGTGCAGATAGATGAAACACTCAGCCAGCTGTCTACGGAGGAAGTCAAGAGCAAATTGTGCTGAAAGAGAAGCCCCCAGGAGTCGGTTCCTGTGGGATTTTCATCTCAGCGCCTGCTTTCACTCCCCCAGGAGGAAGAAGTGGAAGTCGCCATCTACGTGGACGCATGAGGAGCAGAAGGGAACTCCAAAACAAGACTGCAAACAAACGTCATCAATCTTGGCAAATCCAAGGTTGGTTTCCCAAAAAAATGTATTTGACCAAAGTTGTAGCTCGTTAAATTTCCTATCCGGTTTGTGCCGTCAGTTTTTTTCTAAGTCATTTCGTTTAAGAGATAAAAGTAAAAAAAATATGATGCAGTTTATCTGTCGGTCTGTCGTTAGATTTTGTCTCTCGCTTTATTTCTAAAACCGTGCAATCAATCACGATCAAATCCACTGCGAAGAAACTTAGAGTGGCACAAAGAGCGATGGAAAGACAAATGTTGAATATAACTCTAAGGGAAAGAAATGACTGGATAAGACAATCGACAAGAATACAGGATGTGGTTGAAAAGGCATCTCAATTGAAGTGTAATTGGGCAGAACGCATGGCCAGAGTGAGAGATGATAGGTGGACACGGAAGATGCTGCAATGGAGATTTAGAGCTGGAAAAAGAAGCACAGGACGCCCAAAAACAAGATGGAGGGATGAGATAAAAAGGACTGCGAGTATTGGATGATTGAACATGGCAGAAGGTAGAGAGAGAAATTTTGGGGAAGGCCTTCATCTCTCCGGAAATGTTTAACCGATCGAGATAAAGTTTTTTGTGCTTTTGATAAAGCTTTTACACACAAGTATTAGTGAGGATACAATTGAGCCAAATGTAACCTTTTTGTAAAGATAAGAATGAAATACCTGTGGCCTACGGTTTTCTTCAAAGTTAAATGCATCATTATCATGTAAAATGGTCAAATCTGACAGTTATCAGTAATTTAATTAATTATTTAGAACGATTGAAAATGTGTGTGCTGTATTGAAAATGGTTAATTAATACTACGTATTAATGTATTTTCTTGTTTATTATTTATTCTTTGTTTTTAAATAACTCTTCTTTAACAAAAATTTTTTGTGGTGTTGGTGAAAACCCGTAAGTATGAAAACATTAGGGATTCTGTGGAACAAGTCTTCGGCCTCGTGGCCATTTCTTGAGTGACCACTAATACAGTTCACACCAAACAAATCTCAGAAAATGTTTAACAAATTCTGTTAAAATTTGGTGTATTGATGATTGGAGGTATTGCCGCAGAAGTGACGATATTTTTTTACTTATTAATGACTTCCTTGCTCTTGATGTTTAGATACGAGTTTATCATTCCTATATTCAATTGTTTGAGCAAGGAGGATCTTAAAATTCAGGTTACTAATTTCTAGTTCGAATTCAAAATTAATTTTGGCAAAAAATCGCAAAATTTAGATCCGCGATCCCCTTGGTTGAGAATCACTGTTCTAGACGATAAGGGGTTATAACCTAATTTGTAGATAAGCGAATGATCTTTAAAAAAGTTCTAATCATATGATAACCTGTTGTTATTGTTTGCAATCCAGAATGTTTCAGAAACCTATAGAACTTTTTAGAAATACCTGGAAGGTTGTGGAAGATTCTAGAACTATGCATTTGGATATAAATAGCAGAGCGATTTGCTGTAAAGGAAGTGTAACAGTTCAGAACAGGTGGGTTAATTAATGGGGCAAATGTGATGCGGGGGTGTGATAGCGCAACACCGGGATCCGTTGGTTCGTTATTTGATTCACCATGATTTTGATTTACTTTAAAATAAACAACATTTCGTTGTTTTATTTGTTATTTGTATTTTTCAGAAATATAAAATTCATGTCGGAGGTCCTGTTTCTGATATCATTATCAAACACAAACCAAAAAATTTTGGTTTTTTGCAAGAGTTTAATTTAATAAAATATAAATTTGGGCTAATTTCAATCAGTGTCCATATGAACCCCATATGAAAATGCGTTTAATCCACATCCACCCCTAAGGAGACACATGTGGACAAACTGTATCATTGTAAAAAATCATGAATAGCTAGTAAACAATTCAATATTTATTCCATTTAAATGCATAAAAGGATAGGTAAACATACAATTATTATAATCGAAAGAGAGCACCTTTCACTGAGTACCATTTAGCCAGTGATTAATAGTATACTAAAATGTGTCCATATGTGCCCCCTCACCCCTACTATTTATTTTTCATATTTAATAAATTTTTATTTTGTTTCCGCCCCCTATGGTAATTGTCTTGATCCGCTCCTGCTCCCCGGGGATGCAAAAATAAAATTATTTGTGTGCTCAGCAAGCAAATCAGTTTTTTCTTATTTTTTCTTCAAATCACCTTGAATTTTAAATTTAAGTTTAAAGGCACAAAACAATGGTTGTAAGCTGGGAGGTCCGATTTCCTTTTATTCGCAATATTCAAAGATATTGCATTTTCTATGAGTGCATACATGATAAGCGAGACTGTTGCATTGCCGCTTAATATAAGGTGTAGTAAAAAGAAATCCATTATTTTTGTATGAAATAGAAGGTATTAATTACTATAGTTAGAATGATCCGATTTAGGTCAAATATGCGCCACTTTGTTCGATAACTTGTTGCCATTTTAAAGGTAATTTCAGTATGCCTCTCTTATAGAAGCCCTCGTCCCTATTGGCAAAAAATTGAGACAGTCGATTTTCACAAAAGTCTCTTGAGGCGAATTTTTCTCCAACAAAATTGTTCGCCATGGACCGGAACAGATGGAAGTCACTTAGTGCCAGGTCCGGACTATAAGGTGGATGCATAAGAACCTCCTAACCAAGCTCTCGGAGTTTCTGGCGAGTCACTATCGATGTGTATGGCCTGGCGTTGTCCTGAAGAAACACAATTCCACTCCTATTGGCCAAAACTACCTGCATCTGGGCAATTGCTTTCTTTAGACGGTCCAATTGTTGACAGTGCAGTTCCGAGTTAACAGTTTTGCCGTAGCGGAGCAGCTCACAGTAGACGATTCCCTGCCAATCCCACCAAACCCACAGCAAAACCTTCCCAGCCGTCAATCCTGGCTTGGCCACCGTTTCCGCCGGCTCACCGCGTTTAAACCACCACTGTTTTCACTTGATGTTATCGTAAGTAACCCACTTTTCATCACCAGGCACGAATCCCTTCAGAAATGGGTCGATTTTGTTGCGATTCAGCAGTGATTCGCAGATGGAAATATGGTCTATCAGGTTATTTTGCGTTAACTCATGTGGCACCCATATATCGAGCTTCTTTTTGTATCCAGCCTTATTCAAATAGTTCCAAACAGTTTCTTGCCCAATCTTTAGCTCTTGGGCAATCGCAACAGTGCTTACATGACGGTTGGACTCGCAAATTTTTAGGATTTCATCGACATTTTCGACAATTGGCCTTCCAGTGCGTGATGCATCTTTTCATCGAAATTACCGAAACGGGATCGACAAAACCAAAACTGCGCATGATTGGGTCCTACTGTATCAGGACCATAAGCACTATTCACATTTTCAGTCACCTGGTTTGAGTTTTTGCTTTTATGGGAGAAAAACGGTAAAATATGGCGTATTTTCTCTTTGCTAGTTTCCATCTCTGACGCGCGTTCAAACAAAACTGAGTCAACTATTCAAAAAACTGTCAGAAAAGTATTTTTAGTATGAAATGTCATCTTTTTAACGCCATTTAGTAGAACCCGATCGGATTCATACAACGCAAGATATAGATAACTAAAGCTATCTATTGGAAAAATAATGGATTTCTTTTTACTACACCTTATATACGGTGATTCGAAGTATCCATAGAAACGCCCATATAGTCAATCAGTTCAATAGTCGCGAATATGGGTAGAAAATCTGTTTAAAATTCATCAGGTCAATTGTTTTTAAAAAGATAACACATACCAATTGTTTAATTGATCAGTGGGGTAGTAAAATAAAATTATTTTAGTGATTTTAAAATCTCAATTTAGTCTTTCCGCGTATTTATAAGACTTGTTTGTTTAAATAACAAACTAACAAATAACAAATGTGAATAATTCAAGTTTTAATTATGAAAGAATTTTGACGACTTGCAGCTTTGACAGAAAATGCAAAACTAAAACAATTTGTAACATTTGCAAGAAATTCACGGCGCGCTACTGAGTGATTTAGTGTTCTTTAAGTGATTGGAGATATCTTGGAGGTATGGCCTATGATGATTGACGGTTCCATTTCTTTTTGGAAATAAATAGTAGTGTAAATAAATATACCGGGTGTTACTTAGTTGAAATAAATATAGACTAATATACCTAGTCGGGACATAAGTTCTGTTACACAGTATTAATTAAATTTTTAATGTTTCAAAATAATAAATTCAATTATGATATATACTGCTTTATTACTTAATATATAAAGAATACATTTTTAATATATTTACTCAAAATGTCCTCCTTTAGCCTTTACACAAGCCTTTAAACGCCGTGGCCAATCATCAATTGCGGCACGGACGACTTGTAACGGTATCGATGCTGCTGCTTTCACCAAATCCCGCTTCAGAAGCTCGATATTTTTATGAGGCTTACTACAAGCCATGTTTTCAAGAACTGACCACAATTTATAATCCAAAGGATTCAGATCAGGACTTCCAGAAGGCCATTGTTCTGCTGCAATAAACGCAGGTAAATTTTCTGCTAGCCACCTTTGGGTTGTCTTAGCTTTGTGTGCTGGTGCAGAGTCCTGTTGGAAAACCCAATGGTTTCCTTGAAAGAGAGAGTCGTTAAGAGGCTTTACCACGTCTTCTAACATTTCTTGGTAAATTGGTGCCGATGTTTTAACGCCTTTTTCACAAAAGTGAAGTTGAGTAACCCCTTCGTATGATACACCCCACCAAACCATCACAGATGCTGGATAATGGCCTCTTTGAACCCTCGGAATTTTTTCTGCCGCTTCTTTAGAGCTGTGAGCATAAACACGATCGTTTTGCTTATTAAATTTTTCTTCGACGGTAAAAATTTTTTCATCGGTAAACAAAATATTTTTAAAATTATTATTACCGTGCCTCCTTAATAGGGTTTTCGATCTCTCGTGCCTAATTTTTTTTAAAGCTGTTGTTAACCTTTGTCCTGTTGCTCTACGAAAAGCCCCAAGTTTTAGGTCCTGCCTCAATACGCGAGACACGCTTTTTTTTTAAATTTGCATCTCCATAGCAATCATTTTTTGTTTTCGCAGAGGATTTCGTCGTATTCTTTCACGCACTGCTTTAATCACTCGTGTAGTTCTTATGGTACGAGGACGTCCACTTCTTTTTCTGTCAGCTATTGCATTTGTATCGGTAAACCGTTTTATAGCACGACTTACAAACATTTTTGAAATGTTTAACGGCTTTAGCAATTTTAAAATTTCACTATTTGATACACCACATTTATGTAACGCAATAACTGCTATCCGATTTTCTTTCACACCCCAATCCATGTTGCTGGTTGAACTCAAAAATTTCAACTATAGTCTGTACAAGTTGCCAAAAGAAAGGGCTTTCTAAATATGTAATTGTTTTCCACCCTCTGTAATCTTAAGCTGTAAAATCTAACGGTTCTTTACAGGTAACAGAATTTATGTCCCGACTAGGTAGTGTTAATAATTATAGAGTAATTTAGAATTAAGTGTAAATATTAGTGTAGTAATTGTTGTATTGTTAACTTTAAGTTTAGCAATTAAATAAACGTTTAATTTTGGTTACAATATTTATAGATAAGGTATTAAAAGGAAGAAGAATAAAATAAGTCAACATAAGTCTTTTTTAGTAAATCTTATAAAAGTCCCAAATTTCGAACGCATATAAATCGTATTGCATGCGATATGCATGACACGGATGATTTAAGAACGTCGATACAGGAAATGTATATGGCAAGTTTATTAGGAAAAGTTAAGATTATCTTGAAAAAATGTATAAAAAAGGAGTCTAGATATATTTATTTATTGGACATTGACCACTATATTTCTTGGGTTTAAGTTAACAACCGAAATAGCTATTTCTGCATAACTTTATCCCCTTAGGTGTTCATTTAGTTAACTCTTTGAAGGGATTATTTGACTGAAGCCAAGTGAATTTATTAAATGGGATAGTTAAATACGACATATAAAGGAGCATCTCTTAGTCTTACTTTGAAACCATTAACATAGTAATATTCCCTAGGCAGGACTAGTAGGTAAGTTGATGGATGCATTAAACTTTATCATAAATGAATACCAATAGATGCGATGAGATGATACAAAGCGATATTGAATCGATGGACCATTCAAATGTACCTATAATACACTTCTTTGCAACTTCAAAAGCTTGTGAAATAATTACTAATAAGGGTTACTAATGATTTACCGCAAAAGAAAAATTTTCGAAACAAGAAGTAAAAAGCATAAATATGAATACTTTGATAAACTAATTGCTAAGATTTCAGTTCGCTGCACTCTTGTCATTTAAAATTTGTAATTCGCGAGAATTACAATCCGATTTGCTTTAGAAAAAGTACTAGGTACTTGGAAGGAGGAGACCTTAATCCCCCGATTCGTTTAATAATTATTTGATCTTCTCTACATTTCTAAGAGTCTGCTCATCGACGTTTCCATATAAAAACAACATTTTCGCTTTTTAATTAAATTATTTATGTCATAAACTTTGAAAAAGTGATAAGCGCCATTCAGACGTCAGAATATTAAACAATTCACGTGCTAATTAGCTTTATTTTATTTTCCAAATGCTGCATGCAAACGGAAGGCTTCTTAAAATACCATTTATTATCTATCTTCTTATAAAATACGTTCAATAGAATCTATAAGGCATACTACAATATTTCAAATATTTAGTGGTGTATATGTGCTTGGGTAGATTTTGTGGGATCGGTATGATTTGTTTTCAAATGTTATTGCTTCCTACGATTGTGTCGTGCACTAGTAAGCCTATTGCGGACTTCGTTTCTCTAATACACAGGCTACGCCACTTTTCCACTATTTATGTCTTCTGTAATATATTCTTAACCTACTCGATCCTTACATTTAAATGCTTCTATGAATATATTATTCCTTTGGCATACAAATGGTATTTAATAATAATAATGTATTTAGTCGCTTCGCTAGATCGCCTTTCCCACTACACCACACCAGATACATAATAAATTACATTGCTTTTTTATTTCATTTATTTTTCTATATTCTCAAATTACACTTGTCACGTGTATCTTTCTTTAACCAAGTTACACATCGAAAAAATATTGCAATATTTTGACGGCATTAGAAATAACTAAAATTTATTTCACTAATTAAAAACCATCCTGTATAGCAGGGGTGGCTAACAGCTCGATCGCGAAGCACTTTTTAGTCGATTATAGCAGCTAATACTAGTCGTCATTCATAAAAATCCGAGGATGAAACCGCTTGTGAAATTTCATGTACAAGTGAATGGAAATTTGAGAAAATCTAAGAAAATTTGAGAAAATATAAGGAAATCTCAGGAAATCCAAGGATATCTTAGAAATTACTGATAATCTTTTTCGAAAGGAAATCATGAAATATTCCAGAAGAAAACCCAAGAAAATTTTAGAAAATCTTAGTGGAAGAAGGTTGTCGTCGCGGATTAGGACCATGTGTCCTACTTGGATATTTGCCGTTGGCAAGTTCCACTTAGCTCTTCTTTGCAGCTCGACTAAGTACTCCTTCGACCATCGGTGCCAGAATTGTTGCTGCATTTTCTGGATTTTCTGAAATTTAGAGAGCCGATTTTCGGGTAACAGTGTCATATCAGGGTCAGCCACCGACATGATCGGTCTTCCAATCAGGAAGTGCGATGGGCACAGAGGTTGCAAGTCGTTGGGATTTGTGGATAGAGGGGTGAGAGGTCGAGAATTCAGGATTCCCTCGATTTGAACTAATAGCGTATTGAGTTCCTCATACGTTAATAAACAATTATTGATAATAGGTTTCAGTAATTTTTTACACGATTTTACTCCCGCTTCCCAAATTCCACCAAAATTCTGACTATCTGGCGGAATGAATTTCCAATTAATTCCCTCATTAGCTGATCGTTCCGAAATTTGTGAACTAGATTTAACAAGAAAGTTTGCAAGTTCTTTCAGTTCGGATTTTGCTCCGACTAAGTTTTTTCGGTTATCTGATATGATTTCAGAAGGTTTCCCTCTACGTGAAGCAAACCGACGAAGACACAAAATAAATGATTGCGTTGTCAAGTCACCGACCAATTCTATGTGCAATGCCTTTGTACTTAGGCATACAAATAGACAAATGTATGATTTGTAAGTTTTACTTCCACGACCCCTTGCGGATTTTATTTTGATAGGGCCTGCGTAATCAACTCCTACCCTAGAGAACGGGGGTGCAGGCGTAACGCGTTCGTACGGTAAGTTTCCCATGATTGGATTTACCAATTTTGGTGAAGCATCCATTGTTGTAAAATATAATATAAATAATGTGTTGAACTAAATTGTTGAGATATCGTAAATAAATTGAGATAATACAAATATGCGCGAATAAATAATAACTTCCGCTGATTATTTTCAAATGCAAAAAATGTTAAAATGATATCGCCAAATATGTTTGAGAACCGACACGCTACAAGTTCAAACCAAGTTGATAAAAATAGGAAAAAGATAAAGGATACTTGCAACATTTGCCGAACTCTGCTATCTTGGTCGACGTTGTTCCCGCTCGAATTGCAGCTTGAGATGGGGAATGATAATATAAATATTGAAACTACGAAATTAGATACTTTTGTGGATTTGCGTTTGTTGATCTATAAACTTGAGATTGTTGCTATTGTTGATACACAATTGAGATTGTTGCTATTGTTGATACATACACTTGAGATTGTTGATACATCAACTTGATACTAATATTGATACATCCTGCTCGAAGGACCATTATGTTGAGAGGTTGAGAAAGAGAAAGAAAATTTTAGGAAATTTGATGTACAAGTAAAGGGAAATTTGAATTTGTCTAAGATTTCCTTAGATTTTCTAAGGGAAAATTTCTTTTTTTTAGATTTTCTAAGGAAATCTTAGACAATCTAGGAAATATAAGGAAATCCGAGGATATCTTAGAAATTACAGATAATCTTGCATTTTCAACTTTTTCGAAAGGAAATCATAAAATAATCCAAAAGAAAACCCAAGGAAATTTTAGGAAATCTGGGGAAATCTAGAGAAATCCAAGAAATTGTTCTGGAAAAAAATCTGGTGTACAAAAATTGGGTGTGTGGTTACCTTCTCATTTCTCGTAATGAGCTAAGAAAATTGTTTTTTTTACCTCCAATCAAAAAAAATTTTTTTACTTTTACCTTAATAAATTATATTATATTATATTGTGTTAAGATTCATAAAAAGCCGAGGAGAAAACTACTGGTGAAATTTGATGTACTACAAGTGAAGGAAAATTCGAGAAAATCCAAGGAAATGTTAGGAAATCTCAGGAAATCTAAGGACATCCAAGGATATCTTAGAAATTTCAGATAATCTTGCTTTTTCAATTTTTACGAAAAGAAATCATGAGCCAATCCAAAGGAAAATCCAAGGAAAATAAAGTTTCTGCTACAAATTAAATTAAAAAACACGACAATATATTGTAAGAATAACGCAAGCATGAATTCTGCAGAATCTGCAGTTTGCGTTTGTACTCTTGAGTGAGGAAATCGTAGTAAACCCGCACCATATTCGATGTTAGAAAGAATTGTGCTACTGACAATCGACCACTTCACATGAGCGGGTAATATGGTCTTGAACGATCTCAGTTTATAGTAACATCCCATTAATTTGCTATTAACATGCTGACGAAAATTAAGTTCTGCATCCAGAACAAACCCCAAAATACGGGCAAAGTCTACCATTCTCAGAATTTCATCACCAATGAAGAGTTCAACTATCGAGTGCTCTACGCACAAGTCGGGGACTACCCAAAATTATCAGTTCCGATTTTGTCGGATTTAATGTCAAACCATTTACTGAAGACCACACACGTAACGATTCAAGGTCACGATTCAACCGAGTTATTGCGGCATCCAAGTTCGAGGGAAGACAAGATATACGGATTCGGGAATCATCCGCATACAGATCCAAAGAGCAGTCCGGGTCAACCACTTTCTCCAGATCAGATGTGTATAATATAAACAGTAAAGGGACAAAGATACTTCCTTGTGGAATACCCCGAGAAACTAATAAGGGCTGGGATAAATTCCCCTAAAAGTCAACCACCTGAGTCCTGTCACGCAGATAATCCGCAAACCACCTACATAGTGATTCACTGCAGCCATAAAAGCGAAGCTTACTCAAAAGGCGTTCGTATACAACTGAATCAAAAGCCTTGGAATAATCGAGAAAAACCAATAACGTTACCTCGGAACGATCAATAGACGATGCTACATCCGTGGTGAGCCTCAGCAAGGAGGTCGAAGTACTGTGGTGGGGCCTAAAGCCAGACTGCGCAGGCGACAGAACCTTGTGCAGCGCCAAATGCTCATCTAAAGCAGTTTTAATAAAATATTCGACAATTTTTGCAAAAGGTGACAATATATTAATCGGACGAAGCTGGGCAGGCTCTAAAGCCAACGAAACCTTGGAAAGAGGTCTCACAAGCGATGCCTTCCAAATGGCCGGCACTTCACCCGTCTCGAAAGATAAATTAAGAATGCTGCAGAGCACCTCACTGCAAAATGGAAGAACGAGCGTCAGCATACGAAGACTAATACCATTCATCCCAATAGCTTCGGAGTGCAGAGTTGCGACAATCTCATTCAATGCCTCCGGCGTAACCTTCAGAACAGAGAGTGGTTCCACTCCAGAAAACAGTACACTCTCGAAATCAGACTCCGCATGGCCAAAAACTTCCGGCACAGAGCGGAGAAAAAAGAATTAACATAGTCAGGATTTTACTTTTATCGGCTTATCGGAGCACTAGCTGACGGAGTCCACCATTGATTTGATACCTCTTAGTAATTATAAATTAGTAAGTAGTTACTGTCGAAAATCATGTGGATGCGGGGGCGTTGGTCTTCTCCATTTTTCTGAATAACCTCGCAATGATTCTTAATTCCTTGTTCCGAGAGGGTCAGTAACTCAATATTCTCGCTGGTGATTTTAACGTCAACTTAGGTGCGCAGAGAAAAATTTTTGGTGTTTTGAAGTAATTTTTACTGTAAATTGAAGTTCAAAGCAGCTTCACACCAATTTTGAAGTAAATTTTACTAAATTTGATATAAAATTTACTATAATTGATATAATATTTACTTCAAAATTATTGCGAGGGTTGTTTTTTCTCTGTGTGGCATGTTAATCGTCGTAATAGGTTTCGCGAGTCTTTGACATGTGAGGACTGGTCACCACTGTATCAGTCAGCCTGTACTGAGGACAAGTTTGTGAGATTTTTTCTATCTTGAGCCTTTCGATATTGAGATCTTTTCATTTCGCAGAGATGTACAGTCTTATTTTCTGGGGAATGTCGGGATATGCAAGACAGTGTCTCCTTCCCTATTACCATTGTAATTCGCCCAGTTTTTTCTTCCCCCAAATTCTGCTCTATTGCAATATCCCCTATTTTGATTCATTCTGTTCTCATATTGATAGGTGAACTCGACTGATTCATCAAACCTTTTCAACAAATTCATGAACTCCTCAATCTTACAGATTTTTTCTATTCCTACGTTTAGCACTTTATCCTCAATTTCTTTCCTGACTAATAAACCCATCTCTTGCTTTGCCTCCTTTACTCTCTCATCCACTTTTTTATTGATTTCTTCTAGTTTCTTATTGGTTTCTTCTGATTTGTCTTATATTTTCTGCATCATCATGAGAAACATTTTCTCAAACTTGTCTTCCTTTTCTTCTGGTTTTTTAGGTACTACTTCTCCTTCGTCTCCCCTTCATGTACTTCCTTGCTCTTCCTGTTCTTGTTTTTTTTTGTATATCCCTTCGTTTTCACTTTTTCCTGTTTCACATTTCTATGCTCGGGAGACAAATATTTTGTCTTTAGTTTTACGAAGAAGCTGTTTAATCTATCACCTGTTGGAAGATTGGAGGTTTGATGAAGTTATTTTTCCGAAGAATGGTTTATTTTGTTCTTTTAAATTTCGATACCCTGTGGTTGGTTTTTTCGCAAGAGACGTTTCCTTGTGAATGTGTTTACACGTAGTAGATCGAAATTCATTCCGAGCTGGAAACCAAACTTCGTGAATTTGTCTTTTTGATGTTTTACCACCTTTTCAATCCCAGACATGAATTTACTTTATTTTATTTGTGATGGTACACCTCAACTTTAAGCAGACGATTTTTTTCATGAAGATGTTTCAGTAGAGATTAATTGAGTTTGTAGTCACACTTACTCGGTTGATGAGTCTTGGAACTGGCAGGCATGTTGATTTTTTAATGAGTATTTTGTGTTCTCTATTTTATAGACAACTGAATGATGACGTAATGTTATTGAATTCGAAAGGTCCTGAGGAAGGAAAGACAATTGCAGAGTCGGGAAGTTGGTAGAGATGCATATGCTTGTTTTTAATGATGCTGTATGCCAGGCTCCTTTTGTATATCAATAATTCCGAGATAATGAAATCCGGTGGGCAATGAATCTTTGCTGGGCAAAACTTCTTTTGTTCTGTTATTCTCTTCAAGGATACTCAGGTGTATTTTTTTACATGACTGAATCTACCCCTCAGGTGTATTTTTGTATTTTTTATTTTGCTTTCTAGTTCGTAATCCACCATTATGTACTAGCTTTACTTGATCCTTATGTGTGTGTTTTATGTCCCACAATTTCATCACGAAATTCAGTGGTTCACTTCATAAGAATTCGAATGTCGTTTTTCTATCCTTCTGTTTTATGATAAGGATCGAATAAGATCACTAAGACATCAAAGCAAAACAAAACAGAATCAAACAAAGTTCATTAGCCAATAATTGTGGAGCCGCCACTGCCCTTCAGACCCCCCGGATTTGCAAACTAAAGTTTCAAATATGTATCTTCTGCGATCGACCTTATTACATAAGAAATTTTCATTCTTTCATTTCTTTCATTCAAATATCCCAGTATTTAAGTAATTGTATGGGGTATCCTTCTGATATGACGATGATATATAAAATGTATTTGTTCCCAAAGAATAGAAGCTATGTGTTTAATAAAATCAAAAAACCAAATAACTTAAAATACACGAATTTATACTGTGATGTTAACAATTGTACTTCTAGAAGGCAACTGCGACCGGTCCAATTCATTAAAATATCTTGGTACAACTATTTGCAGCTTGTTATGCTATAAAATTTTCATAAGCATCAAAATCTGTTCATTAATTAAATTTTCATTGGTTCAAAAACCATTAAAATTTGTGTACTAAGATCGAAAGAGAAAATGTAATTTCCCATACTGTTTGTGTTGATCAAACATGACCATGACACCATTTTAATTTGTACTACATCGCCAACGTTCAATATGTTTTGAGAAAAATTCTGTATAAATTCATCCAACAGCAAACGAATGTTTGCCAACAATCAAATAATTGCACATTATTGAAAATCTCGTTAATCCATTGACGACCGTCCCTGTCAAGGCCATTAATAAGTATGTTTTTTACCGAGTTTTTTTTTGGAGAAATTGTAACTAATTATTAATAATTACTTATTATTACTTATAATTATCTAAGACCATATTAAAATGGAGCAGAGGGGAAAACAATTGTTTATCGCCGCCACTGGTTCCGACACTGTATTAAAAGAAAAAGTTATTCGACGAGAGCTGAGTTAATATAATTAATGTTTTATAAACTCGGTATAGGATATTAAAGTAATTAAATATATAACCCAAATCACTTTTATAACTACGAAGAAGTACATTACCGTAATTAAGTTATATAATTTTGAATTTTTGAAAATATATGATATGATCTTACGCACCTGAACAGATACGGTCAATATCAATTTTCTGTAATTAAATTTTGTCATACTAAAGGGTCGATTGACGGAAGGGTAGGTATTTAGAAGTCATTGAGTCGATACGCGAATCTTATTAGCTGTATGCTATTATAATGAATTAATGACAAAGTAATAATAACTTTACGTAACTCTAACTTTTTTTTAGGGGTTTTGTTATTTGAATTGTACAGGATTAAAATAGACTTGTATGTTGTAGCTCTCAAGTACGGAATGATAAATATAAAGAAAAAAAATAAATATGACGTACTTGTATGAGATGAGTACGTAGCTTAGTACTTATCTTTGTCTAGCTATTGCGATTACTTATGCATAGTCTTTTGACAGGGGTAAGATGGTACCTATATAGGAAACACTAAATTGAGTTCCAGTTTCTAATACCGAACCCCGTAGGTATAAGTAGGAAGTAATACACTTAGGCTACACAGCTAATTGTTGCACAGTATATAGCGGTAATAAGACTCGCTATGGCTCTTAGACGGTCTGAATCGCTCTTTGTGAGCTTCGGACATTATTATTGAAGGCTAATGGATTTTAAGAAGGGTTGACAGAGTCTTCACTTATTGGTGCGGGGTAAAGAAAGGAATTGCGGACTGTAGCATTACATTAAGACACAGGTAACCACAGACTATATAATTTTATCTACGCAGCTCTGAAATTCATGCTAAACTCTACAGTCTTATAATTATATTAATGTTCGTGTATTACTTTTAGAGTTATACGATTCAAGCTGTTTCATAATCAGATTATTTCGCGATACTCATTATAAAACAGTTCAGCATAAAACAAAAAATCAAACGTCTTCTAACCTCACTTTTACAGAGAAACATTTGAATTTCCTAATTCAATTTTGTAACAATCTGCGGGTAACAGGTCGTCGTGTTTCCTATTTAGTGTTAATCTGAGCAAAACAGCTATTATCCTATTTTCTCTCAGAGGGAATCTGAGTTTAATGGTCTCAAATATAGCAATCGATAGGAACTTTACAAAGAATTTAAATTTCGAAAAATCTATATCAAAGCACAAATCTAATGGCCCTAATAAGTGGTTGTAGAACTGTTGGTCAATTATGCTGCATTAGTAAGATGTCTAGAAACTTAATAGTTATTATGATAAACAAGCTTTGTAAAACACTTGATTGGTTTTTCGTTTTTTTTTTTTTTTGAAGACTGGGTCAACTTAAAAGAGTTCTCCGGTAACCAAAATATTGCCGGAGCGGCCCTGAGAAGACGATGAATTTCTCGCTTACGGCCCTGTTTGGAAAATGGAAAATTTAGAACACTGAGACTATCAGTCTAGACTTTGAAGCCTTTGTTTATTAACCTTTTTGTAGACAATATCGTAGATATTAGAAGACTGAAATAATTCGGTTAGTGCAATCAAAGCCTATTGTATGACAAAGGCTAGAATTAGATTAATGTCAATAATTTACAAAATTAACATATGCGTAAATTGTTATTGTAAACTGTAGTAAATAATCAAAGGTCACATTATTTATAAGATAAAGGTATATGGTACATCATTAAATGTTAGTTTGTAATAAATGTTCGAAACTTGTTACTTTCATTTGCATATCATCTTAGTAATTCTGCTTAATTAGGTTTAAAGTAAAGTTTAATTATTGAAAATTCTCTATTGAACACTCTAAAATCATATTAATTTTATTCGTAAAATTCGTTCAGTTGACGATTCGAACCCGTAAACGTACTTCGAAAGGGAATTTAAATTTTCAAAATTCAAATTTTGTTTACAAAATTTCTGAGTGATGGAATCCTTATCAAAATATTAATCGTAAATCTACCTTACCCTTTAGATCTTTTAAGTTAACTTCTTAAATTTTATAAAGTTCTAATCAGACGCGTCTTAGAGTGTCAGATTAATTAAACTTTAGTTTAAAAAGGAGGCTTACGGGCACGCCTAATACATTACTTAATACTTCGTTAGTGAACCCAAAGTTTTTGCATTTTAGTATTCTGCAGAAAGTTGCAAAATAAATAGTTTTAAAAAACTTTATTTTCAAAAATAAATAAATAAATAATAATTAATTGTAGGCTCAGCTACTAAATGCTAATTGACCAATTTTGTAATAAGTAATCCTTCTATTTCATTAATAAACCGGGCCTTAGTTGTATAATGTACTCTTTGCTCTTAATTAATAATCTCTTCTTAGCTAATACAATGTTGCATATGGGTTTCTTTGTAGTGTAATGAATATAATCGATGTATTTTGCATGCATATCTTTATGATATGGGTACAGGAAAAGCGATAATTGCGACTATACTGTCGAACCCTGAGACAGTAAATAGGTGAACCGCATTTATAAGCTAAAGAGCAATCGTCGACTTGACAAATTTTATTGAGACAATTAACAAGTCGATAACATTAATTACTTCAGGTAAAAAACGTTTTTATTGTAATTTATAAACTTTGCATTACAAAATTATTTTTAAAATATCTATGGGTTTTTTAAAATAACTAACGACTGCGAAGGGCTCGGGAAAATATCGACGCTGTACCCACCGCTATTACATCCGGAGATTATTTTTTCTCTTCCCACATGCATAGATATGTACATGCATATGTAATAAAACCAAAATATGGCAATAATTTAAGAAAATCTTTACACATTTTTTACCTATATATTTTAAATTATTCAAATTCAGTAATAAATTGAATTTAATTTATATATTCAAAAATAACTACTTTGGAAACTTACATGGCCAGTCTGATGAATGAAACTTTGAACAATTTCAAAAGCTTTTTTTGACCTTTTAAGTAAAAGCTAGATGAAATCTAATGCTCTTATCATTCGTAGTTTATATTTCTGTATCTTTCATGTTTACATGTTAATTTGCTATGTTAAATAAATTAAAAAGCGAATTTCTTTCCGTTGTGATTATAGTCAATATTTAAGGTAGCAACAAAATTTTTAAGATGTGCACAATGTATGAAGAATGTGATCATTTGGCTCTTCGTTTTTTATGCTTTTTTTGCCTTTTTGAGAATTTGATGCCTATTTTCAATTTTTGTGCTTATTTAAAGTTTTTTTGTCTGAATTTAAACTCCTGGGTCTATTTGAAAGGTGCTTCTCGATAAGATTTATTTATATTTAAAAATAAACCAAAGAAAAGAGTCAAGATAAATACACAAGATAAATAAAACTTGTAACACATTTTGCTTTTTAAACCGATTATTGCATAACAGGGTGAGATTAAAAATAACTCCGTCTATTGTGTCAGTTCAATACAAAATTACCTACTTAATACTGCACCCGTAGTATATCTATTAGTTTACATTACATTCATTCGGATGGGTTGCTAAGCTTAAGTCGGAAATGGTCGACCTCTCCTGACCTAAAACTATGGTCAGATAAGTCGGGTAGCAAGGGTTTTCCCCAAACCACCTAAATTATTTAACCATGATACGGTCAATGATGATAATTCGGCCATTGACGTCAATGGCCGGACAATAACGACATTGATGTTGATGACCATGCATTTTGCGCGATGTTGACATTTAAAATTTCATATATGGTTTTTACATCATTGTCCGGGCAATAACGTTAATGCCCAATACAGAGTGGGCAACGATGAAACTACAACTACTCTACAGATTCCATATTCTATCACTCTTAGTTGATAGCCGTCACACACGTTTCGTACTTCGCCGAGTTCGGGCTTCCCAGGCAAAGTGGATTGATTTGAGAGATGTTTTAGCGAGCAAGCGCCAGACAAAACAGCCCGGAGCGCAGAGCTCAAATCAGGGACACGGACAACTCGGCACATCGCAACTCGGCACCGGACTACTCGGCACCGGATGACTCGGCGCTTGACAACTCGGCACCGGGAAAACTCGGCACCGGGAAAACTCGGCACCGGAACAACTCGGCACTGGCAACTCGGCTCCGTCAACTCGGCATCGGAATAACTCGGCACCGTAATAACTCGGCACCAAACGATCGGATTTTTAAAACCACCGTTTTTTTAACTTCACCGTTATTTTCTCAAATATTTGTGTTGCGGATTTGTTTTTCCGGTTCTCTTTTCCCTACTTCCTAACAAGCTACAAGTGAGCTACTCGAAACTTTTCCGTATGATTAAAGATATGTGGCCCGAATTTAATCCAGATGCTGTAAATGTAGATTACTAGATTGGTATACATAATGCTCTGCGCGCAGAATTTCCTGGTGTAAACGATAGAGGTTGCTTCTTTCACCTAGTTCAAAATCTTCGTAAACATCTTTCAGAAGTAAACCTTCTTGGTCGTTGTAATACCGACCCCAACTTTGCATTGAAATCACGTATGATAACTTCGGTAGCTTTTGTTCCAGAAGATGATATTGAAAACGCACTGAACGTTCTAGAAGATTATCTACCGCCATAATTAGAACCAATCATAAGTTGGTTTACTATTACATACGTTGGTAGACTCAGAAATAATAGAACAAGAGCCCCACCTTTGTTTCCCTATG
Organism: Cantharis flavilabris; assembly: GCA_949152465.1. Lineage (NCBI taxonomy): Eukaryota > Metazoa > Arthropoda > Insecta > Coleoptera > Cantharidae > Cantharis > Cantharis flavilabris. The sequence continues at coordinate 1,419,158 of OX424441.1, read as the reverse complement.
CAGTGTGGTCGGTACATCAGCGTACTTTGCTTGGCTCTGATAGAACCAATAATTTCGCTGAAGTTTATCATAAAAAGCTGCAATAGGGATATGGGGTCGCACATCCAGGATTATTTAAATTTCTGGGTAATCTAGTAAAAATACAGAAAACATTCGTTGCTGATTACGAGCGTTTTGTTGCGGAATACGAAGCACCACCAAAACGCAAACGTTATGAAGACGCAGATCTGCGTAGTCTTAATAAAGTAACGAATTATGAGCAAGAGAATATGTTGGAGTATTTGCGTGGTTTATCTCATAATTATGTAATGAACTAATGTACCTACATAAATAAATGTATGTAAATATATATTTTTTAAATAAAAACCTTGTAATTTTATAATAAATTTTTTTATACTCGTATTATTTTTATTTTTGTTAATATTTTTCAATAATAATAAAATAATTTTCCAACTAGTGCCGAGTTATTACGGTGCCAGGTTATACCGGTGCTGAGTTGACGGAGCCGAGTTGCCGGTGTCGAGTTGTCCCGGTGCCGAGTTTTCCCGGTGCCGAGTCGCCGGTGCCGAGTTGTCCCGGTGCCGAGTTTTCTCGGTGCCGAGTTGTCCGGCGCCGAGTCATCCGGTGCCGAGTAGTCCGGTGCCGAGTTGCGAAGTGCCGAGTTGTCGCGTACCGCTCAAATCAAGGATCCACCGCAAAATGAATAAATTAAATTACATTAAGTTTTTCTCCGCGCCGTTTTGGCTGACGTAACCATAACGAATAACAGATTCACCTTAAAATGAGTTTGCGTATGACTAAATTAAATAAAAATCCCTGTAGACTTATGAGGCCTTGAAAAGGACCGAGTTGCTATCGTTTACACAGAGAAACGCTTACACGTCAAATAATTGTTCTGGGTTGAAGTGCATCGCCATTTCTTTGCTGCTTATAGTATTGATTCTATAATATCATCATTGTCCAATCCATTTTGACCATTAACGTCATTGACCGGCCAAAGACGTAAATATTGCAATCATAATATGAAAATATTATAATATTAATATCACCCACCGTTAAAGGACCCACCACCGGTTAATGACGTTAATGGCCAGCGTAAATGGGCATTGATGTCATTGTCCGGCCATTGACGTTAATGCCCGATTTACGTCATTGACCGTAACAACCATATTAATATTTTGGAAAAGCCCAAAAAATTATTTGTAAATTATTTAAATCGAATTTAAAGTAAAAAAAATTTTTTGTGCCTATTTAATGCCTTTTTGGCTGTTTTCAAAAGCCATTTTATCTTCTTTCTATGATAATAATGATCGACTACATGTAACTTGCAATTTCAAACTTTTAGATTTGATTTATCGTACAATAGACCCCAGTTTTTGATTGATTTAATAAAGAAGTACCTTCAATTAAGCCTTAAGCGGTTTAAATTTTCCTTTGTTGTTTTAAAGCTCTTTCCTCCTATTTGGACTCTCCATTTTTGTTTTATTTGAAAACTTATAAGAAAATTTCTGCCTACCCATATGGGATGACCCGATGTAGTAAAAAAATTATTTTATTGTTTTCGGGTTAAAATTATACTGCTAATAATAGAAAAATAGTATTATTATTTTAGTGCAAAACTTAATTAGGAAAGTTAATCCACTATAATAATAACTAGAGACCGGCGGATTATAGGCATTTGCATATTTGCATATGCATTTGCATATATTGGTTATTTTTTAGAATATTGCATATTTCGACTAAAGTCTACTGATTGTGCATATTTCGGCATATTTTATCAAATTTCGTGCATATTTGGGCATATTTTATAAAATTTCTGAAAAAAAAGAAAAAGTTTCTGTATCAGAAGAAGGTACTGCTCTGATAATTTAGAATTTAAATTTGGCGATGCCAATCTTAAAAGTACTATACCGGGTGTTGAATAAGTTAGCCGAACATAAATTTTAACATGTTAAAACCAAATTCTTGCTTCCCTAATTATTTTAGAGAAATAATGAAAGATACAAAAATAATGCAGAACTATAAACTACGAATGATAAGAGCATAAGATTTCATCTACATAGCTTTTACTTAAAAAGTTCAAAAATGCTTTTGAAATTGTTAAAATTTTGATTTATCTGACTGGCCATGGAATAAATTCAATTCAATTTCTATTTTCAAAAATAATTACCTTGGAAACTTTCATGACCAGTCTGATAAATGAAACTTTTAACAATTTCAAAAGCATATTTTGACTTTTTAAGTAAAAACTAGATGAAATCAGAATATAAAAATAAAATTTTGACAATCTTTTGAACATTTTGGAAACATGGGTCAAAAACCATAAGAATGTAATGAAAATGCTGGTCTTGAAGCCCTGGAGCTATAATAAAGCAGGAATCTTTGTTTTAAAGTAAAACTCCAAAACCAATCTACTTTAAAATAATTTTCTCTGCATGCGACAATATCTCAAAGGCCAAATGGCAGAAATTTCTGTTTTTAAGTAAAACTCAAAAAAAATTCCCCTTTAAAATAAATACTTTCTTATATTCGACAACATCTAAAAAGCACGAATCTAGGAAAACAAGAAAAAAATTGCACCACTTACATTACCCTAATCAGCTTCTGTAATAAACGGTACTTATTTGTGTTCCTTATCCATTCTTATTTTAGAATATTTTTTTGGCAAAAATTGTACTCGAAAATGGTGCATCTTCTTAGACCGTAAATCTTTAAGCCACTGCCTCTAACATTATAAATATCCCTGAATCGGCTCCAACTCGAAAATTATAAATCATTACAGAAAATCATTTTAAAAAAACGTGAAGTTGCCAGAATTCGTAAATTAGAGACCTAGAAAGACGGCGTCTTTGTTTTAAATTAAATTAATGAAATCATATTTTAAATAAAATATACTAAACTCTGGTCCTCTTGAGTTAGTATGAATTTCTTCTTATTACCTTCGATGAATAATTAGTTGTTGTTTGGTTTCATTACGTTTATTGGTTACTTATCGTTTACACTTAATTATGGTTTTCTTATTATTAACTATTTACAAAATTGATATATGCCGGAAAGGCACTCGGTATGCACACTAGTGTATAGTGGCGGTCCAACAACAACAACCCCTCTTAGTTACTCATAACACTTCTTGATTCACATTGATTCGGCTTGTCGCAGCATAATTGCATAAGTGTGTTTGAACTTAACTTCCTGTTAGTGTATCGACTTGCAATTATGCTGTACACTTTGACCGGATCATGTTTAAATATTATAATAATTATTCTTAGCCGTAATTGACCTTTTAATGGAATGTCGTCAAGCTATATTACACCATAAAAATAATATTTTATAGCGGCTGGACTAAAGTCAGGCGCACCATCTATTTACGTCGAGCACACGCACAGTCAACAGAATGAGTTATTCAGAGACGTTAACGTTACTACACTATTTCTTGCAGTGCACTGTTAAAAATGTATGGAAAATTACAATGATTTTTATTGGAAAATTTACGTTGAAAATCTATGTAAATAAATAATTACGGTAACGTTCGCGTAAAATTAAAAAATTTAAATGTAAATTTACTGATCTAGACAATGTAAAATTAATTTCTGTTCTGTAAATTTACAAAAATTTTGTAAAATCTTTTTGTAAATTGTCATATGAGTACGTATTACTTGGGTATGTAAAATTACATCCTTATGTATTACATAGATTATCATAGGTCTAAAGTTGCCAATGATTTTCTATGTAAATTTACATAAAAATTTTTACAGTGTGTATTTGCCTTAATTTTTTTTTCTTTAACTCAAACTCTCCATAATTGAAACAAATTTTAATTCATTATGAAAGTTTAATTTAGAAAGAGTTAAAATTTGCAGTCAAACAAAAAAAAAGATGCAGTCGAACAAAATTCCTATAGAATCAATATAAACTGATAGGTATCATTTTTAGAAAGAATTGTGAATATTGCTACCTTACCAATTTGTATTTCATTTTTATTGATAAGATATTCTCTTCAAATGAAGAACTGACTTAGTTTATTAAGTAAAAAAATTGGTATTAAGTAAGTTGGAAGTTTTCTTATTTAAATTAAATGTGACTTTGTTTTCTGCTAGTGATGCGACTTAGTTATTTTTATCTTCCCTGTGTATTATAATCTACATCAAAGTAAGTATGGCAGTGCTCTGTCGACTGTAATATTAAAAGTGGGTAAAAAATAAAAAGAAACAAGAAATTAATTTTTCAATGATATAGCCTATAGCTTAACACGTGAGAAATGCTGATGAATTTGATATCATTAATGTGCTTATTAACATTTCCGTGATATTCAGGCTTATCAAAAGCTATTCAAGCAATAAATATAAGAAAAAGTTTCAGTCAATTAAATTTCTCTAAATATTCGGAAAAATACTATTAAAAATAAATGGGGAAAATCAAAGACGTTTTCTGTATGTTGTATAATTCCTAATATTGAATTCTGTTTTCAAATGTTAAATGTTTTTCATTTAGTAAAGATTTTCCTAAAGAAAATCACTTAATCATACTTAATTACTAACCGCCAGGTTAGAATATTGTAATTATACGGTGGATTTCATGTAATACGTAGTCAACTTTATTTATATTTAGAATTTGTAAAAAATATCGATATCTGGGAATTCAAATCCATAGCTACAAGGAAAACTCTCCGAAAATAACTTTAGTGCGGATTAATGTTTTCTCCTATGGTTACTACGCATACGTCCCATTGTGTACCGCGTGTAGTACACAATGAAACAACAAAAGCCAGACTTTTGGTTATTTAATTGAAAACTATTTTGACGTAAGAGAATCTGAGAAAAATTGAAATAACGAGAATCCAAGAAAATAATTAACCGCATGAGATTGTTAATGGAAATATTTTTTAAACACGCGGTGTGTGTGGGGAGAAGTAAAAATAATTTGTTTCCGGTTCCTTTATGTTTTTATAACTTTTGGGCAAATATTTAAATTACAATTATTAAATAGGAGTGAACGTGTAGGACAGAAAGAATGTTGGAAAAGTGATGTAGGAAAATAATAAATTTTCTTAATATTCTATCCAGCAAGTAAAATTATACGTTAAAATTTGAAATATTTTGCTACTTAAGATCTTAAGTGTCATGTAATAGATGTCAAATGTAAACCAAAACCGACATAAAAATTCGTAAAATTGTAAAGCATAAGTAATAAGAAAATTAAAAAAAGAAATTAATTTAAAATAAATTGTTGGGCTCCGGTTTGTGCATAGAGAAGATGATATTTATGTGGTTTATGTTAACGAGAGAATAATTATTGGCTTAACTTTTAGATTATGGTGTAAGTGTTGTTAGATTACATTTCTTAAATTGAAATGGGAATCGTATTTTGAGTGCAAAAACGATTAGAGTAAAGGGGGCATTTATTTGTCTACAGTTGATTGCTACAAGTTCATATGGGACACCACTTCGGTTAATGTATCGTTTTGAGGTCTAAAACGAGGAAAGCAGTATGTACTTTATTTTGCGGAAATCTACAAAGATGAATAATTTGCTTGAACCCTTTGTTATGAGAAGGGACATCCCTCTGTAAAATCCCGCCTTCCCGTTTAAACAACTCCGCCTACGCTACTCTCTCGCCGTCGCGGCGCATTTTATAAGTAAACACGCAGGCGCTCCGGAATGCTAATTATTAAAAAAAATATTAATAATAAAAGATTAATTATTTTAATTTGGTCGAAATTGGCGCGAGAGCGTTGGTCGCGAATTTTGGTGAGACTAGAAGTTTTGGGCTGGGAAAATTTTTGGGTGGACGAAAATATTTTGGATGGGTTTAGGAAATTAAAATTAGTCGGACGATGGTCTTAAGACGGTGTTAAAATGTTAGCGTGCAAATGTGGTTGGTTAGTGGGCAGGCCAAGTTCATTAAGCGACCGATGTTTTTTTAGCAATCATCCGGAGTCGAACATAAGTAGGAAGGGGTGGCCAAAACTAACCCCGGAGCATTTACAATGTCTCACGGAGTTCGAGCACGTTAGTCGAATCCGGGCGTTTGCGCGTGCTGTTATTCATTTCGTTGCGCTCCTCGACAACACGCGATTGTTGACGTAGTTATGAAAATATACTAGCCAATATTCTGGTAGTTTTTGTGAAAAAAAGTTTATGACGATGGACTTTCAAAGTGCAATGGAAACTTTTGCTGAAGCTTGGGTTGCCGCCAATACCAAATGTACTCCGTTATCAGAATCATCCACACAGGTATAAGCGAAAAAGTGAAAAATGAAAAAATAATTGTTTTCTAATAACTGAAGTTAATTACTGGTTAACTTAAAAATGATTTGTTTCGTTATGCAACTTTACTAATCATAATATAATTAACTATTAATTGTTGTGGCCTTAGAGCGTGCCCATAGTTCAAGTTTAAATTTATAATAAATATTAGATGGAATTATTAACGTTTCGTTCGAACCGAATATTCGAATTAATTTAGATTTTATGCTTGTTCGTTAATTTGAGAATTGTAAAAGATTTCATACAAATGACGTTTTATCCGATCAGGACCCTAAATCGAAATATACGTAAAACCATTTGGAAATCCGATCCGCGCTTTCAGAGTTAATCCTCGACAGTAAATCCCGGATTAGCTTAGCTCGTATGCACAAAAGATCGATGAGAAAGAAAACCTATTGGACGTTAGTTGTCGATTTTAATATATTAAATTAACGACATCAATTATTTTTAATCTAATTGCTACTTCTTACCTTTTTAATTTATTTTACCATTACCCATTTTTAAAATTAATACCATAACAAATTACTTTTGTATTAAAGCAGCCGTCGGCCTATCCAATAACACGCCTAAATCTCAATATTATGTTATATGTCAGGCATTGCAAATTAAATAATTAAACAGTTTGTCATAAAAAATTATTGAGTGTTATACTTTACCTACCGTGCACCGCACCGGTTATGTGCCTTAATTAAAGGCTTGTTTAATAGTGGACATATTATTTCATTATTTATAATTTACTCACCTTTGTTTGTCATGATTATTATTATTAATTTCAATTCTAATAAAATCCTAAACCAATAAATACGTACGTTCATTTTTTTACTCACATGCGAGGGTGGTTAATGCTATGGGGGAATTCTGCAGGTGTCTTAACCGGCAGGTAACGAACCGGTCCTTCCGTTGTAACGCTTTTAAAAATTTTATTACCCTACTTAACTCACTCGGTAGCTCTATACTAATACGTATTATTTCTCATACCTAGGTACGTTGGTATACGAAGCAACTTTACCTCGCATTTATTTCAAATTTTTGCAATCATAATTACTTATTTTAATTTCTCACCCCCCCCCCCGATAACTTTCTAATCAACCCCATGCACCACACAATCATTTTCATCTCAAAAATTACTTTTAATCTCTTCTATAATTTCCTACCATTTAATTCTCTTAAGGAACCTAATTACCATGTTTAGATAAAATCTTAACCGCAAGTTAAGAAAAATTAACTCCAAACTAAATTACTGGCGCCTACCATCATCGACATGTCAAAACGCATCACTTAATTACCCCAATTGAAAAAAATGTTCTCCTATTAATCCTTTTCTTTTATTTTAATAATTAAATTATTTTTATTAACCTCTAAGTCTAATCACCCTATAAATACCCTTTCGGTAATTCAAACATTTTAGCCAAACCACGTTTGGGTTGACTGTGTTAGTGATTTTCATTCACCAATAGAACGAGGTAACCTCTTAGTAACCTGCCCAACCAATCCATTCTTTAAATATAAATTAACCCCTACGTAAGTTTCCAAACAACCGAAGAGAGCAAAATACCATTGATTTTTCTTATTTAAATAAAGAAAATCATCATCTTCAATGTTTTAAAAATTAAATCCAGTGTATATTTTCATATGTTATCCTGGAATTCCTACGTGGAGCAATGTGAAAATGTGATAAAAGGAAACAAAAATGAGCTGATGTGGAAAAACTCTGGAGAAAATCCAACCGGAAGCTATTAATTAGATCTGCATGAGAGCGAAACTGAAACATGAGGCAAGCAATAATGTGGTATTGAGCTTCATTGCATGGAATATGGTCGGAAAATTAAAGTTTATTGATGATACAATTCATTCAGACTCTTCTTTTTTTGAAATTGTTAACTTTGAGATCCAATTGTGTAGCATTTTTAAAACTGGAAATAGAACAGGCTAAAGAGTTTAGTGTGGTGCATAAAGATTTGGCCATCGAATCCTGTATTAAATCAAAACAATGTATACCTAATCTATATTAGGAATTTATAATATATTCTGTACTTAAAGTGATTATTGGAAACTTAAAGCCAAAATAAGAAATTCTCACGATTTTGGAATTATAGCATAAAATATCAAAATAAATGTAAAATAAAATTATTTAAAACGAATTACCTATAGTTTACATTACAGGCTCATAAGTATAAATTCTAGACAAAATTACTTTTATTTTATTAATTTCGAGATATTCAAAAAAAATTAATGGTGGTGTCAGGAACTCGTTTTTGGGCAATTTCGGTGATGGGAATACGTCTTCCCGCCGCCCACTAAAGAGTTAAAAGTATTTAAATATTTTTTTAAGTAGATTTACAAAATACATTAATTAATTAATTTTCGTAACTGAGTCCAGTTTAAAACTAAACTGTTTTCAAGTTTTCACAAATAAAATACACTGTAAGCATAATTTACTTTAAAAAAACGTTTTCACTATACTATGGCATCAACAGACTGGAATGAATGCACTAGAATGAAAATGCAGGAAAAATCCGAATATATTAATATTGTAAATTATCAAAACATTCCAATTTTAGACTTTTAAAATTAAGCATCCCCCACATTTAGTTATGAATCAAGAAATTTTTGCCCAATTTAAAAATCCAATCAAAACACGCAGAGATTTAAAATTTTTATTTCAACAAATTTATTTAAAATTAATAAATGCTAAAACTTGCTTTCTAAATCTAAATGACGAGAACGAGAGTACAACCTAGTTCAACTTGATAATAATTTTGGAAATAATCTACAATACTTTTATGCTGTTCTTTAGATTTCGGCATAAGCATTTGTATATTATGTTGCATCCACTTAGCGTTATTATGCAGTTTGGTCAGTCATCCATCAGTCGTGGATTGGAACCAATCGTGAAATTTTAGTTGTTTTCTCAATTTGGACACTGCAGAATACATTACTCCACTTAGAGATAGAGGAAGAGGAAAGATAAAGCATTTACTGAGTCTGTTAGAAATTATTAATCAAAAAATTTTCTGCCCTTGCAAATTTCCTTCTTAAATCTCTAAATAATCTTTCTGAAAATTCTACAAAAAATTTAATTTGTGTATTAGACTTTTAATCAGTAGTAGAGTAGAGCAGTAATTTTTGTAAATTCCCAAGTAGCACAAAATATAGCTGCGACATTTATATTTCATTGGGAGTAAAAATCTTATTAATTTTAAAAGGAATATCGGGATATTGGAGCGCTCAATAAAACAACTATAAATTGTCGGTCGACGTTTCGGTTTATTTACTAAAAACCATCCTAAGCACTAAAAAGAAGACAACGAGTCAAACAGTATTTTGTTACCGTTTTTGTTTGACTTGTTGTCTTTTTTTAGTCCTGAGAATGGTTGTCAGTAAATAAACCGAAACGTCGACCGACAATTTATAGTTGTTTTATTGAGCGCTCCAATATCCCGATATTCCTTTTGAAATTATATTTCATTGTTAAAATATTGATGCAGTATTGATTTCTAATTATAGTTTAATATTGAAACATCAACATTTTGTAATGGGCATTGATGTTGAAATACAATACAGAATGTTGATGCAATTTAATATTTATTTGCAATATGTAAAAAGAAAAAATGTATTTAGAAAAATTACTTATTTTTAATTTATTTAATATTAATTGTATACATTTATTTACGTATATTGCTCATACAGCTCTGAAGAATATCTTGATCTGTTCTTCATTTTAGCTCACTTGTAATATTGATTTTCGGTTTTGAAATTCATTTATTATAATAAATTAATTTTAATTTTGTAAATGAATTTATTAAAAAAAAGTTTTTTCTATTATTTATATCTTGGCTCACCTAACAGGCTGATTTGGAACTCGAACTCTCCTCTACTTATCGTTTTCTACAATATGACTCTACTGGGTTTATATAATAATTTTAAAAGAATAACTTAGCAATATTTCAATTATATAGAACATCAACATTCATACTAGAGCTCGTGCCAAGTAGAAATAATCATCATTTTTCAGCAATAACTTTCTTGATTTTTGAGATACAGCAAAACTTGTATATACGAACTTACAGAATTTTATTAGTTCTTTAAATTTGTATATTACAATTTTTGCTGTATCTCAAAAATTAAGAAAGTTATTGCAGAAAAACGATGATTGTCGGTTCTATTTCTACTTGGCACGAGCTTTTTTTTGTTTATTCCCATATTGACTAATCTTTGTAGAAACTTGGTCATATTAATTCAATCATGCAATGTTGTGTAATAATGCCAAAGTTATATGCTACTTGGGTACCAAAAAAAATTGATTAAATTAAAACTCAAATAAGGATAACACCAATTTTAAAATAAATTGTACTAAATTTGAAGTAAATTTTACTAAATTTTATATCAAATTTACTCAAATTGATGTAATATTTACTTCAAAATTGTTGCAAGGATTGTTTTTTCTCTGTGTATTTTATTCGGGGATACCCCCAGCAGAGTTACGAATAGAAAATTTCTTCGTTTGATTCCGTTTTCCGACAAAAATATTATAGATATAAAGAGTTTCCCATCGAAATTTTTTTTGTGATAATTGTTTGGTTAAACCGTAGTTTTTCTGAACGGTTCTTTTAAATTTCCTTTGAGTTACACCTCTCGTATTTTCTTTTTAGTCAAGATTAGCACAATTAAAATAACTTAAAGTGGAATTTATTGTTTACTTCACATTTTATTATCTTTAAATTACTTTTTACTAACAAAGCTTTTACTTGCAAATTGTAAAGTAAATTTAATATATAAAAAGCGTTAAACCTAACATTGTAACAATTTATATTGTTATCTAAGCTGCTAAAAAGGTAGAAACTATACTACTTAACAACAAAAGTAATGCAGTTAAATAGTAGCGGTTAGGCGTGGAAATCATCAAGTTAGAGATCAAAATTTCAAGAACTAAAGGGTAATCAAATGTTTCTTCAATATTATTTTTGTTGAGAATGGTTAAATCGGTTGACTATTAAGCAGAACTTTATTATAATCGTTCTCCCTTGATAGGAAATGGCAAACCACCGAGATAATATTATCCTGATTTGGTCATTTTGAATTTTTTGAAGTAGCGATGCAAAGGCTTTGATCGCTTGGATCGGTCGTCTTCTAATCGAAGTATCGGGGAATATACGCGCAAAAAATTTCTAAATTCAAAGAATCGGTTGTGTATTCAACGGGGAAATTCCGCTTAGGTGCCAGGTTAGAACTTGTGAACAAACTTTTCCACCAATAACAGCTTGTTATTTCTGATAGTTGTTAATTAATAATTTATTGTAAACCGCAGAAACATTGTTAGCAATAAATTGAATGCAATTTTTACAATTGTTTACAACAACGCTCACAAAATTAATTTTCCAATTACGGAAATTCATTAAAACTCAAAATTGTCCCGAAATTTAAGAATGCGGGTAATCCAATTGTAAACTATTTAAAATTGCTTGGCAGTTAAAGAAATTAAAGAAACTGTAATTTAATAATCTGCAGCTTCTCCGCAAAACAAGATAGCTTAATCAGTGAGAAAATATTAGATTTAGCTACCTATTTCTCAAAAAATTATATAATAATTATGTGAAAAAACATTTATGACAGAAACAAAATGAATAGGAATTTAAAGTTTAAGCGGAAATAATTGTTATTATACTTTGTTTCTGCTATTTATCAAAAAATTTAAACAAAACCGGAACTTCATAATTTTATTTTTAAGTAGACTTTTTTATGCAGACTAAAATTTAATAGATATTATGAATTAAAGAGATAATTTACTATTAATAATGATTAAATTTTAGCTAGATTAAATTTTTAATTATTTTTTTTATATTTACTTCGTCAATTAGCTGTACTTATATAAACATAGCATTAATTCTGTAATTCAAGTGTAATTCAAGTTCAAGAATACTGAAAACACTGCAAAAACAATAAGAACTAAAAAGTCAAAATGTGAGGCATTCTAAATCTCCCTATTAAATATAATTTAAAAAACAAAAATATAATTGGAGAATTAAAAGTAAACAAAAAATTAAAAAGAAATATTCCTTTTAACCTGCGCATTTTTTTTATGTAAATGTATAACTATAACCAAATTATGATGCATCGATAGATTTGTTGCAATAATTGTCTGATTGATTTATAGTAAACTAGTAAGACAAGGTTATAATTAATGTAATTAATTACATATAATGGTATGTTAATGTAAAGAGAATACCTATAATAAATTTTTTTTAATAATTTATTTTATATTTTTTATTTTGCTTATTGAAAATATTGCGTTAGCGCTGGAAATGAGAATTAGAATATGGGAGGGTTGAAAATAAGATTAAATAAAATTTTTCTGAATTTCTCTTTGAGTTGGAAAAGATTTAATATTTCTGTCTATTTTTCTTTCTTAAATTCTTATTATTTATTTAACTTTTGTTAATATTTTATTTCTTTACCACCAATTATTTATTGCTGAAAACAATACTGTTGAAATTCTATATTAAATTTTGCGTTTGCAGTTATCCATTTTAAAAATTTTTTATTAATCCGTTTTAATTTTCCCCGAATAAAACCAAATAGAAATCAAAAACTTGGAATTTTGGGAATACTATTTTTTTAATATTTGAACGTGTGACTTGTGGATGAGAGTTTCTTTAGAATGACTGGCTTATCACAATATCAGATTTTAATTAAATTATAGTACAAACAATTTTAATTGTTAATATGTATAATGGTCGATTAATATTTAAATTAATTTAACCATAAGAAACCACTAATGCATAATGGTAAAAATATAGGTTTACCGTAATAAAAAACTTGATAATATAATTAATTTCCATTTACTTTATTATTTTTTAATTTCATTTTATAAACAAGCAGTCACTGGTTTAAAATAATCGGTATTAGTTGACGCGATTGAAATAAATTACGAGGTCATTTCAATAAATAAGGTAACATTTGCTTCTATAAAATTGACGTAGGCTATTAAAAATTTTATTAAAATGTAATTATATACCGATACAGATGAGCAATTATAACAGAAACATTATTTTTTGTAATGTATTAAGTGTGCGTAAGATAGAAGATAATAAAAGGTTTTCCAAAGCGCTTAATCATTTAAATATTTATTTAGTGATAACACATAAATAAATTAAATTAAAACGGATTAGTAATTGTTACGTTTTTATTAAATAATAACTTTTTGAGTTAATGCTTTTCTCATGATAATCTGAAGATGTCGGAGAGCTTTTGGGTATTTTACTAATTTAAAATTAGATATTATGTATACATTTTTTCTTTATTTTGTGCTAAGCCGTTTTCAAGGTGTACTAATTGTTTTGATAATGAACATTTACTGTATCGTTTAACACTACGAAATTACATAATATTATAAAAAATTGCAACTACTTATTTAGTTATGATTTACAATTAAAAAATTATTAAATGCAAAGATTACCTACGTGATCGTTTTTTCTAGAACCAGATAATAAACAGAGAAGGTTTTAATTATCTTTGAAACTGACGATAATGTTATGGAATTACGGAATATTTATAGTTTACCATTTATTTCATTTGATTAATATAATTTTATCTTCGAAAAGTATTATTGTTTCTGATAGGATAGAATTCCACACAAAGTAGAAAATATTTATTTAACAGCCTTCAATTCTATTCGAAAATCTAAAATCAATCATTTATTATTATTTTTTTCTACAATTGCAAATTCTTCTTCTTCTGGTGCCATATAGCATATACTATGCTGCAGTGGCATAGGGGTCCCCAGCTCCGATCTTTTTTATTTTCTTAAAAAATTAAAAAGAATTTTAGATTAAAATTTTCCAAATTTTTAGTTATGAAGAACTTTTGCAGTAGAGGTAAAACCAACCCCTTCTCTTATGGTAAAAAAATATATATATATGTTACGGTCAATGACGTAAATTGGGCATTGACGGCAATGGCCGGGCAATGACGTCAATGGCCGAATTGTCATCATCGACCGTAACATATATAAATTATTAATCTGCGAAGTTTCTGAAATATTTTTTATTTTAACTAAATAGTTTGTAAATTTAATATTAATATAAAAAATACGTAAAAAGTCATCCTGGATCCTTGGGCAACTCATTATGTTTGAATTGTCTTTTCCACTGATACAGTAATGGATATCACAGACAATTTGCATATTGGGAAAATATTGAAATTGCATATTGCACTCAGGCAATATTAAATATATCTCACCAATATTGTTTCAAACTATATTACAAGTGATGTACAACATTTGATAACAAATTGGTACAATCTAGTGTTACTATATTGCTGTTGAATATTGATATTATAATATATGTAATCGGAATATTGCCAAGTCGTAATTTCATTGGTAACTAATTAGTGAACTATGATGTTGCTTTCATATAAATACTTTTATTTTTTCAAAATTGCTATTAAGCAATGTTAAAAAAATTTAGAAATTCGGAAAAGCTTCTCTTCCCAGATCTCCAAATTGATGCTTCCCAATATTGAAGATAGTTATCGGAAGCGGAATACCACGGTTCAAATTCTAGCAAGGGATACATTGTTGTAATCTAAAGCATAAATAATTGTAAAAAGTTCATGTTTTGCTGGATAAAATTTCTATCCCATCTATTTCTACCGGATATCCGTTTTCAAACTTCTACGTAGAATTTGAAAAATATTTTTAACAATTTTTTTCCTCGCATATTCAACTTCGGGGAAAATGTTTTAATATTAAAATAAAAATTTAATTTTTTTCATTGATTTGTTATTTGTTGGCAATCACTAAGAAAGTAAAATAAATAATTATTGAGTGTTTATAATTTAAGCATTACAACAGCGTCAGTTACTGTAAATTTAAGTTTGGAAACTTTTCAGAAACTTTGAATAACTGAGATATCACATCCTGCCTTGAAAGAAGATCTGGAAATCTGAACTAATGAAAATTATTTAAACAATTCATTTCCAAGTCTTTGGATTTGGTGACACAGGCTCTGATTTAAATTTTGCAGTTTGTTTTTACTGATTTGGTCCTTTATTTTTTCTTTTTTCCATCCAAGAATCCAAATTTCTGACACTAATCCAGAAACCTGAAATGTAATATCTCAGCTGTTATCGATGAAAATAAGTTCCAATTATTTGAAAGTGTAAATTTTAAAACCGGTTTGGGTAAATCTGGCCCATCCAAACCAAAAAGTCTGCCTTGTTTCATAGAATTGGACTTGATGTTTGGGGATTATGGATTATCTAGCAACAAATCAAGATTTTGCTTTTACAGCTATGAGAAACGTTTAAGAGCGTAAAACATACAGAATTTAAATCTAGAACTTCGTACAAAGTTTTATATTAAGCAGAATGGTTCTTTGAATAATCAGCGATAGCAGACATTCTGCAAAAACATGTCCGGTTGCCTCGTATACTAACGATAATTATTTTATACTGTTTGATAAGACTAAACCATATACCACTGCAATGAGAGTAATAAGTTCACGTGGGATTCAAGTTATACTGTTCTGCAATAATTACATCTAGCTCCAAAGACATAATAAAAGGAAATCTACCTGTTCCTAATCTTCGTGAGGTGGAAAAATGTTTAATTGGTCAAATGAAATACCATCGGTATGTAATAGATTGGAATTTTGCTATATGAAGAAGAGAAGAAAGAAAGTTTATTTAAATATTGGGTATTGGGTTACTTCTTTGTCTAAAAAGTATTTTTTGTTTGATCTTGGTTGTCATTAATCAATGTTTTGGAGAGTTCTCAACAAATATCTCAACTTCTGTAATTTATGGATCTTCATCAAGCTCACTGTAGTTTGTTCACCATACCCTTCCTTTACTGCTTTATTTGATTTTTTTCATCCACTGTCCTTTTCTTTCTTTTTCTCACACTTTTACTAGGGTTTGTTCTTATTCTTTCAAGATTCACATTTTGAGCTTGCAGGACACTGTTGATCTTATTGCTACGTAAATATAACTACAGTTTGGCTTACTTGCATTTTTTATTGGTAAAAGATTTCAATACTATTTCAAGGTCAACTTGGTTCTTGAAATCAGTGGCGGTGCAAGAAAATCTCTTTGGGATTTACTACTCTTTATGGTCCCGGGCCTCTAAGCATTCGCTTGTTGATATCACCGCCACTGCAATGGGCCCGATTTAGTGCCCTCCTACCTAAAATCCAGAATCTAGAAGAGTGCCCCCCTGGCCCCCCGGATTACCAATTGTTTTGTGACTTCAATAATATGATTAGACTTAAGAGCTTCGTAATAGGAAAAAACTAGTTTCGCCTGTCTAAAAGTAATTTTTCACAATTCCGGAAGTAAAGTAATACTTTTTTTGCGCCATTATTGCGCGCTATCGTTCTGAAATTTTGCATATGGCTTCTTACGACGAATCGCTGTAGGATTTCTGTGGAGAGGGTAAATTTTTTGCTCAGTTTTTCAATATCTAGCGCCGTTTCTGAGTTATTGCAATTTCAAAATCTCAAATTTAGTTATTAACCAATGTAATTCAGAATTTTCAACGAAATTGTGAAAAATAGTGTATACTTACTATTATTTTTGCACCTCAGGGAGTAAAAGTCTAAACATATTATTTAAGAAATGTAAAAGGATATCGGTTATTTGAAACGCAATCAAACAAATAAAGTTATCAGGTCGACGTTTCGGACGTTTATATTTTATAGATTTTATATTTTTTCAGTGTTCATAATTTATAGTTGACTTCTCATGTTATATGTTAACTTCATGAATCACACAATATACATTCTAGTTGTTTGGGTAAGATTTACTTACTTATATTGTACCATATTCACCTTTTAATTTTAGTCCTGAAGGTGGAGAGAATAAAATCCTCCGAAACGTCGACCTGACAACTTTATTTGTTTGATTGCTTTCCAAATAACCGATATCCGTTTACATTTCTATTTATCGCATTGGACGAGATTTTGGTTTATCTATATTATTTAAGTCGCAAAATAATTGGTATAATCCGGGGGGTCTGGGGGGTATGGAATACCCCCCAGTGCACTCCTGTGGATTCTGGATTACACTTTATGGTGCCGGGCCCCTAAGCATTGCTTACATTGGCTTATTGATATCACCGCCGCTGCTTGAAATAGCAACTTATATTTTTTACTACATTTAGATTCTTTATTATAAAAGAAACAGCTTTTCGAGTAAGATGCTTTGAAGTAAAAAAAAACAGCAAGTCGTTATACTGAAAATCCTAATAGTTCAGTGCCTGAAATTTATCATGTCAGTGGGTCAATGTTCATAAGACATTTAAATTGCGTAAATTGCATCAATTCTAATTGTTGATTTAGAAATTCTAACAGATTTTCTGATAGATATATCAGAAAGCAAATGTTTAGGTTGGTAAACTTGGTGATACAGCTATTGGTCTGTTATTCAATTTTTGATGACAATTTATCGCAACAAAAGTTTTTGGGAATTGCTTGAGGAAGCCAATTATCCTTTAATAGTTTATACGTTGGAAAATCAAATTGATGAAGAAGAATACATGGAGCTAGATGAATATCTTTCGCATGTTATCTGTTTGAGGGGTATTCCAGGCCAATATTCTTTATTCGCGGTTGTAATCAAATTATTATCTTATGATTATTCTTATGATTTTGATTTCACCCTTATGAGCTAGCTATGATAATCTTATTAAGTAGCAAAATTTCAAACAATTTATTATTTAGCTTTATGAGAGGTAGCATTGGAGAGACTGAAGACATCAAATCAATAGTGAATTTTCACATTTTTGATTAGGTTATCTGGAGTTAAAATTTTCTCAAGATATTAGTCGAGAGATAATTTCACGGAGGTAAAGATTGAGGTTACAAGATTTCCAGTTATTCTATTAATAAAATAACTAAAATCTGCACTTGTTATTAACATTTATATTTCGTAATCGCTGTGAAATGTTATCAAGAGTCGTCACACTTTATTTAATCTTTATTTTGAATAATTTAAATAAAAGTTCGCACTTCGGACAATATAATATAAATTATCAATTACTTTTTCACATCACACAATAAAATTCATATGACTGTAGAATTGATTAATAAAAATTAATATAAACAAAATTAATCATAGGTATTAATTTAATTTTCTTTTTCTACATGCTGTGCTTTTAAAGAATGAAAAGAATGAAATATTTTCCACTGACAAATCAAATTTAATTGAAAATACACTCAATAATCTGTATACCTTATATATTTTTTGAAATTGTAAATTAATCTCTAAGCTTCAAACTACTTAAACCAAATATAATTGAAGAAAATTTATAAGTTGAAACGTTTGGATTATCACGTTGGTGGATTTTCCAAGTTTAGATTAACGGGATTTCGGATTATCGAAGATTTACTGAACATGAATTTATATAACAAATTTTAAGCTTATGATTCTAAATATAGAAAGCACGATTCTCTTGGTATTACAAATAATTCTTAAATTGAACAAAATAAATAATCTAAATTTAAAAATTTTCGTTATCCAATTCGATTACTTATGTATTTATTATATAATATAAAAAAATATACACATAAGTCAATATTCTAAAATATTTACATTTTTATTGGCTTATTTTAAGTTGAATAATTATCGACATATCTTTCTTACCTGTTAATTAAATTTAAAAATAAAACCAATTAATTAACAAATAAAAACATCATTTCAATGGATGACCACGTATTTTATTATTAAATAATATTTTTTTATTAATTTATTGCAATACTTTGATTGTATTTCTAGAAGCAACCTGCAGCAGTATAATTAATTTATCTTAAATTATATTACATTACATTACATTACATTACACATTATTACTCTAAATACATTTCTAATAGGACCAAGAACATTTTTAATTTTCTAATCCTGCGATAAGTTTTCAACACCGAGGCAGTTGTAAGGATTTGTAAAAAAATTTAATATTTAATATAAAAAATGCAATAATAAAAAATTAAATGTAAAAATCAGTCTAATCCCGGCAACCTTCCCCTGCGTATTCTTAACCAGTGCAATGTTTTTTTTTCTAATATACAGCATAAATAATATTTAAATTGCACAAGTAAATTTTGTCATAAAAATCCAGTTTATTATAAAATTGATATTGATTTGTATAAAACCTTTCAAGTATAATTGACTTAATTTATTTAACATCACAACATTAAATTATTACCATGCAAGAAAATTTTATTCTAATTAAATTATTATTGGTTAATTATTGAGGTAAATTAATTTATCTTACTTTAATCTCAATTAATTATAATTTACAAATAATTGTTTTAGTTTCATTAAATTAAATTAAATTGCACACATTCCTTAAGATAGTTTCCTAGGGAAAAAACTGTTCATGTAGCTCTACAAATGCATCCTGACTCAGCAGACAATTCCATATCTTTGCATATTTTTGTCACTTAGGGACACTTATACAACAGATGATCATCCTCGGATCAGAGTTGACCAAGGGTTAACTATGATATTGAGTACTCTGATGGATTAACAGAGCTGGTCCTGGGTTAACCCTTAACTGGCGTCTAAACTACATCCACTCACCATATTCCTTTATTATTAAAATTTTTTTATTTTGTCATCATATTCATTATCCCGACATGTGAAGCACATTGCAGTAAAGTTGGCTATAGTTTATATACTTACTCAAATTAAATTAAATTAAATTGAATTAAATAAAATATTACACTGTATGTATTCAAGTTGTCCTTAATTTGGGCAATTGGGCAACACAGACTAAAGTGTCACCAAATAAATAAAAACAGATATGGGGAAAAACTTCTTCTGTATTTCGGGGTTAATATTTCTTTCTAGGGACAGTATTACTACAAAAAATTGCCGCATTTAACCTAAAGTATTGTTTGTAAATAACTAAAAAATCAGCATCAAAATGGTTTCGTCGCACCTAAGTCCATAGTCCCGTCGCAAAGATGTACATCGTTCCGATCGGATTCTCGTTTAAGAAGTCGATGAAATCCTTGAAAAACTTTAACAAAACTGGCAGATCAGCACCGTTCCACAAATTCTTAAATGAAGTCAAATTGGAAATTTTTTAAATTTTAATATTCCCAATTCCCATTGGAATGCTCCAATTGCCTGATCAGCTTTGTTTGTTTATCTATTAAAATTTTATTATTGTACTATTTATTAATTGCGTGGCACGAGGATACCTTACATAATACGTGTTACCTAGCTTATATAGTATTTTAGAAGCTGAGACCTTGAAGCACTACACCAAGCTTCTCTAAAATATGGAAAAAAACTTAAAAATTTTATGCATTGAAATAAAATTTAAATCAACATAAATTTAGCTTCTAACCAATCATTATGCAATTTTTTTAATTTTTTTTTTTTTTTTTTTGAGATAATCCTGTTAATCAATAATGAATTATCCCACAACTAATAAAAAAAGTTGGTTAACAACCAGTATTAATAATTCTTAAGCTGCTGTACGTGCAATAAAAATTATTTAAGCAAATAATAAAGAATAGGCTGTTATACTCTTTATTGATTATTATTGATACTCATTATTGATTAACAGCATTCAATTAGCATTTATGTATGCTGCCGTCCTTACAAAAAATGTCCTATCTGCGAATTTTTCAATTTAAAATCAATATTGTTTATCACTGACCTAAATTAAATCTTTTTAGTGCATTGTATTATTTCGTCATGGAAATCATTGTCCGATTTTGAAGTATATTTTATTGACATTTTAAAATGCTTTGTCGTATTTATTATTTTATTTCGGGCCTTGGGCGGTCTTTTCCTCTCTTGTTTTGGGCACTGGATTCCTAAATTGCAGTGTCTGGAGCTCCGAAATACTGATAAGGCTTCTAAGTTCTAACCAAATCCAGAAGTTGTTAATCCAAGCTTCAGCTTTCTGTTGATCCAATCCGAGTTTCCAAAGCCGGAATTAACCCTTGGAATTCAGTTGGTAAACTGGATTTTGCACACTAGCTCACTTAGGACTCGGGTTAGGTTTCTGGGCAAACATATTTTATTTAAATTTGAGAGGAGAAAGTGATTGCATTAAATGCGCATTGGTGATTTTCGGCAAGCTTGGCCAGTTTTCCCAAATATCGCACAGAGTGCTATATTAGCAGTCAAAAGCAGCGATGTCAATGCTATTTTAAATTTAAAATGGAATCAAAGAGAATTTGTCAATTATTATTCAACTGAATTCTTAAATTCAGTTGATTTGTTAGGCATGCCCCGCACATTTTAATACAGAAAGTTGGAGTGCTTATCATTCTTTTCAAAAACATCAATCCGTCGCGACTTTGCAACAATACCAGGCTTTCAGTGAAAAAGATGATAAACAATAGCATCGAAGCTACAATTTTAAATGAAAAATTTAAAGGAGAAGATGTATTGTTTTTTCCGATTTATTTAAATCTTCTAAGTTATTCGTGTCCGCACCAGACAGAAAAATAAAAACAATTTGTGTATCCAAAAGTCACTAAATCCACTAATTAAGTAGCATTGCAACGTACGCCGAGTAACAGCTATTATATCGACTAATCGAAGTACTTCAGACTAAGCCAAAGTATTTATTTTTAGTGAGACCCCGGGCGACGCCGGGTATCCAGCTAGTACAAAATAATAATAATAATAATAATAGACTAGCAGGTCTAGGCGCCTCATTCTCTTCATCTTCGGGCAGTTCACCTTCTCTAATTTTCAACAGGTGCTTTGCAAATTCTTAATTAATAATAATTAAGCAATTGAGTTTGCTGATTAACCGATTGTCAACCAATCCTGATTTTTGATGAATCGCTAAGTCCATCAGTGGATTTTCTTAATCAGGCTATTGAGTGATGATTTTTATTTTTATTATAAATTATTCTTAATAAGGTGGGGAGGGGGGGGTTATTTAAACCGGAGAAAATTCAATAATCGACAAACTTGGCATCACTATAATTTTGTAGTTTTGCAGTTCTAACTTGGGAAAAAAATTTCCAGCATTGCAATAAGAGTATTCCACTGAAAGACTGAATGACTTCGTAATCTGAAGGACTGAAGGTATATTAAAAAATCTTTTAACTTTTGCGCACCATAATTCATGTGGTGTAGAAGTGACGTTCTTTAAGTTGACTGACAAATTATAGCTGCTAGAATTTAAGAACTGAGGATTGGACAACATTGTGTTTTATTAAATCGTAAGGAAGTGCAATTAATTTTATGAAATAAACTAGAAAATGAATTATTTTACTATTTTATTAAATATCTAAATTTCTGAGGGGAGAACCTGTTTTAAAAAAATGTTTTTTAATAATTTAATAGCGATCTCATTAAATTCAATCGATAAAGTATTAAAGAACGTATGCACATAATAAATTACATATAAACGTTTTATGTTTGTTTTTTAATTATTTTGCCCTTAGCCACGTTGCTTCTAAGGTCGGCCCTGCTTACAAATGATATAAGTAAGCAGATTAAAAATATAAATATTGATCCGATTATTTATTTAAAATTAAGAACAAATTAGTTTTATTAATTTTATTTTTATTTATTTAATACAAATTTTGGGTCCAATGGGTGAAAATTATTTGTGGGTATCATCGACATTAGGATTAATAATAAGGGTATACGAAACTTATCTAATAAGAATAAACAGATAAGTAATAAATTTACCATACGATTTAATAACGATTAACTTGACAAATAATGAGTGATGCACATACAACATATCTTTGATTAAGCTGAATTGGTATAATATCTTTTTATTACGGCTTTATTTAAATTGCAGTTAATTAATGATTATTCTGTCAATTTATTTGGGTATTAGTATACGCTGCGCAGGAATTTCTATAATCACATGAGTGAATCTTGAATTATGTAGTTTAAAAAGACTTATTTTAGAAAGAATCTTTTAATTTTCCTTGATTTCTTATTTCCATAGCACTCGGGGTGGTCGTTCCGCTACGCAAAAATTTAAAAAAAAAAATTTCAAAATTTAAATTTTGAATTTTTCTTTACCACTCTCATTGGATAGATTTACAAACCTTGAAATTTATATTAAATGGGTTTTTACACATCTAAAAATAAAATCCTGATAATCTTTTAATCTCAACTTTTAAGTTGAATTATTTATTTATCTATTAACAAACTCATTAAATATCTGCTTGCTAATCGTTTATAAGATTACAATACAGTTTAATACAGATAGAGGTAGATAACCAGAATAGTTTTAGTGATGTTAATACAAAATTAGTAATTTTTAGATATTTTCGTTACAGTTTGTTCGAAAATTCATGGTGTGCGATCATTATACAATTTTATTCTGCACAGCTTTGGAGTTATAACTTAAGGTAATTATCCAATTGTTACTTACTAAAAAAACAACTTATTTTAATTCACAAATAATTTTTTCAATACTTTAACTTATTAGCATGTTTTATTATATTGTCACCACAGCAGTAGACTGGTGTGATCGCTGGTTGAGTTACAGAGCGGATATTCTGGGTTCGAATCTCGAACTTAACTGAATTAACATCAATACTCTGTGGATTTAAGTATTATTAAAAAAATATTTTTGATAAAACAAAAATTTGTTTGATCAAAATTAAACAAATGTTTGTTTAACCAAAAATATTTATTTATTAAATAAAATTTGTTTGTTTTGAAAAAAATTATTCAAACAAAATAATTTCTTTGATAAAAAAAATACTTTTTACTTTGTAATTGCGTTTGAATTATAAACATTTTCTTGACTGGATTTTGCTTATTGGGCAGGGAATTTGAAATTTTTAGACAAAGTTGAAATTTAAAAAAATCTTAAATTTAAATTATCGACCAATGAGTAACGTAAATTTGTGACGTTTCGTCATGTCGACGTTTCTGTATAAAATCAATCGTAATAATTCAGATTTGTCATATTATGTTATTCAGAAATCGTCAATTGTAATTCAGATTTGTGAATTGATATTCAGAAAGCGTCTGTTGTAATCCAAGCTTTTTTAACTTAATTAAAGCTTTTTAACATAAATATAAAACTCAGGAACGTCTTTAACATAAAAATGTTAAAACATAATCATCTCGTAAAATTTATTTATTTATTTATTATTTAAATTTATTAATATATTTGTTTTTCGTTTATATTAAAGCCTTATTTCCGATAAAGCTCATCCTAGATCATTTATAAAGCAATCCGAATTAATTATTAATTATTGTATTTTCAATTGTATTACAATTGTAATATCAGTTGACAAATCTGAATTACAATTGACGATTTCTGAATATCAGGTGACAAATCTGAATTACAGTTGACGTTTCCTGAATTACTGATAGAAAAGATGGTCATTTCGCAGAGTTGCATTGTAATTGTTTGAATATTGCTTCTGTTATAGCGAGTTCCCACGATTCAAGTTTAATTGACCGATTATAGCTGATCAACAAAAGTTGAATGAAAAAACTTTTGTTTTAATATAGTTGAAAAACTTTTTAGTTCATCAACAATGGTTCGCACTTCAGATTTCATTCAACTTCTGTGAATCAACTATAATCGGTCAACTAAACTTGAATTTAGATAAAAAATTACTTGAATAGGGCGTTAAAGCGTTTGTCAGACGCAAGCGCATGGTGCAATGGACGCAAAAATTCTACCAAAAAATTTGAAAACTTGAAAAATACTAAACACGCCCTCACTTTGGCAGCCGACAATGTGTCAAATGCCAAACTTGTATTTCTAAATCCAGAGGCTCTGATAATAATCATGCAAAACTAATAGAGCCGCAACTAGGGGGGGCTTAACCTTCCTTCAAAATTGCAATTAGCCTTTTGTTATTTTGTTATTTTTGGTAGCCCCCCCCCCCCCAATGTTTTGGATCTAGTTGGGCCCGATAGAATCGTAGTTGTTTAAAATTGGTCTCTCAAAATAATTATCAAAATACTAAACACCAACTTTTTTCTTGAATAAAGAAACCGTTTGAACCCAAAATTGATCAATGGGAAGTCCAGAAAACATAAGACAATAACCCAATGGGTAAATATCTGAAAATAATTTTGTACACAGGACTCGGAATTCCAATGATTTCCATAGAATTCCAAAGATTCTCAAAGAATTCCAATCATTTCCAACAAGGGAGAGGTAACGGGGTAACTGTTCTCCCCCACCCCCTAATTTTTTTAAACTTAAAAATTTTATCTAAATTCTTATAAAAAAAAATATAGATTTACCCTCCCCAGCCTCATTTACCTCACCCATGAATTTCTCCGAATCTGTTCTTGTGTACAACTGAAGGAAAATTTGAGGAAGTCTTAAGAAATAGAAAATACAAAAGAAAATCTTGAGCTTTTTTATTTTTTTCATTTTCTGAAATTTTCTTCCCTTTGAAATGTAGAGTATAAGTGAAAGGAAATCTGCAGGAAACCGGAAAAATGTTGAAAAATCCCAGGAAATGTAGAAAATCCTAGGATATCTTAGGAACTCGAGAAAATCCACAGAAATCTCGGAAAAATCTAGAAAGTTTCGGGATCTCAGGACATCTTGTGCAATGGAAAATCGCAGAAAATTCTAGGATATTTAAAGAAATCTAGAATATCCTAGAATTTTCTGGGATTTTCCATTTCACAAGATGTCTATCTGAGATTTCTTTGGCTCTCCTAAGATTTTCTAGATTTCCTAAAATAATATAAGTTTCTAGAGTTTCTAAGTTTTCCATATTCTAAGTTTGCCCTCCAAGAATGTTTGCAAGGAATCTAACCCCCTCCTCATGACTCATCAAAATCCAACGGAATCAAGTAGAAATAGAACCGACAATCATCGTTTTTCAGCAATAAGTTTCTTGATTTTTGAGATACAGCAAAAATCAAGAAAGTTATTGCTGAAAAACGATTATTGTCGTTCTATTTCTACTTGGCACGAGCTCTAAACCTTTTTATAATTTCAAAAATATAACTAAATTCTTATCAAAATATATTTATTTATCCCCTCCTTCCCTTCACCATTCAATATAAAGAATTTCTATGATTTCCAAGGAATTCCAAATAAGTGTTCACAAAATTTTCGAGATATTTACCCCTTGCAATAACCTTAATTACAAATATTGAAACTATCGAAATATCGATAACAAGTCCCAGCCCTAGTCCCTACTATTAGGGACAAAACCTACACTGTTAAAAATTTATGGAAAATTACAATGATTTTTATTGTAAAATTTATTTTGAAAAACTATGTAAATAAATAATTACGGTAATGTTCGTGTAAAATTACAAAATTTGTGTAAAAATAATAGCACAATGTAAATTTACTAATTTAGATAATCTAAAATTAATTTCTGTTCTGTAAATTACAATGATATAACTAGTATTTTTACTGTTCCCATATGAGTACATATTACTTGGCTATGTAAAATTACATCCTTATGTTTACCTAGATTATCATAGGTCATAAAGTTGCCAATGATTTTCTATGTAAATTTACATAAAAATTTTTTTACAGTGTACAACCTACATCTAGGCTTCCCCACTTAGTTGTTGCCACTTCAGCTAGTTCGGGAGAGTTCTCAAAAATTTGATGAAAGATTTTTGAACACAACAATGTTTATAGTACTAAATATCTATACTTGACCTACCATAATTTCAAGCTCTTCCAGAATTAATGTATGATTATTTTAATTTTATTTTCCAGGGAAAAACCTTTGTTTTCTACGAACAAATAATGGCAAAATTATTTTTTTGATATTTAAAAATTGCCTGGTTCGATCTGTGAGCTATGCATCTAGCAAGGTCAGAACCCTACTAGAATATTATGTAGGTGCTCAAACTCGGTACATTAATGGTAATAACAGGCCGAAGTCCCAAATTAAGAGGAAGTTTTTGTATTGTTTTTTTTTGTTAAGACGTAAAATTTTAATAATAATTCTTGTATTTTCTTATGTATTTAGTTTAATCGGATTATATGGGAAGATCATTTTCAATATTGATTTTTATTTAGAAAAATATTTCATATAGGGGATAAGACGTTGGATTAAGTTATATGTTTAATTGGATATTTAAATAGGTCTAAGAGTTAATAAAATTAATTATCGGTAATTGGATAGATTAATGTATTTAATGTTTTATTTTTAGAATATATTTTCTTAAGGTAATTTAAATCAATACGCCTGATGAATTTGACTGTTATTGAGATATTCATAACAATGCAACCAAACCTAAGAGAGCTTAAATGTAGAGACGGTTTGTATAGATGCTTGTTATTTTCGGATTAAGAAAATTATGAGTCATCCAAGCTTATGCAGTAATATAGATCTTATATATCTAAGTCGGGTACTTCAGAGAGAGTATTATAACCAAGGGAAGGGTGCAATCGCATCTATAGAGATAGGGTTACTAAGGTGCTTCTCGTTGTCACTGCGACCACGAATAAGCGCTCTTCCAATGTCTGATAATAATCTATTACGCTCACAAATTCTGTAGCTTTTTGACCCCACTTAACCTAGATTAAACTCGCTAGCATCAGAACTGACCAGTCAGCTGGCGAGATTTATAATTTGTCTGTCACGTAAATTATAGCGAGAATATTTAATTGCAGAATCAAGCCATGGCCTTGACAAAGGGATGTAGAACACCGCCGTCAGCTACTACACCCGTAGCTACAGGAGCTACAAATCGCGATTCCGTCGAAAGGGCCACTACTCCTGCGTTGCCTCGTTCATCGGCATCGCACGAATCAATCGTCTCACCTCCTGCTAAAGACGATTTTACCCACGCCAAGTCTTCTACCGGTAAGTAATTTTTAATATACATATATTTTTTACATTGATACTTGTGAGTAAAATCTGAGTCCGCGAAGACTCCTCCGTGAACGGTTTATTCGTTAGTATGGTGAGCTCAAGTTATTCTCCGTGCCCCGCTGCCGGTCGGATTGCAGCGGATTGCGCGGCGTTAAGCAGATTATCTTCTCATGATTGATGAAACGGCTGCATCGCAGTATACGCCAACCCAAAAACATTCAACAGCTATAGCAGGTATGCACTTGAAGGTCCATATGGCATCGAGATATTTAGTAGCGATAGTACAGTGATGGCGGGTTGGTTAAAGCTGGATTAAGCCAAAGGTAGGGAATTAGGGGAAGTGGGATTAGATCGAGGGACTCTGGCCTGTTCGGAGACGGGAAACAGAGGATTAAGCAGACGCGGGATTAACATTCACGAGGGATCAAATATGAAAAGAAAAAAATTGAATATAGTACGGAACTTTTTATTCCAATACTCGCGCTTATATGAGCATAGCTTTTAAGCTCAACACAAAACAATTATAATACTTTATACTAAAATCCTAACAAATTCACACAATTTGACAGTTACGCTTCATCTGCATGAATAAACTACTACGTATACGCATACGCCGACAAATATCTTACCTGTTGCTTTTGATTTAAATTTCCAAAATTTACTACGTACAAACACAATTACCTTCCCTTATGTAAATCGAGATTCGAGACGCACCAAACTGGAGTTAGCCACTAACTAACTACTTTTAAAACTAGACTAACTTACCACTTAAAATTATTCAGTTAATGAATCATAAGTAGATTAATCGTAAGACATTTTTTCTCGAAAAACGATGCCAACTTAAATCAGCGTTTAAGCAGATAGATTGTATCGTGATTGTTCTTAGTACTAAAATTAATTGTGAAAGTTAAATTAGCTGAAAATGATCTGAAACGCAAGTTAAATTAAGACAAGAGTTTAACTAATGGAAAAACACACGCTTATCGCTCCAAATTCAAGTTAATACAATTTTCAAAAACAAATCTTCATTGATAGCTCGCTAAGTTTGCGGTTTTACTCAAACTGCTTTTTAAATCGATGAATCTAATTAATTTTTTTAAATAAACCCGGTTTACAATACAGGGTGAACTATTACTATCTACCTTTTAATGCGCAGATGTCGCGAGTGAATAAAAAGGGGGAAGTGATAAAACTGTTTCTACGTATGCAATTTAGTTATCATGCAGAACTGGTCACGAATTCAAGTTTTTCTATAAAAGTTTTGTGCGTAAAGTGTAATTTGACATAAACTTCATAACTTAAATAATTAAACTAGACCACGTCGCTATGGATAGTAAGTTCTAGCTATTAATTCGAACCGCATGCTCTCCCACTTTCAAGGTACATATTTCCAAACATACATACAGCTCACCCTGTATTTTTTAAACACAATACAATACCAAAACATCTAAAAGAATAGCATTATTTTGACAACCACTGCTACTTACGATCGATCCTTCTTTATTTATCTTTTGATTAAAATTTATCACAATAGTTCAATTAGTTCAATAACTATACTAGTTTTACTTTTTCACTTCAATAACTAAAAATATCTACTCTCGAATATTAAATATTTATTAATATGGATTTTAGCTTCCCTCCCCTACAAATCGATCATTTTCTTTCATTAAAGTTTTAAATACTGCTATTTAACGATTTTTTGGATAAGCGGTAGACTCCCTACACGCCAATGTTGCCCAAAACCTCCTTCCATTTGCTGGATTAGTTGCCCAAGCAATAAAAGCTCCCCAAAAAAAAAAACATAAATATTCTACAAAATTTTAAAACAGAATAAGTGAAATTTTCAAAAAAAAATTTCAGAGATATATTACAAAATAGCTCTCCCTTAAGATAATTAAGTACCTAGATTTTGCAAAAAAACGATCTGGTTTTGAATATGGATAAGTGTGATTTTCCGTTTTTATTTAAGAATTGAAAGTTAATAAAGCAAGGTTAAGAAAAGGAAATCATTGATTGTGTGTATGTATACGTGGGTGACATAGGAAGTACGGATTTGTTCTTGCAGCATCTAATCATGAACTGCTAGATTAAAATGTGTACAATGTTTCAATTGTTATAATTTGAAATTTTTAAATTGTCAAAATATGATTCTAACCTAAGTTCCAAAGTTTTGAAGTAAATCTTACGTTAAAAAAATAAGGTTAAGTTTTTGATTGTTGCCTTCTTAGCAATATTTTTAATGGGTTAAGTTTATAAATTTAGGAATTTTCGGGTACTAACCTCAATCTGGTTTTCAAGGGGGATTAAATATTAGCATCTAGTTAAAATTTAAGGGAAAGTTATAGAATAGGTCTTAGCCTGTCGTTAACATAAATAATATTAGAAAGTTGACCTTTACGTTAAATCGATAATCTTCAAACAATAAATTATCCGACGTTGTTTACCGAATTTAGTTAATTTTGTTGGATGCAGTAATGCGGAACACCCCGTAAAAACAAATTGAATATTTAAAGCATTTTTTCGAATGTTATCGTGACTAATATTCTGTAGAGATGTTTAAATTAAGTATTAGTTGGACATATCAGATTCGATTAACTAAACAAGTCAGTCAAGTGTACAATCGAAAAATGGCGTAGCCCTGGAGAAGCGTGATAACACGCATCAATAGTTAAACTTAATCCGCTATGGATTTAATCCTTATATTATTTGGATTAGCACAAGCAAGTCCAACAGGTTTATTATATCTGTATATTTATTGCCGTTATGGATAAAATTATATTAACATAATTGAAAATTATGAATTCTGCTTTTTTGCGTTATTCCGAAAACTAAAATCTATGTTATCTACAATCTAATGGTTCGTTAATCACACGCAGAAAGCGTAAGCAACGGAAGGAAATGGATGAGCGATGCGAACAAGATACGCGCACCGAACGGATTAGTTGATACATTTGCAGTACCCGCGAATGAACTTCAGATCGAAGGGGGTTCCAGGGTCGGAAGCAGATAAACGTTTGACAGCAGAGAGCACACAGATTACCGACTGTGTGATAGTGCACATCCGCCTTCTAACCGATATTCATTAAGTTTTGTTTTAAACGACGCTTGTTGCATTTCCAGCGATTGGATTAAACTTTAAAGAAAGGTATCTACTTCCACTATATAAAAAATCCAAACTTAATTAAGCCATCCTTACATATTTACTAACGTAATCCTGCTACCTCGTCGAATGGAATACTTCCAAATTATTAAATGACCCAATTTCCGTAATGGACGTGCAAATTTTGGTCCAGTTACCCGCAAGTGCTTCTTTATTATTTAAAATTGCCAGAAAATGTGTTATACGCGAAGAATTCGAAATGGGAAGCAGGAAGGAAGCTTTTGGAAAAATTCAACTATATTTTAAATATCGAGATCAAGGGTGCGATATCGCTCACTCAAAATACCATATTTTTGATCGAATAGAAGCTTATCCGAAAAATTGGAATATATATATAATTCTTATTCAAACTCACTAATTGGGGACGTTTAATTTACAAAATGCTTTGAAGCTATTCCGGAAAAATAATTTGCCTGAATTTAAAAGAATTCTTTTTGGTTTCTCTTTGTTAAGTATTCGGATGCTTATTGAATCTTAGGAGAGAGTGTTGTCAATTATGATAAACATGATCAGCGATCAAGGGAGCATAAACAGAGGTTGAAGGTTAAAGCTAAACACTTTTCGCCCTTAAGTTATAAACTCAGTCTAATAGGAAAATAGTGACCTTCCCTCTTCATAAATCTCTATAAAGACGACAATTTTTATTTAATCTCTTCTGCACTTTTAAAAATCGCAATGAATTAGGAGCTTTTACATTTCGGAAGATATCTCGAGAAATGCGTTTACTTCTTCATGGTGAAAGAGCTTAATATGTAGTTTTTCAAACCGCTTCACCTGCAAATTAATTCAATCGCTCATTTAAAGGAATTTTTTCGGTAGAAGTAGACTTTGTGTTTCAGACAGAAACACGTCTACCGTTTATCCTTATTATGCAAAAGTTATAAATAGGCCAACTTTGATATTATAATGAATGTGATGACTTCTTAATCATTGGGCAACCCAGATTTAAACAACACACAAGAATTAAATTTATTCTAAAACCGATACTACATATTATGCTTGTCATTTCTAACTATTTGCTATTCTCGAAGAAGTATATTCCATTTGACATATCAGTCAAAAAGGTTTTCCTTGTTGCTTGCCACATTAAATGAAGTTTAAAACGTGTTATAATTTCAAACTAATGTTTTCATAAATGTATCCACTCCGAACCCAAGTTTATTCAGCAAACTGTTTTCAATAAGAAAACGCTATTTTATTCAAATGTTGGGATATATCTCTTTCTTTTTCATAATCATCTTGTAATCGTTGCAATAAGTAGTTTTTAATTAATAAATATTTTCAGCGGGTGTTTAATAGAAAACTTCCAGTAGGGCAGCAGCGTAGCGTGGGGGGCGGCACGCAGAATAAAATTATAATTTTTTTATTTTAATTTCTTGTTAATAATATCTAATAAATTGAGATAAGAAATACTTTTTTTTGCTTAATTGCGAAAATAGGGGGGGCGCAAATTTCAATAGGGGAGTGGCAAATTTAGGGTTTGCCCCGGGTACCAGAAAATCCACGCTACGCCACTGCAGCAGGGCCATTCCATGTCAGACCAACAAGTCACTCAAATTGACCATCACCGATTTCTTATTATAATTATCCTGAATTCAAATACAATTTTTTTTAATTCTAACTCTTACAGTTTTTGAGTTATTTAATTCTAAAAATCGCAAAAACGATACTTTTTTGGCTCATACTCAATCATACGAAATATTATAACTTCAGTTCTATAAGTCTTACACAGTTGTGCGATAGCTCATTTTGAAAAGGATTTATAGGGCTTTAATTTGATACTAATCTTGAACGTTTTCTAATAAAAATTAATTATTTATTTTGTAAATTTGATATTTTTGGAATTGGTAATATTTTGAAATTTTATTTTACTGCAATTTTGCGCCGACTGACGGAGTAAACTAGGCTTTTTGCCAAGATGTCCTCCTGAAGCGGTTCGGTTGTGGAGAAAGTAGTCTCCGTTATTATTTTTCAGGTTTTCGTTTATATATTGAAATATTGAATTTTGGCGAATAAAATTGATTTTTTGGAAAAAAATTAAAAAAAAAATTGCAAAAATTGAAAAAACTTAAATTAATATTTTGGAAAAACTCTCGAGAGTTTGAATTTATAAAAAAAATTTTATCACATATTTTCCTTAAAAAAGTGTCCTCAACATCGAAAACAAAAACATCGAAAACAAATACGTCGAAAATAAAAACGTCGCAAGTCCAAAACGACGAAAACAATATCGTCGAAAAACGAAAACGTAGAAGTCAAAGCGTTGAAAATAAAAACGTTTTTTTTTACTTTTACTTTTACTTTTAATTTTATTACATTTTTTATAAATTATGTCACAAAAATGTCATTTTTAAAACACGATTTTATCAGCTAGCTTGGAATTCAAAGTTATAGGCGATACCAGTCAGATAGTCATCCAGTCATACGTGGGCGATACTTGTTTTGTCTTGGGGGTGGTTGTTGGCCGCTGATATACTGTTCTATTTTAAACTCGTTCATACCCTGTTTTTCTTCAAAACATCGATAAACTTCCAAATTGAAGGGTATCTGCAGCTCAAGAGAGTACTGAAAGCCCGATGCCATCCTTCCACAGAATTGTTTATTTTGGGCAGGTCGTTGAGGACAGCTTCATAACAATTCCAAAGTGCAATTGGAAACTTTGGAGAACGTCTAGTTGACCTGCGCTGGCGGCCGATTCAAGTATCTTCGAAATAATCGATCAGAGGTTCCAGTATCTTATCATTAATAATGAAAAACTCGGTTTGATTGAGTTCCTCAAAAGATTGAACCACTTCGTCGACGGGGACAAAACTCAAAGCAGCCAACCTTCGAATATTAACTGAGAACTGAATGTTCTCACGGTTTTCGCCCGGGACTCGAATCCCATGGTTTCTTTGAATAACTCTCCATATGCATTGACTGAAATGGAAAAAACATCCTCTGTTATTAATCCCTTCAAATGCCTGTCTGAAAGCATTAATCTGAACGACCTCAGCGAAGTTTTTGTTTTCGACGTTATTGTTTTCGTCGTTTTTGACTTTCGACGTTTTGACATGGAATCCTCTACAACACCACCGAAATTGTGTGAAATCTATCCGGAGACATCCTATATGTACAGTGAGTAACGAAAATATCCGGACACTCCTATGTTGGCAATGTAAATTGGACATTTTGAAGCCTCTTCTTTCCATATACAAATCGATTTTACAGCAAAACTTTATAGACAATTTTTGTTGAAAATTTCATTGGCTTTAATTTTGTGTATATGATTTTTTTTTATTTTGTGGCCCCGTTTTTGACTGACAGCGACTTAAACAAGACTCTGTAAAACACAAAAACTATTGTCATCTATATCTCGGAAACGGTGCAAAATAATTAAAATATTAATAAGCATTTTTTCTTGTAAGTTTTATTATCTAAATTTTTGTTTCTATACATTTTTCAATTTTATCGCACCGTTTCCGAGATATAGATGACAATAGTTTTTGTGTTTTACAGAGTTTTTTTTAAGTCGCTGCCAGTCAAAAACGGCGTGACAAAATAAAAAAATTCACATAAACAAAATTGAAGGCAATGAAATTTGCAACAAAAAATGTCTAAAAAGTTTTGCTGTAAAATTGATTTTTATATGAAAAACAGCGGCTTCAAAATGTCCAATTTACATTGTTAACATAGAAGTGTCCGGATATTTTCGTTCCTCACTATATATTCTTAGTAGTACTGTAATTAAAGTACTTGAGTTGAAATTTTTATCATAACTGTTGATCCGGTGTATAGTGTACATAAAGTGTAAAATAAAATAAAAAAATAAGAAAAAAAATTTTTTTTAGAAAAATAGGATATTTACACGATTATTGATTATTGTAAAACAAGGAAGTGTGATCCCGATTTTTTTCGATTTCCAGATTTTGACGGAAATATCCGTTTTGACCTTCCCTGAATCCATCTTGACTATTTTCGTTGTGACGTCTGTACGTACGTACGGACGTCTGTATGTCGCATAACTCATATACGGTAGGCCGTAGAAAGTTGAAATTTTGGATTTGAGACACTTATAGCATCTAGTTGTGCACCTCCTATTTTTGGTTGCGATTGTCCGTGCCAAAATAGACGCGCATGAATAGATTAACGAAATTCTTGTAAAATCATTATAAAAATTACAAGGAAGTTATGTGGTGTCCACATCAGATTTTTTAATATTACTATAGAGAAGAATTTAATGAAAAAATAAAATTTGTAAACAAGGAAAAAAATTACTTTTTTAGTTCACAAAATATTATTATTTTTTTCCGTTTCCGTGTACCGATTTTAACCAAAATCGAATAAGTTCTAAGTGGAAATATGTATGTACTAAATTCGAAATTTTGTTAAAAAATTCCTATTACTTTTTGAGGTAGAGCGCACACAAAATTTGACCACACACACACATATAGACACACCATCAGACATTTTTTGGAAATAATGATTTTCCGCTTCTGGGACCCCAATATGCCTAAATTCATCAAAATCTCAATTTTTTTCTGCACGATAGCAATACTTTTTCATAGTTCGTATGATAAAGTAAAAAAATCTGATGTGGACACCACATAACTTCCTTGTAATTTTTATAATAATTGTACAAGAATCTCGTTATCTTTTCATGCGCGTCATGAATTACAACTTTTGGCACTGACAATCGCAACCAAAAATAAGAGGTGCACAACTAGATGCTATAAGTATCTCAAATCCAAAATTTCAACTTTCTACGACCTACCGTATTTGAGTTGTGCGACATACAGACGTCCGCACGTACGTACGTACGTACAGACGTCACAACGAGAATAGTCAAAATGGATTCAGGGAAGGTCAAACCGAAAAAAATCGGGATTACAATACTTCCTTGTTTTACAAGGAAGTAAATATTTCGGAAACAAATTTTATTGGTGAGGGAAAAATCACTTTTTTGAAGTAATTTTAAGATTTATCGTCGGTTTTTTGAAGGGAAATATATACTGCATTGGAAAAGATTGAGATTAAAATTTGCCAAAAATTTTGAATCCCATGAGATACCTATTAGGAGGATTTCCATTGGGCTGTCTGCCGATAAAAGCTTCTGTAGTTGTTGGAGCATTTTCATTTTGAACTCCATACAAGAAAATTAATTCGTTTCTTTCTTCTACGGTATAAACCATTCTGAGATGTTATCTGATTTCAGACTTTTATCAGATCTAAAGTTAATGGGGCAAATGAAAACTCACTTATATAACAATTAACAAGACTGACAATAGTTGAAGAAATTATGTTTTTAAATAAATTTTGAAAATTTTGATCTTATTTTTATGTGTAAAGATAAAAGGAGGATTGAAAGTTGTTGCTTAGGAATTAAAGGAGGGTTAATCTTTAATAAGTGTAATAACAAAAGTTATAAGGTAATCTGACAAAAAGTCTCTATATAAGATTTAGCCGTGTGCGCTAAATAGTTGTTGACATAATCTGGGCTGTGGTGGCGATTGTGAGTAAGTTAAAGTAGTTCTCAAGTCGAAAATCAGAATCGTGAGCAACAACGTTGAAGATATGTTTATCGACATCGCACTTTAATATTAGAGTTTAGTTTGAGAAATGTTGATGGTTTAAATTATTTGTTTAGAAATTTCTCTTTAATAATTTTGTAGAGGTTATAGTGTACGATCAAGTAGTCATTCTAATAGTAGTTATTAGGGCTAGTAGTATTATTTATAAGGTTGCATTATTGATCAGTCGAGCGCGAACAAAGGACCGGAAGGCAATATGAACCCGAGTTAAGACGTTGGTCAGCTCGCCTGGATTAGGGTTCGTAGGATTAGCGACTGCTGGACTATACACAGCGTGGTAAGCCGGTAGGATTAGGTTTGGGTTGGATCCGGCGGGCTGCTTACGAAGTGTCCCCGAAATTTAGAACGGAGTTTGGGTTTACCGCATCTGCATCGTAAGACCGGTCAAGACGCTGGTCTAATAACAAAAATAAATCTCGGACTTAGAAAGTAATACCGGAGCTTAACTCTCATGACGTAGCACACATAGTTCTTTGTATGGCAGCCGTCTAAGTAAGCTCAAGTCGAGTCAACTAATCCTTAAGACGCAGAGCTAGGTCTGGGTTGCTCCAGTTAAAGCTCCGTAATATGCAGAAACGTTCTTTACCTAACAGGATTAACATAGACAAGCGTGCTCGTGTGGGTTCATTGTGCCTACTAGAGCGGTGTAAGAATTTTTATCATCAAAAATATTATAAGCGTAGATAATCGATTAATATTTTTGCGATAGTTTGCACTGTTTGTCGTTTTTCAAAGTTGGAAAGGAAATGAAGAAATCATCGGTAGCGCGCAACATTAAATGTCATCTGTGCGGTGCTATCAATTGATCTGTCTGTCTTTCTTATCTCTGGATACTTTTCCGCTTTACACGTTTCCATTAAATTCGTACTGACTGAAAAGATTTTGTATTACAAGTGTCGTGAATCTGTCGCGTTGCCCTCGGCTTCGAAACCGCTTACGTTCCCAAGTATTTATCTACTCATCTTTGCAAAAATCTTTCCAACATCGCATCGTTAGCGAGAGCGCGACAGTTAGTGGATCATTCCCTTGGTTTCATTAAAATTTTAAAATAATCGTCATTGCGAGTGTTACGTACGTATTTACCTGCTGCTGCTTTGTTAAATAAATTTTAATTCCAACATATAATGAACTATATAAATAAATCCTAAAATAAATAGCTTATAAATAAGCGTTATGCGGATTAAAAACACGTCTCGAAAGATTTACGAGTTCAAAGTTTTTGCTAAGTTACTTTCTTAAATTATAATTTTTGTATAAATTTTGCAGGTAAAACACTACCCGTACATTGTATAATCGAAGTAATCACCACCTATGAAGATAGTCGCTTATTGCATCAATCGCCATGGAAAAGAAGATCCTTCGTCGACTCGGATTCATATGTTATTATCCCCACCTCCACACCTTTCCATCAAGTTGTTAACACAGTTTTGATTCATTTGGGCTATTCGCACGATAACGTACTTACAGCTAAAGGATCAGTGGTCATTAAGAATTGGAAAGCTTTAAGCGTTGATCAAATCTCGGACGATCCTCACGTCACGGTCGAAGATATTCTAGGGGAATTAACCACCGTCGCCACGCTTCGCATTCAGGTGTCGCGGAGTCGCTCCACCGTCTTAATGGACATGAAAGAAAAGTTACTCTGTTTTTTCATAAAGCAATCGCGAGGTCTTCTTAATTCATCCGGCTGTCCCATAGACGAGGTACGTCATTATTATTATTATTATTTTACTCCAAAAACATTTTAGTTTAAATCTTATTTGCTTGTAAATTATGAATATTAGGTGTACGTCTTACTTAAGAAATGGATAGGAATGAATGAATTAAGGGTGCAGAGAATAGCAGTAACCTCGCTTTTAATAAGATTATGTAGCATTATTTTATGGTATTAATGAGATCAAAAGCCTTCTACATCCAGCAATGCTGAGCGGATCCGAGGCCTTGTGCTTTCATTGTGTCGCTTCTATTCTCAAATTGTTGATATACTCAACTCCTATTTCTTTTTAAGTGCTAAGCCGAATTTTATCTTACGTTTAACGCTATATGTTGTCTATTCAAATTACAACTTTTTTAATTTTTATTTATAATTATTTATTATTTACTTTTTATTTAACGCACGCCTGACGTTATACATTGTTACAGCATCTTTTATCACAGATTTGCCGTTTTGGATATGGAAATGAGATACCCGCAGCCGAAATATCCGAAGACAGCTTTAGAAAATTCGATCAGTGGTGGTCATCGCAACTTCCGACGCTCTCTCCAAACAACAGAGGTTCGTTAACTCCTTACGGTTGTCAATATCCCCTCGTTCCCTTGCACAATTCAAAATCCTTAGAACGCACCGATCCCCCACATCCCGCAATACAAAACGTTCACAATCAATTTCCCACGCAAAAAACCCGTATGCGTACAAGTTTTGATCCAGAATTGGAGCTGCCCAAACTGCAACAATGGTTTTCCGACAACCAACATCCCAATCGTCAGCAAATTCAACAGTACGTAAAGGAACTCAACAGTTTAGAATCGCGAAGGGGCAGAAAACCCCTCGACATGAACAACGTCGTCTATTGGTTTAAGAACGCAAGAGCGGCACAGAAAAGAGCAGAAGTTAGAAATATAAATCCAGCAGTTTCATCCCACATGCCAATAAACGGTTACAGCGATCACAACTCTTCGGTTTTATCGATGGCAGATTGTTATTTAAACGCAGAGCGTTCCGCGGACCACGTTAAAAACAATTCGCCAACTTCTTATAAACGTTCCTACCAAGACAGACGTTTATCGGACGACCTTTCCAACGACTCTTCCGAAGAAGAAGATGAAATCGACAACCAATCTCGTAGTCCAACCGCACCTCTTTCGCTCACCACTTCCGACAAAAACGATTATCCACGTTCTTCGACTCCTTCATCCGAAATTCAGGTAAAATTAAAGCGTTCCGCATTTTAGCCTTTCTTAATTGCTGTTTACTTTTCAGATAGTAAATCCCAAAATAGAACCCAAAGAAGAACCCATTAATTATCATTCGCCAGAACACAATTCAACAAAAATTAACGCTTCGGACACCGAAGAGAATGGAGAAATGAATGAAGAAAATAAACCTCGTGTTCGTAGCCCTCCAACTACGCCCCAATCCGATCGTTCTGTTCCCCATAATTATTGTGAATCTCCCGATTTCGATAGGCACATTCAAAGTCGTGGTCCAAACGATGGATTGGAAAGACTAACGGCAGGTTTTCCTTTAGTTCCCTTTAATCATAGTATAATGTATATGAATCAATATATTCCTGGTCTTCCTCATTCGACTGGGGCTCCTTCCCTGTCGGCGGATGAACGTAGAAAACGAAATCGCACGTTTATAGATCCAGTTACCGAAGTACCTAAATTAGAATATTGGTTTTCGGTGAACACTCATCCGACTCATAACTCAATTGTACAATACACGGACGCACTTAACTGTATGAGTTATCGTCAAAAATTTCCTCGTCTCGAGCCAAAAAATGTACAATTTTGGTTTAAAAACCGACGGGCCAAATGTAAAAGACTGAAAATGTCGATGTTCGATAGTCAATCGTCTGTACATTATCATGAAGATAGGGAGTGAGCTCATAGTGTAACATATAATTATTTTAGTACTTATATGTATACCTAGTGTGAAAAATTACCAAAGATATATAACAACATTTAAAATGTATTGTTAAATGTATGCTTGTAATTAAATAGCAAAATTTTTATTTAAATTCGACATTTTATTACTTAATCAATATTAAGAAAATGTTTATAAAATAATGTGAATGTAGTTCATGAAAATTTTGTTTCAAGTTTAAATCAAAAAATGTTATGTAACTATGTTTAATGTTTATATTATATTTAATTATTATTTAATATAATTCCTAGAATGTTACAAAACTGTTGTTTGTTATTGTGAGATGGAAGAAGGGGTGGAGGAGGGAGATGGGTTTGTCGGGAAAAATATTTGTTTTGGGAAGCCTTTATCGAAAGTAGATGTCGGTGTAGAATTTTGATTGGGCGTTCTACTTAGCGACATCGGGCATCATCACCCAGCCAGCAGCAACTTTTAGGCTGAGATGTGCTATCCTGCTATCATCGAAACGTTCGCTTTAAATATACCGAGAACCGAGTACTATGTGTATGTGCTAGGAAGACGTCTTTCAGATGTCCGCCTCTCAATTCATTACATCTGATACGTGACAATACTAGGGTGTGTGACAATGAGCTCGTCAACGAACAAGTTTACAAGTCGGCAGGAAACCAGAAGCAACCAATGATTATCTTTTACCGGTTTTCCGATAACGCTTCCATCGTAGAGTATAAGTAAGTATATAATTTGGATAGCACACTATGCTATGTAGTAGGAGGTATATGAGTAGGTATTATCTT
Organism: Cantharis flavilabris; assembly: GCA_949152465.1. Classification (NCBI taxonomy): domain Eukaryota; kingdom Metazoa; phylum Arthropoda; class Insecta; order Coleoptera; family Cantharidae; genus Cantharis; species Cantharis flavilabris. The sequence continues at coordinate 1,377,988 of OX424441.1, read as the reverse complement.
GCACCCCGACTAAAGTCTTTGAGATCAGATTTCCTTTATCAGGTATCCGATTGTTTTTAAGTTGGAGCATTTTTAATTGGGAAAATCGGATTTTGTTCATTATCCTTATTTCGAATATAAGACAATCTCGTAGAGTCGACATCAAAATAAGACAATGTTATATTATATAAATAATTTTAACGCGTAACCGACTTCTTCTATGCTTCCAAACAAATTAATAATATAATTGCAGAGAAAGGGTGAACGAAGATTTCTGAGCTTAAAGGTTGTGTTTGTTTCTTTGACTTTGTGATATCCATTCGTTTGCGCGAACGCAGGTTCGTTTGGTTATTTTATTAAGCTACCATGGCGACGGAGACGTTAAAAAGAGAGCTATTAAAGTGAAAATACGTACTCGACAAAACGATTACATGCTCGAAGGATAATCTAAAGAAATCAGTTTTAGTTACATTTAAGGTTGACGTTGCGTTTAGGTCTCCCCAATTATGAATGAGAGTGGCGAATGTAAGTATTCTCGTGGGGTGTTAGCATTATCAGGGCTGCGATTAATTAAAGATAAAAATACACCGTCACGTTCATTTTGAGTCGGCTTATTCAATTTTCATTTTTGTCGAGCGCGTGGTGCCGATATGTGAGGTTACGATGAAGGCAAACGTTCGGGGAAAATCCTTCTCGCATCTCTTGATCACGTTCTTAAAGGGCCCGCGTTGTGATCCGATTAACTTTCCGGCGCCACCGTCGCAATCTCGGTAATGATAAAAATGACAATAAAAATTAGGGATAATGGAAGGGACAGATAGATATTCGAAAGCGACGATGTCACCGCAAAAGCTAGGGATAAACGAGAATAAAATTAAGACTAGGGTGATCGATTATAGAAACAAGTCTCGATTTGAATTTAAAATCATTTAAGTATTGACTTTGGATAAAGCTTCGCGCTTTTAGATGGCTTATCTCGTGGTAAGTGAAAAGCACGGTTCTCGTCAAATCCACTTTACGTAAACTGAAAACAAGTGAGGGTTACTACCAAATTTGTCGAAATTTAACATCTAGCTACGAATTACCACTCGTAAGTACATTAACTGTACTTACACTTAGTACCTTAAATGCAAAATTAAATTATTTTACTACAATAAGTAGATTGCCAGGACAAAATGCGACGACAGGTAAGTATGTATATCGCGTCTATTAGGTAACTTTTGCTCTACGCGAACACAGGCGACACGGAATAATATTATATGCAGCGGGTCGTCTAAACTTTACCTCGCAATATTATACAATGATGAAAAGCATCTATGTATTGAGCATGTTTAAATCTGCGTGAATACCTTGGAGGTGCAAATTAATCCCGAGCCCGGAACAAAAATATCACAGTTTAAACTTCAATGATTTCCCCTAAACGATTAAACGTGTTGTGCCATACAACAGAATGGGCGGTTGTAACTTCCACTGATCGGTCAAATCTTTTTTAATCCCACATGTAAATTCCACCGTTCGCTTTTGGCTCACCATTTTCCCGCATGTAAGTTCCTTATTTTTTAAGACTGACCGTCAGTGGAACTTACCACCGCCGAAGAGAATTATAGCAACGATTGGTTAATACTAATTCGCGTAGGTTGAAGGAATTGTAGCTGATTTTCATTTAGGGGTTGAGGGGAGTGCGATGAAAAGTAAAGTAGCGTAAGAATAATGCAAACGAACGTATTTATTTGTGCGAAACGATAACCCAGAATTTATTAAAATGAAATAAGAATGTGTCGTTATCAGGGTTGATTTGTCACCACACAGACCGCACAAGCAAGTTTCATTTTTTGAGAATTAATTTCCTGCCAGCATTCTTTAAAAGGGGAGACAGCGTATTGCATTTGAGCTAAACGCACATTGTTTGCGATGCCAACGAATAAGAAAAACTCTAACTGCTACACGAGGACGCCTATCTCGAGTATATCTGCGGAGAGAAATTTAATTAAAATTCAATCAGAGCATTACAAGACTGGTTCTGGCGTTTATCACAGTGTTATCTCTGAGAAGCTCTTCCTAAGAAAACATTTTAAAATAGAAAATTGTCAGCACTTATGACGCTACCAATAGAATAATGTATCTTAAATGGAAAAAGCAAAGTTTGTTTATCTGATAAAACGGTTTCCTTCGGCCATTTGGCCGCCGATGTTTCGTAATTGTCACACAGCAAATATTTTCCGCCTTAATTTCCTTAGCATTGATAGCGTTTCTTGACTATATAGATATTCCTTGTCGAAACTGAGGTGAAGGGCATTTACTCCAACCTTGGAGCTTTTACTAGATGGATTAAATTTAATATTCCTTTCCTACCTAAATACGCTACAATATCGATTAAATTACGTGGATTATAATCATTTTTAAGAAGATAATCTTTTTAAGGATTAAAATTTCAAATTCAATCTACTACTTATTAAATACCAACCAAAACATTTAAATTAAAATAAAATAACAATTTATAATTATATTCCGACTTAACTTACAATAACTACTAACTTAATCACTACATACCACTCGACAACCCTAATTCAACTTTTTCTTTCCTCCTCGCGTGCATTTCATCCTCCTCGCTTCAGTTCTAAAGCAAATTAAATTCCAGTCTCCCAAACATCTTAATCTTTAATCCTAACATTTTTTTATTTTTAAACCTCAAGTAACATAAAATGAATTTCTAACAATAAAATATTTTCTAATTGGGTAAAAGCTACTGTTAAAAATATGCCAAAATAAATAATGAAAACATTCATAAAATAATAATATACAAATATACTAAACAAAACTATAGTTATTGGACAATTTCCATAGTAATCGGACATGGAAAAGATAGTGATGGGACGGTTTATTTTTTATTATAACTAAATCGTTTTTTTACTTTCACTAGTTTTTGTACTCCTTACTATTTTCCGCCAAGTTTCTTTGAAAGATGTAAAAACTGCAACAGCTTTTGGGTATAAAGCAATAATTTCTATCATAACTCATTACAGAGAAAGCTCAAAGAATAATTCAAAGAAAATATAAGAATAAGAAAGAAGATTATTGGAAATTATCACTGCACCCAATGTCCCATTTTGGATTTATATGGTGTGACACTTTTTCAGGAATGCGTTTGTATGGATAAATAATTATTGGGCAACAAAACCTGTCATCTACTGAAAAAGTAAGCATCAACATTATATTTTCTGTTGAAGAACTTTGGTTAGCTGTATAAACGTTTTCTGAATTTTTTCTGGGAAAAACACCTCCGTTGAAAACTCTTAAAGGATCTTGAAGAATTTTTAGAGTGTCACGGCTAAACAAACAGAATAGATCTTCTAATCATTTTTCTTTCGCCTAAGAATAAAGTTTTTCTATGAGTAGGTTTAAAAAAGTTATTATTATTATTATTTATACCTATAACTTATAACTAGAGGAACTAGAACTAGGATTTTAAGCTTTTGCATGATATGCCAACAGATTCGTTATTAGGTAAAAACGAATGCGAAAATCTGCTTATCAAAATGCATATTTTGCATATTTTCAACATTTGGTGCATATTTGAGTAAATAATGCATATTTTGGCCACTTGATGATTTTTGTACAATTTTAATAGAGAAAATAAAAAATTATTATTAAATTTTGCTAAATGAAGCAATTTATTGTTTTGTTTAATTTTAAGCAATTTAATTTTTTATTTAAAAAATTATAAAAATTAAATTGTGTAAAATTAAATACAATAATTGCTTAAATTGGCAAATGTAATAATAATTTTTTATTTTCTCTATTAAAATTCTTCAAAAAACACAAAAAGTGGCCCAAATATCCATTATTTACTAAAATATGCAGCAAATGTTGAAAATATGCAAAATTTTGCAAATTATATACGTAATTCGTCCAGATATATTATTAAAATTATTAAATTTTATAAATCTAGGTAGTAGGTACTTATTGAAAATTTGAAAAAAAATTGAAAAATTCGAAGATTAGATATTTTTTAGTTTGCATATCAATGCATATTTTATCTATTTTTACCAATTTTAGTGCATATTTTGAGGAAATTCAATATATGCGCATATTTTCAAGTATTTTGGTGCATATGACGTCAATGACGTCAATGCCCATTTACGCTGCCCATTAACGTCATTGACCGGCCATTGACGCCAACGCCCGTTAACGGTGGGCAATGATGTAAATATTTTCATATGATTGTAATATTTACGTCTTTGGCCGGTCAATGACTTTAATGGCCAAAATGGATTGGACAATGATGATATTATAGAATAATTACTATAAGTAACATCAAAATGGCGATGCTCTTCAACTAGGGACGATTATTTGTCGTGAACGCATTTTTTCGTGTAAATGACAGCAACTCGGCCCTTTTCAAGGCCTCATAAGTGTACAGAGATTTTTATTTAATTTAGACAAACGATCATTTTAGGGTGGATCCATGATTTGTTGTGTTTGCGTGAGCCAAAGCGGCCCGGAGGAAAAAATTAATTAAATTTAATTACTTCATTTTACGGTGGATCCGTGATTTGCTGTAGTTGCTCCAACCAAAACTGAAAGAGTGATAGAATATAGAATCTGTAGAATAGTAATTTCATCATTGTCCACCTTGTATTGGACATTAACGACATTGCCCGGGCAATGATGTAAAAACCACATATACAATTTTAAATGTCAACATTGCCCAAAATGCATGGTCATTGACGTCATTGGCTGGTCAATGACGTTAATGCCCAACTAAGCTGGGCATTGACGTTATTGTCCGGCCATTGACGTTAATGGCCGAATTATCATCATTGGCCGTAACACATATAAATCCGAGCTCTATTAATCATGCTTTCTTATGGGAGTTTTTTCTATAGACTGATAAGATCAACATCAATTGACTCTGGATTAACTTTTACCTAACATTTAACTAGCTCTTAGTGTTGGTGCAGATAATTTCGCCCAGCTAAAGATATGTTTACTAAGCTGCGGCTGGGGCTCTGCGACTGAAGTCGCAGTGACTGCTTTCTTATGGGAGTGTTACCTTAGAGTAGCCTGCAAAAGATCGCATTCTGCTTTCTTGACTGCTTTCGTGTTTCCTTAGAATGCGATCTTTGCAGGCGACTCTAAGGTAACACTCCCATAAGAAAGCATGAACGATATGAATCTTCAGCTGCGGTTGGACACCAAAAGTGGCCCAAATATGCACCAAAGGTTGAAAATATGCAAAATTTTGCAAATTTTAGGCAATTCGTTCAGATTTATTATTAAAACTATTACATTTTATAAATCTAGGTAGTACCTACTTATTAAAAATGTGGAAAAAAAATTTAAAAATTCGAAGATTAGATATTTTTTAGTTTGCATATCAATGCATATTTTATCTATTTTTATCAATTTTAGTGCATATTTTAAGGAAATTCGGTGCATATATATGCGCATATTTTTAAGTATTTTGGTGCATATAAATCCGAGCTCTACTTATAACCAACCTTTTCTAGCTAGAGTGTCCAGAGAAGATCATTGCTGCTCGACTTTTATATTATGCTGTCGAATTGGGCGACCAAGTGGGCAACCAAAATTACAATTATAAAATGATGAGTTATTTTGCCCTTGCCATCTCGCCGTTTCCACTTCGCCGTCACCAGCTAGCCTTCAAGATTTAATTATTTTTTATCAATTAAATCATCAATGATCGTACGATCATTTTTTGCAATTTTTGCAATAATTCTCAAACAAAGATCTTCAAATGTTGAATTTAGTGGTAATACTGTTCCATTCAATTTATTTTGAAATATTTTGGAGTAGGTAATCCTCTTCACATCTGAAACAAGAAACAATATTATTCCGATATTAGTTGGTATATTTTAAGGGATTACGTGTTTGCTTCAACACTAGGAATAATCGAGTTGATCATGGGTACTGTGCTCCAGTCTGGTTGCATAGCGTCCACATTGGGTATGTTAGTTCCAAGCTTTTCATCTTCTTCTTCTTCTTTTCGGGTTTAGGCTCTGTTGCCTGTTCGCCAACGCTTTCTCGGACGTCCAATATATCTTTCCCCATTCGGGTTGTAAGATAGTATTTTATTTGGAATTAGAAATAAGAAATTCTCTAAATTTATGGAGTAATACAATTCACACCCTTACTATAGCTTCCAGGTTTTGCTCACATAGGTCCTTCTTAAATCAAATGAGAAATAGATCTTTAATCAGATGTAAGAAATGACTTACATCTTTCACAAGAATATTTTTTCTTGTGTTTGTTCCATTTTAGGGAACATTTAATTTAAATTTTTCTGCTTTTCTGTTTGAGCTGCTTTTTTTCAGTTTTGCTGTTACGGAATCATGGCGATTGAATTTTCTGTTGGATCTGAAACGCTGGTAAGCTCTATAATAGCTGATGAACTAAATAAACATAAGTATAAAAACTACAGTCGATAGTTCTACAGTTTAAGAAATTCTCCAACAATATCATAACAACCAAAGATGGCATCGAATCTTCTTGTTCTGTAACATCTCTTCGGCAGTAAACAGTAAAAGACACTAAAGTCTCATCTTTTTTTTTCAATTGGATAATTATTATTAGAGACCGGAATATATGCATTTGCATATTTCGGCTAGTCTTTCAGAATATTACATATTTCGACTGAAATCTACTGATCGTGCATATTTGGGCATATTTTATAAAATTTCTTGCATATTTGGGCATATTTTATAAAGTTTTGTGCATATTTGGGCATATTTTATAACATTTCTAAAAAAATAAATTTCTTAGAAGTTTCTTAGTAGAATTGAAAAAATAACGTTATTTTGTAGTATTTATTGAAATTATTAGCTCTTTTTGGAGATGTTGTTGCAAATTTTGAAAATTTATGATGCATATTTGCTTGCATATTTCGACCATTTTAAATTACATAAATCCGGTCTTTAATTATTATTATTATTTAGTTTTTGTATTAAAGTACGTAGTATACTTACATTATTCATAATTAGAATTCATCGACAAAACGTCATCAAATTTCGTCAAATATCTTTGTGACGTACAAAATACATTTACATTACCATTATCTGCAAAATTATTATATGTAGGTAGATAATATTATAAATATGCAATTATAGAAGCTGTAATTTTAAACAACTGTTTGTTTATGCAATTGATAATAAATGTTACATCAATAGCATTGAACATTTTAAATAATTTATTTATGACGTCTTCAACACAGAAAAAAATTTGTAATCGTAAATAACTAATTTTTTAATAGAAATTACACTAACAAAGTGTTTTTGCTACTGTAACTAAATATTTTGTACTGTAAAATAACATTTTTGTTTAATCAACTAATTCATTTGTTAGATCAAGTAATACGTTGTTGTTGAGGTCGTTTTTTACTTTTTTTACGAAATTACTTTTTAAGCAAATGTATTACTTAAGAGGTGACTAAACTGTTCATGAGCAAGAAATGATGAAAAAAAATTCAATATATTCCCAACAAAATATTTTGTTACTGTAGGTAATAATTTAAAATTTTACCTTTTACCTTAATTTACGTATCTATAAGTTGTTAATAAGTATTACTTAAATTTAGGCGCCACCTGAAGTATATTACTCAATTATCCAGTAATATACATAATTATTATGTAGTATGTACTATCTTTTAAACTTATCTTAAAGTGCACTTAATAATTTCATTGGATTTTATTTTAAAAATGGAAACTTTGTGAAAAGGGGAGAGAGTTTTCCATTTAGTTTTTCGAGTTTAATTTTTCGCTCCGTCACAGGAACCAAGTTATTATTGCAAATAAAAAATAAAAAAATAATTTGTTGCAGTTGTATAATTTATTATTATATTGATTTTGAGTTTAAATTCTAAAATTAAATTGCTTTACCTTGACTAATAAAAGTTTTACTTATGCAACCAAACATTCACGTGGAAAACCTTCCCCGTTCAACTTCTTCAGGGAAACCTGAAAAATAATTTAAATTAAAGAAAATTAAAAATAAAAAAAATATTAATTATAAAATTAAGTTAAATTATTTATTTATAATCGGATTTACGTAAATTGTTTATTAATAGGTAATTGGTATGCAAAGATAACAAGACTAGGTGTTTAATTACTAAAAAATTTATTGATAAGTTACATTGATTCCAATGTGTAATACAATAAAAATTTAATCAATAGACAATTTCAGTGGTCGCTTGGCTATCCGATGTCTTCTAGTCTTTTCAACCTATACAAAATTCTGTTAATTATTTCAAAAAGTAATTTTTAATTTGCTTATAATTTTATATAGGATGAGTTCACCTGTTGACGACCTTTGCTGGTTTTCGTCCACCACAGAATATAAATTTAAATTTTACAAATGCAAAGTCCTACACTCTGAAAAAAGATTTGTCATCGTAACAAAATCGTTAGTAACTATAGCCTGTTTGAAAAAAAAATTTGTTCTGAACACAAAAAACTTTGTTGTGCCAGCATAAAATTTGTTGTAGCAATAAAAAACTATAGCTACTAAGGACTTTTTTCAGAGTGTAAGCAAGCAATGGCAAACCTCCGAAGTAATCTGCCTTACTGCTTATGTTATACCAATCTGCTAGTTTTTCATTTCCATTTGAGCTATGTTTCGATTTGTGTACTGAAAGCTTTTCGTTTTAAATACACAGAGCATTTTATGTGTAGCTGGGATTCCCCTGCACGGAATCTTGGCTTTGTTTTTAATTCGGCAGGTTGCTGATCCGTTTTACCAGCTTTGATCAAGCCAAATTGGAAGGTTGGATCTTCAATCCAAGTCTGATAAATGATGATAAATAAATTATCTTTTGTTTAATTTTTTTTATCTGGGATTTATTGTGGGAGACCACGACTCCCGCATACCTTTGGAGCACACCCTTAAGTGCGAAGGGACAAAATTATAAATTGATTTGAGAGATTCTTATTTTTCTTGCGGATATTAGTAAAAACTTGAATAATAATTCTAGACGCCGAAGTTTGCTTATGTTGTGTTTTTTACGTTGTATTTGTTTACATACTTTATCTACCGGATGCATTTTTTAGCAAAGTACTAAATTTTCAGCATTTTGAACTAACAAAGTTATTAAATAATATTTAATTATTGCAAAAATAATTAGATGAAAGCCGTTTGAGTGTATAGAAGTGCAGAGATAGCAAGCTTCTTTGAGTCTACATCATACGGCAAGACCGTATCTTCGCCTTTTCTCAACAACTATTTGTCCAATTTTAATTTTAAGTGAAATGAAACAAATTTTAAGAATTTTCTGCTACCACAGCATTGACTTCGGGATTTAACACTAAAAGTAAAATGGTAGTTCCCAAAAAAAATGAATATATTTTAATTACTCTGCAGTATAAAAAAAATTTATGTAAATTTACATAGAAAATCATTGTGACCTATGATAATCTTTGTAAACATAAGGATGTAATTTTACATATGTACTCATATGGGAACTGTAAAAAGTGATTTCACAAAATTTTTGTAAATTTACAGAACAGAAATTTATTATCAGTAAATTTACATTGTGCTATTATTTTTACACAAATTTCACAGAAATACCCAGAAATTATTATAATAATTTTCACGCAGTAATGAAGAAACGAGCGAAACGTGTTGAATCTGTCACAAACGATATAGTAGGATCGATAGTTCAACGTGTAATGGCCACCACGACAGAATTAATTTATGAGTAACCGAAATCTTAACCTATGACCATGGAGTTTACAGAGTGCAATTTCCTGCACTACACCGAACTGCCCTGCTCTTATATTGTAATCCAAAGGTTTTTGCGTTTAAACGGCGTATAAGTGTTATTACGCCCACCCAACCACAGGTGGGCATGCAAGATTCAAGAAGTATAATATTAAAACTACTGCATGCTTGAGATTATAATCAAGTATAAATTAATATTAGAAGAGAATAAAGCAATTTTCGAAATACCGGTTGGGGTAGTAGGTATCGCGAGGTAAAAAAAAGTATAGTTTGAATAAAAATAAATTTGATATGGGAAAAGAAAATGCAATTTCGAAGGAAGGAACGAAGAGAGAATAGTTACGTAATGCGGTTAGGTTAATTTAAATGCAGGCGAAATGACATAATAGTAAGGAAATTTGAGTCCATTATTTATTAAGAAGACGCAAAGGCATACGCAGTTGAATAATGATTGCTGAAATTTTATAAACAATAATAGATGTACTTATTTGTACAAGGCCAGAGGGACATTTAATTTGACGTTTAGCGTGCGGGAATGGTTGTACACTACACAATTATCATTTTTCAGTGAACGAGATTACGGTGCACCATAAAGCTTTCGAGCATCGAGTCTCGCCCGCCTGTACAGGCAGAACTGATAACGAAGAAGTAGCACATAAAGCCCACATACAAAATGAAATATGTTCGTCTTTGTCGGGAGTTACTCGCGAATCTGCAGTCCCTAACTTTCTCTTAGAGTGATATATGCAGTTGAGTATTATTTCGCAGACCCGGTTAAACTTAGCTGGGCTATCTTTTTCTATGTTTAATGGTTATTGCCGATTCTTTGCCTTCATATATGAGAGATTAACGCAGATATAAAATAAAATATGAATACATTTATGGGGTTACACTGGGGAACGAGTGAGATACTTGGAGATACATACATCTTCTGGAGAGAAGTAGGTATCTGCGACAGTAAGTATCGACTAACTATACCTCTAGTATATATACCTAGTATATGGTAATACGTAATACCGAAACCGCACCTGGACTTAAAGGAACGTAAAACGCCGATTTTAAGATGCATGGCCTACGGAATCTTAATTAATTGTGTAACCGTAATCTCGAGCAATTAAATGGCAATTTCTTGGAAAACAAAGGATTTTTGCGGAGAACAGCGAAGCGCGAAGCCGAGCCGGGAAATACTGCCATAATTCATCTATCCTATAAGATTACTGATCTTTAATCCCCTTCCCTTCGTACTCCTCTTTCTGTGCCAGGCCGCGCTCCTAAAAGTTGAGATTTACGGCGTTCTTGGAATTATATTGTTGGCTTGCACAGCAGCGTGCGAGCAGGCGATGCAGTTAGCTAGGAATTATTAAGATATATCTGGAGGAAATCGCTAGCACCTAGTATATGGCATCATTAGATACAGAGCAGTGCCGTGCGAGCTTATCTTGGCGCTCCGACGGGCAACCGGCCGGCACTACGAGGCGGCTCACGCGGCATTACGCCAGATAGGGAGGATATAAAATATGGCGTCCTTTCATGAATCTTATTAAGATATCCGTAACACCGAACGATACCAAGTTATGCGCGTCGGAGAGAGACGCGCTCCCGCGAACTTATGAAGAAAGGAGTAGGTGTATAATCCTTATAGCTACACAGCTATATATCACACCTAAGTCCTGTAAGGAAAACAGGATAGATGTTTATAAGTTACGAGTTTCTCCCTTCGAACTGTTTATTTAACTCAATAACCGTATATCACTGCGATTTTTCCACTACTTAAATTTTTACCGTCTTAATTAATTATTCACTTTTTTTTTGCTGGATAATTTTTTTCGCACTTTTTCGACTACTTCCTAACTCGTCAATCGATTTAAGACATCGTATAGTTAGTTCTAAGAGGTAGTCACCCGTTGTTAATCCGAACATCGCATAAATATGATCAAGTGTGAAGTTCGAGCCATAAGCGGTAAGCTGGGCTTACAGTTTGGCGCTTCCTCGCGAGCATCTGAGGCAATAGACAAACTCGAAAAACTATTCTATAACTTTATTAAGTAGCGCTTTATTGATTAAATAATAAATTATTGCATCTATACTTTAATCAACTTGTTCATTGGTTATAAAATGTTGACGTTTATAATTCGACTGACTACGGGGGCGGTTGGTTTGTTTGATGCAACAGGTTAAACCGAAGTAGTTTAGTTGCAACTTGTTAGAAATTAACTTAACCTTCGAGTTAATTCGAGACAAGTCAAAATCTCTAATACTCTTTCCATTCGAGTTGTATAATTGACCGTAAAGTCCACTTACATAGTGTTTGGAGCTGTCTAGTTTTGGTGTTTGTATGTATGGTCAGGTGTCTTTATGTAACTCGTTGTCGGGCAACATATAAGCTTTTAGTTGCTACGGTTTAGACTTGGTGGTCATAATTAGCTAAAAGCGAACTTTACTTTGTGGGGTCTTAAACATGTATTGAAGTGAAGACATTAATTCCATTTAAGTCAGTTTGCTGAATGACCACATCGTCCACATCTACACAACTCGGCATAGGTATACCAATTAAGGGCATACTTTCTCATGTGAAATAGGTTAGAGGGTGCGCCTTTTAACGTTCAATTCCCTTGAGACGAGTACACAAAGATAATGCCTTGTGACAAACCGAAGTGGATGGGGTCGTCGTTCATATCCAGGATGTTTGCGATTCGATTGAAATGATTTGAAAGCCACTTCACTTGTCATCTACAAACCCCATACGCCAAGAGAGATCGTGACGCAAATAAAGCCGCATCTAAGTAAGGATTACGTGTGTGTCGCGAATCCGACTCGTTTAAAGGACATCTTTCTATCCCAGAGGCGAACTTCCTATACAAAGAACACGAAACAAGTCCAGTTAAGCCGGACTTCGATATAATGGCAAACTTATTGAACAACAGAAATGATCTCGCAAGTAGCTTAATAATTTAGTCCTGTAGCTTTTAACTACTTACTTATTTATAGTGTTTTAGAATTTTTCAATTTTTATTTCCACAATCTTTTTCTTTTCTTAACGAAATATTATGTATATATAAAATATTGCATTAAACTATTTAGTTGATTTAGCAATTTAAATTAAATTATCCAAATGATTGAACGACTTTGTATTAGGAATGCTTCAAATTCAGATGACCATTTCAAATATAAGATTTACGTATTCTAAATTTGCTGATGCTAACTTACTCAAATTGATTTTATCCATATTACATTTCATTTTTTATTTTCATAATTTTTAATGTTCTCGATGTTCCACTAAACTAAAAGTGAAAATATCCTTAATGATGTTAATTCATATAGAGGAGCAGATTTGCATTCAGACCATTTTATGGTAGGTGTGAAAATGTCAACCATTGTACCAAATGGAACGAATCCACAGAAGTAATGGAAAAGATATTAGAAAACACAGAAATACAACAAAATGTAGACCACATGCACAAGCAAGACAAATGTTCCTGGCTAATCGAACTGAAACAACAACAAAAAATTACGAAAAGCAGAGAAGACAGTGCAAAAAGATAATAAGAGAAAAGAAAAGAAAATACCAACTAAAGAAACTCGACGAGATAGAAGAAAAGTATAATAACATAGAAATAAGAAACTTCTATCAGGGAATAAAAAGTTCTGTAAAAATAAAGACGGTACACTGGCTGGATTGAAAGAAGGAGTAAGGAAAAGATGGGTAGAATACTTTCAAGAGCTACTAAACAAAACAGGAAATCAGGAGAAAGAGATGAAGAACATGACAACATAGTAGAAATACCAACAGAAAAGAGACTTAGACAAGGAGACCCGCTGTCGTCAATATTATTTAATATTGCAATACGAAAAGCAGGACTAAACAGAAGTGGTACAATTCTCAGACGAAGACACCAATGTCTGGCTTTTTACGTACATGACACACACAAAGAAGGAACTACAGGAAACTACGCAGAAATTACTGGAAGCGGCTAAGAGAATTGGATTGGTAGTAAACGAAAATAAGCCCAATGACATGATATGGAACGATAAGAAGTTTGAGGAAAAGAAATCCGTAAGTATAACAGTGGGAAATAAAACCTTAAAGTCAGGGTGCGACGACGAAATTAAAGCAAGAATTGCTGCTGGCACAAGAAGTTCGTTTGCACTGAAATCGATTCTCAATAGTAAGGTGTAATCGTAAGACCATCGGTTATGTACCGGTTACATAATGTTATGTATGGAGCGGAAATGTGGACGCTGAGAAAGCCTGAGCAAGCAATGCTGGAAGTGTTAGAAAGGAAGATATTGAGGAAAATATACGGTGAAAAATATGAAAATGAACAATGGTTAATAAGGTCAAATCAGAAGCTAGCCGAGTCATACGGACAACCGAGTATAGTTGGATGTGTGAAGGCACAAAAGTTGCGATGGTTGGGACACTTAGCAAGGATGAACGAAGACAGAACGCCAAAGGACATTTGGAATATTGAGTTCGGAGGCACAAAACGAAGAGGTAGACCAAGGAACCATTGGAAAAATAAAGTGCAGGAAGACCTAAATGAAATTGGGTTAGAAAATTGGACGAAATACGTTTGTGACAGAAAATAATGGATCACTGTGACAAATAAATCCATGGGTCTACTACTACTTACGTGTTGCGTTAAAATTATCTACAAAAGTTTTTCTTTCATTAGCTTTTGTACTAAATTCTCGTTTCGCACTATTCCTGTATTTGAAGAAAGTATCTACCTAAAAAGATAGATCATTCGACTGAAGCCACAAACACTTTCTTGAGTTATTTTAACCGCTTCCCCGGCAGGCAATGGCAGACCACCCAGGTAATCTGCCTGGAAAGTTCTTCATAAAGTTAAGGATCAGCCTAAACCCATCCTGGGTTGTTCGCTTAACAAACATTTTTTAATTTTCTAAATTCTTCTTACAAAGATACATTTTATCTTTGGAGAAGTTTACTCTATTACTTCGGAAATAGTCAAACACCAAATTTTATGACTTCAAAGGTTATTTTGGAAGTCGAAGATGATCATAAAATTTATTACATACTTAAATTGTTTTAATTTGCATTATACTGTACATCTTTTCTTATTGTACATATTACATAACCGTAATTATTTACAAAAACTTGTTACCTTCGTTTTACGATAAGCAAACATACAGGGTGAACTGCGATGAATTTGTATGGACATATTACGTTATAAATACAACGTTTCGTGGCGTAAAACTATGAATTTAGTTTATTTTTCCATCTTTGAAAACAAACATTTTGACTAAACCTGCGTACAGTAGAACAGTAATTTTTTTCAATAACTTTATATATTATTATTTATAATAATAATAATAATTAATTTTTAGTTAAAAAAATTCAGACAATGCAAATGAGGAACATCCCAAACAGGAAACCTTGTGATTAGTAATACCCGTAGGCATAAATATAAAATTGAATGTTTAAAAAACCTTCAATGAGAAATAGAACTATGTACTATGTATGTACAATTACTATATGTCATGTCGGAGTTACTCTTTTTAACTCCTAAGTTTAATCTTTCTAAACTTTTATACCTTTTATGCTTACTTATACTTATTTTATTTATAAAAACCTTTGTACTTATATAACAATTAAGTGAACCATTATTATTGGATTTCATACACTACACTATATACTTAATTGCCCCTTAAATTCACAAAACGTAGGTCAATCCGGGGGGTCTGGGGGGCATGGAATGCCCTCCAGTGCACCCCATGCCAAATACCTCATTGGTAAATATTTCTCATCTGAATCTACGTCAATTCGAGATATTTAGTACAAAATGTACTGGAGGGCATTCCATGCCCCCCAGACCCCCCGGATTGCTACCTATGTTTTGAATTTAAAAAACACTGGAGACATACAACGTCTAATGAAAATATTCGAACCCTCCTATGTTAACAATGTAAATTGCACATTTTGAAACCTTTTTTTGATATATAAAAATCGCTTTTACAGCAATTCTTTTTAGAAATTTTTTATTAAAAATTTCATTGTCTTTAATTTTGTGCCTATACATTTTTCAATTTTGTCTTCTCGTTTTTGACTGGCAGCGACTTAAAAAGCACAAAAAATATCGTCATCTACTCTATATCACGGAAGCGGTGCGACGAAATGAAAAATGAATAAGCATTTTTTCCTTGAAAACGTGATTCTTTAAATTTTTGTTCGTAAGCATTTTTCTATTTTCACCATTTCCGTGATATAGATCAGGGGTCGCCAACAGATCGATCGCGAAGCAATTTTTAGTCGATCATAGTTGCCGACACTAGGAGGAAACCGCTGGGAAACTTTGTTGTACAAGTGAAGAGAAAATCTGAAAAAATCTAAGGAAATTTAAGGAAATCTTAGAAATTACAGATAATCTTGCTTTTTAACATTTTGGAAAAGAAATCATGAAACAATGCAAAAGAAAATGTAAGAAAATTTTAGGAAATCTTGAGAAATTTTAGGAAATCTACAGAAATCAAGAAAATGTCATAAAAAGAAATCTGGTATATTGGGTCTGTGTTAAGAAAGTTAAGAAAATATGTGGCTTTGTCTACCTTTACCTTAATAAATACCATTCGAGTATTCTGGGAAATCTGGAAAAGTAAGGGAATCTAAGATTTTCATAATTTTATGAGGGAAAGGTCAGGGAATTTTTCAGTTTAAGTGCCAAGTCAGGGAAATTAAATTATCAGTCTTAATTTTAAATTATATATGTTACGGTCAATGACGTAAATTGGCCATTGACGTCATTGCCCGGACAATGATATAAAAACCACACATTAAATTTTAAATGTCAACATTGCCCAAAATGCATGGTCATTGACGTCAATGGCCGGTCAATGACGTCAATGTCATTGACTAAGCTGGGCATTGACGTTATTGTCTGGCCATTAACGTTAATGGCCGAATTGTCATCATTGACCGTAACATATATAAATAAAATAAATAGTAAAAATTAAATTATTTTGAAAAAAAAATTTTTAATTTTAAATACATTTGTTTTTAATATTTAAAGTTGAATTTTTTAATTTAAAAATTACCTAATTTTTTTAACTAAAAATTAAATATTTTTTAATTTTGAAATTTAAAAAAAATTATAAATTTTAATTTAAATTTATTAAAATTAAGAATTTTTTACATTTTTATCTTCCGATTCATCGAAATGTCAGGAAAATATTTTATTCTTTGTTAGAGACAACCTGGAAAAGCCAGGGAATTTGATTTGGAACTTTAGTGGGAACCCTGATATGTCAATATGAAAATATCAATATTATATTATGTTAAGATTTTAATAGGTAGATCGCAAAAAAAATTAAGAACCATAGTCGATCATATACAATTAAGTTGGTTCAAAATGTGCAATTTATATTGTTAACATAGGAGAGTTCGAAAATTTTCATTATCATTAGACACTGTATGTCTCCAGTGCTTTTTAAATTCAAAACGTAGGTGTTAATCCGGGGGGTCTGGGGGGCATGGAATGCCCTCCAGTACATTTTTTACCAAATACCTCGAATTGACGTAGATTCAGTTGAGAAATGTTTACCAATGAGGTATTTGGCATGGGATGCACTCCCAGACCCCCCGGATTGACACCTACGTTTTTCTATTTCGTTATAGTTTTATTTTATTTTTTTTTATTATTATTAATTTTATCTATTTGAGATATTTTGTGGGTAGTTTTGCTTAATAAAAATACGAAGTTTCATATTTTTCCTTTTTATTTATAAAATTTTTAATAGCAGGGGGGCCCGCAAAAAGTCTTACCAAGGGGCCCGGTTTGGCTGTCGAAGGCCCTGGCCACTGTACATCCTCACCCATGTTCGACTGGCAATCACATATTATATCGAATCAAAATTGATTTTTTCTTGTTAAATCTGGACCTTGGAGAACTTATAGTTCGGAAACTGTTCATTACATTAAGTTGTGCTCATCGAGACATTTCAATATATCCAAAAATCAGCCAAAACTACAGAAAGACATTTTCGCTAACTCATACAAATCTGTTTCATAATTGGTTTAAACAGATTTGACGTTGATCAAATGCCTTGACAACCTTGACGAGGGTTGGTGAAACCGGGCATTAGTCATCTAAAGGTCAAAACGCTATCATTTTTGCCATATATAGCCCAGCTAGAAAAACTCACGATACATCAGCAATAGTAATATTAAACACCAGAAGATCAATAAATGCCAGTACTTACAACAGTTTCGAAAACTCTATTTGAAAAATGGTACTCTACTTATCATCATCATCATCATCATGTGCCAGTATGTTTCCGTATCTGTCACTATATTGCTTATCTGCTGTTAATTCCATCCATATCAAGTCATCTCTTCATATTGCTTTCCATCTTTTTCCGGTCTGCGATTTTTCTGATTCTGAACTATTTGACTATTGAATTTTATCAAAATTAACAAAAGACAAAAGCAAAAGTTGTCAAAATAAAATCTAAAAAATCAAAAATCAATGTGGAACTTTGCAGAATTTTTTAAACTCTCAATGAGCATGGATACGATGAGGATTTAAGAATTGTTTTTTGGCCAATTGACAAAAGAGGTCAAAAAAGAAAAAAAAAAGCATAAATAACAATATGACTAATTTTTCATTTCTGAATCAGAAATTTTTATCACTGAATTTGTCAAAAATTAAAAACGCTGCGTATTTTTGCATTGCTTATCCAGCATTCGGTGAATACGTGGGGGAGTTTGTAAAATTCGTGTTCAATTGTTTGAGAAAACAACGGTTACAGACTGTATAGATAACAAAAGACTATTTACCTTTAGTAATTTTTTAGTTTGGAAAGTTATCCGATTTATTATTAGTGGAGTGAAATCTTTTTATGTAACCGCTTGTGGTGTTTAAATTAATACATTTTGTGTATAGGAAACCCAACTGCGAGTCATCATCAGATTACAATTCATCTAGTCGACTACACTTAAAAAGATAAGATGGTCCCTCTTTGCTATCGTGCGTGTAACCAATGTAACAACCTCTTATCAGTAAATTTATCATTAAAACTTGTATCTACTGTTGGGGCATTATAACAGTGTAGGTATAAGTAACAAAAGCACAGCTTTTTACTACTAAGAACATCTTTCTATCTCTCCTTCCTGACAATTCTAAACCTTTCAAATAAAATTAAGTATTTTATCAATAAAAATTTACTTTGAATATTCATCACCGCAGACTTCCAATCGAATAAATTATCAGATACCAGTTGATTATTTCACGTCCACTAATGCATAAGATAAAGAAAAGTAAATAGTGGCCAGTCAATAGCTTCTCACTTTGAAGCTTTAGTCTAAAACTTGGAATTCAAAAAATCACAGTTTTTGGGCTATCTATAAAAGATTTTCAATGCAGATTGGCAGGCAATATTGGTCATCAATATTGTACTAAGCTTTGGGTAATATTGATGCGATATTGATTAATATGTTGGCGCAATATTGGAAAGTAATATTGCACCAATATTGCGGCAACGTTATTAAACGAAAAACAAACGGGAAATTAAGTACACAAAAATGTAGTAACTTCAGGTAGTTAAATCTCTCGTATAAAGAGAGAGTTGAGAGGAGGTAATGAGTGGTTCTCTTTCCCCGCCTGAGCCTCCGTCTGTTCGTCGCGATTTGGTGTTTTCTTGCTCGATTAATGCCACTAATTTTTCGGTGGCTCATATAAACATTCGATCTCTTTTGTCAGATTTTCACGTTTTCTCTGATTTCGTGTCTCTGAATAATTTTGGTATCATCGCAGTATCTGAATCATGGCTTGCCCCTGATTTTCCCTCTCATCTTATCATCTTGGAGAACTACGCGGTCGTTAGAGCGGATAGAGTGTCTCGCGGAGGGGGGGTTGCGTTGTATGTTCATAACTCGATCTCATTTAAAGTCTTGCACGATGGACATCGATTTGCTTGTGGCTTGGAGCATCTATGGATACGTGTTAGAGTTCACGGCATTACATTTGCAGTTGACGTAGTTTATAGACCTCCTACTGTTGCTCTTTCGTGTCTGAGTGAGTTTGAAGAATTTCTCTCATTGCTTGGGAGTGAATGTAGCGAGTTGATCATTTTAGGTGATATTAACATTAACTGCCTTATTCTATCGCCTTCTTTAAAGCGCTTCCAGGGGATTCTTGATGGTTTCAATCTTCAGCAGATAATAGTGGATCCTACTCGTGTCACCTCGACATCTAGCACTCTCCTGGATGTCATTTGTATTGATAAGCATCGAATCCCTCTTCGGTGTGGCGTTGTTGATCTTTTGGCGGTGACTGATCATTACTTGGTATATTGCTGCTTGGATCTGGCTGCGCCATCACGCGAGCCGCGCAAGATAACTTATCGTGATTTCAGTAATTTTGATCAGGCTAGTTTTTCGGCGGATGCGGCATGTCTGCCGTGGAGTATCGTCAACGAGTTGCCCGTTTGTGATTCTAAAGTTGAATTTTTAAATACTTTGATCTTGTCGTTGTTCAATGTACATGCTCCTATTCGAACTCTCGTTTTCAGAGAGAGGAGTAAGCCGTGGATTACTTGGACAATCAGAGAAATGGCGAAGTTAAAGAGGCGAGCCTACAGCAAATACAGGCGCACACGTTCTAGTGTAGATTTTGAATGCTATTGCGACCTTAGGAGGTATTTGTCAGGTGCTGTGAGAAGGGAAAAGGCGAGTTTTATAAACCGCCAGCTTTCGCTTCATCGCTCAAATCCGAAAAAGCTCTGGCGGTGTTTGTCTTCTTGGGGCGTGCATTCTCGACCTTCTAGTCAGATATCTGCACATTTGTCTGAGGATCCGGATTTTATTAATGCGTACTTTCTCAGCTCTGTTCCGGGGGATTCTACAGGGATGGATTTGGGATTGGATGATTTGCTTTTTCCTGAAGTGGAACCACTCTCCATTTGTGAGGCCACGCCTGAGGCGTTATTTGATATCATCGGGGCGCTGCACTCTGATGCTCTTGGTCCTGACGGTATCAGCCTTCGTATGCTTAGGCTTGTACTTCCGTTTTGCAGTGAGGTGATCTGCAACTTGTTGAATTTTTCGTTTAGAACCGGAGAGGTGCCATCTATCTGGAAGGCGTCACGTGTCACACCGCTTTCCAAGGTTCCAATAGCCGTGGAGCCTTCTCATCTCCGTCCCATTAGTATTTTGTCACCATTTGCAAAGATAGCGGAGTCCTTTATTAAGGTTGCCTTATGTGAGCACCTGGCACTCCACCATGTTTTGTCGCCTGCACAGTCTGGTTTTAGACCCCACCACAGCACTGCGACCTCTTTGATGCGGCTCACTTCAGATATTGCTTCATCTATCGATCGTTCTGAAATCACCTTATTGGTGCTCCTTGACTACTCTAAGGCATTTGATTCGGTTGTGCTTGATCGACTTTTGACCAAATTACACCATTATGGGTGTGATGAGTCACTGTGTAGATGGTTAGCGGGCTACTTGCGCGATAGATCCCAGGTGGTTGAGTTGGCGGGAAAGGTGTCTCGGCCGCTGACTATTTCTCGTGGTGTTCCGCAGGGAAGCATTCTTGCTCCGCTGTTATTTATATTATATACCACCGATTTGGGGAGAGTAGTGGATCCTGATTGCTCTCTTGATCTCTACGCCGATGACTCTCGAATTCGTGTGTCATGCCTGCCTTCAAACATTGACACGGCGATAGATGTTTTAAATCGCAATCTCGAATCGATACGGGTTTGGTCGTTATCGAATGGTCTGACTCTGAATCCTGCGAAATCGGAACTGCTTTTCTTGGGTAATCCTGGGCTGGTGCGTAGGGCTCTAAGTGTTGCAACGTTGTCTGTTGCGATTGGTAATGAAGTCGTCAGGGTCGTGGATTGTGCTCGGAGTCTGGGGCTTGTCTTGGATAGTGAGCTTAATTTTCGTCAACATGTGGACCGTAAGTTCAAGGTTTGTTATTACAAACTTAGATCGCTTTACCAGTTCAAGACTCTTTTACCTTCTCATGTGAAGTGGTCAATCGTTAGTACTACGATCCTATCTAACATTGAGTATTGTGCAACGGTATACTACGGTTTCCTCTCGCAGGAATATAGGCGCAAGCTCCAGCTCTTGCAAAATTCCTGTTTGCGATTTTCTTTCGACCTGCGTAGCTACGAGCACGTTACTCCTCTGTATCGGGATCTTGGATTGCTTAAGATTGACGGGCGTTTCTCTTTGCTCTTTGGAGTTATGCTCTTCAGGATTATGAAGAGTGGGGAGCCGAGTTATCTGAGAAGTATGATTAGGCCTCGTTCGGCCTGCCATGCTCGTGTTTTGCGGGATCTGGGAAACTTCGATGTACCCTCCCATTCCACGGCAAGTTTCGAACGGTGTTTTGCTTGTCTGGCGCCCAGATTTATGGAGAGGCATCGTAGACTATACGACGATTCCACAAGTGTGAGGTCCTTCCGCCGAGATCTGGATGCTGTCCTGCGTGCCCATATGTAAATTTCAGACGACGAATTCTTGTATTTATGCCTTAATTGTTATTTTCGTTTGTTTTTTGTGTGTCAATTACGGGGGGCTTGAAAATCTAACTTTGTTAGAAGCCTTCCAATTAAGAACTTGTATTTATATTATATTGTATAGTTTCTTAATAAATTTCTTTATTATTATTATTATTATTATTTGACCCATATACCCATGTTGATAGTGCAGGTAGAACTAATTTTGAATTAAAGAGTAAAAACAAGACAATTTTAGTCTTCTTTGAAACGCAGCAATAAAAAGAATTGATTGCATCCAAATTGCCGAATAAAAAAGTCAATCAAATAAAAATGAAGCCACCCGCCACCATTCCTAACGGAATATGGCTACTTTCATAAGGTTGATAACTTCTCTATTTAAGCTAAGCCGTGGAGCCGGCGCAATGTTAAAATTTAAAAGGCATAAAATAAAATTTTTTACTAATTAAATTATATCGGATTGGCAGGAATGGATTTCTGCAGCCTAATGTTAATGGCATGTAGAGCATTATTAACACGGTTATAATAAAGGTCAACATTACAAATAAATTATTTGATCTTGAGAATAAATCCAATTTATACACTAATAGGTTAGAAACTGCTACATTTATTATGAAGGTCAAAATCAAAATGTGCATTCAAGTGATTTGAATTTAAATAACAAATAGGACAACGTGTACACTCAACACTTATGATTTAAGTTATTGTTGCAGCAATAACTTGATTTTATAACTTCATAGTACGGTTATAGAAATTTCTTCAGATATCTACATGAAAGTCTCGAAACATCTTATTATGTCGGAACTTAAATTAGAGAGCGATTAGATCGTCCGTTCTAACTTTTTTACATTTTTCATTAAAACATTTTTAATCCATTTTTTTACGAAGTCCAACTTTTGGAACAAAAATTTAGTTTAGTTCATGGGAAAACAAAGGGAGTTCCCACTTTTATCATTGAGTGTATTCATTTTCGCTTCGTTTTTTAATTGGTGCATTCAGTGTGCTCTCAGTAATTGTCTCATTGTCCAAAATATCTTTCAAAATCTGAAATCAAAATATCGAAAAACACAGCTACTACTGTATCAGCTGTAGCAATGGTGCAGAGCACACGACCCAAACCAGGGCGCCCAAATGCCAAAAAGGGTGAAACATTCTCAAAACTGATTATTTTGCAAGGGTGCCAAAAAATTGTAGTCCTCACTGACAAGGGCAAAAATGCTCATGATTTTAAAGTACTCTCATTGTCACATTAGGTTTTTAAATCACTGTAAAAAAATTTTATGTAAATTTACATAGAAAATCATTGGCAACTTTGTGACCTGTGATAATCTATGTAAATATACATAAGGATGTAATTTTACATACCCAAGTAATGTGTACTCAAATGACAACTGTAAAAATACTAGTTATATCATTGTGATTTTACAAAATTTTTGTAAATTTACAGAACAGATATTAATTTTACATTATCTAAATCAGTAAATTTACATTGTACTTTAATATTTTAATTAGCTGTACTTTTATAAATAAGACCAATTCTTCAAAATAGTGTAATGCTAGATTGCTACGTCGCAGTCGTGGGTTCGATTCCCGACTGTTTCGGCCTTGTCTTTCTCCCAAAATAAACAAGTCATGGGTCTATAAGGCCTGTAGTGCTACAGTATACATATATCCTTGTTATAATTAACCTTTTTTTTTAAAGTAACTTTTAGATTTCATAAATGTTTTAAACTCAATATATTATCTGCATAGGGACCGGATAAACCATGGGTGCAATGGAGCCGCCGCACCTAGCGCCAAAATCCAGAAGGCTCTAAAATTATGCGTCTTTAATTTAATTTTCCATCAAATATTAAATTTTAAATAAAAGAAATATCTGAAAGGCAGGCTCCTCCCCCCTGCTAATCTCACGTGAAGTTGTTTATTTTACTTAATTTAACCCAGTTCACGTGAGATTGGGTGAGATTCGGCTCGACCCTAATGATAACATAGGTCTGAAAATCAAATTTTTTTTCAGGCCTTGATACCATTCCTCCTGATTCTTATGTAAATTAACCTCCTGAATTCGAATATGATCTCCGTTTTCTCCCATCATCCACCTCTTTCGGGGAAATCCCCCCTAATAAATTTTATTACTTTTTTTAACAATTATTTTAGCCTTTACATTTCTTCTGGTAAACTAAAGAGGTGAAAAGTTAATATTTATAGCAAGAAAGTTGATTTGGGAGAAGATTTGTCCCCTGAAGTTGTAAAAAAAATAATTAAAAATGATAGAATTTTCCGTTTTCTTGCTTACTAATTTTTTCACATATTTTTGCTGTTTATTTCAGCAAAAAATAACCGCAATCAGACAGAACATGTACATACCCGTCAGTTTTTACAACCGGGGGGTCTGGGGGGTGTGGAACACCCTCCAGTATACCTGTAAGTGTATTAACAAACACAAATAGGTGTACATTCTACCAAACATAATTCCAAATAGCAAACAGATTTCGATTCCAAAGTTGTGATTCCACTGGGCATTACTGGATCTAGGTTACAAAAAAACATTTGGAAAAATCTATAGGAAGCTAGATTCTGGGACCAATTTTGTTTAGGTGTACTGGAGGGTGTTCCACACCCCCCAGACCCCCCGGTTTTAAAAACTGAAAACTTGTATAATATGTACGGTCAATGACGTAAATTGATCATTGACGTCAGTGGCTGGACAATGACGTCAATACCCATTTACGCTAGTCATTAACGTCATTGACGTCCACGCCCGTTAACGGTAGGCAATGATTGTAATATTTACATCTTTGGCCGCTCAATGACGTTAATGGGCAAAATAGATTGGACAATGATGATATTATAGAATAATTACTTATAATTATTATTATAATAATTATAATTATTAATAATTAAAGGAACAACAAAATGGCGATGCACTTCAACTAGGGACAATTATTTGTCGTGCACGCATTCTTCCGTGTAAATGACAGCAACTCGGCCCTTTTCAAGGCCTCATAAGTGTACAGAGATTTTTATTTAATTTAGACAAACGATCATTTTAGGGTATATCCATGATTTGTCGTGTTTGCGTCAGCCAAAGCGGCCCGGAGGAAAAATTAATTAAATTTAATTCATTCATTCAATCCATCGGTGGATCCGTGATTTGCTGTAGTTACGCCAGCCACTACATTACAGAATAGTAATTTCATCATTGTCCACCTTGCATTGCACATTAACGTCATTGCCCGGGCAATAATGTAAAAACCACATATACAATTTTAAATGTCAACTTTGCCCAAAATGCATGATCATTGACGTCATTGGCCGGTCAATGACGTTAATGCCCAACTAAGCTGGGCATTTTGTCAACATTGGCCGAATTGTCAACATTGACCGCAACATATATATTCTGTGATTGATCTCACTTAATAAGAGACTATCACTTTTTGAGAATAAGTAAGTACATTTTTGTAGGTTTAGACAATACGCACTGAGTAGTACCAATTCCCAAAGTGAATAATAATTATTTTTAAATTAATTTTGAAAATAAATTTCAGGATTTGTGCCAGGATCATTTGGTTGGGTATCATTATTCATTTGGTATAAATTTAACCGAACAAATAGCTTGGTCCGGCACTGTCTGCGTATATTTAATTTTTCACATTAACGG
Source organism: Cantharis flavilabris (assembly GCA_949152465.1). Classification (NCBI taxonomy): domain Eukaryota; kingdom Metazoa; phylum Arthropoda; class Insecta; order Coleoptera; family Cantharidae; genus Cantharis; species Cantharis flavilabris. Next base: position 1,352,121 of record OX424441.1, on the reverse strand, counting down.
AATTTCGACCTATTAAGTTGAATATGTACAAAATTACAATTCTACAGCATACTATGATTAATTTTAGTGATTTTTAGAAATTATTTAACGTTTATCGCGTTTAGTGAAACGAGACCCATCGCCTAACAGTTTATAAACCAGTCTAATAATTAATCAAAATTTTAACTTGTTTAATCATTTTAATTGCTAATTTTTTAATTGATCTTCAAAGTACAATTAAATATTTTACTGTTATGCAGTAGTTTGAAAATATGTCATATGTCTCCAAAACTAACAACTTAACGTGGAATTCAAACCACGGTGTAAATAATTAAGTAGCAAGTGAAAATCGCACCTACTATATTATTCCACCGCATCGATTACATCGATGACCTGATGGAAAAAACAGTTTTGTTTTGTCGTAAAAGTTATCTCATTTTTATTTTAGAAGACAAAAATTTTAAATGAGTAGTTTGAAGACAAGTTAGTAATAAATAATTCAAATTAATGACTCAGTAATTTTATGTAAATTTGAAAACCCACGCCTGATGCTTCTCCAAAAAAAAAATAAATTCAAAAAGCTAGAAACTAAAATATTTGCAAAATTGCAGGTGAAAATTAATTAAATTTTTTTGAGTATTTTGATTTGTTTTATTATCATTATATTATCTCATTCAAGTCGATAAGTTTATCGGGGCAATTTTTTTTATCATTAATTGGTTCATTTGCTATAGGTATCCTCATTTTGAAAAATAAAAAAAAAATTTCAAATTTTGGAAAAACTCAATTTTTTGATAATAGATTGAGATTATTAAAAATATATTGCATGTTTATTATAAGTATGTATACGCTTGATTTATAACGTTGAACTGAAACAAGTTTTTGCAGTATGATAAATTTAAACCTTTTTAACAGTAAAACTGCATATAAAAACAACATCCAAGTATAATTGAAACCGCATATTATTAAAATAACATATTTGGTTTGATTGTATATTTTCTATCAGCCTATTATTTAAAATTACTTTAAAAATTATATGGGAATATTATTCATAGATTATAATCTACTATATCTAACTTAGTATATTATATATGTATGTTCAATGTATATACTTATAGATAATACATGTAATGTATATTGGTTAAAAAAACAAGTGACAATCTCGAATTACAATTTGGGGTTATGTCAGCATTATTTAAATTGTCCTAGATTTTTGCCAATTAATTACAGAATAAATATGTCAAAGCTAATCGATGCAAAATTCCAAATTTTGAGTAAGTAATTTTTTCGGAAGTCGGCTTAATTTTAGGTAATTAATAATTGTTAACTCTAGAAAGTGGGTTTTTAAGTTAAAGAAAATAACGTAAAAACGAAAGTAGCAATGGCGTGATTTTGAAGTTTTAAAACATGAATTTTACATTAAATATCCTTGCAATTTATCAATCTAATCGTACAGGATATATTATGTACTTACAGTAAAGTAATAAATATTGTTTACAATACAGCATGTACATTTACATTTTGTCAATTATTTTTTTATTTGATTTTATTTGTCTTTTTTATTTATTTCTCTGCTCTTAATATCATGAGAATTACAACAATAGCGCAAGTTGCGGTTTGCACTTGGATAGGTGACCATTTCAAGAACACTCATAAAAAACAAACCTACTAAAAACCTATCCTCGGATAGCAACTATGATATTCAAAAGCGAATTATTGATAATTTCAGCGAAACAACTTTATCGGAGCTAACCAAGTTTAAAATAAAACAATTAATTTTTTAATATTAATCATAGCTCGTTAACCTTTGTTTTTATGTATATTTTTTAACTGGATGAAGTATAACACGCGATTAACTTTTACACAGATCCGGAAGCTTTATCGCCAAATTAGCTCATTGTTATTTTTCGGAAAACAAATTATCTTAGCTTACTTAGGATGCATTCAAGGGGGGGCAAATTTTTTTAAACGCTATTAAAATTAATTATTTATATTAAAAATTTTTATATTTTTGTATTGCAATTTTAAATTTATATGTTTTGCCAAAAGCCAGGGGGGCTGTAGCCCCCCCTCTGCCCCCCCCTTGGCGACGCCCATGGATGCATTCCTGTTACATACTCAAAAATGTTAGATTATTATGTAAAATGATATATGAACTAGTTCATTGAGCGTTTAGAATTCTACATTCATTTGTCATTGAAGTTCAAATTACGCCAACGTAACACGTATTATCGATCTTTTCTAAATAATTTATATATTTTTATTTGTAAAAAATTTTAACGATAAACATAAAACATAAAATGATAAAAACTGAACAGGATTTTTATTGCATTATAGGTACTAACTGCTAACGGTTACAATCCGATGAGAAACCACTCGAAGTTAGCTACCTACTAATGCCAATTTTATTGCAAAGTGGGAAAACATAAAAATTGTTGTACTTACTTTGCTCAACTTTTGCTCTGTTTTGCAAAATGTTCTCATCTATTGCTGTCATCTTTATCTTTCTTCTGGTATTTGCCAAGATTAACCCAAGTGAACTAAAATTGAATTCGTGCAAAATTCAAAAGTTAGCTATCGGCTTTTCTAAGGAAGCTCTAGTTTAAAGTGCACGACTACGGCTAGAAAGGCGTATATTCAGCTAACCACCTGGTTGTTTGTGTGTAATTGCTTGTCGTAAAGCTGAAAATTAATTACTCTTAACGATGTAAAGTGGCCAAAGATGCGGGATTGCACACTGGTTTTTCACATAATTTTTTGACCTTTCTCCTCAATTAACGATAGTGTGTTTACCTACTTATTAATTTGGTAAATCTATTATAAATTACTTTGCAATTTCATTTCTAAATTTAGTATCACGTAAACGATACATCTCATAATACTAAAATTACCATTCAAGGTCAAATATTAAACGGGTAGTTAAAACACGATAGTTTAAACGTAGCCGACTGTAACTTTAAAAAAAATAATATAAACAAATGGAAAATAAAATAAACTTTCGGTCTGTTTGAACTTGTGAATTTTGACTGTTAATGTAAAGTGGCACTTAGATGTTGTGCAGGTTTGAATTAAAACATTATTAAGTAGAAATGGTAATTTAATTTAAATATAAACGATTTAATACACAACAACACATAAACATAACATAGTAACTGTAATACAAATGTATGAATTAAAACTATTCGAAGATAAAACGACAATAATCTTTAAGATGTATTAAGATAAAACAATGAAACTCTAATTAGCTTCCTTTGGTAATACTAGATATATAGTTACCTAATTTTTTAAATAAAAATAACAATATAAAAGAACGAGTTTCAGTCGAATTCTAAATAATTTAAAAATGGAAAATATGTTCCCAAGGCAAGAGACACAAAATCGAGGAACAATGTGTTCCCTAGGAACAAAACTTCTATAAATTATAAAATGCTTTTATCACAAATAACATTAAATGTACCTACTAGCATATAATTTGGCCTCACTAGATTTATTGCATCTGTTGGTCAGAATTTGGAGTTGTGACAATACTACCATCGCTATTTAAATGGCGAGTTACTAAAATAGGTGTTTTGGGTGTCGAATTGGGAATTTCACTAGCCTTAACAGTGACACGCTTAGCTTCTGGAGTAAGCAATTTGGTATCGTCCACATTCTTCTTACGTACCTCCACGTCTTCCTCGTCAGGTTTCTTTCCATTAGTTAAATTAACGTCGTTTGGCTCGACACCATTCTGTTGATTATCGGTGTTACCGTTTATCAAAGCAACAGTTTCGTTCGTTCCATTTGGTTTATTGTTTACTTCGATAACCGGTTTCTTAAGCAACTTCATTTCTTCCGCAGGTCCTCCAATTTCTTCTATCTTCTTCTTCCTGGCATCACGCTTACGTTGTATGGAACGTCTTTTAAATATGGCAAAAACAATCAAGGCAACTACTAACGCTAATAGTACGAACAAAAATATATAAGTGCTGCTCGATTCGTTCACATCGCCACTCTTCATTTTTCCCTTTACTTCACTGGTTTCGTTTGCCCCAGTTACCGCTTCGGAGTCGTTATTAAAACTTGCTCCGGTACTTTCGACTACAGGAATAACAACATCGGCTGCTTCTGTAGTTGTGGTTGTAGTTGTCATCGCTGTAGTAGTTTCGCTCTTATCGTCAAAAATATCTAAATCATTGAAGAACATTTTTGCTGCTTCAAACAAACCTGGTGCAGGGCTAACTTCCGTTTCGTTTGAATTTTCTAAAGGTGCCGGAGTTGAACAATTAAAATTGCATGCACTTGGCAACGACATATTAACCGCAGTGATCGGTTCTTCAGTAACTTTCGATAATTCTTCATATAATTCCGAATATGCTTGCTCGTCGGCCTCATCGTCATCCTCATCATCCGCATTGATAAGGTTAGGAATTGTCGAATTTTCATTAATTATTTCACCGAATTCTTCGTCACTGATACCGCTACCTTCGATTTCAGTTGGTTGGATAGGTAACGTTGTCGTTGTCAACTCTTCGTGTTTTTCTGGAGCTTTGTGGGTGGTTGTCGATTTTTCCATCAACATGAATTCGTCTTCGATATCTGGTTCTGCTTCTAAATGGTCTTTATTTTCAATGTATTCGTCGTTATTGGCTATTTCTTCTTCTTCCTCAAAACCCGAACCTTCGTACGGAGCGTCACTTTGCATACCAGAAAATAATCTTTCGATATTGTCCTTCTTACAGTAAATTGATAAGAACGATCTTCCATGTAAACTCTTTGGCGAATCGCATTTCACATTTGCTTCGAACGAAACCTTTTTTAAAATTTGATCTCTCACGCCCAAAGACTTGCAGGTACATGAAATCGGGTTTCCGAATATATGAATCTTCTTTAAACTAATTAATGATGTTAGGTCTTCCGGTAAAATTTTGATCAAATTGTGTGATAAATCCAAATAACCCAATGATTTAGGTAAATTAGCAACGTTAATAAACTTAAGTTTGTTAGATTTTAAACGCAACACTTTTAAATTTTCAAACTGAGTCATATTCCACTCGATTTTTGATATGCCACAATTATTTAAGGAAAGAGATGTTATAGTTGCCGCTAGTTGTGGAGATATAGCACTTTCCAAAAACTGGGTTGATTTGCACTGCACCTCGAGGTTATTGTCAGATGTCGTGGTACAGGAACAAGACTTTGGACATAGAGATAATGGTGCTCCCAGAGCTATGCATGCATAACTTAGCAAACATAATACTATTGGCCACTTCATGTTGTTCTCCTGCAAATAAAAAAATATGATAAGAAATACTAATTTTAAAAATGAAAAGATGAATTACAATTTTTTATTTGACTGAGCAATGCTCCCATTTTAATATTTATAAAATAAATTCAAACCATCAGAAGTTTTACGAACAGAATTATTTTCAACTGCATAATGTAACACCGAAAATTTAGTCCGCTAAGTTTACAATGACCGAGAACTACTAGTCTGTTTGCAATAGCATAATACTTTCTTCTTTCTCTCAGTGATCATGATCTAGTTCTGAAGTCTAGAGAGGACTAGTTTGTCAACTTTTCTATAATAAGTTTGCAAATCATAATTATCTATACAACAATTTTTGAATTATGCAAAGTATTAAATCATTCGAATTTCAAAAATAAAAGAAAATTACGTACAATAGGCGAATGGCAGATCTTTCATTGCATTAAAAACAATACAACATTGGGAGAAGATAAAGCGATAAGAAAAGAGGGTCATTTCACGTCAATTAACCAAATAAAAAATAACTTACAAAATTCAAGATTTTTAAGTTCTTTCTTCCACTTCTTTCAAGAAAAAATATTTTCCAGTACTGAAAACAGTACTTCTTCACCTGCAGGACTACGCAGATCACAGACGAGTAAGTAATTTACTACTGGCAAAATAATATTTAACTGACGTAAGTAGCATCGGTATAAACAAAAACCCTGTATTTAATTTCTTTAAAAAATTCGAACAGGTTTTGGGCAAGATTCACGTCACTAATTCCTTAAAATGTTCTTGAAAAATAACATTAAAAAGTTGTACTATAAAAATAAGAAAAAAAATTGACCTCTAAGCTTCTTATAAGTTTAAGAAATTCTAAAGCGGAAATGCAAAATTTGGAGTTTGGTCAAAAATATTCGGATGGAGTGAGAATTGTTGGATAATTATTTGTGATTGATTGATGAAAATAATTATTTTTAATTTACTCAAGTTACGTATTTTAGAAATATTAGAACTATGACCTTGAATTATATTTAACTTATATCATCGTCAGTGTCTTCATCACTTCTTTTTCTGCGACATATTCAGGTTGAGTGTGGAGGACGACATTTAGAGTGGAGAGAGATTTTGGCGTTTGACACTGAGTTGGCTAAAGCATTAATTTGTACATTTGGAATGTACTTAAAACTGACATTTGGATCTCATCAGTAGTTCAAGCACTGGTACCAATATGCTAATGATACACACCTTAATTAACTTTAAGGTAAAAAAACCATAATTAAATTAATGTTTTGATAAACCTTAAATATACAATAAATTATATAATATAATTGATTTAATTAAAAGGATATTAATATGTAGGAACGTGTGATTACGTCGTATTAGTTGGGAATCTTGTCAAAATGATTAAACGATGATCAACCAAAAAAACTTTTCTAATCTCAATTGCTGATGAATGTCACAACAATAACCCAAACAATAGAAAAAGTGAATCAGATCATTTTTCCGGTGTTAACAAATTTTTTGCACTCTGAACGGTTTTATTTATTTATTTAAATTCTGATACAGCGTAAGTAGTATAATTTTCACAAATTTTCACAACCGAATTGAATTCATGAAGCAAACTTCACGTTGGTGCTGGCAATTATTGGAAAAACAAACTTTAAATTTTATTTGAGGTTAGAAAATTTATTTGAAGTTAGGTTCAAAATAAAAATTTTTACTTGCCCAAAATGCACTGGAACTTTGAATGCTTAATGTAACTTTTAGTGAAGAAAGTTAATTAATTTAAACAAAACAGACATTACGAGGTGTAACTTGCAACACACTACTAATTTAAAAATTTATGCTGTGGTACCTACTTTTTAATTTAAGAGAAATTTTAAGAAATTTCCAAGTTGATAAATGCTTCAGAAAATATAAACAACTTTAATTAATGCATTCGTTGCAATTAACATTATTTGTACCTACGTAAGTGAACTTGGCATGGAAATAATAATTTCAAGTTCCATGGTACAACTTAATTGGTCAGTGTGTTGGGATTTTTTTGAATTTATAAATTTAAAGGAAATATAAATTTAAAAAAATTAAACAAGTTCTCACATACGTCAATGGACTTCATTGAATATGGTGAAACACTTAACCGACGAGCATTAAACAAAAAAATCGTATTTTAAGTGAAAGTTAACCGTAAATGATGAAATGGTTTGTATTGCGTAACTTGTTTGCCAGAATGAATTATTGTAAAGTTATTGATTAAAATTTGCAAATATGAGTGCAAAACTAATAAAAAGTTACTTACATTCGTACGAATGATAATCCAAAAAGTGATATTACTGATTACTATAGTAGAAATTTATAAATTTTAATAACCACACTAATATTTCGACATCAACAAACTTAAGATACGATAACCGGTCTGATAAGATGACGGTGTAGTATCTAACGGCATTGATAAGAAAATGTCCCATATAATAAAAAGATTTACATAAATGTAATGTGTATTAACAAGTTTTTCGACTCGTACTAAACCAAGGCAACAAAATCGAATGAAACTTTGGACGATAATCTTTAGGTACGGGGATCATACTACATTTGATTGTGTGTAACCATGCATCACCTCCCAACATACAATTCGATAAGTGACTAGAAGTGACGATTGTGGTGTCATAAATGATCAAAATTAAGTATGTCATGATATAACACACTAGGTCGCTTCGACACAATTAGGTCGATTTACCTTAACACTGCTACTATTAATCGCTCGCTATTTTGCCGATCAATCCACCACAATCCAATTTCAAATTTTTATTCCACTATAATTAATTTTTATTTTCTTCTCCTCTTCCACCTATCAGCTCTTCACTTCAAAGCCTTCAATTTTGCTTTTATCTGTTTTGCCCATACCCAAATAATACGTTCTCCCAAATTTCAATTAAAACATTTCGGAAATTGACTTTTGCCAGATTTGGGAGCCAAACCCAAATTAGTACCTTTTGACCAAGCTAAAATAGAAATGCAAGAAGTAACTGAAAGGCAAAGCCCCGGAACACGACCAAATAACAAATGACCGGGAGCAACAAATATATTTTCAAAGATCTGTAATAAAGCTTAGACAGAAGAAAAAGATTCTGGCACAAAGTGGTTTCAGAATCACATGGTGAAAACCATGGTGAATAGAACAAAACCATGCTTTGCATTCATCGTTCTTGAATATTTCTCTGAGAAATAACTGCAATATACAAGGGAATGGAACAACATCAAAAATTAACAAAATGGGCTTAAAATCGATGTTGCTGAGTTATGCCACATATCCCCATAAAAATGTATATTCCATCAGGGACTATTTTACTATTAGGCGCATTAGGCATGTGGCTAGGGCCCAATAGCCAGAGAGGTCCGAAAAGACAGAACTTAAATCGTAAAATAAAAATCAAATACTGATAAAATAACCCAAAAATTGGGCCTTCGATGCTATTAGTTACACTCGAATATCAGGGGTCCGAAAATTTGCTAGATCCTAGGACCCAACTCAGTTAAAAATAGGCCCTGATTGCAAGTTTTCACTGAAAGAAGGGGGAGGTAGCATACTCCGAAAACAGGTTCTAAAAATGGGAAACATTTTTGGCTGATAAAATTTTAATTAAGTTTTGTACATCATAAAACTTTCGGATTTGAAACCAGGGGGTCTGGGGGCATGGAATGCCATCCAGTACATCATAAATATTGTTAAGTTGTATTCCAAAATCGAGTTACTTCGTCAACAAATTACAAGTGCAGTAGAGGGTATGCTATACTCCCCAGACTAAGTCCCCAGACTTTTGGACGGTGTAAGTGTTTTTGGTTCTGAAAGAGTAAAAGCTTCTTTTTTAATAAAATTAATCCAAAAATATGCGAAGAAATTTTCTGTTTCTGAAACCTGGGAGTCTGGGTGGCATGCCGTCCGTTATTGAGTCAATAAATAACTGATGTACTGGAGGGCATTCCATGCCCCCCAGACCCCCCGGTTTCAGTAACAAAAAGTTTACGGCAATATTTTTTGATTGATTTGATTAAATTAAGACCTCTCACTCTTTCAGGACCAAATTTTTCAGGGAATATGGAACACCCTTTAGTGCTTTAGTACACCAGTCATTTGTTTACCCCGTAAATTGATTATACAATACAACTTCAAGTATCCTCATCATTTTATTAGTTTATTGTTTTTGAAACTAATAAAGGACGACAGAGAAGTCAACAGTATGGAATAAGCCATTCGTTTTGCATTTAATTAGTTGAGGAATACAGCACTAATTGTGCTGAAGAAACGAGGGATATTATGAATTGAAAGTGCGTACCAGTGACGGCGCCAGTATTTTTGAAATGGGTGGGCACTAATTAGGCCCAATATATTTGGGGTGGGCAAGAGCACACAAAATTTATAAATAAATTTAAAAAATACGTTATTAAAATCAGCACCTAAAAAATTTTGGTGGGAACTCCAATCACTTGCCCACCCTGGCCCACCCCTGGCGCCGTCACTGCACCTGTGTGCTTTACGCCACACTGCTGCTTGGTTGAATTCCATAATCAAGTTACTGGGTCAACAAATTTCGAGTGCACTGGAGGGCATTCCATGCCCCCCAGACCCCCCGGTTTGAAAATCAAACAGTATGTGAGTATAATTTTTGATTAATTAAACAAGAAACTTTTACTCTTTCAGAACCAATTACATTTTCACCGGAGAATCTAAGCGTTTAATTTCATTGAATAAATATCTAAACATCTTTCACTCTTTCTAAAAAGTGTTTCATATTCCTTGAACTACTTGGTTTTGAAAGAGTGAGAGTTCTTAATTTAATCATATTCTTAAAAAAATATGGCCATAAACTGTTTGTTACCGAAACCGGGGGGTCTGGGGGGCATGGAATGCCCTCCAGTACATCAGTTATTTATTGACTCAGTAACTTGATAATGGAATACAATTTAACACTATTACTGACGTACCCTGAAGCCCCAGGTTTCAGAAACGGAAAATTTGCTCACATATTTTTGGATTAATTTTATAAAAAAAAAAAGACTTTTACTCTTTCAGAGCCTTTACATCTGAGAGTCTGGCGCAGTAACTGGATTATGGAATACAACTTAATACAATTAATGATGTACTGCAGGGCATTCCATGCCCCCCAGACCCCCCGCTTCTGACAATTAGTGGGATACTAGAAGGTGTTTTATAATCCACATGTTCTAAAAGAGTAAAAGTTCCTTGTTTAATAAAACTAATCAAAAACTATGCACATAAATTTTTTTTTGTTCAAACCGGGGGGTCTGGGGGGCATGGAATGCTCTCCAGTGTACTTTAAATTTGTTAACCTAGTAACTTCATTATGGAATACAACTTAACACAATTACAGATGTACTGGAGGGTATATTTCATGGCCTTTGTCTTACTGTTTTATGTCTCTCAGACCAGTCAGATCAGTCTAAACGTACATGTTAATTCCAGCGACGGCGGCAGCATTTTTTAAATGGGTGGGCCAAATTGGGCCCAATATATTTGGGGTGAGCAGGAGCACACAAAATTTATAAATAAACTCAAAAAAATAGATTATTGAAATAAGCACCTAAAAAATTTGGGTAGGCACTGGAGTGCCCACCCTGGCCCACCCCTTGTACCGTCACTGGTGCGTACTGCTGCGAACTATAAATGTATTTTGTTCTGAAAGAGGGAAACGATATCTTATCTAATAAAACCAATCACGGAAGATAAATACAAACTTTCGTATGTGAGACTGGAGAGACCTGAAACGGTCTGGGAGATACTTGTACTGGTGCATTAGGGGGGGAGGGGGGGATTTTGTTGTAAAAAAGTAAAAGGCTCTTACTAAAAAATTAAAACCGATTAGAAAATATACACACAAACTTTCAGTTTTTTAAACCGGGGGGTCTGGGGGGTATGGAATACCCTCCAGTACAACAATATTAATTGTGCTTAAAAGCGTAGTGAATTTTAACATTGAATTTACGTTTATGTTACATTTAAAATTGTTATACAAAATATATTTCATAGATGAGAGCGAGGCAAGATTAATTGACCATGTAAACAGAGACTACCCTTGTCGAAATAAAAGCTAAAATAAAATATGTATAATATCACTTTTATAATATTTAGTTAAAAATGCATAAATAACCGTCGGCACACAAATAATTTATTGTAGTAATCGGCAACAAACCAGTTTGTTAATAAATTATAATAATAAATTAAAATTTTAAAAATTATCAAGCAAAGCAAATATAATAAAATTAAAATTATCTCAAAAGATTTCAGCAATCGGCTATTGTGTTTGCTGAACTGATAAATTTAAAAACTTTAATTTAATATTTTGTTTTAATTTTAATAGCATGTAAAACTCTTTTGTTTACTTGAATTTTTATTTAGAATTATTTAAGAATTATGCGAAAATCGTGTGTACACACGTGGCGCATTGTTCAAACTTTACTTACGGCAGCATTGGACAAATTTCACGTCTCCTACGTAAAACACTACCATTTCCCAACTTGTTGTGTAAGTAGCTATTACAAGTATATTTTTAAATCAAAAATAGACATGTTTATTACCCAGCAGTGATGGAAATATGTAAAGATACGTATCTATACAACAATGTCTTGACACGACTGGGCCTTCGGCCTCCCTTAATGGCTACTTACGGATAAAACTTATTTATTAAGATTAAAATGATTACCCATCTCGAGAATTCTGAATAATTTGAATGTTCAATTCAAAAATATTTTAAACCTGGATAACCTTATAATGTAACCTCATTGTAACTTTCTTCTTGTTATTTTATGTTGCATATTCTCAAAATTTGTCATGGTTTTGAAAATCACTTGATTTTGGAAACCAAAAATTAAATTAAAAGTTTTTTAAATTATAGCAGTTTCTATCCAAAAAATTTTGAGAATTTTATTTGATATTTTGCGACCCCACTGTACTACTCCGATATCTTTGTCTCCAGAAAATCTTTCATCTTTGGCAAAAGAAGCTAATTTTCCAACTTTTTCAAATTTATTTGTAGCAAAATTTAGCTATTATAGCTAACTAATAGCACCAGATCATACGTATCTTATGCTAAAATTAATTAATAATTATTATGGAATTATTTTTCAGATTGTTTAGTTTTTATTTAGATGTTTTATTCCTTCATGAAATCATGTGGTTACATACCTACACCTTTAAAAGATAAAACAAAATATTTTTATCGATAGATGAGTTATTATTGTTTGGTCTACTGATAACCAACATATCTAACCTTGGTAAATATCGAACTGCTAAAAAATCTACAATAATAATAATAATAATCTAATGGTTAATTCCTATTTTAACAGTGGAAGTTTCCTATATTTGTTCCTATGAATAAAATTCATTAATACTATGAATTTTTCATCAATATGATGAATTTTTCATGTATCTTTTTTTCAGTGTAGTAGCTATTTATATTTTTTTACTTGACCGACAGAACTGGAAGACTAACTAATTTTTTTTACATTATATTATTTAATATTATCTTATTCTCACATTTATATAATTTGTATGTATATATTCACCTTTTTCTCCCATCTGTGTAACTAAATAATTATAATTTAATTAATTCTGATGGAACGACGTAAGTGATACGTCATTCCTTGTATTTTAAAAATTAATATTATAAGAACGAATTCAATATAAAAAAAATTGTATGAAAATAAAAGTGTTCTCCCATGCGGTTAACGATCAAAGTTTAAATCGATAAATAAAAATTTAGAGAACGGATGAATATTAGGTAAACCCAAAAGATGAAAATTTAAAACATTAATTTTTTGAAAAACGAGGAGCCAACTTCATACCGGCCAAAGTCAAAACTGATTAGTAGATATAACTATCCGTGATTTTGGGAAAAAACATAAAACATCGCAGTTGTTTCTTGGGCAGCACTTTCCAATCAACCCTTAGGATTCAAAATATTCCAGTTTATTTTTTTCAATTTTATTTGCTCGTGTGATAATGATAATAAAAGGGTGATAAATTTAATCTTTATTGATGGTCTGACTATAAATGAAAAAAATATAGGTAAATAAGAGAGATTATTACTGATTCATATCCTTGGTTTAGTGTCTCTTGCTAAAACCGTGAATTGATTTTAACTTTTATGATTTTGTTTTTAGTTTGGATCAGTTTTCCCTTTCATTCTCACATTTTTCGTGCATTTTCGGCAACTCGCAGTGCAAAAGAATATATTTTTCCGGCAATTTTGCCCAAAATGTCCTTATGAGATTTTGGAACTAGTTGTAGACTGACAATCTACTGTACACCTTTCCAATACCTGAACTTTTCATTATCTGGAAGTTCGATTCTGGGAAGGAATAAGCATAAAGGTATGCAATTGTTGGGAAAACAATTTCAAAACGGTAGATATTTCAATTTCTTTTGTTGTATAGAGTAAGCAAGGTATAGTGAAGACCTCATTAAAACTGGGCAGATGTGCATGGATTTCCAATGCGAAACTATGCGTTACTATAGAAAAAAATGTATGAACTTGCAGTCTGAGTTGGCATCAGAAGCCATTCAACAGCAATTCATCCATTTTAGTCAAAAAATAGGTTACCATTTTGAATCCTAAGAGTTTTAGGGTGGGAAATTTGATGTTCCCCCTCTTCCACCCCAATTATCGACATTTCCAAATTTTTCGTTAAACTGCTGTCACTATAAATACGCAAAAAAGGATAGAATATTCTAATTAAAAATTTGGGAAAAACAAGATGTGTCCAAATTTAGAAAATTAAATTGCAATATTCATATTCACTTCCGTCCAAAAAGCATAATTGTTATTTCTATTAGCAATAAATGTCAAATTATTCCGAATAAAAACCATGGATTAATGAACAATAATCCAAAACAGAATTTTAATTTACTTTTTTCACCTAAAGTTATGCTGGATAAGATTGATGGCATATTTATTATGCTTTCCGTGTTTAAACAAAGAACTTAAATTTTTTCAAATTCTACTCGTAATATAATCATTTATAAAAGGGTTTTGTATAAATTTTGAAATGTATTTAAATTTTATGACGAATAAATTTAAATTATTTATTTTGTATTCGATCAAAATGTAAAAATTTTGACTTTCAACAATTTTTTGATTAAAAGTTTTAATTTTGCATAAAATTTTATGTTGCAATTCTATACAGGGTGTCCCTTCGACGGTACCCCGTCAAAATAGCCCCAGCCAAAACAGCCCCGACACAACAGCCCCGTCAAAACAGCTCCGGCAAAATAGCCCGATGGCAAAATAGCTCCGACAAAATAGCTCAGTGATAAAACAGCTCCGACCAAATAGCCCGATGACAAAATAGCTCCGACAAAATAGCCCAGTGATAAAACAGCTCCGACAAAATAGCCCGATGACAAAATAGCTCCGACCAAATAGCCCAATAACAAAACAGCTCCGACAAAATAGCCCAATGATAAAATAGCTCCGACTAAATAGCCCAATAATTAATTATTTATTATTATTAATTATTATCAGAATCTCAGCCAATCTCACGAGGGGGGAGGGGGGTCTCGGAAAATATCACGTAATTTTTTTTCCGCAAGAAAGATGAGAAAAAGGGCCGTTAATAAATTACCTAAGGGGACGTCCATTAATTACGTGAGGCGTTTTAGGGAGGGGAGGGGGGTCGAACAGAATCTCAGCTAATCTCACGAGGGGGGGGGTCTCAGAAAATATCATGTAATTTGTAAAACTGTAAAATTATAAACTGTAAAATTGAGAGAGAACTGGGTTAAATTAAGTAGGTAAGACAAACAATCTCACATGAGATTAGAAGAGGGAGGACACATCTCACCAGAGGAGGGGGGGATCGAAAAATTGCAAAAACCGCCTCATGTAATTTTAGCCCGGGCTATTATGTTGGGGCTACTATGTCGCAGAGCTATTTTGGCATGGGCTATTATGTCTCAGGCTGTTATGTCGGGGCTACTATGTCGCAGAGCTATTTTAGCACGGGCTATTATGTCGCAGGGCTATTATGTCGGGGCTACTATGTCGCAGAGCTATTTTGGCATGGGCTATTATGTCTCAAGCCGTTATGTCGGGGATATTTTGTCGTGGGGTTATTTTGACACGGGCTATTATGTCGCAGGCTATTATGTCGGGGATAATTCGTCGGGGCTATTTTGTCGGGATAATTTTGACGGGTCACCCCCTTCGACCAATATCCACCTCAGAAAATAATTCTGTAAAGAGAATTTAAGTACATTATTTGATGTCTAAATTAAAACTTTTGGGGGCCAATCCCCTTTAAAAGAATGTTTTTAATTTCTACCTTTAAATGGTAGTCTTTGGACGCGTCGGATACATTACTGTCTGTGATACGCCGATACAAGATATCGGGAAACCACCGCGTGAATTAAATTCCATGGTAAGTCATCTTGGCTTTAGCCAAACTGATTACCTATACGCATTTTAATCAATAAAAATTGCAAATATAATAGTAAGGTGTAATTCAAGATAAAAAGTTTTAAGCTTTATTTGGCTAACTCAGCTTATGAAAATGATACTATCCCAATTTTATATGTAACTCTCGATTATAAAGACAGGGCCTGCAAGTAATATAACATATAAACGGGACTCTACTGTATTCTTTATTATTCTTCATTTTTAGCCGTTTGTGGTCCAACTTTAAAGATAGGTTAAGCAAAAAAGGCTTAAGCACTTAAACCCCACGGCTGCTTAAACCGGATTGGGGAATCCGGTAACCCTGTTTTAAATAATTGCGCCGGATTTACGTGCCTTCCGAAGCAGGGAGCTTTAGACCCCGTCCAGATTCGAATCGAGTATCTTAGAGATAGTAGTTGTTCTTATGCTTTGTCCTATGATAAATCATAAGAGAAATCATATAATGTGAAGTGTCCTTTACTTACTAAGCTAATGACCGTAAAACAATGGTTCATACAGTTGGATTTTCAAAATTAATTCAGTTTTTCCTACGGTTCTAATCACATTTCTAATTATATATATTTAATTACGTTCATCTATGAACCACAGATTTTTTACCTTCCTTCGCCTTTCAATTTGAAATTAAGTAATTAATACCACGTCCCTCGACTGAGATTTGTATGAATAAAAGAAAAAATTTGTATTAATAAATTTCAAGGTAAAGTTCGACTTTTATTTGAAAATATTTTGTAACTTTGACATTTTTGTAACAAAAAAATGTTTAGTAATTCCAAGATTTCTATAGAAAAGTACACAATAATTATGACTTCGCAGTTAATTCTGGATCCTATGTGCTACCCCTATTGTTATTTACGGAAACAGGTACCTAGTTGACAACCAAAATTCTTTTGACTAAATATTTCTTTAGACGAATTTTTCGATTCTCGTAGGTGTACATTTTAAAAATTTATTTTTTTCGTCCATAAATATAAATTAATCGTTCTTAAATAATAGTATTTTGTATAAATAATGGTAATTTGTAATTCGATAATTGTTTTGATCTAGACATAATTACATGATAATTATTAAAATTATTATATTAATAACTTCTGACAACATAATCAAGAAGAAGCTCAGACCAGGTACATCTTACTGTAATTCCCCTAAAAAATATACCTATGTCAATTAAAAGTCACTATAATATTATTGTTTTGACATTTTCAGTAACTGCTATTTGTTTTTGTGACTGTTTTGTATATTGAATTGTTTGTTCAATAATTTTTATTTGCTTATTATTATTACATATTATTACAATAGATTGAGTAATTATAAATCGGATATTTTCAATTGAATAGGCACTAAATACTGAATCACACAATTTTGTATACATTTCAGCCTTATTCAAATTTCATGCAATCAAAATATTATGGTCTAGCATCAAGAATTTCAGGGGGGGGGGCAAATTTTTTTAAATGCTATTAAAATTAATTATTTATCTTAAAAATTTTTATATTTTTATATTGCAATTGTAAATTTTGCCAAAAGCCAGGGGGGGGCTGTAGCCCCCCTCTGCCCCCCCTTGGCGACGCCCATGTCTAGCATAGTGACTAACGAGTGTAAGTATTGATAAAATGAGAACAATTCAAACAATTTTAAAATTGGAAAGAGTTATAGAAGCATTGTTTTCTCCAATGGATATTATTGCAACAACAAACTGTATAATTGGAATATACCAAATTTTTTACTTCAGTATAATCAGTCATCAGAAAGAATATAAAAAAATTTTACATCTATCTTAAAAATCGATGAATTGATGAGTGGTATTAAAAATCAATTACGTAATAAAAAACAAAAAATTTATTACTATTCGATAAAAACAAATTGCGTAACCATATCTTTACGTATAATTTATAAAAAATTGTATAATTGCTTTAGTCCAACTGCAATTCGACTGATAATGAAAGTCGAATAATCCTAACCTTACATTTTTTAAACTTTGTTTACAGTGCGATCTTTAAAAATATTTCTACCGTTAAAATAAGTTAATTTATTTAGCATAATTAAATTACCATAACAAAAACCTAAGTCCAATTTTTCTGCTGTTCATAAATGCTCTGTGCTTTATTTGTTTATAACTTAATTATGAATTTCTTGTATTCAAGATCCTTAATTGAATGATGTAATTTTATTATGTTTAAATTAACTTTATAACATTCAAATGTTATATACACTGTGTTAAAACAAATTCAAAATCTCGGGGAAAAACAAAAATTTCAAACTTGCAAAACTAAATTTTTGAGGTTAAACTATTAAACTGTAGATATTAAATTTTTTTTTCAGAATTTTTCAGAATTGCTTTCAGGATACTTTTTGAAAATTAGTTCAACAAGACCCGGCACCAGCACACAGAGCACGCGCGACTCAGGGCTGTCTTGGAGAAAATGTAACGTAACGTAATCTGTTTTATCTGATTTATATTTGTCGTAAAGTTATAAATAACTTAATTTTTTATATTTAAATTATCTAATAAGAACAACCTTTTATTATAAGTTCAGAATTAAAACAATTTGTTATTTTAAACTGTAAAATGTGGAACAAATTTTATCAGCACAAAGATAGCATTTTTAAACTGTTCAATGCTGAAGGAAAAGTAATCTTAAAATGTCAAGACATCTTTTTGGCTATGACCAAGATGACGCAAATATGTCGTAAACTGGCATTTCCAAAACTAACAAAAACGTGGAAGGACAAAATCAGAATGTTTTGGCTAGCAATACTATCATTTTTGGTCAGAGCAGGGACGTGAATGGGGGTGATGGGAGGCTGGAAGCTTCCCCCTCAGTAATTGCCAAAACACCGAACAGTTGGCAAAACCATTAGTTGTCACAAATCGCTCATTTGCTGAAAATCAATAGCATTTCTTAAAAAAACGCAAAACAAAGCTCATTTGTATTATGCTACTGTTCCCCCCTCAAAAGTGTCGGTTCAGCACGTCCTTGGGTGAGACAGAGTTCAATTTGTCCAATTTCAAAGATTCCATAAGTTTGGCCTAATGGATTTTGACTTTTCTCGTGAAACTCTTCAAAAATAAACGTCATACTTCTGCCAACAGCAAATGCATATTATATGATTCTGCAGTCATCAAAAAAAGTCATGTCCCTTCTGCAAAATTAGATAAGCCGTTTTGGTAAGGCAACAGAAAGTTAACAGGAGTCTTGTAATTATGGAAAAAAGAGAAGAATGACCTGTATCGCCTAAGGGCATCTTCTGAAGTTCTTCAAACTTTATACGCTGGAGTTCCAGGTAGCTGATGATCAGTTCATGACAATAGAGGATCTTCTATAGCGGTAAATACTCAATTAAAACAAGACCTTGTCAGATAAAATGCACACGGTCCTAGAGAAATCCAAAAATTAACTACATTTTGAAGTTTTTTTGTCCAAAAAATTGTTTATTTCTCGAAAATTTCAGACCGGATAAACTGAGAACGAAACAGATCGATAGATAAGACTATCCCATGTTTTGAAAATGATTTCTATTTGCAAGGAGATAATATTTTTAATTTTATTTGTAATCTACAAATACTCAATTGGATTTCTAAATTAAGTTTCCTGTTGTTTTGATAAAACATAAATAAATTCCTTAAACCCATCGTGGGCCTAGCCTGAGGACCTGGGAAAATGAATTTTCCCAAAAAAAATAAAAATTAAATAATCCATATTTGTTAAAAATTCAAGAATGTTCTTGAACAAATATTGACCTTACACTGCCAGATATGTACTTAACACAATTTTGGAAAAAAATTGAATTTCTCATTTCCCATTCAAGAAGTAATATATTATACATGTACATATGTATATAAGTATTATGTAAATAATGTGGTTCGTATTTATTTTAAAATATTTGATTTACATTAAAAACTTTATTTTGAAAACAAGTTTTGCCAATAGCAATTAAAAATTTTTTGCATAATATATGATATTTAAGAAAACAATATGAGCTTATGCAAAAAAGAAATTTTTAATTCAAAAGTATTCTTAGGTTTTAAATTTCTGATAATGAAAGTGAATCATTCTATGTCGCTTGATTAATAAATAATTAAAGTATTCATTTGCAAATTATTTTTATAAATTAATTAGGAAATAAGCAATTTAAAAAAGTTGTTTAGTATA
Organism: Cantharis flavilabris; assembly: GCA_949152465.1. Classification (NCBI taxonomy): domain Eukaryota; kingdom Metazoa; phylum Arthropoda; class Insecta; order Coleoptera; family Cantharidae; genus Cantharis; species Cantharis flavilabris. The sequence continues at coordinate 1,332,286 of OX424441.1, read as the reverse complement.
TGTTTAGTATACTCGGGTGTATAATGAAAATACAGAGGCAAATTCATTGGATTTACTATGTTAATCTTGCATAATAACAAAAGAGTGAGAATTTTTGAAAAAAATTCAAAATCAAAAATTTAATTAAGGTCAAAAAGTGGTATACTTACAGTATACCGAATATTATGAATGGGGGGTAGTAACTTTAAATTCATTTGTTTTTTGACCAAAAACCAAAATATTAAGATTAAAAAAACTTACCAAAAAAGCTGTCAATGACTTGTGGTTAATAAGTTTTGAATATTAACTGAAAAAACAATTCGGATTAAAATTGTGCAAATTCAAAATGTACCGGCAATCTTGCCGATTTTTTGGAAATGTCTTCACAGTACTTCACACTTGATAATCATTAATACCTTGATATTTCTTCAAGTAAGTTTGCTACTGGATTCCCCTACCATAAATTTATAATACAAATTGCCAGCCCCCGAGCAACTATTTCATTCTAATTTACCTTTTCAAAACGATGATAAGAAAAATTGAAGTCGTTACGCACCCCCCTCTTTTTTAGTTTTTATGCAATTTTTACTTATAGCACTATGGGAAATTTGGATTCATTTATATTCAGTATTGTAAAAATTTTAATTCTCAAACCTTGGAGAACATGTAATTTCGAATATTTTGTAATGAAAAATTGGTGAATTTGACGCACCAACTTGAGTGTTGGGGGTTATGGAAGTATATATTATGAAAGAGTTTTGATTATTAGTTTTAAAGTGTTTGATAAAGCCGATAATGGGAAAACAAATTGAGGAAGGTTTTGGGCTAATCGAGTCGGTTAATTAAAGTTTTTGATTACTTGAGGTTGAATGAAATTTTGGTGTGGGAAATAAAATTTTGCAAGTTTTTGAAGCGAATAATTAGGTCAAAATAACTTACCGGTATTTTTTTAATATCCAGTTTTAGTAATCATTAGCAAACTTTTGAAAACTGAATTCGCGTGTTACTTATTCCGATAGTTTCGAGATCCGACCACATTACACAGTTAACAGGGTGTAATTTACATTGCACGGTACTACAAGACAACTATGTTGATTTCACGACCTATGCTTTGAATTGATATGATTGGAGGGGGGCTAGGTCGTAATCGAGTAGTATTTATTATGGCAATAATTACCATTCATTAAACTATTTAAAATATTTAAGGACTTTAAATTATTTTAATGAAAATTTAGAGATAAAAATCGACTTTCTTCAATGTAAAAACCATTTTATTGGCCATTTACTTCAAAAAAATGACCAAAGTCACTTGATCACGTGAAACAGGTACTACCTGGTCGTAATCGTTCGTTTCGTCTCACCTGAATGTACGTCGACAATGGTCGGCCACCAGTTAGCTTTCATTCCTTAAAATTCACATTTTAGTCTCGACTGTGTGATTACTTAAACCCCGCGCCATTTTTTTATATGTGTGCATCAAGTTTAATACAATTTAGGTAAGTCCCGATTACCATTAGTACCTATTTTTACGCGTTTTATGGTACCCTCTTCATTGTACCTTATGGCGCATCTTGCTTTATTCAAGGACAATGCTACACAAAAATGCATAACAAAATGCAATTCGAGTTTTTTTTTAATGCTATTAAAAAAATACGTATTTGTGTTTTTTCTCCATGTATTGTTTTCACTACGTGGCATATTTTGAGTTACAATTAGCGTTATCAGTCCTAGATTATTCTTTATCAGTTAGGTACATTTTAACTTAATAATAGTCCCATTTAATGGATATCAACCTTAAACATTTATCATATTTGCTCTTCTACCCTGTGCATTGTTCTTCTATTTTCAAAAATTGTAAGTATTCTTTTGTTTTTTGAGTTTCTTCCTTCTTCACCTACACAACTTTTTACATTCTTGTAATGCCAGTGGCGTAGCAACCTAGCAATTTATTCGCTTACAATGTTTTATTTTTAGAAGTGCGTCATTACATATTATAATGCAATCTTGCTTCGATAACTAATTTTTAAAAATAAACAAACGCCAAAATACTGTTTTCAAACAATTTTGAAAACAATGTAATTTAAGATAAGAAAATTATCAAAATATTGAATCAGCAAAATTTTTCCTTGTGTGTACTTGAACAAAAAATTTATTTTATACTTAAAAATTTGTATAATAATTATTTGTCAGAACTGTGGCGTAAATCATAAGTAAATCAATGAATCCTATATTGTGCAGCGGCCCTAACAATTTGTATTCTCCCCGGTTGCCCACAGTAGACGGCTTAGCGCGGGTATTTACCGCTAGTACAGGATTCGAATCATAATATTTTTACAGAGTGCGGCAGACCACCCTTATGAGTCTTTTTTTTTCAAAAAAAAAGAATAGAAAAAAAAATTCCAGAATTTCAAATAGAACAGGAGTTTTTTTGTTTTTAAATCTGGTACGCATGCGTAAATTACAGATTCTTCTAACCTCAATTGGCTAATTGAAATTTGAACTTTTCCATTGTTGTGCAAGATAATGCAAACACAAATAGAATTGTATTTATATACTATTTTTTGTTGTTAACCAAATTTCGCAAAGAAATTTCAGTGATCGATGCAACCTTCGGCGATCACATTTCTATCGATCTTGCTCTGTTATGGAAATTATAAAAATTAACGTACGGATGCTAACAATTTTCAAGTGATCGTTGTATGTTTTAACACGAACGTAATACATATTTGTCTTCTTATCTAAGGTGATCACAAATGCAATGTATTGTTGACACTTTGGGCTTGTAAATTTTTGCTAGATTTTTTTTACCGAGGAAACTACTATCAAGCATCAACCAAGCATATTAAGGAAGTAGGATGGGAACACCCTATATATCACTATATTTAAAAAAATGTAAAATAGGTGATAATCAGCTCGCACAAAAATCTAAATATAAATTTTAAATCAGCCAGTTTACATTTCGGAATAACCTGTACGCCATATTTGGTATTACAAGGCAACAATTTTTACTTTTAATTCGTCTTCAGTTTCCATCGCTTTCTATGGTAGCATAACTTTTCTTCAAAATTCCGTCTACTTCGTTTTTTCACCTCCGCTCCAATATTTTTCGTGCCCTTCTTCTTCTCTTATTCTGTTAGTCTGTCCGAATCATGTCAATTACTTTTTTCGTATTTCTTCTGCTATATCTGTCTCCATTTTCATTCTTTCTTATGTAAACTTCACTTATATTAGTCTTCTCCCAAAAAAATTAATTTCCAGGTTTAACCGAAAAAATTGCAATATAATGAAAAATAAACTTGGTACTAGAAAATTTGTCTTCATGTATTTCTCCTGTTTCGTAACTTCATGTAGAATACAGGATAGGGATTTGTTTTCTTCTTCAAATCTTCAATTTGAAGATTTTTAAATGCCTTTTCAAAGTGTTTTCGTTGGAAATCCCGGAACTACATTTTATCAAGAGCAAACACATTTTATATTTCATTTGTTTCGATAAAGTAACTCAAAAGCCCTTACATATACAGGGTGTTTAACTAATAAGTTTTTTGTTTAACTAATTCCAGTCAGGTTATACCCATAATTTTTGAGTTTGGGCAGCATCGGGGATGCTTTTAACAATTGCTTGAGCTTAGAAAGTCCCACCTTTCTACCTCTATAATTATATAATGGCTCCCAGTAGTTGTTTTTTGAGACACTCTGTATTAACCATGTTGAGTAAGGTGGCTTTTCCGCACAGCTATAATTATTAAACCTGTTAAAATAGTGAAATTATTTTTTAGTGTTCTTAAAGAATGGTTAGCTTTTGATTTCCTCTGTATATAACAATAATATCACATAACAATGCAAAAGTGTTTTAAACCTGATTCAGTGAAATTGCGCAATTTGTCCTGAATCAGGTTAGCAGCAAATAAATTTATTATAATTTCCATGTCAGTTACTTAAATTGACCATTACCGATTTATTTGAAACTTTAAGATCCTGAATTCAAATAAGATTTTTTTTAAATTTTAACCCTTACAGTTTTTGAGTTATTTAATTCTAAAAATCGAAAAACGATACTTTTTTGGCTCACGCTCAATCATAGGAAATATTATAACTTAAGTTCTATAAGTCCTACAGAGTTGTGCGATAGCTCATTTGAAAGAGAATTTAAAGGGCTTTAATTTGATACTAATCTTGACAACTTTCTAATTAAAATGAATTTTTTTGAAAACCTCAAAAACCGTTTTTTGAAAAAATGTTGGAGTTAGTGTTTTTTGAAAATTATAAAAATAAGATATATTTATAATGGTGACTTGGTGACTACTTCATAAAAATTTCAGAGTGGAACCATGATGGGATCAGCAGTTATGATAAAAAATTCAGCTCTATATTTTCTAAGGAAAATATTTAATTAATTTATTTTTCTAATTTCAAACCTTCGAGAGTTAAGGCCTCTTTAAAACATTTCTTTTAATTTTCACCTTCACATGGCCACAGCTCCGAAAATATTGATCTTTAAGTAAAAATGGTTTAGCGCTTTTACAAAGAGCGTGAAATAATCTACAAAAAAGATTCACACGTTTTATTGTCTAAAATCAACGGCTCTCGAGTTATGAATTAAAGTAAGTAAACAAATGTTGAAAAATTCAAGTTTTCTTATTTCTGTATTTTTTTCAATACCCTGCCATATTGAACACTATATTTTGAAATAGTTTAATAGTTTAAGTTTAGTTAATAAAATAATTTTTCAATAAATTTAAAACTTTTGTGATTTTAATTGTTTGTTTTGTAGCTGCTTTGTTTATTATTTTCTGATTTTCTGTAAAATGGATTGGTTTTTTAAAAAATTGTACTAGACAAAAGTTGTAGTCTGTTAAATTTCTTATCCGGAATGGGGTATCATATTTTTTGTAAAATCTTTCGTTTAAAAGATACAGGGTTTTAAAAAAAAACAAAATAAAAAAACGCTCGAATTTTTAAACATTTTTGAACTTACTTTAATTCATAACTCGAAAGCCTTTGATTTTAGACAATAAAAGGTATTAATCTTCTTTGTAGATTCTTTCACGCTCTTTAAAAAAGTTCTTTATCATTTTTACTAAAAAATCAATATTTTCGGAGCTATGGCCATGTGAAGGTAAAAATTAAAATAAACTGCATTGAAGAGGCCAAACTCTCGAAGGTTGGAATTTAGAAAAAACATTTTATTAAATATTTTCCTTAAAAAAGTGTCCTTGACACCACCGAAATTGTGTAAAATCCATCCGGGGACACCCTGTATGTATATTCTTAGTACTTGAGCTGAAACATAGAATTGAATTTTTATCATAACATCCCATCATGGTCCCACTCTGAAATTTTTATAAAGTTTTCACCAAGTCACTATTATAAATATAGGTATCTTATTAAATAAACTTTAATAATTTTCAAAAAACACTAACTCTTACCATTTTTTCTAAAACACTTTTTGAGGTTTTCAAAAATATTTATTTTTATTAGAAAGTAGTCAACATTAGTATCAAATTAAAGTCCTTTAAATTCTCTTTAAAATGAGCTATCGCACAACTCTGTAGGACTTATAGAACTTAAGTTATAATATTTTGTATGATTGAGCGTGAGCCAAAAAAGTGTTGTTTTTGCGATTTTTAGAATTTAATAACTCAAAAACTATAAGAGTTAGAATTTTAAAAAAAATCATATTTGAATTCAGGATGTTAAAGAGTATAATTAATCAAAGTTTCAAAGAAATCTTTGATGGTCAATTTGAAAACTATTTATTTTTGGGTGATTTCATATGGAATGACCCATAAGCTTGTTTTTAATTGGCCCTAATAGTGATTTTACTACAAAAGTTGCTCACCGCTCTTCGAAAAAGTTACTCAACTCTAGAATGCACTAGCCTAACGACTCGTCCTTTTGTCCTTTTCATCACTTTTGGTATAAAATAATATAGAGTATTTTTGACTTGGCTACAATACACTATATTAATCACTAGCTAGGTAATTTGTACCCGATGAAGAAGAATCTCTTCGGATTAATTTCGAAACCATCGGTATTACAGTTACAGTTTTGTTTGTATGTTTTTGGGTAGAGATTCAGATTTTGCAGTCCTCTCCCCGAGGTTTGAAAATCTACTTACATCTACTTTTTGCAGGTTTTACTTTAAAAATCTTTTTTTTTTCAATTTGTTTAAATTTCACCCAATTTCGTCATCTTGATAGTTTTTCCTAATCCTGATGGTCACAGTTTTTTAACAAAATTTCATATTTAGTAGTAAAATTTAGACAGAGCTGATTAAATTTCAGTTAAAAAAAAGAAAAATTAGTAATAAAATTTGAAAAAATTTTATTTTTTCTTATTTATTATTAATAATAAAATATTTTTTAATTTTTTTCTGAAATAAAATATGCTAATGAAAATTTTTTGTTTCAGAATAAACGGAATCAAGGAAGAAAAGCGCCGCCATGTTGCGCTCTAAATCATTATTCGTTTTGGCGTTGGCAACACTCGTGTATGGAAGTGTGCCGGATTGTTCAAAGGGATGTTCCTGTTCAAACACGACCGCCGTTTGTGATACCATAAATTTTGAATCGTTTGGAAGCAAAATTCATAATTTAAAAATAGTGAATCCAAATGTACCTTTATTTCTGAAAAACGAAACGTTCAACGTTCGTGGATTGGAAGATATAAAATCAATCAGAATTGAAAACGCTACAATATTGGGACTCGAAAAATCAACTTTTGATAGAATATCTTCATTGTATGTATTAAGCATAGTGAATTCAAGAATTCCAAGTATTCATAATCCCCACGCATTGCACAATTGCAAAAAATTACAAATAGTAAACAGTACTCTACATTCGTTCCAACACGTTAAATCTCGCTATATGGAAGAATTGGATTTGTCAGGTTGTATGTTGCAAGAGATTACGGAAAACAGTTTTTCTGGTTTTCCCGAATTATCTTATTTAAATTTAGCAAACAATCAAATCAAGAAAATACATCCAAATGCTTTTTCCAATTTGTCATACTTGCAGGAAATCAATTTGTCCAATAACACTATTAATCATGTAGACCAGAATATTTTTAAATCGAACGAAGAACTAGTCACAATAGATTTAAGTAATAATCCCTTAACAAACTTAAATTTAAAGTTAACCTCGGAATTGGAATCGCTGGATCTTAGATCACTAAAACTTGAAACCTTAAACTCAAACCTGACTTCGAACCTTACGTACCTTAGCTATTTGGATTTAAGCAACAATAACATTGTTTTTCCCAAAAATATTTTTAATGTGATGCACTTCCTCCAAATTATCAATTTGTCCAACAACAATTTACAGAGTTTGGATTCCGAAATATTTATCGTAAATGATGAATTAAATAAAATCGTATTGGATAACAATAATTTTACAGTCTTGCCAAATTTTGTTGCCAATTTTAGTGTTTTTGAAACTTCCATATTTTCGTGCAAGAACTGCAATTTGGTGTCCATCCCAGAAGAGGCTTTTGTTCATTTCAAGCCTTTATCTATTCTCAATTTGTCTCATAATCGTCTCAGCGGAATTAATCTTAACGCACTTCAGCATCTCTCTAATTTAGTCGAATTAGATTTATCCTACAATAAAATTGGGGTTATAAATCCACTCACTTTCGTTAATTCTACGAGATTGGAAAGAATATACTTGGCCGGAAATCCACTCATCAGCTTAGACGCAATGCTGTTTTACAATAATGCAGTTTTAACTACACTCGACGTTAGCTACTGCAACCTTAAACACCTCTGGATTCAACCCAAACGAAAATATGTAACTTCTTTACGAGCATTGATTTTAACCAACAACTCAATTTCTACTATTTCTCCAACCGATTTACAAGTCACGCCTTACTTGAAAATATTAGACATAACCAACAATCCATTAAAATGCGATGAAAATCTTCGAGATTCCATTAACTGGTTAAACAAACGGGAAGTGATCTGGTCGTCCAAAACCTGGAAAATGCCAAGAGCTACTCACGAAATCATTTCTGATGTTTTAGTATTTGAAGATGTATCCGATTACAATTGGAATAACTTGGCAAAAACCAAGTGTTCAAAGCAATTTTACCAAGAGAACTTTGAAGAAATTATAGAACCGGAAATATCCCCTTCGGTAAAGAACATCATTGAAGAAGAAACTGAACTCAATATTCAAATCCCCAAGAAAGACTTACATAATAAATTACCGTCCCCTATTTTAAACGTGGATGATATACTTACAGACGATTCTTACGAAGAATATGATGACGATTTTTACAGCGAACCCGAATATATTAAACCACTTGATCCAGTTGGAAAAGTGACGAATCACAATGAAGTTGAAATTGATCTCGACGATTTAGCACTGCAAAGTATTCACTTTAGAACAGAGAAACGCTCCCATTATTCCATTTTATGGCCTACGCTGGTATTTATATTTACAGCTCTAACAGTTTTAGTTATTGCGGCCAATGTGTTACTTTTAATGGTTCGATCAAGAATGATTAATCGTCAAGTTAATCTTCCTCATATTAAAATTCCCCAATGGAGTACAAATGGAAAATTGAAAAAACACAGTGGTTCAGTGTATCAACCACTATCGGAGGAACGTTCAGAAGTAGCGACCCCAATAGTAATAAGAAAAGATCACGTACCTACTCATCATTTTATGATAAAGACGCAAAAGTAGATATATTTTAGATTAGTTTGGTCTTTTCAAAATATTTTTAAATTTGTTGAGTATCATTGTATATTATTTTATATTTTAATACAGTAAATAAAACTAGACTAATAGAAAATTTACATAGAAGATACTTACACGAACAAAATATACCTACTGTGCATACGCGTGCAAAAGACACACATTGTAGCTTTAACTATATAGAATATTGCCCCCTCGTCTCCATTTTAAAAAATGTGAAGACAGAGAGCCGGTCAGAACGACTTATAATATATTTTTTCAAAGTAAGGAAAATGAAGCCAGTCTTATTGTAATTGGAGTTAACGCTCCACTTCTTTTATTTATTTATTTAGCGTTGATCAGGCATGGTAACACTTGACTAGTAGGCTTAGTTTTGCTTTGTTAGCAATATAGGATTGTACATAGAACTGTTTTAATTTTATACTTCTTACTTTCAATAAATTATACATAAGGGTTTATTTATTGTCTTAACTTTGGTTATCCTCGTCCTGTAAAAACTTTCCATTTTTCCCGAAATAGCTAAGTTTACAATCTTGAATCAACAAAACAAATTTGTTGTACTAACAAAAACAATTTGTTAGATCGACAAATCCTTTTCGCAATGAAAATTGAGTTAAATGGTAAATTTCAATCTTGGAGAACATTTTTCCAGAAAAAAATATCAAATTTGAAGTAACACGCGCCGCACAGTGAGAAAAATCATTTTTTCCACTTTAATTGAATTTTAAAGGGTCTTCTATTATATATGACAAAAAATTAAGATTTTCATTGAAAAGCTGAGAATTTTTCCTAGAAAAAACTGTCTTTTTCCAAATTTTCTATAACAGTTTTCTACTTCAAAAAAATTAATAAAAAAATTTTCAAAAAATCATAACTTCAAATTGGCTGTATATTAAGGGCTAAAATTTTCAGGAAATGTTTTTTATGATGTAGAGAACGTATTGACAAAGTTTGAAGAAAATCGGCGGAGGTCGCCCCGTAAAAGTGATTTTATTTGGTGGAATCGCCCCTTCTATCTCGATAATTTTTAACCGCTGTGCCTCAATTCGGATAGCCATTAAATTTTCGAAAAACAATTTTTTTTTAACTTTGGTTACCTTGCCAGCCAGCCCGATTACGTTTCCTCAATAATTATCCAAATGCCTAGTGAAAATTTATTGAAATTCAATAATTTTGTGTATCAAGTTGTACATGTAATCCTTTCTAAATTAAGTTTACTTAAAAGTTTCTTCTAGTAAGTATAATACGAAAATTTATAAGGTACCTCTCAACTTTATCCTCAATAAAACAATTTAGTTATAGAAACCGTTTAGATAAATTAAGCCAAAATTGTTACTTGGCATAACTCAAGTCAATTAGTCTCTTAATTCGCTGTAAAATATTAATGGGGGATATCAGTGCATGTTCTTATTAAGCTGTAGAATAAGAAATTATCTAAATAACAATTTATTGCTTTATGAGAACTTTTTATAATCAATAATTTTAATCGAAATTTAATATTACAAAATTTATAGGGTCGACAACATTGCGCTCGCAAACACAACACATGAGGAGCTCAAAATTTAGCTAGCATTCAGCGACTGAAAAAAATTGAAATTTTGATTTTTGAGTCTATAAATTATTTTAAACATACTTAAGGGGGGGCTCTCCCCGATACCTCCAATTTTTAATCGGGCAGCTTCCGTGTTGTGGTGACACGCCTACTAGACTTTAGTCTGGCAAAGGTCATTCAGATTGGGTTGGTTAGTCGAAATATCATTTAATTATAAATTTATTCCAGTATTCCATTTTATCCTTTCCGCAGCTATTCTTGCTTCAATATAACATGGCTCTCCGAAACAGAGTGGTCGACTTATTAAAAGTAATTTCTTCGTCCACGTAAGTAACTACCTAGTTTTATTTTTAAAATAATTATTTTTGACAAATTGTAAACTTTGTTTACGCCAAACACTAAACACAATTGTAACTTTGGTTGCGTTACAGATGTAAATGTCCCGCTCATTCCCATATGAATACTACATCTACAGGATTTCAAAATATTTCCAAAGACTATGCATTTGAAGTAATTTAATTTATTTCGCTTAATTGTGTAGGTAATTTTGCCAACTCTTTAAATTTTAGATGGCTTCATCCACCGTAAGATACGGCAAAGGGGTTACTAAGGAAATAGGAATGGATGCAGTAAATTTAAACGCCAAAAAGGTTTGCGTTATGACCGACTCAAATTTGATCAATTTACCTTCGGTGAAAGTAGCCTTTGATTCTTTAATTAAAAACGGTGTCGATTTTGAAATTTTCAGCAACGTTCGAGTAGAACCAACTGATGAAAGGTAAAATCAGCTTTACATTATATGTATCGACTGCAAAATATAATCAAAACTTAGTTTTATAGAGGCCGCTAATTTTGCAAAACAAAGAAACTTTGATGCTTACATAGCAATTGGAGGTGGATCAGTTATTGATACCTGCAAAGCTGCTAACTTATACAGTTGCGATCCGAACGCAGAATTTCTCGATTATGTAAATCCACCCATTGGAAAAGGAAAAGCCGTAACTGTTCCTTTAAAACCTCTAATTGCAAGTATGTTTTAAGAATAATGTAAATTTTGGTCGTAAAATCTTTTTCTAGTACCAACGACGTCGGGAACGGGAAGCGAAACAACGGGCGTTAGTATATTTGATTACGAGACCCTGCAAGCCAAAACGGGAATATCGAACAGGGCTTTACGACCCATACTAGGTTTGATTGATCCATTGCATACGCTTTCGCTTCCGGAAAGAGTCAGCGCGTATAGTGGTTTTGATGTGTTTTGTCATGCCTTGGAATCATTCACGGCTGTTCCGTACACAGAGAGAGGGCCCTGTCCAGAAAATCCAAACCTCAGGCCAGCGTATCAAGGACAAAATCCCATTTCAGATGTTTGGGCTCGATACGCATTGAATATCATTAGCAAATATTTTAAAAGGTTTTAATTGTTGGAAATTTGATCTTAAGAGTTATTTCTAATTTTTTAGAGCTGTTTATAATTCTGGTGACATTGAAGCTCGAGCCAGTATGCACTTGGCTTCTACAATGGCTGGAGTCGGATTTGGAAACGCTGGAGTTCACTTGTGCCATGGTTTATCTTACCCCATATCTGGAAACGTTAAATCGCATCAACCAAAAGACTACAACACTGACCATCCCATAATCCCACATGGATTATCAGTGGTGATTACTTCTCCGGCGGTTTTTGAATTTACTGCACCCGCTTGTCCGGAGAGACACTTGGAAGCAGCAGAAATATTAGGAGCAAACGTTAGTAATGCTAAACGGAATGATGCGGGAAAAATTTTGTCAGACACCATACGAGAGTATATGAACGATATCAAAATTGAAAATGGACTTGAAGCTTTAGGATATACGCTCGATGATATACCACAACTGGTTAAAGGAACTCTACCTCAGGTAATTAATTTTTTAAAACTTAATTTAATTTTTATTAGAATATTTCCTAACCAAGGATATGTGGAAATAGTCTTAAGATCCTAAATACTAAATAAAGGATAGAGACTTAAACAAGGTTAGGTCAAGAAAGATCTTCTAACTCCAACAATTTTAATTTTAAATACAGATCCCTACTTTACCAAGTGATGGAAAAATAAATTTACATTGCGGATAGAGAATTCAACACGTAGTAACATCAATAATTGCATTTCCCTACTATTAGCCAGGCTTCAAACCAAGACAAAAAAATCAAGATATATTCCGGCTGATCTGAATGCAACACTCAGTGAATCCCCCACTGTTGATGAACCAAAATCACTAAATAAAGTCTGTCTAAATAAAATCTGAAGTAGTCTAGGAAAGTCTTCAGGAAGACTTTGGAACGCAAAATTCAAAATGATTATCTCCATGACCAAAATACAATAAAATCAGCAAGTTGTGATGATAGATTCAAATTAAACCAGCAAAATATCCTCATAAAGTTGGGGAAACAACAGTTGATAGAACAAAAATAGACAGACTAAGATGATCGGCGTTCAGAAACGAGAATGGTTCCTAAAAGATAGACATAGTAGTAATGTACCTACTTACAAAGCTCTACAAACAATGCAATATGCAATAAACAGGTTTGTATTAGAAATAAACCTGAGATGCAGAGTTTGGGAAACTTACAACTACGGAAACAAACAAAGATTACAAGTTTAATATCAACTCGCCTATCTCTCACAATAAAATGGTATATCTCCGATATATAATTACTAAATATGTATTTCATTTTATTTTTTCTGCAGTTCCTGTTATTTATAATTTTTGATATTTATTTCTATTAAAAAACTGGAAAACTGATAAAAATAAACACCAACCTAAGAGATAATAAAAGGGGTTATTACAAATTTTAGCCCTTAACTGTGACCCGCACCTTACTCAGCTTTTACGGAAAAAGTTGCAAACAACTGATGCCACATTTATTTTTAAAATATTAAAAGCCAAAAATGTATAATCATACAACAAAAAACATTTGTTTTTGGAAAAACACAGGAAATTCCAAATTCTAATTTTCATTTTATGAATGTTCTTTTTCTTGCGTTAGCATTTCAAATGATCTACTTTTGCCTCTTACATTGAGGTAAATTGGCATATTAGTACAGTTTGCAGCCTGGTGATAGCGAACAAAATATTTTGGGGTTGTTCAAAGAAATAACGTTGGTTTATTAGATAAAATTATATTCAAGGTTAAAAATATGAACTGGAAAACAGAAGTAAAACTTTATTCTTCAAAATAAAAAATCATTTTACCAAATTGGTGAATAAATTTGGCTTATATAATTGTTTATTAGTTTGGTATGTTAGATAATTTTTATAACAAAATTAAAATAATTTTAAATTGATACAATAATTGTTTACAGAGTCGAATTACTAAGCTTGCACCACGTGAACAGTCTGAAGAAGATTTATCTAATATGTTAGAAAATTCAATGAAAATATATTAATTTTAATAATAAAGTTTGTATTCAATATTTTCATCTTGTTTTTAAGTCTACAATACAATCTGACATACAAATACAGCTATTATAGCAATATATTACATTTATTAAAAGCCATATTCACACATCTGTGCATTATTCAATACTGTAAAAATAATTTAATACACAAATACATCCTACTCGAACATTTATCCATTTACCAACTTCTATCATACATATTTGTTTAAAAGTTGACATACACAACTGCAAATTTGGTAATAACGCAAAATTGCACCACATAAATAAGAGCATTTTAGGGTAAGTCTAAAATGTTTTTGTTAAAAATATAATTTACACACATACGTAACCATAAATTATTTATACTTATTACGCCGCTATTTTTCTAATAGTTTCTCTTTGGTTTAATTAATGTAAATACGATACATACATTTATAAATTAACTTTCTACAAAAATATGGCTATTTACACAAATATGTGCAAGTTTTTTTATTTTAAAGGAGACAAATTTTGAATTTCGTTATTTTAATATCACTGTACATAAAATAACTAAATAAATTCAATTTAGAACATCAATATAGATATGGTGGTTACTCGTAAGCCTGTGTGCCACCGTTACTTACTAAAATACACTTAAATGTCATTTGCAATCTAAAAAATTTCGTTCGGGGAGAATTAATCACAAAAAATATCAAAATTTATAGCACAGCTTCGAGTAACTTGCAGTTATTAAATATCGATAATTATTTCATGGAAAGCAATAAAATTTTCAATAAACATAAATCTAACAAATTACATTGAGAACATAATACTTAAAAAAATACGTCATATCAATCTAAATATCTATATGAAGAACTAAAATTTTGTTTCCTTAAATTCTGAACACTCATAGAATTTTTATAACAGTCTTTATTATAATTATACATTTTTAATAATATAAGCGCTACTAATCTGGTAACATGTGAACAAAACTAATGGGAAACATCCCTCGTCTGTCTGGTTCATTTTCAACTATTCCTTCCATCCAGTTTTCGTCGTCCGTGTGTTCATTTATTACTATTATTATTTCACCTTCTTGAAAAGAAAGCTCATCATCGTTATCTGCTTGACAATCATACAATGCTCTACATCTACGTATTCCACCACCATTTGGCACATAAAGTGTTCGAGAGAGAATGGCACGTGGAGAAGATAGAGACCCTGTAGAAGCTGGACTAGAAGAAATCTTGTGGAGAGGTGAATCCAATGACTATAAAATATTTTTAATTACAAAAAATTAATTATTTATTGAATTATCATTCAATTTTCTAAATAATTCACGAAATCTTCAAATAAGTTTCTTCTAACTTCTATTTTCAAATTTTATTGTTTGTGTAATTTATGATTATTAAAGCAAATTAGTTCTTATGCATCCAACAAATTTTCTTCTACTTTATGTTCTTAAGTTTTAAAGTTTACTATTCCTAGCAAGTTATGAGTCTGTCTGTAAAAAAACAAATCACAAAAACTTGAGACCAAAACTTAAAATTAATTCATATCACATATAAATTTCTAGAAAAACAAGTGGCCCTTTCACACTGGAACACTAAAAGAACACAGGACAATTGCTTGTTTCTTCTATTCTTTCAACTTTGTGTGTAGTATAATGCAACTGCAAGGGTGGCCAAGAGGTAGATCAGGATCGATCGATCGCAAGATGATTTTTTTTAAACTTACTTTAATTCATAAATCGAAAGCCGTTGATTTTAGACAATAAAAGGTTTAAATCTAGTTTGTAGATTATTTCATGCTCTTTAAAAAAGCACTTGGCCATTTTTACTGAAAAATCAATAGTTTCCGAGCTGTTGCCATGTGAAAGTGAAAATTAAAAAAAAATGCTTTAAATAGGCTCATCTCTCGAGGGTTTGAATATAGAAAAATTTGTTGGTGAAATATTATTCTTAGAAAAGTGTCCTCTATCACCGACTAAGTTATGTAAAGTGTATCCGGGGATACCCAGTATAATGAAGTTAGCCACCCAGCAACATATAAAAACAAATTTAAAACCTTTTATCTGCGTCATTATAAATTACATAACACATGCAAAACCGCTTAATAAATGTGTAATTTCGTGAGTTAAAATGAACATGATAAAAAATGTTCTCGAAAATTAGTAAAATGAAAGATTAAAAAAATTATTCTTCCGTTATTAAGTCAAAAATTTTAAAACAAAATCATACTTCCAATTTTAAAGCCACAGAGGAATTAATCAAGTTAAGCCCCATTCAGATTCGGCATTGCTTTTATCCTGCATTTGAGTGAGCAATTTGAATACGGCTTTAAATATTCTACAACACTATTTAGTTTGTAATTGGAAAACAAAACCTTTTAATGCTTAAGCAAAGTTTGTTATTTTTATAAACCAAAAATCATCTCTATTAACGTTAGCAAATACACAACATGCAGTGATACACGCAAATTTTACCAGACTAGTTATACAATCATCTTGAGCACAACTCTTCAAACGACATTTGACTCTCTTCTGCAAACGGATCGAGCTCAATAGAAATTTTAAATCATAACAAAAGTTGCACCAGTCATGTCTACTATTTACATTCTCATACAAATTATCAACTCTTACCCTTCGTGGAGGAGGAACGGGACCCCCAGGAATTTCAAAATCAGATGCCATCGATGAAATACTTTCTGTTGAACGACCGTTAGATAAACGGTTATTTGGTGCAGGAGGAGGTGGATTCTGAGGTCGTTTGAGTAACAATTTATCCGAATTTTTACTATCGGATGTAATGACTAGCTTGCTTCCTAAATTGTAACAAAAGTTAAAAACTTGAAGTACCTTACTATTCCTTACTTACCTAGATGACCCACAGATCGACTGGCATTTGAATCATTACTAGGAGAACGTTTATGACTATGACTTAAGGTGTGGTAATTACCAGCAACAGCAGGGTCAGAAGGTGTACGGCTATGATTACTTGGCAGTGTTCCATACATATTTGTTGAACCACTAATTGGACCACAAGTTGTAATTACTGGACCATAAAGATTACCCCCTGGTGGCATGGGAGCTGCACGTTTTTTTAAGCTTCCATGAACATTCACTGTAAAAATAATGCTTTAAATAGCAAACAAAATTTATACAAATTTGTAGGTACCTATTACAGGTTTTCGAGATTGAGGTGGAGGTGGAGGCGGCATTTGCTTTGTTGTGCTATTGGGACTATTACCTGATTGCAAACTATCACATGTTGATGACCTTGAGCGTAATGTAACTGGTGAGTCTCCTCCAGTGTAACTAGGAGGTCTAGAACGATTTTTCTTCTCTGGCGTTAATGATCCGTTCTGTAGAACAAAAATCAAAAATTACAAAGTTATATCTACTATTTTTTTTTTAAATCTTACCCTATCGTCTATTATAGTGTCGTCATCTGAAAAATCTGTTGAACCATCGTCGTGTGACAAATTCCAGTCTATATTTACATTATCAAACAAATGTTTTTGTCGGTTTACCACATTTTGTAACTAAAAAGAAATTTTAGGTAAAGAAAAATATAAATGAGTAAACATTTACCAATTCTTGGCAGGTATGGTGTCCCATTTCTTGGGCAATGTGTAAAGGAGTCTTATCTTGAGAATTTCGTATCGTTGCATCTGCACCACTGCGTAATAATAACTTCATTGATTCTGGTTTTTCATACAAAGCGCACAAATGCAACGCAGTGTTACAGCCAATATCCTCTGGTGAGCTCGGAGGAGCAGTTAATTTATCTAAACCTTGGGATGGAATATTTTGTATTAGAAAATCAACTGTTGGCAATGATTTTCCATTTTCTTTGACTACAGCACGATGTAATGAGGTTTCACCACAATCCTGAAAAGAAATAAAGTCAGAAATTTAAAATTAGTGACCAAAATATACCTTACAGAACTCGGGAGAACAGCATTTAAATCGACGTTTTCAGCCATCACTTGCAAAAGCAAACTTAAATCTCCATTATTTATGGCATCTTCCAGATCACATAACTTATCCCTCTCACTTCCGCATGTTTTCATGGCGTAACGTTTTTCTACATATTTGGCTCGAATAAAATTAAATCTCTCTTCCCTAAAGATTAAAATTTAAATAAAAATAATAAATAAACAAAATATTAAGCAAAGTCACTTACATACTACTGGACGGTGTAGGTTTACTTCCAAACACTAAATTAGCTTCCATAATATCATTGAAAGCCTGATTAGTCATAAAACGAGCAAGTAAAAGTTGACTAGTGCCCAAATTATCTAAAGTTAGCGATTGTATTCGAGATATATGAACACCTAAATCTCGATGAATTCCCGAACATTCGATACAAACTATTATACCAAAATTTGTGGACAGCCAAGTTGCATCATTTTGTGAATTGCAATCACAACAATGGTCATTTCCTGGAATTCGTTGAACATAACGTATAATAGCTTGTTGAAGTTCAAGTAAACTATGGTTAACTTTATCCCCCCCGCTTTTACTGCTATCATCGAACGCTTTCATAAGAGCTATTTCCTTACAATTAATTAAAACAGACATCCAAGCGTGCTGATCTGCTTCGTCCTCGGCTTGAAAGTGATATGTACGGTTATCTAATTATGAAACTTGTTAGTAACAATTTGATTAAAATTTGCAAATGTATACTAACATGAAATCAAGTCAAACCCTCTTTTATCATCTGGAACCATCTTTATTTGACAAGTGAGTAAATTTACCCGAGTTGGAGGTTTACTTTCGTCTGCATGACAAATATCCAAAAAACCTTCCGCTTGAACTCGACATTTGCGTTTTTGCCATACACGCCGCATTTTTCCTTCCGATTTTTTTAATAAGTGGCCGGTTCTTGTAACCCCATGATGTTTGTCTCCCTGTAACTGGTGTAATGAATATCCCGCACCTTTATCGGCAACAACTGGAACCTAAAATTTTTAATTAAACAACTATATCTCAGAACTCCCAAAATGTAGATGCAGCACTCTTGTTTTTGAAGGTGAATGCATCTACTCGTATTTTATACTTTTTCAACAAACAACTACAGGCGATGTTTGGATACACTATGAAGTCATACTGATAGCATATGTTACACCTGCTTCGTTCCGTGGGAGGCAAAAATTGTATCACATAAACTGACATGAAAGTGACGTGACAAGTAGCTTAAGAGCGAGTAAGTGATATGGTGAACTAACTGGCAGATCACTTGCCACGTTACTTTGGTGAGAGCTGTGCAGATCTGTCAAGTTTCGAAAATATTGTTTGCAAGCATCTTATTTTATATAAACCTCTCTCCTTTACAGTCGAGGTTAAAAACTCACCATGATTATGACTGAAAATTTTTGTTTAAAATTGTAACCATCTGATTTAATTTAAATTTAATATATTTATAGAAATAATACAACACATGATAATGAATTGCAAAAAAATATTAAGTACTATATTTTACATGAAAAATCAATGCGTTTGCCAAGACGTTTGCATTTAAAATGCTGATGAACACTTCGTTATAATGTCCATTTCACTGTATTTGTTCTGCATAAAATTAATCTCATAAATATTAAAAAGCAATTTATTAAAGCTTTGTTCAATAAACTTGCAAATAGAAAAGATAAAAGTTTTGAATAATAATAATTTTCTCGAAGAAACACTTATAAGATGTTTATATAATAATATAAATTTATTTATTATAATTATATTGTATTATATTGTAATTTGAAAAGAATTTCTTTATCAAAAAGTTATCTATTACCTAACCACTTGGATACTGTAATTAAAGATAATTTTTATACTAGGAAAGCAATTACAAAATTTAAATTTATAAAATCCCGGTATCTATCAATACATTCTTTTTACTAAAATTATACTAGAAAAATTCAAATCCAGGTATTTCCCATATATGGAAATAAACATTTGTCTACAAGGCTGGAGAAACTGACGAAGAAATGATTTTCAAAACTAAGAAACTTGATTTCAAAATCCGTTCAATAATCAATCGATTATTAGTGGTTTAAACCGTATTAAATTTTCAAAATATTTTGAAGTCGAAAAAATAAATATATAACTTGCAGTTTTTTTCAAAGAAATGTAAAATGAATTTAATTTCAACCTGATATATAATTATAAATATAATAATTTGTAACTTGAAAGTATTCAAATCAATACAATAATTTAATAAAAAAAAGGTCACAGGTTTCAAAATATGAATTTTTATTTTTTGCATTTTCTTACTATATTTTCCTAGCTAGGAGATCTTTTATTCTCTTTAGCCTTTTCAGCCGACTACAGGACAATCAGCTTCTTTCTCTGAGAGAAAGGTTTAAGCATTTAGACCCCACGGTTGCTTAATCCGAATTGGAGAATGCCTGTAACCCTGTTTTTAATAGTTGATGGCGGCAATCATCAACTCAGGGGGACCCTCGGCTTTACGTGCCCTCCAAAGCACGGTGACGGTAATATAAAAGTTTTAGACTCTCCCCGGATTTAAACCGAGTACCTTAGAGTCAGCAGTTGTTCAGCTAACCTACTAAGCTAATGACTGTCTCCTATTATTGATCTTGTATTACGGCTCATTTTTACCAAATTGACTTGAAATTGGAACCACAGACAAATAATTTTTTTATTTTTTTGCTTTCTTATTAAAAATTAAAGAAAATTATCTACATTTGAACTAATTTTGAAAAATGTAGGCGGTTCATTTTTAACATGAATTTGAAAAGAAAAACTTCTTTTATTATTGAAAATAGAGCATTTAAATGACATTAAATTTTATTTAGCTGATATGCTTTCAAATCTATAAATAAATTTTATTTTATTATGTTGCTAATTTATTATGTTAATTTTTTTAAGGTTTACTGAGTTCTGAACTCTATAGTGTAAAAACAAAGCAGCCTACTAAAAAAAATGTAAATGGTAACCTTTATTTAAATTTGATTTTAAAATGGTTGAGTGTTAGATCTATAAATTCAACGAAGGGAGCAACACAGAGCAATTAGTAGTAAAAAAAACTCCACTATTATACTATAAAAACTCCAAAATTCAATTTTAAATACATAAAAATTATTATTGACAACTGCGAGTAATATTTTTTTACATTTCAAGTCTCTTGTTATTTATAATCATGTTCCCCTTATTCCCCTATCTAATCCTTAATCCTAATCCCCTTTGTGCTAAATTTAAAATTTCTAAATCAATACACGCTGGCAAAAAAACAAATTAACAAAATTCAATCAATTAATTAGGGTAATTCCCTGAACCCATACAGGCGAACAGAGATTGTCATAATCACATTAATAAAGTTTGATGGTTTTTAAAAACCAACCAGTTACCAGTTACCAAAATTAGGTATTTTGAATTTAATGTAAAAAAGAAAAACAAATGTTGACTGACCTCTTTATCGATGCCAGGGACTGATCTAATAAGTGCTCGAAGATCGGTTAAATTTCTTCTCTCCTCTTCTTGTTTTTGTTTAATACGTTGCAGTTTAATACTTAAATCAGCTACGTAACTACCAAAATGTTCTATCGTCTTTAAGCCGTCTTGAAAATAACTAAAACAAAGCACAATCAATAAAAATAGATTTTTGTCGGCTTCGAACCTTACTTTGTTTGTGCATGATAATATTCTACTAAATTTTGTAACAAATCGATCCCTTTCTTGGTTTTAATATCATTAAATTTTATTAAATATTCGCACATTTGTAACTGAAACAATCTGCGCTCTTTTTCCATTTCATCGGCAATTTCAGCACTCGTAACTTCTGCCCTAATTAAACCTGCTTCTTTGGCTTGCTGTTTTTTCTCTTTCTCAATTTTAACGTATTTACTCTCGTAGTCTTTCCACGCTTTGTCGAAGGGTCTTCTTAAATCGCCCTTGACACCTCTCAAATCACCTTTAAGTAAATTATCGAGTGGAAACATGACGATGTTGTTAATATTTTGCATCAAAGTTTTCATTAATGCAGATAATTCTTTCGTTACTACGGCAAATTTCATGAAAGCGTTTCCGATATCGTTTTCTTGATCCTTCAATACTGCATTAGTTCCTATTTTTTCAAGTGCTCTTGCCAAGTACATTTCATTGTCGACATGAGCTAAAACGTAATGGGAGTGAAGAATGAGGTTGTGTGTAAGGCTTTAAAATTACTTACTGTTTCCCGATGTGTAAATGGCTTTAATAGCCTTTTTCATTTTAGTCAACCCATCTCGATCAAAATCTAGTGTCTAAAATTAGTTAAGCGATAAGATGATTGAGTAGGATGTACTGGTGATAATTTAATCAAAGGAAATTTAAAATTGAAACAGATAACATTGCAAATGTTAACAATTAGGTTAGGCAAATTAAAATAAGTAAAAATTGCAATTTTAAAATGTATGACTAAAAGCTTATTGATTATCAAACCTCTTCAAGTGCCGTGATTGTATTTCTGCAGTGCTGCATTCGTGAAACAAACGTAGATGTAATGGGAGAATTGTAATCTTCTCTCGTTTCGTCCACAAATTCGGAAACTCCTATTAAACTTGGCATGTTGAAAATATTTAGTAAACAATGCAGTGATGAAACATTCGACTTGTGATGAATAAATTTGTTGAAAACAAAACACTCTCTTATTTACATTTCCACTTTAAGCACAAAATTGCATAATTCAAATTAAAAAACTGTTTGCGGTTATTGCCATTCTTTATTTTTGGCGAGACAACATAAAAATTTCTACTCCCTAATTTCAACCATATCTACATACTATCGGTCCTATCGGTCTACTTTAATATCGGACTTATTTATTCACTCGTATAGCTAACTTCATTACGGACAAATACCGCACGATACGTGTGAACAAAGCAGATAAAACTACTTCCTGCACAAAATCATTGAGACGAGAGATTTATTTAACGTTCTAATTTGACATTTGTAAATCTAAACAAATACAGTTTTTTCAAAAATTTTTAATTTTTTGGGGGGGGGGGGAGGCTGATTAGATAACAATAATTTTTTACCGAAAAAGCTAAATAAATCTTAAAATCTCATATTTAATTTCACTGAAGATTGTCTACAAAATAAATTAAGATTTATTTACAGGTCAAAAGAAAATCGACCCCCCCCCGCCCTCGATATCATAATATGAACCAGGCTTTAGCCCGATTGTGTACGTGCACAAAACACAAATTAATTAATCGTTCAATAAATTGGCTGCTAACCTGAAAATTTCAGATAACAATTATTGAGTTAATAAATTTCGACATGCAGAAAAAACGTATGACTTTTCCTCGTGACAACTGCAATGTCTGAAATTTTTAAAGGTGTGGTGTGTTTATTTAGATTTCGTATTTATTTTATTTAGAAAATATTATTTGTAGAAATTAGCACAATTTGGAATAGATTGTTCGATCACAAGCAGTTTTTGTGTGGCGAAATTCAGTTTACGTTACGTGAATTTGAGGTTAGAAATAATTTTTTCGAGTTTCAATTTTGACGTTTTAAGTTTTATAGCAAAGACGAAAAGACTTAGAAGTCGACCAATTGCTGTTACTTTTGGAGAAATTAACCGACATTAGGGACGTTCAGCACAAACGATTGCAGGATTCTATCGGAAGTGGTTTAAACGACACCCAAGAAAATTTGTCTGAGATCGTCAACATCTGTGATTCGCTTACCAGTTTAGAAGAGAAATACCAGAAGGTTAGCTTTACAAGGGTAAATGTACATTTAAAACTATTTATATAATGTAAATTTTAGGATACCACGGTTGATTCACGTAAGAAAGAAAGGAAGCTGGAATGGGAGGCTTTTATTGATACTATGGCCAATTCTTGTACGGAAATAGATAACACATATAAAGAAAAGGAAGAAAAAATACGTGAGCTGTATCTCAATTTTCAACACAATTTAGATTCATCGTTTTCACAATTTTATACAAAATGAAGGACACAATTAAATGTTCTACTATTTTCATCAGGCCAACAGTAAAATTAATTAAATGCATTAAAAGCCTGCGTGATTGCTCCGACATGCCACCAGTTTTTGTTGACTTACGTAAACGTAAACCTGAAGTTACGAAACCCAATCATACAGATCCATTGGATTGTAACTTACTGACACGTTCAGATCGAGAATTTTTAAAAAGTTTAGATCTAAATCCTGCTGTACTTAAAAGTGCGACTAAAGAACCCAAAGTGGACGATGGTAACTTATTAAACGTAAAGGACTTATTGTGGCTTTCGAATAAACTTCAAGAACAAAGAAGTTCAAGTGAGGAGAAAATTTATCTTCATGATCTATTGATGGGTTCCGATATTGTTCTTCCTGAAAATGAGGAAATTCCTCGTAATGAACTACTCGAGAAAAGATGTCAATTACTTAAAAGGCAGCAAGAAAATCGAGCATATAAAGCTATGACCAAAGATGTTGATACGGTTAGGAAGCAGTTACCGGAAGACACAATTGCTTATCAAAGTAAGGAGAAACAAACTTAGCAAAATAATTTTGAATGACTCTTCTTTTCTAGTAAAGCACCTCAATCGGCAGTTGATCGCAGTGGGTCAGTTCATAATTTCCGTATTTGCTGGTTTTATGTTTGGCTTTCAAGGAATTGAACTGATGATTGGACCATTTGATTTTGGTTTTCGTTTACTTCTTGGTGTTATCTTTAGTTTGACTATTGCATTAGCAGAACTTTACTTTTTGGCTAAGAAGCTCAACGAAGATTTGAACTACAAATCCTTTATAGAAGAAAAGCAACTTCATTCCAAAATGGATTAGTTAGTATTTTAGGAAGCTGGTAAAGGTAAATTTAGTTTGGTCAATCACACTTTTATTTACATATTTATCTTATATATTAATAAAGTATTTGCAACAAGTTTTATTGGTTTCGTTCTCTCCTACATTTGAACAAAGCAGTTTATTAGTCAATTCACATTTAATTTTTGTAATCTACCAAATTTGAAAGGAAGGTAATAAAAACAGAATTGGGCAGACTATAGCTCGTGCCAAGTAGAAATAGAACCTTAAGTTCGGATATACAAGTTTTGCTGTATCTCAAAAATCAAGAAAGTTATTGCTGAAAAACGATGATTTTCGGTTCTATTTCTACTTGGCACGAGCTCTAATAAAGAAAAACCTATGGATAATTGTATAAATATGAACTTCGTTTAGCAGAAAATACTTTTTCTGTGCCACCCAGCCCTACTAAAGCCAAAGTCGGCTCTGCAGTGACTTCTTAGATTTGGATTTACTACCCTAAGTAAAGCTGAAGAAAAGTCACAGCATCAGTCTTTCTGAGTTTTTAGCAGGCAGCATTAGGAACATTTTAAATTACAGATTTTGGATTTCATGTAATAGGATTAAGAATTATTGTGTTCAATTGGCTGATGAGATTGTCTTATGCTTTACTATGTTTGTTTTGTTGTCGCTTAAGATGAGAGAAATCTGCAATGTAGTGATGATTTTTACTAATCAAGAACTCAGGACTGTAGTTGGACATTGGTCATGGAGGGGGGGGGGGAGTTTATAGAATTAACAAAAAGGTTGGCATGTGCCCGTATTTTAAATTAATTCTTGTAATGTAGTAATTATTTAGAATTACTTAACCCATCGGGGGGGAGGAGTTTAAGCCTCCAAAACCACTCCCTACCAGGAACTATTAAAACTTGTAAAATATTTGTCCTATAAAATGAAGGAATTTTTTATTGATTCCAGGAACCAGGGCCGTAATTAGTATTTTAAAAAATCTGACCCTTTCCATCATACGTCACAGGCGCGGACTGGCAGTATTTTTAGGGGCTTTCTGCAATGAGAAATTTGAAAACACTTACCTCTAGATAAACAGCTTTTTATCGAGCTGTTTTGAACTTTTGCCTAATTGATCTATAATGACGTCGACCGAATCCGATTTGTTTTTCTATTTTGATTATTTTTAATTTGTTGGAATTAAGGGGGCCCGGAATGCTCTAGCACCCAGCACCCCTGGCCAGTCCGTGCCTGTGTATGTGGTTTGAATCATGAAAATCCATTTCCATTGTTGCTAAAAAATTATAAAATTTCCGAAACTAATAATACATTTGCAATTTACAATAAATTAATAACAATAACAGAAATAACAAAAACTACAGTGACTAATGAAAATATTCGAACCCTCGTATATTAACAATGTAAATTGCACATTTCGAAACCGTTTTTTGACATTAAAATCGCTTTTGCGGCAAAATTTTATAGACATTTTTTGTTAAAAATTTTATAGTCTTCAATTTTGTACCTATACATTTTTCAATTTTGTCGCCCCGTTTTTGACTGACAGCGACTATAAAACTGTATCTCGGAAACGGTGCGACAAAATAGAAAAATGCTTATGAACAAAAATGTAGAGAATCACGTTTCCAAGAAAAAATGCCTATTAATTTTTTCATTTCGTTGCACCGTTTTCGAGATATAGATGACAATATTTTTTGTGCTTTACATGGAAGTCTTGTTTAAGTCGCTGCCAGTCAAAAACGGGGCGACAAAATTGAAAAATGTATAGGTACAAAATTGAAGACAATGAAATTTTTAACAAAAAATGTCTAAAAAGTTTTTGCTGTAACCGATTTCAAAATGTGTAATTTACATTGTTAACATAGAAATTTCTTCTATAGGCATCAATCGTAGTACTGAAGCAGAATTTCCTCTTTGGATACAGAAGCTGATCTTTCGGATTAAGAAACTTATTGCTCGTCTTGGTTTTATTATCATATAAATTATTATAATAAAATATATTATATCAAAGTCCAAAAAAATAAACAAAAGCGTAAAATATTATATATAATACTTTCGTAAATATTTTAATTAAATTGTCATTGTTACTAATATATTATTACAATTTATTTTACTTGGCGAGTTCGTTAACAATTTGAGAACACTGACCTGCCTGTTGAAGCAACAATCTACTTATACTAGTATTTCAGGTGTAATTTAGAAGTATTATTTTTTTGTCATATTTTATTAGGATATTATAATGAAAATTTTTTTTCGGAATCGTTAAAATACCGGATACCTTATTTAGGAAATATTTTAAAAAATTTTCGTTTTTAAACATTTTAATTAATGAATTTTACATAATTAGCAGAGGCGGCTTTCGGTCATAAAACTTGCTCACAATATTTAAATGTTTTCGAAAATGGTTTTAAGGGTGTTTGTTTAAGTTACACGAGCCGCCGCTGTAATTACTCATAAATAAATAAAATTAACCAAATATAAACAAAAGTATATCACGTTCCAAATATAGCTGAGGCCATAAAAAATTAAATTGTCAGGTTTTTTCTTATAAGGCATCTGAAATTATTAACAAGATATTTAGCGCAAAATAAATAAATTGTTATCTAAGAATTAAATCTGATGCAAATTGTTGAGATTTTGATAAATTTAGGAATTTTCTGTTTGGAAGAGACTAATCAATGATATAAGCAATTAAATAAGGCGAATTAAAAAAATATTAGGATTGCTTTTAAATAAACATAAATAAAGTTAACGAGCTTTTTTGCTTTCATCTATGTTTTAAATAAAATATTTATATTATAAAATTACGTTCGTCACGTTATTGGGAGTAAACGTCTCTGTATTGGAATAAATATACGCAGTCTTATTTTTATTTTATCAAAATTTATACAAATCACATTTATTTAGTCTTAAGTAAATTAGTTGTCGAAAGATTTAGGATAATCTAATGTATTTTAAAATACTATCAAAACAAAACCACCTGTAAGCTATCACAAAATGTCAATTTCGTTTTTAAAAAATTTAAATATTATATAAACATTTTTATTTTCAAGGATAATTTTAAAAATAATTTTTGGACAGGTTGCATTATTTTGCTTTTACTTGTCCACTCAAAATTTTCATTTGCACTGCGAATCGGTTATCTACACTATTTTAAATGTTTAAATATAAATACTAATATGCAGTTTAATTTCGGCTGTGACTTATTTGAAAAGAGCAGATATTTTATTTTTATATCATCATAAACTTTTGTAATTTTTACAACATAAAACGCTTGTGCAATAATATTCGTTCAATTATTGGTCTTTCGAGTGAAACATGGCCTAAAAATGCTACTAAAATTTTACCGGTTTTAACGACCCAAATGTTACATAAATCTATAAAATAAGAATTGTAGTGGGTAAAGATATAATATGACTAAAGCTCATTTCCAAAATTAAATTTAACTTTTGTTCGCGAGATCTTTTAACCTTCCTTTCATACATGCATCATAAACGGTGCTGATGAGGATAACCCAGTTCGAAAACGTTTACAGCAATTCAAAAAAAAGTACAAAACTTGTATTAAATAAATTTAAAAATAAATATTCATCATATTAAATTACATGTTTATTAATAAAAGCGCTGGCTGTAAATTGGCTTATTATTTAAATAGGTGAAATTAATTTGAACTTAAATTTGCAAAAAGCTTGCAAAAAATTTTACATGGTGTAATTTTGCAACCTAGAAATATACAAATAACCTAGTACCTACCTCAACTAATAGCTAATTTGTTAACGGGCACATTAAATATTCTGTTAACGGCACTTCAAAAAGAACAATTATTGGTTTCACTTAGTTGATTTTTGAATAATTTATTTTGTTGTTCGTTTTACAATGCATGGATGTGCATTTCATATTTTCCTTAATTAGACAACTTCATCTTTCTTCTTGAAAGTGAACAAAATTCATTTTGTATCGGTCAAAATGGGTAAAAATCTCGTTAATCTATTCACGCACATCATAAATAAACTGCCGGTTTTTTGGTTTCAATCGTCCAATTTGAAATTTTCAGTTGATCCTAATTTTCTCATGTAAATTTACCTAGACAAAATAATATTTTTGTGCGTTTGACTTTAAAGCTTTTATAGCCAGTTCGCCTTTAAAGTTTTAGATAAATTACAGGTAGAAGTAACCGAATTAAAATTAACCTACTTCAACTTTCGATTTTACATATATTGAAACATATAGAAAACTTGAAATCATGAGGGTACTTATTCTTATTTTATCAAAGTTGTTTGTAATTTTAGAGACCTGACTTTCGACTAAAAGCCATGACTATTTTTGATAATATTTTATTAGATACTAAGTCACCGTTTAACAAGATATCTTGTTTTTAGGAAATATGAGTAATAGATGAAAATATGCTTTCAATTTTACAACAATGCTGTACCAACAGTGTTGACACATACAAATTTAGGATTTACCTTTAGAATATCAGTCAAACAATATACGGTTATTTTAAAATATTAAAATTTAAAAATTCATTAGTTTTGTGTTAAAGCTTAAAAATATAGTCTGCGAAGGTACGAAAGGGCTACCCCGGGGGATCCCAACGCAGAAAATTGATCTTTGATTTCAGACGTCTTATTTAAAGTTTATTTCAACATTTTAATTACCCCATGTGGAGGTCTTGAATAGATTAACGAGATTTCTATGGCTTTACAATCCTTCAAACTCTTGGTGTCTTGGTTTTCCTTATACCCTAGAGATCGGTAGATTAACCTAGTCAACTCTGGTTAAAGTTTATTTTTGCAGTTGGTTTTGTTTTCATCACAGAAAATATTTTTTTTAAATTATAATATTTATTGTTCTTCAATCACGTCTATCTCAAACATCAACACAAGTAATAATAATAGTCATTGTTATTGCGTTGATTATTAAAACATTATAATTTTATAATATCTATTGTAAAAAATATCAGATTATTACGATTAAAGTGGTCAGATAAGAAATATTTTGTTCGATTTCGATTGGCAAAACCTTTAGAACAAATTTTTTAAATAAATTGATTAATTTTGAAATTAATTCGAAGCCGAAGTACAAAATTTTTTGAAATTTTTATCAAAAAAAATTTTTCGTCCAAAATTTTCAATTTTCTAATTATGAAAATAAAATACTAATATTATTTAATGTAGTATTAAATACTGCTCTTAAATCTCGACATGAAAAAATATTAAAATTTGTTCGCTAAAATAAAAAATAATCTCATTATATTTAATGAAGGTGACAAAATCAGACGTAATTTCCAAATTTTTAAGTATAACACTTTAAAAATTAGGATCCATTAACATAAAAATAATTGTTGTTTGTTTGGACCCCCTTCCCCTTCTAGTAAATGCATCTATGATTTTAGTGCTCCTCTACGTCATCTTATGTAAGAATTATTTTATTAATTTAAAACCGCTCCCCCTCATACCTTTCAAGTACGAAGGATACTTTGCCAGAACCTCACTTAGGGGAGAGGCTAAATTGAATTTTATTATCTTGATTACGCCAAATAAAGTGCTTAGGATTTTGAATAATTAACCCAATTTTGACCAAATTATAAAAATATTTAATATTTTCGAAATAAAAAAAATGTTGAAAATATTTTCCCCCCTCCCCAATAACACCTATGGAATCAAAAAGTTTATACAAATATTGTACAATTGGGTTTGTGAAATTTTAAAATCCGACCCTGGTGGGAAGCGAGAAGCAAATAAATGTATAATTTAGTTGTGAGTTAATTATAATTAATTATTTGTAGAAAAATGTGTTTTGAATTACACGAGGATCTATCAAGAAACAAGATAATATTTTTTATCAAAGTTGAAAACGTAATTCTTGGTATTATTTGTTGTCTGGATATTGCACTTGAGAAATGTTTTTAGAAGTAGAGCGGTGAAAATTGTTGTATTAAAATAATTTAAACGTGGGATTTTCCTAATAGATTTAATTAAAGAATTAAAAAAATAACAAAGTGATATTTTAACACGTTAACATCCGGAATTTGATTATAATATAGAATTTTCAATAATAAATTTACGTCGTATTAAGTATATTAAATTAGATAACAAACTGATAGGGTTTTATCTCCCACCTTCAGCATCGAAAGCGTAAGAGGAAATTGTTTTTTTACCTTCTTTATTTATTGACCTCGTGGCTGATGCGGCCCTGTGCTAAAATGATGAGAAAATTGCGTGTTTCCTATTATTTTTCATTAAAATCACTTTTGCTCAATTAAGTTGTTTAAAAAAGTGGTTCTTGTCGAGATTAGTCATCGGAAAAATGTAATAATAACAAGAATATTTGTGAATAAAAAACTGGTATAATTAAAATTTAAATTTTGACGATATTTTATCTTACACCCACAGTGCATCATTTGATTCCACTCCTTATCAATCTTTATGCATGTTCAGTGACCCATTAAAATATTGAAAGTTGAATGAATTTAGTAAATATGTTTGTTAGTAATAAATAGAACAATATTAGCTAATCGTAGAGTAATTTAAAATTAACAAACTTCCTGTAAGGCAGATAGATAGATAGGAGAAGAAAGAATATTATCCTGGAATTAAATTACTCGAAAATGTGTCATTTCGTTGGTTGGCTAATGCAATAATAAAGGAAAACGTGAACCTTGAAGCAATGCACTTTTACCCGCAGTGAATCATTATTAGAAATGAATGAATATTAATAAAAAAAATAAAAAAATAGTTCCACTTAAAATGTATTTATTATAATAGCTATATATCACAAATCCTTTTTGGCTCTCTTAACATACACGCTAAACAGTAACGTTTCCTGGTTTATCAGAAAAACAATTATTTATCAGTACACTCACATGCATTCATCACACATACATCAAGGTAGATTCAGCTTTTTTTATACAAAAACAGACATTTGATAAAATTTATGGTAAAGTTATTTACATGGATGAATTGTTTATTACAATGTACACTATAATGCGGATATGACATTTGGACACGACTACAACTGACAGACGCGTCTCTCGTTATTTAAAAAAAGGATGTAAAGACAGTGGTGGTTGCGGTGGTGGATGTTAGGCCATATAGCACCCATGCCTTCGACTTGCATTCATGTTTATTTAGGCACTATTGAATGTGTACGTTTAACCTTATAGATATGATTTGCGTTAAAAAATGTGTACGTAAAATAAAAATATTCATACAATGTTTGTGTTAAGTTTGTTCAATGTATAAAAATATACGTAGTGTGCAGTCCAAGCCATTTTATGATGACATACAATTAAAAAATGAGCATTAATAAAAATTTATATCTGGTCATATAGGACACAAATATTAGATTGATGAAAAGCAGTTCACACAAACATTGTGCTTTGCCAAAACAATTATTGTTCCCACGATTAGTTGAAATGAGGCCGTTATTAAAGCACTGTGCAACAACAGTAGCTTTTCTTCTCCTTTTCAGGACTAAAGTTCATCTCACGTACAATTTCTGCAAATACTTCATTTACGTTGGTCCTATTTTTTGCGCTAGCTTCCACAAAGGGACAACTCCAAACTTGAGCTAAACTATTTCCTTCGGCTGTGGAAACTTCACGTTGATGTTCTAAATCCACTTTATTTGCTACCAATAAAATGGGTACACGTTCGGTACCTTTAACCCTCGTTATCAACTCTTTCATTGTGCGAATATCTTGGAAAGTTTGATGATTAGTCAGGCTATAAACGACAACGAACCCCTGTCCATTTTTAATATAAAGATCCCGCATGCTGGCAAATTGTTCCGTACCCGCGGTATCCAAAATTTCCAAAACACATGGTGAATTATCCACTTCGATTTCTTTCCTATAAAAATCTTCGATTGTTGGGTCATATTTCTCCATAAAACAACCGGAAACGAATTGCACAGTCAGCGCACTCTTGCCAACCCCACCCGATCCGAGGACGACTACTTTAAATTCGCGCATTGTTCTAAACTCACTTTGTTCACTTCACAAAACTAACTAAACGTACGACTAAATCACTTTTCGAACATAAAATTTTTCTCGGATATTGACTAAATTAAATAGATTGCAAACGGCCATTTCAATAATCGTACAAAATCACGTCGCCATCTTAGCAACTTGACTAAAGTGTTATACTGTTTTTCACTGTCGAAAAATCACGAGATGATAGTTCGGCTCCCTTTTCACTATGGTGGGGTTTTCACTTCCAATAATTATTGTTATTTTGTAATATACCAAGCAGATATATTTTAGGTGGATCTTCTTCTTTTTACAAAAAATACCAAAAATATTAAAATACCTCACCCATTACTCCAGAAAAATGTTCGTCTTCACTAAAATAAATACTCGGATAAAATATCTCGCCGAGTACTACAAAATAGATAAGCCAATATAAACACCGATAAATATTTATCTGTCAAACTATTGTTTACTATATCCAGGTCTCTATTAATTATTCAACACATTCCACATTTTTTTTCAAAAAATAAATTATAAGGGCCGGCTTTACCAGGGGCGTATTTATATTTACAGATCCTCACTTGCCCAGCTTCCCTCAAGCGTGATTTACCGTTTCCCATAGAAAAATTAATTTTTAAGCATATAAAATCGGTTTTACAGGAAAACTTTTTAGAGATTTCTTGTTGCAAATTTCATTGCCTTCAATTTTGTTCATATGCATTTTTTTATTTTGTCGCACCGTTTTTGACTGACAGCGACTTAAACAAGACTCTGTAAAAACAATATTGTCATCCATATCTAGGAAACGGTGCCACAAAATAGAAAAATGCATAGAAACAAAAGTGTAGAGAATAAAATTTACAAGAAAAAATGTTTATTAATTTTTTAAGTGTTTTGCATCCTTCTCGAGATATAGATAAAAATATTTTTTATACCTATTTTGCATAGAATTTTGTTTAAGTCGCTGTGAGTCAGAAACGGTGCGACTAAATTAAAAAATGCATAAGAACAAAATTGAAGACAATAAAATTTGCAACAAAAAATGTCTAAAAAGTTTTCCTGTAAAATTGGTTTCTGTTTGACAAGAAACGGCTTCAAAATGTTCAATTTACATTGGTAACAGGAGTGTCCAAGTCCAAGTTTAGCCAATAATACTGCCCTGCTTCTTCACCTTGAGATATTTTCAAAATCTATGTCTATAAGATAAATTATAAATTTACAAGATAAACAATCAGATTTTTGATTTGTTAGAATTTGATAATCAAGATTTTAAGGAGACCATTCGCCCCCAGCCCCATTGTGACCGCCCTTGGATGTGAGAACTCAAAACCTCGCTTTCACTCATCAATCTGTAATTTTCTGCTCGGCCAAAATGCCAAAATGTGGTAGGTACCCATCAGTTACCTTTGTTTTGATCCCAATTATTGAAAAAAAAACGAAAAATTTTTTTAATCCTATGTAAAATAAGCCCATGCGAGGCCAAAGGCCGAGCCAAACTTATTTAACGTATAAGTGAATAAATGGCAACTTAACTGACTATTATTTATTTATGTAGGTAGCAAATATTTCATTTATCTGGTTGGCGATACATAAAAATGTAGGTAACCTTGCAACCATAAAAAACTTTTGTTTTTCCCGCTTCGACCAAAACACCACTTCGCCCTTAGTGATGCATTCAGTTGCCGCTTTTTTATATAACGGTCGTGGGTGACATTGTGATGATATGGAAATTAATCTCTAGTTTGAAGTGAAGAAAACCTAATTTTGCAAAAAAGTCATTTAACAAGTGATTTTTTGTTATTCATAGTTTAATCTTGATTCGAAGTTACACAGACATCCGTTGGATATTTAATTTGCAAAACCCTAACCTAATTGCCAAAGCAGCCGAAAATATGGAAGGTGACGAAACCGACATGGATGTCGATGAAGATATATCCACCTTACATCACAATCCACACACCCCAAGACCTGATTATTATGCAATGAAGCATTTACGGGTTGTCCTTGTGGTGGAAACATTTATCAAGGTAAGGAATGTTTTTGATTATCAGCAAATTCAGCAATGTCAGATAACAAAACAGATTACCCTTTTTTGCACAGTTTGCATTTAAATATAATTGAGCTCAGCAAATTACATCTTCAATTTACTGCTTCCCCACAAAGGGCTTATCTGATTTTTTGCCAGCGCTGGGCCCCCCATATATTCTTCCTCTGTAGTTTTGAAATGGTGACCTCGTTTAGTGGCGCAAAGCTAAATGGCTGCTTAGCCTGCTATCTTTGGATAGCAATTATGCCAGTGCAATATAAAGTGTAATATAAAGTACTGCAAACAGCTGCGTTACTTATAAAGCATGAATCATGAATCCATCTACTATCTCTCTCTGAAGATTTGTTGTTGAAATTAACTGCGTTGTGACATCGCCGACTTATTTATACTGTAGTGGGCGGTAATTATTTAGTTTCGCACCTGGGGACCTGGACAGATGCATTTTTTGCGGCGGCCTTGATTGTGTTACTAATTATTGTTAAAGAGACTTACCGGGTTTTATTACTTGACTTTTCTTGGTTAAAGAAAAACAGGTACAAATATTTCGGTGGAGTGTTTCATTTAAATTTCGTTCCAAATCACTTTATATATTCGGAAAAACTACTCTTTTGTATGGAACGAATTCGTAGCACACCTCAATATGACGATTACTTTGTACTTTGCATATCGTTCCATAATGCGCTTATGAAGTGCGCACCAGAAAGAAGTCTAATCGAAACGATTTAATAATATAATTAATTTTAATTAAATTAATAAATAATCAAAAATTCAAATCTTCTAAGATTGAAGACACTTGTTTTGTGGTAAAATAAAACTTCTTTAAATATGCGGTCTGTGAGACCGGAGCGTATTGTGTTACAAAATTCGATGCGGATATTATTGGGGAGAGGGCAAAAATACCTAAATTTACCCAAAAAATTCTGTTTGCAACTATTTTTTTAAATAAATGTATAATATTTAAGTAAATTTGTGTTAGAAACCGAACAGCAGCAAAACTGCAAATTTCATAGTTTTATCTTTCCTGATGATAACAATTATATTACAAACATTCTCGAATATCAAATTCCATACGATAAGCAAGGAATACAACATATTTTGTTATATAATCTGTGGTTGTAGACACGATTCTTCCAGTTTGTCTACTGCTATGAGCAGTCACTAATGTGAATTTAT
This sequence comes from Cantharis flavilabris, assembly GCA_949152465.1. Lineage (NCBI taxonomy): Eukaryota > Metazoa > Arthropoda > Insecta > Coleoptera > Cantharidae > Cantharis > Cantharis flavilabris. The sequence goes on along the minus strand of OX424441.1, from coordinate 1,296,690 downwards.
AGTGTCCGTAGTTGTAAATCAATTTTTAGAAGAAAAATGTTCAAATATAAATACTTTTGGGTTGATTTCGAATCGGTAAGTTTATATTGTTTATATCTGATGGAATACTTGTTAATTTTTTCAAACAATTTACTGAAGGTTTAACAGCTGGCGTATAAGTTAGGTAGACCCGTAATCTTGTCTGTCTGTAGCCTGTAGGTCATAACTTCGGGCTGGTCGAATTTTGATGCGACGTTTTTTAAATGATAGAGGATCGAGTAGTTCCTTGCAAAGGCTCCTATTACATCCTTTTAATACTTGAACCGCCATGCGGTGTTATGGACCGCTAAAAAGTTCTAAATATATTTACAATGATTTTTCATGAGTTACTTTATATTAGTTATTAAAATCATAGTTTAAACTTCTACTTCTGGAATTCCTAACAATTTGTCATGACAAATATTTCCACCTGGTGTTGATGTATATTTTGTAAAAATTTGTTTTACATTGTTTTCTTTAGGAAAGTTTATAAGGACTTTTAACCGGGTGTCCAGTTCAAAACTAATATTATTTGAATTTTCAGCAGGGATGTAGCAACAGGTGGTGCGAGTGGTGCCGCGCATCAGGGCCCGGGCCCAAAAGGGGGCCCAGTGGCCCCTTTATCATAATTTTAAATTAATCAATCTATAGAGTCCGGCCCGCTTGCACCAGGGCCTGTTTTGCCTCGCTACGTCCCTGATTTTCAGTTTAATCCTCTTCCCACCAGCTAATCCTAAATTTAAAGAATCCTCGTTCATCTAAAATAAAAAATATTGGATTTACTGAATCTGCTGATGAGGTGGTTATAAGGAAAAATCGAAAGATGAAATAAAAAATAATTTTTTTCGGAAATAATTCCAAAACTTCACGAAAATCTTCAAGAACTGAAAAATAGGATAACCCAAGAATGATTCCAAAATAGGTTGTACTATTGTTTGGCCAATAATGGAAAACATTTTGAAAATATTATTTCATGAATTTTTTTAAATTTATTTTTCTCATCAGTCTTTCAATTTTTACCTCTAATTTTTTTTTGATTTAAATAAATTTTTGTTTCAAAAATTCAAAAAAAAAACAAAATTCATCATTTTGATGAAAAATTCATGGTATTGATGAAAAAATATGATGAACAATTTTTCAGTGTTTAATTAAGAAAAAAACATTTTACTGCCAAAAACAGACTATATAAATATATACTATATACTATATACTACTATATACTATATACTACTATATACTATATACTACTATATACTATATACTACTATATACTATATACTACTATATACTATATACTACTATATACTATATATTATAATAACATATAATATATAGTATACTATCACATATTGTGATCCAAATAATATGAAAGGCATTAGCATTTGTTTTTCATTTTTCAGTTTTTTGGTGTTTTGACATTGTCTTATAATATATAGTTTACTCTGTGGAACTACGTCACAGTTTATATTTTGTATATAGCGGAATCGAAAATGGTTTTACCTTTTCGTCCTTGCCTAGATAGTGACTTGCGTAGTTCTCTTTCACCCTACATTATAATCTTGTATTGATGATTACCAATTTGTCATATCATAAATATTTTCAAATCTTTAGTTGAAAAATGGCCGCTGTGTTGGTTTAAGTTACTGTGTTGTAAAAATACGTCGATCTACTCTGCTATAGTTTTTATTTGGGAATTAATTTTTTATATTTTTTATTTATACCGGTAGCGTTTAAAATATAGCAATATGGCTAGTGTATCCTATCAAATAGCCAATTTGCTTGAAAAAGTACGTAATTTACTTTCTGGTTTAGGTTAACTCTTAATTCTATTAATTATCAATTATCTTTTTTTCCTTTTTTTGCAGATGCAATCCTCCGACAAAGATTTTCGGTTTATGGCCACCAATGACTTAATGACGGAGCTCCAAAAGGATAGTATAAAATTGGATGATGATTCGGAACGGAAGGTTGTTCGAATGTTACTAAAACTTTTGGAAGATAAGAATGGCGAAGTTCAAAACTTAGCTGTTAAATGGTAATTTCTTTTAAAACTTATTTTGTAATTAAGTAAACCCAAGTTTACTTCTTAATTATTGAAGTATTTTTTGTTTATCTTCTTTCAGCCTAGGACCATTAGTAAATAAAGTAAAAGATTTTCAAGTGGAAACTATTGTTGAAGCTCTCTGTACAAATATGATATCAGACAAAGAACAATTGCGTGATATTTCGAGTATTGGACTTAAAACTGTTATTGCAGAATTGCCTAAAGCTCCCGGGGGACTCTCCTGTACCATATGCAAACGCATTATTGGTCATTTAACAACAGCAGTGGAAAGAGTAAAAACATAAGGAATATTCTATAACTTGAATTTTTATTTATTTCTGTTTTAGGAGGACGTTTCGGTTCAACTAGAAGCATTAGACATAGTTGCCGATTTATTAGCTAGATTTGGTAGTGTTCTGTCTTCATTTCACATTTCTATTTTAAGTGCATTACTACCACAACTTTGTTCAACTCGCCAAGCTGTACGTAAACGTACCATAGTGTGTTGCAGTAATTTGGTCCTTTCATGTAACAACACTTTGTATGTTAAATTATTGGATCATCTTTACGATGGACTAGCAGGTAGTTTCAATAACCCACAGAGTCGTACAACTATACAATGTTTAGCCGCCGTGTGGTAAGATTTTATTTAAAAACTAAATACAATTATAACTAAATAATTTTTGTAGTCGCCAGTCTGGTCATCGATTTGGTGAACATATCGAACGGTTCGTTCCATTAATTCTACAATACAGTTATCAGGATGATGATGAAACTAGAGAGTTTTGTTTGCAAGGTTTTGAAGCTTTTGTTCAACGTTGTCCGAAAGAAATCACTCCTTACATACCGGAGATAATCAAACTGTGTTTGAAATTTATGACTTATGATCCAAATTATAATTATGATTCGGATGACGGTGATGAGGAATTTAATAATTCTATGGATATGGCAGATGATGAAGACGATGAGGATGAAGATGACGAATACAGCGACGATGATGATATGAGTTGGAAAATAAGACGTGCGGCTTCAAAATGTTTGGAATCTGTTATTTCTAGTCGTCACGAACTACTACCGGATTTCTATCGTACCTTATCGTTAGCTTTAATTGATAGATTTAAAGAACGTGAAGAAAATGTTAAATCTGACGTTTTTCATGCATACATAACCTTACTTAAACAAACAAAAACATCTGCTGCTGTTCACGTTGATCCCGATTCCATGGAACAAGAAGCCCCTATTTACTTACTTCAACAACAAGTACCTTTTATTGTGAAAGGTGTACAAAGTCAAATGAAAGAAAAGAGTATTAAGACTCGTCAAGACTGTTTTCAATTACTTAAAGAGCTTTGTAATGTTTTACCCGGTGCATTAACTCTTCATATAGGAGACCTTATCAATGGAATTCAATATTCCTTAGGAGATAAAAACTCAAGCAGCAACATGAAAATTGATACTTTATCGTTTATTTATTGCTTATTAACCACACATTCGGAAGATGTTTTTCATCCTCATATGCACGTTCTCTTACCACCGGTGGTTAACGCCGTTGGGGATAGTTTTTATAAAATCACTGCCGAAGCTTTACTTGTATTACAAGAACTCGTCAAAGTGATCAGACCACTAAATAAACAATCAAGTTTTGATTACACTCCTTTTATACGAGATATTTATGGTTGCACCTTGGTGAGACTTAGGGCATCCGATATCGATCAAGAAGTCAAAGAACGAGCCATCTCTACGATGGGTCAAATCATTAGCAGTTTAGGAGATTCTCTTCAAGACGAACTTCCTGTCTGTTTGCCAATATTTTTAGATCGTCTAAAAAATGAAATTACACGTCTTACCACTGTCAAGGCACTTGCAAACATTGCATCTTCGCCTTTAAAAATAGACTTGCCCATTATTGTAAGCTACTTTTTTGTCAAATTTTTACCATAAATTATAGTATTTATTTTCAGAATGATGCTGTTCCAGTTCTGGGTTCGTTTTTACGAAAAAATCAAAGAGTTTTAAAATTAAGCACATTGTTATTATTAAACTGTCTTATTAAAAATTATCATCATCGAATTTACGTTGACCTGTTACAATATGTAGTTACCGAATTACCACCTCTACTCGACGAAGCCGATCTTCACATAGCACAGTGGACCCTTACACTTTTAAAATCGATAGCACATTATCATCCCAGAGCTTTACAAGATATTTCAACCAATATATTACCTGAAGTTCTCAATTTGGTACGGTCACCATTACTGCAAGGCAAGTTATCTTTTTTTTTTTTTTTAAATTGTTTTAATAACTTTGAATTTGTAGGTGCCGCTTTGGTATCCATGTTGGAATTTTTCCAAGCTTTAGTTGTTTGTCGTTTACCAGGATTGGGATATAATGAACTTTTAGCATTATTATTGTTACCCGTTTCTCATTCTCCTAACAACCAATCTCCACTTCATAAGCAAGCATATTATTCTTTAGCCAAATGTGTAGCTGCAATTACTGTGAAATGTAAAAATCAAGCACTTCCAATTGTGAGCCAATTCATTCATAATATTCAAGTTGCCAGATCTGATTCTCAACACATATTTTCTCTTCTTATTGTTGGCGAAATTGGAAGGGAAATGTAAGTATTATCGATAAAATTAATCCATGATAAAATTATTTTATTTTTGTTTCAGCGATCTCACGTCGGTGAGCAATTTGAAAGAAGTCATTTTGGAGTCGTTTTCTGCAATATCGGAGGAAATCAAATCTGCTGCTAGTTACGCTTTAGGAAGTATTGCAATTGGAAATTTGCAACAATACCTGCCCTACATATTACAAGAAATACAAGATCAACCAAAGCGTCAATATTTATTACTTCATTCTCTTAAAGAAGTGATTACATGTTTATCTTCGACACGTGAAGGTATCAAACAGTTACTTCCTTTTGTTCCTGCTATTTGGCAACAATTATTGCTACACTGTGAATGCATTGAAGAAGGTACACGAAATGTGGTGTCCGAATGTTTAGGAAAACTTACATTAATTGACTCGACTAGTTTATTACCACAATTACAAGGATATTTGAGTTCTTCATCTCCACTTATGCGAACCACGGTTGTCACTGCTGTCAAATTTACGATTTCAGATCAACCTCAAGCTATAGATCCTCTTTTACGACAATGTATAGGCCAGTTCCTTAATACATTACAAGATCCAGACTTAAATGTGCGGCGAGTTGCACTGGTTGCGTTTAACTCGGCTGCACATAATAAACCATCTTTAATCAGAGACTTACTAGATTCTGTTTTACCTCATTTATACAGCGAAACAAAAATTAAAAAAGAACTAATTCGTGAAGTTGAAATGGGTCCCTTTAAACATACGGTGGACGACGGTCTTGATATACGTAAAGCAGCTTTTGAATGCATGTACACCCTTTTGGATTCGTGTCTCGACAGAATCGATATATTTGTATTTTTAAATCATGTCGAAAGTGGGTTAAAAGATCATTACGATATCAAAATGTTGACGTATTTAATGGTGGCTCGTCTTGCACAAATTTGTCCGGGCGCCGTCTTACAAAGTAAGTCCTTTAATTTTTTTCTTAAAATTTATTTGATTAACTGTGTTTTTTAGGATTAGATGGTTTGGTGGATCCATTACGAGTCACATGTACCATGAAAGTGAAAGCAAACTCTGTTAAACAAGAATACGAGAAACAAGATGAATTAAAGAGGTCCGCTATGCGTGCCGTTTCAGCATTGTTGATGATTCCTGATGCGGGTATTTATTTTTAAAATCATTATCTTTCTTTTTGTGACGCTTGTTTTCTAGATAAAAATCCACACTTAAACGAATTTGTAGCCCAAATAAAAAATACACCAGATTTGCTGCCAATTTTTGAATCAATTCAAAAGGATGCAACTAGTAGTCACAATGATTACATTTTAATGGATCAGAGTTAATTAACAATTTTTTTTTAATATGATTCTTTTGAAAAATTTATTTTTGCGACCACTTAAACCGCATTGAAGAAATTTTGTAGTAACAACAATTACTTTTTAAAATAATTCTGTGTTCGATGAATACATATTTATTAATTACAAGCTTTGTGAACTCTATCGAGGTGTTAATTTTACAAATTACTGAAAAAAATTTTAAATTTTCAAATGCGAGTTTCAAATTTTGTAAATTTTGGTTTTTTTCTGTTTTGAAGGGTTCATCATATATTTCGTTATTGTTATTTTTTTAATAATTTATATGCAATGTGTAATTGAGTTATTATAGATTTCTTTAATAAAAATTAATTGTAATTTTAAGTTGTGCATTTTTACTACAAGTAAATTCCAACATGTAGTATGTCTTCCTTCCACAGTTTTCGTGCATTAGTAGTCAACCTTACAGGCTGCTAACATCGCCTTCGAACCCTCCTCCTTTATCCAGCCTTGGGACTGGCAACCTCCACTGCTGAGCTACTCAATCCACCCAGCGGAGTTATATTGTACAATCGACAATTTAAATCTCTAGTTACCCCCTTGTATTTGCCTTGGCTCATATTGAATATTTTTTCAATTAAAAATTCATAATTACACTACTTGATCAATATCAATTGTAAATTAATATACCCAGGAAGTTTTGGCTGACCACTTCATTTTATAAACGGTTGGAATAAAGTTCTAGCTCCACTCTGACTGGAGAGCAGTGTTTCCCAAATGTCTCGAAATTGTGGACCCCCAAAATTGAACATTAATGCTTTATTTCTTACTTTTGTACCAAAACTGTTTCTGGAGGATTCCCATAATACTAGTGTCTAAGTTAGTCTTCTTTAAGTTACTGTAACTCGAAAACGGTGCCACGAAATAGAAAAATCTATATGAACTATAATGAAGAGAATCAAATTTTCTACAAAAACTCTTTTATAAGTTTTTCTATAAAAGCGAGTTTTATTTAGCCACTGTAAGGATTTCCCTTACTAAAAGTAAAATATTTGAAGCAATGGTTCCAAATTGCTCCGACCGATTTCAATAAAAGATGGTAAATGGTAAAAGAATTTTAATATTTTTCATTTTGATAAATGAGTAACATCTACACTTTAATATATTACATTGTTATAAAAAGATTATTAAATCTAATTTTTTTTGGAGGATAGTAAAATTGCACTCAAGTGCATTACAGATTTAATATCAATAACAAGGATTGATATTTTTTCTAAATTCATTATTATAATTAAGAAAAAATTGTACAAATTATCAAAGTTTAATTATAATTACACACTATCCATTAATTTAGATGCAAGAACAAATAACAACAAATTAATAGGAATAAAAATAAAAAAATTTTACAAAATTCATCTAGAGTAAATGCAATGTACATCATTATTATCAATTCTACATCACAAGTTCTTGAATATAAAATAAAAACAAAGTAAATGTGGTTTAAAAATACAAAAATGATCTAAACTTTTATAAAAATCGAGTTTATTATTTTATATAATATATGCATATTAATAATGCCTCGAGAAATAGGTAATAAAAGAGAAAATAAAAATTTTAAAAACACATGCAACAATAAGAAACGAATTTTATTATCTACACAATACAGTTTAGTTAATTCAAATTCAGTTCAATTACGTATTTTTTTGATACAAAGCTAGAACATTTGCCACAAAACGGACAAACTAAAAGTCTGTTGCACCAAAATAGAACACAATTTTTAAATGGAACTAACTTTACACTTAAAAGAAGTGTTTTTCGTTATGAAAAATTATAGCAACCACCAACCCTTATTATATACAATTGTTTGAAAAATCAAAAACTAAAATAGGTATCTACTAATAAAATGAGTTTTTTTTTTTGGGGAAAAAATGTTTTGAAAATACAATTTTGTACTATAATCTTGATAATGTCATTAAAACTAACGTTGCACTAATAAAAGGAATTTTGATGTCGATTAAATCTAGTCATAAAAATTATCACTCGACATATTCTACACAAATAACTACCGGTTCAGTCTTTGTACAAATAAATAAATGACGAGTACTTTCTAAATGACAAAATCACAGGCTACAGCGTATGTTAAATAAGTAAAATTGTGTTTTAATAAAAAGTGACTTTTGCATTGAGACGCTTTAAAGGCACAAAAGCGAAAAAACTTAGGGTTGATAACTGCTATTAAGGTGAACAAACATCAACCAAACACAAAAATCACTAACGTCATTAAAAAATACAGATGAAATTACATAAATTGGTTTACACACTATAATTATATTGCATCACTTGAAAAGATTGTCGATAAAAATTATAACGTTTATGCCACTATTTACATCGATGCTAGCACGTGGTCTCAAGTACAGGGCAACGACAAATGCTAGGACAAAGTGATGAAATGCCATTACATATAGGAAGGGACTGCGCCTTTAGCGGGGGCGCTGGCCAAGAGCGAGGCGAATTTTGAGCACTGGTGCATTGCCGTTCTTTACGAGCAATCATACCACAAAGAGCCCACGGCGAAAAATGTGATGAAGGGCAGTATGTAGGTGATGCGGGTCGACACGTGGTCAGACCCGCAGCCCCGGGCTAGAGTAACTTCTCGCCGGTAGAACTGGTCGTACCAGAACTTGCCGTGCAGTCATCCGTCGCCAGCAGCTGTCAGTTAACTAATTCCACATTTACAAATTGCTTTAGCCTCTCCAGGTAAACGTTGTATAATTCGACATCGTTGTGTCCGGCACCCTGTCACAAAATTAATTTAATAATAGAAAGAAATTCAACTAAATACCTTTAATTTAACTCACTTCGACCCACAGTGGTTCCACCGCACGTGGACACTTTTCAAATATTGTGAGTCCGTGCGAAAAGTCTATAACTTCATCTTCGGTACCATGAATAACTAATGTTGGAGATGTCACTTTTGGAACTTTGTCGATACTGTAAAAAGTACGTTAGGGTAGGAAGAGCAAAATTTTATAAAAGTTACCTAGGAAATGCATCAAAAAACCAAGTTCTTTTAGTGTTTGGAAATGCAACGCGCATTCCAGACATAAGAGGCGAATGTAAAATGACTGCACCAACTTCGTAACGAGCTGCAAGATCTACCGTAGGAACGGTGCCTATGCTTTGTCCATATAGAATGATATTCTCTGGACTGATTCCATAACGAGTTCGTAGTGCTAACCATGCAGCATCGATATCTGCATAGAGATTCTTCTCTGAAGGCTTACCGGCACTTACACCGTAACCGGAGTAATCGTAACTGAATATATTACAATTAATACGAGATCCTAATCCCAAGTAAAAGCTACTCATTTGTCCTAAGTCGACCGCATTTCCGTGAGAAAATAAAATAGTAAACCTGGCAGTACTACTACAACGCACAAACAGACAAGCAATTCGATTACCCCTATTAGTCCTTGTAAAAAAACCTTCTACATTTTCTTTCTCCCGTTCTGAATATTGCCATTCCGCCCTATCGGTAAGCGTTAGAGCATATTTACCACTTCCATCTGCATGAAAATCATAAGTTGGTTCAGGAGGCAAAAATGCTAATTTAGCCGCAATTCTACTAGGACAAGGTGGGCAGCAAAATAAGCAGCACAATTCACTTAAACTTAAACCATTCATCTTAAATTATTACAACAATCGATTTATACTACAACACCAATAAACAAATAATAAAATGTTTACTAAGCAACTAAAATAACGGAATTCTGACGTTCATTGTTGACAACGCCATTTTGAAGGGGTTGTTCACATCGTCGCCAAAAAGTACTTTATCATGCATTTTGTCAAAAAATTCTCGATAACTAAATTTACACGTGAAATTTTAAATTGCAATCTGTTTTAAATAAGTTACACCGTATAATGCTCTATTTCAAAAAATTACATTTAATCGACATTAATAATTTATTGCCTACTTTTTTTTAGTTCATTTACATCAAACCTATCAGTGATGTCAAACAAGTCAAAAGTCAATCGCTTTTTTACTACTAACTCCAATTAAAACTTTTATCTATTCAATGCACCGAATAATTAACTAGACTAACTTTCTTCCAACTTCCCTGAGTTGGTGATTCCCACAATCAACAATGAAACTGGGTCACAGGCACATTTCTCAATTTGGATTGAGAAAATTCAGGCAAATCTGAGGAAATCCAATTTAAAAGTTGGAGAACCAAATGGTTTAGTTGCTGATCCACACTTTTTCTTGTTGCATGAAGAAGTAACTAATTGTTTGAGAACTTCTGACAAAATCAAAATGGTTTTTGTATTACCGCACATTTTGATTCAGCAGCTGTTGTGTGTAATTTAATATGTGTAAATTAACGAATTATTTGTATTAAAGTGCTAATTTAAAATGCGGTGGTGCAAGTGCTTGTCCTGTCCGAAATCAGAAGTGGAGGATGTGACCACTCTGGATTTTAGTTGCAGTGCACTAACAGAAGTACCTCCAATCGTTTTTAATTTTGAACGAACGCTAGAAACTTTACTTTTAGATTACAATAAAGTAAACAATTCAAATATTTCAAATATAATTTTATAACCGTTTTGTTTGTAGATAACAGAATTACCACGAACTTTGTTTCAATGCGAAGAACTTTGTTACTTGGGTCTTTCTGACAACGAAATAGAAACTTTACCTCCACTCGTCGATAAACTTACAAATCTCGAAAGTCTACTTTTGAGTAGAAATTGTGAGCGAATATCTCAAATTGATTTTTCTTGTTCAAATTTATAAGTTTGAATTTTTAGGTTTGGGATTTGAAAGTATTCCTTCAAATTTACACCGTTGTCAGAAGTTGAAAGTTTTACATTTAAGTTCGAATAGTCTTACAAAAGTGCCTAGCCCTATAACAAGGTTGGTTGCGTTGAAGGAACTTTATTTAAATAATTGCGATTTGGAATTTTTGCCAGCTAATTTTGGTCGTTTACATAATTTACGCATATTGGAATTACGAGAAAACCATCTTACCACTCTACCTAAATCCTTAAAAAGGTTATCTGACCTACGAAGGTTGGATATAAGTAGCAACATGTTAAAAAAATTTGTAAGTAAAATTTGTTAAATTAAAATATTTTCACTCGAGAACTGTTTTAACAATAATTATTTTTAGCCCGAAGTAATTGGAACCATGACAAATTTGACAGAACTTTGGTTAAACGACAATTTTATAAGCGAAGTTCCCGATTCTGTCGGAAATCTCCACAAACTTTCACATTTTGATATTTCCTGTAATCGCCTTGAAAAAGTGACAAATAATATCGGCCTCTGCAGTTGTATGACGCTACTTCTATTATCTATGAATGATTTAAAGGAACTTCCACGTGCGATAGCAAATTTACCGCTACTGCATACGTTGAAAGTTGATCACAACCTTCTAGAAACGTTACCGCTGAATATTGGAAAATTATCTAATCTAGAAGAATTAGATGTCCAATTTAACAACTTAAAGTCGTTTCCTAATTCGATTGGAATGTTAAGAAAGTTGAGTTCTCTTGTTGCTAGTCAAAATTCCATTTCATTTTTACCCACAGGTAAGAAGACAAATTTCTTGCTTTGCATATTGCTGACGGTTTCTTTATAGAAATAGGTAGCTGTATTTCTCTAAGTGTTTTAAGCCTACACTACAATGTTTTGATGTACTTACCCGAAGAAATTGGCCATTTACAAAAACTAACCTCGATTAGTTTGATTAACAATCGGTTACGATACTTACCCATTACGGTGCTCAGTTTGCAGAAGTTAAAAGCACTTTGGTTGTCGCACAATCAAAGTCAACCTTTGGTAAGGTCGCTATTTTGATTAACAAGTAGAAGTTAAAATAGGTTTTTGTTTAGATAACTTTGCAAAAGGATGTGTTGGAAAGCGGACAAGTAGTTTTAACTTGTGTATTTTTACCTCAAATGGAAATGCCTTTACAAATTCCTGAAACGACAGAGGCGGTGGTGCCGAGTGGCCGAAAAATTGGTTTTATGGAACCCAACATGTCCAATGATTTACCTGCCAAACTTAATAGAATTCCGACACCTCATCCTAAAGCATTTGTCAAATATCAACGTACTTTGGAGAATACTTTAAGGCGAAATCAAGAAAGTATTCCACAAAGTATCAGCGTTGATGCTGTTTATGTGAAAGAAGCAAGTATTAAGCCCATGAAGAATGCTAGTAATGAAACGGACTCCATACAAGGTAATGACTTGAACAGGTTCAATTCAGGTTTTTAGAAATTTGTTTCAGTTCCCCTTATGCAGGACGTCGAAACTGTTACTTATTCTCACCACAAAAGGCCCTTGGAATTTGTCGAAGAGCCACACGAAAATACCTACTATGACTCGATAAAAAAACACGAACAAGATTTAGGTAGCCAAAATAACGATGAAAGTGAATATATTCCGTCTGTAGGAAGCGTTTGTACGATGACTTCATTAGAGAATGGAATGAGCAATCTTCAGATTGATGAAAATTTGTATAACGTTTCAATTAAATCGTCAATTTCGAATGAAAAAGAGTTAAGCTACGAAGCTTTACAGACTCACATGTTAAGTATGAAACCAAAACAACCTCCACCGTACCACATAGCAGCTGCTTACTCGCGAGACGCTCATCTCTTCGTTAACTCAAGTGAAAAGTCAGAAAATGAATTGGAACCCAAACACTTTACTCAAGATCAACCGTCCAACATTTTAAACCCTCAACCAAAACACGCACAGTGCCAGATGGATTTTAAAAACTCAAACCAGGGTGGTGGTGGTGGCGGCGGCTTTGAAAATGGAAATTATAACGAAAACATTGAAATAAACATAAGAATTTTACAGATGACGACTGCCTTATTGAAAATTGACGCTCACAACCCAATATCACGCAATATATTTGACAAATTTCACAAGTTATCCAATTTAGTAGACGAAAACCAAAACTCCGGTGATATTTTGACTCTCAAACTGAAAATTTTGAAGACGACCGAATCTTTACTGTGCTCACAGGATTACATTTCGTTAAACAAAAAATTTATAATGCAAGGTTTAGAACAAATACAAGAGAATTTGGTCGTGTGTCCCTCGCTTATGGAACAATTTGTAGATAACAATGAGAACAATGTGGAATTTAAGGAAAAATTAATCTTAATCGATATTGTAGCTATTTTGTTAGATTTCGATGGTGAAAATTACGAATTTTGGGACATTTTCAATCAAGTCTTACAAATTGAGAAGGTTCTTCCACAAAACCACCAGGTTGAGTTGACTAAGATAGTTAGAAATCGTTGTTTTCTACAAGCGAAAATTATATTGCTCAAAATGGCCATTCATTTTTTGACCGCTAAAACTATCGATAAAGAATATAAGTATAATTTAGGTCGATTTATGCAGCTGCAACGAAGATTGCATTATAATATGCGGGATTCTAATTTGAACGGTTTTGTGGAGAAGAACAACGCAAATTTAAGTTGTATGCGGAGTGCACAGAAGCATCAAAATGCTAATTGGTTGTTTGGAGTTCATAGAAATACAAAAATAATTAAAATTGAATTGACTCCCTGTTGTTATGTTCTTGGATTTTCCATTAGCCACAACGAAGAGGTAATTCCATCACACATTTCTGTTTCAATATTAAAAAATATTTTTTTACAGGGTGTTTTTGTTAATGAGGTTGATAAAAATGGAAATGCTTTTCAAAAATTATATACCGGTGATAAAATTCTCATGCTGGATGACAGAGATGTATCAAAAATGAATCCGGAAGATGCATTAAAAGCCGTCCAAATGTGGGGTCCTGAAACGGAAGTGTTTCTTATCTCGAGAAGTTAGATTTTAATATAACTCAAACTTGAATGTGATTCAAAATTAACGTTTTTAAAACGTTAGTACTTGGCTATATGATATTATTAGATATTTTAATTTGATAGACTGCTCTAAGTAGAAATCTCAAGCTGAGTAGTATATTAAGAATTAGCAGGATGAAATTTTAAAATAACTTACTCAAATTACAATTTTATTATAAAAAAGAGGCCTCGATTAATTTGTTATGTTGAAATTGCATTTGATATCGAACAGATTAGAACTCTTCCAATAATTTTGGATACTCTAAAGACAGCTGTGATATGTCGTACAAGCTTTAGTTTATTAGGCGCAATTTTCACTATTGATTTGCTATTTTTCTTTCATAAAAAAAATTAAGGATCTCAAAAGTTTCAGGGACTATAGATTTATTTGTATTTCTTTTTATAAGATGTTATATGGGGTAACGTTTTCTTCATATTTCCGATGAGATCTACATAGTATCAAGGTGAAATTGTGGAGGGGCAAAAGATACTTAGAAAAAATAGTGCTTTTTTATCAGATACAATTATTTCTATGAGAGGCACTATGATTTGTCATGGTGTACATCATTTGTGAGGTTGATGTATCAGAACATCTTGTACATCACTACCTGTAATCGACTTGTACGTGTTCTTAACTGCAAGCTACTTAATATAAATTACAGGATAATATAGGCTGTGTTATAATCTAGTTAATAATATTTATACTGATTTATTTACTTGTACAAACAATTTTACAATTACTAATGTAGCAAATAGAGATTTATTATGTATATTTAGTGTTCATGTCAATTTATAAATATTTGTGATTTAATCTACATGTGTGCCTTACAATTTTTTCTACTACTAAACTAATAACTTGTACATTAACTTATTGATTTTATTTATACTGTCGTGAAAAGGAAGAAGGCAGGATCTCTCAATTTATAAATCCAATGTGCTATTTTAATCATTGTTTTAAATGTAGATTTTGTTTTTCTACGACAGTCTCATCTTGAGTGTAACTTTTATTTATTTTATTTATTAACTTTCAAATGTATTTTACTCTTAATCATACTTTTAAGGTGTGCAATATACGATTTAATTAAAAGACCGTTTGATTATATCCTTGACATCTGCTATGCATTGGTATTTCATAGAATTTAGGATGCAGAGTCGCCCGGATTGGCCCATCGGGAAGTTCCCGGTACGCCGCAAACCCAACTGTAAGATTCCTTAACAGGTTGCCGTTGCATGGTCTAAGTTTCCTGTAAAAATACTTTTCATTTAAATTTTGTTGACCTTGAAATGTCTTAAATTTTTGCCTACGGCACATTTTAATATGTCATACGTGATGGGGGCGGGCTGCGAATCCCGGTAAATAATTTGTTTCCAATCCGGCCCTGGTCGCATACCTACCAAGTTCATCTGCAGGGAGCCAAGCTGGTCTAGTATCCCGACCGGAAGTTAATTTTCGATGCTGTTCTTGTACAAATTTTGAGGCAGAACTTCTATAGGAGGGATTTTACAAGGAGAGGAAATTAGTGCAACTTACACACACTTGAACAGGCCCATTATACTAACCCCCAAATAATTAAAACAATTATTTTAAATTAGAAAGATGTAAAATATTGACAAAAAATTAACTATACAGTTTAATACACATAATAACAGTTACAATATTGTAGCTAGAAAAATTATATTATCTTAAATGAAGATTTTCATTGCAATAAATAATAATGTATAATGCCAAACTTAATTTTTTACATTCTAAAAGTGTATTAGATTTCTAATAATAATTATATAAACAGTTAATTAACATTGTATATTTTTAATATCCAATATTATATTATTTAAAAACTTTATACTATAAGTAGCCAATTTGTAACAAAATTATTTACACACAACTAAACTTGACCCCATCGTCGCTAGAATAACAATTATGACAGTGGAGCTTTTGATTTCTAACCCTTACATCGGTTCCCATAAGTCCATCGCCAAGTTGGACGTGACATACACAACATTTGAAACATTCCATATGATAACATAAACATAAACTTTCGATTATCATTGCAGCACCTCTGCCTGAAATAAACATTCCTTCGTTATATCAAGTAGCACTTTTACCTAGCATTTACTTACCCAACTCGTTTCCACAATAGGAACATTTTTTCTTTCCGCTAACACTAAGCATTTTACCTTGAGAATCTTCTGAAGTGGTAGGCGGTGGATAGGCCACAGGTGAAGCATGTCCAAATGTATTCGGATGGTTTAAGTAAGACTGTTGCGGATAATCTTTATTTACAATCCTTTTTGGACTAAAAAAACCAAGTAAGTAGAAAATATTTTAACAACTATTTAATTTCTAACAAAATTACCTTCTCGTAGGTTGATTTCTATCATTTTGTATAACCCGATTTTGAACTCTTTGGGTTAAAGTTTGAATTATTGGTTCAGGTATGTGTTTATCTTTATTTCGGATAATATTTCTTTTTGGTGAGCCATTATTTTGTTGTTCTGCCAATCTCCGTAATTCGGCTTCCTAAAAAATTGAAACTAATAATTAATAATTCAATTTGAGGCTGTGAGAAAGATAAGTCAACTAAAGAATGGTAGGCTTTATAACAAAATTAAATGTACCTGATATAACCAATGTTGATTATAATTTTTACTTTTATTATCAACTTTTGCTTGTATCCAGTTTTCATTAGGTATATGCTTAGATTTAGGAGCAGCACTTAAAGCTAGTAGGCCTACTCTTGTCCTGTCACGTTGCACAAATTCTTCCTTGTTAGGTAGCCTACAAAATTTTAATCATTCCCAAAAATAAATTAAAAAATCATAATCTTACATTGCACACCTCTCCTTTTCCCTTTGTTCTTTTACCAGAGATTTCAAAGGTTTTCCAGGCATAATTGGTTGTCGATTAGGTACTTGATGTAATTTAGGAGACGAAACTTTACTTTCCTGGAGTTCCGACATAGATTTTCTATGATCCATAAGCAAATGAACGTTAGCACTGGAAGTAGATTTTTGGTAATCAGGTATGGACCTAAAATAAGCTTGCTGAATGTTGGGCATCGATTTATGATACAATTCTTCTTTTGGCACGTCAGCATAATAGCGACTATTTTCCGTTCTTAATTTATGCCGATTATTACTATGCTGCAATTCTGGCATTGATTTTCTATAATTTATTGCCTCGGTTAGCTCGGCATCAGTTGTATCACAAATATTATCTAAAGAACGTCTATTATTTTGGCGATACATTTTTGCGTGACTTTCTCTAAACAGCACATTATCTATTTGTCTCTCCAATTCTTCTCTTTCCAATTGAAGAAGTTCGTGTTCCACTTTCAAAACCTATTACAAAATATTTTTATTTAATATAATTAAAATGATAAAAGTGTTTACCTCAGAATCTTGGTCATCGTCCAAGTTACTTTGATAACTTAAAGATTTGTTAGAAAAGTTAGATAAATTATTATATTCTTCATTATTAGTAAATCTACACTTCCCGCTCGCCGTTAAGTTTATTTTATTAGTACTATTTTTAAAATCGCTTTTATCTCGACACTTTTCTTCTTTTTCTATCAGTTCAATAATTTCTCGTTCTTTTTTGGTTATTTCATCCTCTTCAGATGTAACACTATTTGTTTGCTAAAAACAACTTTATAAGAATATATTGCCGATCAGTGCCCACTACCCGGAAGGAATATTTACAGCTCTCAAGAACAACATTGTGATTACAGTTAAAAAAACATTTCCATAACAAATTAAGCAAAGAGGTAGACTTACCCGCCCTTACTAAACATTGAAAAATAAAAATATAATATTTTAATTACTCGGTAACTTATTAAATATTCGAGCTATTTATTAAAACAACAAACACTAAAACCATATTGTATTTTATAAATTTTTTTACAGTCATTTATTATGATACTTAATATTACTTTAAAGACCCAAGAAGATCTACACCCACAAATTAGAATTTATAACAATTGGTTAGGTCTCCTTAGGATTAATAACTTTCAATAAATCATAAAATACCTCACTGTCTTGTCTTCCGTGCGTTGATAGATTAGACTCTCCGTAGCTGCTACACCATGTATCACTAGAAAGTCTACCTTTTTCACTTTCCAATCCTGAGTCTTGACTCTCAACTTCACTCAAACAAACATCTCTACTTCCTTGTAATTTTTTATATAAAGATTTTTCCATTTGGGATTCCTTCTTTAAAAATAAATTAATATCTGGCGGCGGATGCGAATGAATATCTGGATCTAATTCAACGTCAAATGGTTCATTTAAACCCAAAAAACTGTGTCTTTTTATGTTAATTTCTTTCTTTATTCTTTTAGTAGAATTAAGTCTTTTCATGCTGGAGTCGTTAGTCACATCGAATCCCGTCGGATCGTCGTCAATTGGTGGTGGGGGAGGTGGTTTCTCTCTAGGAGGTTCTATCCTTTTGGCAGGTGTCAATGGAAATGCATTATTCACAAAAATGTCATCTACTGCATCAAAATTTCTAATTTCTACATTTTCATAAATAACAGGTTTATCTTTGGATTGCTGAATAAATGCATAATCATCATTTGCATTCACTTGGTCATAACTATTTATATTATGGGAAGACGTTTTAATTGGCTCAACCACGTCGTAATGATGTCGAACATCATTCAAAAACAACTGCGTAGAATTGATTAAGCTTTTATAATTTATATTATCAGTTTGTCGTTGTTTTTCTGATTCAAGTTGACTAACACCACCAGCCCTTGTAATCAATTCTTTTTCTTGATTTAACTTTTCGATACAATTTGGTATCGATAATAATAAATCTGTATCTTCGATAGGTTCGTCTGCTTGACTAACTGAACAAGAAACATCTGCAGTATGAATACCACTATCTTCACGATCTGAAGATATGCCAATTAATTCTACAAAAGAAGTCGAACTAGTCGTGGTACAACAACAATCTTCTACTCCACTATTTTGAACATCCTCTTTAATGAGGAAATCATCTAAATCCCTATTAAAATTATTCAGTTTATTCATGTAAAGTTCAGCATCCGGACTAGAATAACGTTCAACGTCATTTTTGACATCAGATTTATTTTCAACATTCAAATTACCACTATTCAATAAGTAATAACTAATAGTTCGTGTAGAATTATTTTCCACAGCTTTTTCTTCAGTTTTAAATTCAAAGTTATTATTTTTTGAGTCGGTTTCTTTCTCTTTACCGAGAGTTTTAATTTTGGATTTCGTGCAATTTGTCGGTGGATTAGGTTTTCCTACACTGGTAATCGATTGTTCCGTACATTTTTCTAAACTTTTTAATCTATCTTTAATACTCTGAGAATTAGCAAAATCTTCCGATAATCTTCTCGAGGTACTGCTTTCAAAATGATTAATTTCGATCGGTTTTTCAAATTCAAATATACCTTTACGCTTAAATACATCAACTTTTGGTATCTTTTTTTGCTCTTCTTCTCTGCTCTTAACAGAATCTTTATTGAAAACCGATTCGTCTATATTGATTGTAGATCTAATTCTGGATCTGTAATCTTCTATTGCACCCTCGTACGTATATTGTGGCGATTCTTGCTTTATCTCATTTGTACTGTTTAATGTAGATTTTGAAATATACTCATTTGATTTGTTCTGTGGTAAAATATTTATATTTGAACAACTTTTATATAAATTATTGGTGGGAGTTTTCGAATTAATTAAATTATTTTCCCTATCCACGTTTGTGATAGAAACTAATTCTTCCTCACTTTGACTTTGGTTTGATCCACTTAATAAGTCTTTATTACTAGGGGAATCTAATGATGCATGCTCCTTTTCGTCCTATCAAATGCACTTTGCATTAATCTAGAATTTACAAACCAACAACTTACTAAAATACTGCTGCTATCATCAGTATCCACATCTTTAATGCTATTAGTCTTAGAACTACTACTGCCAATTCCATAATCGCTTAAATCATTGAAATCGTCATCGTATATTGGTATAGCCACTCTATGTCCTCTTTTGTCTCTAAATAAAAAAATATTTCTTCAATTTCCAAAAATTTAAAAAATTAACAAGCTAATATTTTGATAATTTAAAAAATTATTAGTCTAAAAAAAAGAGATATGCAAACAGTAGCTTGACCGACTCCGCCGATTGGTTGATAATTCATGTCTAAAAAATAGCAGTAGCACTCACCTATCTTCTAAAATTTCACTGAAAGTTTTACTTTTCCGCCTGCCTCTTTGCTGTTCTTCCTGTTCTAATTTCTTTACTTCGACTACTCTTTCTATGATATGTTCTTGTCGTTTTCTTCTACTACTTTTCCAATTATCAAGATTCTACACAACAAATAATTAAATTAAAAATTATATTAAATTAAATACAAAACTTATTACTTGCTGCCAATCTTCGGGCTCATCTTTGATTTCTTGACGCATTACTTTAATTTCTTCGACTTTTTTTATGTGCTCTTGTGCTTTTTGAAAAAGAGGACATGGTGCAACTTTAATAAACTGTAATGGATTAGTTGCTGGTTTTGGAGGAGGTGGTTTCGTTATTCGGCATTTCGTAGGTAACCATTCAGTATTGGAAGCCTAAATCACAAATAACGAAATAAAAACTAAAGCAATCTATTAACTACAAAAATCTTACTCTTTGTTCGGAACCCTCTTTATCTAATAAATCGCGATGGAAATTCTCCATGATATTTATTAACTTTCTTTCATTATTTAAAAAATGTGGAATATCTGTAAAAAAATAAATCGATAAGAAATATTATCAGGAAGTAGCTACAGTTTAATAAAAATTAAAGATATGATTACGTTCTAACTATTACATATTATAAATTTTTTATTGTCTCAAGATGAAAAATACAATGCATTGTTTTTGCATTTTACACACGCATTTGTTACAATTGCAGGATGCAACATTAATAGGAATAACAATTAATTTATAATAAAAAAATTAATCTAAATTATTTATATTTTATGCTCATCGTCAAAATTTAAACATACCTGTCCGAGATAAATTTGAGACTTATGGCAACTATTATTATATAAAATCAATGCATCTCTTATTTTCATCATTTTTCATAATTTTTGTATGGTTTATTTCGGAAGACTTAGCCTTAACCCAAGCCAAATTTTCCTTTAGCTTATAAACACCACAAATAACATAACATCTTAAATAGACCAGCAGTGAAGAGGCTAGTGGTCCGAGAGTCCGGTAGAAAAAAATACCAGTACGCCCCTGGTTATACAGTGAAACCACAAATAATTAATCTTGGTTTTTATTAAAAATTATATAACAAAAGATTATCGATTTAAAATTTACTTGCAGAAGTGATAACAAAGTTATCTGCATTTAGGCTTATCAAATAATTTACAATACAATCTTTTATCAAATTGTGAATGATAACATTAACATACTAATTTTTTTATATAATATCTTGACGACAATAATATGAAATTAAAGAGGAAAAAAATTTAAAAATAAATGTTCACCCAACAATAGTCGAGGAGATTGAAGGTTGTCATGGTTGTAATAAAATCTCATTAAATAATAACATTCAGATCAAATAACAAACTGCAACAATTAAGTGAAAATTTTATTTTTAATCCTTCAGAGCTAAAACATGTTATTTATAACATCCAGATACTAAAAATGTATGCAATTAGCCAAGAATCGGGCAAGCTGAGGAATTTAAAGGTCAGTTAGTTATGTAAGCTAACTGTAGACCGGATAATAGTTGGTTATACCTAAGCGGGTGTTGGAAATAAACAGAAAAAATATTTGTTCAAAATTAACTTCTCCCAAATGCAATTTTTTTACTACCCGGACTAACAACAATGCTTTATAATTATGCATGCCAACATCCTGCAAGTTAACAATACATATTTTCTATTCGCCGAATCAGGGGTCCTCAAACTATAAATAAGCGACATTAACCTAAAACGAAAGATGAAATAAATATGATCCCAGATCCGCTGCCATAGTCAATGGGTAACAGCCCAAAACTTCAGCTTCATTAGCAAAACGTTTGGTAATCCCCGAGCTAAATAAAGTAAACCAATAAATAAATTTTTTCCTATTTCATACTTTTTTAATTTAAGTTTAACAGTAGGCACATTAAAAAAAGAAATCTGTTCAAGTACATTTAAAGAAATCAAAATCATGCGAACAGACTGACAAATAAAAAAATAGTTTGCAATTTAAAAAATTATCGATGATGTCATAACTTCAACAGGTGGATGGTATTAAAATGTAGCTTTTAAACACAGATTCAAGTATTATTTCAATTTTATGAATTTTATTCCACATTCCACGACGTCAATGAATGTATGTATGTATATTTGGTCAACAAAATGAGGGGGGGGGAGAATAATATTTGCTGTTTCCCTGCAGCACTGGATACATTGTAGAATATAACAATTACTTTGCACTTTATTAAAATGCATAAATAGTTATTACATTACAAAATAGGTCAAACTTTATTGATGTAGAAAGTATTCACCAACATATTCCGCTTTGATATAGTAGTATATCCATCTACTCCACTATACGTAATAGTTGAAGCGAAACGACCTTCCTAAGCAACACTGAAATGAAGGCTATTCGTGGTGAAATTGAATGTAGTTATTAAATTTTAGACACACCTATAAAATATAGACGACAAAAATTAGTTCAAATTTATAAAAGCCAGCAAATTTTTTAAAAAAGCCTTGATATTTTGCATCCACTTGGTGAAATTAACATTTGAGTGTAAAAGTTTAAAATAAACCAGTTTAATTCATTTCTAATATGGTCTTGATTTATTTTTACCCAATTTTCTAACCAAATGTATATTTTCAAAAATTTATTTGTGATAAGGTGCAAAAATATAAATCAGCAGGTTCGTGTCGAAGGTCGCCTCCATAATTATTATTGTTATTAAAACAATGTATAATAAAATTTCACTTTTCTTGAGAAATAGAAAGTCTGAACAAAATAAATTACTTTAGTTAAATTACAACACTCTTGTATTATTAAAAAATAAAATGGGGTATCCCCCTCCCATTGTAAAAAAATGATAAAACAATAATTGCTATTTTGATAACAATCAGTTTATATTACCTACGTAATAATTATTATGTTAATTGAATAATCTTAACTTACAGAATAAAAATATACTGTACCGAGTGCAGTTTTCTCTATTTGGGCTTCGATAAGATTACACAAATCTAAATTTTCCACATTTATCAATTGCAAAAAAAAAAAGAAAAGTAACTTGTTATCTAATAAAAAATCAAGAGAATCTAATCTAGTTAGCAATACTTTAAGCTGCATTAAATAATAAAATTTAATTAGTTTACCATAAAATCATGCCAGTTATCTCACATTAAACCATGGTTAAATGTATTTCAGTTTAACAGAATTTTCTCTATAAACAATGAAACTATGCACTCAAAACATAGAAAATAAAATTTAATTTTGGCAATTTTTCCGGTGGTTCCCCAGCCTCTCCGAAATTTCTAGTTATTTCTAAAATATAAAATTAATTTTTGATATTTTGAATCTTGGCTAATGGCTATTTAAAACAGTAATATTTTGAGCAGAGGTGAATTTCGCACGTATTGGAACGTAACTGCGTTCAAATTTTCAGTTTGAATAAATGTTCGAAGTAATAATTGATCGAATTACATAATTTTATAGTGTAATTAAGAATCGAACGTTAAAAGTTCATTATTATTAAAGAGAAAGTTAATAAATTCACGGGTATCTTCGTGAATTTTGATCTTGTAGCTAGTTGGAAACGAAAGTACAGCTCAATTGAACGAATTTTAAGCAAACAAAATCATTAAACGGTTTGGGTTATCGTTTGATATTGTCAATAATAATTAGGTAAAATATAAAGCAAGCTTCTGTCAGGTAAACCACGATAATGATAAGTATGATGTTATCCAAGTTGTGAGGTAAACAGAGAACGTTGAACTCGATGGATTTAAGGTTGTAATACCCATAGGTATATGTATGTGAATTTTAAAATCTATTAGAATATTTGCTTTTGGTAACCTCACCATATACAAAAAATAATAAAACCTCAATTTTATTCCAACAAATAGTCTTGAATTTATTTCAACAATGTTCCAACAACCGACAATGAACGAACATAAACCAAAAATCTTCATTAAAAATTTACGATATTGTAGTTACGGTAAATTTGAGTATATGGGTCAAACAGGTATGAATTTCAAACGTTTTAATATAAAACAATTTTTATGCTACCGTTGAAGTTCTTACGTACGAGAAATAATTTAACTACAAATTTAAGTTTGGAAATGACTCAAACAGTTATCATAATAATGATCAGTTCTTCATTAGCATATTGTCAACTTCAGAAGTTAATTGATATACTTACATCACTACCCACACACACATACATATGTATGAAAATAAACGTTTGGATAATAAAAAAACACTTCAAACATTGTTCACAAAACGTGGATTTGCTCAGAATCTTTCAAACCCCAAAAGAAACGAGATTTAAGGGCACTTCACATTATATGATTTATCATACGAAAAAGCATAAAATATGGTTTAGTGTAAACTGCATTTTATGCTTTGTCCTATGATAAATCATAAGAGAAATCATATACTGTGAAGTGCTCTTTATATCAATAGTGGAATGGTTTGTTCAGAAGAAGGAATGCCAAAAAGACCTGAAGACTTGACCAATTTTACTAGGGCGTAAACTGTTTTTCCTAGTTTGAAGAACTAAAAATTGATTATTGGTAAAATTTTACAGATTTGATTTCACCATGAAAACAAATCTATAAGTTTTAAGTAGTATGCAATTGAGCATTATTACTAACAACCCGTAGCATTGCACAATTATCTTCGGCTACGCTAATAAAATGTGATATTTTATTAATGGATATTTAAAAACTAGGCAGTCAGCTGACTGTCCTAATTATTTCTATTATCTGTAACTTATTAATATTAATCTAATTACTGTGCAGTAGCTCCCTAGTGCATGTAGGTAATTATTATTGTCTCACTATATTTTTACGGTGTAGTGATAAAAGCATAAGAATGATAATTTAAATACCAATAAATGTTTTCCTTCATTCAATTCATGCAAATTATTGATGCAAAAAACATGATTTGACAATTTTTATTTAACATTTAAAAAATGTTTATAAAACACTTACACAAAAATGTCAATACATATCAACAGGTAATTATGTAAATACAAGCTTTTAAATATTTTTGTTAAAGGTTGTTTGACACTTAACAAATTTGTGTCAATTTTTTTCTTATGAGGTCATAGAATATAGTATAAACGCACATTTAATAACATCCACCTGTTCCTTTCATTTTTTTAAAATGTTATAACATCATTCAATACATTTTTTTAAATGGCAACCTACTTTTTTTGTCGTTTAATAAATTTGTATTTGATTTGTGACCCTCGCCCAAAGACCCAAAGAAAAATTGTAGCAATGTAGTTGTTTGATCAACGTAGAATAAATAAATAAAATCAAAATAAATTCTTTCAATTCCTTGTAAGGTACGAGATAATACTTCTATTTTCAAGGGAAATTGCGGTAGAGATTCGTCACACCAACCGGATTGAAAGACACTCACACTCAATAGAGATAAAAATTTTCCACTCTGGAAATAATGAACTGTAGGTTCGTGATGGTGATGAACTAGAAAACCTAAATTTCCCTTGGTATAAGGTAAACTATTATTATTTTTATTAGTTTCGTTCCTTTATTATTTTTGTTTGTCTTAAATTTTTTCAATAAATTCCGAATTATCGTTAGATATTCCCAAATATTTTCAGGTATCCTCAGCGTATAGCGAATTAATCTAAACATCCTGTGAAAACGGTCCACCTATTATGACGAAGTAAATATTTACCTAACATAACGTACTTCATTTTACTTTATTTTTATAACGTACTTCAGTTATTTCGAGTCAAATTTATCTGGTCTATGTTGAATGACAACAAAAATACACAGTGCCATTTAAAAAAGTTATGGATGTTATGATAAACTTCAAGAAAAAAAATCGAATGAACAGGTAGAAACTGGGTAAGGATTTACAATATACCATAATTAGTTGTGTTCGATATAATAAAAGGTGGATAAATTTAAGGTATATTCTCTGAATTGGGATATTAAGGGAAACAATTCAACCGATTTGACGAGGGGAGATAAGAACCACAATAATTATTGATCCAAATTAAATGTTTCACATTCAACGTAACTTATTTATAATTTCAAACGCTACATCCTTCATGAGAGCTGTATGTTTTAATTATTATTGACCTAATTAGCACAATTCACAGGATTTAGATAATATAAATCTTGTGAATTGTATTGATAATAATTAAGTCGACACTCATTAAAGTAGCCATTTAATGAGGAGATATCTTTGAAAAATCTGAAATTTTAATTGGTTTCCAAAAATTGCCAAAAAAAGATTTATGATGGTAAGGTTTCTAAGTAGAAACTACCTGATAATTTACAACAGAACTACCTGATGTTACCG
The DNA here is from genome assembly GCA_949152465.1 of Cantharis flavilabris. Taxonomy (NCBI): domain Eukaryota; kingdom Metazoa; phylum Arthropoda; class Insecta; order Coleoptera; family Cantharidae; genus Cantharis; species Cantharis flavilabris. The sequence continues at coordinate 1,270,300 of OX424441.1, read as the reverse complement.
CTTTTATTAGAAAGAGCACAATAAACATTTTTGAAGTAAAAAATTGTACCAAATCTACTGCTTGGGGACGTCACCTTGCCCAGGGCGCAATTTTTTTTCGGTGCGCCACTGCATTATTCCTTTGTGGAAGCTTAGGGAGTTTACATCCCCATAAAAAAAAACAAAGTTGATTGTTTATATTATAAAAACTGGTAGTGTTTGTAAGCAAAATAACTTAAATATAATAAAATAATATTGTATAAGGAAAATTATGGTTAAAAATTACCTTTATAATCTTATCTGGATAAGTAGGTATACACACATCTCCGTAAAAAAGGAAAATCATGCAAGACTTTGTTCGTTTTAATAGAATTTCACGGCGTAGGTGAAAATAATATGTTAACAGTCTATTAACTAGAGATACATTGCCACAGAAGGTTTTTCTTTTGGATTTGCAATATTATAAAGCTGTTGAAATAATTTAATTATTCTGTAGTCGTTATTACCACATAGGAACGTGTCGAAAATCAATTGATTAATAAATAACCAAGTGCATTTTAATGAATAACCTAATTTGAAATCAACATGAGTACGTACATCATTTTTAATTCTTGATATTTTAATTAGATACTTGTGAAGCTATTTAGCCCCTGGTAAATTTCAATTGCTACGTACATGGACCTTTTTTTTAATCTTGACACATATGATGCTATTCAAAGGTAGGTTATTTACATAGATGTGAATAATTGTATGATTCATATTTTTATTTTAAACCACTTTTTAAGATGCACCACAAAATTATGGTTAACAGAGAATAATACTCCTACACATGTATCTTTAAATATGGATGCAAAATTAAATATCAGCAACCTGATAAAAATTTACATTCCACAGTGTACATTCATAGTGCGCTGCCAAATATTTCAAGTATCTAGATTTGTGTAAATAAACCACACAAGAATACTAATTCAAACAAATAATTACGATACTAAAAATAAACCCACTTCAAACATTATTTAAAATGTATTATTACCATTCAATTCAAAACAAAAAAAAGGCCCACCTTTACAGTTAAAATAATAATATTGCAACAGTATTTGCTAAATTAAACGGCTAACAATGCAACAATTAAAATTCTAATTGAAATTACAAAACATACCTTAATAAGGTAAAATTCCAGATAAATTTGATGCACTTCCACTAACACTGGCAAACTGCAATTTTTGTATTAAAACAAATGAAATAAAAACACTCGTAAGATTACAAATCATTAAATTATCAATAAAATAATAGACGAAATAAGTAGGTACGTAAAATTCCAAACACGATTAACGGGTTATACATTCTCTTCCTGACATTAAGGTATTATTAGTACCACCTTTTACTATCTAAGTATTAAAAGATTACTAGACCCAATAATCCATGATGTTGGTAACAAGGTAGCAAAAACAACAGCGCCTCACCACATAAACATACAAACTAAATTTACAAACACTGTCAGAGTGGTACAAAATTACTTTTTCACCCAGGGCGCACTTTCCGAATAAAAACAAATACAAACTAAATAAAATGCAAACAAATTAATTTTTACGTCGCTCTAGTTACTTAAAACCAAAACCAACAATTTCTTGAATCTTCCTTACTGTATGTGCTCCTTTACTTCCTTTTTCTAAAACCAACATTCGGGATACGCCACTGCTCCGAACAGAACTTTTAAATCAGTATAACAATAATTAAGTAATCGATTGATTCAATACACAACATTTCAATAGTTTTTTCTAGATCGAGAGATCTAAACACCTACATCTAAACATCATTCACCATTAAATCAATACGGAACGGAATGACGTTTGCGTAACGGTAATCACTTCCTAAAAACAATCGACATAATTTGAAAACATATTTTTAGTTAAAATAAAATGGATATTGCAAAATCATTATTTAGTCACAGAGACCATGAAGGATATGTAGGAAAAGAAGATCACAATGTAAGTTAAAAGCTTTCCTTAGCAAAATTTTTAATACTTAACCTTAAAATATTTAATTTTGCCTTTAGAAAAGAGAATTTGAGTTAGCCGTATCGGAGGACGATTTAGAAGACGAATCCTTAAGCAAAATAATTTCAGATGGACTTGGTAACTTGAACGACATCGTTACGCCAAGTCCTGGCGGCCCATTCTCGGCTCTCACACCTAGTATGTGGCCTCAGGATATCATGACAAAGTTGTCTGTATTACCAGACGATCCAAATTCTCAACCCGAATATAGGTTTGTTAAAAACATTTAATTATGTTTTCGTGTACTAACAACTAAATTTCCAGATTTGATGAGTTTGGCTTTCGAGTTGACGAGGAAGATGGTCCCGAACAAAATTCCAATAAATTATTAGGTATACCTTTCGTGGAGGATCCACAACATAGGTTTGTGTAGATTTTAATTGTTATTGTGATAAAGGAAATGTCAAGTGTTTATTTTAGATTACAATGGATTGCTCACTTAGAGTTTTCACACATTAAGGAAGCATCAAATCTTACCTGGGATAAGATTGAAGAACCATTGCCTAGAACAGAAAAATTACAAACGATGATTAGAGCGGGAGTACCACATTCCTTACGACCTCAAATATGGATGCGTATTTCAGGTGCCCTAAGAAAAAGGTTGCAATCTGAAATATCCTATAAAGAAATAGTGAGAATATCGAGTAGCGATTCTTTAATGACATCGAAACAAATAGAGAAAGATTTACTTCATACCATGCCAACTAACGTTTGCTTTAGTCATATCAGTAGTACGGGAATTCCTCGATTAAGAAGAATATTACGTGGCTTAGCTTGGTTATATCCTGATATCGGGTACGGTTATACTTTTGTTATAATTTAATTTATATTAATTGAATTGAAATACCTAAGGTATTGTCAAGGAACTGGAATGATTGTAGCATCTCTTTTATTACTACTGGAAGAGGAAGAAGCGTTTTGGATTATGGTTACCATTGTCGAAGATTTACTACCAGCTTCTTATTACAATTCGACACTGATAGGTACGTGGTGATGTAGTAATTGTATTTTCACGGAAAATTTCATTCAAGTTCACATTTAGGAATACAAGCTGATCAACGTGTTATTTGTACGTTGATAAGCAATTATTTACCAGATGTTGATGCGGTGCTGAAAAATCATGACATAGAATTATCGCTCATTACTACGCACTGGTTTTTAACTTTGTTTGCGAGTGTTGTACATATGAAAATATTGCTTCGAATTTGGGACTTATTTCTATTTAACGGATCTTTGGTTTTATTTCAAATTACCTCTGGAATGTTAAAAATGAAAGAACCATATTTAAAAACTTTGGAAAACTCTGCACAAATATTTAATGCGTTATCCGATATACCTGGTGACATTGACGATGTTGAAAAACTATTAGAAGTAATTGCGGTTTGTCACTAAAAAATTCAAATTATAAATTATATTTTTAAGGTATCATTACAAGTAGCAAATTCTTTAAACGAAGTTATGATCGATACATACAGAAGGCGTCACTTGGCGTATTTAATGGCCGATCAAGGAACATTGGTAGGTAATCCAGATGCGGTTCGTAATTTGCCTAAGCAACATTTGGCGAGGTAAATATTGATACTTTTGAAATAATTTGCAATATAAAATGTATTACTAATTTTAGAAGACAAGTTAAAAAGTCTAAATCGGTCATTCAATTATTATTATTTAATGAAAATGATGAAAATGATATCAAATCAAAAAATATCAAACAAACTGAATTATTAGTAGATTTACGTGAGGGTATCCTACAGGTAAATAGATTTTTTGAACAAAGTAACTGAAGTATTTGAAAATAAATACAAATTATTTTAGATTGCCAGACATTTTGTACAACTGGAACCGAAACTTAACTCGGAATTATCTTTAATTGCCGATTATTCCATGGAAAGTCACTCGACAGATCATGCTAATTATATTAACGTATCTAAGAATAGAAAGAGACGTGCTAAAGCTCTATTAGGTAGTAAAAACTCTTCTAGTTTTTAAGAGTGCTCTCTTCTTATTTTATGCTTGTGTTTTAGATTTTGAACGACACGACGATGACGAACTTGGATTTCGTAAAAACGATATAATTACTATTATTAGTCAAAAAGACGAGCACTGTTGGATTGGGGAACTAAACGGATTAAGAGGTTTTTAAATGTTAATTTTTAAATTATAGTAATTTTAACGTTTTCTTAAACGTAGGATGGTTTCCTGCTAAATTTGTAGAACTTCTTGATGAACGCAGCAAGCAATACACCAGTGCAGGTGACGACAGCATTTCCGAAACAGTTACAGATTTAGTTAGGGGAACTCTGTGTCCTGTTATAAAACAAATATTGGAACATGGTATGAAGAGGCCTAATTTTTTAGGTAAGAACTTGACTAATTTTTCAGATTTTACTTAATTTTGAATATCTCTAGGGGGACCATGCCATCCGTGGTTGTTTATAGAAGAAGCTGCTACAAAAGAAGTCGAAAAAGATTTCAATTCCGTATATAGCCGCCTGGTGTTATGTAAAACATATCGATTAGATGAAGATGGGAAAGTTCTTACTCCAGAAGAAGTTGGTTATTTTATAATGTTTGCTTCTTTATAAAAATGTAATTTTTCTAGTTACTTTATCGATGCGTGCAATCGGTAAATTTGTCTCACGATAGTGCTCATGCTCAAATGGATGTTAAATTGCGTTCGTTAATATGCATGGGTCTAAACGAACAAGTATTGCATTTATGGTTAGAAGTTTTGTGTTCTTGTTGTAACGTTGTTCAGAAATGGTAGGTTGATTTTGTATTTTTTATTTAAAGACTCTCCCAGAAAAAAATGGGTCACTTTCAGGTATATGATTTTAGGTCAAATTCAATAAAATTTTTGAAATTTCATTACTTTTGGGTTCAATATAGCTTTCCAAGAGTACACAATTTTATTTGTCTTTGAATGTTCATCGGTGTTAGTTATAGAGTGCCAACAAGTAACCAAGTGTAAGCGAATTTTTTGCGAACATGTTAAAAATCCTGAATTGTCGCAAAGACAATTAGCAAAAATTGGCTATGTAAACATCGCATAACTTTCCAAATTTAATTTGGGTGTAAAAAATGGTGGTTCAAAAGTAATTCAAACCTGCCATTAAAGTAAGAAATCTAGAATTTTATGATCAAAATTATACCATAATGTGCAAATCTTCCAAACTGTCCGGCACTTCACCATTTGAAAAATATTGGTCACAAATTAAATTAAAACTTAAAAAAGCACGAAAACAAACCACGGATATGGTTTAAGTTAATAGTTTCAAACAAAATACAGAAAAGCAGCCGATTCAATATTATTTACTACTGCAAAAAATTCATAAATGGAATTAAACGAAAGGTTCGAAAATTTTATGGCCCGTTTTAAAAAATCTTATTTTTAAATTTTTTACATGTAATATGATAATATCAAATGTACATAATATTAATTCAATTTTGTTAAATTTAAATTATTAAGTGATCCGTTTTTTTCTTGGACAGTCTTTAATACTAATGATATTTTTTTAAGGTATCATCCGTGGTCTTTCGTTTATAGCCCTGGTTGGGTACAAATTAAATGTGAATTACGAATATTATCTCATTTATCTTTTAATTTAAATCCGGATTGGGAACTTCCAGTGAAAAAGGATACCAATAATCAACCTTTGAAAGACGGCGTTCGAGATATGCTGGTGAAGCATCATTTATTTAGTTGGGATATATAATCCTAAGCTTTAATTGAAATGAATGTATTATCGTAAATCGGTGATGTCCAATGAAATTAAGAAATCTATCACACTTATACCCCACATATATTTGCAACGACGAAACACGTGTGAAGAAATTATTGGATACCTCTTCCTTAATTTATTTATTTAATTTTGATAATATATATAGATATATATAGCTAAACAATTAATTTAAGAAACATCAATCTGTCCATTTCAATGCCTTTAATAAATTTACAAATGGCAATGATTAAATATAAAAGAATTTAAAAACATATTTTTTAATTTTACATCTGTAAGTTAAACTTACTAAATTATCTGTTGATACACTTATCGACTTATCATTAAATTATTAATATCAAATTATTTTGCAATGCATGTTAAATTAATATAATAATTAAAAATTTAATCAAGTTGAAATTACTTGAAGTAAGAGTGGTTTGAGTGGTGTCGAAAGTATTTAAAGATTTAATGTAGGAGTAGTACGTTACTTTCCGATGTCGATATCCAGGTTTTGAATTAATCTTAACGATTTGTTTTCTCTAAATTGAAAAACATTTAAACATTAAACATTATTTTATTTTATGTTGTAAATCAAACGGAATCAAAAGTTTTTTAATTTCCATGTACCTGGATTGACACTAGTTATTTTAAGTACTCCTTTTTAAATGAATTGCGTATTTTGACAATAAATAATATTTATTTTTAATATTTAATTTATTTATTTATGAAATATAAAATGTAAAAGTTTTTTGACAACGTGAAATTAATTGTTTTATAGTTTGTATAGTAAAAATTGATTATAATGGGGGTGATTTGTGAATATACTACCGAGCAACTGATTAATCTAGCTAATCTAGAAAATTTTGTAAACAGCTTATACGGCTCAAACCAAAACTTTAAAAAAATGTGTAAACTGATTTGAATTAGTGAAAATAAATTACTGCTTTGCTGTTTTAAAAATATATTCTAATACAAATTTTTAACGGGTGAATCGGTGGATGGCTGACAGGTAATTTATATAACTAAAAATATCTAAAGAAGCAGTAGAAGTCCTTTGGGAAACAGAAGATGGCCAGTTGCCATGAAATTTAATGTTGTCAAAAAGACTTAAAAGTATTTTTTTAATGCACAATGTCATTTTATTGTAAAAATATAATATTATCTCTCAAGTATTTTCAAAAATTATTTTCACCCTCCAGTATCAGGGAAGTAGTTGTACAGCTGATTACTGAACAAACCTGGTATATGGAATTTTTTGTATTTTCCGCTCATTTCGATTCTGGTGATATTTTTTGAAATTAATTGCATTGGCAAATGTCAGTTTTGAAAAATATTTTAGGTTAAAATGTCTAGGTTAGTGAATCTTCGTGTACAATTTACTGGAAATGTGCAACGATTTAATCAAAGTTTAGAAAATTTAAAGGATGTCACAAATAAATTTGAAACGAGAATTAAAGGTACAGTTGTAGAGAACTGGGTAAAATATTGGAAGACTGTTTTCAATGATTATCGAGACGTTGCCAGGGATGTTAAAACTAATGTTAAAGAAAAACCATTCAAAGCAATTGTTATAATGTCAGGATTAGGGTTTTTAGTTGCCAGTGCTAAATCCAATCCCTCCTTTACTGATTTTAGAGATCAGTACATCAAGTAAGTTCTAATGTTTACCTTCAATGTATTCGGATCAACATCATTGTATTTATCGGGGGTTCCTCACTTAGTGGCGTCGTTTTTTCACAGAACAGAACTAAAAATATTTACATAACCTCTCAGGTTAATCGAACGGACAACTTGGTTTCAATCAATGTAAATTTTGTTGCCGATGAGGGACCCAGTGTTTCTATAAATTTTATGAACGAATGCATTTTTAGGTGGTCTAACCGAATGATATTAGTTCATCCAAATGTACAAAATACGGAAGCCCTACAACACTTACGATTTACCGAAATATGCCATAATCAACTTCAAATAAGAAGATTGAACTTTATTATTGGTAGTATAATTTGGCGCAACGATTCAAGCAGTTTAACGAAAACCTACGATGCAAATTGTCCTTATTTACAAGTACAATATAGTACATTTAAAGATAGAATTCTTGATATAGGCTTTTTCAATAGGTGGTGGGTATTAGAAGGTAAAATGATAAACTACGATATAAACTATTAACTATAGTCATAATTTATTTTTTGTAATAAACTTTGAAACCAATCTTTGTGTTTTATTTCAATAGCTAATTGCATTAGATTATTGTTTTTAACCCGTAAGTTAGCGATATAGGGTGTGAGAGCTCCCAGTAGATTTTGAAATTGCCGTCAGTTAACGATATCGATAGGTGTAATCATTGTATCATCGGACTTCATGTACCCCTCGGGCAGTGTGTTTCACATCGTCTGTGTGTATTTACCTCGTTTCTTGTGCGACAGGAAAACCACCTCGCTACTTACGGGTTAATTTTGCTTACTTGCGTTATGACTATTGTATCACTGCACGGGTAGTGGTTCAAGGCCCACTTTGGATTGAAGCTCTAGGCTTATTGTACCTTGTACCCCGTTTTTTCATTGAGTTGTTAAGGAAAGTTATAAGTATTTTGATGTACAGCTTGATGTTCACCTGAGGGCTGAGTTAAGAAATTCTACCGAGTCCGGGGTTCGAACCCAGAATTTCTGCTCATAACTTAATTTTATGCAATATTTAAATAGCAACATTTGTCACCAATGGAATACAATAATTATTTCATTTATCAAATTGTGTACCCGTCATAAAATACTCATAGTACACCACTGGAAAACTACTTCCGATATTTATCCTTAGATGCCGCTATATGTCAATATTTAAAAAGGACACTTATGAATCACGGATTTATGATTTTTAAGCAAATAACTAAATTAAATATGAACTTTTGTGAAATTATTACTGATCTTGAGTTTTCAATTTGTTCTAATCTTCGTTATAAATCAGGTAATGTGTTTGAGTGAACAGTGTGGAGAATTTGGATCTTTGAGACAGTTGGAAAGTTTACGAAGATAAAGAAATAAAATTAGCAGTGCTACATTTGAAAATGAAAGGTATTTACAAATTGAATTATATTTAGTTGTTGTTCTGACTGGCTGAAGTTGCTAAGTTTAAAATTATTCATTTTAAATAAATCTGAATTATGTGTTAAATGAATGATTCATTCATTCAGTGTTAAGGATGATTCAGATATACCCGACATGCACAGACCTGCAACAGCACGTACCGGACCGACAAATTGGCGAGTGTTCACATTAGCACAGACAGTTTTTGAATCGTACATACATACAAATTCATACGTACGTAGAAGCTGTGTAGGTATCGTAAAGATTTCGATGTGAAAATGTTTAAACATTTGTTTTCGGAAAATTAGTAGCTGTTATTTTAGATGATAAAGAACAGAAAAAAAGAAAGAAAATATGGGCACACGATATCATTCCTCTAAAGTATGTCCACCGCAGTCGGTCTTTGCGGTATCGGTCGACTAAGTGTGAATTAAACCGTTTAAAATGCTTGCTTAATATTTTGTCGGTTTTGTACGTGCTGTTGCAGGTTTCTGCATGCCGGGTATATCTGAATCATTCTTAATTTCAAAATATGTATATATTTTTTGGGATTTGCAAAAATATCTAATAAATCATACATTTGCTTAAAAAATGTCAAAAATTAGAATTGGTAACTTCTGCTAAGGCCAGCGCCGACTTGTGTCACTGCTTTATTTTGCGTATCGCTAATTTCCAGTCAATAAAGTTGAAACTTAATCAAGATTTTAATTAAATTAGAAATTAATGTTAAGACTACTTTTCAAACAATGAAATGCTGTTGCTAATAACTTGGTTTTATTTTGTACCCGTGGAGTTAGAAAACACAATTAAAATTAAAATTTTATAAAATTGAAACATTGATCGATTTAAGAAACTGTATTTTTATTTGCGCTTTGTTTGCCGATTGGTCTGCTAAAGTGTTCCTTGGGATGTTACAATGTTTTGGAACCCACGTGAAGATTAGATTAATGTTGTGTTGTTTGCTTTCTTTTCTAGCCTCGTAATAGTTTTAATGATTGTGATGCCAGTATCATTGATTTCTTTAGCGGTGCTACAGTTAAGCTCAAGTATAATAATAACTCATTTTGCTTGTATTATTTTTTAGTTCCACAAAGTGTTTGCTATATATTATGTCAGAGGTTTCTTGTATTGTTTTTCTTGTTTTTTCGATGTTATTATCAATAGCAATTTTTCGCTCCAGTAGAGATACTGTCACTCCCGGTCATATTCGTACACTTCGTTATCAATGTAAATTTGCCTTTTTTGACACATAAAAATACTTTTTCAGCAAAACTTATTAGACACTGTTTGTTGAAAATTTCATCCCCTTTATCAACGGTTACAAATCTGATAAGCTTTACAAATTTTGTATTGAATACTATCGAATCCGGTGAGCAAGTTCATGCTGTGTATATGGATTTCATACGTGTAAATCGAGTAAAGCACAAGTTTATATTGAAATTTCATAACGACTGAACAACAGTAACTCTTGTTTAATAAATATTAGAATACAAATTAAGAAATGCCTAGTGAATATTGGGGGGTTAGTAATTTTCAACTGTGGCCAAAAAGGTGATGTATTTATAGTTGGGTGTTAGAGTTTCAAGCAAACTGTACCGCTCACCGAACTTGTACTCGTTTTATTTATTATCGGTTGGTTTTCCTAATATGAAATTTGTTGTGGTAGGTCTTGTGAGATTCCGATGTTTATTTTATCAAATTTTGGATTAAACTTTAATTTTCTTTGGAAGCAAATTGAGTATTTAAGGGGGCATTATCATCTAGAAACTTTTATCTTTAAGTAATTTTTATGAATTAATTTTGTGAAAACTATCAAACCTACAGTGCCGGGAAGTTGCACACATATTAAGACATGTTTTAACTAACAACACAAAATTTTATGAAATACTTTATTGAAATATATATAAGTTATGCAGGTCGTAAGAGTGGAAACGCTCGTCCAATCGGGCGCACAGGTTGTTCTAGTCGTTCTAGGTTCTAGGTAGTCGGCTCTAGGTTCTAGTCGTTTGAAACAGAAGAACGAACTTTTGTTTTAATCTATATGAATGTAGTTATTATCTGAACTAGAATGATACCGATAGCTTGAATATTTTAGCCCTGCTCTCATGTTTTAGTAGACAATTTTTCGGAAAAATTAAACCTTAATTTTCAAACAACTGCGATTCCGATAAAAAGTTTCGTACTTACTTAGTTCTAGTTCAGACGATAACTACATTCATATAGATTTTAAAAAAATTTGGATCTTCTGTTTTGGACGATTAGAACCGCCACAATCTGTGCACCCGATTGCACGAGCGTTTCACGCTATGACCTGCATAACAGCGCATAACTCACATATATTTCAATAAAGTATTTCATAAAAATTTGTGTTGTTAGTTGAAACATGTCTTATTATGCGTGAAAACTCCCGGCACTGTAGGTTTGATAGTTTCCCAAAATTAATTCCTAAAAATTACTTAAAAAACAAGCTTCTAGAGGATAATACCCCTTTAATGCATCAGGATCAACGTTATCTAGTTTCAGTACATTTTTGGATTTACCATGAATATTGACGTGATCAAAAAATTTCCACAACTTCTTTGGGTTATTGCCACGAATATCAATTTCATGCTTGAAATAAGCTTTCTTTTTATTTGAAACAGCTTGAGTTACGAGATTACGAATTTCCTTGTAAGATTTAAAGTCGGACAGCTTCTTTGTTTTACTATACTTTTTGAATGCGTTTTGAGGCATGCGAGGTTGCATGATTTGGTATAAATTCAGTCAGCTAAATAATTACCAAATTCAAAAAAATCTAAGTTTTATATAGGTTTTGTCGATGAAGTTAGTTGTAGCATCAGTGACTATCCTTAAGTTGGAATTATCGAATTCCCATTGCTTTTCTATATTATTTATTATTACGAAGTAGAAATAATGTAAATACTTTGTTGCGTTAGTATTATTAAATGAAAATAAATAGAGTATTCTAACGATTGAATGTAATGAGCCATTTACATACCAATTTGATTATACGATAATTCTGAAGAGAGCGATTGCAGGTAAGTTCAGTAAGTTTAAACATGTAAACGCCAAAAATGATCAGGATTGACTTGTTTTGTTTTGGATTAAGACGGGGTTTAGTTTTGACATTTACGTGTTGGGATTTATTTGCAATCAATTTGTTTGGTTCTCCTTGTCCGAGATGGTTTATAACGGTATCGGTTAATTATTGATGGGTTCGGTTTTTGTGAAAATTTGAATTTTACTAAAAGTAATGTGGACTGATTTTCAAACATTTTTATTTATTTTCAGAGTTTAAAATACTTACTTGAGAAGGATGGACTTTCCTATCTAGAAAAAACGAGATGTAATGGAAATTACTAGGTGAATTATCAGAGGTCATCGCAAAATTTATTAACACCTGTTAAGATCGGTTTGAAGCGTTTACAACGATTTGCAGAACATGGACTGGATATGAATTATAAAGGTTTGTGACATTTAATAGTTGTTGTCTATTCATAGCTATTTGTAATTTGCATGCATTTAAAGTTTTCTGTGTTTATATAAATTATTTAATTTTGTCGATTGACATGTAATGTAATTAATTAATTATTGTTTATGTATAGGTGCTGCCATCCAACGTCAATAGTTGAAAGGAGTATGTAGGTTTCTACATTGCCAGCTATCATTCAACAACAAGAAAACTAGAATGTGAGGTGGGTAGCTTTGCTAGCAGTTTGAATATTTATCATTAGATGGCGCCGTATGTCATTTCAAAAAATTTCAAGTGACGTTTGTAAATGACAGTTTGCAAACAATTCGCTTGTTTTGAGTTTTTAAGCTAATTGCTTATTAACTTTTGAGTACTCTTTTATAATTTGTGGTTTTTAATTTATTCTAGACTTACTAAGAAATTGAATAATGCAGTGCAATGTACGAGAACAACCATTGGATATTTACCAAAATGAAGAACGATCAATTGAGTTGCTGCATTTGACAATGAAAGGTTAGTTTTATTTGTACAATATTTATACCAAGGTGACATTAATTTCAACACGCAACCCAGTAATTTGATTGAAATTTTCAACCAAATTTACATTCGTAATAAACCTAGTGGTGCGATAATTCACAAATGTTTGTATTGATAATTGGAGTCAACGATGGTACAAAACTCTTCATGAACGTTGTAGATAATTTCAATTCATGGAATGCATTGATTTGGTTCAAGCAATTTTACTTGTCAAAAACTCAAGCTCCTCTCGCAGGCTTAAACGATTTGTAAAATTTAACCAACCCGAGGGCGTGTAAAATTGCCTAAAGCCATTGTAAAAATAGTACCGGGATCTTAGGATTTCAGTTAGGGTAGAAATGTTCCGTTAGTTTTGATCTTTATACTTTTGAACTTATTCACAATCGGTTTATTTGGTTCTACTTTAGCACCAAACTTGGCTTTTAACTGGTTCACAAAATCTTTACAAACTTTTACTGTATCCTCTCTAGCCTGCCAACCTGCGAAGAATACGATGGACACCAGATCACGGAGCAGTAGTCAAGAATTGATCTTATAAATGACGAATACAATGTGGTCTGAGCACAAATGTCGCTAAACTCGCAAGTTGCCCTACTAATAAATCCCAACATTTTATTGGCTTTCGATACAGTCAAGTCTAAGTGACGATGGAAATAGAGCAGGATCAAGAATAACACCGAGGTCCTTGTACTCATAAACATAATCAAGGATCACACCGTTAATCGAGTAAGAGAAGTATGTGTTACATTTTTTCTTGTGAATTTCATAGCTTTGCACTTCCTGACATTCAGTTTGAGACCACTGAGATCACACCATTCTTGGAGTCTTACAAGATCACTCTGTAGGTTTCTTCGTTTGTCATGCACTAAGCAACACCAAAAAATTAGTGTAGAAAATAGCGTTCGTTTGTCACGGTGTAAGAACACCAATCGTGTTCGTTTGTCCGGTGGCGGGCACACTGACACCGAAAGTGTCACACCAACCCACACCGTCTTTTTGCTGGTGTAACTGGTGTGCTAAGAAGTGATGTAAAGCGGTAAGCGACCAATTGAGGTTTTATGAGTAGAATTCTTTAAAGTAAAGATTGGATTTTACAACCGTGAGAACTTTTTAGGGCATTTCGTATTATTATATATTTAGAGGAGGGAAAATTGCCACAAAGCAACAAACGCATAAGTGAAAAGCAAAAAAAATTGTGGACTAATTTGAAATTCACGAGGATATTTATTTAGACTATTTCACGAATAAAATAGGAGGTAAATTATAAAAGTATAATTTGAGTTACTGCTGGAAGCGTAATTTTTTTCAAGTTTAGTAAGTAGATTATAATATGTAGATATTATTTAAATGTTGAAGTTAATAAAAAAGATGGTCGCTTATATTTGCTTTAAAAAATTATCACTGTAATTCGAATGTTTCGTTATATTTTCATTCCATTGGTGTAATGACAGCGGAGTAAAATAAAATTGCACTATGAATTTTACACTAAAATGTAAAAATCGTTCGTTTGTTATCCGTAAGTGTTACTACACTGGATTACACCACCTACACTAAGCACTCAGAACTACGCAACACTAACTTTTTCGGTGATGCAGTAATCTATGTGACACAGTACTAGCATAACTGCGAGGTTCCACTTAACATCGGAAGGAAGAAGGTTCTTAAATCTATAAAGAGATTTGAGTTTGAAGAAGCATATTCTCGAAATTTTGCTTATATGATCATCAAATGAGAGGTGACTGTCTCATATCATGCCCAGATTCTTCACTTTCGTGCAGAAGTTCACAACTTCACCATTGAGCTTAACTTCAATACTTTTATTGTCCATTGCAACTTTGAGCCTGCTAGGACTACCAAAGCAAATGACTTGGGTTTAGGTGGGCTTCGTTGATGTTTATAGGATGGTCGACTACATATATTTGTATATCAGCAGCATACATGTGGAAATTACAGTCCTCTGTAAGGGCAGATGGAAGGGCAGATTGAATACAGTAACGGACCCAGCAAGCTTCCTTGTGGTACACCTTTGTTGCACATAATTTCCTCGGAGTGGTGGTTATGCCATTTCACACGTTGGGTTCTTTCTGAGAAGTAGTTGACAAGAAGTTTCTGAGCTGGGCGCTACAACCATAATAAGAAAGTTTGGCGATTAGCAGCTTGTGGTTAATAACGTCGAATGCTTTACTAAAGTCAAGTAAAGCGAGTACGGTTACCTTCGAGCCATCGATATTAGTACAAATATTGTTAGTTATTTTTGACATAGCCGTTGCAGTGCTATGCTTTTTCTGGAATCCCGATTGGTGTTCCGGGATCACTTTATTGGTTATTACATGTTCAAACAGTTGTTGATGCATGATGTTTTCTAATATCTTGGAAAGAGACAGCAGAATGTTGATAGGTCGTAGAAAAGATTTTTTCCATATATCCGGTACAGTTGAGTTTATTCAGACAAGAGTTGATAAGATCGGTTATACTCTCCAGGCAGTAAGGAATACCCATCTTGAGCATTTTAGAATTGATGTTGTCTACACCGGTAGCTGTTGAGTTCATTTTGCAAATAACTTTGGAGACCTCATTCATAGTAACGCTTTTGAAGACTAGTTCATTGGTTGTAAGCGCGTGTTTATTTGCAGTAAAGAAGTTAATGATGGTTCGATCAACCTTAGTTTCAGGAGCCACATTTATTTTAGTAACATGTAATTTTTACTTTGCAGATTTAAAGATTTAAAGATGTGCAGATGTGCAAAATTTGATACCAGCTGTTGGATTTGCTTGGACTTTTGCTAAGGGTTTACCGTACAACAGGTTTGTGATATTTTATATTTGGCATGTACAAAGTAAAGCGGGGGTTCCATCCAATTAACGTTACGTAGTTTAAACGTCAATTAATAAAATACATGAAATTTCTTTTCTCCGAAACCTCGTTTTCCAATGAAAATACATCAAATGTATTTGACGTAAATAAGATAATGAAACAAATAAAAATTAACTTTAAAATACATCGAAAACGAGGTTTTAAATAGGAAATTTTTTAAATTAGGTTTTAGTATTGTACGTAGCGTTAATTGGATAAAGAACGACGCTTTACGGTTGTTGTGAATTGTATGTGTTCAAAGTTTTATCAAGTTTTATTTATTTTGATTTATAATAATTTCCGTCATTGCCTGCCTGCCTGCAATTTATATTAATAACTAGCTGGCCCGGCAGACGTTGTCCTGCCCAAATTTCAATATTTGCCCACATGGATTTTCTAGATCCAATCCGCATATAACCTTGCGACTTATTTATGGTCATCGCAAATACCAAACGTATTAAAAAAGGATTACCTAAATAAATAAATGATTAAAGAATACAAATCAAGGTTTAATAAAAAGTTTAACAAAACTGCTAAGTACCTATTCATAAAAATCACAATTACTAATTTTATTTTTGCCAATTACTGTTCTTCCTTTTCCTTCCCCCCTTCGTCTTCTAATGAAGAATTTTCAAAATTATGCAACGATATTGCCAATTCCTGCTCTTCTTCATATAGGCAGCAGCCAATCCTTCTTCTCGTTTTCTTTTTGCAATAGTTAATGCATCAGTACCTACGCATGGGGTATCCGCCAAAATCTTGCAATATTTCATTTAAAGAATTTATAGAGGCTTGAGTAAATTCCTCTTTCCTCCGACCAGCAATTGGTTTGAAAATACTTCACCAGATTGGTCCATGGGCGTCCAAGGGATCTTTTTCAGGGAGAAGCAAAATCAAAAAAAAAAGAAGAAAAACTAAAAAAACACTAAAAAAGTTTAATTTTTTTATTTAGACAAGAGCCTGGGGCAGCTGCTCCCTTTGCAGCTACCCCCCCCCCCCAATGGACGCCCATTGATTTGTCGTTCTGCAACTCCACACGCATGTTTATACTTAATTTGAATGTTTCATCGTTTATTTCATTTTCAATTCATCGGCTGGCGTTCAGTCAAAACCCATAATTGGCTGTTGCAACGAAAATCAATTCGAAAAAACATTCGCTGTTGAATTGGCAACAAAAATATGCGAACGACACTCTCATGGAAGTTGTAAACGATGGAACTGGAGGGATGTTTTTTCGAATTGATTTTCGTTGCAACAGCCAATAATGGATTTTGAAGTTTTGCACTACGTTGGGAAAAACACTTCGAATGAGCTCTTCCTTTGATTCGGTCAACTGGCAGATATCAGTGGGCAATATGGTGAATACGGTCGAGATATCAACCGCGATTTTCCCATTACCAATGTCCAAGAATCTGGCAGGTATGGCTTTTTGGCTTAGTGAATGGATTTATTTGGACTGTTGCAACTAATATAATTGATGACATATTTAAGTATCGTCATCTACCAATCACAGAATATTTAAAAATAAATATTTAAGAACGCCATCTGTTGAAAGCAAAAAATTGCTATCGAATTCATTTTTCTCGAATTTTGTAATTTTCCTGATAACTCTTCTAATTTTTCTTTCTGGTAAAACATTCCTTGGGTTATTACAAACAAAGTAACAAAATCGGTCCAGCCGTTCCCACGTGATGCCGTGACAAAGGATTTTCGGATTCATTTTTATTTATATAGATGATGATATGGTCATCGCGAAGGCTAGGCTCACGGGGAATTACAGTTGTTTGAACTGGAATGGATGAATCCGGTTGAGATTTTAACTACGATTTTCCCATTGCCAGAACAATTGCTCCGAAAACACATGCATTACACCAGGAGAATGTCAAGGCGTACTAACCACGCTGCCCCTCATGTTAGTCGCCAACCGTAGTGTCTTCATATGGGGCCAGAAATTTATTATTAACAAAGTACTTTTTATTGTCGCGTCACCTGTCGACCACACAATTTAGTTAAATGTTAGGTCCGCCACGAACGCCATCTATTGAAAGTAAAATATTTTTATCGAATATTTTCCAAATTTTTCAGTTTTCCGGGAAATTTTTTAAAGATTTCTTTCCGTAAGAACATTCTACAAAGTATTAGGAATCTTTTAAAACAAAAATGAATGAAATCGGTCAAGTCGTTCTGAAGTTATTGAATGACCAAGGGAAATAGGGATTCATTTTTATATATATAGATGTAGGCACTGACATCTAACGTCAAAATTTCAAGGAACAACATAGGAATATGTAATACCGTCTGTTTGCCAAGACGTAGATTTCTGCATGCAAGGTTTGTCGCCTGGCTACAGTTTAGTTTTAAACATAATCGATAGATGGCAACTCATATTGTACAGTTTTCTGTTTTGCTTACCTTTTAAAAAATGACAAGATATGAAAATAATTTGTTTCGTTTCGGGTGTGAACTTGTGAGAATATGTTGCTAACCTTGGTTTTTTAATATTTTCTAGTATTTATAATGAAGCAAATAGTGGATTCTAGAATGGAAAACATACGGATATTAGAAATTTTTTGGAGACGTAAACTCTTGGTGAGTCATATCGAATAAGATTTTGTTGTTTTGGCTATTCAACATTCTTGAACTGTTTATTAACTTTTATTAACTTTTATTAATTTTATTGCAGGATGAAAGCGGTTATGTCTGAGAGACATAATTAAAATCGGAATGTTACATATTCCATGACAAATGTCGGATTGGTGTTGACTATGATCACGGTGAAGCAACGACTGGATATGATTGAAAAGGTATGTTTATTTGAAATTTTTGTGCCATCAAATAGCTATTTGTAAATTTAGATTGTGTATTTGACATATTCGATATTTCAATTGAAGTTCCATGCTTTGACACGAACAAAATTTAAATGCGATTTTCTTTTGCTTTTCATTATGCAGTTTGGTGTTACAGACGGAATCCAAATAAGCATTTGGAAATTACATTTGAATTGTGAAAACGACAACATTGAAGCTCGTTTGTTAAAAACTAAAAAATGCATATGAATTAACGATGGTGAATTTAAGTCAAATGGCAGAAGCATGCAACTTATTTTGGCGATATTTAAAGCAAATTTATAATGATTTCTATCAGAAGTTCTTACTAATTTTAAACTTTAATTTGTTCTAGATTTCATAACATGATAGTGCAGTGCAGAAAGTTTATCGGAGAAATGACAATTGGAAAAGATATCAAGCTGAAGTGCAATCGATGGATTTGAAAGTAAAAGGTCGGTTTTAGTTGTTCAATAGTTTGCTAGGTGGACATTCATTTGACATTCAATTGTGTTCAAATAAATGCAAACCTCCCCATTATTTTGATTTTTTGTATTTAATAAAGATATTGAATATTTGGATTTACAAGTATGAAATTGATTAGGGAATCGAATATAAAATATTTGCAAGTTTGACAAATGTATCCGTAAATAAGCAAAATATTTGGAACAAAATTATATTTTTTTTTAGATTTAGGTATGTACTTCTTCGTTAAATTAGTGAAACTACTGTTTCGATGATCTCTATTTGGACATTTTACGTGTAAATTTTTAAACATTTTCAAGTCTTTAAAATGTGGAAAAATTTACATAAAACATGTCATCCTAATAAAGATGACTGAACAGTCAGTAGTTTAACTAATTGTTTGCAAAGAAGTTCATACTTGATCCTAAAAATAAAATCAATTTTGTAAAAACAAATCTATTAATTAATATAATAGAACGTGAAATTCTTTTATTATTTCTTTTTCGTGCGACCATGAGTCTGCGCTTTTGCAACTTGTCTCGTATATAGGCAAAAGTGCATAACATTAAATATCAAGTCAAAATCATAGGCGGATGAAAACGTCTGTGGGTCTTTTACTGCCCTGTGGGAATAGTGTTAATAAATTCTGTTAGTACAGCCGTGATATTGTAAACTTCATTCATATTTACAAATCATACAAACAACACTTATCGTCACACATTTAACTATAAAAAGTAAAAGAAAATGTAGTAAAATTTCTGATGGTAAATGTTGTTTGAATCATTTGTTAATAGTGTAAATGTTAACGAAGCTCGGTTTTTGGTAAAATTGCAAGCGCTAAAATTTTGTTTTTCGATAATTTTGCTTATTTAGAAAAATATTAGCAAACAATTTTGTTAGGGAAGTGGAGGAATTTTTGATTTTTATGCAACAATCGGGGAAATTAAAAGTTGGTCAGGGAATATTCAGTTTGAAATTTTGAAAAATAATAAAACCAATAGTAGTTTCTTTTGTTATCCTAATTTTGTTTTTGGTGGTCTTCCATTTTAATAGGAAGATGGTTTAGTTTCGATAATGGTTAATAAGAGCAACTTAAAGTGGTGGCGCCACGTGTCATTAAAAATTTTAAAAGTGACATTTCGTTCGTAAATGACAGTTTTTAAACAATTCACCTATGATTCACTTGTTTTTGTGTTTTTCAAGTTAATTCATTATGAACTTTTGAGAAATGTTTTCTAATTTGTGATTTTTAATTTATTCTAGACTTCCTAAAAAATAGAATAATGCAGTGCAGTGTAAGTGAACAAGAATTGGATAATAATTAACCAAGTGAAGAACGATTAATTGAGTTGCCGCATTTGACAATGAAAGGTTAGTTTTATTTGTATAAGGTTTATGCCAGTGTGACATTACTTTGAATGAAATTTTCAACCCAGTTTACATTCATAAGAAACCTAGGCCGTGATAAGTTTTATTAAATTTAACGCACCTTTAGTTTAAAATTCCACGTATGGAATTTAGTGGTCTTTTGTTGGTGGTTTGAAGAGGTACACTTGTAGGCAGTAAACGTGTATTCGTTTTTGTTTTAATTTCAAGCAGTTAAATGTGTTAACGAAGATCAGATTGTAATCGTTGCGTTACATAATTCTGACAGCAAAAATTAATGTTTTTAAAATGCATTTTATTCTTACAATTTTTTTAATTCCTCTGATGAGCTATAAGAACCTATTGGTTAATATCTGAAATTTTTTCTTTAAATATTTGGATTGACACAATTACGTCAGTTTTCGATGGATATGTGTGTTCAAATAAGACCCCTCCCAGACTGCAGACTTTCTATCGGCCGATAGTTTGGTTGGTTTCTTAATCAGTATGAAGATGTATGAAGTGTGCACATTATAACGATTTGATATCGTCCGATAAAAAGTTTTATGGACTATATGATTGGTCGAGACGAAACCGACCAAACTATCGGCCGATAAAAAGTCAACAGTCTACGAGGGCTCTAAATGTCACCCTGGCAAGTCTCTAAAAGGTGGTGGTAATAAAAACAAAATTGTAGAGTGCTTAATTTTTTCAAACATTTTATTTTTGTGCCGTGTTTTATACGAAATGAGTTATCTTAAAAACGGTATTGACAGATTGATTTGTAATTTTGAGAGTAATTTGTAATTTCACTTGTAAAATATGCCAAGCGTTCTTAATGGGATTTATATCCGGAGATTGTCCTGGCCATGGTAAAATATTAATCATTTTTTGTTGTGGCTATCCGAGTTGCAACTTTTTTTGTCTTGGTCTTAAAAGGTTCCAATTTATTTTCATGGAAAATGGGGGGGCCCCCATGTGATAAGGTAACAAAAAAGTAGCAACTTGGAAAGCCAAAGATAGAATTAATATTTTATCATTGCCGGGACAGACTCTGGATATGAATGGCTTTGAGAATGTTTGCCAAATTTTACAAATGAATTTGCACCAACGGTTTCGTAAACCTCCAAACAAACAAAGAATGGTTCAAAATTCTGCAAGAGTCTATCGACAAATTTCTATTAAGCATGCCAAGGTTTTGTATACTTTGTGAAATAAATTGTAATAATTATCTAAATTTTACGTAAATAAATGAGTGCAGTTTTGTTATATTGTTTATATATATTAGATTTTCACCTTACTATAGTTTTTTTATGTATTAATTCAACAATGGTGGAATACACATTGCGTATTGTTTTTCATTTCTTAAGTAAAGCAGCTATCGATATGAATATAACTGCTCAGTATGTGGGAAAACATCTTAGCCACCGTTACTTCTGAAGACGTCCCCGATTGATAGGGACAAAACTATAGTAAAATTGAAATCTAATAAATAAATCAATAACATAGGAAAGTGCACTAATTTATTTATCCAAAAATTCTTTTACTGTTTATTAATTATTATTACTACCGGAATAATAGAGGTAGAAAATTAATTTTTGACTCTCTGTCGAATGAAGTGTCATACGTTTATTTTCGTCAGTTTTCACCATTTAATCTCGGTTTTGTCAGGTTCCTAAATTTGGCTGCATCAGCAAGCCGAACGATCAACTTGACAATTAATGTTGTTCACATCATTTTTGTAGTCACTCTATCTTTCTTAATTTTGGATACATAGGACTGTCTTGGAGAAATATTCCAGAATTTATCCTGTAATTCCTTCAACCATTAACTTCAACTACTTTTCATTTATCAGTTTTCGTTTAAGTTATAAAAACTAAAGTTATCTGTCAACTCTAATTTTTCTTTGTATATTTATAACGGCCGACGTTTATATATATTGACTAGGTCGGTTTTGGGCTGCCAAAATGAATCCAAAAATTCATAAGTATAAAATGATCAACTAAATTCTAAATCAATTAATAAAATTATTCTCAGGTTTAACTTGCATCAACATTTGGCTATAGCTAGTAGGTGTCCTTCGACAAACTTAACTTAACGAAGATGATAATAATTGAGTTCATTGTAACAAGTATGCGATACTGTAGACGACTAATGAGTCAGAAACACATGGTGTGATGACTAGAAAGTCGAAGAAGCAGTAGTACATGACATGTGTTTATCACTCTTTGCCTTAATTGTGTTAATTAATTTTAAAACTTGGATGCACATGGTGCAAGATTTGTTTGTCCATGATAATAACTTCAATTTATTTTATGATGGCATGTGGCGACACAATGCTGGCTTTGCCAATTTGGTCTTGTATTTTTTATTGTTGTTATGTACTTGTAGTTTTATTTTATTAACATGTAATTTTTACTTTGCAGATTTAAAGATGTGCAAAATTTGATAACAGCTGTTGGATTTGTTTGGACTTTTGCTAAGGGTTTACCATATAACAGGTATGTGATATTTTATATTTGGCACGTACAAAGTAAAGCGGGGGTTTCATCCAATTAACGTTACGTAGTTTAAACGTCAATTAATAAAATACATGAAATTTCTTTTCTCCGAAACCTCGTTTTCCAATGAAAATACTTCAAATGTATTTGACGTAAATAAGTTAATAAAACAAATAAAAATTAACTTTAAAACACAGCGAAAACGAGGTTTTAAATAGGAAATGTTTTAAATTAGTTTTTAGTATTGTACGTAGCGTTAATTGGATAAGAACAACGCATTACGGGTGTTGTGAATTGTATGTGTTGAAACTTTTGTCCAGTTTTATTTATTTCGATTTAAAATAATTACCGGCATTGCCTGTCTGTTTGCCATGGCGGAGATTTCTGCATGCAAGGTTTGTCGCCTGGCTACAGTTTAGTTTTAAACATAATCGATAGATGGCAACTCATGTTGTACAGTTTTCTGTTTTTCTTACATTTTAAAAAATGACAGATATGAAAATAATTTGTTTCGTTTCGGGTGTGAACTTGTGAGAATAGGTTGCTAACTATAGTTTTTTAATTTCTTCTAGTATTTATAATGAAGCAAATAGTGGATTCTAGAATGGAAAACATACGGATATTAGAAAATTTTTGGAGACGGAAACTTTTGGTGAGTCATATCGAATAAGATTTTGTTGTTTTGGCAATCCAACATTCTTGAACTGTTTATTAACTTTTATTAATCTTGTTGCAGGATGACAGCGGTTATGTCTGAGAGACGTGCAAAACTTGGAAGTGTTAAAATCGGAATGTTACATATTCCATGACAAATGTCGGATTGGTGTTGACTACGATCACGGTGAAGCAACGACTGGATATGATTGAAAAGGTATGTTTATTTGAAATTTTTGTGCCATCAAATAGCTATTTGTAAATTTAGATTGTGTATTTGACATATTCGATATTTCAATTGAAGTTCCATGCTTTGACACGAACAAAATTTAAAGGCGATTTTCTTTTGCTTTTCATTATGCAGTTTGGTGTTACCGACGGAATCCAAATAAGCATTTGGAAATTACATTTGAATTGTGAAAACGACAACATTGAAGCTCGTTTGTTAAAAACTAAAAAATGCATACGAATTAACGATGGTGAATTTAAGTCAAATGGCAGAAGCATGCAACTTATTTTGGCGATATTTAAAGCAAATTTATAATGATTTCTATCAGAAGTTCTTACTAATTTTAAACTTTAATTTGTTGTAGATTTCATAACCAGTGCAGTGCAGAAAGTTTATCGGAGAAATGACGATGGGAAAAGATATCAAGCTGAAGTTTAATCGATGGATTTGAAAGTAAAAGGTCGGTTTTAGTTGTTTAATAGTTTGCTAGGTAGACATTTATTTGATATTCAATTGTGCAAATAAATGCAAACCTCCCCATTATTTTGATTTTTTGTATTTAATAAAGATATTGAATGTTTGGATTTACAAGTATGAAATCGATTAGGGAATCGAATAGAAAATATTTCCAAGTTTGACAAATGTATCCGTAAATAAGCAAAATATTTGGAACAAAATTATATTTTTTTTAGATTTAGGTATGTGGTCAGTTCTGATATAACTTGTTCCGATGCTGTCCCCACTTATTTTTCTGAAAGCTTATTCCAGCTCAAGTTTTGTTTTTCGTGTGACGATACAGTACCATTGTAGGGTATTGTCCCATTCGGAACTTCAATTGTGAAAACCTAAATCTATCAATTTTTTTCTAAAATGCAGGTTTTCTGTCACTTACACAAGTGACATTTGCCATATATAAACTGCATTTTAGGAAAAAATTGATAGATTTACCCTGCAATGTACTGTATCATCATAAAAAAAAACAAAACTTATGCGAGAATAACTTTTCAGAAAATAGGTGGGTACACAGCATCGGAACAAGTTATATGAGAATTAACCATGCTTCGTTAAGTTGGTGAAACTACTGTTTCAATTATCTTTATTTGGACATGTTTTGTGTAAATTTTTAAACATTTTCAAGTCTTTAAAGTGTGTAAAAATTTACTCAAGAAATGTCGTTTAATAAAGATCATTGAAACAGTAGTTTCACTAATTTTTAAAAAGAATTACATACTTAATCCTAAAAATAAATTCAACCTCGTAAAAAGAAACTTATTTAATTACAATAATAGAACGTGAAATTCTTTTATTATTTTTATTTCGTGCGACTACGAGTCGGAACTTTTGCAAATTTTACTATAAAAAGTAAAAAAGAATAATGTCGTAAATTTCTGACGGTAAATGTTGTTTGAATCATTTGTTAATAGTGTCAATGTTAAGGAAAGCTCGGTTTTTATTGGTAGATCGTCAGAAAGATTTCTTTAGATTTGATCATTTATTTGTTAACATTACATTAATACAATTCGAACCGGGGATCTTGGTCTTGATTTTTTAGCAATAAATAAAAAAGATATTTTAAAGAAGAGTAAATTATATTAATTTCGCTTTATAAATATTTTTTTAATTTATTCTGTAAGATCAACACTAAAGCAGCTACCTACCGTGCTTTTGGTTTGCCTATGTCTCTCGAATTTTATTACTGCGACCCTCGGTGCTGTATTACAAACCTCTTAATCAAAAAAATAGTAAGGATTTTAGATTGCATTTTACGCCAATATGATGGTCTAGACAGAAAAAATGGTAAAATTGCATGCTCTATAATTTTGTTTTTTAATTATTTTGCTTATTTACGAAAATATTACCAAACAATTTTGTCAGGGAGAAAAAGTGGAGAAATTTTTGATTTTTAAGTTGGCCAGGGAAAATTCTGTTTAAAACTTTGAAAAATGAAAAAACCAATAGAAGTTTGTTTTGTTATTCTAGTTTTGTTTTCGACGATCTTCCATTTTAATAGTAAGATGGTTTAGTTTCGATAATAGTTAATAAGAGCAACTTAAAGTGGTATCACATGTTGCTGGTTATTTATTATTAAGCCTATTACGAAGGCTTAAAATGACAAACATATAAACAATTATTCCTGGAAAAATAATAATAATAATCTTTCGAGAGAATATTCATATCCTAATTTCAATAACGAGTTTTCTCTTGCAAGATTGGTAGTAGTTTTCTAAGGCTAGTCAACCATATTGTTTGTGATAGCAATGACTCGATAACAGACCATCGATTGAATAAAGGACCCTAAACGTAGGATCCTATTTTTAAGTTGCTCTTCTATCTGAAGTCGCAAATAAACCCTTTTTTTCAATTTACGTAAATTATTTAAATGTAAAGCGTCATTCTCAGCCAATTAACGCTAACAATTAACGTAATTTAAACGTCAATTAATAAAAAAACTGACATTTCTTCCTTAAAACTTGGATTTTATCGATGTATTTGATGTAAATTAGTTAATAAAATATATAAAAATTCAAAAAATAAAAGATTTTAATATTGCGAAGTCGTACTATTTATATATTTAAAAAATACTTCGCTTGACGTAAATAATACTATAAAAAATTCAAAAG
Organism: Cantharis flavilabris; assembly: GCA_949152465.1. Taxonomy (NCBI): domain Eukaryota; kingdom Metazoa; phylum Arthropoda; class Insecta; order Coleoptera; family Cantharidae; genus Cantharis; species Cantharis flavilabris. Next base: position 1,243,942 of record OX424441.1, on the reverse strand, counting down.
TCAAATACATCAATAAAAATGAGGTTTTAAAATAAAAATGTCATATTTTTCTATTATTTTTAATAATTTTACTTAGCGTTAATTGTAAGGGAACGACGCTTTAGTCATAAGGTGCGTTCTCACGATTCAAGTTTAATCGACCGATTATAGTTGATTGCAAAAGTTGAAAGAAATATGAAGTGTGAACCTTTGTTGATGAACTAAAAAGTCGTTGAACTAAATTAAAACAAAGGTTATTTCATTCAACTTTTGTTGATCAGCTATAATCGATCATTAAACTTGAATCGTGAGAACGCGCCTTTACATACACGTAAGTAAATATTTGGAGAAGTTCAGTAATTTATTATTGGAAAATTTAGTGGAAATCCAATTTGGCTAATATCCTCAATTTTTTGAAACTTAACCCTGATAAAGTGTTTTTATTCGATTCCCCAATTAGTTTTCAAAAAGTCAGCTCTCTTTCACTTTTTGTTGCGTAAAACTGGTACACATTCAGCATTACCGAATGAAACTTGGGGAATATGTTCAGACGTACATCCTTGGTAACATATTAAAAGTTCCAAGTCATCCTGTATACGATCTCCTACAGGATTCTTGGAGTTTCCTCTAAGCAAATATGGTGACAAACTAGACGTTACCGTTTTTGTAGAGCAAAGCTTTACAGGAAACTCCCAAGAATCTTTTGGGGTTTTTCAGTTTTCTGGACGACTTGGAATTTTTAAAATGTCGGTCATTAAGGAGAGGGGCATCTAAATATGTTTTCAAGTATTCATTTTATAATTCTACTTTGCGAAGATTATTTGCTGCATTTTTCTGGTTTGTCTTTTATTTTTCGATCGATTTTCAATTTTTTGGTCTTCAATTTTACTTTATATTATGTCCGTAAAAACATTGTCGATAATTTTAGCATATTTTCTTATTTTGAAGAAAGAATTTATTAAATCTTCCCTTCGTTATAAGAATTTTTGATGAAATTTTTCTCCAATCGACACATTTTTGTACTAACAAATATTGGGAAATTCTAAGTAAGACCATGAAATCGAAAATAGGCTCAGCAATAAACATGATTGGCAAAAGAAATGCAGTAAATAGTATTGCAATATAGGCACATGTATGACCGTACAAAATTCGAGCCGATCAAAAACATGAACTAGAAAATAGGGTTAATTCTCATATAATTTGTTCCAATGCTGTACCCACCTATTTTCTGAAAAATTATTCCTGCTCAAGTTTTGTTTTTCGTATGATGATACAGCACATTGCAGGGTAGCGGGAACTTCAATTATGAAAATCTAAATCTATCGATGTTTTCTTAAAATGCGGTTTTCATATTGCAAATGTCACTTAAGTGACATTAAAATGACATAAAACCTGCATTTTAGGAAAAAATTCATCGATTTAGATTTTCACAATTGAAGTTCCGAATGCTACAATACCCTACAATGCTACTGTATCATCACACGAAAAGCAAAACTTGAGCTGGAATTAGTTTTCAGAAAAATAAGTGGGGTACAGCATCGGAACAAGTTATATGAGAATTGACCACAGACGATCAACAAAAAGTGTAGAAGTCTAATTTTTTAAACTTTCGTAAATATGTAACTGCGTCACAATTTTATGAAACTTTGTATTTTGATTTAGATATTATATTTTAATGTTTTATAAATATCATGCAATATTTAATTTATGGAGTTTTTAAAGTAAGATAAAATTGCGAAACTAATATAACGAAATGATGTAAGAACTACGTTCAGCAAAGAATTGGTTAAAATAAATTTAAATATGTATGTACCTGTTCGCAATTGTAATAAATCTATTGTTTTATTAAAAGTAAATGTTTAAATTTATGTTATTAAAATATTCACCGCACACCACTGATTGTATATCTTCGTTAATTAAGACAGGTGTGTCTGACGTTACAATCTAACGCCTTATTGTTTATAAGTTTTATATAGTTTAACATTATGCACATGTACAGAGTATGTGGTAGGTTGGTATCATAGGCGTATCCAGTAGGGTTCTCGTGTATGATACAACTTAATGTATGTTTCCGAATTACTTGGAAAAAATATTTCATAATGAAGTATGTTTGTTCCAGCTTCGTTATGAAAATATAATATATGTAGTTAGTATTAGAATAGAACTGGTTGTAGGTTACTCGTGTACGATATAACGAATGAATGACATCAGTCATACTCATTGCTCATTGGAGAAGGACATACCTACCAAGTGACGCTCACATCAGGTGTTGTAGTTGTTTGTTATATTATATTACCGATGACTTTGTAATAGGTTAAGTATCATGAGTAAAACACAATGAATTGTATTACTATTTATTTGTATGTATCATCATAAGTAATCTATGTGACATCACATCATGTATTAATGTATTACGTGTTGCATGTTATATTACCAATGACTAATTAATAAGTTAAGTATCATGTATAAGTAAAACACAATGTATTGTATTTATTTGTATGCATCATCATAAGTAAGCTATGTGACATCACAAGACAAAGACATACTCACCATCACTCATACTCATTGCTTATTGGACAAGGACATACCTACCAAGTGACGCTCACTTCACGTGTTGTACTTGTTCGTTATATTATATTACTCGTGTTGTACTTGTTCGTTATATTATATTACGAACGACTTTGTAATACGTTAAGTGTCATGAATAAAAGTAAACCACAATGAACTGTATTATTATTTATTTGCATCATCATAAGTAAGCTTCACATAATATATTATAAGTATAAGTCATTAAAAAGGCCTTCCCCGTAGCGACGAACTTCAACGTTCGTCCACCAGAGGATTAACAATGACAAATTTTATTTTCAAAGTGAAATTGTCAAATAAAAATTTGACATTTCGGACTTAGAAAAATTCGGGGACTAACTCTCGCCGCTCGCAGCGGCAGCATCTCCCCTTAAACAAATGGTTTTCTTGCCCGACCACACCACCGATCTTGGTGGTCCTCGCTTCGCTCGGACCAAGCTTCTTGGGGGAGTCTTACTTGTTGGAGGTCCTCGCTTCGCTCGGACCTACGTCTTCTCGCACTGCTTCGCAGTGTCCCACAAACCCACCCTCAGAGCTACACTTACTTATATACCTAAAATTTTCCCACTACATTTTGGACCTTAGTGGGGGGTCACGTGACTCCCCACCAACTTGTTACATTTGATCAATACTTTCGTGACGTTTTATTGTTAACATATAAGTACAAGTCATTTTTTTTTCTGATTTGCAATATAAGCTACAATCTTAACGAACACTTCCCGAAGAAGCTTCTTCAACTAACAAAGACGATGAGCAAGAAAACCAGTCTTTTAGGGGGAGACACTCACCGCTACCGGCGACGGTTTTATGTCCCGAATTTAACACTTTCACTTCCTTCTTCTCCCCGAAAACTCCATCATCACCCATTCCGAAGTCGATTACGTAATCTGCTATTCTCTCCGTTTATCTGAAATTCAAAATACAAATTACAATCGGTTTTTCAAAATTACACAATACACACAATATTTGTGGGGGGCGCGGGGGGTCAAAATCTCGGGATAAAATTTACTAACTCCTATTTAAGACTGCTTTTCAACTTTTTCAAGACTGTCACACTTTACACAATACACACATGATCAATTACAGGGTCAAAATCCTGGGATAAAATTTACTACGCCACACTAACTCCTACTTCCAACTACCCACCTTGCCTAATACTACCAGAACTTTTCCCTAAATTACTTAACACTTCCAGCTACTATCTCCAACTTCTGAGACTACCTCGTATAGGTATAGCCAACTGCCAGGGTGATTTACCCTTGGTAAACCCAAATCAATTTTTAACTTAACAATTTTTTCTCCACTGCCCTGAACAAACTAATCACGTTCTGCCCGTATTGGCACTAACACATTTCTCGCATTAAGCGACTGGAGTTTTTCCGTCCCTCCACCCCTAATTCTTTTGGAAATTTACAATATTCCTCGCAATTTAAACAACTTTCAAAAAAGGCAGGTGCATTTACCAATAACTTCAAAGATACTAATGCCAACTTTTAAAGGAATATCTTCGCGGACGATTTTACATATTTTTTCTAGTAATTTCAATACCTCCCAAGATATCCTTTTGAAAATTAACGATATTATTTTTGTAGTTCTTTCAGTTGCGGGAAATATTCGCGAGGAGTAAAAATCCCGGGATAAAATTTACTACGCCACACTAACTCCTATTTCCAACTACCCCTCTTGCCTGATGCTATCCCGGAACTTTTCAAGATTATCCCACTTTTCCCTAAACTACTGAACACTTCCAAGTACTATCTCCAACTTCTGAGACTACCTCGTACAGATCACTGACCAACTGCCAGGGTGATTTACCCCTGGTGAATCCAAATCAATTTTTGACCTAAACACTTATTCATGACGCAACCTAAATTTTCACCACTGCCTTGAACAAACTAATCACAAGAATGTGATTGTGCCCGTATTTGAACTAGCAGAGTTTTCGAGTCCCTTCACCCCTAATTCTTTTGGAAATTAATAATATACCTCGCAATTTAAACAAACAACTTTCGAAAAATAGTAGATGCATTTACAATAATAACTCCAAAAATACTACTGCCAACTTTTAAAGGAATATCTTCGCGGATCATTTTATTATTTCTAGTAATTCCAAACCGCCCAAGATATCCTTTTGAAAATTAACGATATTATTTTTGTGGTTATTTCAAAAAACATCTTCTTTTTTTTAAATTATTATTTAAATTTAAAGGTAAATACCATTTCACAACGAAATAGGGGTGGACGATAAAACCCACTACCGTTAATTAAGATTAAGGTTTTGCTGTGTTTCGCAGGAAATAAGTCCTCTTAAAACTCCTCTCTTACAAAATAATATCGACACTTCCAAGGAATAAACTTGTTACTTATTTTCGCCATATTTCGGGAGAGCGATTTCAAAGTTTAAAAATTTCCTGCGGATTTAACTTGCGTTAACTGCAAAACGGTTGTGTTTTCGGCAATTTTTTAAACTTTCAAATTCACTTTACCGATTTTAAAGTTAAAAATTAGTTACACTTTTCTTCATTGCAAGTGTCCGGATATATACACCCATACACAGAATTGAACGTACACCCCTATACTAGCAATGTAACTTGTGCCTTTTGAAGACATGTTTTTTCATATAAAAACCGTTTCTACAACAAAAATAAAGACCATGAAATTTTCAACAAAAAATGTTTAATAAGTTTTGCTGTAAAAGCTATTTTTATATGAGAAAACTTGTCTTCAAAAGGCACAAGTTACATTGCTAGCATAGGGGTGTACGTTCAATTCTGTGTATGGGTGTATAAAACACATTAACAAAATAATCCAAGTCCTCTTAAAACGGATTGACTTAAAATTTTGACAACATAATATCGACACCCCCGAGAAATAAAGTTGTAACTCAATTTTACTTTTTTCTGGAGAGCGTTTTCAAAGTTTAAAATTTCCCGAAGATTTAACTTTACTGCAAAATAGCAAAAATAATAATTTAAAACAAGCATTTGGTAATTAAGCCAAACACCTTCGGGAATTTTTTAAACTTTCAAATCGCTCTGCTGCAAAAAGTTAAAAATGAGTTACATTTTTCTTCCTTGGGGAGTGTCGACATAACTATAAAACACTTTAAAGTCTCGTTCTCCTCCAATTAAAGCTACGTAAATTAAAAAAAAAAATTACATTTCTTCTTTGTTTTCCTAGCTGTGTTTACGTCAAATATATCGAGGAAAACGTAATTTTAAAGAAGAAATGTGGATGTTTTATTTTAATTTACCTCCGATTTACAAAGCATTAATCAGATTAGAAGGGTACTTAGCAAAACAATATCTACTATTTTGTATTTCAAAAAAAAATACAAATTTGATGTCAAAGTATCTAGGTTTTAGACAAAATTCCTAAAAAATACATTTCGGCTAGTATTTTTTAAATATAAAATAGCCGATATTGTGCACTTATATATATTTTTTTTAGTATATTATGTTTTAAAAAGTACAAGTCTTGTGTCGAGGATTTTTTCTTATGAAACTCAGCAAAACCCCATCTTAAAGGGACTATGCCTAATTGGGATCTCGAAAAAAAGCGACTTTTTGATTTTTTTCCTTTATTTCCATGGAATCTAAAGAATTTTGTGTACACAAAGTTTTCGAGATATTGACTGAATCTTAGTGTAGTTGTGGTCCAACAAATTAACTAAATTTAAGAATTATTCATTTTCGCAAGTCAGTTAGTTATTAAAAAGTTATTAACAATGGTCTTTTTATGGTTTTTTGACAATATTTTGAAAACCAAGCTCATCGAGACAAAAATTGTTCCTAATTGTACTTGGTAGATCATAAAACTCTCGACAATAATAATTCTAACACAAAACCGATACCTTCGATGCTTAACTTTGTATTGGTCTGCCGCCAAAATTTCACCAAGGGGTGACAAAGTGCTTGTCCTCCGTCATTTTTTGGTAATACCTTATGACGTTTTCCGGTCGTTTAAAATGCAATCACGATTTTTTTAAAAATCACCATCTCGATACATAAGCAACATTTTCTTGGGGAGAGTGCAATTATTATACCTTCCCTGTATATTTTGTTGCTATTTAATAAAAGTAATTGATTTTTTGCATTATAGTTGTTTGTGATTTTCGGTTCTTAAATAACATTCGATTGAGAAACAGAAAAGATAATAATTATTATTTTATTGTAGCAGCAAAATCCCTATCAAGAGAATAATTAATTGATTGCCTCGTATAATATCTAAGAACTAAGAAAACCCAACTGCAAAAATTGTAATACCATCAGTATCCCTATAAAAAAATGACAAACAAGTGCTTTAGAACTTCGTGGTTGAGACTTGAAGGCAAAGACTATCGAATCCCTTTTCCAATAATTATTATTATAAAGAATTTTATGTCCTAAAAAATTTCTATCTCTCTTGGTTTCTAAGATAATGAAGAAAATGCATTTTTTTGGCAAACATTATCAATAAATTTTTAACCTGGCTAACAAAGACTTGTGGAAATTCAAGTTTTCTTAAACTAATAATGAATGAATAATATTGATACTAACTAAATTCTTATACTTAGGAGTTTTAAATTGTACATGTTAAATTAACAAATTGTATAACCCTAACTAATATTATTACAAACAGCAGATTATTGTTACACCTTATTAATTTAACATGTAATCATTAAAACTTCTAATTATAACTATTATTATGTTAATAATTTAAAAACTAGTCCTATACTATATTAATGTTGTGTTGGAAAAGTTGTCTGTTCGTAGTTGCAAAGAAGATCCAATTAACAGCTCAAAATGTCGACGAAAGATGTTTAATAAAATGAATTTAAAATAAGAAATTTCTTATTTAGTATTATTCCGTTAATTACTCCCTAACATATTTTTATTTAAACTTGTCCAAAATTTCGAGAAACCTAATGAAATTATTTTCATTCCTTTGATACCCAAGCTCCATGGAATAATTAAAAATTTTGACACAGTTACATACAGTGGATCCAGAAATTAATATACACTTCTATGTTGACAATGTAAATTCTACTTTTCAAATATTATTTTTGTCATATAAAAATCCATTTTAAAGCAACATTTTTCAGACAGTTTTTGTTGCAAATTTCTTTCCCTTCATTTTTGTTTATATACATTTTTTTATTTTGTTGCAACGTTTCTGATTTAATAAAATAAATAAAAAAATTAAATAAATTTAATAAAACAAACATTACTCGAATGGGAAAGAGTATTATTAAATTTTGTACAGAATCTTTTTAAAGTCGTTGTCACTCGAAAACGGTGCGAAAAAATAGAAAGATGTACATAAACAAAAATGAAGGGAACGAAATTTGCAACAAAAAGTATTTAAGCAATACGTATTGCTGTAAAAGTGATTTTTATATGAGAAAAAGTCTTGAAATGGTACAATTTACATTGCTAACGTAGGAGTGTATTAATAATTTCTGGAGCTACTGTATCGTTGGTCTAAGATGAAAATTGCCCAAGTCCATTTTTGGCTGAAAATTACATTTAGTTGCCATCTATTCATAAAAATTATATATGAATAGAAGGCAACTAAATGTAATAATTTAGGTCAAATGTGGACTTGGGAAATTTGCATCTTGGATCGACGATATAACATGTAGACAAAAAATGGAGAATATAAAATTATATAAAATATTATAATACTAAATCGGGCATTAACTCAATTATTATTGTTAAATGTCACATACCTTTTTTTATCCGGCTGTTCTTCATTAATCCTCTCTTCTTCCACATCGGCATTCTCCTCAAGTTCTGAAAATAAAAAATATTTATAAGAATATGTCAACTAATTTTGCAATACAAATTTTATATTACATTGTTAAAACTTTAAAGAACTAATAAATGCAAATAAAAATTAAACAAATTTCAGTTTTACCCGTACCTTTATAGCGCGTTTTTAAAATATTTAAGTTTGAAAAGTAAATAGTTGGTATAAAAAATTCAACATAGAAACGACTCAAAGTTTAGCTTACAAAAAGCTAGTGGCGAATGCATCGAGGGATGGAAATATTGTAACCAACCAACCCTCCTCCGCTGAACCACAAAGCTGATTAAAAACATGGAATATGCTATGTTTGCTGAATTTAACCCCCGTTTTCATAAAGACTGCTCTACTCATTCGTTAACTAATGATTTGTTAACCCCTGTCGGAATACTGTTAATGATATAGGGTTAAAGACCGTCAGATAGGAGCATTCGTTAACATTAACACTATTCTGACTGGGCTCTAAGAAATCTAACCGAAAACCTAGTTTTCTCTAAACCCAGTGTTACATCTCAAGAATTACCAAATTCAAAATTTGGTGGCGAAACAAAATAAAATATCCGAGGACTTATGAAGAACAATAATTAAAAATCCTCAGCGGAGACTACAAGTTTCATTTTCTGAACAAAATCAAGTACCTAACGCTCTAACCAATGTGATTAAAAAACGTTATCGGGAACCTACTGTTTTTAAATTTTACGGTAAAACCCTATTCAACCAAAATACTTACAGGGAAACCTACAGTTTTACTGTGCCCAGAGTAACTCTTCAACGGATTTATGATCTAAACTTCCAATTGGTAATCAAAACCGAGTATACCGAAAGCCCTAACACGATTAAAAATACATTAGCGGAGACTTACAGATTTTCTATGAAAGAGCTTCAGTTTTAGTCGGCTAAATAATTATAAAATTTCAAAAATTAATATCTCCGAAACCACTACTTATTCATTATTGAAAATTAAAGGGCATATAGGGTAAGAATTCCACCCAAACGACATTAAATTTTTAGAAAAGAAAATTTTTATAAAAAAAATAAATACTTTAAATTTCTTTTTTGGAAAATCGCAAAATTTTGGGTTAATTTGGAAATTCTTCAGATTTATAAATTTTTAAAAATCAAGTACGATGTTCCACATAAGGGAAAAAAGTCTTTCCGAAACCCACATTGTTACCGAACGGTCAGTGAGTTTTAGTATGCTATACACAATATTTTTGAAAATAAAATTGATTTCATTCTAGCACAGATTCTAGCAACCGTTGGATTTTTATTCATTTTTAATAGTAAGTTTTGACATTTCGACACCTCCTACGTAAATCGTAACCCACAAAATCCCAATTTTTACTTTTTTGCAGAAATTGACTGTACTATATCTAATCTTAATGTTACCAAAGCGAAAGTTGCAAAAATTATACCGATTCTTTTTTAAATTGCAACAAAATACATTGACATTCCACTTTGGAGCATACACATTACAAACTTTAAAATGCTCTCCTGTAAAATTAAGATTTTGAAGATACGATAGTTTACGTAGGAGGTATCGATTTGTAAAATTGGAAAAAAAATAAATATTTAATGTTGTGTTCGTATGCAACTTCTGCAGAAGATGGGAAAGACTTTTCTTCTCGCTCATCTGCAACAAAAACCCAGCTCCGTAGGTTTACCTAGTGGGAAATATTCCGATCAAAAGCATTTTCGTCGCTACTACTATATCAAACTAGAAAATCATTTAAGCTAAACTAAAGAATAATTATTTAGAAAAGAAAATGAAATATCCGCGTAAACAATCCATTGCCAAAATTCCTTTATCAATTTAAATTTAACAAAATGAAAATGTAATATTTTTAATTTAATTTGAATCATTTAAAAAACGTCCTTACAAACTCTTGAATAAGCGGATGTACGCGTGTCGTAGTTTAAAAAAAAACTATTGGACACAAAGAATAAGTTTCGATTTAAAAACATTGAGTTAGTAATCTAAAGATTTTTAAAAATTAAGAGTAAAATTAAGAGAACCAAAGTTTGGTTTGATTTTAACCACTGCGACTAACCCCTGATGTAAGAATAGCGTTAGCAATCTAGTGTTAAAGACCGTCAGATTCGAGCATTCCTTAACATTAACACACTATTCTGACAGAGATCTAATAAATCTAGCCGAAAACCTAGTTTTCTGTAAACCCAGTTTTACATTTCAAGAATTACCAAATTCAAACTTTGATGGCGGAACAAAATAAAATACCCGAAGACTTATTAAGAGCAATTAAATACCCTGAGCGGAGACTACAAGTTTCAATTGCTGCACAAAATCAAGTACCTAACGCTCTAACAAATACGATTAAGAAACATTATCGGGAACCTACAGTTTGTCAATTTTACAGTAAAACCCTAACAAATTCAACCAAAATACTTGCATGGAAACCTACAGTTTTACTGTGCCCAAAGTAACTCTTCAACGGATTTATGATCTAAACTTGCAACTGGAAAACAAAACCAAGTATACCGAAAGCCCTACCACGATTTTCTATGAAACAGCTTTAGTTTTAGTCAGAAAATAATTATAAAATTTAAAAAATTAATCTCTGAAACCAATACTTATTCCTTATTGAAAATTGAAGGGCATATAGGGTAAGAATTCCACTCAAAAGAGATTAAATTTTTAGAAAAGAAAAATAAATATATTTTAATTTGGAAATTCTTCCGATTTATAAATTTTTAAAAATTGAGTACGATGTTCCACGTAAGTAAAAAAAAGTCTTTCCGAAACCTACAAAATTACCGAATGGTCAGCGATTTTTAGTATGCTATACACAAAATTATTGAAAATAAAATTGATTTCATTCTAGCAACCGTTGGATTTTTTTTTAATAATAGTAGTCAGTTTTGACATTTGTAAAATTGGAATAAAATAAATATTTAATGTTTTTTTCGTATGTAACTTCTGCAGAAGATGGGAAAGACTTTTCTTCTCGCTCATCTGCAACAAAAACCCAACTCCGTAGGTTTAACTAGTGGAAATTATTCCGATCAAAAGCATTTTCATCGCTACTATTATGGAACTAGAAAATCATTTAATTTAAGCTAAACTAAAGAATAATTATACAGAAAAGAAAATAATATATCCGCAAATTTAACAAAATGAAAATGTAATATTTTTAATTTAATTTACTTCATTTAAAAAACGTCCTTAGAAACTCTTGAATAAGCGGATGTACGCGTGTCGTAGTTTAAAAAAAACTATTGGACACAAAGAATAAGTTTCAATTTATAAAACATTGAGTTAGTAATCTAAAATATTTATTATTTTACAACTCAAAAAATTATCAAAATTTGCGCAATAAAGATTTTTAAAAATTAAGAGTAGGTACAATTTTGCAGTGGCGCAGAAATTCGGTTTTCCTACAAATAGCTATAAAATTTCAAGTGGAATTTCATATTATGAAATAAATGGAATATGGCAAAACTTGATTAAAACATCCTCAAATAGCAATGTAACAACTAAAACACAACGGCGTTGCATCATTGTAACCAAAAGTAGCCCAAATCAGTGCTTAAAATTTGGTAAAAACGGTAGCGCTAGTGGAAAGCTGCAATTACTCTCCAATAAATTGTTCCCTTTGTATGTATTTTAATGTTGAAATCTTCTTCGAGGTCAGATTTATTACGGTATGACATGATTACATTTTTATAATAAAACTCAAAAAAATGTTATGCAAATTTACTACAATTTCCTATCAGTGCAGACAAGATAATAATAATTTATTCAAAATTACTCAGCAGTTTATAACATTTCCTGTGAATCATGTACATTTGAACATAAAATGCAAGTTATTTCACATCATAATATTAAACCCTCGAACTTACGATTACGATATTAAAATATAATAGAAATTTCAAGAATTTTCCAAACTATTTCTTCCATAGCAATTTTTTTATATTTATCCCCTTGGAAGTTCTATATAATGCTGCCAAGGAATGATTTCTGATTAACTAGCCTATTTACTAAAAATGTCTTCAAGAATTTTTCTTAAAGCTTCATATAAATAATAATACTTTCTTTGCATTAAAAAATCTAGGTCAAAAAGTTAGAACATTTAGGCAACAACATATTCTAATATAAAAATTAAAATTAAAATCTTTTGCTCCCAAATTTCGGTTCATATTCTATTACTCGTTTTTCCTGAAACTACACGAATTTGTAAATACACTTTTGAATACAAAGAAAAAATCATTATTGAGACAACCTATGGCTTAAACCGACAAAATGCACAACTATCATGTAGTATTCCTACTCCCCAATACCAGTGATAAACAAGTTTTGTTCAAAAAATTCCCTAATTATTAATGATTTCATGAAAAACAATCTTAAATATTAATTTCCAATTTATTCAAAAGCTTTACAAATGTTTTTCTTAGGTTCAGTTTCCCAATCGTGAATAAATTAACCCAAATTCAATGGTTAACTTAGAATTCTGACCAATCGGGGTAATCATTAACGTAGGTTAACCCTTGAACTTAGTAATTTACAATTCACAAAGAATGATTTCTAGTTAACCAGCCTATTTTTTACTAAAAAGGTCTTCAAGAATTTTTCAAGTTCCGTATGCATAATAATACTTTTGTTGCATTAAAAATCTAGGTCAAAATCGACCAGTTTTGATTAGAATCATTTTCCTTCTGGAAGAATGGTCTGAATAAATTTTGTATAAAATACATTTTACATGGTTCCCACTAAATTTTTCAAAGCAAATTCCTTGACTTTTCCAGGTTTTCTCTGACATTTTAGTATTGTAATACAGTAATCGGAAAACAATTATTATTGTAACATTTATTTCATTTCATATTGTCGTGTTACCAAATAATTTTTTCAGTTTACTTAAATTTAATTTTGTAAATTTTAAATTCGTTGTAAATAAAAGATTTTGATTATTTTATGTTTAGTTTTGGCGTTGTAAATAATTTATTGTAATGTTTGTAAATAATTGAAAATTTGTTTTTGAAAAAAAATTTGAAAATGAAAAAAATTATATCAAATTTAAAAATAATTCCTTGACAAAATTTTTGTTTTCCCTGATATTAGACCTAAAAATGTAAAATTCCCTGACTTTCCATGACAAGTTTTAAATTCCTTGACTTTTCCAGGTTTTCCATACAAGGGAGGAACCCCGTTTTAATATAAAAATTTTAATTTTGCCGACAAATTTCAGTTCATATTCTATTATTCATTTTTACTAAAACTTCATGAATTTGTAAATACATTTTTGAATGTATGTCATTGAAAATTAAGAAAATAAAATTTGCAAAAATAAGTGTTGTAATAAAAACATTGCTAACATAGGGGTGTACGAATTTTTGAGGTATTGCTCATCCAAAATCAAAAAATTAAACGGCATTTTAATATGTAGACCAGACGCCGTAACTAGAAAAATGTAAAAATATTAGAAATTGAATTTTTGGCACTCGTTTTAAAAATTAAGTTTCAAGTATTCAAGTTCAAGTAACAGTGCTAAAATTCAATTTTTGATATTTTACATTATTTTAGTTCCGGCAAAGGTCTCTGGTCTACACACTAAAATGCTGTTTGATTTTTTTATTTCGGATGAGTAAAACCTCTGGAATCATCAATTGTCACATGAGTGTCTTCCGAACGGTATGAAGTCGATTCAATTTCCAATTTTTGTTTGAAAAAATTTGAGAGACTGTTGAAATGTTAATAAAGGTGTAGTCAAAATTCAAAGATAGCGTATTTTAATGGTTTATCAAAAAAAAAATCCAAAAATATAACGGAAAGGAAGATGCAGAATTACTTTTCTAAAAACTGCCAAAAACAGATCAAGTTCGCAAAACAAATAAAAATGACCAGCGACCAACAAACGCAATTTTCTCCAGTACTACAACAGTATTACAGCTTTTTCATGTTCGGGTAGTCCCTTTAGATGAATGTAATTCAATAAAATTGCTGGACGAATTTTCAATAACTATTACTTCAAAATTTCTCACCCTCTTTTATAAAACAATATAAATTTTGATTACAAATCAATTAAAATCAAATTTTAACAAATGCAGTCTCAGTGAAACCGATATAACCAAAATCTCCTAAAATAAGTTTTCCTGTGAATGTCACTGACATAAGGAAATCGGGCAGTACAGCATACCCGTAGATGCCATGACCCCACAAGGACAAGCTAAATAAAATAACAGTAAATAAAATTGTATAAAGGCACTAGTAATTATGCATTTTCTGTTAATTATGGTATAAACTTCGAACATTCGAATATTAATTTCAGGTATAATAATAGATATTTCAGCCAATATATAATTTTTTATTCTCTCGCAGTAGACGTAGGTAGTATTTGTAGGAAAATTAAAATAGAAAAAACTTCTAAATAAGAATCTCTTTTGTGAAAATCCCCAAAGGAATGTTTTCAAGCTTGATCAAAAAAAATTGCAAATTATAATAATTTTTAAGTATTCAAAAATTTATTTACAAATTATTTAAAAAGTATTTTATTTTATAAAAGTAACAATTTATCAGTAAATTCTAGTTCATATTATTACTCATAATAATTTAAAGACTCATAATATGCACGTGTACTATTTAAATTGCTTTTTATCATAAAACTGAAAAATGAATCATAAAACTAACAGGTATGAACTCAAATTAACAAACAAAGGATTTATATAATTTTGAAGTTTATAATAAATTGGACATCGGATTATATAATGCACTAATAAAATGGTAAAATGCAAAAATCAGGAAAACGTGCACTATGAAAATGCTAAATTTATTTATTGTTTGTTATTATTTGTCTGTCCTTGTTCAACAATCGGTGATTTTCAATAATCACATTATTTTTCATAATCGATAAAATTTCCAAGTCTAATCGTCTCAGACAGATCATCTTTTTTTAAGCAATTTTTTAAAAATTATTAAATAATAAAACTAGTAAGAATAGTTCTACATATTATTTCTACCCAAATAAGCATGATCGTCAAGAAAGTACTAAATTATAAATATCGTGTTAAATGCAATGCATGCAAATATATATAAATCGATTGCCTAAATCCTAAAATATTGTTGTGCTAACTTGTAAATTAATTATATTTGAATATAAAATCTCGAAGATATGTGGATTCATGTGAAACTAGCCATATTTTTAAAATAGGTTTTCTATATGCAAAATTGAAAAGAAAGTATTGTCCTAAAGCTAAATAAAATTTGTAATAAACCCCAGAAAGATATTATTTTATTCATCGTAAATAAAACACCCAATAGTATAATCAATATAGATTTGTATCACGAAAAGATTATAAACAAAATTTAATTTTCCTCATATATAGCACGCAAAATAAAAGTGTCATCCTGGGGTGGATTCTTGAAAATTTGTATTTTGTAAAATTATAAAATTTGGGGTTTGAAACAATGGAAATCATAAAAATGCTTATTAGGTCGAATTTATCTTATTTCTATGATTTTCCTTGTTACAAACCTCATACAGTTTCAAGACACAAATTTTCAAAACTCGATCCCCTAGCAGAAGTCACCGATTCAAATTTTTTACCCCCATTTCTGAACTCCAAAACTTGCAATACAGCAAGTATATATGATTTATTGTTTAATTTAAAACATAAACAATTAATAATTCTGAACTTAATGATTTCTGCTAGTCTGAACAACAACCAAATATTATTTAAAATGTAAATACCTTTCATTTCCAAATACAGCAACGCGAACAAAATTTCTTCATCTCGGTAAATTTTCAAACTGTCTTTATCCAATTTTTTTTGCAATGTTCACACACACACGCGCACCGTAACTTGATTTGATTCGATAGATTTCGAATACAGCACCGCTAACATTAATTGTTCACCTCGGTAAATTTTCAAAATGTCTTTATTCAAATTCTTTTAATGTTCATACACACGCGCGCACTATAACTTGATTTGATTTGCTTGATTTCGACTACAGCACTGCTAACATTATTTCTTCACCTCGGTAAATTTTCAAACTGTCTATCCAAATTCTTTCAATGTTCACACACGCGCGCACTAGAACTTCATTTGATTGATTTGGAATACAGCACCGCTAACATCAATTCTTCACCTCGGTAAATTTTCAAAATGTCTTTGTCCAAATTCTTACCAATGTTCACATATACACAGGCGCTCATCAGTTGATTTACTTGATTTCAAATACAGCACCGCGAACATTAAATCTTGACCTCGGTAAATTTTCAAACTGTGTTTATCCAAATTCTCTCCAATGGTCAAGCACGCACCATCACTTGATTTGATTCGTTTGATTTCAAATACACCACCGTTAATATGTATTCTTCACCTCGGTAAATTTTCAAACTGTCTTTATCATTCCTTCCAATGTTCACACTCACACGGGTGCCCGTGCCCATCACTTGATTTGATTCACTTAATTTCAAATACAGCACCGCTGACATTAATTTTTCACCTCGGTAAATTTTCAAACTGTCTTTATCCAAATTTTTTCAATGTTCACACACGCGCGCACTATAACTTGTTTTGATTTGCTTGAGTTCGAATACACTGCTAACATTAATTCTTCAACTCGGTAAATTTTCAAACTGTCTTTATCCAAATTCTTTCAATGTTAACACACACGCGCGCACTATAACTTGATTTGATTTGCTTGGTTTCGAATACAGCACCATTAACATTAATTCTTCACCTCGGTAAATTTTCAAACTGGCTGGATCCAAATTTTTTCCAATGTTCACAAACACACGCGCGCCCATCACTTGATTTCTTATACAGACTATAACAAATTAAATAAGTTAAATTTAACGTTCAAATTTATTTAGTTGTAAAACGCGAAAGCAAAAAGTAAATTGTAGAACGATTTTATTGACAGATACAAAATGTCATTTTTTAAAAATTCAAATAAATTCGATTTAAATGACGTACTGCGCCATCTATCGGTAAATACCGAAAGTGCATTTTAATAATAATTAAAATATTTTGACAATTTAAATTTAAAATTTCAAAATTTTGATTGGAAAATCGGTATGGCAAAGTTTCATTCCATCACAACAATTTAGTCTTTGTTTAATTAAAACTTGAGTTAGCTTGAAATAATCAAATTACAAACAGATTGATTCTTATGTTTTCTAGCAACTTTAAGACATCTTTCTTTGCTGCCGAAACTTAATGATTTCTGCTAATCTGAACAGCAACCAAATATTATTAAAAATGTAAATACCTTTCATTTCCAAATTCAGCACCGCGAACAAAATTTCTTCATCTCGGTAAATTTTTAAACTGTCTTTACCCAAATTCTTTCAATGTTAACACACACGCGAGCACTATAACTTGATTTGCTTTGCTTGATTTCGAATACAGCACAACTAAAATTAATTCTTCACCTCGGTAAATTTTCAAACTGGCTGGATCCAAATTTTTTCCAATGTTCACAAACACACACGCGCCCATCACTTGATTTCTTATACAGACTATAACAAATTAAATAAGTTAAATTTAACGTTCATAATTTATTTAGTTGTAAAACGCGAAAGCAAAAAGTAAATTGTTGAACGATTTTATTGACAGATACAAAACGTCATTTTTTAAAAATTCAAATAAATTCGATTTAAATGACGTACTGCGCCATCTATCGGTAAATACCGAAAGTGCATTTTTAATAATAATTAAAATATTTTGACAATTTTAATTTTAAATTTCAAAATTTTAATTGGAATTATCCAATTACGGTATGGTAAAGTTTCATGCCATCACAACAATTTGGTCTTTGTTTAATTAAAACTTGAGTTAGCTTGAAATAATCAAATTACAAACAGATCGATCCTTATGTTTTCTAGCAACTTTAAAATATCTTCCTTTGCTACCGATTGGATTTCAAAGTGTCTGACCAATCAGGGTAGTCATTAAGGTAAGTTAACCCTTGAACTTTGTTTAACTCACAACTTAAAGACTAGACCTTAATTGGCTGGAAATTAATAGCAAACGCAAGAAAGCTACGACACAAATCGATATTTCGGCAGAAGTCATCAAATTCAAAATTATACCGTTTCCGTTTTTTTATACCATTCAACAACCGCAGATTTGTCAGTTGGCGTTAGAAGTTGAGAACACTTAAAGTGTATCTAAAATTGGAAAACTTCAAAACTTCAATGAACAAAATCAGCATTATTATGTTGTACAAAAATTATACAAAAGTTCTTCTTAGTTGCAAATTTTATCTCGAAAAAGATGCATATAAAAAGATTAAATTTAACTGAAATCTAAGACTTGAAAATATAAAAAAATCCGAAACCACTGCAAGAAATTACATTTCTACAATTCTACAACATAAACAAAGGAAGGCCTTATAATCGGTTGCCCCATGAAAAGTATCTTTGGAGTTCTCAGATGATGTGCAATTGTTTTTGAATTTCCAATTCTATTTTAAGAGGTTTAAAAAAATCACCGCCACGACATCAAACAACGACAAAATCGGGTGTTGTACTACCGATAGATATGTGAATTAATTTCAAGTGAATTAAACATGTTGGAAGTTACATCTAAATAATATGACTTGTACGAAGGTTACAATAGAAAAGATTTCCAAGAATGAACTTCTTTTCGTTAAAACTCCCCAAGGATAGTTTTCAAGTTTTGACATAAATAATAATTTCTTTGTATTCAAAAATTTATTTACAAATTCAACTAGTTTTATGTAAATCCACCCCTTCGGGAATTTATAGTTTCATATTATTTAAAAGGTATTTTTATATAATAAAAGCAAAAATTAAACTCTTATCAGCAAATTAAAATTCATATTCTATTACTCATGTTAACATGATGACTCGAATTTAGCTATGCCATTTATATTGATTTTGATTATGAACAGGTATGACCTCGAATATGCAGACAAAAGATTAAAATAATTTATTATAAAAATTATAATATAAATATCTAATGCATTGCCTAAATCTAAATGTTCGGCTAACTTGTAAAATAATTCCTAAAGGTAAAAAATAAATCAAAGCTATTAGCGACAATATTTTTTCTTTGTTTAAAGAAATGTCCTAACGTTAATTTCTAATTAACAGTTTGTCCAAGTTTTATGTTTATTGCCTGGAAACTCATAGCACACAAAATAAAAAGATCGTTCTGGCAAGTCATCGATTCAAATTTTTGACATTTTCCAAACGCCAAATCTTTCAACGCAGTGTATGATTTATCGTTTCATTTAAAACATTAAAAATTAATTTTGAACTTAGTGAATTCTGCCAATCTGAAGAACAAGTAAATAACATTTAAAATTTAAATACCTTTCATTTTCGAATCAGCATCGCTAATATTATTTCTTCATCTCGGTAAATTTTCAAACTGTCTTTATCCAAATTCACCCCACGGCTCACTCAAACACGCATTACCACTCGATTTGTTATGAAAACTAGAACAAACCAAAAATTGTAAATCGGTAATAATTTATCAAAAGTTCATAATTTATGTAATTTAAAAACGCGAAAAGAAATAAAATAGGCACAGAACTAGCTCTGTTAGATTGAGTGGGCCAAAGCTGGGCCTTCATTTCTTTAGGATGGCTAACGAGGCGGTGGTTAATACTCAGGTGTGTAAGTAATTTGAAAAATGTAAGCACTGAGTGCAAAATGATACTTCTATTATGATGAGCGGCATCAAATTCAGTCGCTTAGGATAAGTCTATGGCTTTTTCTGTATTTGTCAGTTCCATGCCTGATGGTAAAATTCCATTCTATTCAAAGTTTAACAATTAAATTGTTTTTAAAATTAAAACCTAATACAAAATTAGTTGAAAGTAATCAATAATTTTTATACAGAAAGCAACACAAATAATTTATTCTGTAAGGAATTTGGTAAATTTCGGACCTTAGAAATAAACTTCAATAAAGATCGCATATTTGCTCTATTGTCAATGGAAGCCTGGCAGATGTATCTTGGTCCTTGGAACTTTGTCGTTGAACCATACATCAGATGCAAATTTAAGAGTTCAGTAAAAGTAAACCGCTTTTTTGCACCACGATAATAGTAGTTCGTAGACAGTCATGGCCTGGCGCTTGTGTGCGTCGACTGCTAAGCCGAAGTCAGCGGTTCGATCTCGGGAGGAGTAAAAACTTTATTCTGACCGTCTTCCCTCGGCAGGCAATGGCAAACCACAGAGGTATCTGCCTAGAGAACCCCGTCTAAAGAAACAGAAGTGGTCACTATGCTCTTACGTAGGGCTAAGGAATCTGAGAGAGAGAATAGTAGTTCGGCGCGGGTGATATTAACAAATTTTCTTACACCACAAGTATGACATTTGCACGACGTGCAATTTTATTTGCAAATCAATAAATAAACTTCTATTTTGCATAATCGAGAAAACATTCCCGACATACTCAAAAACATTTTCAGACATCCTGTATGCTTAAATTATTGCTAAACAATGAACAAAACTTTGACGATGTAGCTGAACCGAATCCTATCGTGCTTGTTTGACGCGTCCTAAATTAAATAAAACTTTCAAAGAATATTACTTTGAACTGCAAATAATTTAGCGCAAAGAAAAAATTCTCTACTGATATTTTAATAAATTAGATTTAGAAATCGATACCAAGTTGATATCAATAAATTATCGAGGACAGTAATTATTATTAAATGTCAGTCAAATTTATAAATTCTTACATAAAGCATAAAAATCAAACTTGTTTAGAAACATAGTCGACAACCAAATTAAAATTAGAAAAAATTTCGCAAAACACACGAAATTGCAAACTGTCACAGTAGAAACGTCATGTTTAAAATTTCAAATGACATGCATAGCGACACCTACCGAAAAATAACCAAACTTGAACTACTAAAGTTAGCAAAAGACTTACCTTTTCCTATAGATTTCTTTGCTTTGAATATCGGCCGCACACGTAGATACCTATGTTATCGTTCGAAGTTTTAGCGTTAGATGGCAGCACCTACAGAATGAAATTAAAACCACTGTACTGACAATAATTAATAATTATTGATTATTGTTATAATATCTTATACCTGGTTTCACAAAGGTTAGTTAAATTTTAATCTATGATTAAGGGTTTTCAACAATAAAAATTCATTGTTGTGACATTGTTGAAAATCCTTAATCATAGTTTAATTTTTAACTAGCCTTTGTGAAACCGGGCATTAATGTCGCAAACCTTTAATATCCTATCCGGCTGTTTGTTCATTCATATTCTCTTCTTCTGCATTGGCATTCTCTTCAGGTTCTGAAATTAAAAATATCTATAAGAATATGTAGAACAGTTTCGTAATACAAATGTTAAATGTTGTGAAAACTTGAAAGAACATTTACTATTTTGACAAAATTACAAATCTCAAAATGACTTGGTTGGTATAAAATTACTTAATTTAATTAATTCATTAATACAATTCTTTTTCGATTAAGAGTAACGAGCCTAAATAATTATAAAATTTCAACAATTAATATCTCCCGAAAAAACATTAAATTTTTAGAAAAAACAAAGTGAGTTTCTTTGAAAAACTACTTTTAATTTTTTCAAACAAGTTGCAAAAAGTTCGGTTTCTTGAGAAATCCTTCCGAGCGTTATATGTTTAAAAATCAAGTAGAATATTGCACGTAAGAGAAAAAAAAAGTCCATTTGAAAACTAGATACAAATATTTGGAAACATCTAGTCGGAAAACAAAACTAAAGTATATGACCTTGTAACACTAATGCCTTGATTACACGTAAAGAGTACAGTGTTCTCGGTCGAGTGCTCGGTTGGTATAAACATATTACCGAGCATTATAAACACTCACTTGTCTACACTACTCTCTCGGCCTAGTGACATTTTGCTGTCTCGGCACTGTACTCGTTACGTGTAATCAAGGCATAACTTATCATGGTTACCAAATTCATGTAAAGCTAGTAGAATAATTTTACAAAGTTAAGTTTCTTTAATTAAGTAAGTACTTTTCAAGGCAGGTTATAAAATACAAAACCGTACAAAACTATTATTAGTAATTCATCGTAATTGAACACCCCGAGCATTCAGCCAACATCAATTTGTTGATGTTTTGCAAACTCGGATAGCTACAAAACAAAGTTATTAACAATTTTAAAAAACACTATTCGATAGCTTTACAAATTTTGATCTGTATTGTCTAGAAACTAATAGTTTTTATTAAAAAAAAAGAAAAGCGATCATGCCAATTGTCGATTGTCTGGCAGAAGTAACAAATTCAAATTTTTGACATTTCTACCATTTAATTTTCAACATTGAAACTTAATAATTTTAAATTTGGCGACTTCTGCCAGTCAGAATAACAATAAAATATTATTGGTATGCAAATACCTATCATGTTGAATTCCAGCGCTTCTGATATATCAGCCGACATTCCAACTTCTGATATACCAATATAAACTTAGCAAATTTTCCAACTGCCATTATCATCCAAATTTTCTATTCTGTTCATTTCCTTTGTCTTCGAGTGCCATACACACTTATGCAGTGCGTAGCAAATCACTTAGTCGAAGCCAAGAAAACGTACTAGGGTTTCCCGTTCTAGTCGGTCGGTGCAGGAAATTCACTTCGCAGCATCGTTTCATCTTTTATGAACACTAGGATAATTTAACATTCAAAAATTGGTAAGAATTTTCAAAAGTTTATAATTTCTTTAAGTGAAACACGCAAACACAAAACACGATACGTTTAAGATCATATAGATGATTTTGTATACGACTACATTCTTCGTCAAACGGGAATATTTCTACGGAAGATTATTTGCAGAAATTAAAAAATCCAATCCAATTTTTTCTAATATTATCGTTCTGATATGCTTCCTACTTAAAAAATTATTTAAAACCAGAGTTTCTGCATCGTAAAAATTTCCTCTCGACAGCATAATAAAAATTTAAACGGTAGGCTTTTCGTTGAAATTTCTACAAAACGCAACGCAAAAATTTGTAGTTTCACTATAAGCAATTTCAGCAAAAGCTATTTACAAATATTTTGAGATTACATAAATCTATAACTCTAGTTTTTTCGAATTTTAAATTTAATTTAAAATATAATTTTCAGGTTATGTAAGCGGTAAACGTCAAATTTTTATTAATGGAATGTTGGTATGCGCAGGTGTCTAGACAAAAACAACAATACAGAATTCTACACACGAAAGGTATTTGCTACGATAGTTCTGAGAATTACTATTTGTTTACATATTATTCTTGGTAGCCATCTTGTATTATTTTATAGAATGAATATTTGAATTTTCTGTAATTTTTGACTTTTTCATTAGTTTCTTAGAATATTAAAATATATTGAATGTTGAATTATAATTCAATAACGAATTTAGTTATTATTAATTAAATTATTTTAATTAATTAATATTCTTAAGAAATTTTTCTTTGTTCGATTTCTAAACATTAGCACGCCACCTGTCAACATGTAATGTTTAATTTGTAGTAAAATCATAAATTAATTCAACAGTGCCTTGTAAATGTGTAATTTGTGTTTAAATTTATTTAATAGTTCAGTTTACTCATTTTAAAATTATTATTGCAAAATGTTTGAGGTTATAATTTTATGATTTAAAAGATGTGGGTATTTGGTTACGGTTCTTTAATCTGGAAGATAGATTTTCCTTTCGAGACCAAACTTGTAGGATGTATTAAGGATTTTGAAAGAAAATTTTATCAACACAGTACTGATCATCGTGGCACACCGGACCAAGTGTGTTTTTACTAATAATTTTTGTAATTTATTTTTAATGAAGTAATTTTTAGCCCGGAAGAGTTGTTACCCTTGTACCTAGCAAATCCGAGGTAAGATTTTGTTAAAAACTTATATTAAATACTAATGAAAAAACTTTTAGGTGGGTGTATGGGGTGTAGCTTATAAAATTCGAGATGAAGACATCAGAAATGTGGTCGATCATTTAGATTACCGAGAGAAAGGTGGTTATCAACGAATGAAAGTATTATTTTATCCAAATAAAACTAAAATTGATCCTTTCGAAATAACTATTTATGTAGGTACAAAAGATAACTTAAATTATGCGGGAGAAGCAGACGATCTTGCTATTGCAAAACAAATTGTTAATTCCGTTGGACCTAGTGGATCCAATGTCGAATACATCTGTAACTTAGCTAAAGCTATGAGAGAAATCGCTCCACACATTAACGATGAACATCTATTTAGTATCGAAGAAAAAGTATTAGATATTTTGAAGAGAACTCAATCGGATCAATGAAGTGTATTTATAAAAACATTTTTGAATTTAAATAAATTGATTTGTATTATATTTTTTATTTAAAAATGTATTCACAGGGATGGATTTAGGTGATAGTCAGCTGAGTTGCATCATTGGTCACTGTCAGGTATAATTTTTAAACACAATTAGGGAAATTAAGACTTTGGGCCAGGAACATTTTTTTGAAACTCAGAGAAACAAAATATTTACATGAATTTTTAAAATTTCAAATTCTGTTCGAAAAGTCAAGGAAAGTCTTACATTTTAGTCAGGGAAAACGTGGGCAAGTTTTCTACAACAGAAAAGAAGAGCTGCATACAAAAAAATTGCAAAAAACAACGTAAATAGTACTTTTTGAAGCCGTTTTTTGACACATACAGCAAAACTTTTTAGACATTTTTTGTTGAAAATTTCATTGCCTTTAATTTTGTTTATATGAATTTTTCTATTTTGTCGCCCCGTTTTTGACTGACGGCGACTTAAACAAGACAGTAAAATACAGAAAGTATTGACACCTGTATCTCAAAATCGGTGCAACGAAATAGAAAAATGTATAAGTAGTTTTAGTTGCAAATTTCATTCCCTACATTTTTGTTTATATACATTTTTCCATTTTGTCGCACCATTTCTGAGATACAGACGATAATATGTTTTGTACTTCACAGTCTTGTTTAAGTCGCTATCAGTCAAAAACGGGGCGACAAAATAGAAAAATATATAGATACAAAATTGAAGACAATGAAATTCTTAACAAAATATGTCTAAAAAGTTTTGCTGTAAAAAGTGCCAAAAGCTTCAAAAAGTACTATTTACATTGTTAACATAGGAGTGTACGAATACTTTCTTGAGCCACACTGTATTTTAAACACAATTTCAAAATGAATTTACATTGGCAATTTAGATTTTATAGAAATTAGTCTTACGAATTAAAATTATTTCAGCAACTGCGAACCTGTTACCGCACACCACTGGGTTGATGCTTTTATAATTTAAATATCCGTTTAATTTAGTTAACAACATTCAAATTTCCAACAGATGAACACATACGGTTAAATAGTTAATCTAAATGACTATAATTATGCAATAAATTTTCTCTAAGCTTGAAGGTATTGTTACGCTTTGGATAAATTTTGAATGTTCGGTTGATTCCGAACGATCGCCATCCACTGGCGAAACTAGTCTGAAATACAGGGTGTCCCCGGATAGACTTTACATCATTTCAGTGGTGATAGAGGACACTATTCTAAGAAAAATATTTAACAACAATTTTTTTCTAAATTCAAATCGTCGAGAGTTAGGCCTCCTTAAAGCATTTTTTTTTAATTTTCACCTTGTCATGGCCATCGCTCGGAAAATATTGATTTTTCAGTAAAAATGATTAAGTGATTTTTTAAAGAGCGTGAAATAATCTACAAACTACATCTTAACCTTTTCTTGTCTAAATTCAACGGCTTTCGAGTTATGAAGAAACGTAAGTAAAAAAATGTTGAAAATTTTAAACTTTTTTTTTCTTGGGTTTTTTCAAATCGCTGTATCTTCTAAACAAAACATTTTACAAAAAATCTGATGCCCATTCCGGACAGGAAATTTAACGGACTACAACTGTTGTCTAGTAAAAATTTTTGAAAAATCAATTCATTTCACAAAAAATCAGAAAATAAAGAAATAGCACCAGCAGCTTTGTGTAATCATTCGGATATACAGCGGAGAAAATTTTGGGTTTGAATTATCTTTTTTAAAGATAAATGTAAATAAATGTATTTTGTAATTAATATCAGTCCTGAATAATAAAAAATATAATTAAAATATTATTAATTGGACCATGTCGACCACTGAAGTATCTGAAATTATCGAAATCTCTGCCTATGCCGATATTATATTAAATCTCGAAATATATAAAGCATTAAACTAATAATAATAAAAGTTTTATTCGAGAAAACTCCAATTTATTAAGATTAAACTTTTAAGTTAATATCCAAGCAAAAATAAAATGAAAACAAAAAATTTATTAGTTTTTACTTTTATTACTTCAATGAAAAAGTGAAACAAGTTCACAAAAGTAGATATGGTTTCATTTGTCATTCTCAAACAAATATTACATTATTTTTGTATTAGATGCATACAATTTTATTTTTGTGAGAATTGGAAGTTTATAGGTATGCAATTTTGGATTCTTATCTTTTTTTAATACTCGCATAAGTTGAAATTTTGTATTTGAGATTGTTGTAGCATCTAGTTGTGCACCTCCTAATTTTGGTTGCGATTGTCCAAAGATTAGGGGGTATTTACTTATGACGCGCACAAATGGGTTAACGAGACTCTTGTAAGATATGCTACAATCAAGGAAGTCATGTGGTGTCCACATCAGATTTTTGTAGATCTATTGTGATTTACCCCTCGATGTAAAGCGATCCCTCATGGAAACTACCCTAAATGCATGTTCAAATAAATGCAATTGAGCTTAACTAATTTGTGCATGTTACTTTATATTATGACTACTAATAAAATAATTAAAGATATAGGTAATGTAGTCATTGTTTATTGCACGGATTAATTAACGTAAAGATTACGCAGTTAATTGTAATGAATAGGTGTATATTTATTTAATTAAATGATATCATAAATTTTGTTTTGTATTACAGTATTAGTATAATTTTTAGTGCTATAATAATCACATGCGCTGCTCATGGTTAAGTGTAATTTTCAAGTTTTAAAATTGTATAAGTACCTGTACGTATAATTTTCCGTAACTTAACAAAAACTGATTTCGTGTAATTACACTACTTTCCACCTATATTACTCTACTAATTAGACAATTATTCGATCTGACGAATGTTGAATTGTGCACAATTTTATGCAATAGACACAGATGGAATATCAAAAATATATTTAAAAAAATAAAAATAAATAATATATTAAATTTTTATTTAATTCCTAGTAGATCAATTATTTAGTGTTAATTAAAAACAAACCAAAATTTTAACGAATTTCAATGATTTCTAATGAACATCAGGAATTTTCAAGGATTTCCAACGAATCTCAGTGATTTATAAAGAATTTCAGATTTCCAAGAAACGCTAAAACCTCAAGCTAACTCTCACGGTGAGCTTTGAGCTAAGTTTCAAGCTAATTCCCTAATGTAAAATAATTTCAAGCTAATTTGATAGATAACACTAAAATAAAAAAATAATTAATTTTAAAGTTTCGATGTTTTATATAAAAGTCGGTGTTATACTCATTCCGTTAACGGTACGTATGCTCAACGTAAATAGGTGCAGCAATGGTGCAACTGGTAACATACCCGAATTTTTTTCCTCAATTTTTGAATTGGACCGTTTTTGGGGATATTTTTAATGAGATTAAACTACCATCATTTATTTAATGAGTCACTTTGGAATCTATTCTTAGCTATACTGGATTTCCAGTGAAGGATTCTATTGAGCCAATTATCCTTTAACAATGAATTACCAAAGAAAAATGTTGTAATTCTGGCTTCAATAAAATTCAAGGTGGCCCAAAGCCGGGAAAATTTATGAGTGAATAGAAAATCTTAATTAAAAAACCGATGCAGTTTATATTAAGTAAACAATTTAGTGAATTTGTGAACAAATATGCATAATCGAGTTCTTTAAAAGTAGGCTATTTAAAAGGAGGTATATGTTAAGTATTATATTGTTTGAGTTATTCTGTCAATAAAGCTTAGCCAAGCAAACTATTACTTACAAATCGTATCATTCTAAGTACATAATTATTTGAGTGGCCTATTTAAAGCTTTTGTATGTTAACAAATTTCAAATTGTTATACAGTTAAACATGAAGTTCAAAACGCTGTTTGTATTTTTCTTATATAACTCCATTCAATTATCTCTACTAGCTTCCGTAGAAAAAATAAAAAATTATAAAGGTATTGTTTTGTTTCATCCTCAAATTGCTTTTCAAATTTATTTTTCCAGCTTATTACGAAAATGTCTTGCCATTAAGTGACAACGAAGTGATTAAACAAGGTGGGAGGTTGAACAAAGAAAATGAAGAAGCCAAATAATAATTTTCCCTTTCAGATCAAAATTTCTGGAAATTGCAAGGAATAAGGCGGTTAACAGAAAATTTAGAAGAACTGAAGAAAAACCATAAGAATTTTGCTAAAAATGTGATAATATTTGTAGGAGATGGCATGGGCGTCACGACTTCCACAGCTGCAAGAATTTACAAAGGCCAAAGAATGGCCAAAAGAAGCGGCGAAGATTTTGACTTAAGTTTTGACAAATTTACCCACGTTGCTTTAGCTAAAGTAAGTAATTCCAAATTTTTTCCCAAAATTTCGATTGCCAAAAAAAAATTCCAAATTGACTTTTTGAATTTCTTCCCGAAATTCAAAGATGTTAAAATGAAGTTGCAACAGTGAATCATTTTAGACTTACAATGTTGATAAACAAGTTCCGGATTCTGCTGGTACAGCTACTGCATTGTTTACAGGTAAAAATTAAAGTTAATCTTGGTGTACTTTATTATATGTACATTTCTAGGAGTCAAAACTAGATACAATTCTATAGGACTTGATGTGAAAAGTAAAGTCTCTAGTTTTGATAAAGAGATTTACGAAAGTAGTAAACTTGATTCCTTTATGGTTTGGGCTCAAGCAGCGGGTAAACATACAGGTGCTTTCAAAAGTAAATATTTCTATTTTTTTTTCATAAGCTGAATTTTTAAGGTATTGTTACCACTACAAGAATAACACATGCTACACCGGCGGCAACCTATGCAAGAATAAATAATCGAGATTGGGAGTGTGATACTGAAATTCCAAAAGAACACCAAATGGACATTAAGGATATAGCCCGGCAATTAATTGAAGATCAACCTGGGAAAAATTTTAGGGTACAAAAATAATCTAAGTTTCAGGTTTAAAATTTTTGATTACTTTAATACTGTATATAGGTAATTTTGGGAGGTGGGCAACAACAGATGGGATACGTCAATTCGGTAAAACCAAATCGCTGTTCAAGAGGCGACAATTTGAATTTAACAAAAATTTGGTTAAAAAATCACGAAGACTTTAATTCGATATTTGCAGTAAACAATGAAGATTTAGCGAAGGTTACCGATGATACCGAATATTTGTTGGGTCTTTTTGATGTTAATCATATGCCTTTTGAGTTAATTCGGAATAAAAATGCAACAGGAACTCCAAGTCTTACCGATATGACGAAGAAGGCGTTGCAAATTTTGAAAAATAATCCTAAAGGTTTTGTATTAATGGTGAGTAGAATTCTAGAATTCCATTTCTAGTATTTTTGACTTCATTGCATGTATATCTTTATCACAGTAGAAGAGATGTTATTTAGTTTTTATTAGGTTGAAGGTGGATTAATTGATCAAGCGCATCATAAGAATTTCGCAAGATTGGCTATGGAAGAAACTTCAGAGTTTGATAACGCAATCCAATTGGCGTTAAACGAAACCGACGAGGATACTCTAATTATAGTCACATCTGATCATTCGCATGCATTTACTTTAAATGGGTATGCTAAGAGAGGAAACGATATTTTGGGTACGCATGAAAAAATTTATGAGCTAAAAGTGCTCAAACCCGTTTATTTCAGGATTTGGGAGTGAGTCGTTCAAAGACTTCCCGTATTTTACCCTTGCATATGGAAATGGCCCAGGATTTCATTATCACTTTAAGCAAAATGAGAGTATCAGATCATCTCCATGGCGAGATGTATTTGAAGATGAGAACCGTAAGACTGATCCGTGGTATCAACACTTAGCTACTTTTCCAAGAGAGGATGAAACGCATGGAGGAGAAGATGTGCCAATTTATGCAAACGGTCCCTGCTCTTATTTGATTAACGGAGTTGTAGAACAAAATTATGTGGCTCATGTTATTAGTTACGCTGCTTGCATTGGTCCTTCGGCTTATTTGAATGAGCACTGTCCCAAATTAAATTCTCATTCCGAACTTATTTATTTAAATTATTATTTATTTTTTAGCATTTTATTTTACTTTATTTCATTACAAGAATTTTAAATAATTATAAATAATTTTAAATAATTATTTTAAATAATTGCTATAAAATAATTTTACTTAATAAAACTGACTAGCAAATCTATTCAGCAATTAATAAATAATTGTGTATAAAGTACATTCAACTCACATTTATTAAAATTAAAAAAAAAAAAAAAATTAATCTTTTTATTTGTCTATTAAATTTTAAGAGCATTAATTAATGCGAGTATGCAACCGAGCATACGCAGACAGAAGATAACACACAGTAATATTCGATAATTATTAAAATATAATTTCTTGATTGTATAAAATAATTGCTTAAATTAAGTTTAATTTAAGTTATTTTACTTCTTCTACGTATTTTTCTTTGCAGTTTTGAGGTGCCAAGGTTTGTGTGCTTTCGGTGACTTTCTTTGAACAACAATAAAAATCAAAAAAGTGTTCATCTTCTCCAAAATTTTCGCCATC
This sequence comes from Cantharis flavilabris, assembly GCA_949152465.1. NCBI lineage: Eukaryota > Metazoa > Arthropoda > Insecta > Coleoptera > Cantharidae > Cantharis > Cantharis flavilabris. The sequence continues at coordinate 1,212,881 of OX424441.1, read as the reverse complement.
CTGCAACGTAACTGGTAAGATGCGGTTCAAAGTTTCTGGTAAAAATAAGCAAGCAATAGCTCCTAAGGTAAGTAAAATTCCGAGAATGACATCTGGATATGGTTCCCATATGGTACTGAGATATAAAATTTGGGGACTGAAGAAACTTGCAGCATAACCAGTCACGTGAATAGCCGAAACACCTTGTCCACGCACCACGGTCGGGATGAGCTCTACTGCGTATTGGGCGCCAGAGTTGTAAGCGACGTTGATGCTCAATCGAGCTATAACAGCTAAAGTTGCTGTTAATACGGCACTTGGTGCGTTCACGGTAGCTAAAATACAACCAGCACACGCAGTAAAAAATCCACTCAGTAAAAGTGCTCCACTGGCCAATGCCTTTCTTCCAATGCGGTCTTGCATAATTAAGATAAAAATGCAGGCTGGAAATATTGTAGACGATGTGAGACTGAATATAACAAAAGGATTAAATCCAAAACCATTAATATTTCTAGATATGGCATCGTATCCCAAGGTCATAACCATGCTATAAAGAAATTTTTAGAAAATTTAGATCAAATAAAAAAAACACGTTTATTGGAATTACTTACGATTTAAAAGTTAAAATGAGAGTTTTTCTTCTTAATTTTGGAGTTTTCACTAATCCCCAAAGACTTTCGTGACGATCAGTTCCTATGTGGGTACTTGCATAGTTTCGCAAACCTTCTATCACTTTAGGACTGATGGTTCTATTATTTATTTTTGCAATTCTCTGAAAGCACTCGATGGCTTTGTCTGTTTGATTTTTACTAATTAACCATTGGGCGCTTTCTGGTACAAAAAAGTAAAATGAAAATACTGATAAGTGAGGTAAAGATATAACTAAAAGGAACCATTTCCAGTTTCCAACTAATACTGCAACCCATGGCACCGCCATACAAGCTAGACAGTAAAATACTCCAATGCAGATATTTAAACCAAAAGTTCGCATTTCTGGTTTTATGTATTCCATAACTAAAGATAAACAAACTAGTTAAGTTTATACAATACTAGTTAGCTAATGCTGGGCGGCCTTAAGGCCGCACTTTGTAATAAATTGTTCAAACATTTGATTCATTTAAAAACATACAATAATTAGATATTTGTACATCTATGAGTGTCTAATTATTAAAAAAATGGAACCTTGCACTTCATACTTTAACAATGTAAAATTTCATTGACACTATCATATAATTGTTTGATTATTGGCAAACGATCTGTAAACAGTTTTTTGTTTAATGATAACTACTATGTATCACTTTAAAAGTGTTTACAAATATATTTTAATAATAATGGCTATATTATTTTTAATTAAAAATATTGACTTTTTGAAAATAAATGTTGTAACTTAGATAGATAAAATTCGTTACATACCTATGATGTACATCATTACAAAATTTGAGTCTGTTGCACATCCAGCTACAAATCGACTGATGGCAAAAAATATCACATTTGATGACATTATAGTCATGAGGTTCCCAATAAGGGCAAAACTATTGGCAATTATTAAAACGTGAAGTCTTCCGATGCGGTCTGCTAAAATACCAAGTCCCAGACTTCCTACAACTGATCCAATAAAAAATACAGATTGACCCATAGCAGGTTTCCAATTGTCATCACATACCCAATTTAACTGGAGAAAAGGTATTAAAATTTGATTGATTTTGAGATTTAGAGTTTTACCTGTTGAACAATGCTGACATAATTGTAGCTGTTATTATAATTCCAGCCAGAAGTACACGGTGCTTGGAATGTCATGTTAAAATAATAGTAAGTTTTAGAGCATTCGGAGGCATTCACTAAATGAGGATTTTCATTTTTAAGTAATTTGCATTGATATTCCGGAACCAAACTTATAAAAGTTTGCCCAAAGTAATGGAAAGCCGACAGAGCATTTATAATACTGAATAGAAACATTAGCATGTACTGATACCTTCCAAAATCTCCTGCATGCCATAGCATGGTATCAACATCAATAATGTCCAAACTTAGTTTAGACTCCATTTTTATTACACTTTAAACTAAATTTCATATCAAAATGTCACTTTTATATATTTTAATCGCTAAAGCTTTTAAGTTTCGATTTAATACTGAAGTAGTCTCATCTAACTATACATTATTACTTCATAACCATTGATTATGCGCAACGTTCTTGCAGTAACAATTATTTAAGGCATTATATATTTTAATTTACGTAATTATAATTTTAAGCATATCATTTATTATTTGCGTTGCACGAGATGATAAATGGTGCCTAAATAGAATCTGAAAATTAAAAAGTATGATTGTAAAAATTCAAACAATCGTTTCAATTTTAAATTTGTAAAGGTATGGCTTTAATGATTACCTTAAAGGAGAGGCCACATTAAACGATCCATTCATTCTTTGAATTTATAGATCGTTTAATATTGGAATAATAAAAATTTATGAATACTAATTTCAAAAATTATACCTGAAATTGCAAAACAATTTTAAATTAAAATTAGAAAAATGAATTGGCCTTGAAAAAAATACGTAAAATATCAATTCATTTTTTATTGATTATAAAAATTAATGTCCCATATTTCGGGACATTACTCAAATTTTCAAATTACTGAAATCTGCATTTATAACAAAGGATAATTAAATTTTAATTTTCGTATCTTTTCAAATTTCATATACCCGATATTTTACTACAAAACACATTGAAATATAAATATTTAAATTATAAAAAACTTGAAATTACATATCAACAACTGTAGTATGTAATAGTAATAATAGAAGCATGTATTTGTTTTTTTATAACAATTTTTTTAATATAGGTAATTTAAAATTGCCTTCAAATTTTCGATGTCATTGTCAATGCTAAATTACAATATGATTAAATTAAATAACAATTAACAAAATTTCAAATAAAGAGCGATTAATAATTTAAACTACGGAATGATGATTTTTTGGTCCTTAAATTATAAATGATCATAATTATTTATTTTAATGTTAAAAAAAAACAAAATATTTAAATTTTCTGACATCAATGCTAATTAATTTTATTACTTGAACGATTAAAGGTTATCAAAGGTACAATTGCGTGTGTTAATTTAACACGTCAAACTGTTGAAAACGTAATTTTGGCAGACCGCTATGTATTTTGGAATTATGATTTTAAAATGATATTTAAAAAATACAGTTTAACTAACTTACGTTGCGTTCAAATTAAATTACCTAAAAACCGTAAAACACAATAATTTTAACAAAAACTGTTAAAACTAAAACTCGTAACTTATTTTACAAATTAAAAATACTTGATTTCAATTCTTCGTTTTTATTGTTTGTGTTTTAAACGAATAGTTAATCACTTGTTGGTTGTTGATATAACACTGTTCAAATACTTAAATCGTTATCTCTAAATTATAGAAGCCTTGATCCTACCCTTGCTCAATATTACTTTGCCGTGATAATTTAATAATGCAGTCTGGAAATATTTTTACTTGCACTAATTATTGGAAGTCGTGAAAACTATGCAATGACCACATTTATGTATACAAGTGTTTCCCCCCCCCCCCTACACGGTTAACAGTAGTCATATTGAAAATATTGCTCAAAAAATAAACAATTTACTGATAGCAAATCAGAATCAACAAAAATTATATTTCGAATCAATCAAACCTTAAAAAATCACGTGAAGATGACTGTTGAATTAACAAATTAATTTTTTTTGTAAAAGCAAAAACTCCTAAAATTGAAAATCAATAAATTTTGCAAAACTAGATTTTCAGCAACGTTTAATATGGTGTTATATATCTACAAGATATAATAACATTCCAGATAATAATTCAACACTTAAATAATTAATATTTCAAGATTCTATATTTCATATCTTATCAAGGTATGGAAAATATGGGGGACACAATGTTTATAATCTAAATATGTAAATTTATACTGACCTAAAAACTGAAAAGAACTCAAAAATTTAAATTAATTTTCTGCAATTTTTCCAAAATGCATCGGAATAAAATCCTGACAAATTAAATTAGTTTTTGCTATTTTAAACCTGAATTAATTACATAACACCCACTAATAAAGATTTTTCAAATATATTACAGCAAGTAAATTTATTCAAATTATGCAAAACTTTATAATTATAATATGATATTTTATTATATAAATTATAATATTTTATATTAAACTTTATAATTCGGCTCAGTAGGAAGTTATTTTTTAGTGAACATGGCACCGAGAACTTTTCAATTATAATATTAAATTAAATTAGTTTTAGTAGTAATAAACATGTTTTAAAAACTAATTTATTAACAAAATTTGTTAAATTGTTAAAGAGAATTATTACGACCGTTATAAACGTACAATTATGTTCATTACATAAATATTAATTATTTTATCAAATACTAGGAATGGTACCCGGTTCCGCTCGGTTTAATTAAACAATGGATGGAGAAAGTATCTTTAATCTTTGAAGGATTAAAAAAAAATCCTGATTTATAGAAAGACGAATTACATGTAAATTCCCGGCAGTCAAATTATTAAATATAAATTATAGTAAAATATAACAATAATTAGCTACTTACATATTTATGCAGCTTTAGGATATTCAAGATATTGACACTAACTTTGCTATTTTATTTTCTGGATAATTCATATTATCTTGTGGCCGTGCGCCAAGCTTTCAAGTTTTTAGCAAGTAATATAAAAACTAAAAAAGTTAAGAACTCCTACTATAAAGTATTTCTTTGCAGTTGTTTATGACGATTACTTTATTAAAAGACACCAGAAATTTTATAAAAGTCGCCACGAAAACATTTTGTGGTATAAATAGATAAATGTTTATTCAATATAATCAAAATTACCCGAACAAAAATTATCGAAATCGAGAGAGTTTAGAGAAAAAGAGAGAGAGAGAAAGTGTTATTGCTTATTTTTAAATTGTCATTGACTTTGAATACAGTCTCAACCCTTGACTAGGATGTAGATAATACAATGGTTGCTTCTTCAATAATATTTTTAACTTTTTGTTTACAATTCAGTCGATTGTTATCGAAATTTTAAATCTCCAATTTTAAAGTACAGTAGAACTCCAATTATCCGAACTCCAATTATCCGAGCTCCTATTATCCGAACTCGTACTATCCGAACTCCTACTATCCGAATCGCTGATTATCCGAATCGCTTTCAGAATTTCAGAATTTCAGAAATTTTTATTATTAATTAATTATTCCATTATTTTCAACATAGTACATACAGTAATTAGTAATTAAATTAAACCGTTTTTTCGGAAAAATCCAATTACCCGCTTATTTGATTATGCGAATAAGAACCGGTCCCAATTGATTCGGATAATTGGAGTTCTACTGTACGTCAATACAATTAAATTTATTTAACAAATTCAAAAAAAATTGTAATTTTGCAAGATGCGCTTTTAGCAAAATAGAGCATTCCATTTCAAAGGCAACCAAAATGCTTACACAATCTTAAGAAATAAGAGTAATGCATCAGTTCCGAAATACATAGATTCCATTTTGCCTAAAGAATCTATTACAGATCATAAAACTTCTGATTGACGTGTTTGCCACATCTCCATAACTATAACTGATTCTTTCAGCAAGTGATCTCAAAATCTGTTAACAATGGAATATGGATAGAGCCAATAGACAAAAGACAAAAAATCTGGAAAAGCAATTTCCGAGAGTCCGCCAGTTTCGGAATTAGTTACACAAATATTTGGAATTTAATCGGAATTATTGAAATTAACTTGAAATTGGAATTAATTGTACAAGTTTTTGTCAATCTGACGCCCCCCCGGAATTACATTAATAATTTGGAATTATCAGAATTAATTTGGAATTACTTCGGAATTATTGGAATTTGGAATTACCTGGAATAATTTCACTATCAAAACATATGTTACAATATTCCAATATTGGAATACAAATATACTGGCGGAGTTTCAGATAAGGGGTAAATATTTCGAAAATTTTCTGTACCCTTATTTGGAATTCCCTTGGAAATCTCTGGAATTCTTTGGAAATCATAGAAAGTTTTTAGATTGGAACTAGTAGTGTGGAAATCAGAGGCGGATCCAGGCCAAGCTCATGGCGAGGGTAAACGAGCAGTGGTGAGGAGAGGGTAAATAAATATATTTGATAAGAATGTATTAGGTATATTTTTAAAATAAAAAAAAAATAGTAGATTTTGTTGGTTTTTCATGAGTCATGAATAGTCCCTTTCAAATATCTTTGGCGGGCAAACTTAGAATATGGAAATTTGAGAAAATTCAGAAAATTCTATTACTTTAGGAAATCGAGAAAATCTTAGGAAAGCCAAGGAATCTCAGAAAATTAAAGAAGCTAAAAAATAAAACGTACCTCAATTATTCTTAGGATTTCCTAATTTCGCAAGATTTTCCTTCACTTTTGTATTTCACGATTTCCCCTGAATTTTCCAGCAACAAACTGGGGAGAAATCACCTAAAAACTCTGGTGTACTAGTGAAGAGAAATCTGAGAATATACGAGGAAATTCTGGAAAATCTCAAAGAGTTATAGAATTTCATGATAATCTCAAGAAATTCTAAGATATTTTAGTAAATAGGAAATCTGAAGAAGTGTAAAAAACCTAGGAAATTTTAAGTTTTTAACTTTAAATTTTAAAATATGTAAGAAAATCTTGAGGAAGAGGAATATCAAAGAAAATACATTTTTTTTCAAATTTTCCTTTGGTTTTGTATATGATAATTTTCAGTTGGTTTACCACTTAGTTAAAATCTGGGGTAGAAGTGAAAAGAAATCTATATAAAACCGGAAAAATGTTAAGAAATCTCAGGAAATTCAAGAAATGGAAATATCAAAAAATCTTTGAAAATTCAAGGAAATGTAGAAAATTGTAGGATATCTTAGGGACTCGGGAAAATTCAAAGAAATCTCAGGAAAATCTAGAAAGTTTCAGGACCTTAGGACATCTTGTGAAATGAAAAATTCCAGGAAATGTAGAAAATTTCTATTTTTTAAGACCTCTTCAAATTTTTCTTCAGTTTCAGGATCAAATTCAGAAAACATTCATGGGTGAGGTAAATGAGGCTATATTTTTTAAATTTTAACATTATTTAGTAATTTTATTGGTTTTGATGAGGGGAGGAATCATTGGAATTCTTTGAGAATCTTTGGAATTCCGAGTTCTTTGTCGAAAATTATTTTGAGATATTTACCCCTTGGTTTCAAATGTGCTGTTCTAAGAAACTCTAAGAGGTTATTTCAAAAAACTAATTTAAAAATGGGTGTTTCTGGAAAACAGTAATATAATTAATTTCTGCTCAAGAAAAATTGTGCGTTCAATTTTCTAGTAATCAATGGTCAGCTATTAACTGCACGTGGAATGTCTATCAAATTGGCAAAGTGTGGCACGAATTCGTAAGAAATAAAAAAAAAAAGATAAGGAAAATTGATCATTCGATACATAAAAGTAAACAAATTTATTAAAAAAAATGGTAATTACAATTAGAGCCTTAGATGAATTGCCACACCAGAGAGAGTTAAACCATTTTCTTAAGGGGTTAGGCCACTTTTGAGGCCGGAAAAATAAGTTTTTTTGGGGATTTTTTTTCAGAAAACTACAAAATAAATCGAAATTACAAAATTTCACTAATATGTGACTGTACAGAATAATTTTTTTGAAGCGATTAATTTCAAAATCTAGCGTTTTTTCGATGACATCTCCTTTTCCATAGTCAGATAAACAGCTTCTGTAATTTTTGAGTTCTGTTGATGTAATAAATTTTTTTCAATTCAATTTCAATTTCAACAGCTATAGAAGTACATAGGATTTTTTCGATATACTGATTTTTGGCCAAATGGCGCACTTCTAAAGTAAAAAGTGAAAAATTTGTTAAAAAAATTGTCAGAAAAGTGTTAATAATAAATGAACTATGCAATATAAATATCAAAAAAATCCTACGTACTTCGACAAAAATTTATTGACTGAACATAATTCAAAAATTACAGGAACTGTTTGTACGGCAGTGGAAACGGAGATGTCAACGCAAAAACGATGCACAGCCGCCATTTTGAAATTAATCGTTTCTAAAAAATTATTATATACAGTCACTAATATGTATGATAAACATCCATTTTTGTAATCTCGATTTATTTTGTAGTTTTTATGAAAAAAAAATCCCAAAAAAACAATTTTTTTCGTCCTCTAGAGTGGACTAACCTCTTAATTACTTACTCACTAATTGATTGACTGATTTCTCATTAGAAAAAAATATTGAACTAGAAGTTCAGGATTTAAAATCTAAATAAATCTTTTTACATGTTTTCTAACAGAAAATACCGAAAATTTATAAATAAAAAAATTAAAAAAAAAAAAAAAATTAAAGTTAATTTAAAATTTTTTTAGGGATTCAACTTATAAATTTTTTAAATCTGCAATTATAGGGAAATATTACAATAAAATTTATAAGAACTAACAAGTTAATTAAACAATAACGTTGAAATTATTCTCAAGAGCTTTCAGCAATATGGGTTATTGCTTCATCAGATGTTCCGTTTTTAACATTTGTAATAGCAATAGTCCATTACTAACAGCTCATGAGAATAATTTAATTTTTATTGTTTAATCTGCTAACAAACATTATTATATTTTGTACTATTATTAGCAATTTAAGCTAATAATAACTTATTGTTTTGCTTACGTACTTTTAGTATATTATAGAGATAAGAAATTAAAAAAAATATATATATTTTAATGTAGTCGTGCATTGACTTACCAGATAGTATAAATTGATGTACCTACTATCAGAAAACCGTAAAAAATTAAAAATGAATTTGTTTAAAATATATTTTCTAATCTAGAGTAACTTATGAGCGATGGATATCAATCTGCATCTATAGGAGTCTGTTGATAAAGCGAAACAAAGGCTAAACAAATTAAGTTATTCTATAACTAAATATAATTGATTGTGGAAACAAGTTGTTATATAATTTACAAGATGTATACAATTTTATTATAGTTCAACTCACATACATATTATATCGTCTAATTGCTAAATATAATTTTTACATTAGCGATTAAGTATCTCTCTAATTACAGAAAATTCTCCGATTTAACCTGGTGCTAAATTTAAACAAAGTCTTCCTTTCATGTATTTTTCGTGTTTATAATAATTGAACTAAATGACATCATTCTCAATAAAATATTAACTAAATTGGCGGAAGCATCAATATCGCAAACAGCAAAGTTTACGTTGATATTATAGGGCGTCAATGTATAAAACCTTGAAACAAGTAATTTTTCCATCATATTAAACAAAACATTATTTAAATAAAAAAAGTATGCTTGTGCACGTTCCTATGTTCATAATAAATTTATTTATTTTTCAAAATTTCCAATATTTCAATTTAATTACAAAATAAGCGTACAATTGCTTGTTGATCAGTTGATTGCTGTTAGATGATCTGTTCCATTTGCTAACCGTAGATGCATTTTACGCGTCGGCTAGCTTTGTTACTTAAAACGCAGTTCTCGAGAGCGGGTTCAGAACACTTTGTAAACTCGTAGCATTGAGGTTCTTACACTTAAATCTCATCTCAGCTAAAAATACAAAAAAAATAGAAAAACAGATTTTTCGAAATCTAAATTGCTTTTTCTGAATTTATTTAAAATTTACTTTGAAACTAGGAATCACGATTGAAAAAAAATCTACTTTAATGTATCATGTATATTTTTCAATATGCTATACATCGAATTGCATATCAAACTGGACATTTGCCATATTTTCCCCTTATCGTTTGCTTATTACCTTCAAGTACGACAATCGAAGTTTTATTTTAAAATTTTTACAGAAATTTTACATTCGTGATGGATATTTTGTGTGATATTTTGTTTAAAATTTCACATTTTAAACATGGTGACAAATTAAATGTGTTTGAGTGCTGTTTGATTATTTGTTTATGTTCAATAATTGTCGCATTTAACTTTTTTAAAATTTCAAAAAATGCACTAAAAGATGAAGACGAATGGGAATGGGTTGGAGAAATAACACAAATTTTGATTTATCCTATTGATGGTGGCCCAGCCTTACCTGTGAACCAAGCTATGTGCACCAGGTGTGGTCTTCGAGCTAAACAATTCCAGGACAGGTAAATGTAAAATTTCAGTAAATATATAAACCAAAAATTAATATTTTCAGGTCGATAATACCTTATTCGGGAGACCAGAACTCGGCTCTTTTAGCTTTAACAGCGGAAAACCAAAGAGATTTGTTTGACAACCTCAGCAAGTGTATGACTACATTCGAAGACTTGAGAAATTCTGCTGAAGCTCCCGATGAGATCGAGATGTAAGTTACCAATAAAAAATTAAAACAAATTAATTGTAAGAGATTTCAGTGACTACTTAGGCGATCCAATAACAGTATTACCGTTTAACTCATCGTTCGGCCTTGTTAATTCCATGAAAAATATGCTTTTTAACATAAAGTTAGCTTATTTTGATGTTACAGAAAGGAGACGATTTATGCAAGGAATTCGAGATAGCGTAAAGGAATATTTACTTCGTGTAAGTTTAAATTTTTTCTTGATTAGCTGTTATTTGAATGTTTTTATATTTTTAGGGTTTTACTTCTAATTATTCCACATTTACGTTAGTAGACGAAGAGAGCTTTAATGAATTTCAAAGACATGTTCAGCCAGATCTGCAGATATATTTTAAACCACAATTTGTAATTAATGCCAAAATTCCCTTTAACGTTAGTGATGTGAGAATAGGAGGCGAAAGAAGTAAAATAAAATTTAAAAATATCGCTCCATGCAACTTGGTTATGCCAAAGGAAGAAAATTGGTTTAATGTCTCTATGTTTGGATTTAACATGGAATTGAAGAAGGAAACTGTTCAAAAGCTTGAAGAAGCACGACGAGGAGGAATGGTGCACGTGGGTGACAGAATTTTCGTGAAAAGAATTCCTCGTATTTTCTCATAAGAGTATCATACTATAAAGTCACGGAAAATTAATGATAATATGATAATACCATTATTGCATGGGTGATAGTTTTCTGTAATTTTCTGTGTTCGTAATAGTTTTTTTAAAGTTGTACAAAATGTTCTTTTCATAATAAATTAACTATTGCATTTAATTCTAAGAATTTTGAAAATTGCCAATGACGCTCATGAATGGATGAACGTAAAACCGCCGTTAACATCTGTTAAAATCTGAAATTTATTTTGAATTTGATATTTTTGAGTTAAAAAAGAAGTAAGAACATAAAGGCAAGCAATTATTGGTAATAAATAGTTACGTAAAAACGTAATTTTAAATTAAAGTATCTTGAAAGGTTTAATAAGAAGGGATGTGCATTTGGAGCCTTTCTAATTCGCTATTCCAAAAAATATCGTGGAAAATAAAATAAAAACCATTTCCCTTTATGCAATTTTCAAATAGAATAGAATGTAGTAATTTTATTAAATTGCTTTTATAACTTAAGTCTCGAACTAAAAGAAAATTAGAATGCATATAACAAAGACTTTATAATTAAAGTGTAGCATGATTGATCTAAACAGATAAAAAATAATATCGAGAGCTTTAAGCTATGATTAAAAATATTAGCAAAATTTTGATGATGTTATTAGTGTGGCATTGTTTCCAATTTTAAAGGAAATTTCACACAGAGCTTAACAAAGCTTTTTGTTACTCTCAATAATTTTTCACTTTCATCTTTTATATTTAGTTCTGTTTTTGTATTTTCCATAAGAAATATTAATTATTTTAATTTTATAATTAAAACAAATCTATTAAAAATAGAAATTATTAAAAATCAATTACAATGTAATAGTGCAATCGTGGTATTAAAAATAAAATTTTCGATTGCAGAGAAAATTTAAGTACATCAATAATAGAAACTGCGCCATTCTGAATAAATTTACAAAATTTGTTCACAAAAAACAAGAAGTAATGTAATAGTTGTAAACTCTAATGTAGCTAATAGCGGTTGATGTGGAGCCTGTTACGGCTTTAATTAATTAAAGTATTTAATTACCATTTAACCTTTATGCTGCCACAATATACCTTTTATCATAAAAATCAAACTTAAAAATTAAAATTAAACAAAATCGACTAAAATAAATGTTTGTAGCCAACCAAGTACTGATATCAGTAGTAGCAAATGCAGATGTTTTGAAAAAAACAACAATCGCATTTCCTAGATCAAGTCTCGGCCCTTTCGGGTTTTTCATTCTAGGATTAGACACTTTTCCTATTCGTCGCGCTGCGGTTCTCTTTCTTCTTTTTTTCGTGTCTATGATGTTTACGACATCCAATTTTTCTGAACTGTTCAACATGATGTTGACTATTGATCTACTCCACGGCAGTGGCGTATTTAGATGGGGGCAAAGGGGCAAGTTCACTGGGGGGTGTTTGGGTTTAGTCGGTGGGTTCACCTCATTTTAGATCAAGAAGAAAATTAAATAAAATGTTTAAAGTTACCCCCTCTTACTTCTTAGCAATATCACAACAGAGGGTTGAACTTTGAGACTGATAGTATACTTATGAAGGTCCCGATATCTTATCAGTAAGCTATCGAAGAGAGAAAAATAATAAAGTAGTTGATAATAGTTAATAGATATAACAAAGATACAGTTAATGACTTCAGTTACTATTCAGCCAACCGCAATGGTATACACGAAAGATACCATGGATTAGATATTAGACCAATTACAATTTATTATTTACTCATTGTTATGGCAAAAACTGTCTTTCATTTTTGGTATGCTCCAATAATGCTTAAATACTGAAAAATAAAATGTAAGTATTAAAACCGAACTATCACACTGCAGATCTAAAAATTATAAATTTTCAGTAGTTTCTCCTTACGAATGAAAATGGACATTACAACAAACCTGAAATTGGCTGAAGTTGTTACTTACACACCACCGAATATATGTAAAGTGAGGTTTCAATTTGATGATAGCGAATATACAGTGTGGATCTCGGAAGAATATGCAAACGATGTTATACCAGGACAAACAGTAGCGGTTATGATTAAAAATGGTTATCCTACGTTCATAAGGTACATGAAGAGTCAATAAAAGTTATGTCTTGTGTATTTTATAGTTTCAACTGAATTAAATTTCTTCTTGACAAATCTGAAAGTTTCCTTTGAATAAATTAATATTTTCAAGGTCAGGCGGCCTATCAACCGCCATGGCCTCTTAGCGCTTGAATGGTGTGGTACTCGATTGCAAGTTATACTTATTTGTATAAATAACACCAAAAACAGCTCTAATTTTTTTTTTGGAAAATTAGAATAATAATCGTGGGAAAATTCGATTCCGATGATTATTACTGTAATATCGCGGTTAAATTGGGATAAGTGACTAAGGTGGATATCTCCACTTGGTACGTAGCTATGTATCGATAGGAACCTTTTCTACAATTTTGCCTAAGTCAATTTGAGTCCTTTAAAAGTGCAAGCAGGAGTTTTTACTGCCTAACTAACTTGACATATTTTACTTTATACGGAAATGTTGGGAATATAGAGAAAAAAACAAAACGTAAAAGTACTTATGCCTGAAACTGAATAGTTTAATTAAGTAAATATGTGAGTTAATTTACAAATTTGTTAATAGTTTAATCTAGCGTTTAAAAAATTACTCTGTTTATTTAGGCAGTCTATGTTAATTTTATGTCGTATACGAATCCAAGCAAGTTGATTGTTTGCAATAATGCGTAATTCCTTTAGTCTGTATATCAAAGCGGTAAAATGCTAAGAATCTACAGTCTCTTTTATAACAAAGCTGGAAAGGCCCAATGAATAGAGTTAAAAGCTGTAGCTTGGGCTTTAAACTGATTTATTTATGGTGAAGAGTATAAAACATAAGAAAGGATATTTAAATGATGTTGCTATACTGTTAAGAAAACATTCTAGCTCAGCTGGTAGCAGCTTAACTTCCGTCACATTTGGATATTTCTAACAAGAAGCCATTGTTTCAAATAGATCCCTTGATAAATAATATGTACAAAAGATTACGAAAATAAGAGACACGTGGCACTATAAATTAAAAAAATAATTACTTCTTATGAATTTTGGCAAAACAAATCCAACAAATTTAAAAAAATTCATAAGTTTGCTATTAATTATATTATACCGGGATATTATAAAGAAAACAATAGTAAAGATTAAAGTTTAAGTAGATGATGAAACAAGAAAATCGAAATGCGGTCGGATGTGCCCAAAACAATTCCATTAATGCGTTCAAAGCCTATAATCGAACATTAAAGTTTGAAATGAGACCAAAACGATCTTTAGTTCAGTAAAATTTGTACGTGATTATGACGCACGCTTAATTAAACTAATTAATTCTTTTTTACTTTACCATAAAATTTATAACATCGCAAATTTATCTATTTAATGTTTACAATAAAACGAATACGATGGAATCTCGGCAAATTTAATTTGAAACGACAACACAATATTTTGACAAATTTAAAAAAAAAACTTAAATAAAATAAATTTATAGGTAGTGTGAGTTGGATTACAGTGAAAGCCTAAACTTTTGCGAACCAAATAATAAAAAGCTCTCCGATTAATGGTGTAAGTGCATTAGGGTTTACGAAGAGCACTTAAAAAGGTATGATAAGTAAGACATTTAATTTAAGCAAAATTTTCCTAAAACTGGTTTTTTTGGTTAACTATTTTTTTTATTAAAAATTAAGCTGCGAATATTTGCATTTAAGTTTAAAAATTAAAATTAAAATTTTAATAATTAATGAAACTAAAGGAAAATTTATATATCCGCAAATGGTGAAAAGTGAACAGGTGCGTAAGATGAAAACTACTCTCGAATTAAAAAGCTCGATAACGAAATAATCCAAAGACATAACCAACTTTACGCGGTGAAAATTTTACAATAAAACGATTTATCGTTTGAATGCACACAAAGAAAAACGTAGTTATTGTTACAAACGACGACAATAAAGAGCAATTTTGGGACAAACGCTGTATTTGCATGAAAAAGCGCAAACTTATTGCAGGTCGTCTTTTGGGAACGAGCAATTCTGAATATTGACGCTGAGTTCTCTTCTATGTGACTTCCAAATATTCCAATTTCATTTTAATTTGGAATTTATAATGCTCTTCAGCGTTTACTAAGTTTTGCATTAATATTTAAAATTGATTTAGAAAACAGATGGTAATCACAACGTCTTCAATTCGAAAACGCCAATCCAAGCAAGAAGGTACAGGACAATTAAAAATTTTCAACAAAACTCAAAAACTTTAAACAATAAAAATAGTTTCCTTTTAAGGAAGTTAAGCTAAATTAGGTTATCGAACATTTATAGCGCTGACGAGAGTGACTCGAAGAGGACTACTTACATCTGATATATGGCTGCACTTCTACTCTCTAGCACAAATCGTTAATGATAATTTATCGCTACCTTACCCAAAGTTTAGAAATGCATTCAGAACTTACTTTAATCTAGAACAAACAATATCAAACATATCTTAAATGTTACAAATATGGAGCTGACATCTCAAATAAATAAGCCGCGATGATCTGTGCACCAGTACCAGCACATAAATACTGTTAATGCTGAAGTTTACACCAACTCACGATCATTGACTTAGTAAGTTAGCCGAACAACTGCTGACTCCAAGGTACTCGGTATAAAGGCTAGGAGAATCCAAAACATCCATATGACCGTCTGTGCTTCGGAGGGTACGTCAAGTCGGCGGTCTATCAACTATTAAAAACTGGGTTTTTGGTAAAAAGTAGTAAATGCTGAAATCATTGGCCCAAAAGCCCAAATGATGCTGTTGGCTTTGATCATGTGCTTTCATTTTCTAAGTTTTTAGCAATTAAAAATCTAAGAGGCAAAGAATACCAACAGAGTATCCATATCAATATTTTAGAAAACCCAAAAAACGCACTAAACACTTTTTTGGGTTTTCTAAAATATTGATATGGTTAATATCGAGTTACACTACTTAAACCACGTATCAATCAATTACCAACAGGGTATGCACAAACATTGTAAAAGAAATATCAGCACCAAAGCATAGAAGAGAAATGAATGAACATTAGAGATTCCTTATTAACAATCTGACACGCAGAGTTTGGGTTTTGGCAGACCACTTCATTTTATGAAGGATTTTTAAAGCATATTACCTTGGTGGTTTGCCACTGCCTGCCCAGGGAGAACGGTTGAAATAAAGTTCCAGCTCTACTCGGGCTTAAACCAGGAATATCTGCTTATAGACTATACTGACGGTAGACAAGAAAAAGGACAAACATCGGAAAAATTCACATGTTTCTGATTTTGTGATTTTGTGTAAAACCAAGTTTGCAGCTTTGAAAGACCTGTGCTAACTTCGTGGTGATTCTAGTTTTTGGCCCAAAACTCTAAAAAGGATGCTTCCTACGGAAAAAGTCATTCCCCCACTTTTTTGAAGCTGTGATCATTTCCTATAATTTGAGCTCAATCCCAATTTTTTAAGTCCAATAAATCCAATTAATATTGAATTTTTTTCCCAAAAAGTTTAAAATTTCAGTTGTTGTCGTTTGTCGGGCTAAATATTGGCTGAAATACTCATTCTACAAGAAAATTCATTAAATATGAAGTTATAGAGCAGTTATCTAACTTTAATATTAAGCTCTGAATGAAGTCTGTAACAGGTACCTCGTTATCTTACAAAAATTGAAATTGGGAAAATCGAGGTAGGAATTATTGGAGCCTGGCGATTTGAGGAACCAATAGTTGCTATTGTTAATGAGAAAGAAGGCTTGCTAAATAGAAAACTTCATAATTCCAATTCCTTCTCTATCAAACCCAGAATCTCTTGGATGACCCAGGTTGGTCCTCCTGTGCTGCTGATCCTTGGGATGAGAAGGTGATAGGTGAGGGGCTTTTAAGGTCTTCTTCATTGTCAGTGTCGTCGATTTCATACAAGTCTTGCCTCGACAGAATTTGCACAAAGCAGAGCACTTTAGCTCTGCTTTTTGGCATGAGCAAGTTTCTTCTTTGCGGAATTTGCAAATAAGAAATTTGAAGAGAGTTTGTGGAGCAGGGCCTGTAGGTTTTTTGTAAGGGAAAAAGTCCGTGGTTGCTTCTACTCCAGCCCTAGTTGGATAAATCCCTATTCACTCCCAACCTTCTGCACCTGGTGATACTTGCGATAGCTTTGGTTGGGGGTAGACGAGCTAGATGGACCTTTGCGTTGGCTGCACTTTTTAGTTGTTACGAATAAATCGTATCGGAGAACGTGGAGGTCATCTTCAGAATCCCCCCATAAAGGACCACCAGGCACTTTCATCCAGCTGACTGTATTTGTTCGTAGGTGGCATCAGGCTGTAGGAATTTTTTGGCTTCTTCCACTAGATGTTAATTTTTGGACAGCGGGAGGAACATTTCAAATCTAGGGCAGAGTGACAAGCCTCCTCGATTGAAACTCGTAGAAGTGAACTAGAAGAACCCGTAGTCAACGTTGGAGCCCAATCCATTTAGGAGAACCAGTAGATCCACATCCTCTCCAATGATGACAACTGTTTTATATGAAGTTCTCTTTTTCAGGGCTTTCTTCACAATTAATCAGTCAGCATCCTCTGCTGCTTGTTCAGTGGTAATCCCTTGGTTTTCCCGCTGCTGAGGAACTTTTTTTCATCGGGGAGAAGTTTTTTTCAGGCACTTTGATGAGTGTAGACTCTTCGAAAATTATACCACTGCAAGAAGAATCTGCATAGCAACGCAATGTTTCAGCAGCTTTTGTGCTGCGTGTACCCTCTTCCTCTGGATACCCGTCAAAAACATTCCTCCCATGGTGGTTAAATGTATGGATAATGTATCTCCCAATTTTTCTTTTTCTAAGCTAACGAGGTACCTGTTGGGTCTAAAGACTTTGTTCGGGGCTTAAATTAAAGCTAAATACTTAACTGCTCGAAAACTTCAAATTTAATGAATTTCCTCGTAGAATGAGTATTACAGCCAATATTTAGCCCGGCAGACGACAAAAACTGAAATTTTAAAATATTTGGAAAAAAATCCATATTTTGAGGTTGGGAGTTATTTGACCTAAAAAATTGGGGGTGGGCTAAAATTGAAAAAGTGACTTTTCCGTAAGAAGCACCCTTTTAAGAGTTTCGGACAAAAACTGAAATCAATCGAAAAATGTCGAGGTTTTTCGAGCACCACGAAGTTAGCACAGGTCCTCCGAAGCTGTAAACTTTAAAATTTAAAAACACTTGGAAAAATTAGTTTATTTTTGGCTAATAAATTGATCAGCTTAATCAGCAACTTACATTATTTAATTGGTTAATGAAATTGAAAAACGGTTAAAAGCGGATAAGTTTTCTGATTCTCTTATTTTCGCAGGAATTGACATTATGATTAACGTGGTAACACTGTTGCATATCTGCGTGTATGGTGTGCGTAAAACAATTTCTGTATCTACAAGAAAAATAATACAATCTGTGAATATTTCTGCAAAATTTGAGCAAACAGAACCAAATTAGAGCCAAGCATAATCAAATTATTTTCGTTTAAGATAACAGATTAGTGAAAAAAAGTATTTTTCGACTGACAAGTTTTAGTTATCGTCCAACCAATCCAACACCTTTGTTTTACGTTTTAGACAAGCTGCTCATTGAGTTTGCCAAAAACTTTTGATTCAATTGTGCAAAATATAACACAAACCATTTTAGAGGAACGCACGAATATGACAGATGCAAAATTTGATATTATAAGCAATTTGCCCATTGAAATAGGTAGAAAAATTTTGATGAATTTAAGTCCAGAAGATTTGGCCAACGTGGAGAAGTGCTGTAGAAAGTGGAAATATTTCACCTATTGCCAAAATTTTTGGCCAGAAAAATTTGAACAAGATTACCGTTTTGCAGAACTCGAGCTTTCCAAATCGGAATGTTATCTAAGCTATGTGAAAAGTTTTTCTAATTATTGGAAGGTAAAATTTATATTTAATTTTTAGGAAGTTAATAAATTTTTGCTTAGGGCCGATATAACTACAACAGAAATTTGGAATACAATTGGAGACATGGCATTTGCAAAAATATTGTTGTGGACAATTTGTTAGAAGCACAAGAGTTGGTTTATATGGATGACGATATGTTAATTGTAGCTTGTTTTTACGAAATATCTGTTATTAATATTTCAAGTGGATTGGTAATAAGAAGATAATTATTTAAATTCATGTTTTAGCCCATTAATCAATCAATTTTAGATTGAAAAATCTTTTCAAACAACGCGGTTGATGGATTGGGCATTTGATGAAAGCGAAAATTTATTAACTACATTGGCTTTTACTCACCATGGACACGATTCTACAAAACTGACTATAAAGGTGTGGAACTTGAAAACCAACCAACTTGTACTGAATTTTCCAAAACATTTTGATTCTGAAGTAGAATTCACTACTATTCATAAACATTTGTAAGTATGTAAATGAGCCCATCGGTTTTCCTATAATTAATTTACCCATGGGTGTTTTTCAAAAATGTTTGTTCTTTTTTGTAGGATTGCGTTTATCACCAGTGAAAAAATGCTTCACATTTATAATACCAAAGAAGAAAGGTTTCCATATAAAGGAAACCAAACTGAAACTGTATGGTTTGGCAGTAACGCTATTGCAATGCAATGCAGCAGGGGTCTATTTGTAATTAAGGATCAGAAATATTTGAGACCAAAGGCATTTATTTGTTGTCAAAGGATGATCATCGATCATGTAGATGTAAAAAAATAAAGTAACCTCAAAAATCCACTACTTCCAAAGCCATATTTGTTTCAGATCGAAAAGGATTTTCTCTTTATGTCCTGCGTGCAGTTTGACTATGATCTTGACAGTACCATTTTTCCAATCAAGGCTTCGTTATGTGTTTGGGATCTTAATACTGAAGCTAAGTTATGCACAATTGAAAATGGAAGATTGGCCGATTTAACTTTCTTAAATAGAAATATACTGATTTGTTTGAAATGGAATACGGAAGAAGCTTGGTTTGAATGTATAACGTTTCCTGGGTTTGTTACACAAAAACGTATTGAAACTGTTGGTAAGTTTAAAAGGATACTGCTTCATAACATCAATAATTTTTTTCCTTTCAGGTCCAATACCTTCAAACTATTTATACACATCAAACAATCGATTTACCTTTATAAAAGTTTCAGACGATTCATCATGGAAAATATGGTGTCCCAAACATCAAAAATGTATTAGAAATTTTGAAGTAACGAAACATTTGAAGGATTTTTATTGTGGATGTACTGATTATTCCAAATATAGATTTGGGAAGATCGAAACTCTAATAGTATCGGAAAAGAATTTAGCTTATGTAGAACATATTGACGGTAAGAATACAGTGTGTATATTGGATTTTGGACCAACTATAAAAAATTAAATGATCGGATTTAGTGGACATCCTAATAATATTTTGTTAAAAATTTTGTAATTTTAATTGTACCTACTTTATTTTTATCATTTTTTAAATATATAAATAATTCAATAATAGATTACTTCTAATAACTCATAAACAGTGAAATATGTTAAAAAAGTTAAATCAGCACACAAAAATGAAAAAATTCTATACCAGATTCTTCGTTTGTGCATTTTGGGAATATTTCAAAGGTGGAGTATACCTCGCAGAGTTAGAAAAGGTGAAGAATAGGCAACTTACACTACATCGTGTAAACATGATTAAGGTTAGGTTATATTAATGTTATTATTAAGAAATACATTAAAGCTTCATTTTTTCACGTAGAATAAAATGTAATTTTAATTGCAAATTAAATCCAGGTCTCAAACTAAAATCATTTCTTCGTTATTACGTTATTATATAGGTTGTACTTCAGTAAGAAAAGAAACTTAAATATTATAAAACATGAAAGTTATTAATTACCTTTGTAAGGAATTTGTAAAATACAATTTGTGAAACATAATTCAAAATAATTCTTATGCTGATCTTATACCTAAAATATAACAGAATTAACATAACTTAAAACTTGCACATTTACTTTACGTTAATCATAAATCTTGTTTTCAGAGCCTTTCTTAAATGGATTTAAAATTAATGTAAAAGTGAACTCAATCCAAAAACCTACTTGAAAATTCTCTTTATTTTAAGCTTATAAATTGGTATTTAATATATTTATGCAAACTGAGAAAACAGTTTGTAAACAAAATAAAAATTAATTACAGTAAATTTACAAATAATATAATGATATCGAGTATACAATACAGCAATTATGATTTTTAGATAATTGACAGTTAAAAATTAAATTTATGGAATAATTTATGCTATTTTACCATTGTTTAACACAACATTTGAAATGAATCGGACCAAATTATAATCATGCTATCATTTCCGGTCGTAAGAGCAAAAATGTTCTGGATAATTGAAAAATAGAGCATTAAAATAAATAATTCAAAGAATAAAACATATTATGGACCATGACACTGAAGTTCATCGAAAACTATGGGCCATCATGGTTATTGAATTTGTTTCTTTTGCTTTTATTGCATTCGTTGTAACACCGAGCGCAATCTTGAGACTTTTATCTGGTGGTGATATACAAAGTTGTCACGTAAATGGATTTATCAAGAAAATTTCAAGATGTTCTAAGGTGGTTTTCCGGATTATCAGATTTGACATCAGTGCTGGTAGCAAAAAGACACTAAGAAATGGAAAGCTACACCGAGTATAAAAATTCTAGACGAAATCCATCGGCAACTGCATAATCGAATAAAAATTACTTAAATTGCTAGTATAAGAATTTTCACAGAATTGAAAACCCTAATTTGTCGTATTGCAAAGTTTCAGAATTTTCAGTTAACATTTAACAATTTCATTTACATTTAAACACATAAATGAATGAAAAACAAAATACTCACAGAAAAAAATCATAAATTGTGAAATTTACGAGAGCTTCCCCCTGGGTTAATGATTGCCACCATCAAATTTTAAAAACAGGGTTACATGCATTCCCCAATCCAGTTTGACAAGCCGTGGGGTCTTAATGCCCAAACCTTTCCTGAAAGAGAAAGAGCCCAATGATCGAGGAATGGACTTAAGTTGGAATGAACCTTAAAGTTAAATTTAGTTAATTTGTAAAAAGAAGACAGCAGTTAAATGTTCAGCGATGCACCTTTTTACAGGACTTGATTTCTTCTCTTCTCAGAAGGTTATAAAGGATCAATTTCCCAATAATACAGAAACTTTAATTATAAAAGTTTGAATGTCGAATTCCCAGACCCCTCTACCCCCCCCCCTGGACACGATAATGTTTTTTTAATTTTCAAAATAATTTTTTATGTTAAATACAGGGACTCGAATAAGAACTCTATGTTACCAATGTAAATTGAACATTTTGAAACTGTTTTTTGTCATACAAAAATCAATTTTACTACAAAACTTTTTAGATGCAGATGTAAAGAGCCGACCAATATCGCACCAATCAGATCATCTGATTATTTTTTAGGATTCGAGATTTTAAATTATAAAATACAGGGAGAGAATACACTGACTGGCAGTGGCAGTGGCAGTGCTGACAGTAAGTGACAATATCGGAAGTACCAGGAAGTACTATACTCAATAACAATAAATTCAGACCAATAACGAGGAAAAGATGCACTGGAGGGTGTTCCACACCCCCCAGATCCCCTGGATTACAGTTTAACAGGCTAGTTTGGTGCAGTAGCGGCAATAAAAATTTATTCAATATGAAAAATAAAAAGTAGTAGTAACACCAAAAATAAATATTTTTTTTGTTTTTTAATAAATTAAAATTTTTTGCTGTACGAATTGATGTTTTTTAAGCTCTAAGGGGGATTCTGGATTGGATGTGGACGGCAAACCAAAGTCGCATGCACACACGCAATCAGGAAACAAAACGGGTCCATTCCCATCTATTCCCCGATCCAACCCTAACTTAAGATAAACTCGAGTAATTTAGAGGGGGCGGTACTGACCATGTTAGGCCAGAAGTCCAGAAAGGGGAAGCGATCCGCCACTGAAATGATATTTCTACTTAATTAAGAGTAATTTCTTACAATAGTAACCTGTTGGAAATGTATTATTATGTAAATGTAATATTATTTTACAGGGAAGCAAAAGAAAAGTTTTTTAATTTTTAATTTATAATTTTCTATTTTTCTCCCTTCCATGTATACTTAAAATAAACCCGAATCCAAAAATTAATTTTTAAATTATTTAAAATTTATCATTTTTGCGCCGATGAATGAAATTCATCAAAACAATGAATTTTTCATGAATATGATGAATTTTGTTCATCTGCGCAGAAATGATGCATATTTCAGTGTACGAATCGTAAACTTTCCGTTTTAAAATAAACGAAAGAGATCTATGCTAAACAGTAGGGGGGGGGGCGATTAAAGATTTTCTAGAATCTCAATAATCCATTCATGCGCATCAGTTGTTAACTAATCCTAATACATAATATCCCAGCACGCTTCCGCTGCTCCTGCTACAACGTGTCATTATAAACCATAAAGTCAAAATTGTAAACCGGGGGGTCTGGGGGGTGTGGAACACCCTCCAGTACATATTGCAGGATTTCCACTCTTTTAGAATACTTGGAGAAGATAGGGAATTTATAATTTTACAAATTTCGCCAGGAAAAACAGGAAAATTTGAATTTTTAAGTAAAAATGAGGGAAATTTAAACCTTTGGCTAGAGAAAATTATAAAGCTTGGAAAAACATTTATTTAAGTGCCTTACTGCTCGGAGTTTTTTAGCAACTTTTACATTTAAGTTAAAAGTGTAAACCGAGTGGTCTGGGGGCGAACACCCTCCAGTACATATAATAAAATTCCAACTCTTCTAGCTGGGAAAAAGCTGGGAAATTTTTGTTTTTGAGCAAAAGTGAGGGAAATTAAAACGTTCGGTTAAAGAAAATTAGAATTTGAGAAGCTTATTTATTTTTATATTATAAAAAAGAATTTTAATTACCCCACGGCACATCAAGTTTAGCAACAACTCTTTGCGTTACTTTGAAAATATAGAAAAACGGGAATCACACAATAAAAAAGAGATTCGGTCTTCGGACGGGTTTTCCAGATAGTAAATAAATAAAAATAATTTAAAGTTATTTAAATTTTAAAACTTCGTGGTAAAAATTATTTTTATCAGGGGGGGGGGGGGGCTTTAGGGCTACAATACGAGTCATCCTTGGGGGGGATTGCCCCTTTGCCCCTCGCTAAATACGCCACTGATGCTAAAGTATATTGCTCCACTGTACTTGTCAAATCGGGTCTGCGTCGAACTGTACTCGGGCCGAACTGAGATTGCGCCGAAACGGTGGAACCGAATGGGCCAAACCAAATGGAATATTTCATTATATTCCATATTTCCTAATACTTGGGATACTGCCACTTACTGCTGATGCTACCTAATATGGTCATTTACTTTCGTTAATGAATATTTTTGAATAGATTGAATTTAGGATTATAAAAGTGAAATGCTTAGGGATGGCGATAAATATGTTAGCTAATACCTAAATATAGGTAACCTACCTTTAAGTATACTTTTAATAAATTACTGGGGCTAATTAAAAAAGTAAAGTAACGGTGGAGGTAAATTTGAAATTATAAATTTATTTTATGAATCTTACATGCACTTGATTAGTTATATTTAAAAAAGGATTTAGAAAAAGAAAGTTTGGAAGCGGTGAGTAGATAACAACCATTTAACGTAAAATGTAAATCGCTGAAACGGAAAGTGTAAAAAAGGTCAAAAATGTTCATCTCCTGATATAAGATCGTTTATTTTCAACTGTCACAGTAGAAGGTTTTCGAATGCCACGTTTTCTCCTACATGTAGAATAACAAATATAAAAACCGCGTAAATTATTCATTGATTTTTTGTTAAAGTAAGCTAAATTCCATTTTTAATATTTTCATAAATTTTCATTTATAATTTATTTTTCATGCACTACTGTGTCAAATTAGGTCGTAAATTTTCGAAACACTCTATTTGCTTTAGTTTAGTAATATATATATTTAAAATGTATAAATTTTTCTTTAGTTTAAGCGTTGGCTTAGGTATATAAAATTCTGAAACATAACGACTCTGCTACTGTAAGTACACTTTTTACGAGTTTCCTTGGTTAGCAAGGAAGTTTTCTGTAAGTTGTGATCTATGACCTTAAAAGTTGGATCAAAGATTTTCTTACTTTTAACAAGGTTTCTAGTATTAACAAATAAACTTAACTTTTTTCAACAACCCCTATAAGTTGAATTAAATACTAACTTAAAAATTTCTCAACTTGGACATATGAGAACTGCTCCAACTAAGATAAATTTATAATAATCTTTATTGTTACATAAACTGCATTTATTTAGTTCTTAAGTACTTCTTTTATTGTTTGAAACTACACAAGTCATCTTTAAAACTCAGTACGCGTTGCAGTGGTCAGCTTTGTTCAAAACTACTTTACAATAACTATTTACACAACTAATTGCAAAATAATACTTTCTTATACTTTTAAAACAGTTTTAATCCTCCAAAAGTTCAAGTCTTATTTCCACTCGTTCATGAATGAAATTCATATATTCAGCAGATCAGCAAATCCCGCTGATCTGGCCTGATCAAAATTGGTAAAATAGCCCAGTGACTACTTAAACTCCAATTAACCACCCGAAAACAAAAAGAAAGTCAAGATTCCCTGAAGAGAATCCGAGCTACAAATAAATGCTCTGTGTATTCAAAATGAATCAACTAACCAAGGGTACATCATCAGTAGTAACGACCGTCTAACGAGGCCCAACTCCGGGGTTGGAAGACTGCTTTCGTATAATCGTTTGTCACGTATTAATCCTTAGTTTGGAGATGGATTGTACAAGGTTTACATTTTGTAAACTTATTACCTTAATCTTATTAAAAAACTGAGTTTGTGTTTCCATACGAGAAGGCTATTTTTACCTGCAGGAAGTGAACTCAGCTCTCGCTACCCGCAACAGATCAGCTAGTTATAACATCATTTAGGGCTTTCCGCACAAAGAAACAGTTAAGTTTTCTTTCAGAGAGGAAAAATTTATCTCAATCTTTGAATCAAAAGCCAATGGACAATTAGTTTAATTAATATTACTATCTAAGGATACTACATTATTTAATTTAATATTTTAACAATTTGAATTTTCTCTTTACATTGTAAATAATTCACTTCAATTAGGAATAAATTTATTTCTGTACTGGGAATTTAATTAATTTTGTAATCTTTTATAATAATACTGCGTTTACGCATCTTTTCCTTTGAACATTAAAACAAGTGCCGCTAGCCATGGGGCTTTCCAAATTACTTTGTTAATACTTTCAAATTTTGTTTTAAGCTATTTTTTGGGATTTATCGCTGCTATCGTGAAAATACTATTCATTATATACAAGGGTTAAGTGGTCTATTTTCATCCCCATTCGAAAAAAAAGTAAGTACATATTATGATAAATGATATATTTTCAGTTCGAATTTTCAGTTTCAGGGAAAACAAAAGCAATATAAGTAAATTATGATTAAATGATATTATAAATTGTAAATATGTAATGCTTTTGAATATATAAAATAAGTCTTTAATAAAATCATCGATTTTCAAAATAATAAAGTTTTTTACATAGCAATGTACTTCAAACTTTTATTATTTTGTTCAGACTTTTTTTTCTAGAAATACACAAATTTTTGTATTGGAAACATGAAAAATATTTTAATAGAAATTTAGAATTATTACAATTTTTTTTCAGAATATCGGCATATTTATTGTGCCGATTTTACCTGCATTGAATCTGCATTGAAATCTAACCACCCAGATTGCTATTATTTATACCTATGTTTTCTATTTAAGATTCTTGTTTTTAATTACAAACAATTAATTAAAAAATATATGTTTCTTAAATAAGAATGTGGAAACCTATATTTTCCAGTCGATGAGCTACAATAGCGTGGAAATAAATATCGTAAAAATTTATAGTAGCTGTTTCTACCAACTCTTTCTAATTAAGTTTCTGAAAAAATTGTTGAATTTCCGTCTTATTTAGCTTTTATTTTTATGTGTACAACAAAATAATGTGCATTGGATGAATGAAAGGTAGTAAAATGAAATTGTTAAGTTCAATGAAAAGGTATAATATCGTTTGTCTAATTTACGTAATGTGGGCCTGTGACAATTTTATGTGTATAAATAACAAGGAATAAACTTATTTTATTTGAAATCTAAAATCCAATTTGATACATTTTATCTACTTACAACGTTGTCTTTACTTAGGGTTTGTATCCCCCTAGAGACCAAAGCGACGAACTGAAGACCGGAAGACCATTTACTGAAATTAGAATGAAAAAATTTTAAGGAAACAGTAAACGTTTAATTTTTGAAACCCGTCTCATCACCCAATTAGTTTCTTTTTTGCATTATTTATGAAATTATATTTTCACATATTTGAAAAAATTTCGTTTTATTGAATTTACTCTATAAAATTAAAGGAATATTGTTGTGCTTTATGAGTTGATCCGAAATTTTATTTTTTAAATTTAAACATGTAATTAAAACATTGCGTTTCTGGAAAGAAACATTAAATTCTTGTAGGACATTTTAAAAAAAACATAGCAATATATAAGCATTTTAAATTTATTATAATTTCTAGGAATTTAATAAAATTTAATAAAACTACAATATATTTATAGCTTAAAAAAATCACGAGATGATTTTTAATATAAA
The DNA here is from genome assembly GCA_949152465.1 of Cantharis flavilabris. Lineage (NCBI taxonomy): Eukaryota > Metazoa > Arthropoda > Insecta > Coleoptera > Cantharidae > Cantharis > Cantharis flavilabris. Next base: position 1,185,159 of record OX424441.1, on the reverse strand, counting down.
AATTTCATCAAGGGTCACTGGAAGTTATTGCTTAGTGTCCTTGTTACTAATACTTTAAATTACGAAGAAGTTTCTTAGTATCATAATAAAATTTCCCTTCAAAATCGTTTATTTCGACTCAAAGATCATCAATTATTCATTCGGCAAGAAGGTTTTCCCTTCCAGCTACCCTGCTGTGATCTTGTGTTTAGAAATCCAAATTGAACAAGTTTAAATGATATATTCAAGATAGTTTAAGAGTTAACTTGCACTAGAACACCAACGCTGTTAAACTACTTTTTAATTACACCTTTATAAGCTAAGTTCTTTTTAATTTATTATTGCTTTAATTGATTATTAATTTTGCATAGGTATTTGCATAAAAGTACTAAGCAAATTACAGTAGTAATTGGTATTCCAATTATAACGAAGGCAATTATGTAAAATTGTGTTTTAATCTTACCTAACTATATTAACCTTAAGTCAATTAATTAAATATATTAAATTAAGCGGTAATATAATATTTTTGAATTTTACGTTTATATTAAAAGTTAGAACAATTAACTTCAAAATCTCAAAATTTATACTTATACGATCATCTCGACGTATTACCATTTGATTGATTTATTAAATTCCAGAACACGAGACGATTGAAATAAAATAATGTTAGTTACAGAATTGTTATTTAATGATAACCCTGTATATAAATTTGCTAATCAGCATGATAAATTTAAATTAAATTTGGTAGAACTTAACATGTACTATAACTCACAAAAATGTATTTAAAATTATATCTCTTGCACGTACAATTATCTGGATTTCAACCATTTTACGCTTTATAATTTTCTAAAACAGGACATGGAAGATATTAAAGTTAGAGATTCGTAAAATTACAAAATTTGAGAATGCAATTTGCAGTTAAAATTATTGCATCCTCTTAAATTTTATATTTAATAATTTTACATAATTATATTTCAAAACCTGATTAACCTACCCAGTGTTATTTTAGATTTTCAACTTAAAAAATCTTTACATTTTATATAATTAAATTAATTACATTTGAAAATATATTTTCAAGTTTTATTGTAGGTACTAATATTATAACCGTGTTATCAGACGAATTATGACTTACGAATTATCGAAATTACGACTTTCTGGATTTCGATATGATCCCCTTTGTATGCTTAGTAGCACAAGCAGTACATTTGGAACTTATAAGTTTATAAATAAATTTTATTGGGAAATATAATAAATCTGCAAGATTAGAATCTCTTGGCTTACACGCTTCTGTACAGTCTAATTAAAAATTATAAATTAATTAAGTTTATTTTTTATAACAATTATTTTATTTAGTAGATTGAATCACAAATTAATTGCCAAACTAACTAGAAATCGTAGATTTCAAGAATTTATAATTTTACTGACCTGATGCTACTTCGATGATACTTTACTGTCGATAGTCGTAACTGTGCGTCGCTCTTTGTCAATTTATTTTATGTAGTAATTTTCAATGAGTAAAACCGAGTTTATTTGACCAAAAGCAAATGTAGAATATAAGTCACCGAAATAGAATTTTTAAAATGATTAAAAGTGTTCACAAGATGATTCAGCCTAAGAAATATTACCAGAAAAAGTTGGTACAAAAATTTTAACAAACAAAATCTATGTAAGAAATTTAAATGAATTTCCTCTTGATGCTCCCTCGTATAATATGACAAATTGGCGAAGCATGTTAGCTTGTAAGAAAATGATTAGTTATAAACTAGTAGAAGGAGGTAATCCGGAGGGGGAAAATGATCGAGGAAGACTATGAAAATAATGAATTAATTATTAGTCGATAAGTTGATGAATAATGTAGTAAATGGACAAACCACTGGCACTGTGAGTTCAAAGTGGAGATCCGTCCTCCAATCCCTTAGTGGTAGGGTAAGAAATTAGCTATAAACTTTGCTTATATCTTTTTAGTTTTTAATTACATTCAACAGAGATTAATTTACATCGATAAGAGTTTCATTTTAATTATGCTATTAGAAATAATCGGTAAAAAATGTATTAATTTTGATTGCGTATATATTTAAAAATCTCTTTTTTGGGAATTACTATCTTTTATGGTCCCGGGCCAACAATGGCGTATTTAGAAAATGCTTTAGGGGGGAGGGGGCAGATCAAAATATTTTTCAGAATCTCGTTAATCCATTCGTGCACGTCGGTGGTAACCGAATGAATAAATAAATATTAAATAAATAAATAAAAATAATTAAAAGTTATTAAAATTTTAAAACCTCTTTATCGAGGAGCGCTTCAGAGATATAATCCAAGTCAACCTTGGGGGGGGGGCAATTGCCTCTTTGCCCCCCCTCTAAATACGCCACTGACCTTCACTGCAATGGGCCGGATTTAGTGGATGAAGTGCTCGTAGGGATATCTCTCTGTCCTTCTACGTAAAATCCAGCATCTAGAAAAGTGCACTGGGGGGTATTCCATACCCCCCAGACCCCCCGGATTACACCAATTGTTTTATGACTTAAATAATAAGTTTTAGAACTTTGGAATCGGAAAAAACTGGTTTTGCAGCCATACCTAAAAGTAATTTTATTTTTGCACATCAGGAAATGCAAGTCTAAACATATTAATTAAGTCACAAAATAATTGGTGTAATTCGGGGGCCTAGGGGGTATTCCATACTCTTCTGAATTTTAGGTAGGAAAGCAGGGAGATATCCCTAGGGATATCTTATAAAAACACTTATATAAACTAGTTTCGCTGCTAAGTCTAGAAGTTAATTTATTTTTGCACATCAGGAAGTAAAAGTCTAAACATAATATTTAAGTCACAAAATAATTGGTGTAATCCGGGGGGTCTGGGGGGTATGGAATACCCCCCAGTGCACTCTTCTGAATTTTAGGTAGCAAGGCAGGGAGATATCCCTAGGGATATCGCGTAGCTACGCGCACTTAGGCCACTAAATGGGGCCCATTGTACTACTTCCGATGCAGCGGCTCTACGTCCTGTCACTCAAGCCATCTTGTCTGCAGGATGAATTTGATCGAAACAACTGCATCGGAGGTAGTACAATGGGTCACTGGCGATGCAAGTGTACCTACGGCCCGTAAGCAAATATACAAAACGGGCTTCTAAAAAACAATGTATTCATTTTGAATTGAGTATATTATTTAAAAATCTCTTTTTTGGGATTTACTACGCTTTATGGTCCCGGGCCCCTAAGCCCAAGTAACATTTTATGCTGAATATCAACTGCGAGTACGCTGTGGCAGCACAAAATTTAGCTATTGAGCTCAGTCAGCTGCTGATATTTAGTAACGTCAGAAGCTGAATTGCTACTGATTTGCTAAATTGGCGACTCAAAACCAGTTGAAACTTTGCTGCATCAGCTGGTCAAAATGCCGAATCAGTTCAGAATCAGATTCAGCACTGAATCAGCTGATGTTCAGCGCTGAATATCAGCTGACGTTTAAAAACAGCTGAATTTGAAATTGAAGCAGCGAAGGGTCAGCTCGAAATTCAGCTAATTAGCTGACGCTGAATTTGAAGCTGAAGCAGCGAAGCGTCAGCTCAAAATTCAGTTAATTTGCTGACGCTGAAAAGCAGCTGAATTTTAAGCTGACAGACGGCAATGGCAGCAAATAATTTTCTGACAAATTTTTTCAGCACAAAATGTTACTTGGGAGCATTGCTTACATTCGCTTATTGATATCACCGCCACTGGTGCCATTTCAGTTTACCCCAAGTGCAAACCCTTAATCCAAATATCTTTATGTTCTGGCTAAACCCATATATTGGGTTCAATTACGGATGAAGTAAAAACTTTATTTTGGGCAATGCCAAACTCTTCAGGTTCTTGGGTTGTTTGTCAAAGATGGAACGACGTAAGAAGTCGGAAAAGGCTACCTAAGATCTGCAGAAGAATGGCAAACACTCGATATGATTCCAGACGAAATAAGAACTTTGGTGTGGTACAGAAGAGAGGGTCGAACGATTTGATTGCCTCTCTAGGGGGGCAATCTTGGCACATTTTGGACAGCTTCTTGATCTATCTCATTATGAAGTTTCTGCAATCTCTAATCATAGTCACATTTTCTTATAGAAACTTTTATAATCTCAACAACCAAAATAATGTCAGCTAAACATTAATATAAATGTATATTATTTTATCACAAGGGAATTTTTGTACCACATCGGATGTCTGCAAAAATTGAATAATTATGAAAGAGATTGGAAACGGGTAGTTAAGATAAGAAATCATAAGTCCGATCTATAAGTTGTCCTAGTTTATCCACATATTCTAATTTGTTGGAAACTATGATGTTGGTCGTCCATGTGAAACCAGGATGTTTGTTTTAAGCCGGTTATCAGTCGATATTAGAATTTAACTTTAGCCGTAGTGGCTCACAATAATTTTATTACATAATTAAATAGTTGAAACAAACTTAATTTGAAAGTTGTAAAGGTCAATTTTAGAATAAGTGTAAAATAAAATAATTAGTAAATTAAGTGTACAAAATACGTTTTAATTAATTTATCCTTTAAACAATTTCATTTTGCTTTAAATCTTCCACTTCTATTTAAACCTTTTTAAACGCCCTTGTACTAATTGAATTTAATTAATATATCTATTTCGCTGTTCAAAACTAATTAAAAATCGTTGATACACATTGAAAATTTCAGTAAAACTTTGGTGCAACTTTATGCAATTTAATTGTACGAAGCTATGTAACCGGATGCGAACGTTAGGCTTTATTAAGAAAATTTTCTTATTATTGTTTTGCATTTCATTTTAATTATTTGTCTAGTAAAATAAAAATTTAATTAAATTTTCGATATATTATGGTTGGTTAGGTTTCAAATATCTCGTAATGAAATTTGGGATTTGAATTTTCTCTGGTTTATTAGCATCGCCTACATAATCTTGGTTTTTTGAGCACATACCATACAATTATGTATTTAATTTTTATCTGTTTTAATCAGGATGGTTTGAAAGTGGTAAAGAGAGTGACAGTCAGGCGTTAAATTTTTTGTTTAATAGTGCTCGAGCAAGCGAAAATTTAACAAAAGGACGGAAAACCGGGCGCAATAAATCCCTGGAGAGACAGGGTACATGTATCAGACCCCGTACTGAAAGCGCATATATTAGTTAAACGGTCCACCAGCTGACAGCACGACACCCTCACCGCGACGCCATTAATGCAAAACGCATCTTTCTCCCCAAACTTGAATATGTTTACGTTTAAATTAATAAACAAAATTACTTACCTTTTTGTAATACAACATAATTTAAGAGCAGAACAAAGTTTTCCATTCCAACATTATAAGTTTTTAGCTCTATTGCTGGATAACCCAAGCTTGCCGTTATCCTTCCTGTAAAATACATCTAATGAAGCATGGACATCTTCGCATTAGCCATATAATAAACTGCATCGTTTTACTCTGGTCTAATGCTCACTAATGCAGTGCACTAACCGGTACTGACGAGGATAACTAAAATGTCCGATAATACTGAAATATAGGAAAGCATGGAGCAAATTCTGAATTAACTCAAGTTGCAGTATCAATATTTATACATATTAATAATAAATTTAAATTATTTTGGTTAGTGTTATTCTGAACCATCGTGTTATTCTGAACCATCGTGTTAATTCCTCAAGTTACGTTTACGACGGGAAATAAACCTTAACCAGCTAACATGATGATTGAAAATAACACTCAGGATATTTGATATTTGATTTGATATAATATTCCATTTTATTTCCTCCTAGTGAATTTTAAAACTGTTTTTCGTTGGTTAACTTCATATGCCTGGGTATTGTTAGCACTTGTTGCATTGAATTAGTAGTTAATTATAATAATGATATACCTATATTACTAGCTTTGGTAATATACTACCTAAAAAATAAGCAATCATAATAAATTTTATGCAATTTTCTTTCAAACGCCGACGTGAAGAAAACACCATGTCTAAATAACAGTCTCATTGGTTTACATTCACACTGGACCACTCAGTATCGTGAATCGTCAGCGTTGTATTGGCGGAACTATCGGGGTGCGGTGGGTGCGACGCACGCGGGTCTCCGGCTAAAAGGGCCCCCAGTTGTACTGTTTAATTTTTATAATTGATTAATTTAAGTTTTAATATTCAAGGTCAAAGACTAGGCTTTAGGTTTAAATCTACAAAAATAAACAATTTTTTTTATAGCCTTGAAAATAAGTCAATAAAAGAATCCGAAACGTCGGACAACATATTCGTATTTTGTTTTAAAGAACATTCAATTTTAAAATTTAAAAACAAATTTATTTTAAAATTAGACAAAAATTTTAAATTAACTTGTTTATCTTGACTGAAAATTTAATTTCCTTGACATGGCACTAAAAATGAAAAATTTCCTGACAAAATTAAGGAAATCTTAAATTTTCTATGACTTTTCCAGATTTTCCATAGATGTGGGAACCCTGTAATTGCTATATCGGGAATAACCAGTGGCAAATTTACGGTGGAGGGGGGGAGACTAGGGAGTCGGGGCCCCCTCTATATATTTTTAAATCCCGAATTATGTAATAAATTAATTATTAATTAAATTAATAAAAAAAGGAACGAAAACTATTTTTAGGAAAAATTATTTTAGTATTTCATATTTTAAATTTCCATTAGAGCGCGTGACCTTGAAACTTTAGAAAAAAACACCTGCGACGTTGTATGCCAGACGACTCGCTTTGTTCTAGTTTTAAATATTGTTATTTTACTTTTTGATCCCAGGCCCTAAAGTTTAAATTTCTTTGAGATGATAATCTCGTTAATCCCTTCTTGTGCACCGGTGATAAAGAATTTCGCACGCAATTTTGTTCAAAAATGGGCAGATTTGGGCAAAGTTCTTCGGAATTCCGAATCCTGTATACAAATTTTTTTTTTGTCATTTATAAAAGCAGAGCCCCAACCACCGTTAACAACTTCGCACACGGGTTCCTCACCTGCTTGTTACGCCACTGTATGTGCATAAACTAATCTTTCATAGATTTGCAAAGGTTGTAATATAGTTTATCAGAATGAAGTTTTATTGTCATTACAATTTGGCGACTGGAATTACAGCAGCTGCGTGCAACCTGTGTTCTGTTTTAGATCAGTCACCGAATGGAAAAACTCGTGTTTTAGATGTAATTTTATTAACATCAATTATTTTTAACCAAAAATGGTATACATTTTTTAGCTTAAAATACAACTACATAATTAAAATAGGAATATAAAAATGTAATTATTTTATAGATATTTTGAATATTTTTTAGAAATCAGGAACAGCTTAAATTTCTGTATTGGAGGTTCAAGATCAAAATATAAATTTTTGAAGTACTTGATAAAATTAAATGAGATCTTGAAACTGATGGAAAGAAAAAAAACGCATGAAGATATGCAAGATTATTACTAAGCAATAAAATATAACAAGGAGCAGGAAGCTAAAGAGAAGAACATACAAGAAATAGAGATGCTTTAGCTCAAATATGACAACTTCAATGTCTAGCTCATCAGAGTAATGATCGTTTTTCCATCCACATTAAGATTATGTTTACATTGCAATTCAATTCAATTCAAGCATGTAGTACCGATGCATAAATACATCCCTCACATCTAATTAAAATATTAAATTTATTTTATTTATCTATTATAAAAAGTCGCCATTTTTGAAAAAACATATAATATAATATGTAAATAGTAATATTTAAAATACATAAATTATTAGCTTGTGAAAATCCGCATACTAAATCGGAGCTTGGGAAATAATTAAAATTTTATTCTGTTTGCCTAGCTTCATAGTTTTTACTATTAATTTAAATATTTATTTAAGATGCTAAAGATGATTATTATTTTCTACTATTATTTCTCTTTATCCTACCGGCCGCCCAGTTTCCTATTGGCAGGATCTTTAATTATAGTTAAAATCTTTTTTTTTTAATTTTTTAATAAAAATCAATAAATTAATTATATTTTTTGTAAGCTCCTTGTATTTCTAGATTTTTTGTACAAATACGAAAAATGTTAAAATTTTGGTATCAGGACATTTTGAAAATATACGTCTAGCCAATTACAATAACCGATCACGTAAATTTCTATGATGCAAATTTAGATATTTGTGAACCAATCTAACCAATGCAATTAATTTTGTAGTTTCTTAATTAATTTTAATACCTGACTTAGATTTTCAATAAATCCCTTTTCTGCTCTAAAATGCAATTAAAATCCTGGCATTTTGCATTGCATTTTTTATGCAAAAAATCTTTGCCAGGATATGGAATCCTTAAAATATTATTTACAAATGACTTCGTTTGAAATTTAATTAGCTTTTTAAGTAGTTTGAAATTATGTTTGAATAGACTATTTAGATGTTTAGAGAAGTTTGGTGGTTGAGTGCGATGACTTCTACACCGAGATCGCGGTTCAATCCCAGACTGACATGAGTTAGAACTTTACCCTGACAAACCACCAAGGTAATCCACCTTGAAGGCCCGTATCGAAATGAAGTGTATAATGCGAACACTTTCGGTGATTTGAAGTTCACGTTAAGTAGTAGGTACTCTATGTAGGGGAGAGCGGGGTAAAAATAAACCGGGGTACTTTTTACTTTTCCTTATGTTTTCTGGCTCACAACGTGAGCTACAAAAATTTAGCAATAAATGACAAACACAAATTATTAAATTAACAATAAAAAATGCTCTTATACAGATTGGTTTTTAAACTTTTGATTGCCAGTGTTTCAAACTTAAAATTCAACTTTGTTTTAGAGATTGGTTTGTAACAACTGAAACTGAATGTTAAATATTTAATGCTTTGATTCAAATATTTTACTTTAAACTCCAATGTGAAATCAATTTGTTACGATTTCCTGGTGTATTTGATCACCTTTTTGATTACCTTTGATCAATCCATTCAAACGGTGTTGAGGCTTTGAATGGTAAGTCCAATTCGGCGCCATTAAATAAATAAATGTTGAAAATAATTTTAAATTAAAAGTTTAAAAATTTGCATTTTATAGAAGTTGTACTCATGTTTGTAGCTCGTGATGAAAATTTGACTGTTGTGTGGCACATAATAGAATGTAGATTTTTTAAACAATTTAGCAATTTCGTTCTGCGGCGCATGCTGAATTTGTAAGTGTCAATATTTTCAACAAACAGCGTACAAATATAGAGTTTGTACATATTTTCATGTTTGTGTAAAAAATGGTTTTAAAATTAAAAATGCATAATCTATGTTATCAAGTTTCCACTATTAAATTAATATCAAAGCTTAAAATAATAGTGTTTATTTTGCCATAAAGATTTTCATTAAGCAATTTTTAGTTATTTCGCTGCACTTTAATGAAATATCATACAATAAACATTACCCTAGTCTATCAAGCACATCAGTGTGATTTATAGCTTTCTTAATGTTAGAGCGTACACCGGAGCTTAATCTGAATTTCTTGGTTGTTTCTTATAAATAAATTTCCTCCAGCTTCAGATAAAAGTTATCAATATCGTAATTATTAGGGAACAATGATGAGTTGACGGTTTCTAGTATTCAATATCGTTAAATATTTTAATAGTTTATTATCGATAGAGCTGCTTTCTAACGCTTTTCTGACCTTTAAATAGTAGGAAAGGGTTAATGAAACTTCTCGTTAAGAAGGTATAATTTACATTTATCGCTTAATCTTAATTTTCCACTGGGGAACAACGATGCTATTTAATTGAAGAGTTATTGCATAACTTAAATACCCAGGTTAAAATTATCCATATTTTAATGTTAAATCTTAATCAGCAAGTTTGTTGACAATTTAAAATCGTTAACTCGTATTGCGTTAATAATTACCAAACATTAATTTTATTATGCTAATATTTACATTTTCATTCTGCTTAATTCCCATCAGGCCGGCTCCAACACTGCCCTATATAACTTGGTCAAGCCTTTTTCATAAAAATTAAAAATAAATCTTTGCAATTATTGCTAATATTTCAGTGCTTTTGAATTTTTTCTGGATAAAATTTACCGAACGTGGACGGAACGACGTTCTGGAGAATTCGATCAGACTAACAGAGTATATATGTTACGGTCAATGATGATAATTCGGCCATTAACGTCAATAGCCGGATAATAACGTCAATGCCCAGCTTCTATCGTCAACAATATCCTCAACACAATGTAAAACAAACGAAAGTGAAATATTGTCCCGGGTTGAAAAGCATCGCCCATGCTGCTGTTTCTTATAGTATTGATTCTATAATATCATGATTCCAATCCATTTTGGCCATTAACGTCATTGACCGGCCAAAGACGTAAATATTACAATCAAATGAAACTATTTACATCATTGCCCACCGTTAACGGGCGTTGACGTCAATGGCCGGTCAATGACGTTAATGGCCAGCGTAAATTTACGTCATTGACTGTAACGTATATATATACTTTATTAGACAAAAAGATTAACTTTAATCTTTGGTACCTACTTCCAATTTATGCAAAATTTAAATTATATGCCAATTAAAAAAAATTTAATTTGCTAATTTCAACTGATTCCAAGAGTCTCAAACTCGTCGTTGCAACTATTGATTATTATACGAGTAAGTACAGATAGGTATGCAGTTAGATTGCTGATCTGAGAGGCAAGAGCTTAAATGTCTGCTATTTCCAAATTATTTATGCTATGGTTGGAAATCTGTGTTAATCAGTAAGTACTGTTTATGAGCAAGTATGTAAAATTTAAAATCATTAGACACATTCGAATGTGAAAAGCTGTATATTATGGAATATTCTCAACTATAATTTCTGAAATTATTATCTTAGAAAGTTATAATAATTATTTTTTTATTTTTAACATATTTATTCCTAACAATGCTTTTGTGTTTTTTTTTAAATAATACTTTGTATATTGCTTAATATACATTACTTAAATAATTTTACAACTAATTTAGAAAAAAAGAAAAAAATCCTAAACAAAAATTTTAGGATGGAAGAAGGAAGCGTGCCGGTTATGCTAGCAAGCTTGGCTGCGGAAGCCACTTTTTTGGAAGTAACTGAGACATAAGACCCAAACTAGATATTTTCCTTTCGCCCAGCAGAGCGCTTCCCGTCATTCCTCACCAGTCCTGTAAGCCCAAGTGTAGAAGCAACATTAACGGAAGATAAAGCTCTTTGCAAAATGTTGTTCAGTTCGCCGAGTCGGGAAATACGCCCAGAACTCTTCGAGCAGCTTAGTCCATGTCTTCCACCTTCAATAACAGTTTCTCTGTTTGCATTGAAAGCTATACCAATTCGAATTGAATTAATGTCCATGAATGTCCCAATATTGGGAGATGAAATTGCGTGAAGCTATGCTCCTGATTCTTGGGTTTGCAAAGCTTTTAAGCGTGGCACTTCGATAGGGAAATCAAATTGAAGCTTTTCTTCTATAATTCGGCGAGTTTTGCGAGAAGTTGATGGGGATTAGCCCCAATGATATATTTTGAGCTCCTCAACTGATTTAAATATTAAAAGGGAGACGAGCTCTTCTGTACCGTGACAGGAAGCTAAGAACGCAGCTAGGAGAGACATAAAACAGTAAGACAAAGGCCATGAAATACCCTCCAGTACATCAGTAATTGTGTTAAGTTGTATTTTATAATGAAGTGACTAGGTCAACAAATTTAAAGTGCACTGGAGGGCATTCCATGCCCCCCAGACCCCCCGGTTTGAACAACAACTGTAACAAATTTTAGTAATTTGTTTTATTTTCTAAGTACGTCCCTGCCTAGAATCTGATTTGGGGTTTGTTGAGTTTGCGTTTTGAACGCAAGACGGACTTTTTGAATGTGGGTTCGATAAGTGAGTGTGTTCACGGTGTTGGTCTTGTCAAAAGATTTGGTAAGTTTTGCTTTTTCTGTAAAACTTGTAGGGAGACACCTTCATAGTGGACAAATTTGCATGTTTTTTTGATACTTTTTGGTAGTTCGATTTTTTGGTGCTTATAAAGTTGTTTTCGTTTCCGATCTTTTCATAAATTTAATTTTAATACGGCAAATTTTAATTTGCATTGACGAGCTTATCCATCGATAATATTTTATCTTAGCTCGCAAATTTTCCACAACGTTAAATTTTAATCTAAGTAAAATATTTAATTTTAAATTAATTAAATTAATTTACTTTTGGTGTGAACTACTTGTCTTTTTTATGTTTCTCCAATAGGATAATACTGGGGCAAGTAGCTACGATTTTCTTTCACCGGTTGTGGCTGTCGATTTGTCGACAGCAAACTTCTTGCAGAGATCATTTTTTTGTTTATCTGTCACCTTTTTTGGAACTTATGACCCTAGCTTCCGCATCATCTTCAGCTAGATAACATCAGCGGGCCTCTACAGTAAATAAAAGCTGGTTGATTTATTCCCAGCGTGTAGATAGTAATATTCTGGATCCCCAACAAGGGAGGAGGAATTTTTTATCTCACAACAAGTTTGTGTGCATAGTTTTTGATTAGTTTTATTAAACAAGGAACTTTTACTCCTTCAGAACATTTACACTGGAGGATTTGAGGGTATGAAATACCCTCCAATGTACCCTCCCACAGTAACTTGATTATGAAATACAACTTAATATAAATATCCCCTCCTCCCCGGGTTGGAAAAATAAAAAGTTGCTGAGCATATATTATAAGGATCTTTCGCTCCTTAATTTTTTTATTTAAGAACAAAATACGTTTTCAGGTCGCGTCAGGACCCACCGGAGGGTCTGTGAAGTATAAAATGACTTCCTGTAATTGTATAAAGTAATTTAGAATCTTTGTGTTTTTGTAAAACTTGAGGGCATGGAATTAATTGTGTTCAGTTATATTCTATAATCAATTACTAAAGCAACAAATTGCGAGTACACTAGAGAGCATTCCATGCCTCCCAAACCCCCCGATGTGAAAAACAATATTTTTTTTTAAATATAAATCTTTCACTCTTTCAGAATCAAATACACACCAGCAGGTCTGTGAATTATAAAATGCCTTCCAGTATCTCACGAATTGTAAGAAACGATTGAGAAACTTTGTGTTTTTTAAATCCCCGGACCCCCCGGTTTCCATGCCTCCCGAGGCATGGAATGCCGTCCGGTACATCATTAATTAATTTGGCTCTGAAAGAGTAAAAGTTTTTTTTTGATAAAATTAATCCAAAAATATGTGAGCAAACTTTCCGTTTCTGAATCCTGGGGGTTCAGGATACGTCAGTAATTGGGTTAAATTGTATTCCATTATCAAGTTATTGAGTTAATAAATATCTGATGTCCTGGAGGGCATCAGTAACAAACAGTTTATGGCTATATATTTTTGAATTTGATTAAATTAAGAACTCTCACTCTTTCAGAACCAAATAGTTCAAGGAATATGAAACACTCTTTAGAAAGAGTGAAATATTTTTAGATATTTATTCAATGAAATTAAACCCTCAGATTTTCAGCAATGTAATTGGTTCTGAAAGAATAAAAGTTTCTTGTTTAATGAAATTAATCAAACATTATACGCACATACTGTTTGATTTTCAAACCGGGGGGTCTGGGGGGCATGGAATGCCCTCCAGTGCACTCGAAATATGTTGACCATGTCTCTCGCAAAGTAGGACAGCTTCCGCATTGCTCCTCTACTGACGGCTACTATAGTTCTTAGGCTTCTATTTTTTTAAATTTATTTATAAATTTTGTGTGCTCCTGCCCACTCCAAATATATTGGGCCCAATTTGTGCCCACCCATTTCAAAAATGCTGGCGCCGTCGCTGTTACAAATTGTTTACCGCATTTGCTTTTCGTATTCAGTAAAGAAATGTATCTGGAAGTTTTAATTCAATTAAATTTAATTTTAAAATTTTTATTATTAATTTTCCTAGATTTTTCATTTAGCTTTCTACTGCACTTCTATTGTGTTCGTGTTCTCTTTTCTTTTATTTTCACGGTTTTTAGTAACAGGTATTTTCTCGAAAAGTCGGTATTTCCTTATAGTAATTAATGAACGCATGAAAATTGTATTCTCTTTAAGTAAACACGAAATATAAATTGGTTTACTCGTTTGAATATTGGATAAATGAATTTATTATTCTGAAGAACTAGCGATTATTTAAATTTTTGTAGCATTGCAGAAATAAATAAGATAAGTTAATTAGCATGAGATATTAGTAAAAAAATGAGGCTTTGGAGCTTAGTGGAGTTTCTTGATTACCCCATGGGGGATGGGGTAATTAGATATGGATGCATGTTTAGTTTTATATTTTGGGAAATTTGTGAGCTTAGCAGATGCTTTGTTTCTTGTAGGGATTTATTTTATAAAGTTATTTACCATAATCATGTAACAAGAAGAAAATAGAGACATTATTTTAACCAATTTAAAGTAAATAATGTGAAGAAAATAAGTCTTATGTTGTTTTACAAGAGCACTATAAATAAAATTAAAAAAGTGCCGCAACAAATCTAGCTTATCGTTTTGGATAAACAGATAAACTTTTATAGCAAAGCTTTGGTATTTTTACAAGATCTGGAATATTTCTGCATTATTTAATTTAATTTTAGAAAAGCTGAAAATCTTAATTGCGGATGCTTCATCACGTTTTAAGAGAATATATTCTAAATTTTGAACTTTTTAAAAAGTGCTGACAAAAATAGCACATAATTGTTATTTCTTTGACAAATGGTTGTGGAGGTGATTGTTTCCCGCTGTTTGACGCTTCTATTAAAACCAACGTCGACATTCTTCGGTGATGTATGGCACTTCTTCTCCTTAAGAAATTTTCAAATAGCTATTACTTTTTCAGTTTGCAAAATTATCAACAATTAAATTTTGCATAAAAATTTTTATTTTTATTTTAGAGAAAAAATACAAAAATTTTATAATTTAGAAGAATTAGACGAGATAAAATTTGATCGCGGTTTTTCAAAGATATTTTACGTAAGCAGCAATATTTCTTCAGTATTATGTTAGCCCTATTATATAAAAAGCTATTTTTATTCATTTTGACATTTATTATCTCAAGAATGCTAAACTACGACCCTCCAGTTAGACTTCTCTCCCTTAGTAAAATCCATGTGCTAGCTATCCGGTTACCTATTTTATTTCAATTCACTTCATGCAAATATTCCATAAAGCTATTTTACCAATAATTATATTTAACTCTTTTCTTATTATTTAAGGTACAATTAACTTTGCCTTGTTAATTATTATGATTAATATCAGTTATGTTGATTAAAACAGAATGCCTTTAGAAAACGTTGTAGGTAGTACATTATTTCTTCCCTTCTACCCTATATTAACGGTTGTGGTTATATAGAAGATAGATGAATTAAGAACTCTAACTCGGTAAGTGTGAGATAAATCATAAATTAATTTTCGTATTTTTTTACTACAATACAAATTTTAAAAAATTTCACCAACATCAAATTTCATTTTAATTCAATTTTCCTTCCTCAAATTTACATCAATTTCAAGTGAGTATCTATAATACGCATAAAACTAAATTTTATTTTGTTTAAACATAATTTCCTTAAAACTTAATTAACACAATATAAAGAGAACTTTAATGATAAACCAACCAAATAACGATTTGTACTTGATTAGCTTACAATTTGTCTTTGATAGAGCAAACGAGAACTAATGACTCTCGGTCGCACCAGAAACCCACCTCTTTACATAATAAAACATTTTGCGTTAAGCTCATGGGTTTCAGAAATTTAGTAGCTTTTGTCAAATAGCTCAACTTTGAATTACTATTGATAGTAATACGTTTACTATGTTAAACATAATTTATGTCTAACGTTCCTCCCTTGAATTATTTAAGCTATAATTAACATAAGAGCCTAATTAGTTAAAGTAGACAAAATTTAATGATTTTTCGTTATTTGCAATTTTGAATTTTAAAAGCTCTTCAATACCTAATTTATCTGCATTTTTGCTGTGCCCTTTTCCGGTGGTAAAACAATGCAATTTTGTAAATTACAATCTGCTGAACTTCCAATTGACTGTATTGACTCATAAAGTTTTCAATAAAAATCGAACAATTTTCCGTGCTACATTATGGATAACCAACATAAACTAATAAATTGCTGTTTGTCTAGGTAGCGATGCTCAACGTTTTCTTTTCTGAAGCATATCAGCTTTTTTCAAAAAAACTACCATAGATCGATACTGTATAACTTTGTGCAGGTGATATATTCTGATTAAATCTTTCTGGAAGTACCCACTTGTATTACCTAAAATTTATACATTCTGTAAAGTGAAAATAAAACATTTAAAAAGCCCAAAAGGTACTTTCATCTTGGCTGCCAGCTTTCTACTACCGGAAAACGTCAGGTTTACCGGTAGCCAGCCGTAAGAATTAAGACGTAACGAGAATTTTAAAATATTTCATTTAAATAAATTAACTTAAATTTAACTAACTATTAAAAATGCTGATGGTTCTCTTGAAGAGTTAAAGTTTGCTTTATTATCTCATCATAAAAAATGAGTGTGCATGTATTTAAAACCAAAATATGAGGCGAACATACTACAAATAACATCAATACAAGGTTAGATTGATGACCCGGAAACAAAATCTGTACACCACTCGACCGAAAATGATAACAATAAAATTCTTATAATATACACAAAGGCAGCTTCACGATTTTGATGATTAAATCTATCAGCTTCCAATATCATTCTTAAACCAAATTCACTTCGTATTTTAATAAATGAATTATACAATTCTTATAGTTTCATTAAAATTGTTATTTTTAATATGCAACAAAATCCATTATTGATATTAATTATCAAAGTAACATTATCTTGACGAAATTCTAATCGAATTGTAATTTGAATTCTACAATGATGTAGCAGGAAAATTAAAAAAGATATCATTTTTTTAATAATTCTAATTTATTGTGTGATAAAACTATTATGCAAATTACTCGAATGACTAAAATGTAATATATATCTATTAATTATTTAGCTCAAATTAATTAAATTTAAATAAAAATGAAACGTAAAAAATGTATGTACGCTCATCACTTGAGAACGGTTTTACCAATTGTTTGATGTGTTCAGAATTGTTAAAAACAAGGTTTGTATGTAATAATATTTATGAAAATCCTATCCGAAACAGATTTTAGAACAGGTTTGGTCACAGTTAATGACGCGCATGAATAGATTAACGAGTTTCCGCCTGAAATATAATGGGGTGCTGTGTTTGGTAGAGGGCGACACTTAAATATGTCACTTATTAGGTGCAACTATCCAGATAAATCCACAAAAACAAAATGGCATACTTGCCAGAATCGGAAAATCGCAGTTAACATCTCGACCGGATTCATCACATTGCCCACTGGTTCTGCTAGTTGGCCAAATCGAAAGAGCATCTCATTCGAAGTGTTTTCCCTAATATAGTGCGAAAAACAAAGATGTCGATGATGTATCAACTCTGGAAGAGTTGATGTCCTTTAAATCGGTTGACAGAGTTATCAACCAACATGAAGTAGCCAACTATCCCACATAATCCTTGAATAGTCCGGATTTACCTCCTTACAATTTGTAATTGAAAGTAGGCTCAGTCATCATCATGTTGCGGAACATCAATCAACTTCCACTGTGTAATGGAATATCAAGGAAAAGTACAAAGGAGAACAAAATTTCAAACGGCTGCAATTCTCTGTGCGTTTGGCGTTTGAAATTCAGCTAATTAGCTGACGCTGAAAAACAGCTAAATTTTAAGCTGACAGACTGCAGTGGCTGCAAATAATTTGCTGACAAATTTTTTCAGCACAAAATGTTACTTGGGATTCAGCTAATTTGCTGACGCTGAAAAATAGCTGAATTTTAAACTGAAGCAGCGAAGCGTCAGTCCAAAATTCAGCTAATTTGCTGACACTGAGAAACAGCGTCGTTTCGCTGCTTCAGCTTAAAATTCAGCTGTTTTTCAGCGTCAGCAAATTAGCTGACTTTTAAGCGGCGTTCAGATGGAGATTCTTGTTTTGCCTTGCTTAGGTAGAAACTAGTAAGAGCCAATCAGATTGAAAAATTACGGTTGCGGTGCTGCAGAGCCGGTTTTTTCTATCAGATTTTTATCAGAAATTTTATTAAAAATGAAAAAAAATTTTTTTTTTATGAAGTTATGATGAATTATGTTTTATCGATTCAAGTAAACTTCCCGTTCCCCCATACAATTTCATTTATCTTCAATAGGCTTTGTGCCACAACAGATTAAAACTTAAATTTTAAATTTGGAGTAATTTCGTTCCTTCTTTTGGTTAAGAAATGGGTAAAAATTAAGGAGGGGGGGGGGTAAATTTTTTGTTCAATTTCAGATTACAATACTTTCCTTACTAAGGAGTTCGGAAAATAAAAACAATATTGTTTTTGTATCTAATCAAGCCACAATGTCCGAAGTCAGGGATTTGGACGACAAAATCATCCGAATAGATTGAGATTGACAAATTTGAGAAGATCACGAGACCAGTAACCAAGACAGCCACTGGCTGCCAAAGGTGCCGTCAATCACCCTGAAGGATATCTGGATACCGTTTCATGGTTCAAACCAGATCAAAAAGATCCACAATGCTAAGATAAACTACAAAGCCAATCAGTCCTGTTACTCCGAAAGACTACAGAGCGCTGATAGGTAGCTGGTAGCAAACCAGACCAGCGATAGCACAGGTTTCTTCACGCACCAGTTACAAATTGACAAATGGAGAAGATCAATACCAAATTCGTCAAGAAAAGCCTGAAGACCCAAAGGACTAACTTCGACCACGTTGAAAGAAAAACGAAAAAAATTTTTAGGCCACTCCAGTATGCCCTTGGGGTGCAATCCACAGACGAAGAACAGGACAACAATCATAAGAGGTTTGTCATGAATTAAAAATTTATAAAAATGAAATATTTTCAATTTAAATTTGCACATTGCAATGAATTCCAGTTGTTTTTCATTAACAAACATTAATTTTATTTCTAAACGTCTACTTACTATGTGAAAAGAAACATATTTCTTTATGACAGCTATTAGCCCTCCTCTTCTATAAATACGTTGTCATAACTAAATCTTACAAGCGCTAATCAGCCTAGTTATGTATGACATTAATGAAACCAACATATAATTAATATTTCATTTGTTGAGTTGAAAATTCTTTCCATATTTCACAGGGTATTTTTAACTAATGGGGCTTTTTATAAATGCACGAAATAATAGTGATACTATAATCAATTGATACGTGGTTTAGGTAGTGTAACTCGATATTAACCATATCAATATTTTAGAAAACCCAAAAAATGCACTAAACACTTTTCAGAACTAAAATGTTTAAAAGTTAGCACATGTAAAATACACTGTAAGTATTCGCAAACGTTTTCACCATACTATGGCATCATCAGGCGATGAATTACTAATTCATGAATTACTAATTCATCGCCTGATGATGCCATAGTATGGTGAAAACGTTTGCGAATACTTACAGTGTATTTTACATGTGCTAACTTTTAAACATTTTAGTTCTGAAAAGTGTTTAGTGCATTTTTTGGGTTTTCTAAAATATTGATATGGTTAATAGTGATACTATTTTTTTTAGTATAAAAGGTGGCTAAAGTTCTTGACCTGACGGTCTCAAACTTTTAATATAATTTATTAAGTTTCTTATAGTTCTGTCTGTACCAATAACATAATTATGCATAATTCGGTAATCTTATATTATTTTGAAATAATGTTAGCAAATTAACTGTTACAAATGTATACAAACATAAGGGATTCCCCGACATGTCTTGGCTTTGTAAATCAAAACTTAGTCAAAGCTGGAAATGCCCGTTGGTGAAAACCTGTACAAAGGGCAGTCGTAAAGCGAGGTAGACTAATTTTTTAATTATTATTTGTCTTATCTGTGAACCCTTCAGTGGGCGGTGAGATCTATCAGGACATTAATATTTTTGCATTATTTTTCAAATGAAAAGTTTATTGTTTTTATGATTGTTCGGCAGGTAATAGGAACAATCTGAAACTTTTATTAAAGTTCGTTTTTATTAAATTTTTACGAAAGCTGTTTAAATAGAAAATAGCGATTTAATGACGCCACATATCCTATGTTTCTATTTAGAAAAAATTCAGATTTGTGAGAGTTTATTTGCATACTAAATTTTCTATTCTCTTCGCATAGTATTTTATTTATCGCATCAAATAATGAGTTTTGCGAAACAAAGTAAAGTGTAGTTTAAACAAAATGTATTTTTAGTTAAAATAATTAAAATAAATATTTTAAACGTTTGAGCATAGCAAAAAGAAAGCGTATGCACATTATGCAGCTGAGATTATAATTATAATTGTTTTATTAATAATGTCAAAAAGGTTCCTTCCTTCTTGCTGTTCACTAATTGTTCAAAATGACTAAAATAAATGAAATTAAAAACTACTTACGTAGTAAACTAAACCAAAATTTAATTCAAATTACAAATTGTATATTAGCGTTAGAAAATTATGCTTGGTAAGATTTATACCGAGATCGTGGGGCAATGAACCGTTTTTTTTTACAATAATATTAATCGCCGTTTTAATTGAACGCAAACCTACCTATATGCAGAGATACAATAAATTTTTATTAATGCATATTTTATAGTTTTAATTTTTCGTGAGAAAGAAACCATTTATTTAGAAGAAGCCGACAAATATATTTAAAAAATGGTGAAATGTAAATACTAATGGTAAAAAAGGTAAAATATACGTTCAGCAATATGTAAATCAGTCTAATAAAAATCATTATTTATAGGTACTTTTTATATAGTACAGTTGACCCCAAAATCGTTGAGGAGACTAACCGTATTTGAACGATGGATATAGGGGCTTTGCAATAATCTTGGACCATTGATTTTCTTTCTTTGCAGGGTTAGAGCTATAACCATATTTTTGTAAAAGTTTTAGTAAGTATTGAGCTAATAGTGTAACTAATCGACTTAGATATCTCTTTAGTTCTTTTATCAATCAAAATTATTCAATAATTTGTCCAGACTTACATTTTCACAATATATTGTGTAAAAGTTACTGTGGGAATATCTATATTTTAATATAACAGTATTTTTTTTATACCGTTGTTATTGACATTCGTATCAGTTAAGGCATTCCTTTGGACATGTATTGCGAGAGAAGTATCTATTTTTGATAAATTATACGACAATTCAGTTTGTTATTTTTTTTATTTGTCAAATACGATCGCTTTGATATGTTAAAACTTGAATTGTTCTACATATTATGACAGATCTTTTATATTTATTGTGACATGTGAGTGATTATTTCTGTTATTTCTTGCATGTCTTCTTCTGTAAAAATGCAACGTTTAAACATACTTTAAATTGGGTAACTATTTTTGTAATAGATTAAGATTCTAGAGATAGATTGGAGGAGAGTAGCCTTATCAGTAATAGATGTTAGTATTTCTTTTTGTAGTAATATAATAGTGTTTTATTTTAAATAGGACGACTGCACCGGTAATGGGCACACATTACTTTTAGCAGGTTTTTGAAAATATTCGCCTGCAGCTCGATCAACTTCCAACTCATTAAACTTTTAATCATTTAATTAAATATAGTGGAGAGGGCAAGCCAAGAGCTTTCGTATACTCGTGTCACAAACTTAATTAGTAAATGTTACCTGACTGACTTGTAATCGACACCAAATATGATTTTCTTTCATAAAAGAACATTTTAATTATTAATACTTAGGGAGGGGAATCACATATCACATTTTTTTAGAACCATAAGTATTATTAATGATTTTACATGGAAAAATGTGTTTGTGAAGCAGTATTAGCCCGGAGTGACCATTACTGACCCAGTGACCATTACCGATACAGTCACCCTACATATACAATTATCTCTTGCAGATTAGTCGATATAATTTTACTTCAAAGGCTTTAATAATATGTGCAGATGCAATATTGCAAAAGCCACACAGTCCAATATGAAAATTTTGATTGTAACGTTCTTGATGCTCGGACATCTGTAGCGATACATTATGTTTCTTTTAATTCTTTTGTATGTATGTATTTAATCTATTTTTTTATTTTTGTGATTTAGTTAGTACCCTTTTATACGATTATTCATTTAACATGAAAATCTCATTTTTACTTTTGTTGTGGTAGTATATTCTCGTAGCGTCGTTTGCTATCGCTTTCGTTCGGTGTGTTTTACTTCGGTCTTTGTTTTCAACTAAGCTTTTAGTAATACACTTACATTCGTTCGCGTGATAATAGTTTTATCAAGTGGTTTTCCGGTAACTGGGAAAGCATGTGGAAATTTGAATTGAAATTTGCGTTACGGTGATAACTTACGGATTAAATTTTTACTAAATTTAAAGTTTTAAGCTTGCGGCTTATTGCAAAATTACTACTAATATAAATTTGAAAACTTTTTATTTATTCTAATAATATTCTAATGATAGGTGAGAAAATAAAGTAACCCTTACTCGATGGATTTCTGGACGTCGATCTTTTTAATGGTAATTCTGCTTGGGATTGCCGGAGCTGACAACTTAGGTAAGTGACTTGAAAAATTTAAAGCTTTTACTTTTTTTATTTGAATATTATGCAAATCTAAATGTTTTAAAAATCCTTTAAATATTAGAATAAAATAGAGACGAAAGTTCGTCTAAAATCATATTTTCAATTGTGGGTTTAACCATCGGAAGAGTGAAAAGCTGTTGCTTTACTGTGTATATTTTGAAAAACTCTTATTCTTATTCTCTTTTTATTTCTTTTGATATCAATAAATAATGTAGTAAATATAAATTAAAAAATATTCTTAGCGGTTTGAGTTATTTTGAAGGCGTGTTTTTCGTCTGTTCCAGCAGGTAACTCCTTAATTTTGTTTATTACCTCGGGTTGGGCATAACTTTTTTTCAAATTAATTATTATATTCAAATATTATTTCAATAATTTAAACTTTATGAATTTTCGGGAAAACTTACTAATTTATAAATAGAATTAACTACTGCATGTTAACCGAAATGAGCAGTAATGACGATTATGTCGGCGATAAACAATTAATTATTAACTTAAATAGACAACGTGTCATGTCACAATGTACACATATTATACAACATATTGAATTCCTACTAACTACATGAATCCATGATTAGTTATTGGTTCAATATCTAATATAATAAATTATTAATCAAATATGTTGATGTGTAAATTATGACGCTGCATCCCGCTCTACAGAACGAAATTTATATGAGAAAATCGAAATCTGAAAGTTATTTGAGAAACAGAATACACTTTTTTATAACTACAAGTACAAAATATTTTGCAGTTATACCTGCCGAACAGTCACTTCACATATTGAAGGAAAAATTTATGGGATTCCCCGGGGTAGTACAGCGGACATGCTTTTCTTTATATTATAACTATCTAAAACAAAATAATATAGACAGGAGATAGAGTAGAAATGTCGAAAGTTCTGAGTGCCAAATATATAATAAAAATTTAATTTTGAAAAATATAGAAAATGTTACTTGGTTAACGAGTTTTCCTCGAAGTAATAAATGGTTTTTTAAGGACATTACATGCATTCAATTTCAATAAAAGTTTTACCAACAGCAATCATCGATCAATTAATTATTAGTTTTCACATTGGTTTTCCTTTCTTACGATAGTTCAGTTGTGATGCGTCAAATATCTATTATTAAGTTTTTGTTGAATTAACTTAACATTTAATAATTAAAATTATCCAATTTATGCCGTAAACAGTTTTTAATAAAAAAAAAAAATTTATTTTTTTGACTTCGTTCCTTCTACACTAGCACATATTCCTGACTTGACTTAACCTTGACTTAACTTCTAGCCTAAAATTAAAAAAAATATAAGAATGAGCAAATTATAATTGCAACTTTATAATAGTTTATTATTTGTTTTTTCTCCGTATCTCAAAAATAAAATAGATAACGAATTATTGCGGTTTGCACAAAAATAACTAGCAAACAAACAACAGGAAGTTTAAATTTTGATGATTTGCCAAAATGACAATTTCGGATCAATTCGTTTTCCCAAGATGATGATTCGAGATCAATTAAACCGAAATAAAGAGGTAAAGATAAAATAGGAGAAGCTTTTTCTAATTAAATTAATAGTCTATCTAAAAATAATATCACAATAATTAAAAAAAAAGATAAAATTGGTAGAATCGGCATCTAATTAATCCTAAGTTTTTTATATCAAAATTCTTAAATTAAAACTTAAAAATGCTGTGACTGTAGTTTCACTATAAGTTTGTTCAAAAGTGTGCCAAAGCTTTTCCAATCATTCTTGCTTATCTAGGAGGATTACACAGCTTATCATCAGCGAAGATAGTAGGGTAAGTTGTGAAGTTATCCGTGGTGGTTTTTTGTAAGAAATAAAACATGTGGAAATTTGCGTAATAAAATTTTTAATTATTTAATTCATTAAAGAAACAGCAATACCTTTTAACAGTTAATTCCATTAACTCTATTCTATACCAATTCTTTTTTTCCAGTTATACGATTAGTTCATCAATTTATTCTTTTTGGGTTCATTTTACGACGATTGATCCGTCCATTTAATTCAGTGTTACAGTAGACGATACTACATAACGATTTCGGACGAAACGCATCCACTGCTGGACGGCAGGCCATAAACTTTTCGGCTAACTGGCTATCATCAGAAATGCTTATCCATTATTTCTTTGCTTTTTATTCTGATGATAGAAAGTAAATCAAAAAATTTAAGTAATGTAAGAAGTAATGAACAAAAACAAGAGAAAAATAGTAACTTGGGTTCCTTTTTGGGTTTTTTGGCTTTTGAAAGGCTTGAAATACACTCTGAAAACAGATTTGTCGTCGTAACAAAATCATTAGTAGCTATAGCCTCAACAGAGTTTTTGCATAAAATTAACAGCATAAAATTTGTTATAACAGCAAAAAATTCTGTTGAGGTTATAGCTACTAATGATTTTGTTACAACGACAAATCTTTTTTTTGCCTTTTTTGTTTTTTGCTGCTACAACAAATGTTATGCTGCCACAACAAAGTTTTTTGTGGTTAGAACAAACTTTTATTCCAAACAGCATAAAATTTGTTGTAACAGCAAACAATTCTGTTGAGGCAATGCTACTAATGATTTTGTTACGACGACAAATCTTTTTTCAGAGTAAATGAAACAGGCGTAGAGTTTTGATTTATGCCCAGACATTTTTTTACCAAATATCAATTAACTACAATATCAGACTAAGTTGACCTATCCATAATAATAATTAAATAAATATTAAAATTTCTTAAATATTAATTTCAAAAAATTTAAACTATAATTAATTTTTGTCGTTAATGGCAAAAGAATGAATTTCTACTTAATTAAAGCCTTTTAAGTAATAAGTAATTAAAAAATTTTTTACATAAAATATAGTAGATTTTAAATTTGTTAACGATTACATTATTTAATTAAAATTTATCTTCTTAAAATTTGTACTTTTTTGAAGTTTCTCTTTTTTAAGTGATGCTAAAAGTCTGTCGGACAACTTTACTTTTGCTGTAAGAGGATTAGTTTATTAAGGGTGGCACTTCAAGATAGCGACTTTAAAATGCTCATTATCTTCAGTTAGTCATTTTACATTCTAATTAATAATCATACTATATTAAGTTGAAATTTAAAGCTAACAAACTAATACAAAAACAGATTTTCTCATATAAGCTCTCAGAAGTACATAATGCGTTGTTGTAAATTTAACTTGTTAATTTTTGAATTTTAGCGTTAATTTCAGAACATTGGTAATTTAATTTTTTTCCAAGAGTAAAAATTAAAAATTTTACATAATCATTAAGTAATAATAAAGTTCGTGCATGTATGAAAATTCCTTTTGATAAATTACCTCCTACATCTTAATTAGAAAGATTCTAAGTTATGTCTCTTGAGCAAACTTGCTTTATTACTGTTGATCACGGTTTTACATAAATTATTATTGTCTACGAGTTAACTAAATAATAATTTGTTCTAAGATACTTAAGTAGGCTTATACTTCCTAAATAATTTCGTTCACAAATTAAACTTGTAGGAAGAATTTCTACAACGGATAACTTTGGAACAGGATTTTTGGTTCTGAAAAAATACTTGAACATTTAAATCCTTCAATTATGTATCGAGAAGATAATAGGTTGAACATTTTTATTATTGTAAAATTTGAAAGTTAAAATATTATTAATTTCATGATATGGAAAAATTTGTGATGGAACTTTATTCGGTAAAATGCCCCCATAACGTACATTTTATAACAATCAAGGAAGCGGTTTTATGACTGCACAGGGATTTTTAGATTTTTTATTTATCGGTCCTGTTTAGTGGAAAGAAATCTTTCGCCTGGTTTCTTCCCGAATATCTTTATACAATGCACGTTTGGAAACTCCCATTTTTAATTTATCATTCTCCAAATTCACAAATATTGTTTGACAAAGTTGACATTTTGAACTATCGGCAATATTTCCAGTGTTTGGTGTTGGAAAATTTTATATTGGAATATGGATGACAGCGGAAAAAATTATTGAAGGAAATTGATTGCATGTAAATTAGATGATAAAAAAATTTAGGCAGTTGCTTGATTTTTCGCTTTGTTGGATACATTCATAAATATTCATTATGCTTTCAGGTCAACATTTACGGTGCGACATTTTACAGCTGTCGTAAACCTTCCCGATGTAATTCTCTGTTAGAATAAAATTGTTAGGAAGCATCCGCAGAAGGTCGATTTAATTTTATCAAGGATTCATGATATTATATAATTAACTTTTTGTACTTACCGTTCTCATTCGAGAAGTCAGGTATTACTTAACATTACGTTTACTATCTCCCAGGCCTAGATTTTCATCTTCGCCAAAACTTCACATCTTAACTTTAATATTATGGTAGCTACCTATACACATAATGCCAATATTTATTTTATCCGGATAACAAGATATATTAGATGATAACAAATATGCTTTTTATGTTTACATACATATAGATTGTAGATTGTACCCGGAAGAAACTTGCGGAAATGCAGTTTGCACATATTGAATTATGGATGACGCGTTCCTTGGTTTAACGTGTCTTGCTATAATCCGCTGTTGGCAGCTTTCTGTGTTTCTCCAATATCTAAGCTTCTGCAATATTTTGTAACTGTTCACTGAATTCAATAACTTATAGCTAAAATTTGGCAATTCAACTTTCAGTTTATTTATAGAACATATCGATTTTGCAATATAAACTAATATTGCTTTAACATTAGGACACTTTACAATTTATTCAACTACAAAAATATTGATCATTTAAAGTTGTAAATACTAATATCCAACTAAATTGTATTTGTAAACCACTAGTTTCTTACTACCATAAAGTGGGGTCACTTGAGACAGTTATCACCTTTCCTTCCAATAATTCATATTTCATGTTTCAAAACTTGCAATTTATTTATTATTATTTTACTTTTATTCTTATTCTTATTCTTTAATTCAACTTCAATATTTCCGATAATATTTTTAAATTTATGTCTCCCACACTTAGGCTTAAATCAAAAATTTAAGCCGACAATTAAGGCAGTCCAAATAATCCAATTGAATTTCCCGATTTTTCTTTTAGATATTTTTATAGTGTGGGGCAAGGGGTAAATATCTCAAAATAATTTTGTACACAGGACTCGGAATTCCAATGATTTTCCAACAAGGGGGAGGTAACGCGAGGTACCTGTCCCTCCTCGTGACCCATCAAAACCAATAAAATTACTAAATTTTGTTAAAATATGTATTCACCATCTCCCATCCAGCTTCACTTATCTCAATAAATTTTTCCTGAATCTGCTTTTAGGTACAAGTGAAGGGAAATTTGAGGAAATCCCAGGAAGTCTTAAGAAATTGGAAATACAAGAAAATCTTAAAAATGCTATTGATGGTTTTTAAAATTTTTTTTGGAGATTTTCTTGGCTTTACTAAGAAGATTTCCTGGAATTTTTTGATATTTCTTTTGATTTTCTAGAATTTTTCTTTTTTCTAGATTTCTTGATTTTCTACGTTTCATTAAATTTATCTCTTCCTCAAGATTTTCTTAAATTTCGTAAAATTTCCATGGATTTCTTGAAATTTTCTAAGATTCTACAACTTGAGATTTTGTGGACTTTTCCTGAATATATTTCGATATTTTCTCACTACAGATTTTCCACCAGTAATTCAAAAATCGTCAACTGTAATTCAGATTTGCCAGTTGATATTCAGAAATCGTCAATTATAATTCAGATT
Source organism: Cantharis flavilabris (assembly GCA_949152465.1). NCBI lineage: Eukaryota > Metazoa > Arthropoda > Insecta > Coleoptera > Cantharidae > Cantharis > Cantharis flavilabris. The sequence goes on along the minus strand of OX424441.1, from coordinate 1,156,929 downwards.
TGTCAACTGATATTCAGAAATCGTGAATTGATATTCAGATTTGTCAAATGATATTACAATTCACGATTTCCGAATATCAGTTGACAAATCTGAATTACAATTGACGTTTTTAGAATAGCAGTTAATCTTTTCTGAATTACTGATGGAAAAGCTGTAGTACACCGGAGTTTTCTAACGATTTCTCCCTAGTTTTATGGTGGGAAGCCAAGGCCTGTCTAAAATATTCTAATTATTCTAAATTTCATCGAATTTCCCATTTTCTAAGTTGGCCTGGCGAGGGCGGCTGGAAGAAGAAAGAATAACGATGTATCTAAGCACTTCTGATGACAAAAGCCACCACAATCTACTTATTTTTTTTAATTCCAAAAATATACCTAAATTCGTATCAAATATATTTATTTAGCCTTGCTTCGTCAGCTCATTTACCCCCTACATGAACTTTGCTTGGATCCCCCCTTGATTTTCAAACTAATTTCTATCATTTCCATGGAATTCCAGAGATTTCCAAGAAAATTCCAAATAGGTGTACAGAAAAATTTCGATTGGTTTGGGGTCTTTAATTTGTGTTCAAAATTTTTTAAAGTGAAATACATTAAATTATTGGAGTTATACGAATTTTTTACCATGGTGTTTATAATTATTATTTACTCATTATTTTATATTTTTTTGTTTATTATTTTTTGGAGCGATTATTTCAAATATTTATTATTATTAACAATCCGGAATAGATGTGTCAGTTTTAACTTAATTCTCCACTTAAGGGGGAAAAGGGTCTGAGATACAAGAAAAAGCATATTTTTGTGTGATTTTTTTCCGAGTAGCTTATTTATTAATATTTTTCAATTTTGTTTTCAAAAAATATTGAAAAATAAGCCAGTGGTGTGGTGAGAACCCCAAAAGAAAGTTTTAATGCGGTAGTAAGAATATCCCTTGATTACTTCATCTGAAATTAAAAAACCAAAAAGATTTATTTAGTAAATAAGTAAATCTTGAATTTGAACGAAGGAATTAACAAAATATTCATTTTTGAATTTTTAGTAAGGGTTCAATCAAAAAACACTGATTTTTGCCAAAAATTACTCTTATTGTTAAATTAAAAACTAAGTTGTAATTGAAAAAAAATATTTTTTTGCATTTAGTATGTAAAAGAAGTGTGCAAAGCTTAGGCGAAATCAGTCCAAAGGTTTTCGAGAAATTTTGACTAACTACTTAAAATAAAAGTTTTGCTCCTACTGACTTCAAATCGTCTGACAATATTTCTTATAAGTTGTAGTATCAGAAAAAAAACAAAAAAGAAATCAATTTTCGACCCTCTTCTCCTCTTAAATTATAATTTTATATCCAGTCGATTTAATGCTTAAAATTATTAATTGGGGATACTTGTCCTGACATGTGGCTGCCCAAGAGAGAAGAATCAAAACTACAGGAGGCGGAAATGCAGTTCTTAAGAAGAACCAAAGGATGTACAAAAATGAATCAAATAAGAAATGAAGACATTCGGGCCAAATTGTAAATCTTCTCGGTAAAAGAAAAATTCTCAGAATCTCAGTAGGAGAGGACAGTTTTAAATAGAATGGAAAACAAAAAGATTCCAAAACAAATACTTTTTACAATTCAAAAGGGAAGAGAAATATTGGCCGACCGTGGAAGCGATGGAGAGACTTGTGAGGTCGGAACAGGCAACAATGCCTAAACCATGAAAGGAAGAAGAAGAATTATTAATTGAAACTATTTATCTAGAAGCAAAAACATAAGGAAAAAAGTACAGCAGTTAAATTGTTCAAAACTCAAAATTGGAGAGCATTTATACGCCATCGTAGGTTTCAAAACTGAATTTTCTATTTAATTTCCGATGAAATCGTTTGCAAAATTACGCTTACAGTGTATTTCATTTGTGAAAATTCCAGAAAAATTTGTATTTTTCTTTTTTTTAATTTTAAAATATTGATAAAGTTGGAATAGAAAATAAATTATAAAGAAAATATTTTTATGGGTTAGTATAAGAAGTGGAGGTTTTGATTGAAGCTATAAAACCAAATGAAAGTGTTAGTTTTGGAATACAAATATTTCGTAGAAAATTATGTTTACCACTTGATATTTTAAGAATTTATCTCCTTTGACTGTATGCATACAAGTAAATATGAAATGGTACTTCAGCTTTCTATGCCTTAATAGCCCAAAGCATTAGGAATTCTTTGTGCAAAGTTCTTGAAAGATAAAACACCATTAACAGAAACTTAATGTAAAGCAGAAGGAAGGTAGATTTTTTTGTTCAAACATGAGTAAATTTTATAGATATTATTAAAAACAGAAAAATTGTTGTCTTAGAAAATCTCATTTATTATTTAAAAGTAGCAGCTAAAATTTCTTATAACATGTGTTTTTGCTTTTCACGAGGAAAATGTTTACTTTATTTTACAAATTTTATACCTAACACCTAACTTTAACTCAATATTCTTGTATTTCGATGTTGGTGTCAAGTACTTCAACAAATATTTGTTTTCCTTCTTGTCAATTTTTAATGTCAAAGAAAGTTACAGAAGCAAGGTAAACTAACATGTTTCCTAAAATAAAATTGAGTAAAAGTTTTACTTTTCACGAAAATTTCAACTGGTGGGATAAAGAAATTATTTGGAAAACTGTAACTTTTTATTAGGTATTAATATTTTTTTATTATTTTTGTCAGTCGAAAAAATATTTGGTGCAAAAAATATAATAATAACAGTTAACACCTAATACCACCTACAGGGTGAGGCAATTTCATCGCGTGCCGATAAAAAAGTAATATTGCAGAAAATAGTAGTAAAAATGTTATTTGTTCGACTTTATTTTGATCTTTTACAAGCTTATAAAAGTTAATTTTTTTAAAAGTGTATTGAACATAAACATTGATTAAAAGAGAAAGGATTGCATTAAAGAACTTGTTTCGTTGAAACGTGAGATCAGAAGTTTGAAAATGAACAAGAAAAAGACAGTTGCGTGAAAAACAACAGACTTTAATTATCTTCTGAGATTGGCTACAGAAATAATTCGCGTTATTTCCTTTCATTTACTTCCTCTGTTCTAAACAATTTCTAACGCACGAGAAACTGGATTCTAGTTTTATACGCGAGGTTTATATGTACTATATAAGAAAAGATCGCTCAAGATTGGATAAACTTTTATTTAGTTTAAGAATCTTTTGGATTTATGTTAAAATTGATTATCCAATTAATTTTGCTCAATTTTTTGTTATAAAAACAATACAGGAAACTCGACTTTCCTGATAGTTTCAATAAAAAATTTTTTCGATCCTCTGTATTTGATCGATGTAAGAAAACTATTGTACTTTCTACCTATAATTTATATTATACTATCTTCATTTTCGTTATTATTTCAGATAATAATCATTATCTAATATAATTATAAAAAAACATTTGACAATAAATCCGCCCCCGCCCTCTTCATCTCACGTGAGATTTTTAAAAATGAGTATTTTTAGTGTAAATACGTTAATCTGTACTTGATTGGGTTGGATTTATTTAAAAAAATATAATTAGCTTAATTACGTGATATTTGCCAGACCCCCCACCTCTACGTGAGATTGGACGCCCCCTATTTTGTAAAGAATGTACTGGAGGGCATTCCATGCCCCCCAGACCCCCCGGATTGACACCTACGTTTTGAATTTAAAAAAAACTGGGGACATACAGTGGCTAACAAAAATAATTAAACCCTCCTATGTTAACAATGTAAATTGCACATTTTGAAACCGTTTTTGACATAAAAATCGCTTTTACGGTAAATATTTTTAGACATTTTTTGTTAAAATTTTCAGTGTCTTTAATTTTGTATCTATACATTTTTTAATTTTGTTGCCCCCTTTTTGACTGGCAGCGACTTAAAGATGACTCTGCAAAATACAGAAAATATTATTACCTGTATCTCAAAATCGGTGCAACGAAATAGACTATGTACTATGTATGTACAATTACTATGTAGTACTTAATTGCCCCTTAAATTATAAGATGTAAGTGTCAATCCGGGGGGTCTGGGGGGCATGGAATGCCCTCCAGTGCACCTATGCCAAATACCTCATTGGTAAATATTTCTCATTTGAATCAATTTGAGGTATTTGGTAAAAATGTACTGGAGGGCATTCCATGCCCCTCAGACCCCCCGGATTGACACCAACGTTTTGAATTTAAAATGCAATTTAAGTTGGCGGTCATTTCAAAATTTCGGTTACTTTCCTAAATGGGTGATAACTCCGGTTCTATTGAACCAATTTTCAAAAACTAAAAAGCATCTGATAGCCAAGGTTTGGCTCTACAAGATGTATCATAGGATTACAAAACACCCTCTAGAATTTTTCTGGGCAGTTCGACTAAGTCTATTTTTGGTCATCCAGAAAAATTCTAAAGGATGTTTTCAGATCCCATTATATTATATTGTAGCCGCAAATCTTGGCTATCAGATGATTTTTGGTTTTTGAAAATTGGTTCAATAGAACCGGAGTTATCACCGATTTACCGAAGTAACCCAATTTTCGGTAGGCGGCCATTTCGAAATTTCGGTTACTTTGGTAAATCGGTGATAACTCCAGTTCTATTGAACCAATTTTCAAAAACCAAAAAATATCTAATAGCCAAGGTTTGGAGCTACAACATATATCATAGGATTATAAAACACCCTGTAGAATTTTTCTGGGCAGCTCGACTAAGTCTATTTTTAGTCACCCAGAAAAATTCTAAAAGATGTTTTCTGATTTCATTATATATGTTGTAGTCCCAAATCTTGGCTATCAGATATTTTTTGGTTTTTAAAAATTGGTTCAATAGAACCGAAGTAACCGAAATTTCGAAATGGCCACCAATCGAAATTTGGTGCTTGTACTTCTAACTCGGAAACTGTCCATTACATCAAGTTGTACCCATTGAGACATTTGTTCAGAATGACGAGAATTACAATATATAAAAAAATTAGTCAAATCTACAGAAAGACATTTGGGGTCCTTTTATAACTCCAAATTGTGTATAATACTGAATTAATTAATTAATAACTTCTGAAAATAAAATGTTTGAACCGATAAACAAAATTCATCATATTGATGAAAAATTCATAGTATTGAGGAACTAGCACAATCAATTTTCAGAATGGTCGGATATAAGAGCGTCGGATAATAGAGTAATATTAACAATAATAAAACTAAAAAAAAAACGATCTTGGAGTGTTGAAAATTGAACAATCGCTTTATGCTTTCGGGCTTGTTTTATCCAAATATTTGGATAAAATCCAAATTTGGATTTGGATTTCTAATTTTATTAGAAATTTTTTAATTTCGTGGGGAATTTTGGTACTTTTTTTCAGTTTGAAAATATTACTTGTTATTACTTATTATTTGTTACTAATTATATATTATTTGTTATTATTACTTGTTATTACTGAAACGCATTCGAAATTGGAGAAACTGAGTATTCATTGTTTCTTAATTAAAAGAAATCTATTGCCATGAATATTACTTGATATTTTTTCCGAGGGTAAGTTTATATTCCAGCGTTTTCTATTTTTGTTATCCTACCGGTCTGTATAAGTAGAATTGTTTTTAAAATCGTGTATTATTCATTCTCATGAAGTAGCAGCTCCATGCCCCTAATATATGTAGATACGATATTGTTCAATTCGAATAAATTATTCATCTTGGTCGATTCTTTGGGTTCGACAACAACAAGGTGATAAAAGCGGAATATGTTATCGGTAACCGGTAAGTTCTTTTTCAAATTTTTATGATTTTTTGTTTAATTTGGAGTTTACGATGGTGGAATCAGGTTGTTCTAAATTACCAGAGACTATTAGAATAATCTACGATAATGACAAAATTTCGTATGTAGTAAATGATGTCAGATAATGGTTGTTACCTACAATGAAACATTCATTAATGAAACGTCCTGAATTTATGATGCAAAAAACGATTGAGTGGTGCCACAAAGCATGAAATATACCCGGTGAATGATAATAGTCAGCCAAATTTGTATAAAATTTGCCTAAATAATTTTTTCGAAATTAATTAAAATATTAAAAATTGATTTTGTATACCAAATTAACCAAATTAATTTATCTCATTAAATTTTGTAAATTGTTGTTTTATGTAAAATATAAATTTTTTGAATATGGAAACAAAATATTGATTAAATAATAAAGTAAAGCACTATTAGGTGCAACAAAAAACGCAAAGTTATAATCTGCAAAGTTAATAAAAGTTGAGACTGGAAGAAATTACTGCTTTATCTTCGGCTTTATCACATTAATTTTGCAAATTTGTAGCGACAGAGGCACGTATAATTAAATTATTTACGGAGAAATTAAAGCCCAGATGTCTACCTCTAGTGGCACCGTGTGTAACACATACGTGTTCGTGTGTAATTGTATATATGGCATGTCCGGCATATCGTCCTAATAACTTAATCGACCTAATGAACATGGTTGTCTAGTGGAACAATAGGCAAATCGTTTAATTACGAAACAGTTCAACGGATTCTTGTTGGATATCTCATGATACCGCGTATGCTATTTGGCATGCCTCCCAATTTCAATAATATTGCTTTGTTCTAATTACTTATGCAATCTAAAGGTGTAAATATCCTAACAGCAAACAACTTTACATATACAAATTGCAAATTGATATAACATTGTTAGGGGAGCGTAACATTTACCTAGATTAATTAATAATAATTTAAATTCTGTTTCAGAATACTAATCCACACAATTGTGCAGAAAAATTACACAATTGGGTACTTTTTCCGCACAATTGTGCACTTTAAATGCAAATCAACAATTGCCCTGACTTCTGACCTACCTGACTAAAGAAGGGATTTTTTCGAATCAAATTTGACCTTAAAAAGTGGTTACAAAAGTCGCCTTGCTATCGCAAGTTTTATTTCTGTAGATTTGGAAAGAAATTTTTATTGTAAAGTTATCTGTTAACATGCAAGTAATCTATTACCGTTTTATTGTGCCTCATTTTATGTTTTGTTTATATATTGTATGTAGTTTTATCCGAGATTTTTCTACTTAACTACCTATTTTATTTTCATTTTTTTTAGTTCTATTAGAAGTTTATAGACCCTAGAAATTATAATGCGAAACACTTGCCATAACAAAATTTATTTACCAACTTAACAATTTTATACTGTTTTATATTTTCGTAAGATGACAGCGGAAACCGACAAAATCTCATAAAACGCAATCAAATAGTCCCAAATTGCCTTGACATCGCAGAAAAGCGAGCGTATTCGACCAAAAACTTAGTCTTAATGACGTTTTAGTGCAGTTACAGTTTCTATTACCAAAGGATTATTGAACTTTTCTTTTCTAATACTATTAATATAAGTTTTTAAAACAATTTACATAACATATTTTATATTTATCCAAAACGTGCGTACTGCAATACAATCCAATTATTTTCTTAATGGAAAGGATCAAATTTACTAAATATTTTATTTCCATTCAATTAATGAAAATCGCTTTCCAATTTCTGATACCCCAAACAAAAATTGTGATTATCTTATATAAAATTGTAATAAAAAATTCTACTTGCTCTTGCGTGTAAACAGAATTTTTCTCTACACGCAGGAAAAGATAAACCATCTCTAAATTTGTGTAGAAGCCCACGGTGTTATGACCAGCTGTAAATGGTTCGGAAGCAAAGGTGGTGGCTTCAAGATAAGAAGAAAAAAATTACTTCAAGAAGTTTGCTGCCAACAAATCAACAGTCAAGAACAGTCAAAAGAAAAAGAAAAAATTGCATTTAAAATAAGTGTCAGAATATGGTACAGCGTCGGAGTTTGGTACACCGAGTAGCCTACGACTGGATTACCGGACAAACTACAACTAACTTGTTGTCCTATAAATAACTGTCTGTAGATTTCGAACACTCTTATCTTAAGCAGAAATTTCTGTCAAGAAATATATACATTTTTTTTTTTGAAATTGAAAGATATTTAAAATTTTATACTTTACTATAATTTGTTACTTTTAGAATAATTTCATTAAGAATTGTTTAGTTTGTTTGTTTTCATCGAGAAGTGCCTTGCGGCTTCCGTAAGAAGAGTTTAAGTTTAATTAAGGAGGCATAAAACCATTTTATCGTTACTAACAACCATTAAGAAAGATTATTTTGTAACTAAAAGTTTGCTGCAAAATTGTAAAATTACGCGTTGTAGTGAAGTTTTAAGCAGCAATTCGTCATTACATTATTTGTGAGAAAAATTAAGATTTTAAATTTCAATCAAGATTTCATATTGTGCACAATCTAGTTATATTTTATACCTCTTTGAGGGTCTGTTGTCTGTTTATAAAGAGTTTTTAAATAGATTTTTTTTCAACATCCAGATAACTTTACTGGTAATTGAATTTAACAATTTGTAAACGTGTGCCATTACAGAGACCATCTTTGATATTTAAATTACGAATAAGCATGACAACTGACCCTGCTTTCTTCAAATTTTCTTCCATTTTCAAAAATAGTCAATTTCGAACACTCACATAATTACGATTTGAAATAATAAACGTCGCACAACTTTACCAAACTAAGGGCACACTATAATGATGCAGTTCAATACATTTTTACTAATATTAGGGTGCCGTAGGAGGTATTTGTAGTTACTATAGGCGTCCTATGTAAAGGACATTAGGCATATCTGGGTTAAGTGAGAGCAGTGAATGCTAGGCTTCGTCTCTGGGAAATAAAAAATTTGTTAATATTTATTATGTACTATTGAATTTATCTTGAACCTTAAGTTCATGATAATTCATGTAAAAAGTTTTTTAAGTTAGTTTCTTATTGAGCTGATATGCCATGAAGGCAAACGTTTTTTAGAAACCATTTAAAATAGATTACGTGAAGATGTAGATGCTGCAAAAACAACAGAGGGTTACTCCACTTACAGAAGGAAGTAAGCATCAGCGCTGATAAAATGTTAGACATTTACGAGTTTTTCTCAGCAACTGTTACTAAAATATATCTACAATTACAATAAGTCTAAAATTCAGTCACTAAAAGAAAAGTACTTACTGAAACTAACATCTGAAAATAATTTACATTTTCACGATAAGTAGTTTCGCAGTAGAGCTTTATATTCGGTAAAATTTATTATAACGATTAAAATTTTATATTAAAAGAAAATCATCGTAAATAGCTTATCGATAAAGCTCAAAAGTTATTTAAAATCTGAAAGTGGAAAAGATTATATAAATCTCTAAGATCTTACATCACAAACAAACGCAATATGGCCGGTGCACTTACTTTGGGTTCGTAGTTCCACGAGTGCTTTTTTTCCATTAAACGAGACAACAAAACTGGCTGGCTGCAACCATACGTGAAAATTTTACTGAAATTGAAATTGTGAAATTGAAGCATAAGCACCGACAGTTAAAGTATGGTCATGTGTAATTTAAATCTTATTTTAAATCACAATCGGGACAGTTTTACTTCTGCAGCTTATAATAACAATAATAAATAATAATAAAACTCATTTATTGGGAAAAATTTACATCTCTAAATGGGATGATTATTTCTAACGGTGGATAATGGCTTCTTGGACAAAAACCCAAAAACAACGAGCACCGAATTGGCTGCGCCGAAACGTACCAGACCGGTAGGTTTTATTATATAAAGTCTACAGGGTGTTCCAACAAATCTTTTAAAAACCTTTTTCATTAATTAGGCAAAACAAAAAGTATTTTTAGCGTTTGCTAGCAAAGAAAATGGCAACTGGCAAAACAACTAAATTCTTTTATAATTATTATTACGTGTTTGTGCGGAAAGTTCTTTGATACAAACAATGCAAAAGAACAATTTCTTTTTAATTTCAGAATAATTTTGCATTTTATTTATGTGTCTGCAAGCGCGGGCGATTTTAATTGAATAAATTGAGTCGAGCAACTCAAGCAATCTTTTTAAATACGTTTGTCTTTGAAGATTTACTTGTATATAATATTCCTTACCAAGACATTTCAATTGGCAGAACTGTATAATTTTAATTTTTTCATTAAACAGTGTGATTATTTTATCTGCGCTTTTAGCGTTCATTGAAATTCAAAATTATTACAGGACTGTGAGTTTTCTTTTGATCCTCGCCTAGCTGGCAGAAGCAAACTGTTTAATTTTAATCGAGAGGGTCACCCTATATAGTTTAAATTCACGATATTTAAAAATATTATACTTAGTATAATTTCATTCTAAAATGGTCTGCGTAAATAAAGTTCGTTCTTACATAATGTTAATTAAAAGGTTCTTACGATGTTTACGTGACATTTTTTAAACAGCTTTATTTAAAATTTACAAAAAATGCAATAACTTTTTTATTACTTAGTGCCGTGCTTAATGTAAAAACATTAAAACGTAGTAGTTGGTTGCATTTGGTGTAAAACGTATGGGATGTCATCAACCGTTGTACAAAAGCCATATTTACAACAAATGGAGTTGAAATTTTAAGTGACTTTGTAACTTTATCACTACTTAAACCAATTTACTCTCTAAAATGTATTTTAATTTTACACGACGCTGGTAATATTAAAGTACTTATATTCAAACTTTGACACATGTTAAAAAAACTCATTTAAGTTTCTAATAAATACTTTGTGTGGTATAAAATGTATAATTTTATATACCTAATGGATTTTATAAAGTTTGTAACCAAAAACTTTAAATATTATTTTTACTATCAAATATAACAGTTATTGCTTTTTTTATTTGTTTAGTTACATAGTTTTTAATAACTTCTACATAATTTAGCATTAAGTGATAGACACCGTGTTTCTACCTAATTAGCCGTCCTCAGTACCGTATTCAGTACAGCACCCGCTGAGTGTTTTAATTAGTTATGAGCAGTTGCGTAACAAGCAGGTGAGGGACCCGTGTGCGAAATTCCTGCTTCAAAAATAAAATAAAATAATAATTAACTTTTTTTATTTTTCCGATTTTCCGATTTTCCGATAATCGGATAAACTTAGCATAACGTTATTCGGCTATACAATGAATTACGAATGACTGGCAGTAGCGCACACAGATGTAGTTCAAGGGGTAAATATCTCAAAACAATTTTGTATACAGGACTCGGAATTCCGACGATTTTCATGAAATTCCAGTGATGTCCAAAGAATTCCTTCCAAACAAGGGCAGATATAGACGAGTAACTACCCCCCTAACTTATTTAATTTTATTAAAATTTCAAAAATTATACCTTAATTCTTATCAAAAATATATAGATGAGTTTTTTTATTTTTCAATTTTCTGAGATTTTCTTGGATTGTCTAGATTCCCTAAAATATCCTGAAATTTTTAGTGACTCCCCATTTCTCAAGACTTTCTAAGATTCTGAAATTTTTTAGATTTTTTGAAATTTTTTTGGATATTTTTCTAAGATTATAAAATTAATGAAAGTTTCTTGGATTTCCTAAAATTTTAAATTACCTATAAAAGTGGAAAAATGATGGAGAAATTGTCATATGAAAAACTAAAGGGAAATCAGAGGAAATTTGAGGAAATCTAGAATATTATAGACTGTGTTTTTGCTTCTTCGATTTTCTGAGATTTCATTAGTTTTGAAATTTTTTGGATTTTTCAAGATATCTTGAGATATCTTAGAATTTTCCATTTTTTAGAATTTTCTAAAATTTTCTAGAGTTTCCTGAGATTTTCTTGAAATTTCTATGGATTTCTTGAGATTTTTTACATTTCTACAAATTTTCTAAGAATCTGTTTCTTGAGATGTCTTGGAGTTTTCCAGAATTTCTTCAGATTTCTCTTCACTAGGACACACAATCTTTCCGGTGATTTCCCCTTAGTTTTGTACTAACTGGAAAATTGAAAGGATCATAGTGATATACAAAAGTGAAAAGGAATCCAAGCAAATTTTAGGATTATCTTAGAAAATTCTATGAAATCTTAATGAAACTTATAAATGCTATTTTCTTCCCAAGGAAATCTTGGGAAATTTAAGACAATTCTTTTAATTTCTTTTTCAATTTTCTGAGATTTCCTCGGCTATTGGCTATATCTTAAGATATTTTAGAATATTCTAAATTTCCCCATTTCTAAGATTGCCTGGCAAAAGCAGATACAACGGGATATCAACCGCCCCCCTGAGCCATAAAAAAACAACAAAATTTACTACATTTTGTTAAAATTTAAAAAATATATCTACATTCTTATCAAAATAATGAATTTTGCCTAGATCCGCCATTAGTTTTACATTTCAATGCTGTATTAGACTACAATGACTTCATAATTTTGAAATTTTGAGATTTCTGCACAAAATTGTGTGCGAAATTGTCTATATTGTTGCGCATGAAAGGATTAACGAGATTATCATCTCAAAGAACTTTGGGGCCTGGGATCGAAAAGTAAAATTAACAACATTATACAGCGCCGCAGGTGATCTTTTAAAGAGTAGTAAGGTTACGCGCTCTAATGGAAATGTAAATGTATTAATTTAATTAATTATTAATTTTTTGACTTAAATAAATCAGGATTTAAAAATTGTTCAAGAATTTTAAATATCAAATAATTGTATATTGATTAGTTTGAAAAATCTGAAAAAGTGATGGAAAATTTAAGATTTCCCTAATTTTGTCAAGGAATCATTTTTATTGCCAAGTCAATAAAATCCAATTTTAAAATTTTTTTAAATTAAAAACTAAATTTTTAAATTTAAATTACTGATTTTAATTTAATTTCAAAATTAAGACTGTTTTTTACCTTTTTATTTTCTGATTTATCGAATTGTCTTGGAAAATGTTTATTTTTTGTCAGGGAAAATCTGGAAATGTGCGGATTTCATTTTGATAATTTAGTGGGAACATTGAAAAGGTCACAGTACAACCGGGGGCCACCGTACCCAGGTAGTTCCGCCCCTGGTTATGAGTTAATAACGTGTTTGCGGCACTGAGGATGCTTATAAGCGAGAAACGCGGTGTCTATCGCTCATCCTTTAATTCTGCAAAATTTGTTGAAATAATACATTGATTTTAATGTGAGAACTTTTATGATAGTTTGTCTTCTTAATACAAACTTGCTCACCCCTAACTCTATTTTTAATTTTGATCACTGCAATATTTCGACTGCGATTCACTAATTTTGCCAAAAGAAAAACAATAGAGAAAAAGAGAAGAAAATATAACTACTCGAGCCGTCAATTACAAGCGATCACGTAAATCCCATGTTTGAACAGTAAGTGGTAAACATATATTTATAATATTAACTATAGTTTCTTACTGAAGTAATAACTTAATTACTTTGTGGAAACACAAGTTTTTATTGTTCTTAAAAATCGCGTCATAGTTTCATATAATTATGGATTTTCAACAGTTAATAAATATCAAATTTTTATTTATATTAATTAATTTTAATTATTTATTTGCGCCACTATGCATATTCTAAAATATTAACAAACACGTAGGTCAAACAGGCCTATTTAAAATTTAAATGAAATAAATAAATTTATGATCAAATTTGATATTTATTTTACAAAGCAAATTTACAACGTGAAAATTGTGGTCGTAACTACACAATAAGTTATCTCGATAGAATTTCATTAGGATTACAGAAAAATTTAAATTTGAGTAATCGAATTTCTATAATTAACAAAAGCAAAAAATGTTACACGTGGAATAATTGCTATCTACGACCATGAAAAATCTCAAATTTTTGTATTTTTTAAAATTTTAATTACAAGAATTTTTCTTTATTTTTCCTAATTAAATTAAAATCAGTCGTTTTAAAAGCAAATAAATTAAATTTTCAACTCTAATCTAACATTAAACTAATGTAATTCAATAGCACTTTTGTTGAAAATGCAGTCCTGGAAAAGTTATTTATTTCTTTACGGTTAGTACATCGGATATTTCAACTCGTTTATTTCATTATCCTTGATCAGAAGCTTTTTAGCTGGAGAATCACCTACACTATTGGATAGTGTTTTTTATTTTATTTACCGGAGTTTTCCACTTTTATTTTTTGATTTTATCAACAATTAAAACTTTTTTGAGTTAAACAATTAAACTGTTAATTTATTTTTAATGAAAATCCTCGTCTTAGAATGTTTAATAAAAAAAATATGCAGTTTTTTGAAAATAGCAAAATGGCAAAAATATAATTAAAATTATAAGATTTACTGATTGACCGATTGACTGATTGAAAAGTTTAATTTAAAATTTAGCAAATTTAATCAAGTTGTTACACCAGTGGTCAAATCCCGGGAGTCCACACCCGCTCCTTGTGAACGAACTAACGTCGCAAACGTTATTATTTAGTTTGATTGGAAATATCATTAACAAATTTCGTTTCTTTGGATAATAATTTTTAGTTTACTAATTAATTTTAATTTTATACTTTAATAAGTAATCATTTAGGTTATATACCATAACTTTGATAAATGTTTAAGTGAGATCTGAGTTGCATTCTCAAGAGATCGAAAGTTGTCTTAAATGCGGCTTGCATCGTTTAATATTCTTCAAGTTTACTTCGCAAGCTAAAACTTGTGAGACGAATTTTATGGGGTATAATAATAAATCCAGATTGTCAAATACGTTAAATCTTAGATAATTCCCAAAGAATATTTTTAGCTCTAAAGAACTTTTTCTGTTTAAATATAATTTAATTGCAAAGAAAAGCATTGAAACTGTTTTCCCAAGTTATGATTTATTTACTTTTATGGCTGTTGTATAAAAATATTAAAACCATTTTAAACGTATTTAGAAATTGACGACTCTATAAACCGATATTTTCTTCACGATAAGCTTTATTGTTCACCTAGATAAAAAGAACCAACATGCATTTAATTTTGTTGCCAATTAATCGGTCTAGCAACTTCTCTTAGGTTGTTTCGTTGAGACGAATGTTGATGCGATCCTGATTTAACCTTTGTTATGTGCAATTTAATCAATGTAAAATCAAAAATTAACGTGTTTTTAACGTATTGTATTTTAAAGAATTAAACACGTTATTATAACGTTAATTCAACCGAAATGTGCTTACTCGGAAGGATCATAGAGAATGTCATGAAACGAACACATATAAGAATAGAGCTATCCTTTGCACTTTAGATTGTTCACTTATTTTATTCCTTTTAAATGTAACGTAACGTACAAAACCGTCAGCTTATTTTGCGCCACTGCAAAGATAACTTTTCATTTCAAAAAGTTAAATAAATAATTTCAAAGAATTGAAATCCCGTTTCTGTATATACTTGTCGAATTATGTTCATTGAATTTTTCATTAATATGATGAACCATGTTTTTCAGTGAAGGATATCGTACGAAATATTAGAGCATTCAGAAAATCAATCTAAGAAGATGATAAGTAATTAAGTGGTAAGCAATCAGTCATAGAAAGAAATATAAATAAGAAATAATTAATTTGTGTAATGAAATATTAAAATTTTGTAATATAAATCACTTAAAAGTGCAAAAACTTATTTTCTGCTGGCCGTTAAATTAATATAAGAACGTAAACACACAATGATATATTTCATGTTGACTCATAAATGGTGTTCTTTTTCTTCAAAATTTCTATATGACAAATTGCTGCTGCTGCTTATCGGATTATGTAAAAGAATTTGTTAGGTGTAAACTATAAATCACGAGTAGTGGTTAAACGGTCGAGTTGCTTTAAGCTAAACTTTGTCACCCTTAAAAAGGTTATTAAGGTACAACATAACACTTTGTTTGTTTTAATTTACGTTCAAGTAAAAAGCTTTAGTCTAAATTATAAATTTTGTAAAAATATTAATCCGTTTAGATAATTGAAAGATTCAATTATAAAATATTGGAAAATGCTTAATGTTGTATTTAAGTTCGGCATGGAGCTTTGCGAAGGGAGGTTTTTCAGCATTTTACCAGCTAAACAAATTTAAGTTTCAATAGGAACAAGGGTTTGCTTGGTAGAAAGTTTACAAGACAAAATTTTATTTTAAATTTAGGTTTTTTCATAAAAAGAATGAAGTTTTTCCGAATTATGAGTTAATAGTATTAAATCATGAGTTATATCTAAATAAAAGCACAGGACTAATCTTGAGCACGTTGAACAAAAGTAAGCTTCTTACTAATTGCAAAAACTTGGCTAAAAAGTTTTTTATAAAAAAAATTAAAATGAATAAACCTAATTCAGCCTTACGGTAGGATTTTTTTGTAAATAGTAATATTTTGCAAGAGCTTTAAGACACTTTAGTATAAAATAATAAAAAACGACTTTGTTTTATTTATGAGTGCAATGTAAACATTATAGCGATATATTATAAATATTTAGGTTCATCTTTAAGAAAAAAAGAGATTAGTGTAGTATTCTAAATTTTTGTTGTACGTAAAAACGATTATTACTCATTTTTAAGATTAATATTACTTTATCCAACTGACAGATATGGATGATACAGCAAAAACAGTTTCAAAGTAAATAAGACAACGTTTCATTCAACTCCAAAGCTTCTTAATGCTAACACTTTTTATAAACATGTTTTAAATTTTATTGCCGTATAGATATTTTGTGTAAAGAATTCAACTTATATAAAAATAAGTTTTCAGTTTAAAAAATGCCCTAGTAAAATATGACTTGAATTTAATAAAGTTTCTAATAAAAATTTTTCAGCACACACTAAATTTTATTGTAATAAATAAGGACATTAATGTTTCTCTTCACATTTATTTTCAAATTGAACCTTACTAAGACAAATTTTTTATTATTTTTGGTTTATTTATTTAGTGTTTTCCTTAGGGTGGCACTTCCTACTCTGTACACAAGAAAAAACCATGCCAAATTACATTTTTAGAGTATCTTGCTTCTACTTCCCGAATAAAATATTGATTAAGACGAAATTTTAATAAAAATATTTATCTCAAGAATTACTACTCAACAATTAGTGAACCAAAATTTCCACATCAGCCATTCGACCTTTCCTAAAATTCTATAAGTTGTTTTCGGACAATTAGTGCTCCTAAGTAATCCTTGAGTTCTACTTCATATAATTTAATGTCGTTTACCTCTTTTTGTCTTGACGCTTTCCAGAAACCTATGCAGATGGATTTTCGATCGCGTTTCACATGCTGGTTTTCTAGCAAACTTTTCTTGCACCAAAATTTTTTCCCTTTGCCTCTAATTAGGTGTTGCTATTTCGAAAGTTAAATTAACAACTTAGTAAATTTGAAAATTTCTTACTATAACTAAAAAGAAAGCTTCTTTCAGTTTTTTCAGCAGATTTTCAGTTTTTTTCAATCATTATATACAGGGTGTCCCCGGATACACTTTACATAATTTCAGTGGAGATAGAGGACACTTTTCTAAGTAAACTATTTAAAAAAATTTTTTTTCTAAATTTAAACCCTCGAGGGTTAGCCCTGTTCAAATTTCCACCTTGTCATGGCCATAGCTCGGAAAATATTAATTTTTCAGTAAAAATGGTTAAGTGCTTTTTTAAAGAGCTTGAAATAATCTACAAATTACATGTAAACCTTTCATTGTCTAAAATCAACGGCTTTTCAGTTATGAATTAAAGTAGGCTAAAAATTGTTGAAAATTTTGAACTTTTTTTTCTTGGTTCTAACGCCCCATTCCGGATAGTGAATTTAACCCAGATATGCCTATAGGGTAGTTTTAAGATTAAAAAAATTTTTTTTTATAATTATTGTTTTTTGACTTAGTGGACACAGAAAAAAATGTTAAAAGTAAAAAAAAGCACACTATAATGATCCAGTTCAATACATTTTTACTAATATAAGGGTGCCGGAAGAGCCGTATTTGTAGTTACTATAGGCGTCCTATATATAGGACATTAGGCATATCTGGGTTAACGGACTATAACTTTTGCCTAGTAAAATTTTTTTTAAAACCAATTTGTTTCACGGAAAATCAGAAAATTATAAAAAAAGCAGCTACAAAACAAAAAATTAAATTCAAAAATTTTTTATTTCTATTGAATAATTATTTTATTAAGTTTAAGCTATTACATTATTTAGAAGAGTTTTGAAAAAACTGAAAAAGGAAAAAGCTGGAATTTTTCAACATTTTTGTACTTACTTTAATTCATAACTCGAAAGCAGTTGATTTTAGACAATAAAGGTTTAAATCTAATTTGTAGATTATTTTACGCACTTTAAAAAAGCACTAAACCGTTTAACTGAAAAATCAATACTTTTTGAGCTCGAATCCTTGATCTATCAGGTTTTCTTTTCTATTCTAAAAAATCATTGGATTTATTTAATCTACCAACATGATCTCGATATTTAAGAACTATTTTCAATATAAAGTGGAAACTAACGAAAAAAAGGTAAAAATGTTAACAACAATTACGTTTCCTTAATAAATTGTATAAAATTATACATTTTGAAAATTTTGAGTTAACAGTTACATTTACGACATAATTAACAATGTGGTGGAATATGCATTAATTAGAGAAATCTTGGACAGCTGTTTCAAACTAATGTGACACTTCATCAAGATTGAGTTCTAAAGGGTAGTTTTATCTTTATATCAATTGCAAGAGTAACATGTTACCAGAAGAAATTTGTTTTTCGCATGGTAATGGAAAATCTAAGCTACATTTTCGAAATAATAAAATTATGACTTGTTTAACTTCTTCCTTTTCTCATTACATAAAATTATAAAAAAAACTTGTAAATATAAATTTACGTAAAACATAATTAAAATCAAAGTAAATGAAATTTAGACTAGAATAAATTGCGTTAATTTTACCGTATTTATTAAATTAAATACGCTTTTCGAATTAAATGTTCATTTTGCTTAGGAATAAAATTGCTCAAAGTTTTAACTCATTAAGAATTGCCTCATGAATATTTACAATTATGCCATTTATTATTATAGTCGCAGTCTATTGTTTCTAATTGAATTTTTGATAAATTATATCTTTCGTAGTTCCCTTAAATATTGAACTATTGTAAAAAATCAAAACTTTATTTTAATTTAAAATCTTAATTAATACTTAATTAACATATATTATTCTATTGCTCAACAGGTGAACCAATTTAAGTTGTCGTAAAACTATAGTTTAACGTGGAATCAAAACCACGACTATTCAAACACGAGGTTCTAGTATATTATTTTTCTTTTGTTAATATTTATCGCAGATTTGAATCTTGAAACCGTCACTTTTAAAGGTATGCCATAAAATGGTTTCTATCCTATCCAGAAAATCAAAATTATTTATTTAGGTGGACTTGAAATTCATATTCAAATTTGGGATTTTGCTAATCTATTTACTAAGGATACGAAATAATTACTATAACTTTAAGGAATAATTAATTATTTAATGTAAAATAAGACATTTTTAAGTAACTACTTAATATTCTAATTCATTAATAAATTGTAATCGTATTTTGAAAACTGAAGGAATTAAATACAAAATAAATCGATTAATTAAATAAAAGATCCACCAAATTGTATGACCTGTGACTTTATTACATTCCACAATAAGTCGGATTCACATAACTGTGAATTAGAATCTAATATTGCATCCCAACAATCCAATAGAGTCCGAGTTGGAGAACATTATATAATTTCAAGACCCCAGGTATAATCAAATATCCACATCAATACATTCATTGTTTAAAGCAGGTCCAATCTTCAATTCAAATAAGAAGGGTTATTGTTCACAATTATTTAATTTGCAGAATGATAAATTCTTATCGACATAAAATTTAAATTTAGCTAGCTCATGCAGTTAATTCCTAAATTAAAATCGCAGAAACTAAAATATATAATAATTTAAGTGGCTACTCGTAAAAATCAATTTCTGATTTTCTTGAACATAGGGCTTCCAACAAAAAATCTAGCTCGTAATTGAAAACTAAGTATTAGAAAGCAAAATACAACCAGGAAAAAAGAAAATAATCTAACTTAACCTGATTCACATCTATCTAGTGGAAATGGCCGAAGATATATTTGCATTGATACTTTACTGTTGATCACCGTGACTGTGCGTCGCTATTGTTTACCAATTAATTATTTAATTAATAGTGAGACTTTAAATTTAAGGAAGTCGCGTAAGCAACTGTTTTGGCAATCTACTTCTAACCATATAATTGATTAAAATAAAATCTAGTAAGCTGCACCATTTTACCACTTTTGGTTGGAAATAACAAAAATAGTAATTTTACCAATCCTGTGTAAAGTACAAAACTTAAGTAAAATTTATGTGATGGTTTTATGGGTGAATTTTTAATTACAATAATGGATTATTAGTTTTAATTATGTAGAGTAAAAATTGAGAATGTGCATGAAAGTAACCCCTGACCATTTTAAGTGTACGTCATTGATTAAAATCTAAATAGACAATTTAGTAAAAAGGTTTGGTATACAAACTGATTCAATTACAAACGCCTGGATATTTAATTAACATCATTTACGCTTTCCTAAGTGATAGATCTCGCTGAGTAGAGATAAATTGCCTGAATTTACACATTAAGCCAATTACGAGCCGAGTACCACAAGAAAAGATATTGAGTATCAATGTCTTTTGTTGACTTTACTAGAACTGTCAATATCATTTAACAATGACACTTTGATATAAATCATCTTATTTTGTTCATATCCGAAGCAAACAAGTCTCTAAGTTCAGAACAAACGCAAATATTTTGATTATGCACATTTTTAATTGTAATTCATAAAATCTACTACTTAAATGCAAAGAAAAGGAAAGGATTAAGGGATAAATTTTAATATCAAAGTTTTATAGTATTTTCAAAGTTCGTGCGATTATGCTAGAGCCGTAAATAATAAAAAACAAAAGGAAAATTCTAAAAATGCAGGTTCGTTTCATTGCTCCTCTTTTAAAATGCAATTAAAAACCAGGCAGGAGCAAAAACCCTAGGGTCTTAGTCGACGACTGATTTACGACAGGGACACGGTGTTACGTGCATACTAATCTGAACGAGGTCCTGTTCCTGTAGGTCCTTGCTGCTTACATGTTTTCACAGCGATGCGATGTTTGTATTTAGATTTCAAATATTTTTGAATTTACATTTGTATTTATTGTATTTTATATTATTTTACCATAACTCTTTTGCTGTTTGCTGTGTTTCCTTACCAGTTACAGATCAAATATTTGCAATATTTTCTCGAAGAGTCTGAGATTCGGACCTAGAATTTCCGCTCTGTAACTGAACCAGCGATCACGTCAATCCACTGCTGTGGTTAGCTCGGCATTAAATTACAAAATACATATTTTTTTGATATATTAAAGTATGCGAATGTTATTATAATTTGTTTCCTAACAAAATTTGTTTGCATTATCAATGCAGAAAATCCTCTTTGAGTAATTTAAAAAAAATCTTTTAAGCCGGAGGGCAAATGTAAGATTACATATATTTATATTGTGTCCAACGCATCTGGATTTAAAAAGTTAAATAAGCTTCAGCAAATCCTTCAAAATAACTTTGCATTAAAGATAAAATTTGCTTAACGTTGTTTGAAAACGGTTTAAATGGGTATTACATTAATGCAGGTAAATTAATAATTAATGTTTAATTTAACATTATTCACCTCACTCGGGTAGAATTCGTAGTCAACTTCGGGAATTCAGGCTTTCGAAATGTTATAAATATCATTCATCAGTATCGAACCCAGGTTTTCTTTGTTTGGGAGGACTCAGGATTCAAGAAAGAATATTTTTTATCGATGCGCATGAATAGATTAACAAAATTTACATACGTTTAGTGAACGCAGAGATCTTTGGGGGCATCTGGTGCCGATGATCAGAAAGCAGTAAGTAAGTTGTCGATCGTAAATGTTCAAAGAACGAAGTTAATTTTTGTAAAGAAAAATTAATGGAATAAAATATTTATAAATCAAAATATTTGTATAATTTTGTGTTTCGTTGTGTAATGCTGAAACTTTGTATTAAAATTCTTTAAACTAAAATATGAAGTAATTTATTTATTTAAACAAGGGAGCACTTCACGTACAACAAAATTGCGAAGAAAATTCTTTTTCAATTTAAATGAGAAATAGGGTTTTAAATGAAGTTATAACTAAATTCATTAGTGAATTTAATGACACAGCTAGAATAAAATTCTTATCGTAAATTTAAAATATTTTACTTTCATTTCATTCTAGAAAAAAATTTTCATTTAATGTTCAAATTATACTCTAATTGTATTTTCAATAAATTTTGATGTAGTTTGTGATAACAGAAACGTGAGTTTTTTGTTATTTAGGATTTCTTATTTATTTTTTTTGTAAGTGGAATAATAACAGCCATTTGTAAGTTTTATGAGAATTTGGCTGTCATCCTACAAGAAAGATTACTAAATTTTGCTATATAATAATTTTGTCAGTAAACTATTTGCAGAACTTATTTTTATCTTTTGAATTTATCGGTACTTTTGTTTTTAATTGAAATTATTTCTGTAATTTATGTGAATGACATCCAATTATAATTAAAAATAGAAGAAATTTTATAACTAGACGGCGCGGCGATGAGATGGCAGCTTACTATGCGCAAAAACAAAATTATTATATTTGAGCAAACGGATATTCTAAATTGTTGTGAAGAACTGACCCAGCTTCGGTTGGCCTATGGAAAATTTTGAAGCACTGACTGCTGTAATTTTTAAAAATATTTTTTGTAAGCTTTAATGGCAAGTTAAAATCAGTTCGTGTTAACGAAATTACTATATTGTCACGAAAATATAATTTCAGTCTTGTTTGGTGTGCAGTTTAATTTTGTAAGTAAATTTTGGTTGCGTGCTTAAAAATTACCTATGATAACTTGACACAAATTGCTAAGTCGATTAAATGAATTTCAAAGGTTAATATTTGAAAAATTATTTTTAAATACCACAGAAGTTAATAAATTTTGGCCTCTAAATTATTATTGGTAATAAATTACGCGATTTGCATATTTAATAGTAAAATTGCGAATATGAAAAATTGCTGCCGTACGTAGTCATCGATCAGTTTACGATTGGATCTTAAAAGACCTCTAATTTAATCTAAACAACTATGAGTAAAGATTAAATTTTAGATAAAAAGATTTCTATTAACTAAACTAAAAATAATTTTAATTTTCAAATGTTATTTGTTGAAAATTGGCTTTAGAAAGGTTTAACGGAAAATTTACTAATTTATAATTTAAGAAATCATGGGTTGACAATTAATTAGTATACTAACAGAATTAATGGAAAGTACATGCAAATATCAAGGGACAAATAAATTCTCACTTACTGTAAAAATAATGAAAATAACTTTTTACCACAAAATATTATAAATTTATGTGCACAAGCAAAATTTTGCCTTCTATTTTTTAAAATGTTTTAAAATTGTGCAAAAATAAAATTTTGATTCGATTTTCAGGACAATTAAATTTAAATAAATAATCCAATATCTTAGTTGATTTTTTTACTGTGCACCTCAGAGAAAACAAAGTAAATAAATTTTCAGTCAAGAGTTAGATAACTGAAAAGTTTTGAAATCCAAATTAGTTTACATTTCTATTCTTAGCAACTTGGTTTTCTTGTTATTTTATGTAGCATACTGTGTACGAATTTGCATCGCACACGAAAATCTAACAAGTCAAGGTATGACTTACTAATAGTTGTATGACTTTTCAGCCACAATTTATTTACATTATAAACACCAGCAAACTCAATTGCGAATAATAAATAAAATGTACGTAGTAATTTATTTCATTCATATTCTCTGTCAACCTCGAAGCTTAAAGTTATATTTGATGTTTTTAAAACATGTAAACCACAAAGTTAATTTGCTTAACTTAATTGAATGTTAATAAACTTGGAATAAAATATATTAACATTTTCATACTCTCATCCTTTGTTAAAATCTGTTTAAATTTAGTCAGAGATTCAAAAGTTTTGTAAAATTTTAGAAGCTCGAATCATTTTTTTTTTTTTGAAAAACTTACAAGAAATTGTTTGATTTTTATAAGAAAATTTAGATAAATTTAATTCTTGATGGTTTAAATTCTTAAGGAATGTTGAATTGTAAAAGAAAAGGAAAATAATTTTCCACTAATTTTAAACATTTTAAGATTTAATACCTCGTCATTTTTAACATAATTCTTTTAGTTTTAATTAACTTTTTTACCACTGTCCCTAACTTACGTAATTGTTTGGCAAAAGATTTTATTAAACTTTTTTTAATTAATTACAATATAAAATGTTTTAAGCTTGAATTTTTTAATTTAGATATTTAATTGAAAGAGGGTAGGATGAATTGTATTTAAATAAAACATTTCAGTTTTAATTAAGAAAGAAAATTGGAATTGTTAAAATTCTAAGTTTTACTTTTAACATTTTTAAAAAACGCAGTTTAAAAACAGAAATCCTGGGAATTATTACCTGGTCTTTAATATTACCCCCGGAGCTTTAAAACGCGTAATTTATTTTTGTTGTTTTAACTGTTTGAAAGGTTACGGTTTAATTGAAAATTCTGAATGAGAATGTGTAAATTTAGTATTGTTTTAAATTATAATTTTCGTGTAGGCTCATCTTCGCAAAATAAGAAATAATGATGATCGTCTAGTCGTATTTCATCCTTGCATAAACTTTCTGACACACAACAATTGCGTGGCGGTGAATTGTCTTGTAGTTGATGAATTTAAATGAACAGACATTCTGACACAGATTGAAGATACAAAATTAGTCTAATTAGTGTTACACAAATATGTAGCCAATTTTGTTCTTTTACAAAGTTTACACGCTACCCAACTTTTCTGTTGATTTCCTGTGTTCATTATTCATTATTAAGAATTTTTAATTATAATCTACAGAGTGTTCATAAATTCACTCCATTCTTTAGTGACTTTTAAAATATAATGGTGGTACGACTGTTCCTTCTTTCTCTTTCATTTTCAACAGAATACGTTAGGTACAGTTTCAATATCTCTTGATCAATTATTTGAAATATTAATGAGACTCAAGATGTAATGGTAAAATAACATTAGGCAAGGATTACACAGTAACACGAGGCAGATAATTGTCAAACATGTGTTTTAACCGTCAGTTTAGAACAAAGCGTTTGTCAACGAACTAACTGAAGTTGCATTTACAATGTTATAATCCACGCTGATGTAACATCCAGAAATTTGAGCTGTAGGATATTATTTTGTTTAATAGAATTCTAAACCAAATAACTATTTTGACTACAACAAACGCTACTAAGCGTATTAATTGTACTTAAAATTATTTATCGTATCGCATTTTATTGCAGATACTCACATTATTTCATTGTCACGCACGTGACATTTTCATAAATAATTTCACTAATTTATATTATGTAAAACAAAATATCCTGCTAAATTAATTAGATTTATGATTTATTAAGTGCGTTACATTCGTTACATACATTTGCAACTTATAATATTGATTTTAAAAATTCGAATCCACTAAAAAAAATAAAGAAACTGAGACACTCAATATTCAATAAATTCAAGTAGTACCCACACTAATTGAGTTCCACATCATTCAAGCATCCGAAGGTTATGGTGGCCGATAAGCCGCCTGGCCTCCTTACTATGAAAAAGGTTATACCTACCGTAACGCACTTCTGATTGGTTCATTTCCAAGTGAAGATCAAGTAAATAATACATTTTTTGAATTATGAAATTAGAGCAATTAAATTTTGTGTGAAATGAAAATTAATAATATATAAGAACTTTTAATTAACATTTAACAACATTATATGGAGCAGGATTTAAAACGATTAATCTAAAAAAATCTAAAACATGTTATTGTATATAAATCGGAAGCTAGCCTTGCATTTTATTTCCAATTTTCTTTTCCAATAACAGTACAAATGCCAGAATCGTCTATTTCGAGACTATGTCAGAAAAATATAGATTTGAATTCAATATTTTTTGCTCAAACAAATTGACAAGTGATGATTATTTACGATTGCTAAATTGATCTTTATTTTTGTAGTTTTGAAAATTGTCCTTTACATCCCTTTCTGTTTAGCCAAGATGAAATGCTTTTCAAATGCTTTGATTAAATTAAAATTATTTTATAAATTTAAGAATTTTATAATCAGTAACAGTATAATTAATTTTCATTTTTTATGCTTGCGTGATCACACTCCTCTGGTTATTAATCATAATCATAGTTTATTTGTTGCAAAAGAATCAAAAACCGTCAAACAATTTTTTAATTAATTTAAGATACAAGATGAAAAAATACCATAGAAACTAATTATTTTTTTATCAAATTTTAAACATAAATGTTGGCGAACGGTTGGGTAAACCGAATAAATGTTTGCAATTGTCCGAAAAAATTTTTAATTAATAGATGTATACATTGATATACAAAAGAGGGTTAATTTATATTTGATTTTTATACAGGGTGTCCTATTTCAAACTCTCACGTAGAATCAATCAAATTATAACTTTAAATATATGAAAAACCAAGAAACCAAATAAAAAAACTTAACTGGAACCTAACCCAACATAAACCTAACCTAATGTAATTCAACCTAACCTTAACAGCTTTTTGCTTGTTTGCAAAAAAGTCTCTGAGATAACCTTCCATAAAGATCCCATTAAGAAAGAATTAAAAGTTCATAAAAGTACATAAAGTACTGATCTGATCACGATTTGTTCCGGTATCGCCTGAGTATATGATATTAAAGTAGAGAATCATTAAATCGTAAAATATGCTGGTAATACGCAGTTTATGAATGTCAAGTACTATGAAAATGTTTAATTTGTAAACATTTGCCATTTTAATAATTTTCCAAACTTAGTTTCTCTTTTTAATTTCTAACGCAAAACGAAAGCAGTTTATGAATAACATTAAAATTATCATTGAAAGATACTGGAGAAAATAAAATTAAGTTGGTATAAAAAATTACCGAAAAGTTTTTAATTTCCAATAAATTTTCCTTTTGTGGTACTACAAATTTATTTTATCAACTTTGGTATTAACTTCGAGAATACAAAACTAAATATTAAATTAGCATTTAAAATTGAATCTTTGGTAACACAATAAATCAAGATAACTGATTACCAATATCTTTCGTTATAAAAGCGACGATATCTTTCATTATAAAAGCGCCGTATCTTTACAAAAGTTAAAATGTAATTTACCGAAGGTTTACAAATAACCCTTTCAAAATATTTACTCCAAATTTTCAAACTTTGGCCACTATTTTGTTATCTATCTGTACTTTTTAAAAAGAGTGTTTGTTTAAACTTGAATTGATTAGATCAAGAGCGGCCACCAAAAAATTTACCAAATATGCGTAAAACTTATGAACAGCACGTGGAAAACAAATATAAGCTTGCAAGCACTTAGGCCACACAAATCTATCCCATTATGCTACATCCGATCTTAAATCTACAGCATGTCGATGTTCAGCGGAGGGCCGAGCCACCAGAAGTCCGTGATTTGAACTCAAAATTTCCGCTTTGTAAGTCAAGCAGTGACTGTCGACCTGAATATTATGGACTGTATGAATAAAATTTACAGAAATTTTATTTTAAAAGTTTTCAAGTTTTTTGAATGCATAAATAAATATTTTTTGCAAAAATTATTGAATAATAAATAATTCTGTAGAGTATGAACAATACAAAGTAGAGTTAGCTCAGTTTACGCTGAAAAATTATACATCCTTAATGATAAGAAATTGATAAGGATAGAGAATAAGAAAAACCAAAATGTTAAGGAAAATGTTTTAATCAATGATGCCAACTGTAATTACTTTAATACAGCCGACAGCGAAAGTTTTAAGATAGAGACAAAAGTAGTCGTTTACGATAGTAAGTTGGTAGTAAAAATCAATTACTCAAATAAAGAGAAACTTTAAATTAAACTTTTGTTATTTTAATTAATTCATCAAACAATCGGAAAAACTACTGTGAAATTATTTTCAAGATGATTAATATTACAATGTACTACGTACTTGAAAAGTAAAATTAATCTCTTCTTTTCAGTAAGTAACTTGTTTCTTGATGCTTTTAAGCTTATTATCTTAGTTAAACTCGTAAATTAGAGTGACTTTGTTTACAAAAAAGGTTTAATTTTAAACTACAGTACATAAAATAGTAGGATAAAGACTCCCTGTGTTGGTGTATAGAAAATCCACTGTAAATATGTTGAGATGATCCTTTTAAACTTCACTTTACACTGCTTTATGGTCGTTACAATGTTTTTCTAACCATAAAACTAAATAAAAAATATTTAAATGTTATTCCTATAATTTACTTGCAGAAAAGCCATTTTGAGATCGAAAAATTTGTAATATAATGGAGTTATTTCTTTTTTGCAACAAAAACTTTTTAAATATTCACAACTTCTTTTGTAATAATAAAACCACAAAGGCTTTATATGATAACGTGATTATATTTTCATTCAAATGTTCTGAAGGAGTTTTTACAAACTTCCCTATACATTTTCTATACACTTACCTTTATTTAAATACGTAACCGTAGACTTTTGATATAATGACCAGGTGAACTTGCCCAAAAAAGATTTCATTTTATAAAACTTTGTGGTCTAAATAACAAAGTCAATTTGCAAAACGTCTGGACAAGATTTGTATTTGAATGTCTAAATGAACCTCCCGAAGTCCAGAAACTTTTAGAGTTTTTTTTAAAATTGTAGATTCCCATTCCCATGTAGGCGGTATTAAACAAACTGAATAAGATTCAAAAATGCAGTTTCCTCGACAAAAAGTAAAGGAAAGTGAATTACTAAAGCGTGATCATTTACTAAGCTAAAATTTGCAACAACATTTTTTGAAAAAGAAAGCATCTCCCATGCTTTTAGTAGAAAGGGTCAATGGCTCATATCGCTTTTGCTTTGATTACTGTAAATTAAACTCTAGAACCAAGAATGCGCAGTATCCTATTCCGCGATTAGGGGATATTTTATCCGGGCTACCCAATGGTTGTTCTAGAACAGAAATCGAATTGAAAAAGATTTTTTGTCAAACATATTTTGCCTCTCTTTACAGAGAGAGCTGAGCTACAGATTTCACAACCGAAGATTGTTATTTGTTTTCAAAGAGTAAAACATAGATACAAGATATACAAAGCTTTGATCTGACAGACCGGGGGGTTTGGGGGGGTATATAATACCTCCCAGTACCCCAGCAGTATACAGTTAAATTTTAAGATTTTCATTATTATTATATCATTATTAGTCGTCCAATAGCAATTATAAATAAGCCTTTCAGAAAACTAAATAGTAGAAGGAAATCAAGTATTTTAATTACAAAATGTATTAATCTTTTAAATTAGCTAAAATTGTTTCTATTATTCAGGTTTTTACAATTTAACTTTCAACATTGACAATTTTACATTAAACAAATAAAAAAAATTTCTTATCTATGATTATTAATATTAACAAAGCTTAGTGAAATGTTTTGTCCTATTTCGCCGTACAATTATGTTCTGTGTGTTTACTTTTGTTGTTGTTATTATTATTATTATATGTACCTATTCGCAGATGTGGCCGTTGAGAACTGTTTATTGTGTATTGTGTACAATGTGAACAAAAGAATAAAAATGTAAAGTGAACTAATTACTGCTAACATTTGCTTCATTGGTAAAAAAATTCCAATTATTATTTTGTCGATCCACTATCAAAAATTGAGTTTCAGAAAATCGGTATTTCAAATACGCAAGCATGCAATGGTAGGAATGGCTTTATATTATAAGCGATGCTGGTTTGGCTCCTGTTCAAGATAATGACGGTCAACCGCAGAGATAACTACTGCTTAGATGAACGAACCGAAAAACTTGATCTCAGTGATAACATCCAATTGTATACCAAGCTAAACTAGGTTAAATATTCTTAATCTTAAATTTTGTTCGTCATGAATTTATCCAAAAATTTAATAATTTATCATGGTTGAAATATGAATACTTTGTTGTTTTATTACATATTTATTTTATTTGACATGAACACAAATGGACATTAACTTTTTCTTAACCATAATTTTTTGTGAGTAGCTAGATTATTGTCGCCAAAAAAACCAATGCGGGTGCATACACCTAAAAATGCACATCTCTGCTCGAACCATTTTTAGAAATGCAGGTCATTTTGCGGACGTCAACAAAAAATTTAATTTATTATAATAAAAATACCAAATACTATGGTGAAGATTAAGTATTAACTTGAAAGGACTGCTTTAAATATACGTATTTATTTAATTAAGTTAATTTAGAAATGATTTTCAGTGTGAAATTACGTTACTTTCCATTCTTCCGTTTAATTATGAAGGAACGTAAGTTGAAAATAATTTCTTTATTAACTTAATGAAAAAGTAACCGTGAAAAGCAAAAATAGAATGTTAGCAATTTAAAAGTATAACATTTTCTACATTGGAAAATTATGAAGCGAAGTGACTAATCGATAGATTCGTGGTTTTCAAAACAAAAGCATTGTGGTTAATAAATTCAAATTAAAAGCTTTTAGTAACAAAAATATAGTCGAAGAATAAGTCTATTAAACAGAAAATTATAGATTCTAAAAAAACCTTAATGCTTGACCGCAGTTTCGAACTTATCGGTTTTCCCCAGACCCGGATTAATCCGAAGTGGTTTGAAACAATATTAGTGTTGAATTATTTTTTTTAAGAAAAAAGCTTGGTCATGGCAGCATAAAGTTTGCTGTAGCAGCAGAAAATTCTGTTGAGGCTATGGCTAAACTGAAACAAAATTTATTTGACTCAAATAAATATATGTATACTACTTGTATTTGGTATGAAAACTATATTTATTTAAGACAAATAAATTCGTTTTTCTGTTTGCTACAACTTTATTAGGGCAGCAAACCTTTTCTCACACTGTACAAACGATATTTAGTAATGTGAAAACTTAAATTAAAAATATTATATTAGCTCTTGAAAATAATATAAATTAGAATTATCAATATTGAGCTACAGGACACAAATGAAACACATTTTTTAAACGAGCTTTCGAAAAATGTCTTTTTCTTTTTCAAGTTTAATATGAATTGTAAATATTGATAATTCTAATTTATATAAATTAAAAATATAAAAAAAATTTTAATTTAAAATAAAAATTAAATAAAATAAATTTAATTTAAATAAAAATATACAATGGCTTTTATTATTTACGGATCGTAATGTTAAGTTAATAGAAAATTCGCAATAGCAACTCATCTGTGACATCGAAATTAAAGAATATGATGTCCTTTGATATCGAAATGAAAAGTTGAATTCTGGTTTATTTGGAAGGAAATTAATACGAAAGTTGAATTTATTTTTGTAATTGAAAAGGACTTTATAGGATGGAAAACTAAAATTTTTTTCCTGGCGGTTGCAAGTTTATTGTTTTTATCAATTTAACATTTTACGGTCGAGTAAAAATTTTTCTATCATTTTGTTTGAATGATCTAAAATTGAAATTAATAACAAAAACTTTTCGAACGTATTTCCTATTGACTGTTTGCGATTTGAGAAGTATTCTTTTCCTTTTTCTTTGAACATACCACTTCTAAAAGTTAAAGCTTCTTATAAAAAGCTGTCGATTTGGTTTAGAATATAAAGTGGCAGGTTGCAGATGTTTCCTATTCTTATATTTCAGTTATTTATTTTCATCATAGCTTATCTATTTGTAAACAAAACTTTAACGGAAATGTTAAGATGCACTTCAAGTACTCCAGTTAATTGCTCAATTGTTACAGTTGTTATCGAGGAGTACTGACTACTGAGTACGTTACGGTACCTACGCGTACGCCCGTAAATAACAATGTTCACGTCAGTAAATTTTAATACATTAAAATAAATCACAAACCTAACTGCGCTTTCTTGCAATTAAAAATGATATAAATATTTTGTTGGTGGCAACGTATTCGAATTCTTTTTACCGAATCTAGAGAGACGAAACTGGAAAATTTGCATTCACAATTTTGAATAAACTGCAACGCAAACTAGTATTTTATTTTATTATGATTGTTCGTTCACCTAGTTTAGTTGTCACATAGGCAATATTATATCAACGTTCGTATCACGTTCCACATATCACGATCACCACGGTTTGCATTTTCTTAGCAAAAAGTACGTGACATTCTTTTCTGATATTCTAAAGTTTTAAGGAAAACCTACCCCAACTTGTTAAAATTTATGTGAAAAATTACACATCATTGCATTACGTCGCACATCGATAATTTTCAAGCTTTTCCGATTACCATGATAATAGCTATTTCGAAAGAAACCTTTAATAAAACAAAATATAATATACAATTTAACATAACAATGGTTTAGAATAACCAAAATATAATGCTTTCCAGAAATAAAACGTTCAAAAATTTCATCAATGCACGATACTCGAATATAAAACTCTTAAAACTGAATAAAAAGATCTATCCTATACATTTGTATACTATACTCTTATGAGGAAAATTTATATTTAATACATTTCTGACGCATTTAAAATGTACAAAAATCATTTTGCCTTCTTACATTTCGTCAAATCTGACAGCTGTTATTTGGTCCCCTGGGAAATTAAACATTTATCACGTAACGCCCGCACGGCAGAACAGCCTACACCAATCTAGTTCTCGTTTACAAAAAAACAAATGTTTACCTACCTTCGTGCAATAGAAATTTTTAAATTTTGTGTTTTTTAATTTTCAAAAACACTTGGATTTCCACTTTCTTTTTATGGCAGAAAAACATAGCAATATATAAACCTCAAAAACTCAAAAAAAAGAGAGAAATAAGTTTGAAGTGAAATATTAAAATCCTAGTACTGAAATGTAATTTTGAAAAATTTTTGTTTAGTTTCTACCGCAATAAGAGAAAATCCGTGCATATAATACAATATAGGGGATATATTAACGTGCGATATGCTTTTGACGTTGCCAATTGACACAATTTTTTTTCGTTATAAGCTTTTAACTATTGGTTAATGTAATCTAATGATAATGTAATTTTCAATAGACGGTTGATTTTTTAAAACCGTTTTGCATGGCTATATTGTTATGATTTATGATGCATAACAATTCAAACTGGTATGTTAAAGAATAGGGAAATTATATCACATAATTTTTACAATATGACGTCACCTATTTATTGCCATATCTGTAGTAGCCAAATGAAAATTAAATATTTAAATGTTTATAATAAATAATAAGATGCCAAACTACCAACCAACAAGAAGTCTTATCAGAACAAATAAGGGTTATTTTAAAATTAAATTTAAAAATAAGTAATATTATGTAAATGTAAAAAAACATTAGAATTCTTGTAATATACTTCCAGCCTAATATGCAAATCTCAACTTAATAACATGAATACCATGTTTATTTATTTACGAATTTTGTTTTTCATCTACTTTTTACTTTTACTTAAGTAATTTTAATATCTTTATTTTTCTTTTTTAAACTCATTATTATTTATTTATTTTCCTAATTCATTTTTCAAAAACATTTTTCTTTACATTAACTGTTTTCATTTCGTGCATTATTTAATTTCTTATTTTAATTTTTCAATTTTACATATTTTTTCAACAATTGCTTTCGGTTTAATTTTA
Organism: Cantharis flavilabris; assembly: GCA_949152465.1. Lineage (NCBI taxonomy): Eukaryota > Metazoa > Arthropoda > Insecta > Coleoptera > Cantharidae > Cantharis > Cantharis flavilabris. Next base: position 1,123,429 of record OX424441.1, on the reverse strand, counting down.
GCAGCAGCGGTTTTTTTTACTTTAGAATTATTTCACTTAATATCATTTCGTTTGTTGGTAAAAATCAACGAAATAAGAATTTTTATTGGTTTTCCTCTTTATAGAGAAGCGTTAAAAATCGCATTACATTTTTAGATTTTGGACTTTTTGTTGTAAAAGCAAGTGAGTTTGATCAGTTAGCAATGATTGGAGACCTAAGCAGTCTAGAATTAAATTTAAAAAAAAGGTGAAAAAAAAGGACTAAAATGAGTAATGAAGAGAAAGAAAAATGCATAGAAAAGTTTATATTTGGCATGATTGTTCAGTAAAATATATTGTAATTGTATTAAATTGTGAAGAACCGTGGAAGAGATCGAAACTGCAGTCTTCCAGCGAGGCTCTTTAGATTTTATAGTTCTATTTGCTAGTTTTTCGTTCGATGAGAGTTAATAATGCGATTCATTCACTGGTAGATTTAATTATAAGTAAATATTGTCTTTTAAACAATTAAATATTTATTTTTAAATAAATAAAAGAATTATCACTAAAAAATAATAAAATAACTTTAAATTTGGCAGTCATTCATAACAAATCGCAGTTTTATATAGCAAAACAAATCAATACAAATGGAAGACTCGTGTTTATTGTAGTGTATCTTTTTAAGTAATTTTAACTATATTGCTACTATAATACCGCCGCGATGCATGAAAGCAGAGCTTCTCAAACTTTTAAGGTAAACAATATTTCCATATTTTTTGTTGTTGATATTTTTGCTAATGGCCATCAGACTTAAATTCAGATCATGTTGATGTCAAGGTAATAAAATTTTGTGAATTTTGCGATTTCAACTCGAGCAGGATGACACCAAACCACTGGCACTGCTGTGGTTTATACCTTAGAACATGAAATGTGCAAGATTTACCTTTAAAATTTTGATTAAATGTTTGATGCTACAAGAAATTTCAGTGCTTGCACTCCTATTGTTATAAGATTTTAGGAAGGAAAACAAAAACAAGAAGAGAATATTGTTGCTCGCCCATACATAATAAATTGAACATTATTAAAAAATGAAGAACAAATAGATATAAATATGAACGTTAATATGAAAAGTGTACAGAGCAATGTAGCCGAGGGGATATTTTTTTTATTTATTCCTTGTAAAGCTGCAAAGAACTCTGTTTAAAGTTAAAAAAGGATAATATAAAAATAAAATTTTTTGTATATTTTGTTGACAACATACCTACAATACGGTCGGTTAGATATCATCTTTGGCTACAAATAGTCGAGTGTTTCAAGGTGGAATATGTTTTCTTAAATATAATTTAAGTTAAAATGTGCAGTTGAATGGAAAACGTTTTTCTTATGAAAATATTTTTTTGTAAATTTGCAGTTTTAAATGATCTCCAAGGGATATTTTTAATACAAAGTATATAAATATTTGATTAATTATCTCGTGTTGTTTTAATATCAAGATTAAGCTTTGTTTTCGCATTAAAGTACTTTAACAACCACAATACGTAACGTGGAATTAAGATTTCAAACCCTTTTTATTAAAAACACATTTTAAATTATGCATTGCTATTATCAGATTATTGCTTCCGCATTCCTTTTGTTCTTCATTTGCATTCAATGGGTGTTTCCGGATTTATAAATAATGTATGTAAATTTATTGAGCAAGCTTCCAGATGTCTGCCATTTTTAATCACGTAAAAAAATACGACGACGCCCATTTTATTAAATGAGCCGTTGTTGAAGTGGAAAGCTTTGAAATTAATTTAGAAACTTCTTAAATACTTAGATCGAAAGAAATTGCTACTTTATCTCCAGTTTAAAGACATCAATCAGAAGCCAAATGAACTTCACTAAAAACCATATAAATTAAATTATATTTACTTTTTTTTTATAAAATGAACATTTAACTAATTAATCAATAGAAAAAAATTTGACAATTATTAATGAACGGTGTTGAATATCTTCTAAATTAGAAAGTTTGTATTATACTTACAATAATTAGTGCTCTTTTTAATTAAAATTAATATTTTTAAAATTATGTTAACAAATGGTGGAGGTATCTGTTCAAACGATCCAAAAAAAGTAGGTCAACTGAAAATAAAATTACGTTTTCACAATTCGTTTTCCTTTTTACTTAATTCAATCACATAATCCTATATATTTTTGTTTTTTTAATTTTGTTAATTCATTCCAAAGTCAAAATATGAATCTTGCAAAATACCCGAAGCGAGATTTTCCATAATAAATCTTTCCATTTAAGTGGTTTAAAAAGCTGAATTTTGATTCCATATTTTTATTTATAAGCTTTCGCCACAAGTTGGCTGTCTTCTTCGGATGTTTCTTACCGGGAATCAACTTTTAAATGACTTCTTTGTTAAACGAAAATATAGAGAAATCAAATATTTGAACGTTTTTTCTCAAACACCTATGTTACATACAGTAAAACCAACAGTTTTGTTATTTACGTAAGAACCTTGCAATGTAATATTGAATGTTGAAGTTTGTTATAAATTGAGAGCAATATTTTCTCCTAAAGAAAGTTTACCTTGCACTAGGCACTACAACAATTTATTCAATTTAATTAATATGAATGATCAATCACACATAAGAATTCTTATCGGTGCTGCATTACTTGAGCTTGGAAGCACCTCACATTTAACAAATTAAAGTGATTTTACAAAATGTATAAAAAAGTTATATCGCATCAACCCTTCTCTATAAAAGGTTTAAAGAAAATGATACAACCTGTCTGGATGATATATTTTAGTAGTTTACAACTTATAAATTTCATTTTGAGTTTTTTTATGCGACGATAAAATTTAAATATTACTTACTAATAATAAATACCATATCAGAATTTTAGAATTTTCGAAACACAAATCTTTGCCTGATGATGTCACAGCATGACGAAAAAGCGTGTATAGTTAATTTTTGCAAATTTTAAATAACAAAAATAAATTTTTTTTTTTTTCAAATTTGAAAATTCGAATTTCGACGGGGAAGCAACCAATCGAATACCCACATTCAGTTTTTGACCTTTTCTATAATCCATTTTTAATATTTATATTGGTAATTTACACTCTCAACTTGCTACTCCCATAACTTACTATTTGTATAAGACAAACTCCAGCTTTAATAAGAATTTAAATTAAAAATAATAATTTGAAAAATAAAGCTCACTACAATTCTTTCAATTATATAAAATCTCTTCAGGTAAGGATAAAAAGATTTCATAAATCGCGCTTTATACAAAATTAAAGCAAAATAGAGAAAACAATTATTTTAAAAAATGAAAATGAAATAAAAGTTTTTAAAGGTAAATACCAAGATAGAAATTAAATTAGAAAAAGCATAAGAATTGTTATAAATTAATAAACCAAAGGTAAAACGCTTGAAAACAAAAGGATTACGGTAGTCGTAGTCACCCTGATTACATTATGATTATAGATTACTATATAATACGTAATATTATAATGGAATACACGAGAATACCGATAATTACAAGTGATTATCGGTGATTACTGTCGATTACAGCTGATTATAAGTGAAAGTGTATGTTAATTTGGAATTTGCAGTCTTTCACTAAAATTATTAGTTTTTTAAAATTTTATTAAACCAATCTCGTTTAATTTCTTTGTTCTTTTCTTTTTGGTTTAATAATTACAATTACCCTCTCACCTTAGTGACCTGGAACGTATCAACTCAGTCTTAAATCACCTATCAAGAGTAGCAATCTTGACTCCACGTACCTCTAATTTCTCCATTTAAAATCATTTTGATATATAGGAAAGTTGGTTACCTGAGTGTGGCCGTAAATTGTTGGTTTTTGTTATGGTTCGTTAGTTGATTTGCCAATCCATTCGTGATGCTCGCGTGGTTGAGAAATTTTGGGCATTGGATATCACACTAATTTAACTACAGAATCTCGATGATGAAAAAAATTAAATAAAATTTTTTATTAATTCTTTTTCCTACTTACTTAGAGTTAATCCATTTTATGAAATGTGACATAATGCATCAAAAGGAAGGAATGCCAGAAACGGTAAAAACCTTTATTTGGTTTTAATTCTAGCAAAATGTTGTTTTCGTTTTTTTAACTTTTATTTATTAAATATTTTGATTATGCTTGTCTGGTCAGATTTTAATAAGTTTCCTTGGTTACGAGTTGAAATATTTACTCCATTCTTTGTGAATTATTATGAACCAAACTGAGTTGAGAAAAAATTTGTTTGTCGCCCTAATATATAAATACATTTTCTTAAATTGTTCTAAAACATGTTATATTTTTTTCTTCGAGGAACCCATTAAAAAAGCACCCCGTTGCCTTGGAATCCTTCCGAGCCTAAATCGACTCATGTTCAAATTTAATTTTAATAAAAATTTCGAATACAAAGAGAGCATTCCGAATGCCTATCTTTAAATTGTGTACGGTTATTTTATAAAATCTAAGTGAAAATTATTCTCAGAAAATTTATTTAGGTATCTACGTATATGCTGCATTTTATGTGTCAGTTCCAATGCTGTGGTTGGCAAGTATATTATTGCATTTGTCGTTTTAACAAATTTCTATTAAATTATATCTGTGAGCATTTCACGTTGTTGCACAGACAATTTTATTATTTTAATTTAAATCTGCTGATGTTTTCAGAAAACAAATTTAATTTGAAAGAAGGAAGTTTTAAATTACGAAACAGATAAAATAGTATAAACAAAAGTTTGCATCTGTGGATTTGTAAACTTATGAAAATCAAAAAAAAAAAATTTTTAATTTAAAAATTGAAAAAAATTACTAAATCATTTTGTTTGGACATGGCAGGTTGAATGTCCCTTATTCTACAAAAAGGACTATTTATTGAGTCTATTATAGAAGAATATAACTATATTGCCATGTCATATTTTCTAGCTAATAGAGCATTAATACCGCTTAGTAATTATTAAACCTTAAATTTCCCGATTTTTGTGTTAAATTTTTTTGAATATTAAAGAAATTAGCACTTTCTAATTAGATGATTAATTATGTCCTATTGTATTACTTCAGCGTCTTCCAACAAAAGCTTTGACATTCCGTTACTAATTGTTTCTTTTTATAAATCCTTCTATTCGGCAGTGTGGTTTTGAAATCAAAAATAAGTATTTATTATTTATTGCACAGGCATAAAACGAAATTTTTTCGTTCTCTTTTGTTGGTAACAATGACGAATTCAATTTTGTTTTAATCTTAATAAAAGTGACAGCTATATTTTTGCACAATTTCACGTTATAATCACGTTGCAATCTGTCAATTTATTGACCCAGATTTAAAAAATTATTTATTTATATTTTTCATATTTTTCAGTATTATTAGAATGTGTTGTACTACATTGTTGTTTATTTAGGCAAGAGTAAATAAATAGTATATAATTTTGTAACCAGGATAATTATTTGGACTTAGTTAACACCCTCAACGGTTTCGTTCTACCTTGTGAAGGTGACTTAACTAACCACAGTGTTTTCCAGGTATTTAGAATGTTAGCAAAATTTTAAGACGACGTTCGTTTATTTATTGCTATGTGCATACTAAATTTCCACTAACTTAAGGATAATATATATAGTGCCAACCCCAAACAAACGGCTTATAATTACAAAATTGAATTTATTTCTCATTTTTTACAAATTTTAATGAAAAAATTAATTTCGAGAAACCAAATAACAAATTGTGTGAAAATTTGTTTTAATATCTCATATTTTTTATCAGGATATGAATAATTTTCAAAATTATCGCTTTCGCTTTTGTTTACTTAAATAAGAAATGCAGAATAGTAGGTAAATAATCACCGATGGGTGTGAAGAACGCAAACGATTCCCTGATGAGCTTTTTTAAAGTGTCACTACGGTAATGCGTTTTCCGCTTTTTTCATTCTATTTCCAACGGTATATTTTAAACTAAATTTAAAGTAATTTAGCATAACCTAGAAATATTTTTATTGGAAATATTAATAAAATATCTGTCTGGAATATTCAAGTTTTTTTACCCAACAAATTGACGTAAATGTCTGCAATCTAATATTTAATATATAAATATTACACAAACAGAAGATAATTGTATCGGGTTTTCTGAATTTATTTCTTTATTGTTTAAAGTTTTACTGTTTAATTATTTTGAGTTTACTTAAAATGTCAATCAAACAATCCGCAGATAATTTGGATTTTGCTTAGAACTGTGCCGGTGCACCCATAGCCTCCCTACTAAACACGTTAAGCTTTTCTTCTAATTATAAAATAATTTAGAGTTTGTTTCTTATTAAATCTTTACTTTGACTTTAATTTATGTACATATTATATCATAATCTTACGCTATAGAATAGCATAAAGAAAAATAACTTAAAAAAGAAGTTGAGAGAAATTAGGTACTAATTAATAAAATACAACGTTCAAATAATATGTGAATTTTAACGTGGTTAAGTATAAATAGAATATACAGAAAAACTTTTATTTAAAAGCACTTAAAGAGCATTAAATTAACCGCTATGTAAAAGGGCCGAATTGGACAAAAGAAAAATGATTTAATTCTTAACAACCTGTGAAAAACGTTTTTCCCGATTTCATCGTCACTCGTTCTCGAGGCGTTCTTGCAAAAATAAATAACATACGTTGACAATTTGATTAATGTTTTTTAAGTTTCATTTAGGAGCCCAGGCCCCGAAAAAGCTAGATCCTCCACTGTCTGCATAAACTTAACTTAACAATAAATAACATACATAATCGTAATGTGGAAATTTATAAAAATTGGTAACGTGCAGTACAGGGCCCACTTCAAGATTAAGAATGTGACATTACATAGTTGATGTAAAATATTGTCGTGCAAATATTGTTGCACTGTCAGATACAATAGAAAGCATTGTAAACATGAAGCTACAGTAGCAAAAAAATATTAATTCTTGCTTAAACACATTATCTCTCGACATGAAATTTAAGCTTTATAAAGTAGCTTACGAAGTACTTTATGAAATATGAAGTAGAAATGTATTGTTATAATATCAAGAACTCTCAAAATGTATTGCTAAATGTGTAACAGTTTTTTTTTACGAAAAAAATGGAGAATCATATACTGTACTCTTAACCGGATTGGAGAGGGTGCCTCGCACCCTGTTTTATTATTAAACGTTAAGTAGATGTAAATGATACTTATCCTTGGAACTGCACACTGGGGTCTTAGTAACCCCAAACTTACGTGACGCTTAGGGTTTCTGAGACCCCAGGGTGCAATTCCAGGGTTAACCCATTATTAAAAATTAAATGAATAAATATTAATTTTCGATCGAATTTACGCCACTGAAAGAAGAAATTAGTTTGTAATAAATGTATCTATTCCTGGTATTAATACTTAATCAATTATTAACATGAACAGCCGCTATTGAATTTATAAAAGCACCAGTATCTCTATTCTAAACTTACTCTCTTCAATGCTCTGTTCTCATTTATCATACAAGCTCCATCACGGCTGCATTCTTAACAGAAAGGTGTACCTTTTACGTATCCTAAACTGTTCAAACCCTATACTGTGTAATACAATAGAACAAAAACTGTTGGGTAATAAATACATATATTGTGTACCTATTTTGATAGGAAAACTTTCTTATTCAAAATCAGATACGCTAGATTTTCAGGCGTAGGCCATGTAAAACAATACAACTTATTATTAAACCCTTAGTTTCAATTTCAATTTTTGTATGTTGTAAATTTGAAAATAGTTTTAAATAAAACTGTAACACAGCCTCAAATAATGAAAAAGGGAAAATGCTGGTGGCTAAAATGAGTTGCCTAGATGATAAAGAATATCAGAAAATCTAACTTTGTTTAGTTTTACAGAACGAGTCACTTCTAATAAAAACTTAATCACCAATATAAATCAAAGAGAAAAAGTATATCGATTTTATTTCATTATTTACTACAATAAATTTAATTTAAGGTAAAAAAAAGGTTTTTATAAATGAAACAGTATTAAAAGTTTTTATAATTTTCAGAAAATTAATAGACAGAAAATGTAAAGCAGCGTTCGACTTTGATAAAACATTTAATGTTTTGTTTGCTTAAAACATCGTTTCTAAACTCTTCAAATGACACTTATTTTAGATGATATAAATTTTAATGAAAAATATAATGATTATATTTTAATACGGGAAAAAGTTTGGATACAAATTACCAATGGATAGCACGCCAGACCAAGACATCTTTGACGATCCGCCAAAAATTAAGCACTTTGATGGGAAATTTTGATACATCCACCCTTCAGAATTCTCTAAACTCTAAACTGTGCCCGAAAAACGAAATTTGTTTGAAAATGAAATAACTAGCATAAATAATAATATTTATGAAATAAATAGTTAATCGATTATAAAGTATAAAAATGTTGGTATAAAACTGATTGGCTTTATGACGATTGTTTATTTAATGAGTGAAAACAAATTTTAAAATACTGTTAATTGTGCATCAGCAAATCTTTGTAAACAAATCGAAAAATATCAACAAAAAGATAATTAGCACAGTAAATAAACAGTTTCATTGTTTGAAAAGCATTGATAAGTGATTTATGAAATATGCGTTAGACTAATATTTGAAAGTACATATTATATATTATTATATAAACATATCAAAGTTTTATAGTATGAACGTTTATAAAAGTGTTTTTAATAATTGCCCCTAATAAGTTAATAAAAAATTTGTGAAGTGCTACGATAATCAGAGTATTGATCTAAACGTCATTCTTGATTTTTTAGGAACATAGAGTGAAATATAATTATACATTCTATGTAGGGGGTGAAAGTGCACACTCACATAAGGTGCAACGGCGAACCGGCGACGGCGAGATGTTCCAGGTATAAGCACTGCCTTAAAGTAGAACCTAATAAAATTTGAAATAATTTCATTGTTATTTTGTATTATTTACAGCTGAACTAAAACCAATAATAATTATTATTTCTTCAATTTTAATTTAAATAAAAATTTACTTACTACAAATATGTCTACTTTACTGTGTATTATCTATAATTGTTCAAATTTTAAGAGTTCTGCTTTAATTTTAACATTTAGGTTTTAAGCTTTACCTTTGGATTTTACCTAATGGATATAAAAAAGTTTTGCACCTCTGCAAGTTTTAAATTTGAACTTCGTAATTAATTATTGAAAATATGTTTTTAAATTTAATTACTTATTTAACTAATTTAAAACATTATTTATTAATATTTTATTATTACCCAAAGTCAGTGATCAAAAAAAGATGCGCATAAAATATTCGGAACCATAGCAGAAGTAAGCGGCAGTCTTAAGCAGTATCGGCAGTACTAGGTAGTGAAAGGCAGTATTGGGCAGTCAGCGGCAGTATAGATAGGATTAGCAGTAAGTGACAGTATCAGCAATAAGTAACAGTATTAGGCAATATAAGAAATAGATGTGAACCAATTTTTTTTGCTATCTACAGCTATTCATTTCCTACATTATTAATTATTAGTTTAAGTATTTTGTTTAATAACAGCAAATGTTAGGAATCTTATTGTCTTACTGCTAATGCTATCATACCTATACCGATGCTGACAATTGCTTGTCTGAGTGCTGTCGTCTGCGTTAATGTGGTCCCATGTAAATGTCATATTGATTAAATTTTGATTCATATAAATTAAATTATGTTGGTTTTTCTAGTTTAATCGGAAAAGTGTATTTTAAAGTATTGGCAAAAATTCTTGGGAGGACTCTTGGGTGGACGGATCATTATTGAGACTGTTAATTGCATTATTATTTTAAAATAAATAACTGCATTGGTTGGGATTTTGGAGTGTGATTGTGAAATCCAATTCCTATACTATAACTACTATCTGCAACCATAAATAATATAATAGCTTGGAAGAAGTTTATGCTAATGACCCAGTTTGTATAATTTCTGTTAATTAAGTAATTTGGACAACGGAATTGTACTAATAATGTTTCTTTTTATTTTTAGGTAAGTGAAATACGACTATTCCGAAGTTTGAAAAGGTAAAGTTTAAAAATTGATCAAAAGGAAAATCGGTGAAAATGTAATATCGAATTCGTCGAGTCGAGTCGCGTGGAAAGGTAGGTCGCGTTTCGTTATCGATGTATCTCAGTTTCAAATTAACATGTGTACATAAAATAATATGATATGCATAGTATTTATATTGCTTTGTATTGGTCACTATAAACTTTGAAAGCTCTTAATTACTATTTGTTCATTATTGCGGTATTTCATCAAAGCGCTTGGTTTTGTAACAAAATAATTAGCACAAAACCCAAGTTTTTCAAAATTATTGAAAACAACGGAATACCCGAAAATTTTAGGGAAATATAATTTCATCTGCAATTAAAATTTACAAGTTTATTACGTAGACTTGCCTACCTCTTATTTGTCTTATTCTATCGATTCTGCTTGCTTATCGGTATCATCGTAATGCTGAAAAGCTTGGATGGTGAAAACCACAAGGGAAGATTGTATGCTTGTTTCCACTACAGTTGTAGATCATCTATCTGACATATTTTATGGGTCCCTACAGGGCTTAAGTCAGAACCTCGAGCATTTGAATTATCGATTGGGCTATCAAGCCGCTATTGGCGTAGTAAAAAATTTATTTTTTTGTGTGTAATTTAGTATATTTCATTTTTAAAAATTTCGGCTTCAATTATTGCATGAACTTTCTATCAACTCCAATCGCCAAATATTTGCTAGCCGAAAAAAACCTTCTATTTTTAATTGAAATTAAAAAATATTCATGAACTAATGTGGCCAAAACTTTTTTAATATCGCAATTAAAGTTAAATGAACCAACGAGATGAAATTTCGATTTTAGAGGCCCGATAAGTATTTTTTCAAATATTTCTTTTCCAGCGATTGAAATACAGTAATGACCATATTAACGCACTTTATAAACCAAAATAAATTGAAAATTAACTGATTTTGGATTTGTTCTTTGTGCGGAATAAATGAAACGTATAGTTTTTTATTTGATACGTTTTACCAATGTACGTGTAGATTTATTTTATTTCACTAATTTGGAAGGTTTAAACAAATGTTTTTTATATCAATTTTTACACGTGATTTGTTTCTGTTTAACAGTTGTGGTAAATAAATGTATTATAAAATTAAATTGATCGATTTATTTTCTTCTCCATTTCAAAAATCTCTCAAAATTTAAGGTTTACTCTCCATTTGTTTATTATTTAAAATTCAACTTGACTTTTTTAAATAATGATTTCAAAATTGTGGGCAGAAGTTAAGAAATCCAATTTCATATTTAATTACGTTTACCTGCATTAATTTCGGGAAATGAAAATACTCATTCAAAATTTTCGTTTCAATATTTTTGTGAGATATTTATTAATAGTTAAGTTGGAGAAGTTTGTTAAAGAACTTTGGTTAATGAACTTAGAAATAATAGCTGCAAGAACAATTAATTATCGCCAATTATGAAAGCACTTGCTAACTTTTTGACAGTTGGGTGTTTTCACTAAATTAATTTTTTTTCTTCATGAATTAGAATTTTTGTTTCCAAATTTAGAAAACATCAATTTAAAGGAAATAGATTGGGATCAAATCATAATTTTATTCATATTATTCATCCAAAAGCCACCAACTTCTTTAGTTATTTTATTCCTATATATCTGAATGTCACTGGAAAGAATACAGAAATAAAATTATAATTCAATACATACTGCATCCATCGCATCGGTGTAAACAGCATGATCATTTTATATTTTTTTTTATTAGAATTTTTTAGAATTATTTTTTTCTGTGTACTTAAAACAAAAATATTCTCAAAATTCCCAATTCAAATTACGAGGGGGTTAACCTTTTTAATTGCTTTTGATGTGTAGGAAGACTACAATAAAATAGCAAAGTGGAAAACTACCAGTGGCTAACCACAGTTTTCGACTGATTAATTCTTATCACAAAGAAATACAATATTACATTCGTGATTAGTTCATTCAGTGTAGGAGTTCACATTTAATAAAGCTTATACGTTTGCCATCATCTGAAAGTTGTCGTAATCAACAATGAAAACTTTCGATGTGTTAATGTATACATTGGTCTGAGATAAACAGAAGGTGTAATATTCAATTTACGATCAATATATTTTATCTCTTGTAATGAATATAATGAATAACATCCTGTGACTGATTAACTGCAGGTGAAAATTAGGATTTACGTTTTACCTTCCTTTACTTTCGTGCTAAATATTTCCAAATACTGCAAAATTAATTGAAGTTATTTTTATATTAGAGTTTAATTAATCTTTCGAAAAAGAAAGGTGCAAAAGCTATAGGCATATTTGTAAAACTTTATGTTCGAACCTTTTTTTTGCATTTTATCACTGCGGTCTTCAGGCCGCACAACTTAGGCAATCGGTTATAGGTCTAATTAAAATTAAAACTATTTAGAATAATAAGTTGAAAAAATCAAAAATCAATCTATGAAATAGCAAACATCAAATATGTTAAAGCAATAAATTATTATTTCATATATTAATTTATTTTAATAAAGGATAGACCTTTTTAGAGCAAACAACAGTAGTAATACATAATGGCTCATTAATTTTAAATCATTTTAATACACTTCTAGTTTATCCTTCCGCTGGACATCCCATGTAGAAAGCAGAGATTAGCAAACACTCGTGTAATGGCTGGAGATTTTGTTTTGTAAAGACTGAGGTGGTGTCTCGTCCAGAAGGCCGCCTTTACACGTTCTAATTTGTAATGAAGGTATTTGAAAAACTTACCCGAACTTGAACAAGTTGATTGATAGAATTGATAACGAAGGATCAGGCACAGCTTGCATACTTCACCTGAGAGCAACCAGGAGCAAAGTACAAAAATTTAATTATTATATGCAAAATAATAAAACAAATTTTTTATTGGCCCCTCGGAAATAGCCTATACAGGTTAACGCATGTTTGTGACTTGAGTTCATCCCTAAATTATGTTTAAAGATATTTTCGTGTCTTCCGTATTTAAATTTGTAACATTAAACCACCATAAATCTAATGTCACTTTTCTATATTTTTACTATTTTCCCTAAGTTCAGTGCTATAATTTTCAGAATATTTTAAATAAAAATACATCTTTGAAGTCAAATAATAAATTGGTGCCGGTTCATATAACATGAGCAAAGTGCAATAAATTCATTTCAAGTAAAAAATTTTTATTGGTTTTCTCAACCAAATTTTTTGTTAAATGAAAATTTTGAAAGCAGTACTTGTCAGGTTCTTCAAAAGCTTTTACTTGCATGAAAACTTGAAGACTCAATATTTATGTTTTTGTTTGTCTTGTATATTTTTTATTTTGAGAATTAAATGCAAAAGTTTTGTCAACAGAATTATTTTTAACTGATTACTTTTTCACCTATTTTAGCGACTAGGATTTCTGTTGACATAAATCAGTGCACAAGGAGCTGTCCTAGTTTAAGATAGCGGACACAGCCGTCGCCTTAATGTCTTGCTCGTTTGTTCTATCCTACAAAGTTCTTTATTATAATTTTACTCATGTGTGCTTGTGTAATTTCAAGTTGTACAAGTAGAAGGATGTGCTTTTTCGTAGTAATTTCAACAATGTCAAAATTGCTCTTGAAACGGTGGTTCTCTTATTTATTCCAAGTTTGAAACTATTTAGTTCTTTAAAATTAATCACACTATATACTATAAGATAGTACCTACAAGTAGTACTCTAACTTAATAATAAATTTAGGAAACTAAAAACTTTAAAATATGTTTAAAATTTCAATTTGTTGGTTAAGCCCCGACGTTTTGTTATAAAACGTTTTCGGTTGTCCTACTTGATAAAGTAAGACACTAGTTAACTAAATTTTATTAACCGTCTAATTGTTTAACTGTTCGTTTAAATTACAAGTTTGACAATTTAGACTTCGCTATAAAGTTTACGTTTTCTTTTAAGACAATAAGCCTAGTAAGTTTGTTTTAAATTACATTTATTTTTACACATTTTTTTTTGTATGACATCCCTGCCTGTGTAATCAGTTATACGCTTACAGCAATTTTTAACAGTAATCCATAAACGCTGAATCCTGAAAGTTAATGAAAATTATATAATTCATTAATAAATTAAATAATTTTATCTTATTTTTCCTTGCAGTTATTATTTTTGCCCAAATACCCTAAGCCTGTCGATTAAAGCAATTATAAAATTTTACAAAACATCCTGAAACAGGAAAAGTTTAATAATTTAAAATTCTTAACTTGTAAGTTGTAAAGCAGATATTTAAATTAAAGATAAGTTAATATTTTGAGCTCAAAGAAAACGAAAGCGAAGATACACATAATTAAACACAAGAATGACTTAACTGCTTTACAATTCAATAATTAATTTTTTATATTTGTCAGTTTCGACATAGCAGTAAATTCGCAATTTATAATGTAAGATATAGGTTATCAAGTATCAACTGATTAATTTAACTTTGATATAATCTAAAATACACTTGAATTTCCAATTTGAAGAAAATTCTAAATCACTCTGTATACATACTGTTTGTTTTAATAAATTAAGTTTTAATAATTTATTCTAGTTCAATAAAATCAAAAAAAGTTACTCTGAAACCAGGCCTGTAAGTGACAGAGCATTAAAATTTTACCAAAACTAATTTTTGTATATTTATTAAAATATAATTTTATATAAAATATTTTAGACGTAATTTCATCATCAATTTAATTTATCTGATAGTTATTTTAGTAATTTATAATGTTAATTCTAATTTTGCCCTTTTTAATTAAATGTAAAACTGAAACTTTTATCGCTTTCGAGAAACTGATCTTTATACATGCAGAAAGTTGCAGTTGACTCTGTGCATTTGGACGCCTTATGGCGGATGCTGGTAACACCTGGTTGTGACTTACAATTCAATTAAATATTGAAAAATGTGCAATGCACATAGAAATACACTTTTTGCAATATCTATTTTAACTATTTATCTCTATTGTAAATATTTAAATTAAAGTTAAATCTCTTCAGGAATGCAAATATTAAATGTAAAAATGAATATTTTTATTCTAATTTACTTTGTAAAATTAATTTTTCAACTTTAATTTAAAATATATGCATTGTCTCTTAACAAAGCAATGTACCATTAATATGAAAAGAAATTAAAGTGGAAGTTGTGATGCAATGTGAATAAAAACAACAACGACGTTTCCGAAACAACAGTGCAAGTTGAAAATTTTTAAATCAATTCAATTCTGAAATGTTTTTATTACATTTTTAATTGATATGAGTTAAACTGTAAGTTTAAACCTTAAACTTGTGTGTAAACCTTAAACTTGTGTGTAAACCTTGTGGTTCTGAAACTGTGTGTGCAATTTTTGGGTTTTCTAAAATATTGATATGGTGAATTGCTTGTTCAAAATTATTGTATTGTTCTTGTTCAAAATTTTTAATGACATTGACTGTATTAAGTTCGTTTTATAATTTTGTATAAATCATGTCCACAAACAAAAACTTTAATTAGTGTAAATTTACAAATCTAACTGCCGATGCCGTAGCAAACTATGCGGAAAAATCAATATTTAGTAAAGCAAGTTCTTGTTGCTTGCATTACAATGAAAGCTAAACAGCATATTATTTGAACACCCGAGTTATAATGAATAAAATATCGCAGGTTGCAACCATTGTTTAATACACAGTGGCAGCTCGTGGGCTGCTTACATTGGGGTTGACGTCGACTACAAATGAAAACTAAACAAATCTAGTTCTGAAAAAGAACTACTATTGTGATTGTTTAATAATTACATATTTGATTTGATTTTATGTTTTGGAGGTTAGCACCCCGTTATCCTCATGCCAGACGTTGCTGTTAATATAATACCATTTACGTTTGTTTATATTTACCGACTTTCAAATGAAATATTTGTGCTTATTTACAAATATACACTAGATTAAGCAAAAATGTTATTTACTTTAAATTTAATTTTTTCTGTTTACATACAGTCCATTTTAAAAATTAAATTTTTTTCATGATTCACTGGGTAAACTCGACTTGAAAATTATCTTTGAAGAATGTATTTATTCATTTTGCAAACTCAACGAACGTTCCTCTATGCACCTGAAACTTATAATTTACGAAGTTTTCCTTTTCAAACTTTTTATTTTAAACTCTTTTAACAATGCTAATTATTTAATTAATTTTTCATGGTAAGAAATATTTTCACAGCAAATATTACTTTTTAGTTTTACTACAACTGTTGCTTACTCAACCGCAGAAGAAATGGTATGCGTTAGCTAGCTTTTGAGATTTAACTCAACAGTTCTCAAAAGTATAGTATGGTTTGGGAGGCAATGAAATTTAGTTCTAAAGAGGAAGTACTGGGTTAAGCTTAGCAGTTCGAACAAAATTAATTAAATTATATACATTCTACATTGTAAGGATTTATTACTGTTATTAATGAGTAATATAAAAAAGTAAGGTGAAAAACCGAATAATTACATCAATCGTTGTAACACAATCGTGCTACCATTAAATTACAAGCTTTTCTATAGTTAAGACCATCTTTGTACACACCGTATATTTTATTATTGCTTTATCGAAATATTTAAATTCGCTGCATATTTTTTAAACAGTTGATTAAATAGCTATGCCTTTCACGAATACCATTCCTTTACTTCTTTATTGAACATTTATGAGCATTATAATATAATATCGATTGCTTTCAACAGTTCACGTTAAAATTCAGGAAAAAGTGACCAACTTCTATGTAAACAAGCCACTTGCTATAAGGTACATAATACACCGAAAAAAAATTATTCAACTTTTACTATAGATACGGAAATATTGCGGCAGTCGATGATGTGGAATGGGTAAAATGGACAATGATGAAACAGTTAAACGTGCTTACGGTTTCATGGGAGTAGACGAAATATTTATTTAGTATTTACATAATGTAATTTGTGGTTAATTTAGTAAAACTAAAATATTTAAAATATTATTACACTACATACATAGTATTATACCTACTTACATATGTGTACAGTGTCTTAACTAGTTGTTCACGTGGAACTTTATTCTAACCGGCCTTTCTCGGCAGGCAATGGCAAACCACCGAGGTACTCTACCATGAAACGTTTTCATAAACCCACCCTGATATATTTTTTGTTTAGAGCTAAGTTGATATAAACAACAATTAAAAATAAAAAGTATTGCAAGTTAGATACATCCACAATAGACAGATAATTTTAAATAATTATTCCATCCTCAAATCTGGCTAGAATAAACCAATAGTGTAATATTATGGTCGTACAGAATATTTGCGTTATTTTCGTTAATTTTCCACCATTAATCTAAAATTTAATTTTGGATAAAATAAAATGTCTGCATGTAAACACGGTTGTTTAATCGGTGAATGATTAAATACACAAAGTATTAGGAGGTATGCTACTGAAATATGAATTATTAAAGCATGGTTTACTTTTTGTTTAGGCAATTCGTATTGTGTGAAATGAAACTTTTCATCATTAACTGTAAAAATTGTTAATTTTTGTTTGAAATTGGAAAACAATTATTAATTTTAAAGTTTCTGACTTAAACTTCACTGTAAGAGCATTCATTGTCTATTACTACAATGAAACTTTTCGAAGATTTTCCGAAAGTGAAGTCTTCCGAATATTATAGATAGACGGCTGGCAAAATGCTAATGGGAAAATTTCATTTCACATTACAAAAATTTCGATTCAAAATTCCCGCAAATCCAAATTCAATTAACGTAGCTCAAATTGTTTACTATACTTTATTTCTAATAACTCGAAAACGCTGACAGAATAGACAAATATCAATTGTAATTATTCCTGTTAAATATATGTATAACAATTTAATTGGAAGTCCTCAAAGGTTGATGAATCCTTGGTGTTTAATTAAATTTAGTTTCAAAAAAATAAACAACTGCTACTTGGAATATATTTTCAAAGCCTAAGCTGTAAAATTCTCCCAATCCGGACCTGTACAAATAGTACATAAATATTTTTTTGTAAATGTAGTAGAATCTATTTCATTTTAATTCAAACTTCAAGTATGACCTGAAATAGTCTCCTTAATTGAAGGTTCATCTAATCCAATTTAGTTTGTTTACAATCAATTGTTAATCGAATGATTAAGAAGCAAATCAGGTTATTTTAAATTTACTGCCTGCAAGCTTCAGAGGAGATTTCGGTTTTTAAAGATAAAAAATGCCTGGTTTTACAAAATTTTTTTAAATAAATGAAAATAGACCGGTTTGTGCATTACTTATTGATTAAATATTTAGAAGAGTATATTTCTTGCGAATAAAGCAATTACTGGAACTGACTAGTTTTGGTAGTTACGATCATTTGAATTCAATGTCAAGAATCTACCCTTCTATATATTTCATTAATCAAATCTGGAATAAGGAGGACATAAATTAATTAAATTAAACTTGTTGATGTTCGACCTATATTTTAAAACTAAAAATGTACCCAAATAAAAAGTGTAAACTCATTCCAGCAGAGTCTATTTTTGGCTGAGTTGGGTCCTAGGCTCTAGCAAATTTTCGGGCCCCTGATATTTGAGTGTAACTAATAGCATCGAAGGCCCAATTTTTGGGTTATTTTATCAGAATTTGATTTTTATTTTACGATTTTATGTGCTTTCTTTTCGGGCCTCTCTGGCTATTGGGCTCTAGGCACGTGCTTTATTCGCCTAATAGTAAAATAGGCCCTGAATTCCAGTTTACATTCATTAGAGCAGTTGAGAGTAGTTCCGAATGCCTGCAATATGTATACGATAAGAACTGGAGTTTATGATCCAAAGCAAACGAAAATGTAGGAACTTAAATCTGTAGTAATTTTTTATTATTTCAAAATTAAACCAGTTAGAGAATGAACCGAAATTCAGTGCAAAATTGTTTATATAAAAGTGAAAGTCTGTTTATTATTATAAATTATTTTAAATTACAATTGATCAGTTATTTCAGGACCTTAAAAGGAGCAAAAATGAATATAAAACAAAGTCGAATTTTCAACTCGAAAAACAAAAACCTCCCCTTACAAGGGGAGGTCAGTTAAGGTACCAGAAAAAAGTTGAGGAAATCTTTTGAAGCTACATAATGTCCTGATGAAACTCGACTGAATCACCTTGTGTTTTAATTATTAAAAGCTTTCATTTAATTTAAAATTGTGTGCCTTTCAATTAAATTCACAAACATTACTTGTTTATATTTTATAATTATAAATTATAAAAGATTGGCATGGTTACTTTAAATTATCTCAATTCCGTAAGCAAAGATAAAATAAACCAGCTGGTAGGATAACAATTATTTGAAATTACTAAAAGATTTGGGAAGAGAAGTTTTGAAAGCAACAATTACTTGATCAATTTGGACTAATTTCTTGAATAGATTAAGAAAACATTAGCCTAATGATAACATAAACTTTTTATATTATTTATAAGTAAGTTACATAATTTAGTAATAAAAACGTTCATTTATTTTACTTAGGTAATTATTTACTTAAACGAGTTGACGATATATTTGTTTGCTAAGTTAACTTCCTAACTTCCAACTCAAAGTTTCAAAAACATCTATTAATAGCTCTAAATGGCGATTCGAATGAAGTTAGTGAAAAATGTTTTTGCAGTAGTGGTCACAATAATGGAGAATTGGTTTTCATAATTTATCGTCTAAAAACTAGTACAAGCCTGTCGTTTTGGCATAAACCACACAAAATTCGTAGATCAATTAGGGGTCTGATTGGAATTTTAATTCGAAATTCGTTTTTGTTCAGGATATATAAACTGTGCCCATATAAAAATTATTGAATTTTTTTCTCGATATTAATTTACTGTTACCCATAGTCGCTTTTACTTACGATGCACGTTTGCCATTGTGCTTGGATTTCGTCCCAGAAAATCTGCTACGGTTGCTTGCTCAACCAATTGTGATCCAAAAATCACAAATTGTTATACGCCGTAAGCTGATTTTAGAAAATATACTTTTCCTTTTGTTATTAAAATTCCGGACAGGAAGTTTTTCCTTGCATTAATTATTTATTAGTTCAAAAAATCGCCTGTTAAAGAAAAATATTATTATGTTTTTCTTTTTTAAAATTTACTCAAGTTTGGAACTTTTAACACGAAAATCCAAATAAGCAAAGAATTTACATACAAACTACATATGTTGAAAGAAAATATGAAAAGTTGGATTGCATTTCAAATATTCGCACTAACTTATTCTTTATTCATGTAAGTAAGTCAATAGCTTACTTATTGCATTTTAAAATAAGGCGAAACTTTTTTTTCTTTTCGTGATAAAAATTCATGATGCATAAAATAACTTTGATTTCACTGAATAGATATAATAAATTTTCATTTTCATTTTTTTAATGGTAATAGAGGTCTTTCAAATGTGAGAGTAAGTGAAAATTATATGCACCACGAGTGTTCTTATATTTAAAAAGTTTGTGTTTATTAAGTGGTTATTTTCATTAAAGTTTGAACGTTGTTTTGTTTCAGGATTACTTTAATTTCCCCTGTGCTGTATATAAAACTCAGGTTCTCAGTTCCTTTCATGAACCACGTGTCAGAAATGTATATTTACGGGATATTATACTATAAGATTTTCATAATTAAACTTAAATTTAATCTCTAAATATTTCATTCTTATCCTGTTTGTCCAACAGCACACTGAAAGCATCTGCAACTTTTTAAAGCTTTTTCCAATTATTTTGATTAGGCTAGCACATATTTACTTGGAACAGTGTAACTGCTCGGAAGACGGCTTAATTCTGGAAATGGTCAAAATTCACAATTAAAAACAATTTACCTATTAACAATAGCACGGTCGTAGACTAGCGGTTAAAGTACTGGACGACTAGGTCGTAGTTCTGGGTTTGCTCACCAACCAATAATATTGGAGGTTTTACTTCTACATTTCCATACGAACATAGAAGAGAAGAACGATAAAGCTGCATGAATGAGAAAATTCACAATAATTTTTCCTCTTGTAAACTTTTATCAAAATCCAGAAAAAGTGAACGGATAATACAAATTTTATACAAATTTTCGGATTACATTTTATTCGGCGATTGCGTTCTTTTCAAGCTGCTGTTTATTATAGATCATACATTTGAAACTAAAAATTTGTGCAGTGTAAAGAAATTTTACAGTGTTTTTGTAATGAATTAGCATTAGAATCAGAATTTCAAATAAAATTGTAATGCTTACGGTAAAAATTGAAATTTATGAAAATTTTAACGATTTATGCAATTGACAAATGATAAAACAAAATGTATGATTTCTAAAAAAAAACATTGAAAATGCAACTTTTTACCTTAAAGAATCTTATTTTGTAGAAGTTTTATTTAGTTTCTTTAAGGATAAACTCACACCAACGAATTATCGAAAAAAGTATATATGTAGTTTTTATTCCAAAAAATCGATGAAAATTATATGATTCAGTAAATATGCAGTATAAAAATGTACCTGAATGAAATTATTGTATAAAATTTCATTGTCTACTGAACTGATTAAAACATTGTAATAAAAAATGCATAAATATTTTTCAGAACTAAAATTCAGAAAATTTTACATAATATAATTTACATTTTACATTACATCCTTTTTTAGCTTGAATTTCATTTGAACAATTTGATCACGTGTATTTATCTTGTCATTCTATCTTTACAATTTTATTATTTAAGTATTGAAATGACAAAAAAAATTAACAATACAATCCAGTAAAGCATAAAAGCTGAAATTCTATCAAAACGAAATTTTTTCCGTTTTATGTTAAACCAAATCGTATTTCAAATGTTGCCTGTTGTCTCATATTCTGAAATTTAAAATGCCGCCCCCATCTTTTATTTGTTACTTGTAAATAAAATCATTTTATTTTATTTTATTTTATTTTATTTATTACTCTGACTCTAAAATCAATATCAGCATTTATTTTTCCATATTTAGTTGGAAGACAATTTTTTAATTTTAAATTGTTATCAGATGCAAAATGTTTTAATGAACGGAGTCGGCCGCAGTTGCCTTCTAGAAGCACAACAGTTAACATCATCATTTATTTTAAATTAGATTTCGTTAATTATAGCCAAATTTAACTTAAAAACAGATTTATGTCATTTTAGACTTACGCCTTTCGACAGGCTTCAGGGAATTGTTTTGGCGTCGAAATATCCTCTCATCAAGTAATCTCGCATCAAAACGTGCCGCGTTGAAACCAACTAGACCTATGTAAAAGAGTTAGTTATTGTAGTAATAATTATTGTATTACAAATATAATTTGTAATAATATAATCAGTATTTTTAAGAAAAATGCCGTATACCCGGACTCCGGACCGGATCGTCTTTAAAAATACAATACTAAAACGTGGGTCAGATTCGTACCTTCCGATTTACTTTATGAGATTCCAATGATGTAATTAAAAACTAAAAAGTAGAAAAAATTTCTATATTAAGCAAACCGAATTACATGTCAGTAGTCGTTACGGACCCTACGGGCCCGAATCCAACTCCCCATGCTCGACACCGACTACATGTACAGTAATATAATCTCAGATAATAACTGCGACCTGACTATGGATTTAGTTAAAAAAGTAATAACAATAAATTTTTGAATACAATAAACAACAAAGTTTATTATATATTAGTGTGTTGGTATGATAATCCAAAATTTTGGATTCGCTTGGCTTTCTGATCGACAGCGATACTTTGTGGTAAAAAATTCTGTATTTCCATCCATCGATCTTACAAGATTGTCATAAAAGCTCAATGCTTCCATCTGTCTGGGTAACCTCAAAAGAAAACTTGACAAAAGTCAAATTACTCCTTTTGAAAAGACAAATTGAAAAACGTTTGCTCTTTAAACGCCTTGCTGAAATAATTAACTAAAGAGAATAATAAAACAACGTCGTGATTCTTTCTCAACCCTGCTTAGATAAGAGCATTACCGCGATTTACTTTTCCAAAAAATCGTATTAAAAAATTACTTAACTGGTATTTTTATAATTAAAGATTTTTTTAATATAATGAGAAATGTAGCAACAAAATATTTATTTTATTCGGCATTCAAGTGTATACTTTAACTGATTTTGGTTTTTAATTTTATTTGTGCAAAATATTTTACACTTTTCAGAGTTGTTTAAATATCCTTCGGGCTATTAACAATTAAGAAATGTTTTGAATTTTTATTCGTTGAGTTTCCATTGTTTTGTTGGTTGTCGGTTAATTTTCTCTCTATTTTTGTTCAATGAATTGTATTATTTGGATAGATAATTATTGAAATAATACATAATCTTGTTCATTGTTATTTATTTTTATTCATTAATTTGCAATGTTTGTTAATTTAATTACGTTTGTATGATTCCTTCAAATCCTGTATATTTTTTACATACTACACGATTTAATATCAAAGTCACGAAATTACTCCATGAAAAACAATATAATTATTGTTTTTGAAAAGT
Source organism: Cantharis flavilabris (assembly GCA_949152465.1). Classification (NCBI taxonomy): domain Eukaryota; kingdom Metazoa; phylum Arthropoda; class Insecta; order Coleoptera; family Cantharidae; genus Cantharis; species Cantharis flavilabris. The sequence continues at coordinate 1,099,978 of OX424441.1, read as the reverse complement.
TTGTGAGCTGGAACTAAATTTTCACTGTTGGAAAATTATATAGAGTTCGCACTTGTTTTCGGGCTGACACGAGAGATGAACATCTGGACGGTTTAAAGAAGAAAGTAAAATATCGTAAAAGCAAATTTAAATAGAAACTGAAAATATGTAACTCGAAATTATTGTGATATATAATTTTGTACAATTTTTCTGGAACAATAAATGCTAGACATTTAAATCAGGCCCGAGTGGAAAGTATGAAAACTGAGGTTTTAACAAACTTTGTAATATAAAGTCGAAGAGACTCAAAATTTTTGGTTTAAATTGTTTTGCAATCCAGCATGTAATTTGTTTTAGATCTAAATTTACCTAAATTGTTTATTTATTTAAATTTATTTAATGCGTTGATTGCACTATACGAGAAGGTTAAGATAGTATATATTGAGTGATTTAAAATTCGAATTTTTTTAAAACCAAAATTTAATCCAATCGAATTTTAATCAAAATATTTACGAAAAACAGTTGTATTAAAATATCAATAATAATTATATTTTTATCTAAAACTGGAAAAACAAGTGGATATATGATTATTTTTTTATTCGAACGGGTAACATACTATACATGGAAATTGTATATAGTTATATATTTTTTAACATCGTAACATCTCCAGTTTTTGATAAAAATGTAAATTTGATGGAGTTGCGATTCAGGCATTTGATTCAGGCAAAATACTACTAATTGAGTCCGTTCACTTGGGTTGAATTTTTTATTTTTAATTAGAATTTTTTTAAAGTAAAAATAACCTAACTATGCTTATTAAAAAAATTGGAAAAAAGTGTTGCTTTTATAAAAAATTGTAGACTTCTCGTTAAATTATTTTTTAATGATACGATTGTATTTCTAATTTTATTTTAAAATTTTCTTATTGGTTCTATTTTATAATGAAGTATAGCTATATATATTTTGGCCAAAAAATTCTAAATAAATAATTTAATAGCTGTATAATTTCCATGAGTGCTTTCATACATTGTTAACATTTTTGAAACTTTTTTCCACAAAAATAATTTCAGAAACTTTAAATTGGCTTATTTAATTGCTGGAAAGGGGTAAAACTAGGGATTTAAAAAACTTAGTGTATTCCTGAAAAGCTTTATTTTAGCTTTTTGGCCACGGTTTGTCACAAATTTGATAATAAATTTTAACTTCGTTTGGAATCGCAGCAGTTCGGTAGATTTTGGTCCAGAACTCATCAAGTAACTGAGGCTGCTCAGTCTTTAGTGCCGGGTAAACCTTGTTGGCGTGAGGTCATACAGTTTCGAGCTATTATTCATTACGACTGTTCGCGAAGTATACTCTTCTATTTACGATATAAATAAAAAGTATGAAATTTAATGATATATTTTTTTATGACTTCTCAAACTGAAATGTTAAATCGACTACTGTTTGTTTGAAAGTGGAAATTTAGGAAAAGTTTTTGGATTGTGTATCGAGTGCGATGCGATGCGATTGGATCCTTGTGTTTTTCGCTGTTATCCTGAGGCTAACTGCAGCTGATAACTTAGGTATATTTGCCTTTATTTTTAATTTTCTATATAATTGCAATATACTTATTTATTAATTTCAAATTTACTTTTTCCGGACATAATAATTCAGTTTTATCTTTTTTAATAAAATAAAATTTAGTTAGGAAATTCTGGCAATGAAAATAAAAATTGGGCAATTAAGAATATATTATGGCTTTCTATAAGAAATTCCTTTATTATTCCATTATTTAAACTTTTATTAAACTTTTTTCTTCAAAAATAACTAAAACCCTCAAGATGTTATAAATGTAAAGTGAGACTCGGAGCTTTAGGAGATCTCATAAGTGTCACATTATAAAGCTACAATTTTGGAATATAAAAATTAACAATTTTTTGAATTTCCAAAAGATATTCACATTTAAATTGAACTGACTTTATTTTAAATTTTGAAATAAACTCTATTTATAAGGGATTCTTAACTCGGGTCGTAATTAATTTACTATAAAGGTTCTCAAGTACCAAAATCCAACTTTTATTAAATTTTGAAATAAATTTTGTTTCAAAAAGTGTTTGTTGGTTACTTATTTCAATTTTGTTTCTAATCGCATCTTATGTAACTGCAATAAAACGAAATTGTAGCAAGATTCAGGATTTATCCTTTAACAATTTTGCTGTTATTAATATCAGAAAAAAACGGACAGCAGGAATTTTACATTATAACTACATACATACCTTTATATAAACATAATTTTACGAAATAAAATCCTTTTTGCTAATTTAGGTTTCCTTTGTCTTAATCTGACATTGTGAGTGTATAATGCCATAACAATAGTTCCAAAGATTTCGTATCAACATGTACTTAAGTATATTCTATGATAACAGCGCATTGTTAACACGTATTTACTTAATTAACTTTTTTGTAACTCTGAATAAATTACTTTCCGTGGTTCATGCTCCACGTTGAACTGGATATTTGAAAAGTGGAAATCTTTGATTCTTTTGTGACGGGGTGAAAAGACCAATTTTTGCTATTAAAAGTTATTCGCTATTATAACAATAACTATTGTCGATAACTCAGTTTCGAATAAAAATGTCCCAATAAACTACTTTTTATTTTTATTTCAAGTTTAAATTTATATTCCAGAGGCACATTGCTTTAAGTTTTCAATTGCAGATATTTAAAAAAAATTTGTTTTTTATTATTCAAACGAGAAAAATCAAGAAAGCTTTGCCGACTTCAAATAAATTAATATTCGATTACCATTGATAAATTCAATGAATAATTCATAAGAATGAAAATGTTTTATTATCATCGCCCGTGGATAATTAAAACAATAAACCACTTTGTGCTAATCTTGATGTTGTATTTCCGGTAGTTCCCCCTTAAAACTTTTTATTTTACTGAAAGAAACATTAAAAAGTTAAAAACTTCAGTTTTGTGAGTACCACAAAATTGAAAAAAAATGGTATAATAAAATGTGTCCTTTAAACTACATTTTAATGATCTTGTTGAAGTAGTAGGGTCTCATTACGAAACAAGTTTGTTACAGTGTACGCTGTTTATAGCTTCTTGAGGCATGTCGACGACACAACTTAGGGGGAAATGTTGCCTCCACATTTCAAAATACTTCAAACAAAAATGATAGCATTTTAAATAATAAAATGTCGTCTAAATTATTTAAATTTTTATTCCAAGAAAATTTTTAGAAATTTTTACATTCTATGTTCATGTAAGTGATTAAGATAAATCACAAACGCGCGCTCCACTGAAAAATCGTGAACTTGCAAAAGTATGTAGCTATATCAAATTATGCCAAAATATTCGAAAGAAAAATTATCGAAGTATGAAAATGCCAATTTTAATTTTGTAAAGCAATCGTAGGTGATTAGGTGATTATAATAATAAATTGTTTTTAATGTTCTATAAAATTCCAATTATTGTAATTTACTTTCTTTAGCTTTTTCTTGGGTACTTAAAATATTAAGTTCCGCTCATCATAAAATTGTGTAATTAAAATTTAAAGTCTGTAAATGCCATTTTGCTAACTGGCGTATGGGCGCGTTGCAGTTCATTTAAGAAAGTGTTTATTAAAAAATATCTACAGTTTATGAGTTATATCCAAATCGGTTGTCAATATTAAGGAAACCGACTGTTTATGAATTATAGCAGAAATTAGTTTCTCATTTATTATCCTAATATTGCTAATTTCCATCATAACTCAATAACGGTTTGTACAGCGGTTCTCACTAGGGTTTTGAAATAGGCCACAAGACCTTTTATAAGAGTTACTGCGGGTCCCAATCTTAATATTATCTGCATAACTAAACAATTGACTTAAGACCTCACCGATAAGAATTTCATTTAAAATAAATTACCTATGCAACAATTTTATACGCTTAAGGCCGCGTATACAATCCGCACAACTTTTTACGCTAAATTGACTTCGGCAGCTCAAAATTTTAAAAACGTATAATGGAGAGCTACAGAAATACTTTCGTGGTTTTAATTTTATTATACCATAATATACTAGCGGAAGCGAGCGGAGGTGTCTGAATTTCGATACACCCTGTATAAACACAACTTATTGCTACGGCTTCTGCAAATTCCGAGTTTTTTAATATTCTAATCATTAAGGTTTCTTGAGTGGCAAAGTTGTTAGACATAATTAGTAAACTTCAGTCCATTGGGTAAGCAAAAATTTAAAGTTTAGCGATACAATTTTTTTATAATTATTTTGGCTATTGGAAATTATTATGATAAAAATCTCGAATCGTCCTAAATAAGAATGCCGTTTTTAATTAATTAATAGATTCTCCAAAAATTAAAAGAAATACTCTCAAGTTGTATAGATTCCATTAAAAGCAAGGATAAACTAATCTCAAAAAGTTTTAAGAAGAAAAAATACCACAGGCGATTTTTTTGCTAAAGTTTAAGGAAGCTACGTTTTGTGTTGGTCGTCTTTCTTTATTTTTAAGTACAGCTTATTACTAAACGCCCCCTCATTTTGAATGTCGACGAAGTTTCGAATAGCAAACCGGCACCTCTAAATTCAGAATGTCATTGTTTACTACCGAGCAACTTTGATAATTCAAAGACAGAATTATTTTCTGAATTAATTCAAAACAGACAGTTAGTTAGGATTAGCGAATTTCATTAAAAGACTGTTTTTCAATCTCCGGTTTTCTCTAACCAAAAGTTTAGTTTTACAAAAATAATAAATTGTTGCAACAATATTGTATCCATGAAAGTAAACTTTTTGTTAGGGATAACCGGAGATTGGAAAACTGGACCTTAAAAAGAGAGAAAAAGCATAAAATAACATAAATTACTATCTACCAATGCTATAGTACAATCTATACATACTGAATTAACGCCAAAACTAAAGTCAATACAATTTATTTTTACATCAAATTTTGTATTAATATTTCTGTCAGGTTTGAGAATAAAACTGCCGATTTTTGTTGGTTCTTTAATTAAAGAACTTGAAAAGTAATATCAAGAAATTTAATACACCATAATCCGAGTTATTCACATCGTCTTAGTTAACAATATTGTTAATTTGACATTATAAGTCCAATCAAGTCTGTTCTGTAAGGATTGATAAGTTATCAAGTTTGACTAGATTTATAAATTTACCAAGTAATCTTGAAAATGCTCTAGTTTGAAAAATTTTACTGTTCAGAACAACATTTTGCTACACAGACAAGTAACAAAAATAGAATTATATTAAAACTAAAAGTCCAACTTTTCATTACAATACGATTAACTACAAAAACGCGCTTGATGCACTTAGTGTTAACGGGAAATCTAGTGTGTATCTAATGTATATTATAGAATTTAAAAGCTCTGAAATTATATTATAACTTCACAATTAAACTTTAATCAAATTTCAAAAATTTAAAGTCAGAGCGCCAAATGAAACTGCATTCTATGCAGATAGCAAGGTCACGTCGTAATCACGTAAAGTTTTTAGCGTTAAATTAACGGCCAGACTAAATTGATTTACAAACATTTTTATGTTTAACTGCAATTGTAACTGTTAGAATAAAATAATGAACAAACCATTCACAGATTGCAGGAAGAATGCACTTAATTACAGCAGCAATTGTCAGGTGCAATACTTCGAATGGCTTCTTTTTCCCATTTTCTCGTAAACTGTATGTATAGAAGCCAGTTTTCGAAGCAGCATTTAACGATTGTAGCTATTAAAGAAGTTCAATCTTTTGTAATCTAAAAATGAAATAAAAATAATGAAAAATCTTTTTAATATAAAAATTCTATATTTACCTTAACAAATAAATGATCACGGTCAGCAAGTCTGCGAAAAAAAATTGAAGTTTTCTTTGAGTACAAATATACTGTAGCAGGAATCTCGGGAAAATTGTAAATAACTAAATTATGTTTATTCGTACAGTACAAAAATTTGTTATTTCTTCATATTTTCGTCCAAGCTAAAAATAATATTTAATATTGTATTTAGCTGCGTTCTCGATCGATTTCTGGACATTAATAATAAATGAATAATATTGAAACGATAAATTCTGGTTGTTGAAATAGATTGAGATCATCCCTCGTATCTGTTTTCGAAAAAACAGGAACGAAAAGTAATCAGTTGGTTTAAACCTGTTGGTATTAACATAAAATTATATAAATTAAAATAAAATGTAATAAAAAATTATTCCTTTCATTGCTGAAGTTTAATAAGTTATGTTTTATATTTTTATTGTTTATTTGGCCAATTAACTTTTAAATTTTAAAGAATTGAAAAAGAAATCAGAATGACAACAATTGTTTTTTGTAAATCTGCTGCGTAACCTAAAATTATTGTCACTTGTCAAAAAGTTTTATGATTCGAATAAAAGAGAGTTTATGACAGACACTCTTCAATCTATTGTGTTCTGTAGATTTACTTTTTTAACATTTGAATTGATGATACGATTTAACCGTACAATAATTATTAAGGTTCAAATTTCATTTGTTAAATCACCCTAGAATGCCATTTGGTTAAATCAGTGGGTTACGTAATGATCACCTTTACAACTTGATACCTTTACCACTGCGCTACTCGGTTGGGAAATGGTTATTGTTTACGTACTATAATGTAGTATTATAATAAATTGTTCTGTAATAATTTATGTACAGGTTTGCAAAAATTTGATGCAAATTGATATAGATTATAGACAACTTGGAACATTGAATAATTGCTTTGAAATAAAGTGATTTTGATTTTTAATTTATCATGTCACAATATGTGTTCTTTTATTGATTGTTCGTAATAAATTACAACATAATTTTTAATATACAAACACGTTTGGAAAGATTACATTGACATTTTTTGTGTGAATATTTACATAAAATATAATTTATTTATTAGTTTATTTTCAACGTGTTTGTAACGTTTTTGTTCTTCGTCACTATTTTCTACACAAAATTTCACTAAAATGTATTTTCGGAATAACCTCCATCTATGGCCTTTTTTGCATGAATTATTAAGTTGATAATTATACAGCCCGAGCAGTAAAATGTATTTTCTTTGCACTGAAACGGCTGGAAGATTAAAAGTGGGATTAATTATTTAGTTAATTATGAATAGGAAGTTAAACTCTAATAAAGAGTTGTTTTTTGCTACAACTTGACATTTGTAATAGTGAATAAATTTTTTATGGTTAGTAAACAACTTATAAAAGTTCTTCGCGCCATTCTATCCAATAGCATAATATAACGGAGTATATCTATGTTTGGCAACTGCAAAATACCAAAATAATTTCATAATTATGTATTTTTTGACCTTAATCTTTCGTCAATTTCAAATTATTGCAGTCCGGGATGCGAACACAAAATTGTCGCTCTTTCCAAAATATCCCCACGTTTTTCAATTTATAGGGTAAATAATAATAATTTGATATGATAAATTGCAAGAGTTTGAAATATTGGTACACTTTTTGAAAAAATTTCTTTTAACCTGGGATTGTTTTTATTTAAAAGTGTTAAACCTTGGCTATAAATTTTGATAACAAATGTGCACTAGTTGAAATACAATACGTTTTATCTAGATAGTGTGATTTAGAAGCCGCACTTCATAAAATCCTGTCTCGAATAATATATGAAGGCAACGGTATATCACAAATATGTGTTTAAAAATGTCAGCAGAGATTCCTAGAGCACATTCTACTACAAAGGAGGTTTTCACCCGCAAACAATAAATACTTTTCTATAGAAAATCTTGGGGTTGAATGTTTCAACTTCTTATTTTCTTTTCTATCACAAAAACAAAATTACTATATATTGATTCTAGTTTTTTAAATTTCGGACTTTTAGCTGAACTTGACTTTTTGGTCACAAACTGTGTGGGATCTAACGTAAACGATTACTAACACTTATTTACTGTGAGTGCAAATCTCGCATACGCCAAAAAGGATAATCGTAAAGGAGAAATGCAAAAACTGTCTTTTTTATTTTAAGATATATTTTTCGGCTTAAATTTGCTCCAGGTTAAATCAAGGAACATAAAGGTGCTAAGTATTGCCATTTAAATTAGAAGAGAACTAATAAAACCAGTAAGAAAATGAATAAATTTTATGAGCTTTTTAGTACTCTTAACAAAATTATTTCAGCTTGTTGCACTTGATAAACTTAAAATTGCGAATAAACCTTAAGGCAAAAGTACATAGATATGTACAGAAGAAACGAAGGATTAAAAAGCCAACGTTATAAAATTTTATTATGGTTTTGCAAGTGCAGATATATGGTTAAGCGTGTTTGAAAATTTAACTATAAAATGGAAGTAATACACCAAACGACATGTACTGGGGTCCATAGTAAAATAAAAATGAATTTAATTGGAATAATGATTACGTCGAAAACTGTTTCATCCGTTTGCAAAAAGTATTACCCAATGAAATGCAGCGTTTTTCATTTGAATTCGTTCCGAGGCTAGTGCACTCCAGAACAGGTTCAAACTTAATTTTTTTTCGTAAAACTTGTTTTGGGTTATTTCCAAAATTCAAAAGTTCCTGACAATAGGTTGAAGAGCCGAACAAAAAGAAATTTTTTTAGCTTAGGATAATAGCTGGCATTTTAAAATTCTAGCCTCACTTAAATTTATTTCAAAAATATAAAGTAATTGTGTATTGGCAATTTTTTACTGAAATAACGAACTTGAATTCTAAGATAAAATTTAATGACTTCAGAGGTAATTAAATTGGGATCTGCTGCGTCCTTTTCGATTTCGACTATGAACTACCAAATAATTGTTCGGATCCTTCCGGATCAGAATGTTTGAGTTTCTGATTAGCTTCAAGTCGAAGAAATTTCAATAAAATTAGGCTCTTTTTTCATCAAATATCAATTTGACTGTAGAATTTGGGTTTCTTTATCGAAAGATTATAATTTTATGAGACAGTGACATATTAAAATACAGTATCAATAAAAAATAAAATTAATTGTATAATAAAAGTGATGATTTAATATTTAAAGTTGTACAGAGTGTTTAATCTTTGACCGTTACAAGTTCTTTAAATTTTTCTCGACTCATGGAACCATTTGAATTTAGAAATGCACAAACGAGTTTATAACGATTGGTATTGTGTAGGATGGTGATGTGTAAACCTGCATGTATTGTAAATATCGATTGGTGTGGGTGGTCTTTTTGTTTCTTTTATCTTATTTTAAAGTATTTAATTCAATATTGGCAGCTCAAAATTTACTTTTTAACCACTGTTTGTATCGTGCGGTGTTATTTTACGCCAAATCAAATTTTCACACCGCTCACGCATTTACAAACAGAAAGTTTATAAATAAAGATATAATATTCCACCTATATTTTATTAAATATTTTGTTATATTCATTCAAATTAGATTTACACGTTAATTATATGTAGGGAGATTTGTTTTCGTTGTAACAATATAATATACAATTATATTTTTTTACTTCCAAAATAAATCAAATCAATTTTGTCTCTACAATTCCAACTGTTTTCGAGTGGCTAACACTTAATAAAACTATTGTAACACTAACTATAGCACCTTTGGAAAGCTTTTTTCTCAACTTTTTTCTAACAGCCTAAACTTTTATACTGTGGGAAAGCAAAAACTGTCCTGCAAGTGATAAGAATTATGCCAACTTGGAAACGCTCGAAATACTTTTTATATTACTTTTTGTTAATAATTTTTTCATTTGGAGAAATTTATAAAATTCTTATAACTACAGAATAATCTACACGGAGAAAAATTTATTTTTCCTACTTAACGTCTTAAACTTTCAAAACTTTTTTGGCACCTCGGAGAAAACAATTTTTTTCTTAATTACATTTTAATAAATTATTTTGCCTTGGATACTAAAGTAAGTTTGGCGTAAGCTGTTAAGTGCAAACAGCTTTTTTTCTACACAATTTAAGTTTCTACTTTTTTTTTACTTAATCTGTTTTATTAATTTTCTCAGAAATGGTGAAAGTAAAATTTTAGATTTTCTAATATTTCTGATTGCTCAACTGCAACAATAACAGGAAATATTTCCTGTACAATTTTATTTTGGACGAATAGGTCCCATTTGAAAGTAAATTGTTTTTCCTAAAAATGAGAAAAACCCGGCCAAGTATTGGTTTTTCTTAATTTCCGCTTTATTTTTGGACATCTTCATTTCGAAAAGCTTCCAAGCTTATTGGAAGCTTTGAGCTCGACGAAAAATTGTATATCACAAGCAGATTTGAAATTTTTCTGTACAAAATGGAAAGTAATTAATTTGCAAATTGGAACAAAATTGCATTTGCTTGATGGAAATCTCGATAACCCCGCAGTGTGTTAAATAAGATTTTTTGTTGTGTAGCTATTTGATATTATAATTTGCACAAGCGGTAATAGCTCACTAACAACGCCGTTGAAGAAATATTTTGAAGTATCACATTTCCCCTTTTTATTTGCTTATAAAAAGAAGTGTTGTACTTACAGTATGCATTTGATTTTTTTCCCGAGCTTTTTATGAAAGCCTGACAAGTACACAATATGGCTTGGCATTATATAGCACTGCAAATATAAGCTACTTGATGCATTTTTGTTTGAAGTTCGAGTCAAGTGTAAAAGCTTTCGTTGTTTAGTGCGGAATATACAACAGTAAAGTGATGTATCTGAGAGTTTAACACGTCGTGTCACAAGTAGACACTTCAATGAAAGCTTTCATAACTTGCTCGTTTCTTCCAACTTTTACAATACTTAATAATATAAGTTTTAGCCAAAAATTTAAATGCCCAAAATATTGGGCGACCTACTTACGGCCAATTTTCCATTCATTAACTCACATGTGGAGGGGTATGTGGAAAAAAATTAATTTGATCTAATGACAAGTATAGGAATTAAACAAAGTTAAATTGAAATTACGTGGATAATGTGGGTTTTGCCAAGAAAGGGTGCCACCTTAGTTAAATTTACAAGCGATAGAGTTCTAATTACACGGAAAATTGGTTTGGGGTGTGCAAAGAAAAGTTTTAAAATCCGAAAAGTATAATAAGTACAAAGAAAAATATTATTAATGATATTTCTAGGCGGTGTCAATAGACTTAAAAATTCTTTCGTAAGATTGACCTTCGTATGAATGAATAAAGGATGCTTCGAGCAAGATTCTCTGCCTACACTTTGGTGTAAATCAAGGTTGATTACCTAACTTTAATTCCGTTTATTTTATTACAAATTAGATACATTTCGTCCTACGTTGTTTAGTGGCAACAAAAAAGTTGTTACAAATTTATATTTTGTTAAGGGAGCTTTTAAAGTTTATCCTAATTATTTGTGAGCACTCACTTAATATTTCTACAGACTTTAATACAAACTAATGCACCTACATACATCATATTACACACATTCACTGAAAGCAACATGTATAATATATTCAGTAAATAAATACATGGAAATTTATTATTAATTTTCCACGTATCACAGTGCTAAAAGCAGTGCTTATTATTTAAGGACTATTTCGGTAATTTTAACAAACTTGCAACAAACTGCAAACCCACGAAATTTCCGAACAGCGGTTTTTAATTTTAATGCAAAATATCTTAATTACTTGATTTTCTCGAAAACTAAAGCAATAAAATTGTAATAGAAATACAAGTCAGATAAAAGATTTAGCAAGCATTTAAACAAATTGAAATACGAGGTTTATTTGGTACCAAATGTCATTTCATCCCTTAAAACTTCTAATTTGTTGTTAAGATTCGAGAGAAACGTGATACAAATAACAGTTGGTTTTAATGTAATTAACGATTTTCCTGGTTTCAATCTCAATTTTTCAATTTATTCTAAAAAACCTAAAATAGCACTGCATTGGTTTAATGGCTTTAACTTTCTCTAAGGTTTGGTTTACATGTGTATGTATTAAAACTAAGAGCAAGAAGGTATAAAAGTGATTCGACAACTGCGTAACGTAAAATGAAAGCGATTTAAGCATATAAAAAAGCCCACACGAGTCACTTTTTTGTGACAATCATAAAAAAAGCTTGGGTTTCAGTTTTATAGGCAGTGGTTTATGCATTTAAATATGAATTATTATCTCAGGAACATTTTATTCAGTTTTGTAGTCCTTTAAATTCATCGTAATTGACATGTAATCCAAAATCAACCTTCTAATATATCGAAATATTTATTAAATCTTCAAATTAAATTTCAAAACATCAAATTATTTCAATGAAAATTAAAAATATGCAAAGCAAAAAACATTAAATTAATCAATTTTTATAATTTTTAATAAATTAATTACAATTATTTAAATATTCCGTGGAACACTTGAAACAACAATTAAAAAACTGTCGATGGAGAGTTAAGGATGGGGTGTCCTGAAATATGGTGGCCGTTCCACCTCCATTTTCTCCGTTTAGGTTAGTATTCCATCGACAGCTTTTCGATTTTTTCATTTTTATTTGTATTTGTTTTCGTTTTATCAATTTTTTTCATTGTTACCTTTGTTTTCACCAAGATTCCAATAATCAACTGTGTTAACATAATAATTGTAACACAGTAATTTAATTTAACAATAATTATAATTGATATCCACAAACCCCGAAAAAGAGAAGTACAAAACATTAATTTGATACCGTGAAAAGCAAAGGTCAGTAAAAACTAGTCAAAACTAGTATTAATTAACGGCACTCACCAAAACTAATTTTAATGACTGCCCTTATAGTTAATACATATTACTAACTTTAAATAATACTAGTTTTAACTTAGTTTTGTTTTCAATTAGTTTTGACTAATTAATTCCAGTTTTTGTTATCTTGGGTTTCGGATTTCTCTGCTTAAGCTGAATTTCACCCTACGATTTTGCACCGTCAATTCCGTACTAGGGAATCATTTCATCCAGCGATAATGTTACCTGGTGTCAGCAGGTAGACAAAAAACACCATAATTTTAATCTATAAAGCAGATATATTTCTAAATAAGCCAAATCGCGATCACGAAACTGTATTAAGATTTTAAAAATTTTCGAATATTTTGAAACTCAAAAATTCTGTTTATTGTAAATTTTATAAAAATCTTGTATGTATATTATAATTTACGTTGATAATAATTATATTTCTTTTCTTTTCTTTTCAGGTAAGTTCGTTAGACTTCTCAAATGAATGTGAAAGCAGCCTGAAAAAGAACGGTAAATTTTATTATTTAATACGAAACTGTTAAATTACTGATTACAGTAATTTCAAAGTTGAGGACTAAAAGAATAAATTTTTATTTCAAATGGAGAACCACTAAAATGTCACTTGCACTCTAATGCTGGAGTTTTATAGTGTACACTTGATCAAAATATAATTTCAAAAATTTTTTCTGGTTTCGAGGTAAATTGTATTAAATTGACATCCAATAATGCAAAAACTTGATTTCCTACTAATGATGTTAACGCGATTTAGCACTTTATATTTCAATAACAGTCAAATTAATTACGATGGTTATTTTTGAATTATTTTTTGAAATTGATATTTTCCGAAGTTAATCTAATATCGGAAGGTTCACGTAATTTTTATACAAGCACGGGGACCTTCATTAAAGACTTAAGTTTAAGTTTTCTAGACTAGATCATGAATAAGACCGAAACATGTCGCTTTTTTGATTATTCTGATTTGACGTTGAAAATAATATCGATAAACGTAAGCTTTTAATGAAATTTTTAAACTGAAAAAGTATGTAGGAGTAAAAAGTAGAATAAAATAAAAGATAGAAATCGGTAATCCACAACAACACATGGATGAACAACAAACTAAAAGTGTCAAATACTGGTTAACTCCGTCGTCGCCAGCCGGAAATTTGAGGAAATGGGTATATTTCAAAATATAGAGATGGCCGAAAATTTAAAAATAATGTTATCTACAATTCAAATAAACTTACCGCTGTCAAATGCATTATTTTAATTGTTTGTTTGTTAGTTATTTTAATTTTTAACATATTAATTATTATTACTTATGTAATGTTACAGTGACGGTTCGTGACTTGCTTCTATGAAAGAGCACAAAATTTAAAATAGGAAAACTATGCTGCATTTACCATAATATTTTTTTAAATTATATTAAAAAATAATAAATGTATATTATTCAAAACTAAGTTCATTTTGAAACACAAATTTATTTAACAAGTTAATATAAATAACGAAACATGAACAAAATAATTTTAAACAAACAAGATTACATTGTTAACTAAATGGGTTTCATCAAGCAAACCCATCGGCAGGGTTTTGATTTTTTATCTTGCTGTTGTAAATATATTTGCTTTATTTTTGAAATTTGAATATTATGATGAAGGCGTAAACTACAAACTTTTTTTGAAGTGATTATTTTGAGATAATGATTGTTTTGTGTTTTAGGATGTAAGAGCACGTGACCTTATGCTGCACGTAATATGTATTTTTCAAATTCGGCTATTAGACCGCTTTTACACTTTCTTTGGAAAGCATTCCATAAGATATATTGTTTTTAAAATGTTTCGTGATCATTAAAAGCATATTAAGAAGATTTGTAGGTAATTTTGTAACAGCATGTAGATTAAGACAAGAACCAAAACGACAATAGTGTTTTCAAAACATGGTTGTGTGTAGGTTTCCACCACACCATCAAACGAAATTTGATAATTTATTTTCTTTCACCTTGCGATACCTGTTGTATTTTTTATGTAGAAATAAATTTAGGAATTTATTTACTTGTAGGAACCTTAAAACTTGATACTTTTACTGAGACTTTTCTTTGATTGCTTTCATTTGCTTTAGTATACTAAATCACAGCTTGGAAAGTAATAAAACTACATTTTTATTAACCTCACCTAGGTGATAATGTTGAATTTGGTTTTGTACCTCAAGGAACTGTCTGAAATATTTTTTCAAGTCTACGGATAAGCAATAGTTCTGTTTATCATTAACTTTGCAAATGGAAAATATGTAATTTTTATTAGATTTATTGGCAGAAATATGGACTTTCCAAGTCCTAAAATTTACGGAAGATGCTTAGTAAAACTTGGGTAAACCACAAGATAACCGATTTATAAGTTTTTCAATTACTTCTTCAAAGTTACATGTTCAAAACTTATATATTTCAACTATCAATCTATTGCATACTAAACACATTACATTTTCTATTTTATCAGTATGGGTGACTGCATCCGTGTTAAACCACAAAACTTTTTGAAATTAAAAAAAATATTATAATATAAAACATTTAAATTTACATAATGCAGCTCCAAGTTGGTTGGTTTTGAAAGTGGAGATAGTGGTTTATATGAAAACTAGAGAAAATATCGACCCCGATGCGTAAGCATATAAAACCTTAACCCGGACAATCAAATTTAAGGAAAACAAAATTTGGAAAATACTTCACGGTTCTTAGTTCACTGCAAAATGAGAAAAGCTTTTAGGAACGTTATTTTATCTTTTATCTTCCTACTTTTGGAATTGCAGACTACATATTATATCGGAATATAAGAACTTAAAGTTTTTAAGTCTCCCAAGTTTCTGATAAGAATCGAAAATTTCCTAATATCTGTACCACTATTTTTGCAATAAATAGAGATTTTAAAAATTTAATTTTCTTGGAATAATTTATTTAAATGAAACTGATCCGATATAAATTTAATTATTTCAATTATTTAAAAATTCTTTTTTTGATATATTCAATAATTATCCTTAATGAACGTCATTAATTTACATTTAAAATGTAAATTACTCTATCTGAATATACTAATAGTATGTAAAAACTGCAATTAATGGGTATACCGTTGAATGTTCTAATTTGTGATTAAATTTAATGCACAAGTTTAATCTTTTAGCCAAAAATTAATATTTTAGTGTAATTGAATTAGTTAGATAAGTATTAAGTTTCTTTGGTGGTTTTTGTTTATTTCTTTTTTGCCGTAGTTATTTTAATTATTTGAACAAAAGGTTCTCGAGTACAGTTCTTCTAATTAAAATAGAGATTTTATTATGCGCTAGTCTCATTTGAAACAGATCAAGTTTAACAGACATTCACTGTAAATAACATTTATTTAAGATAATCAGATTACCGGATAAGCATTGTTTGCTATCTAACCCATTACGTACTTGTGGAAAAATAATTATATATAGTCAAGCGTTTACGTTCAATTTTATAATTCAATAGTACTCACCTAACTAATTAGTTAACAAGTACCCACCTACACGGTATAGAAATGTTTCGATTTATGGATTCCATATTATTAGGTGTTTTGCATTATTGAAAATTATAAAATTTTCAGGATAGGTTTTATTTTGCATTTTAAACATAAAACATTAAACTTTATTGATGCTATTGGCATTTTATGTAATTTTGAATAATCATATTAGCAAGGTTTTGAAAAACCGCATACACAAAAACTGAAATGTTTGTATTTTTGAAATTTCGTTTTGTACTAAACTGGAAACGTGTTATTTATTTCGTTTAAGCTTATACTAGCTGAGTTTTATTCCCCAGGAGGTTGTAGAAGGAACTGGAGACCATTTAGCTCGAATTGTACAGAGAGCTTGAATGATACACTAGATGTGCTTTCTGCAGCCAATCTTTAGAGATAATTGCAATGGTGCCCTGTTTCACACGAACGCGATTGTTTATTCGGTTTCTTCAAATTGATTCTACAAATTACCGGAAAGCTTTCATTTCAAATCAAAAACAAACTTTATTTTTTTATACGAAATAGCTTTTCGGCCGATTTTATTCCTACAAAGCAAAATTTGAACACAATGTAATTTTTTATTCCAAGTATTTCTCCATAGTTATACTTCTGTAGACTGGATCTAAATGATTTTTGAATTTTTTCAGTGAAATGTAATTTCTCTGCAGTGATTTTGATTAATTTTACGTTTGAAGTAGCGGGAAGACGGGGAGGGAATAGGTGCGGAGATACACCCGTTTAAATTAAAAATATACCGAGAGATCGGTTTAATAAATAATGGAATGATCAAATAATTTTGGTTTTTGGCAATTTTACACGCGGTGAAACAATAAGGTAAAATTTGCGTTGTAAATCACAGTTATACGGAACGTTTTGATATTAAATCGTTTATTGTTTTTGGGATTCATGGTTGATTTTTATCTACCAACTTAAATGTCGTACGATTTTTATGACTGCCAACTACAAAACTGAAAATTTAAAGCACATCAAAGTTTTTCCCATCGTATCCAGAAAGCTGTATTGATTCAATTTACCAACTTTATATCGAACCGGATGCATCCGTAATTACATTTCAAGTAACTAATTCAAAAGTTGCTATAAAAGTTTAATGCATTGATTGGTTCAGTATTAATGGACAATACCCATGTATGGAGTCAACATTAGCGATTAAATTAATAATGTTGTATTCTAATTAAATTTTTTCTTATCTAGTTAAATTTTTCCTACATGCTCGGTTAGATCATTTCAATGGAACCAATTAAACTGTATTGATCAAAATAAAATAAGTAATTTATCTTATAATTTATTTACGTCGCATAAATTCGTGCTTTCAGTCCATTTATGTATTTGAGAGAAAAGCTCTCCAACACGTGGATTTTTATATTTAAAAGGACGCTTTTTGAATGCCAAAATGTTTTCACACTTCCGGTATTCGAGAGATGGGTATTGTAAACTTTTTTTTTAATTGAATAAATAGGTCATTAGGGTATCATTGAAAACCTTTCTTTTCTCTTCTTTCAGTGCTTACGTTACGTGAGCACATTTTCAAGAAAACATCAGATTTAAATTTTTTTATATAAAAGTACAATAGAATTTCGATACAATTAAAAACCACATCACAAGTTTGCAAACAAAACAACAAATCAAGTATTCGATAGCTAAATTTTATTCAAAAAAGTATTTCCCCAGAATTTGAATGTCAACTAACTACCTACATACTGTATATCCCCTATCTATAGGGAAAAAAATTAAGATTGCAATGCCGGCGCTGTAAGAATCGTTAATGTTAATATACAGAGACCGGAGTATATGCAACTTAAAATGGTCGAAATATGCATTATAAATGCTAAAAATATGCAACAAAATCGGCAAAAAGTGCCATAATATGCAACATCAAATTTCAATAAATACTACTAAATAACGTCATTTTTTCAATTCTACTATTTTCTACTACTATTAGTAGTTTTAGGGTAGGCATTGCCAACCCAAAATTTTATTTGTTGGCTTCGCCAAATTTAAATTCTAAATTATCAGAGCTTTATCAGAACAAGTTCTTCTGATAAAGAAGCTTTTTATTTTTTTTAGAAACGTTATAAAATATGCCCAAATATGCAAATGCATATAATCCGGTCTCTATTGATATACACAATTTTTTAGATTTGAATTAGATTGAAAATAAACAACCAAGTGCTACAAAAATTAAGATTTAGATGTAAATTCAGATCAGTACAGTGTTTGACAGTGTTTTTATTTTTAATTAAAATTTTAATCCACATTTTTTTTCTGTCAACAATGTGGTCTACAAGTTCCCTTTATTATTATTATTACATGATGAAAATATTTATAATTATGAGCTTTAATAATATTTAATAATGATGCAAAATTAATTGAATAAATTACATAACTGTACGTTTTCTAAAATCCGAAGTCGAATTGAAATGATTAATCTAGTTTTTCTTGTTACTTACACGTTGTTTAAATATCGTGCTTCGATCTCACGCAAAAAAGTTGTGCAATTTATTCAATAATTGAATATTTAAATTTTATTAAAGCTCACCAATAATAAATATTTACTGATTTTAGTTTCAACATAAACTTTGCGTTTTCTGGCATCGGGAAAACGATGAAAACTAATTTTTTGGGTTTCTTTTTGCTAAGTCGACAAGTACACTAGTTCTAAACTAATACCTGCTTTGACAACCTCCTATATCGGAAGTTTTAGTTAATCATTAAAAGGGAATAATATCGATCGTATAAGCAGGGACTATTTTTAACTGGGTTGCACCCTAGGCTCCAGCAAATTTTCGGGTCCCTGATATTCCAGTGTAACTAATAGCATCGAAGGCCCAATTTTTGGGTTATTTCATCATAATTTGACTTTTTCGGACCTCTCTGGCCATTAGACCAGGCATGTGCCTAATGCGGCTAATGGTAAAATAGGCCCTGTTAAGAGGTTAAGTAGTCAGAGGTGGCCAACTTTTTTTTCGCGATCTACCTATTAAAATCTTAATATAATATAATATTGATATTATATTGACATATCAGGGTTTTCACTAAATTTTCCAAATCAAATTCCCTGGCTTTTCCAGGTTTTCCCTAACAAAGATTAAAACATTTCCTGACATTCGATAAATCAGAAGGTAAAAATGTAAAAAAAATTTTGATTTCAATAAAATTAAATTAAAATTTATAATGTTTACTGGGGTTCACCACTGGGGTGAATGTACAATTTACTGTTTATTCATGGACCAATAAGTATTAGTTCTTCAGTACTAAAAAGTTACTTAGTAGCCAATGCTAGGATCCTTCATTATGAGCGTCGTATTTGGAAGTCGCAGTTTTGAGAAAAAGAGGGAAGGAAGTGGAAAAGAAAAAATTGATAAGCAGGGCCTATTATTTTGGACCCCTGATATTTGAGTGTAACCAATAGTATCGAATGCTCAATTGTTGGCTTATTTTATCCGAGTTTGATTTTTATTTTACGATTTTGTGTTCTCTCTTTTCGGGCCTCTCTGGCCATTGGGCTCTAGGTACGTGCCTAATGCGCCTAATGGTAAAATAGGCCCTGTGTAGCAGATATTAGTTGTAAATTACTGAAATACTTTGGTAAGTGTATTTAATATTAGCTCTTTGCTTATATTTTCATGAAGATAGCATAATATTGTTCTTTCAAATTACGGTTTTGAAGGAATTTTGATTTTGGAAAAAAATTAACACGTTATCGTCTAGGCCAGGCATCGGCAACCTTTTTTGGCTCCAGGTCAAAGGATAGTTCGAATCAATATGTATTTTAATACATCCATATTTTCAGTCCACACATCTAAATTATAATTTATTTGTAGAACTCAAGTGGATTACTTGAAATTATCAAATGGGTCACTTTAGAGGTTGGAGGTTGCTGACGTCTGGTCTAGGCTGTAAACAGCTATTTATTATTTATTTAAGTTTGTCGCAAGTTTGCAACGCTAATTACGTGTTTCCTCATTTTGTATTTTTGTTTATATTGAAAACTTCAAAGCATTCCCAATGTTTACCAATTGCAACAGCTTCAAAATTGAATTTTGAAATCTAGAATTTTGATGAAAACGTCAAGGACCGGTGATGAATAATTAATCGTAAAAATAAAACTTTTTATATTTTATGCATTAGTACAACTGACGACGTCACAAAGGTTGTTTTCATCTTTTTTGGTAATGGTGTGTAGAATGAGCTTAACATTAATTTAAAAACATTTTAATAAATTAATTTTTAATTACCTCTTTAAATGTAAAAAGTAAAAGTAAATATTCGATTAAAGCGGTCTGGGCGCGGCCCACTGGGCCAGACCAACTAGCACCTCCATAATACGAAAAAGGGTTTTATTTTTATTTTATCAGAATTTGCGTATTCGAATACGCGAAATTAGATTAATTAAATTTAAATACCAAAAATATTTGGTGAAGTGTCGTCGCAGGTAGAACTGGAAATTTATTAAATTTCTTATGGAATCGTTAAAATACGTTAAAGTGTCTGACGTAATATTAAAGTTCTTTTTTATGAAATCGTTACTTTGTTATGTAATGCAGAAGCCGAAACTGCTGGTGAACATAACAATAACATGTGAGATCGAAATCAAATGTTGTATCTACCAGGTGTTGCAACAATAAAGGCAAGAACATTCAGACCATCGGTGGTTAGGAGAACATAAATTGATCGAATAGAAGAAATTAGAACAAATTTACTGTTCAAATAAGAATTTTAGGACAAGAATTTCCAGTAAAGTTTATATCTCGAGTATAACAAGCAAACTTCAGGCTTCTTCAGGTGCGAGATGGAATAGAGTAGTTAAATAAATAGAGTAATTTAATGCTCTCCAAAGATCACGCGGGTCAAGGAATAACAACAAAGTTTTGAATTAGTCAATTAGAGAACATGCTGTAATTATCCATTACATTTCCTTAACACGTAACTTGGGATATTTAACTGTAATAAAAAATATTTATAATTACTCTGTTTTGCATAAAAGTTTTTGCAATTAAGTTTAAATTGCGGCGCTAAAAATAAAATTTACATTGTAGATTTGCAAATGGGAAGTTTTGATTTTGAAATAGTGACAGATTTAACTGTATCAAGAATAAAGTATGTGCTCTATTTGGTTCGTGGTAATGTCGAATCTGCTAACATCCATTACTAACTGTTCGAATAATTGCAGGGTGTAGCTTGTATAAAAAGTGGAAAGCTGTCAAGCAATTTTTTTTCTTCTCGATCCAATTTTATGGGCAACTTTTTACCGTATTTTACTCTATTGTTATATTTTCTCGTCTTAATTTTACGTTTATCTAAACTTTTAAAATTATCTTTCCCATTTCATTAAAAATTTGGGGCAGGCAATAGGAGCAACATATACGGGCGGCATGTTACACATAACCACACAAACACAACAGACTATTGGAATCTTAAAATATCTTTTTATAATTTACAATTATATTTGACAGAGCTGTGTCGCGTTTGAAATTAATAACCCCGTTTGAACAATTTATCTTTAAATGTCAACTGATTGGATGTGTATGGAATACTTCATATAGAAATAATTGAAATTTTATACATTCCGTCTATCAAATCATATCTTGAAATGAAAAATTCTAGTATGTTTTTATATATTAACGTTTTCTATAACGGTATTCATTCTGCCTCATTTTTGCCGTCTGTTTCCTGTATATTTTTAATGGTAGCAAGTTTCCTAATAAGTTCATCGCAATTGATGGCTATGCTACCACAAATCTTTTATAAAACATTTTTTTGTGTTTACTTGGAAGTTTATTGTTTTATTCTAGAATGAAAAAGCAATTAATTACAATTACTTTTCAAGTAATTAACCGAACGAAACATTTCTAAATTGCAAACAGATAATATACCGCCTCGCTTGGAATGGGAGGTCATTTATATCCACAAATTTTGAAGCTTTTTGACTTCATGCAAAGAGCATGCATTTTACGCTAATTATTCATAAAAGCAATTCTATCTAGTAAACTTAACATTCAATAAAGAACCAATATGGAAATCGTAAATCCTGACAAATTTTTCTCTAATGCAAAACATTTGCTTCCGCAGACAAGGTTCGTATTATGTTTACGGATATTTGTTTTGAAACAAAAAACTTTAAAGAAAATTTTCGATTTAATGATTTGTCCCCTAAAATCTAAATTTACAACTAAAACTAAAATCGAACTTCCTACACAAAGTGCTTTCGGAACAATTGGACGTAGGTATGAAAAAGAACTCACAAACAATGAGGTTAAACGTTTTTCAAAGCTTTTTTATTTTTGAAACTAACGCAGGTAAAGTTAAACATATTTTTTATCTTTGTTGAAAACAGTACCTCCCGTTCTCCAAAAGTTTTTAACCTTTTTCATATTTTCAATTAGTTAAAATTACTTTTTTAAATGTTGCTATTAAAACTTCACAAATGGTTATTTTCTGTACTCTTTTTGTGTACTACCTACATGCTTATTTCGTTTTGTAAATTGGATTTTACTCAAACGGGCTTATTTTTTTAGAGGTTCAAAGCAAAAACATAGTTAAGAAGCTTTGGCCCTTTTGGCACACGAATAATAGCATTTTATATTGAGGTATGGTTCCCTCCAATAATGTCAAACAATCACAATTTGCTCTGTAGATTTTAGATTTCTGAAGATTTTACTTGTTTTAAGCCTTTTCCGATGTCCTAACCTGAAAGGGTCGAACTGATGTTACAAAGAAATAAAAATTTTAATCTTGTAGTAATAAGATGTTTTCAGGACTACCGATTTCAAATCTGGAATAAGATTTGAACGTTTCATTACTACTTTGATCGTTAAAGCTTCTTATGTACTAAAGTATTGAATTGTTATGGAAAAAGTATACAATTTATTCCTTGACAAATCGTTGATGAAAGTGAATTTTATACCTTGTTCGATGCGGAATCAAAGTTTTTCAACAGATGCTTCTATTTACACGGAAAGTGTAGCACTTATTTCCGTTAAAATTTTCGTAGAACTGTGGACACTGCGCTTTTTGTTGATCGTAGATGGCATGCACGAATTGGCTGAACTTTACGCTTATCATGATACATGATAATGGTTGGGAAACAATTTTGAAAAGAGGATTACGAGTAATATTAAAAAAAATTAAGTCAAAAAGAGTTTAAATTGAAAATCCAAGTACTATTAAAAGTAATAATAAAGCTACACATTATATTATTAAATTACATCATCTGCGGTTAACCAAATAAAATACTTTGGTTTATGAATGAAGAATCAATCAATTAAAGTACAAACTACTTAAAAAATTCTGATGTGATCATACAGATGACGTTATCAAAACCCGAATTTTATCTTCTCGATTTAAACGAAATAATTCATTTTAATTGAAAAATTAAAACTAATAAATAATGTAAACGATAAGCATATTCTGGACCAGTGTTTTTAAAGCAAAATTGATCTATAATTCGTGAATAATAAATTTAATCTTTTTTTTAATGAAACCAACAAAATCAGATAAAATTTAGATTAAATTAAACATAAAATAAAATGTCGCTTTACTATTACTTGAAACATTTTATTAAAAACTGTTCTCACTCGCCCACAATCTTGACTTCTTGAATTTTATGATAAAAGACCATTTTGTAATAGTAAAAAAAATTACGGTGAAATCTCTTATAAGAGTCATCCAGATGGAAGGATATATTTATTTGAACTTTCACAATATGATTTGTATAAAAAAAATATATGAATTTTAAATTACATAATAAAATTACAATTTGAAAAAGAAATCAAATAATGTAGATTGCATTTTGTCTTGCCTTTCAAATATCGAATTAGAGTAATAAGCCTCTATATTGGCAGCAAGTTCCTAAGCTTTCCGTTCCTAAGTCGTCGTTATTCTTTCTCTGAGATTTCTCGCTGTAGTTAAAGTATCTTGTGGTTTCTTATTGAACAATTTGGTAATACAGCATCATCTGTTTATTCGACTACCTGCGACTATAGAGCACCGAAAGTAATATTTTCCGGTAAAAACTAGAGTATTTAATAATTAAATATCAATTCCATGTTAAAAGTTCTAGCATGAGTTAGCGATATTACAACAAATTGGTATGATTAATGATATCCTTTAAAGAATTTTTTTTTTAATTTTGCCTACGATTTCTGCAGCGTTTCTTATATGAAGTCGCAGTGAACGTTTTAAAATAATTTTAAATAATTAATAAAAACCTGAATAAAATAATAATTCAATAAATTACATTTTAATTAACTAAATTTGTCATTAACAATTAATTATTATATGTTATGTAAATATTTAATAAACGTATCGACCTACGTCACATGTTCAAAATTAAAATTTTAATTTTACATTAGGTACATTAGTACACCAATAATAATTATTGGATGTAGAAAGTAATTAAATTTATTTTTACAAAACTTAATTAACAAATTGATTTATGTGCTGCTTATGGCTAACTTTTTCTGCAATTTTCATATAACAAGCGATATACTGTGTTGGCTTAATCGCTATTCACATTGTGTGAAATAAATTCTGACACATTTTTTTTATTGGGTGTCAACCCATTTTGAACACTTCAATATGATCGTTTATGATAAAATCATCTTGGATAAGTTCGAACTTTTGAAATACCTTACACGATCAGATTAGTCTAAAAATTGAAGAATTTGTGAAAATGCCTGAATCTATGTTCTCTGAAGGCTCTTTTACCTTGTTTGTTTTTGTATTTATTGGTTTATTTGTATTTTATAGGATACTCTCAATATTGAATAATAATAATAACTTTTCAGTTCTGCCTTAATTTTTATCTGTGGATTAAAATTGTAAACCATCTCAAATTTCAGTTCGGTGTTCGAATTTGAGCAATAATGTATATTAGAAAGTTTCTTCGCATTTAAATTTTAATTGTGCTAAACTAAACCCAAACTATTATGTTACAATCAGCTTTGGTGCTTTCAATCTATTTAAACAGAATTTAAGTTGATATTCCACAGCAGTGGCTTGTTATTATCACTGGGGAGTTTCAGAACGCCGACAATTCGAACTCCGTACATTAGCGCCGCATTGCCTAGATGAAAGATTGCAGTAGCTTAGAGCGGTTTATGCAGTTTCTTGGAGACGCATAAATGTGACGGCGTACCCACTGAAATCATTCCATCTCAAAGAATGTCTCTGCCGCAAACTATTTCGATTCCGTCACGTCACAGTTTTTACAATGCGAAAACTTTATAACCGGACGATAAATCCAGTTTAAATGTTTTCTGGGTTGGTTTCTTTTTGTGTAACGACGTCCAATTGATACGTACATGGTCCATGCACACTTCAAGTTTCACGACATTTAGTTTTCCTACAATGTGGAACTTATTTTTGGCTAACCGAGCAAACATGTCACGCTTGAAGTTATTTTACGTGCTGTCACTATTTCTACGCCACTTGAAAATATTAATAGTTGTTCCAGTAAACGTGTTGTAAAAACAATACTTAAAAAGCATTATAATTCTAATAATAGCAAATTTAACATTTTTTACGAAGGAACTTGGCTTGAAAACAAACGAAATGATTGATTTTGTTGCCGGTCTCAAAGAGTAAACTCTAATCAAGCTTTAACCAAGCTATGTAAAGAGACGCTTAAAACAATTGACTTGTTTAATAGTTTAATGGTAATTGTAGTTGATCAACTTCTGCAATTTAAACAATGTTTTTCTCAAATAAAATATTTGGCATTCATTAAATTGTTACGAATTTTTCGCTTGTATATTTGTTGTTGCTACTTGAGTAGCTTAAACGAGCTTTAATAAAATTAATGGTTTTGTTGTTTGGGATACAACTAAGAAGTTCGACTACATTTATTCGGTTGCGATAACGATCTGGTGAAATTTAATATCCTCAATTGATTGAAAAAATCAAGCTCAAACTTCCTACAAAAATTATCCCAACTACATTCACGTATGACCGCCCTCCAGGTCAAAAATCAATTTCTAATTCTTAGCAGGACCGTATTTACAATCTGTAGAACCCTAGGCTGAATCTATAGTGAGGCCCCTAAACATCTTAAGTAAATTCAATTAAAAAAAATGCACTAAAAAGTAAAAAATAATTGAAATTTAATATCTGTGATAGCCCCACGATTTTATATAGATATTTTCAAAGAACTTTGAAAGTTTCTCCGGATGTGTGCATCAAAATTTTAAAAAATTTAAAAGCTAGTTTCTCGGGGAGAGCCGTCATCCACGTGAATGCTTTTTTTCGCGATTATAAAAGTTTATGCGCATGTATATCACCCGAATGGGGTACCGGCTACCCTTAATTCAAAATCGCACAATGTTAACAAAAAACGAATTATTATAATTAAAAGAAGTGATTTATTTGATATAATACAAAGTATAATGTTATTCTTATTATTTATTATCAAACAAATTTTGCAAAATGCATGAAAAAGTTTTTGAAAATTCTTCTCCTTTAAAGCCGTTAGTGGACCGGTTTGTGCCATTCATTGTCGCTTTCATCAGGTTCTATTCCATCTTTATCACTAGACACTACATCTTCCTGAACTTCAATTTCTCGGGAAATATGTAAAAATGTCAGAATCATCGTAATTGTTTGCATTATAGCAGGTGGTCCCCAATTGTTATCCTCTTTAACTTCAAATGCCAAATCTTCCTTTTCTTCAATCTCAAAAAGGGCTTAAATATTTCTTCTTGGATCTATTTTTCTTCTTATTCGCGAAAATCCCAAAGTATATTGGTTTTCTTATTTTGCAAAACACTAATAATTACGAAAAAAGCACTGAACACAAATAATTCCGTAAAAACTATGTCGGGTCGGAGTACGTCGTCTTTTTATTAGGGAGCATAAGGGTTAAATTAGAATAGATTAACAATAAAATTTTATTTTTTTGGAGTGACCATTCTAAACTCCACAGTTTTAGTACCTGTTGGGGACCGCTTCCCAAATGAATCTTGGTGAGTCGTTACTTCACTATTCGTCTGCTTGGCGTTTACAGATTTAAGTTTACAAAATGTTTTGTTAATTTTTATTTTGGGATTTATTTAAATCTAGCGTTGATTGACGGATTGATTGATGACTTGATTGATTGATTGAAATGACATGATGTCATTTATTAAAAGTTTGACGAATTAATCAACTATTGGGCAACGAAAATCTACTGAGAAAAACATTAGTTACCCTTATCCATAATTTATTACTTCAGTAATAAAAAAACTTTTCTTACCAAACTACAGTTCGTGCATTTAAAGAAAAATACATTTTTTCACAATTTTAAACAATTCACTAGCTACATCACTGGAGAAAAATGTTGACTAACCTGAATTGCTGTTAAACCTACGAAGTGGACCCTACCTGCAATAATAAAGAAAATTTTTTGTTAGTCATCATTTCAGATCAGATTGGTTTTTGTCATACCTTTTGCACTGAAGTCCTTTTGCCTTATTCCTGTTGACCATGCAGCTTCTCCATCGTCCATAACTCACCAACCCGGACACTTGCACAATTTTTTAACGATTTCGAATGAAAATTTTTTATGAAAAAACACAAGCACAAATTTTTCACTCAAGTATTAAAAAAAAAGATTCGCGATTATTAATAAGCTAGCATCAAGCTTTTTCACAAAGATTCGTACTCGACACATCACACTCCCGTTCGCGAAATACGAATTTCGCGTTCACGCACCACTGTCGATCTTAACTGAAAATTAAAAAAAAATGTTAATTCTTAGTGTCACTGTATATTTTGTAATGAAGGTTATAAATAATAATAAAATGATTTATTTTTATACAAAAGAAAAGGATTCTAATCCAGGAGATTTTTTCATATAAAAATCGATTTTATAGCAAAATGTTTCAAACATTTTTTGTTGTAAATTTCATTCCCTTCATTTTTGTTGCTATACATTTTTCCATTTTGTCGCACCGTTTCTGAGTAACAGCGACTTGAAAAGCACTCGGTAAAATTTTTAATAAAAGTCCCAAATAAAAAATTTTACAAAAATATCGTAAATAATATAAATAAATTTACGTTGATAACATAGGAAAGTCCGAGTTCTTTTGCGAGTCACTGTATGTAAGAAACTGTTTGCTACAAAATTGATTTTTATGACAAAAAATAACTTCAAAGGAAGCCATTTACATTGCTAACATAGAAGTGTACGAATAATTTCTAGAGCCGCTGTATGTTTGGTTGACATGACCTACTTTCAAAAGCAAAAACTTTCAAATTTTGAAGTTTTATTTATTTAAGTGACGCAAAAACGGGAAGGGGAAGATTGTACAATATTGTGCAATATTTGTAAATGAATTAATTTTGAATTTTTGGATCCAATACGCTCAATCTAATAATTTTTGATTTGTTTTACATTGAATTATTCATAAAATCATCCGTTACGTATTTTTTTAAATTTAAAACAAAAAATAAATTCTGTAGAAACATCAACTCTGTTTTGCACACATCTCCAACAATTATGTAGTTGAATCATAACACAAATCACAAATCATAATAATCGACACTTTTACCATTAAAACAACAGTTTCTTGTAGTATTTACATAGAGAAATATAAAAAAAAAGCAAATCCCATGAAAAACAAGTTTCCTTCATGAATTTTCTTTTGTGTGAAGTAAAAATTCAAAGACTTACGTTTTTATCGAATATTCTAGAAGTAAACTGTCCATTGCATTGTGGCGTGTAACAATTATTATTCAATTGTTTTAAAACCGACGCCGCCACTACTTCAACGACAATATAAACCAAAGTTTTATGATCACCGACTTAAACGTTTTAAAAACCACGAAACTTTAAAAAAAATGTCTTCTAATTGATACACTCGATAATTTACCATTAAAACACAACACTTTCATTATTATTCTCCGAAGAAGCAACGCGACGCTTCGACAAGTCGAAACTTGTTAAGCAGAGGTGCCAAAACGGCAACCTAAAGAATTAAATATCTAAAAATTTTTAAAACCAATCAAGTAGTATTAAGTAACTTAACGTTTTGATTTTTTCTGTCAAACTCTACACATCGACACATCGACTTATTATTTTTTCTGCTGTTTTTATTGCTTTTGTTTTTATTTGCGCCCTCTTTTTGACTTTTTATCACTGCTGAGATCACTGAGAGTAAGATTATTTCTGCAGATGGTTGATTTAGTGCACAGGGGATTGTAAATTAATTGTGCTGTGATTTGGATCCCAGGTTAGGCTGTTAAATGTAATTGTTTATAGTAAGTAGCATTTTATTGT
Source organism: Cantharis flavilabris (assembly GCA_949152465.1). Lineage (NCBI taxonomy): Eukaryota > Metazoa > Arthropoda > Insecta > Coleoptera > Cantharidae > Cantharis > Cantharis flavilabris. The sequence goes on along the minus strand of OX424441.1, from coordinate 1,070,556 downwards.
CTTACTCATTTTTTATTTATAATAAATACTAATTACTTACTTCTTATAATGTTGACATGTAACACTAAATAAATAACAAGTAATTAGAAAATTCATATATACAGGGTGAACCCGGATACACTTTACATAACTTAAGTGATGTAAATCTAAAGCATTTTCTTCAATTTCCACTTTCATATGGCCATAGCTCCGAAAATATTGATTTTTCAGTAAAAATTGTTTAGTGCTTTTTTAAAGAGGGTGAAATAATCTACAAACTAGATTTAAACCATATTTTGTTTAAATCAACGGCTTTCGATTTACGCAGTGGCGTAACAAGCAGGTGAGGGACCCGTGTGCGTAGTTGTTAACGAGGGCTCTACTTTTATAAATCACAAAAAAAAAAACAATTTTGTATACCGAACTCGGAATTCTGAAGATTTCCATGCAATTCCAGTGATTTCCAAGAAATTCCTTCCAAATAAAATCGGATATGAAGACGAGTAACTACCCCCCACCCCCCCTATTTAATTTTATTAAAATTTGAAAATGATCCCTTAATTTTTATCTAAAATATATAGATGAGTTTTTCTATTTTTCAATTTTCTGAGATTTCCTTGATTTTCCTAACAGTCTAGATTTCCTAAAATATCCTAGCATTCTCTGTGATTCACTTGTAGCAAGATTTCCAAAAATTCTGAAAATCTTCAGATTTTTAAGAAATTTTTTGGGATATTTTTCAAAGATTTTGTATAATTTTCAATTTCCTCTAATTTTCTACATTTCCTAAGATTGTAAAATTAATGAGATTTTTTGGATTTCTTAACATTTTTCCGGATTTCTTTAAATTTCCCGCTAGTTTTTTCACTAAGTAGAAAAATGATGGAGAAATTGTCATATGCAAAACTAAAAGGAAATCAGCAGAAATTTAAGGAAATCTAGAATATTATAGACTATTCCTTTTTGATTTTTCCATTTCCTGAGATTTCATTGGCTATCAAATTTTCTGGATTTTTCGAAATGTCTTAAGATACCTTAGAATTTTCCATTTCGTAGAATATCCTAAGATTTTCTCGAGTTTTCTGCATTTCTCTCGATTTTCTATTTACTAAAATTTTCTAGAGTTTCCTGAAATTTTCTTGAAATTTCCATGGATTTCTTGAGATTTTCAATATTTCTACAAATTTTCTAAGAATCTGTTTTTTGAGATGTCTTGGAATTTTGCAGAATTTCTTCAAATTACCCACAAAAAAAAATTACCAAAATTAGTACACACAATTTTTCCGTCGATTTCCCCTTAGTTTTGTACTAACTGAAAAACCAAAGGAAAAATCGTGATATACGAAAGTGAAAAGAAATCCAAGCAAATTTTAGGGTATCTTAGTGAAACTTTAGAATACTAGTTTTTCCCAAGGAAATCTTAGGAAAATTCATACATTAATTCTTAAATTTGCTTTTTCAAGTTTCTGAGATTTCTTTGGCTATTGGCTATCCTAAGATTTTCTAGAATATTCTAAATTTCCCATTTTCTAAGATGCGCGCTACATTCTTATCAAAATACATAATATATTTATTCCCCCATCCTATTTATTCCCTAATTTTGTCAGGGAATTTGTCATTTTTAGTGCCAAGTTAAGGAAATTAAATTTTCAGTCAAGGTTAACAATTTAATTTAAAATTTAACATTTTTTTTGTCTTTACATTTTCTGATTTATCGAAATGTCATGGAAAATTTTTATTCATTGTCAGGGAAAATCTGAAAATGTCAGGATTTGATATTGAAAATTTTGTGGGAACATTGAATTATTGATGACAAATGATGCTCACTTTGTTTACCTCAATATTTCATTGTGAATATTAAAACTTAAATTAATTAATTAAAAAAATTAAACAGCACAACTGGGGGCCCTTTTAGTCGGGGGCCCGCGTGCGTCGCACCCCGGTAGTTCCGCCACTGGATTTACGAATTAAAGTAAGTAAAAAAATGTTGAAAAATTCGAGCTTTTTTTAAATTGGTTTTTTCTAAACTCTGTATCTTTTAAACTAAACATTTTAAACAGAATCTCACGGCCCATTTCGGACAGGAAATTTAACGGACTACAACTTTTGAAAAACTAATCTGTTTCAGAGAAAATCAGAAAATAATAAACAAGGCAGCTGCAAAGTGAAAATAAAAATTTGGTGAATTTAATTTTTTGTTTAAATCTGCTTGTTTTATTATTTTCTGATTTTGTGTAAAATAGATTGGTTTTTCAAAAATTTTTACTAGACAAAAGTAGTAGTGCGTTAAACTTGCTATCCGGAATGCGGCCTCAGATTTTTGGAAAATGTTTCGTTTTTGGTTTTGAAAAAACCAAATAAAAAAGCTTGAATTTTTCAACATTTTTTTACTTGTTTTAATTCATAACTCAACCGCCGTTGATTTTAGACAATAAAAGGTTAAAATTTTTACAGAGACTACCCCCTTTTGCCTGTTATTAATAAAATAAATGTCTGCCCAACTAGCACAATTAGTCGCCGGAACGTAGCAGTGACTACTATAGGGAACCGCGAAGGCACGTGCCTATTATGTGCCTGCTACCAAAATGGGGAACACTTTTGTGGTAACCATAACGTCCCGGGGTCGTTCCGGCGACTTTTACCGCTACTTTCTAATAACGTTACCGTTACGTCTCGAGGACCACCCGGGGTGGTAACTACGACTTGAATGGGACTACACATTTTATTTAGGGTTTTGGTTTTGTACCTGCTTTGTTCATTGTCATAACACTTCTTTTGTAAAACTTATATTTCTTATCTTCATGATCCTTGTCTATTTCTTTAACAGATAAACAAGATGGAATATTTAAGAAGTACCTAAATATTATACTACGTATGGAAATACTATAACAGTATTATATTATAGTATTATTGTAATACTTACAAGTTCCACGACTTCAAAGTATTGGTCAAGGTCCCCAGAATGTCGCGGCGACTACCAATGCTACTTAAAAGTGGTGGTAACTTTGAAGTCGCTGTTTAGTAATCTAAGTTAGTCACCGTTACTACCATTTGCCACCACTAAGTTGCGAAAAATAATTACGACGTCCCCACTACCAGTAAAGTTACTTCGAAGTAATGTAACTTCAAAGTAATCACCATTGGTAACAATTACGTAGCAGCGACTAAAAATGTCTCCAATTAAGTAATTTATACATCAAAGTCGTACATTTAGTAGCGGTTACGTAATAGTTACTCAATAAAGGTTCCCGTCTCAGTTGCTGCTACTTTGGTGCTAGTTGGGTGTCATATCATAGTCATAGGGGCCCCATTATCCCAAAGTACCCAGGGCCTCTAATAGGTTAAAGACAGCTCTGTCCATGCTTTAAAGGGGCCTAACTCTCAAGGGTTTGAACCCTGTAGTTTTTTTTTGTTTTTAAATGTTTATATTGGTAATGACTTTGACGAAAAATATTTAGAAGTTTTCCTCATGGGAGTGAGTTAAGAAAATCTTTGAAAAAAAGGATTGTAACAAGCAAGTAAAATTTCAACTTATATCAGTGGACTTTTTTTAATTCTATTCAAAATTGAAATTTCCAAACAAGTTCTTCTGTGGTGTGGGCCCATAGGCTTTAGCCTAAGTAGCCTAATAGATAAAAATTATGCAAATACTTCCATTATGAATTATTTTCTTAAAATTTCGCAGTTTTAGTTATTTTGTTTTACTCCTGAGAATGAAGTTTTAGCTCGGTAATCCATATTTAAGGATACTAAATTTTTTCAAATTAGGAATTTCACGAAGTTTTATCCAATTTCCGAGCAAAAATATTGGCTCGTTTGTAATCAGTGGCTCTACTTATTTTATTTAAAGGAAGCCTGGTTTTCGATTGCTGATTTAATATTCATTTGTACTATCAAATATTTAACCTTATTTCTTGTAAAAAAAACGTAATCTACGTTGGTGTAAATATTAAATACGGTTTAGTTCATTCTACAATTACTATTTATCTTAAATACTAATTATTATTTATGACCGGAGTTGCTTTTGTTCTGATTACATAACCTCACCTTTATTGTATTTTTTTAGGTTAGGTACTTGACCGAAAAAGAAAAGCTGGACAAAATTTACAGACAATTTAATTGAAGCCGCAAACAAAGCCAGATTTTATCTTATTAACACTGAAAGATTGAACACAGTGCAATTTTATCAGATTATTGGTTTCTAATTAACCATATTGGTATTGACTTATTTCTATTGTAAAAAATTAGCGTGAGTTAAGGTTTTCCCTTTGTCATAAAATAAATAGGTCGCTGTAACTGCAAATCAATAACCATTAATTAGAAATATAAAAGCTGTTAATTGTTGATGATTTTATCGGGATAATATTAAATGTGTGATATAGTAGATTGGTTTTCGGGTGTTAAGTTTTTGGCGGATCCAGATTAATTTTGTGCTGTTGGGCTGAGAGTTCACTTCCTAAGCTCCAATTTTAAATTTCTCTTGGGCAACTACGTATACATCTTTTTGAATTTAAAATGAAGACAACTTTGCTTTTTGAAATGTAAATTTACCATTTGTTTCTTCAGTGATTTTGTATTCATTGTCATCAAACGACCTAAGAGTTCTATTATGCGCAAGATGTTCGTGTTTTGGTATTTTATTTTAGAATGGATACGAAGCTTTTGTTTTTCAGTGTAAATAAGAGATCGTTTGTATGCTTAAAAACTACCCAGACGTTATTTATTCGCATTTTGAATAAAGTTTTTTAACAAATGGAAAAATACTTCCTTACAGCAAATACATTATTACAAGTTTGTTTCGTTATTTGGGTTTTACTTCAAGTTTATATTTGACTTTGTTTCAGTATCAAATTCCACTGTTTAATTACCTTGTTTCAAGAAAAGTAAGTTGTAATTTCGTCTTCAAAGCTTAAACAGCTTTAAAAATATTAAACCCTTCTCTGACCTAATTCCGCAAATCCATTTTTCAGATCAACATTTTTTATAGTTACTGCAGTTATATTTATTATACCTTATTCGTTGTACAAAAGCAGAGCTCAAAGAGAATAAAAACGATACTTTTTGGGGATAAGACGAATTTTTGCGTATATTCTAGTTTATCTTTTGAAGTATCCAAACTAAAAAATGAGGTGCATTCGAAGATTACGGCATTTCAAATGTAGTGATTTTCAAACGGAATATTTTATTATTAATCTGGAAGTAGCAATTGAAATTTAAAAAAATATATTCATGGCTTTTCCGATTATTTCTCGAATTTTAAGACATCTCGGAAAGTAAAGTGTTATGTAAAGTCAAAACACTCGCTTTTTGTATTTCGGTTTTAGTACCTTCCGGAGTTCATCACTCCGTGTTACACGTAAGTAGTTTATATTTTCTGCATGCTTTTACGACTAGGCCAGGGTTTGTTTAAACTCAAAAATGTTCAAGCTTTATATCACCTGAAAAATATCGACACTTTTATACGTTTATGGTTTAAGATATGTCGAGTTTATTAAAATAAATTCCCTCCATAATCTTACAAAGAACCTCCGATTATACAGGGTACATTTTAGAGCAAATTTTTTTTATACCTCTCTACCTTTCAAGATGTAACAACAGTTTTATATATTAAGGGTAGATTTCAATTTTTTTATCATCTAACTTGATAAGAACCCCAAATTCAAAATATCAAAAAAAACTTATTGAATATTTTGAAGACTTGATTAGCATTACTTTTTCTGCCGGTGACGGCGTCACAAAAAGTAAAACAAAACAATTGTTTTATTTTTTTATATTTTAGTTCTTTCCATTTATTATTGTTTCTCTAATTTAATCCGGATTATGTGTTGAAAATATGTGACGAACACAGGACACAGGGGGTCTACAGCTTAACATAGATTTTTTCAAAAATAAAACTTTCATAACAGCTCCAACAGCAATTCCGGCTTTACCAAAAGTGATAACAAGTTAAATAGTCCTTAGAATCCTCGAACAATACGAATAGGAGTTTCTGTGTTGAAATCAAACCGGTACTTATCTCTCAACGTGACATCATACAGAACATAAAATATACATATTTATTTTCAAAAAGTGCAAATTCTTATTGGTCACTTCATCGTGGAACTCTCTAAGTATTATTCACGATCGTCTTGTTAGCAGTGACGGCTGGTACGGGATAGCGACGGAACGCCAGCCCCCAAAAGCAATATATCAAATTTTCTACAATTTATTTGAAATAAACAAGGTAGCTTTTCAGCTTTGAAACAGGAGTTTAAATTGTGTTGATTTAATTTTGAGTTTAAACAGACTGAAATATTGGTCCGTAGAGTTTTCCATAACATGAGGATATTCAATACTTATACGACCCCCCGGGATCAGAAACTGAAGATTTACGATTTGTCTACGATTTATTTTATTAAATAATAACATTTACTAGTGGCAGAAAAACGCACCGGGGGGTCTATCCAGTACCTTGCAAGTTTAAATAAACACATAATATAAGCGTTCATTCAAAGTCAAAATGTCATCGAATTAATTTCGAGCTCCCGCTGCTTGTTAGTATGAATATTGTTACTTTGACATATTATATAATATGCTATTTGACAGTCTTATCAAGTCATTATGAAGTTCTGCCAATCCGTAAAACAGTTCATAACTTGACTAAACTTGTGAAATTTACTGAATAACCTAATAAATAATAATTGAGTTGAGCCAATTTTACTATTCAGAACAACATTTTGGTAGCAAGAAGTTGCTAGTAAGCAATTGATAGCCATATGATGATGAAAATGTTATTCTAAATCTTCACATTAAATAGTTACACTTTGAAAAAAGGTTTGTCGTTGCAACAAAGTCATTAGTAACTATAGCCTCAACAGAGTTTTTTGCTCTGTTTTGATTGATCGAGGAAAAAATTTTTTTTCTAAACAAAAAAAACTTTGTTGTGGCAGCATAAAATTTGTTATTGCAACAAAAAAGTTTTGTTGAGGCTATAGCTACTAATGACTTTGTTACAACAACAAATCCTTTTTCAGTGTGTCGATATTCGCTGGTAATCATTCCAAGAATGGGTTTACAAATTTTCAAAATTTTTATTAAAAGCTCGTGCTAACTTGCTGCTACAGAATATAAAAACCAACAATAATTGTACAACATTGATATGTAGAGACCGGATTTGTATGCGGTTGCATGTTTTGTTTGATGCAACATAGAAAACTGATTTTTGGTTTCTGCACGTTTTTCATCGAAAGCAATCAAAATACAAAGTTTTATTGCGCATATATAGTCTATATATATAGTCTATATACTATATAGAATATATAGTCAATATTTTTGATTTTAATATTTAAATAAAACAAAAAAAATTTTAATTTTAAAATTTTTTTTATTTGTGAGCACCGGCTACTTCGGTCTACCAACCTAAAAAGTGATGGGTACTATAACCCACTATAATTTGAAATTTGTAAGGGCTTAGATTCCATTCAGTGACGCCTTTAAAATTATTGAAGACGTCCCTGATAATTTGAAGTTGGTCCCTGGCTCTATAGGTACGAAATATTTAAACTAGAAAACGTGATGCTTCGAAACCCAGGATATATCAAAATGCAAAAATTTGTGATATTTTGCACAATCAGGGCATATTTTTAATTTTAGGGTTATTTTATCAGAATTTGACTTTTATTTTACAATTTTATGTTCTCTCTTTTCGAGCCCCTCTGGCCTAATGTGTCTAAGTAGATGATGAGCTCTAGTTTGTTGTTTTGGGCGTAGCGATTTGAGAATAAAATTAAAGCAAGCACTGGGGGGTATTCCATACCCCCTAGACTCCCCAGTCTATCCTCATCGTTTTGTGTCTCTTAAACTTAAATTAATAAGATGTAGAGATCCCACAATATGTTTACAGCTTTGGGAATTGAAAGAGATAGATCCACTGAGTTGAATTTCTTTGATCGATAGCAGAAACCATAATAAAACGGGCCCGAGATGAAACGTATTTACTTATTATTATAACTTCAAATATTGATTGAGCTTTAGTGTAGCCATTGGCAAACCGGGGGGTCTGGGGGGTATGGAATACCCCCCAGTGTACGGTTTACTTTTTTTTTATTTATGAACCAATAGTATTAGTTCTTCAGTATCAAAGAGTTACTTAGTAGCCAATTCTGGGATCCTTAATTGTGAGCGCCGTATTAGGAAGTCGCAGTTTTGAAAAAAAGAGAGAAGGAAATGAAAAGGAAAAAATTGAGAACTTTGAGGGAAATTGAGAAAAAGTTGAGGAAAAATAATCGCATAATATATTTATATCCATTATTACCGCATATTTTACCACCCGCATAGAAAAAACTTATTTTGATGTTTTTTAGCGCATATAAATCCGGTCTCTATGATATGTCGGCAATTACATACTACATGCAAATTATGTTAGAAACAAAATAACAATTTATGTAATTGTTTATAATATTTTTTATAATATGGTTATGCATCTTTAATGTTGTATCAGCTTTCGCTATTGTTTTATTGTGACCTTGTATTTAATTTAACCTTCAATTTTACTTGTTTTATTGTATAATGTATACTCGGTTTTTGGAAGTTTTTGACTATTCATATTATTATGGCACTGATTTTAATGTAATAATAAAATAATCATGTTAATCGTAGTATAGATTGCTATATGTTTTTTATGCTATATAAAAAACATGAAATTAATATTTGCTATATAGACTTAATTTTTGTTATATACGAAATAAGTAATATATTTTTGGAACTGTAGGAAAAGCAGATCAAATTTATTCTTGACTGGTATAAAAAGCAGATAGTGTTAAAAATATTTGGAAAAATTATTAGACAAATCCTTGTAGCGTGGCTTGTAAGCGTTATCTATCAGAGGAGATTAACTTCTAAATCAGATGAAATTCGATACAGATTACCGTTATATTTTTTATGAACCAGTAGCTTGCTGATTTTTAGTATCTTTTTCGAGATATAAATATTATATAATATAACATTTGATATATAATTTATTAGATTGGGTTCTTAGGCGAATTAATAGTCGAGTAGCTGGAGAACGGTGGGCCATTTGAAATTCCAACCTCCTTGCGTAATTCGGGAATAAATTTCCAAGCAGGATTTGAAGTATGTCAATGCGGTAGCGAAAAGGGTAGTTTTTCTATTTCATTCATACTATATTTTGACATCTAATACAGCTAAATTTATTAACGGCAGTGCAAATAACTGCAAATGATCCAATACCAACTCTGTATAAACAAAGGTTGTCCGTTTATGAGATTATTATGGTTATGATAACATGATCGGCTTTCACAAATAGTGAGAGGGAGAAATAATATTGATTTTGTCAAATGATAAGTCAGAGCTTTAGGGAATAAATACAGGGTAAATACATTTGCGTTTAGGTATTTTTATAATTTTTATTTCATATTAGGATGTGTAACTCTATTTATATCTCCTCTCATTTCTTGTTTATTTGAAGACCTTTTTCTGTTTACGTGGAAATGCATCGCTATTTTCTGAAATTGGTGACTTAAAAGAGCTACCTGTTTGACCTATTTATATATTTTAAAGATATTTAAAGAAGTGACTGGGTTTGGTAAGATCTTACGTTCTATTTAGTTCGGTAATTGTATCTCTACTGTAAACTTATAGTTTAATTTAGTAGGCATGTGCAATTTAACCCGTCATCGCCAAAGGAAATAAATCCACAGTATACAATAAATTCTGGTTTTTGTTTAAAAAGAGAACTTTTTGGTTGGTGGGAACTTGGTGGGTTTAATAATTTCTATTCTTATCGTTAATCTTGAATTGCGCCAATAATATGATTTCCATTATTAATTTCACAGCGGATTAGTAATTTTTCATTCTATGCTCTAATATGTTTCATATCCCTGTAGCTGGACGAGATAACAGTGATAGGACAACGTACGGAAATCCTTTGAAATGAATCGTTTGTAGATAGCGCTTCTAAACTTTGCTATAGCGTATAGCATTATGGTCATTAAAGTTTCAGTAAATCATAACAAGGAACCAGTTTCCTGATGAACAAAAGTCACTGTCAACCAATGCTAAATGATCACATTTATTATATCAAGTGAGTAGTTCACAAGTGATTTAATGCAAAATTTACTAAAAAAGAAAAACTTGAAAATGATAAATGCACTTTAATTAAATTTCGTGAAATTAAATAGAAATCGTGGCGTAACTTTAAAATAAATTACATTAATTTAAAATTGTATCATTACACAAAAACCCTTTTTATTACACCCGACTGTTCTCTGTTAGATATCCTTAACTTCTCCGCGTAATCCGTCCCTGTTTTAAAGGAAAACACTATAAGACGCAACAATATAAGAAGTTTAGCAATCGTGAACTATGTGTTTTTAGTCTAATTTATTTTTATGTTGGTTATAAACTCAAACCACTTACATAACTTGAACGCCTGTGTTAGCCATTTCACTTTTTTTGTTTGTCGTTTCTTAAAGTTGTAGAAATTTTTGAGTTGACAATTTACCGCAAATATGCTAATAAAATTGTGTATTATATTGCTATTCCCTAAGTCCAATGTTTACTAGATACTATAAATATACTCAACATTAGACCGTTATAACCGTTACCATAAATACTTACATGCTTCCATATATTGCAATGACTCTAAGCTCTTATCTTGGTTTAATGTTTTCATTCCTCCGGACCAATTGCTTATAAAATCTTTTTGGGACAGGGCTTAATTGATTAATCAATTAACAAAAAATATCTTTGAAACGGAGATGTCCAAAAAATTCGACAACTTAAATAACCAGAAGCAACAAGAAGAGTTCTGAAGCAATCAATACTGTCAAACTGCTGGTCAAGTACTCCAATTGAAGCAAATAACCAAAACTACTCAGCTACTCAGCAATCCAGCAAACTTTAAATCTGGAGAGTATGATGACAAAAATGATGGAAAAATGGATATGTTGCTCAACCTTCTCACAACCATGATCAACAAAATGCCTTAATACCAGTGCAACTTAGAATTGCAATCTGGAATGCCAACGGCTTAGCCAGTCACAGCCAAGAGGTTAAAATGTTCCTAACCAATCACAACATTGACATAGTGTTGATATCTGAAACACACTTCACAAATAAAAACTATTTTAACCTATCAAAGTACAAAATTCACGATACCCAACACCCAAGTGGTAGAGCGAGAAGCGGTACGGCAATAATCATTAAAGACAACATCAAACATTATGAGTTGCCTAAACATCCTCAGGCGCACTTGCAGGTTACAAGTGTTGTAGTTGAAGAAACCGAAGGAAAACCCACTATATCCGCAGTTTATTGCCCCCCATGACATAACATCAGCCAGAACCAATATGTTGATTATTTTAACTTGTTTGGTAGTCGATTATAACATACTCATTGGGGATCAAGATTGGCAAACCCAAGGGGTCACTAGTTTATTTGCAACACCGCTCTACCGGTCATCCAACCAACTATGCCAACGCATAAAGAAAAGCCCGATTTTCTGGACTTTTGTGTCGTTGGCGGCATATCATCCAATTACCTCACCACCGATTCATGATTCGAACTTTCCTCGGATCACTCCCCTATAATAGTGACGTATACTTCACTGATTACCAGAAAACCTAAACCTCCAGCATTCTACAATAAACGAACTGACTGGGTAATGTTCAAAGAACTCCCTCAAGACATCTTACTGAAATCCGAATTCGACGAAATTTAAATTAAAACTATTCAAGAAGCGTCCTGGGAAGCTACGTCCAAACATTTATTAACTCTAAAGAAGGAAAACCACTGCCCTAATCATATTCAAGAAACCATTTACCCAAAAAGGAAACTTAGAAAAAGGTGGCAAATCACTTAGAGCACCCAGCGATAGAACAAACTACAATAATGCAGTTAAAGAGCTTAGAAAGCTCCTAAATGACCACAAAAACAAAGAAATTCAAAGCTGGTACCTAAGTGGACTGACAGCAGCAAACGCAGCATTGCAGGACCCCAGCAAACAATTCCACCTATCAAAACTCCCAACCATGAATGGGCAAGAAGCAACAAATAAAAGTCAAGCACTTTTGCTGACCATCTAGCCAATGTGTTCAAACCATTTTCAACTGAAGATCTTACCTGGAAAACCAAAAATGTCTTATCAAAAATATTCTAAAAACTATTTTTGAGAAGATTACAGCCACTAATTGAAGAAAGAAATATAATTCCAAAATTAGGCAGATCTGGAGACGAAGAGATATTGCTCTGCAGCATTTCTCATAACCCAAGCCTTGGACAAGGTGTGGCATCCTGGGCTACTGTACTAGATTGAAACATACCTGCCACACATGTACTACCATGTGCTCAGGTCCTACCTTACCAACAGATACTTCTTTGTGAAATGCCAGGACGAGATTTCGCCACTGTTACCCGTGGACTCGGGAGTCCTTCAAGGAAGTGTTCTCAGCCCAATACTGTATTGATCCATACAGCGGATCTACCAACTACTAGAAATACAGTCATTGCAACTTTTGCTGTTGATACCGCAATCTTGGCTTCCCATCTAAATTGAAACTTTTTATCCAACTTGAAAAATGGTTTTAAAAATTGAAAACAAGTTACTTGTATACAAAACCATCGTAAAACCAATATGGACATATAGCATCCAGCTCTGGGGCGCTGCAAGTGACTCTAACATTGTCAAAATTGAGCGTTTCCAGCCAAAATCCTTGAGAACCACCACCGACGCTCCATGGTTTGTGCCCAATGATGCCATAAAAAAATACGGACTTTGAATTTAATTCAATTCAAAAATTTTTGGGTCTTCGTGTGGGTGTTCTGTTCAGCTAGCTGTGAACTATGTCGGATATTCGACCGGAACGAGATGGCATGTTGGATAATCTCTTCAGCTGACCCTGTTCGACTGAGCAAAGAGCGATACAGTTGCTTCGTTCTTGATGTAAAAAGTTGGAATTTCAACATAGCTTCCGTTTATTCCATCAAATGGAACCTGAGGAATCCATAATATTATTAGCAATAATCTTTAATTTTATAATTAAAACAAGGATTTTGGATTTTTGAGACGTTGACCGTATTGAATTGGGGATGTTTAGGAGTCAAAGAGAAATTCCCATCAGAGACTTCTTTTTTCGGTCCGTTTGTCGATCTGTCTGCAATTTCGTGCGTTTGGACAAGCAGACCGAATAGATAAAGTTGTGATTTTATTTCTAAATGTTATCTTTGCACTCCGTCACGTAGAAAATAAAATTTTCGATTTATCTTTCAGGTATATCTTGCTATCGCCGGTTGGTTATTTTCGTGTAAGCAGCTTAGGAATCGTTGTAAAAAATATGTATGTTATTTAGAAATTGGGAAGTTTCAAGTGTGTATGGATTTAAAGATGATTACTGTTTTAAATTTCCAGCGCATTAAATAAAGTTTGTTTACGGATTGTTTTTCTCGATAACACTTATTCCCTGAAGTATCGTTTATAAAGCAATTTTATTTTTCCGATCCCAATATATACATAGATGGAATAACGAATAATTTGTTTTATATTCATCCATCGAGAGAATGATTTAAGTAATTGGAGACAACGTCGTTATTCAGTACCGCATTGAATCTTCTATCAATATGTCAGTGGTTAAGTTGACACATGATAGACAAGTTGTTGTACTGGCTTTTTATCTTCCGAACTCATATTGTAAATCCGACATCATCAACGTGTAAAAAATTGTCGAAAATTGTGGAGATCTTTTGGTCAAAAAGAAAAACTATTTCATTATAATTTAATTATAATTAAATTCATTTTCGTGAAGTTATTGGTTGTTTGGCTGAAAATTTTTTGGACAGCTGCTGCTGTCTTATCTGACCCTCATCAGGGAATTGTGGCTTGAGAAAGTACATCTAACTACAAGCTATTTATCACTTGCATGTAAGGGTTTGTGTTTATTTTTAAGTAGCAGCTTTTAGTTGTTTTTTGATCGGAGGAATTTCTTAATTGTTGTTTGTTTGTTTTTGCCGAAAGGTTTTTTTGATAATTTAATACTTTGAACATATTAAAAAAAAGTGTAAACGATTTTAAAACCATAAAATATCTTTACCCTAACTTGGGCACGTGCGAAATGTCTATTTTTGTCATATCCTAGATCTTGAGGTCGTATCACGTGCTGTTCATCAAACCGCTTCGTTTGAATTTTCTTTTTCTGGGACGTGACATTCTTTCTTAATATTCCCAGTTTAGAGAAAGCACAACTTCCACAACAATCTTACAAGTTTAAGGGGTTCAGCTGCATCCGGTGCGAAGACTATTAGCACAACCCTACGTATTACATATGGTATGTTATTAATATATCTACTTTCCTTGTAAATGGTTAACATCATCTATAAAGAAGTTGTGCTAGTTTACTGACAAGGGTTAACCCAAAACGACATTGTTCTGTCATATCCAGATTATACGTAAATTTTCCAACTAAAATTCATTAATATTTATTATGCTTCATACATTGCGTAAATACCAAAATGAATTAAGTACCAATTTCTCACTAAATTAGAGATTCAACAAAAAACAAATTAAGTCTGCGGCTTTACCACAACACCTAAAATAGGTCACCTACTCTTTTCTCCAAACTAATTACTTTTGATTTTCTTTCGGCTATTCATCATTAGTTCATAGTTGGTACTTACAACGTTAGAAAAGTTTTGCAATTTAAAGAATGCTGTTGTAATTCCATGTTTATAAACAAGCCAAGTTAAAAATAGAGTTTACACAAGAAACCACAAAATTACAATCACGAGTTGTGTTTGTGGTATTTGCTTTATGTCGAATTTTTAACATTATTTGTGTCACTCAATCTCCAGTCTCCATACATAATACCTTATTTATTCCAATAATTCTAACTTCAAAATATGGAAAAAATTTTTATTTAAAACAAAAAGATCAAAGAATACTATATTTTTTCTTAATAGTAACATTTCGTAGAATTTTCTCTGTACTATATTATTATTTATTATCATCATCACTGCACTGTGGATTTTGGGTTTTATCATCACCTCAGTATGCAGCCTGTGGTTAGACGCTCAACTTCGGAGGTGAGAATACCAAAATCTACTCCAGGTAACACTACATTCTATTGCGCTTGTTTTCTACTTTTTCTTAACATAAGCAAAAACAGTTTTACTGCAACCAACCTCACATAAATTTCCAACCCAAACTCTTTTTTCAATTTGCGGTTCGAAACAGGATTTTATTGTTTTGTATTTTGTCATGAAAATAGTTTTATTTTGAAAATTTTGATAAACTTTCAAAAGTTTTAGTATTTTGCCAATATTTTAGAAATTACATTTTATTTCAACGGGTTAACATCTCGAAAATTTTATGTACATTTGTTTGGAATTCCCTTGGAAATCTCTTAAATCTTTGAAAATCATAGAAATTCTTTAGATTGGAACTAGTTTGTAAATCAATGACGGATTCAGCAAAAGTTCATCGGGGGAAGGGGTAAATGTGGATGGTATTTGTCAAGGGACCGCCAGCTGAGAAAAAACTTGTACAATTAATTCCAATTCCAGTTTAATTCAAAAAATTCCAGTAATCCACTATAATTCCGGTAATTGCGATAATTCTAATAATTCCAAAGTAATTCCAATAATTCCTCAGTAATTCCAAAGTAATTCCGATAATTCCTTAGTAATTCCAAATTAATTCCAATAATTCCACACTAATTCCGGTAATTCCAATAATTCCACACTAATTCCATTAATTCCGATAATTCCACATTAATTCCAGTAATTCCAATAATTCCACACCAATTCTTGTAATTCCAAATTGATTTCAGTAATTCCAAATGTCTGAATAATCAAAGGTAACATATCAGATCATTGTCGCTACAAGCACATTCCAAGGCACATTCCGTATTTCTGACTGACGTACGCAGTTATAAGTGGAGAACTCAGTGGCGGCGCAGAAAAGGTATAAAACAAGTAGGGGAATGTAGTTAGGGTTGGCCCGCTGTCTAGGTCGGCCCACTGCGATTTTTCAGTGTTAACCACTGATGACACCTATGTGGGTGGGTGGCTAAACATCCCTCAATGACAACGAACTTTTCGTGCCATTACTGATTTCGAAGTGTGAAATTGAAAAGTGTTGTGCACTTAATAAAGATAAAAAAAGTTTTCTAGTAGCTGTAAATAAAGCATCAAAACTTGGAGCAAAAACATGAATTCGTCAAATTTATATTGTTAAATGTGTTATGGGGATAGCCTTTAAAAATTCACATAAAAAAAATTTCATTTTTGTAATCTGTGTGGTTGTGGTGTGACGCGATGCGGTAATGGCACTTGTCTTCTAGGTTGGACCATATGTGTAGTCAGGGTTGGCCCACTGTGATTATGAGCATTAAAGCACGTACCTTGACCGATATCGACCGGCATCGTACAGTGGCTGGTATCTGACACCTAAGGGAAGGAATGCAAGAAAGAAATGCATTTGAAATCTGCCAAAATGACTAGGAGCTACTTCATTTGCCAAAATTGCGATTCAGATTAACGTTTAAGTAAAGCAGTTTGTTGCGACATTATAGTGTAAAGTTTTACTCGTAGGTAACAGCTCCAGGCAGGAGGGAAAATTCCCGAGTAGAGGCCGGGGTTGTTTACTCGAGTATGGCACGAAAAGGCTCAGAGATGGCAAAAAAGCTGAGATTATGCCCTTAAGAAGTTTTTTTTCACGAAAAGGCTCAGAGATGGCAAAAAAGGGTGAGTCGGAAGGAAAATACTCTGAATGAATCTCGTTAATCCATTCATGCGCGTCAATATGGGCTTTATTCGCAAAAACTCCCGATTAGCCTCCATTCTTGAATGCAATACTTGATGAAATAAAAATAAAACGAATTTGGTTTTTTTTTAAGATATTAAAGC
The DNA here is from genome assembly GCA_949152465.1 of Cantharis flavilabris. Classification (NCBI taxonomy): domain Eukaryota; kingdom Metazoa; phylum Arthropoda; class Insecta; order Coleoptera; family Cantharidae; genus Cantharis; species Cantharis flavilabris. Next base: position 1,053,681 of record OX424441.1, on the reverse strand, counting down.
GTTTTTAACTGCCATGGTCATTACGCATGTTTACATGTTATTATATATTATAGGTATTTGTTAGGGTAGTTTATAGTATTCTTCGATTTAATTCACAGTCCATTATAAATTTCATCAATTTTTTTATCGCCTCTTCGTTGTCTGCTAAAATGTCACTAATTTCGTTTCCAAGGCCAGCCCGTTTTCGCTTCTCTTCATATTGTTGACATTCTACCAAGAGATGCCTTATTGTTATATTTACTTTGCATATCTCACATTTCGGGGGTTGATCTTTTGTTAATAGGTGTGCATGGGTAATTTTGGAATGTCCTGTTCTAAGTCGGGTTAGAATTATCTCTTCAAGTCTTTTGGATCTGTTCGAAGTTTGCCATTCCGCAAATTTGGTTTATTATTTCTTCCAGTTAATCATTTTCGAACATTTTTGCATGAATTTTGTCGATTCCAAATGATGGGCCAACCTAGACAACAAGTGGCCTACCTTGACAACATTTTTTTTTAAATTCCCGTATAAGTTTTCTATTATTTACCCAATCAATTTGCAATTGCCTCGAAAGTGTTGTTATTCATAGACCTTTCCGGCCATGTGCTTAGATTAACAAAATTCTTTCTTAAACGGAAGTTATGGGCAAAAGTTAAAAAAGTGGCCAACCCTGACGACATTCCCCTACTGTTGCTGACAGTCTCGATACTTTGAAATATAAGCTATAGCGCAGAAAATTTTGAAATAAACACTTGATAATTTCAAACGTAATTCCAACAATTCCATAGTAATTCCATTTTAATTCTAGTAATTCCTAATAAATTCCAATAATTCCCAACAAATTCCAATAATTCCAGTAATTCTATTTTAATTCCAATAATTCCGATTAAATTCCACTTATTTGTACAACTAATTCCAAAGCTGGCGGCCCCTCGGTATTTGTTTTTAATGAGCTAACTTCTCTTGCCGGGCAAACTTATAAAATGGAAAATTCGAAGAAATTTAGAAAATTCTATGATATTTCAGGATATCTAGAAATTCTTAGGAAAACCAAGAAAATCCAGGAAAATTGAAAAACGTCAAAAATATAGCTCATCTTGAGTATTCTTAAGATGTTTTAATTGCATAAGATTTTCCTTCACTTTGTACCTAATCACGATTACCTCTCGGTTATCCAGCAACAAACTAGGAAAAACCGCCATGAAAATTTTCAGAAAATCAAGATAATCTTGAGGAAGAGGAAAATTCTAAGATATCTTAAGAAATCCAAAGAAATTTCAGAAAATTTCTTGAAAACCGAAAAAGGAAATCTCAGAAAATTGAAAATAATTTCTTCAAATTTCCCTAATAGTTTTGTACAAGACGATTTCCAGTTGGTTTTTCCACACAGCAAAATTCGAGATAAATGTGGTATAAAAGTGAAAGGAAATCTAAAGAAAACCGGAAAAGTGTTAAGAAATCCCAGGAAACCCAAGAAAATCTCAAGAAATAGAAAATTTAGAGAATTCTATAAAATAAAAATATCAAGAAACTCTTAGGAAATCCAAGGAAATGTAGATATCTTAGGAACTCGAAAAAATCCAAAATATTCTCAAAAAAATCCCGTTACCTGCCCCTTGTTGGAATTCTTTGAGAATCTTTCGAATTCCGAGTCCTGTGTACAAAATTGTTTTGAGATATTTACCCCTTCTTTTATTTTGTATTTTTATTACTATAATTCCAAATTGGTAATCGACGGTCTTGAAAACCGTTAATCTTTCAGAAATTTAAATTAATATTTTTTTAAATTTTTTAAATCTTAATTATTTTAAAAAACTCAAAAGCGAAAAAAGTACAAAAACAAATATATGTGTGTATATTGGATATACAAACAGTATAGACTATTGTGTGAAACCTTAAGTTATTGCACTTATCCCCTTTTTCCACTGATACTCCAAGTTGATATTTTTTATTTTTGTTTTCAATTTTTGCCGAACAATGATGCTATTTCGTGATAAACGTCAATTTTTATGTCAATATTTGGAAAACTTGAGAAATTTTTGTTAGTTTTCGGATTGGTAGTTTAAACGTAATATTTTTATTACTTTTATTAAAATCTTATGGAAATAAATGAAAAACGTAATAAAAAGTACTTAATAATAAAGTCACCTACAAAAAAAATTTAATTTGAAAAAAATAACAATAATCCATAGAAAACCGGTTTTAATATCCGTATAGACAACTGTAGCTGTTCGTTGTAACAGAATTGTTATTAATTTTTAAATTTGTATAAAATTTTCGGCATTGTAAAACAAGCAAATGCTTAGTTAGAAAATCAATATTTGCAGAATATTATTTTATATTTTATTAGACGTTTAAAAAGTCAATTCCAGAACCTTTTCAGAATCATTTTTAGAATTGAATGCTCATGCATCGCTCTGTAAGACAATAAAATTGCCCACACGACTATACGGGCGTGGATTTAGAGAGCGAAGCTTTTTATTTTGATTTGGAATAGTTTTTAATGCTGCTAAAAAATTTAAGAAGCAAATTTTAAAACTTTGAACCACGTATTTAAATGTCATATTTTCACACTTGCTAAAATATTGCACTTTGAAGAAGTTTGAATGTGCTATGCTGATACATAATAGAAGTTGAGACTTTATCATTTCAAATTTATAGCTTTCTTTTCATTTCATTTTGTTTTTATTTAATAGCCAACGTTGTTTTTTGCAAGTTGAAATTAAAAGGACTGATCCTCTTTCAATTAATATAAAGAGCTGATTTTATCGCTAAATTTTTGAATGTTCATTCAGTGTACAATATGTGGTAGGTGCGCATCACGAGATTTTGAGCTGTAATTGAACACCGAAGCGGGTAGTAGGTATTACCCTGGAACGTTAATTTCCGGTAGTGCACATTTTATTTGGGCCATCATTGCAGCTATCCAAAGACTCGGTAAAGTCTATCTTCCGATTTACAACCGCAAATCGCATTCAGTCCACCGACTGGAAAATAAAAGCCTAAACGAGCTGTAAGAGAATATCGGGCTTTTGATCACAAAGCACTCTTCGTTTGTCTTTAGCTTCATATAAAAACTATCAACTTCTTTTAATGAATTGATTTTATGCTTTTATTTTATATTTTTACTTTTTCAATTATATGATTTCTCTTATGATTTATCATAGCACACAACTTTAAATTCAGTTTAATCTTATGATAAATCATAAGAGAAATCATATAATTTACTACTTAATCCCAATTTTCTGAAACATGCAGGAGTGTAAGTACATGTACCTACTAAATATAAGTAAAATTCAACAAAAATTGACTGTATCAAAAGGGCGATAAAACTTTAATACTTATTTGTAAAATTATCTACTTGGCGAGTGGAATTTTCTAAGCTGGAAATTGTTTTTGTTTTTATGTTAGTCCATAATCTTATATCACATTGAAGATACAATTTTATGGTAACATAAAAATATGTTTTAATTAATTTTATTAATACCAAGCATTAAAAATTAATGCGAAAACTTTTGCTTTAATTTTCCATATTCTAACGTTTCAAATTAGTTTAATTAAGTATCCAGATAATAAACTAATTTGTTAATTAAGGTAAAAAGATGTTCGTTTATAAAATTTTTACTGTAACTTTATAATTTAATAATCTGCACTTTAAAGTGAGCTTCATAAATTAAGAGACCGAAACACTTCCAGTTCAATCCAATTTATGTTTGACAACTTGGGGTTGAGCTTCATCCAGGGATATCATTACGTTTTATTATTATTACCTTATTCGGTATTTTACTCTCATTATTATGTTTATATCCCTTTGGAGTTTTTTTTGCATCATTTAGGTGTAAATATATTAATATACTTATTAATCAGCTGTTGGAGCATTAAAAGGAATTATTTTATCGTAAAATTACCTCTAACTTTCTTAATTTAAATAAACCACTTTAATTTCCATCGTAATTTTAAGTTTACATCTTTAAATTTCTTATTAAATTCTGTTCATGAAAAGATTTCTTATAATTTTTTTTTAGTTAATTTTTTTTAAGTCTAAGTAAATAAGCTGTATCTTGGAGAAGTTGAACGTTTCATAATGTAGACAAATTAATCACCCATCGATCTCGTAATCGTTTGGCAGAACGCTTTTTCAGAAATACAGTACAGCCTCGCTTATCCGGACACACTTTATTCTGGACACTCCAGTAATCCAGACATTCCGGCTCTTCGGACATTTTATATTTTTTATCTCTGCAATCCGGACGAATTTCTAGTTGCAATTTCAAATTAATGCAATTCATCAGTACTCTTTTATAAGACTAAACTATGACATCACTCAGGGCCGCACCCAGTGCCAAAATTCAGAAGGCTCTAAAATTCAGCGTTTTTAATTTAATTTTCTATAAAATATTAAATTTTGAATAAAAAGAAGAAAACGCTGAACGAGAAGTCACGAATTGTGATTTAATTCATATTTTCTTTGATTTAATTGGTAAAGTTAAATAAGTAGGGGGCGGCCATTAATTACGTGAGGCGATTTTTCGACCCCCTCTCCCCCTAGTGAGATATCGTAAAATTTGTTTTTTTTAATTACATGATATTTACCGAGACAACTTGATCTCCTCCTCCCTTAAACGCCCACGTAATTAACGAACGTCCCCTAATGATAACACAGGTCTGCAAATAAAATGTTTTTTTTGAATCCTGATACCATTCCTCCTGATTCTTATGTAAATTAACCTCCTGAATTTGAATATGATCTCCGTTTTCCTCCATCATCCACCGCTATCGGGGGATGCTTCCCCCCTATCTATTTTATTATTTTTTTTAACAATTATTTTAGCCTTTACATTTTTTCTAATAAACTAGAAAGGTGAAAAGTTAATATTTATAGCAAGAAAGTTGATTTGGGAGTAGATCTGTCCCCCGAAATTGTAAAAAAAATCATTAAAGATGATCGAATTTTCCGTTTTTCTGCTTAATTTTTTCACTTATTTTTGATGTTTATTTCAGCAAAAATAAAGCAATCACACAAAGTTTTCAGTTTTTACAACCGGGGGGTCTGGGGGGTGTGGAACACCCTCCAGTATACCTGCAAGTGTGTTAAAAAACACAAATAGGAAACAAATTTCGATTTCGATTCCAGTTTGTGATTGCACTGGGCATTACTGAATCTAGGTTACTAAAACATTTGGAAAAATCTATATAAAGCTAGATTCTGGGACCAATTTTGTTTAGGTGTACTGGAGGGTGTTCCACACCCCCCAGACCCCCCGGTTTCAAAGACTGAAAACTTGTGTATGTTTTCTGTAAAACTTTCAAAAACAAAATCCCTAACTTTTCCAAGACTTCCCCTAGATCAGGCGTCGACAACCTGCGGCTCTTTTGATGTCGAGATGCAGCTCTCCAGGTCCACGCACAAATATTACCTAATAATTTTATTATTTTATTTTCAAAACTCATAAAAAGTATTATTCTGCAAAAAAAAACTTTAAACAGGGTAAAAACACAGGATAAAAACAGAATAAAATACCATAATATTGAAATAAAAATGTTAGTGGCTCTTTAAAAACTGGGAAATTTTGTAAATTGTAAGTTTTGGCTCTTCCGTTTCAATAGGTTGCCGAAGTTGGATACTTCCGAAGACTTTAATTTGATTCGATACCCAGGTCAAATAGGAATTTTAAGAAATAAATTAAACAAAAAAAAATCGGCGTTTTTCCACTGACCCTTGTCTGACCTGTTTAGAATTGGTTAATTTTAAGTTACCAGCCTAAAAATATTAAGTGATTACGGTGGAGTGATGGATCAGTGCGGCCTTCAGGCCGCACAACCTAGGCAATCAGACATCGTCAATTTTAATATAGATTAAACTCAAAACTATATCTGTCCGGAATAACGAGGCTGTACTGTATTTACTTTGTAGATTATAATGAAATCTGGACAAATTAGGTGAAAACGAATCCGAAAACCTACTTGTCCAATTACATATTTTGCATATTTTTAACATTTGGTGCATATTTTTTGAAGAATTCCAAATTCTTTAAAAAAAAACAAAAAGTGCACAAATATGCAAAACTTTGCAAATTTTACGTAATTCGTCCAGATTTTTTATTAAAATTATTGAATTTTATAAATCTAGGTAGTACTTATTGAAAATTTGAAAACAAAATTGAAAAATTCGAAGATTGGATATTTTTTAGTTTTGCATATTAATGCATATTTTTTCTATTTTTATCAATTTTAGTGCATATTTTAAGGAAATTCGGGGCATATATATGCGCATATTTTCAAGTATTTTCTAATTTTCCAATTAGAAGAATCCAGTGCCGGCTGCTGGTTTGCTCAAGGTGCAGCTGAACCAATCTTTAATTAGAAGAATTTTTATTTATTAAACTTTATTTTGATGATATAAAACCTAATAGTTTTCAATGAGAAGGGGGGGGAACTGGAAATACAGCATTACTTAAAGTGTAATTTTAATAGTTCCAGATATAAACATTCTTCAAGAAGAACTTTTAGCCATACTTGACCATGTTCATGATGTAGTCACCCATTCAATTGCTTGTTGAACTAGAACTATTGTTCTAGTAGCGTCTTTAGATTTATTAAATATTAAATTAATTAACTTACTTAATATGTTAATTACTAACATAACCATTAAAGCATAAGCATAATAATTCTTATTATAATATCCTATAACAGAGGAGAGACTAATGGCTATATTGTAATTCTACCTATATCGAACATAATTACTTGAGTACTTGGAGTTGAGGAATACTTCTAGCATCCCGGTTTCAACGCCTAAAGACTTGTATGCATGTTCTGTGATTGAGGCAGTAATTTCATAAAATTAATCAGCTACTGGTGAGTACTCTATATCCTACCACGATAAGTACCTTTTCATAATCATCACAAAGCATCGATCTTAGAACATGAACACAAACCTTTGGTCTTTACAACCGGATAACCTGGGGATTAAACCTTCCAGTGACGCATTAATTGCTTAAATAAAAAAAATTTATGATAAATAACAATTGACTTTACAGCATGAACTGAAACAGTAAAGTAGTAACATGTGCTGGTGTATTCCATAATATACTCTTCCGTCCGACCCTTCCAGGGTATAAAAATAATTTTTTGTTTTATTAAAACTTTAAGAGAACCATGTCTATTGTACCACCGATGCCTTAAGGTCCAGATTATAGAAGGTCGGGAATCTCTGTTTTTAAGTAAAACTTGGAAACTCCAATGTTTGCGCCGAATTGTCCGATTCTCATTTTTATAGTATTTGGAACAGCTTCCTGCAGATTGTTTTTGATGAACAAGGAGTTTTTATTTTTCCTTTTTTAAGATTGAATTTTAATTCAATTCAATAGATTCAAATCCCTTTCGGTTATATATTCGGATATATTCGGCTTACAAGTTCAGTAGTTTCTGTTCTTTGTACTTTGCCAAGATAATTATTATAATTATGATTAAGTAAATAGTCATTTACCTAAGATTTGGTTGTTATAAGATTTAATTTTAATAATTTTAAAAATTAATAATTAATTTATTGAAAAATCTACACTTTTATAATATTTTATGTTAATATTTATGTTAATCACACTTTATCTGCCATTGCTTGGTCTCAGCAAATTTGCAGACGTAGACGCTCAACTTAAAAAACCTTTTATGAAATTTACGTATTTCAATGTGTGTCGACGTTGGCACTTGAAACTTTATCATTGCTAATAATATCAATTACCTAGTAAAAAAAATTTAAATAAATTAATTTAAAATTAAAATTAAATTAAATTTAATTTGGTTTACTTTAATTTGTCTAAGAAAATAATTTTATTGAACTTAAATTTAAGAAAATACTTGAAAATACTTTTTACTAAAAAGTTGTAAAAATAAAAAAAAAACAAAAATATAAACGTATTGCAAAAGGGATAGAACAAATTTAATTAGGAATTTTACTTCACAATTTATTGAAGTTTATCAGACTTTAATGTAAATAAAATTTATGTAAATGGTTTGAGAAGTCGAACAAATTTGTATAGTAAAACTGGTTAGAATTTTACCAAATTAAATTGTAAATTCGCAGACATTACTATTATGTCAGCTTTTTAGTTTCATTTACTATATCGAATATTTTATTTTATCAATTACGTAAAATTGCTCTACTCGCCGTGGAAAAGTATTTAAAACATAAAATAGAAATAAATAAAAATTTGCTATTTAAAATTCAAGTTACAAGTTGCTGAGATTGATAAAAACTTTCTGAAGAAATTGTGAAGCAGCTTTTTAGTTTTATACAGATTCGGTTGGTGTAGGTGTATCAAAAGGGAATAAATTTTCAAGTTAGCAAAAAGTTTTGAAAATTCGTCGAGTATTGATTTATCAGTAATAACGAGATAATTTAGTTTATAAGTCAAAAAAATAGAAATAATAAATGTCGCTTTTTCCGATTTTTTCTTTTTATTAGTTAATTTATCACCGAATTGTGTAGGTGTTCCTTATTTTAGATAATTAAACAAAATATTTTAGCTGCTTCTCTATTAACTAATTTCTTTTACTTTGACTTTTTGTAGAATTTTTCGATGTAAGGAATATAAAAAATTATTTGAGGATGCCAATAGAAATATCATATCGTAATAAAGAACTTCTCATACTTCATCGCGATATATTTGTGAAGTTATCGAGTTCTAAGTTAATTCTTACTATGTCAGAACTTTCTGAACGATTACAGCTTTTAGTAAAAGCCTTACAATTTATACGGTGTGTTTTAGTATATTTTAAAATTTAAAAATTTTATCAATATCTTGTTTTTTATTCAATTTAGTTCCACACAATTTTTTTATTAAATTTTCGATCAATTTTTTCCTAAATTAAAAAATTAAAAGTTCCCGATCAAGGGAGACTGTTTTCCTAATTCCGAAACCTAACCAGCATAGGTGAAAATTATACATACATAACGAAAAAACATACTCTGCGAAAATGAAATTTTTCTTTAAATTAATTGGAAAAATCAGAAAAATCTTCATGTGGATTTATGTCTTTTTACGAAAAGCGAAACATAAATTTGAAATATCGAATATTTGTCGATAAATATTGCAATTTTGCCTTTCCTTCTTAAAATGAGAAGGCGGACATTATTTAAGATCTTTTATTTTTCTCTTTTCGTGCAATACCTAATTTAGAAAGTCCGTGGAAGTTACAATGTAGCAATAAGTTTAAAAATAATAACTAGCTATAGATTTTCAAGAAATTTTTATGGCTTGAAATTTACGCGATTTTTACTTTTAAAGATTTTTATCGTGTACCTCGCATTTTTGGAAAATTAATAATTGTTATTAAAGAGATCCCTTCCCAAACCTGTTGGTCTATGCAGTAGCGGTCATGGAATTATTTTTGCATTTTTAAAATTTAATCAATAACACTTGGTTACAGCGTATTTTATTTTGGGAAATTTTGTAAATTTTAGTTTTAAAGAGCATTTAGCGCATTTATATTCATACTATGGCATAACGCTATAAAAGAAATCGCCGCCACAGGTAATTTAACTTCACGCTAAATATAACATTACAGATTTAATATTGGTACTTTGAAATATTTTCACATATCCTTATTTCTATTCCACACTACAACCTAAAGTTAAGTTGCAGCAAAAACAATTTTTAAGAATTAAAAAGATTCTTTTTAATTTGCAAATTAAATTACAGTGGAACCTTGCCAACACGAACTGTAAGTGGTGCTTTCAAGCAGCTTTTTGCTTTTGAAAATGTTTTTTATATCAACATCGCTCGATTTTTTGCGGCAATCGTGGAATTTATTTTTATTAAACCTCATCCCCATTTAACGCCACTAAAATTTAATTTCTAATTCCTTAGGAGAAGCACTTCCAGGGTTAATATTTCTGAAATAAAGTTTTGTTGTAAAATTCTCTTGGATATGTTTTAAGCAATCTGGTCACGTCTTAAACCTTTACACGCATACTCCGCAATAATTTACTGCGATTTTGTTTATTTAAACAAAATATTATATTAAACAAAGTATAAAAATGTTCAGTTTAATATCAGGATTTTCGTATAGGTATTTAAAATTTAAATTGTGAAGATCGGTAGCTATGGCAATTTAAAGTTAAATACAAAACCACTTCCACTGTCTTTATCTTGCAGTCTGGTATAGTTTAAGTACTTCAAGTGTTGGCATGAAATTAGCTCTTGTTTATAAACTCTGCTCAAAGGGAACAATTTCCTGTTTATTTTATTGTTTACACTTTACAATAATAATTAAACGTACTATAACAATTGAAAGTTTAAACCTTGTTAATATTTTGGATCAAAAGTTTTCTTGTTAGGTCTTCGATTGATCGAAAGAAATGCCCACCTTTATTTTCTTTTTCAAAAAACGGAATATTAAATGAAATTTTTTTTCTTTAGTTTTAATAATTTAATTATTGATTTTTTTTTATTATATGAAATTTTAGAATAAACAAAAAACTGAAGTGCTGAAAATTTACTTAATATCAAGTTTCATCACTCAAACTCGATATTGATCGATATAAATTGTAGTAAAAAAATTAAAGAAAAATAGAACGCAAATGAGATTACACTAAGGTGAAAAAGTACAGAATGATATCGAGAGAAACTATTTTTCGGAATGAAACGAAACAAAAATATTCTCGGGTAATTCCCCTTCTTCTAACGGTGGTCACTTTCTTGTCAGCAATTTTAGGGGATAATATTTTCGAGCTAATTTTATATTTTTAGGGTAAATTATTTGGAGAATAATAAAAATTTGTTCAAAACCGAATATGTCAAGGTTTCTTCAATTAAAGAACCCTTTATGAATTAAACAACCCTGTTGAAATTAGCATCCCTGTTATGATACCCATTATAATATTTCTAACAATTTAGAATTTTAAATTAGAATTTCAACTTGTTTCCCTTATCGTGGGTTCGGTATACCAAAAAAGTAACTAATACATTGCCGTTACTGTAGACTATAGATCCAGTGGAATTTTAACTTATGAATAATCATTGCCAAGATAAAAGAGCTTTACATAATGTTGTAGTCGATGAACTTTAAAAAAAGACAACCGAACATACATCATCGTTTGTAAGTTATTTAAGTAAGCATTGCACGTACTACAACGGGAAATACAGTTATCTCGGTACATTGTAGTTTACCGAATTGGTAAACTCGTCTTTAATAATCATCATTTTTTAAATTCAGAAATTTTATTAAATTAAAAACCGACTTCCGTTCGACACGTTTTGAATATCTGGATGTCATTTTGAATTTCGCTTCCTGAAATTTTTAACATCTATAAGTTAAAAAGTGAAAAACTCACTTTTGGAATTTTAAATTATTATCGCAACAAGAGTAAGCAAGCTTCTTGATGTTCTTACACGTAAAAAGCTTCTGACAAAATTAACGCTTGTATAAAATATTGGCGGTACTTCAAAGAAGAAGGATTATAATCTTTAGCACTGAAGTATTCAAAAGGCTACATCTAGTCAAAATTTTGTTAAATATTCTTTGTTCATATTTGCAATTTTTGGATTTAACTTACTTTGTTTCCTGTTCACTCTAAACTTTTTTAAACTAATTATATCAATATTTTATGTAACCTACTATGGTAAAAACGTTTGCCATAATTATACTTACTGTGTATTTTATTTGTGAAAACTAAAATTAACAGTCTAAGAACCACGGTCATCCAAGTTCCACCTTGCCTTGAGAATGAAATTAAACAAAATATAAATTTTGACTTTGAATTTCAATTTTTTAGACTGGATGGCGACGGAACAACCACTCAAATAATAAAAGTACTTTGCCAAATATTGGAGAAGTTGACATTTCAGTGGAAAATAGCAAAATTGCCTGCCTGGCTGAATATTTATTTGAAAATGAATATTTGAAAAGACCTAATATTTTCAATTTGTATTGATGAAGTTCTTTGAGATGTGAGTATTTGGAGTGGAACACCTTTGTCGAAAAAATTAGCTTTACATTATTCAAACCGTTTATTGTGCCAGTTTAGAATGGCGATCTCGTATTGAATTTTGATCTTTGAAAAGAAGTGTTTACTGACGTGCGCTTGAAAGTTAATACTATTGTTATAGGTATAGTTTATTTATTTACTTGCTCAAGTTTTGGTAGTGATTGTTTGCTTGAATCGTTCTGAAACGGTTGATTCAAACACGTGTGTAAAGCACACGTCAACGTTGTGCGTTTGACTGGAATTGTATATTGGCTCTTGAATCGTGCACGTCACGTACATATATAAATTCTAATGCCGAATGTAACTCGAATTTTAATGAAAATCTAAGTTTAATGCCTATAGTTTGTAATCAGGTAATTCCGATATAAATAAATATGTTTTTACTTACCCACCGAAGCTCAATTTTGTTAATATTAAGTTGACTTCTAATTAAGTTAAGTTAAAATATACAAAATATTTCAACTTGTATAACCTGATTTGAATACTTAAGCAGTTTCGTATTTAAATAAGAGTTAGTGGTTCACACAGAAATTTATTGTTATTTTTGTATAGCATAATCGCGCAGGAATGTTAAGTTAAGTTAAGTTAAGTTAATGACTTCAGTAGTCGAAAAATCACTTACAATTAGTTCGTTCAGGTTGAAATGCCCATTTTCCGTTAATATCAAATTTTTCTTTTTTTTATAATAATTGAGTAGGTATGTCGTTGATAATTTTTTTAAATTGTTACTAACCGCTATTTTGCTCTAATTTGCTCTTCTTTATCACGTACCGTGAACGTGATTTAATCTTTTTATATATCATTGTTCCCCATATAAAGTAATTAAAGCTTTATGAGAAATTTTTCGGACATTTCGCTAAAGCCAAAACATTGAGGGTGTTAAACTGTTAAGGTCAAAAAGTAAAAATATTTATTTTCTAATTCCCTACAATGTCTTATTCCAGAGATTTGTCGTTACAGAAACCAAGAAGTAGGATAATTGTTTTATTATTGCACCTTAAATGTTAATTTAAGGCAGACTCAAATTTGTAATTTATGTTTAACAAAAGTAAAATTAATCTTTGTCGAATAGCTCTTTATGAAAAGATTTGCTTTTTAATTTTTTGGTAAATTTCAGGCTGTTATTAAAATACAGCAATTCAAATTACGTTTCGCTAAATACAGTCGACATTGGGTATTATATACTTAAAAAGTTAAAAATATTTTTTTAGCAAATGTAAATCACCAACCAACAATTTTGTAACAGAAAAAGTCAGTGCGACCTCACTTATGCATCTAAAGCTGATCTTTTAAGCAGCTTATACTACGCTAGTGGTTCGTAAATGCTAACATTTGGTATTACGTTTAAATTAAACATCAAAAAATCAATTTTTTTAACCCCGCATCCGGCATGTGGGGTGTTACGAACACCGTTAGCGATCGAAAACTGCACGAAAACATTTAGATTTTGCGCTAATTGACTGAACCACCCACTACCTTTCAAATAGCTATTAATTTTACTTCACGTTTATACCAACTCAACCAGTAAATAATTGATATTATGGAACATCTTTTCAAAGTAGACTGAATTTAGAAATTTTATAAATTGAATTTATTTTAACTTACAGTTAAAATAAATCAAACTTATCTGCTAGATTTTGACCCCTTCGATGTCTTCTGTTTACAACTTCTATACGTGGAATTCCTATAAAACAACAAGCGAGTGTCTGGTGTAACCAAGAAATTAGTCAAAATTAACTGTTATTACCTGATGCTTTATTAAGCAAAAGTAGGTCAATTAAAAATTAATTAATTTTTAATTATAAATAAGTACGTACTTTTCCGTTCAAACGCATGCTGCGGACTGTATCTAATGATGGTTAGCAGTGCCGTAAGTGCTTAAATTCTGCAAAATTCTATTTTTTAAATTAATTATCAGTTCTATTAAGTTGACGGACTATAAATCTTAAATCCGTCATCTGCCATCATTGTGATTGGTAGTCGACCAACGACTAGAAAATGATAGCTCAAATTTATTTTCAGATTTATTATTTTTAGATCAGTAAATTTTTATCATTCTAAAAACTTTGGAGGTAACGAGTAAGGGTGACGGCTTCACAACCTGGTCAATCGAACGCAAATGTTTGGATTTCTTTTGCATAAACTAGCTGTAGTATTACGTTCAAAAAAACAGACACAGCTTAACTTCAATGCTTTTTCAACATATAAAGTTTGTCCCAATCATAGAGTTGCATTTGAGAGATGCTCCCAATTTTTTATTCACATCCATCTTCCCAGTTTAATAGTCCTTATAGTCCATATTCCAGCTATAGGCAGAGTCTATTTTTAACTAAATTGGATCCTAGGCTCTAGCAAATTTTCGAGCCCCTTATATTCGAGTGTAATTAATAGCATCGAAAGTCCAATTTTGGGTTATTTTATCAGAATTTGATTTTTATTTTACGATTTCCTGTTTTCTCTTTTCCGGTCCCTCTGGCCATTAGGCCCTAGGCACGCGCCTAATTATAAAATAGACCCTGCCGTTAGATAAGAGCCTCCTTCCACGCTCCAGTGTACCAATAATCTACGAAGGGGTTTCCCACATTGAGTCGATTTTTGGTAGATAGCCACTACTTACAGGGCACATTTTTGTATACTAATTTTTCTTTTGCAAGGTTTTTCCAAGGTTTTCCCAGATTTCCTTATACTTGTACACCAGATTTCCCCAACAGTTCCTCTCTCACTCTGATCTATTCTTCTATTTATCTATCTACAGACGAAATTCCCTTCGCTTTTAAGCACAGTTAATATTGTTGTACTGGAGGGTATTCCATACCCCCCAGACCCCCCGATTTAAAAAACAATTTGTGTGTATATTTTCTAATCGGTTTTATTTTTTTAGTAAGAACCTTTTACTTTTTTACAACAAAATACATTTTATAGATCACGGCAATGCTCCCACCCCCCCTAATGTATCAGTACAAGTATCTCCCAGACCGTTTCAGGTTTCCCCAGTCTCACATACGAAAGTTTGTATTGATCTTCCGTGATTGGTTTTATTAGATAAGATACCGTTTCCCTCTTTCAGAACAAAATACATTTATAGTTCACAGCAATACGCACTGAAGGTAGGATACCCCCCCTCCTTTCAATTCATAATATCCCTCGTTTCTTCAGCGCAATAATTAAATATTTTTGTATTTTTTTAAAATAAATCACAATTAGTGCTGTATTCCTCAACTAATTAAATGCAAAACTAATGGCTTATTAAAAATTACTAAAAATAATAAACTAATAAAATGAAGATGATGATCAGTGGCGTATTTAGAAAATGCTTTTGGGGGGGGGGGCAGATTACAGATTTTTTTTTCATTTTACAAATTTCACCAGAAAAAACCGGGAAATTTGAATTTTTAAACAAAATTGAGGGAAATTTAAACCTTTGGCTAGAAAATATTAAAGTTTGGAAAAACATTTATTTAAGTACCTTACTGCTCAGAGTTTACAATTATTGTAAACCGGGGGGTCTGGGGGGTGTGGAACACCCTCCAGCACATATCGGAAGATTTACACTCTTTTAGAATACTTGGAGAAGATAGAGGATAGACGTTCGGCTAAAGAAAATTAGAATTTGAGAAACTTATTTATTTTTATATTATAATTTTACAAATTTCGCCAGGAAAAACCGGGAAATTTGAATTTTTAAGAAAAAATAAGGGAAATATAAACCTTTGGATAGAGAATATTAAAGCTTGTAAAAACATTTATTTAAGTGCCTTACTGCTGAGAGTTTAGTAGCAATTTTTACGTTACTTTGAAAGTAACGTTGTTACTAGGGGTGTAGTTTGGGGGTGAACATCCTCCAGTACATATAAAAAAATTCCCACTCTTCTAGAATACCTACAGAAGACGGAGTAATTATACAAATTTCTTCGGGAAAAGCTGGGAAATTTTCTGTTTTTGAGCAAAAATTAGGGAAATTCAAACGTTCGGCTAAAGAAGATTAGAATTTTAATTTAATGAAAAGTAGAAGTTTAGCAGCAACTTTTTGCGTTACTTTGAAAATATAGAAAAACGGGAATCATTCAGTAGAGGGAAACGACATTAAATGTTTAAATATTATACCGCTAAAAAAAAGATCCACCGTTTAGTTGCCCGTCCGCGGACAGGCTTTCCAGCTAGTAAATAAATAAATAAACAAATAAATAAAAATAATTTAAAGTTATTTCAATTTTAAAACTAAAAATGTAAACATTATTTTTATCGGGGGGGCTTTAGGGGTACTATCCGAGTCATCCTTGGGGGAGGGGGCGATCGCCCCTTTGCCGCCCTCTAAATACGCCACTGATGATGATACTTGAAGTTGCATTGTAAAATCAAGTTACGGGGTAAACAAATTACTGGTGTACTAAAGCACTAAAGGGTGTTCCATATTCCCTGAAAAATTTGATCTTGAAAGAGTGAGAGGTCTTAATGTAATCAAATTATTCAAAAAATATGGCCATACACTTTTTGTTACTGAAACCGGGGGGTCTGGGGGGCATGGAATGCCCTCCAGTACATCAGTTATTTATTGACTCAATAACTTGAAAATGGAATACAATTTTAACTCAATTACTGACGTACTGGACAGCATGTCGTCCAGACTCCCAGGTTTCAGAAACGGAAAATTTGTTCGTATATTTTTGGATTAATTTTATTAAAAAGAAGTTTTCACTCTTTCATCAGAACCGAATACACTGACACCAGATAGTCTGGGTAGTATAGCATATCCTCTAGTGCACTCGTAATTTGTTGGCACAGTTATGATGCACTGGAGGGCATTTCATGCCCCCCAGACCCCCCGGTTTCAAAGCCTTAAGTTTTATGATGTACAAAACTTCATTAAAATTTTATTAGCTAAAAATTTTTCCCATTTTCAGTACCTGTTTTTGGGGTACAGTGAAAGAGTAAACTAATGTTTACTCACTTTATGTTCTCTCTTTTCGGGCCCCTCTGGCTATTGGACCCTAATGGTAAAATAGGTCCTGGCTATAGGGTGGATATATAATTCAAGGCCTTTTGCCTGCCAGTTCGAAGACTCTTCCAAGGACCTCCACAATTCAATTATTTGCTTGAAAGTTGAAGCAAAAAAGATGGTATAACAAAAATTGTATGCTTGTAACGGTCAGAACGAATTTTGAGACGTTACAGGATGTCCTAATATATGTAATTATTCCATTGATAACGCGCACCTAACATTAGCATGTAATTTTGCAATCCGTACACCTCGTGTTAGGTATGAAATAACAAGAATGTTATATTTATTAGCGCGATTACTTATCAGTTTTCATTGAAACTTGCAACTATGCTAGTATTAAACTTTAATTTACTTATTATGAATATGTTGAAGTTTCGTAACTTAAATGAAATAGTTTAAAATTTAAGCTTGTTAATTATTAGGAATATTTTACCAAGTTTGTTCTACAAATTAACACAAAAATTAATTAGCTATTCGTTTTTATTAATATTTAATTTGATCATAATTATAATTAAATTGAAAACTTGATTTTAAGTTACCTGAATATTATAAATTATGTTGGGCACCTTTGGAAGAGAAAAGAGAAAACAGAGTTAAAGGACAAGATTTTTGGACAAAGGACACGAAAAGTTATGGTAAATTTGATCTGATGAAATTTCCAAAATTTTAGTACATTCCAATCGGCATTAATCTCGATCCACTTGAAATTTAAAACAATTTTGTTTTCAAAGGTGTTTACGTAACATTGCAATAGTTTCTGAAAGATCCTCTGTGTACCAGTCTAGCTCACTTGGTAAACTTATCAATTAGGGTTGTTGCCTTGCTGTAGGAATATTACTGTCAAGGGCTCTCCATAGCAGTCGTTATTTTCAGGGAACACCTTAATGCAATTGTACTTTTTTATTTTATCTTATTGAGCTTTCAAAATAATTATTTTGGAAAATTAATGAAACCATTTGGATGGGGAAGATTATCAATGCTATGAAATTGGTATTAACCTGAAGTTTTAGATTTATTATAGAAAAAAATTAATAAATTGCCTAAAACATCGCAAAGTAGGTTTTGGCTAGAAAATATATAAAACTTTTTTCATACATAGCAAAAGATTGAAAAAAGTTTGATCTATCATTATCCCTGTTATAGACTTTTTGAAAATTGCTTTGCGGTCTGATTGAATACCTAACTTAAATTGACGCGGTGGTGAGATGTGATTTATTTTTTGATCGTGATCAGACTAGTAATATTGCCGTTGCATTTGTTTTAATGTTGTTCTTTGAATAAGATATAATTTTTTAACCTTTGTGCTTTCATGTTGTTGGTACATTTAATCAACTGTAAGTAACCATAAACAATAGCCGTTTGTATGTAGAGTCTTTGATTATCTTTGTTGTGAGGCTACTATGTATAACTATTTACTTGAGTAAGTTAAGTTAACAAGAAGTTTGTAATCATCCTATTGGGTTAACGTTTATGATTGTTAATAATGCCCTTTAATGTATTTTTGTAAATTCCTATCATACTTAACCGTGTTGAATAACATTTTTGAGTGCTGCTGTTAATTAAAGAAGTGCCTGTTTCGACTCCACTCTGCTACATTAATTGGTGCTAATGAAAACTGCTCTATCAGATTGTATGCATTGATTGCTATTCCGTTTGTACCAATTATCAAAGCTAATCGAATATAATTTTTAGAATTTAAAATTCAAAATTTTAAATTTCCAATCGCGAAATACACTAAATGTAATAAATTTTTCAAGTTTTTTTTGAAGAGTATTATTTTTCTCAATATTTTTGTGTTTTCTTTAAGGGGTGCACTAAATCAAACACACCACTTCGCAAAACCATAAAGCTTATGTAACGAGAAACCTAGAGCTACTTTAATATTACATGTTACGTTTAAGTCAACGAATGAATATATATTTCTACTTTAGGGGTTGAAATGCATAACGAAGATTAACTGTATATTGTAGGTCTAAATTGTTCGTTATGATACACACAAATATTAGCCGTTAGTGCTAAAGTGCTTCCGTTTATCTCAAGCTGATGAAAAACAAAAGAAAATATTTAATAATACATAAAAAATTTAATCATTTTATATTATTTTTTTACAACACCAAATATAAATTTTTAACGGGAGACAAGTGTAATTTGTAGAGAAACTTGGAAATGTTCCCTAATGTCAGTTAATGTTGTCATCGTTTGTTTCAAAATAGTTTTAGCTTTACTCAACTAAGTACTAAAATGAGTTGTCGTGAAAGATATTTAAAGGATTTTAAAAACTTGTCGTTTACAAAGTAATTGTCACTTAATTTTAATGGTATTTCTTTATTTCTATCCGATAAAACATTTAAATCTTTTTTTCTAGTCACGTACCCATTCAACAGCCTCCCCACACCAAATATTTCCTAAACCTAATAATATCGATACAAACATTATGTCAACCTCTATAACTAACCCCACCTAATATTTTTATCTTACAATAAAACTTTATCAAAGCTGTTTTCAAACCACTAACTCCCATACCTCCCAGACCCCCAGTGTATTTCATTAAAAACTAAATGTTTTTCCAAGCTTTAATATTCTCTATAAGCCAAACGTTTAAATTTCCCTCATTTTTGTTTAAAAATTCAAATTTCTCGGTTTTTCCTGCCGAAACTTGTAAAATTATAAATCCCCTATCTTCTCCAAGTATTCTAAAGGAGTCGAAATCCTGCGATATGCACTGGAGGGTGTTCCACACCCCCCAGACCCCCCGGTTTACAATTTTGACTTTATATTATTTTTATAATTAACTTTCAAAGTAACACAGAAAGTATGCTTTCCAGGTTTTAATTATTTCTAGGCCGAAGGTTAAACTTCCCTCATTTTTGATTAAAAATTCAAAATCCCGGTTTGGATTAATATTATACAAATATTTTTATTCATAATCTTAGTTTAAAGTATTTTATGATTGATAAAAGAAATCGACTAACCAGAGTGTTTTTTTTTTCACCAAAAAATGACACGTAGCAGGAGCAGCAGAAGTGTGCTGGGATTTTATGTAATAGGATTAGTTATAACTGACGCGCATGAATGGATTAACGAGATTCTAAAAATCATTAATCTGCCTCCTCCAAAAGCATTTTCTAAATACGCCACTATGCTGCTGGTCAGTCCGGGCTGGCTTTACACCCCTATTCACTAACTTTTCTTTTCGATGGATCGAATCGGTATTTAGTATGCATTGATAACGAGGCGACAGCTTAACGGTAAGCGATCGATTGAATCGAGTATTTGTTCGTGAGCATTAAAGCTCACGAAAAGGTTTCTCGATCGATAGTATTTTTTTTATAATGAAAAAGTAATGTATAGGTAAGGTTAAGTTGGTAACTTAGTAAATGAAAAAAAAAATACCATCGATCGAGAAACCTTTTCGTGAGCTTTAATGCTCACGAACAAATATTCGATTTAATCGATCGCAAATCGGTAAAGACAAAGCTGTCGCCTCGTTATCAATGCATATTGAATACCGATTTTGGCACTTCTCGATTGATCGAGAACTGAACGATTCGATCGATCGGAAAGAAAAGTTAGTGAATAGGGGTGCTAGTACGGCTACTGCATTGGCGAAGGTATCGAATGATGTCATTCGTAATATGGACAACTCCAAAATGACCGTCGTGGCTCTACTCGATTATAGTAAGGCGTTCGATGTAATCGATCGAGAGCTTCTTTTGGCTAAGTTGGGCTACCATGGATGCGATAGCTCCGTTTTTAAGTTTCTCATTAATTTCTTGGATGGAAGAACACAACGTGTAAAACTTCATGGTAGTGTTTCGAGCGAACTTATCATGATACGTGGAGTTCCACATGGTAGCTTATTGGGTCCATTGCTCTTTGTGATTTTCACATCAGGTCTTCCTGAAGTTCTGCCCGATAAATGTGATTCTCATCTGTATATCGATGATACTCAGTTATATACTTCAGATAATCCTTTGCCTATCAACGAAACTTTCAGAATATATTAGACAGTAGTGAAACCGGTGCTGATGTATGCCGCAGAAACCCGTGCAAAAACATCAAAAACAACTGATCAGAACCACAAAAATGAGACAATCAGAAATATCGCGGTGAGAACTTTGAGGGATAGAATTCCTAGCAAAAAGATTCGTCAACAATGCGGAATAATGGACATAGTAAAGTTTGTTAAAGCCAGAAGGAAGGAGTGGAATGCACATGTCGACAGAATGGGAGAGAAACGCATACCGAAAATCGTAAGCGATCTGAAACCACAAGGAAGAACACCAGTAGGAAAACCCCCATAGCGATGGAGAGAGAGCTGGGTATCGTGAGGTGAATTATCGTAGCCCCGGGCGGGAGGGCAAAATCTTTGATTTTTGATTTGATTCTTGGGGTAGAATCTCGTTAATCCATTCATGCGCAACCATCCGAGTGCTGTACTCTAAGGAAAAACTAGTTTGGCCTAATAAAAGCGGAAGAAGAAGAATTATTTTTATTATTATATATCTTCAAAATTTACTTTATTTATAAAAATATTATACACCCTTTTTCAACATATACGTAATTAATTAAAAACCGATTATTATCAATAACCTACAAACAAAAGGGCCAGTGACCTAAAGATTTAAAAGTGAGTATTGCATCAGCATTCAGTACCCGAATTATCTCTGCATATTTATATCTATTCAAAATGTAACACCTCACAACTACATAACTTCCAGGAAGAAGATGAGCGGGATTGGCTATACCTTCGAGCACATTTGGAAAAGTAGCATAAAAAGTTGATATACCATCACACCCATACAATTCAAATAAACCTGGATATATATACTTTTTTATTTTAGCAAATTCATATGCCTCTTCAAATGGTGCAGGGATTAAATTACAGGCTGCCATCTTTTTTATTTCTAACCTGAAAATTATAAATTCAATACAAAATATCTTAAAATCACTTTTAATAAAAAAATAAAAAATAAAGAGTTACCTCAAATTAAATAAATATTAAAACGAACGCTTCAAAACAAAACAATTAAAATATTGAAAGGGATTGTATGTGTTTGATGAATATCTCCGTTTCCAATATGCGAGAGATAAAATTTAGAAATTTAGTTTTAAAATGTTATTCTGATAAGAACATTGGAGAATTGTACTTTAATCAGAAAACGTACAAAAATTCTTCAAGTAATAAGTAATAAATCAATTATTATTGCCACTCCGCTGGGTTAGCAATAAATTAATTATTTTAGTTTTGTGTGAAAATAAAAACTCGAGACTAAATAATATATGACCAAAGAAAATCTAAAATGAAAAAATTTGGTTTTTATTGATTCAACCTAAAATTATAAATCGTAAGTTTGTGCAATATTCAAGGAGCTATCAGTGATGGTACAAGAGTAGCTAGGGCCCGGCCCGTAAGCAAATTTACAAAACGGGCCCCTAAAAAAAATGTATTAATTTTGAATTGCTTATATTATTTAAAATTTTTTTTTTTGGGAATTACTATCATGTATGGTCCCGGACCCCTCGAATAAATAAATAAATAAAAATAATTGGTGTAATCCGGGGGGTCTGGGGGGTATGGAATACCCCCCAGTGCACTTTTCTGGATTTTAGGTAGGAGTTTTTAGTTTTTTTTATTAAAACGTAATCATATTGTCAAATTCAACTGCATGTGAAAGCTTTTAGTATTTTTGTGCTGAAAAATACCTGAAGTAAGTTGAAATCTTAATTTTCTCTCTCGATGAGCACAAAGTAATTATACGTTTACGGATGTCAATAAAATTTCAGCAACTGAGTTCTCAAGTGTTATAATAAATATCAGAAATGGTCTGCACGTGCTTCCAACATTCATTAACCTGGTTTGTAATAAAAAAATTTATACTTAATCTGAATTTGTTTGCAAACAAACAAACAACAGTTTGCATCATTAGACTAAGTGCTGACGTGCAGTTAGTTGCGCAACTACTTCGCAATTGCATCAACCAGTTGAAACTGTTAAATCTGATAGTTTAACATAGCTCTGCATGGCATTGTGATATAATACAGTAATTCATTTTTAATAAAGTGTTTTTAATTTTCCACTGCAGAATGTATGTACAAAAATTAATATTGTTAATTTATATTTTTCCGAGTAAAAGTGAACAACCCGCACTTGAAAAAGGGAAAAATAAAAAATTTTAATTTTACAAAATAACGTTAACAAGGTTTTTATTATGTAATAATAACAATGCCTTTTGCGCAAAACGAGCAAAAGTGTCTTGATATTTTACTTTGTATTGCTTATTTGTAAAATTTTCTTTCAAATTGTTATGAGCATTTGCGTAAAGAGCTAGTAGACAATTAGTGGTAGTTTTCTCAACGAGCACATTCAATTGTTTAAAAAAATTTTTTAATTATTACTTGGAGTTTTAGAGTTTTCTTACGAAAATCTCCATGCTTTCAATCGATATTATAAAAAAAATTTTAATTAAACTTCTTTTACAGGTGAGGATTACTATGGTTTTGACAACATTACTAATTACTTTAAGTTTTATTACTGGGTAATAATTTCTCGTTTACAAGTAACGAGAAAAAAGTAAGGTAAGATTACAAATGATTTAAAGTTTTAATCGGTTAAGGGATAAAAAGATTACTTGCTTTATTTTTAAGTTAAATGTAATTTAAACAATAACGTAGAAATTTTAATGAAAAATCTTGTAGGATTGCTTGAACTTCTATAATCTCCATGTTTAAATGCGCGGTCTTTCTTGTTTCTTATTTTATACAAAAGAAAAATATTATTTTTTTTATAAAAAGATAATCATAATATTACCGCACAGAAAAAAATTAGCCGACAATTTTTGTGCCGATAATTCTACAATTACGTAGCTTCCAAATAAATTAGCGATGAAATAAACATGGCCGCTATTTACAATTTGGCTATTCAATTTGCCAACATTTAATCAGAGTGTAAGCTTCAAAAAGCATTAATTAAATATTTGGGCATATACTTCAACTGAATTAACCTTAAACTTACTTTGCCTTCATAAAGAATATTTAATTGGATATAATTTAAATCTTTTTAAATTGCCAAGATGAATTTCCACGTTTCTAATACAATTTTTCCGAACGCAGAGTGTTGGAAATATTTTTGGATATCAAAATGTAAACCAATTTTACAGAAAATAAAATCTTAAAGCAAAAACTCCTTTGACTCAAATTTTAAAACGCTTTACCTGCGGGCTACCTCACATTTAAAAAAAATAGTTTTAATTAATTTTACTTTTATTTTAGTCAAGTAAAACTATAAAATATATAAATTTCTCCATCTAATTTTGTTTTGTTGTCTTTTGTAGCTGCTGCTAAAATACTATACAAAATCAAACATTACCCTCTGTATGTAAACATGGTGTGTTGAACGCATGGCGTATTATGTAATATACCTAAAATACTATAACAAGAAAATTATTATTGGACAAATTCAAATTTTAACTGACCAAAAATCTACAAATCTACAAAACAGGGAATAGTACAGTGAAAAACGTTAACGGCTGTTTGCAAGAAAAGTTTTGAAACGTTGTAACTTTCAGTGCAATTTACTTTAATTGAAACTACAATAAACGCTCGATTATGAGGCATGGTCGGGACCATGGTTTGATATCGACACCTTTCAGTACTTAACATATTGCCATATTACAGCAGTGCTAACGTCGGTCTATCAGACCAAATTTTGCATCGTATTGTTTTCAATTTTTTAACTGCAAATCACGTTTAGGTATTTTTCTTTATAATAATTGTAATTCTAATAAGAAAAATAGAAGTCATTGGTCTGTGAGACCGATTGGTAGTACTGGGAGGTTAATGAAAAAAAAAAATTTCTGAATTCCGAAAACGTTTGTTTTGTGATTTGCAGAACAAGGAAATACTTTCTAAAATCAAAGTAGATATACTGCAAATTGAAGTCTGTAATCGGCAATAATAAAGTTTTAAGTAGCCGTAAGGATAGTATTCGACATCTGATGTCACTTAGCATTCGTAGATTTGAGATTTTCTTGTATTTCTATAATTCTAAATAAAATCGTTGGAATTAATCAAGTTTGACTACTGATTTATACAGGTTTTTATTGTACTTTTCCGTTCGAAATGCATTAGAATCTGACAAAAAGTGATATATGTAGGTATTATATGGTGTAGGTCTTCACTGTATAGGACATCACTAGTACACCAAAAAAAATCTTCTGTTAAATTGTTAAAGTTAAATCTGAGTAACATCAGGCTAACAGAAATGTTATTTGTACGATTCTGAGTAAAGTACCTACTTACTGTATTTACCTACGAAGTAAACATCTTGTTGAAACATCTGAACATTGTAAAATGGACAAAACAATTAATACTTAGGTTTATTTTGAGAAAGAAGCTGAAAATAATGTGAAATACTAAAAGAACATCTAATAATTATTCACCTTAATAAAATAGAATTATAGAAGTTTTGCTATTTCTTCAGATTATAAAAGCAGTTTTCGTTTTTATTTCATTTTACCTCGGAAAGTTCTGTGAAATGCTCACTTCAAAAAAGAAAAGCAAGTATATTTGATTGCAGATTCTTTAAAAACTTTAAGAATAACATAATTGTAAGTAAAAAGTTGTAATTGTTGGCCGTTAGTCTTAACGATGTTTAGTCTAAACTATACAATTTGTCTCTGAGGGAAAAACCTAACTTAACATAATTTAATTTTTGGGGTTTCTTCAATTAAGAATGTCAAGTTATATTGATTGAAAGTTGATGTGGAAAAGTACATGGCCCTGCATACAAATTATCGGAAATGGTAATTGTGTTGGTATAATCTATATGATGTTAGCAGGTAAACAAAATTAGCATTAAGATTTGGTGTCAGGGTGTCACCTCTGTATATGCTGGTTATGTGTTGTGATAAATAGGAGTACTCGTTAGGGAATTTTTGCCTAAGTTCTCGTTAAGGTCGACTTTTTTTGCTATCTGTAATATTTATCATGTCACAACTGAGGAGGAATTTTGTAAAATAAGGTTTTTTGCTTTCATAAATATGCGTAATAAAGGGGACCGCTAGATGATTTTGGTTTGGGAATCAATAAATTTGTCTTATGCATTTGCAGGTAATTTTATCATTTTTAGACAGTATTCAGTGGAGTGGTTTGAGTTACGTCCGATCGATTACGAAACTAAATGTATTTCAGTGTGAAATTAAAAGCTTTTTCAGAAAATGTTGAAGCAGAGCTGGCTGTAAATACATATATCCATTACATTGTTTTACGTTACGTTTATATGGCTCTGGGAAAAAATGTAATTCAACAGAACGAGAAATTATTTATAAATTTGTATCCCGAAACGTTAAATTAGTCAGGGAGATTTTTATATATTTTTTTGATTATATTAACGCTGTTTATGATTCGCACAGTTATTTATCACTTTTATTAAGTCAAGCTCATAAAAAATATTTTGCGTGACGAGACTATCTGATTTAATACATCAGTTACGCCTATAAAAGTTTATAAATTATATTTGCATACTAATACGTTAGTGAGCTTAAGATCCAATATTTTGCCAACTAAGGATAATTTAGAATGTTATTTCTACTTTGATGTTATTCTTGCACAGACAGGCCTAATATAAAATCGATGTTTGCCAAATACATTTTAGAGAAACTTTTTTTTATCGGAAAACGCAAAGTTTGTTGGACCATTTCAAAATTTTCAAGTTTCCACATTTGTTATAAAATATTTTGGGAATATTTAATTGGATTTGAAAGTAAAAAATTCCGACGTTTTATTTTGATGCTTATTTTTTTCCTAGCATAGACGATCTTAATTTCGGGCCGCCCTTTTCGTGTCTTGCCAAGTAAATAGTTGAATAGTCTCGTGAGGAATACGGACCTATTTTAAACTTCTTATTAATATTAAACCTCTATTTGTTTTAAGTAAGAATTTACACCCTTTTCACATAAAAGGCCTACGCTGCAGCACTTAGAATTGATTTAGGCAACATCTGCTACTTTGTAACGCAGTTTTCTCCATCCATGTCCCCGTTTTACTAATACATTAGTAGTTGTTGTTTTGAATACCTGCTCAAATAAAATTTAAACTTATTCTGTTACGATCACGTCGAATTGCTATTTGGATAGATCTGGTTTTGATGTTCAGCATTCTCGTCGTCAAGTTAGATGTGTTTAATTGATATATCTGATACACATCAATTCCGAGTTAAGTACTATTATAGTTTACAACACGCGATTAAATCATTTGGAAATACTTTTGACAGTTTAGCACGCCTGATTGATTTTATTATCGTTAATGCACTTACTCGTAATAATTTATTTCGTATGGGCACAATAAATTGGCCTTGCTCCCCTCCTCTCCCCTCGCCTCTGATGACTTTCAAAAATATATAAATTAACACTTTTCAAAATTATTCACTCAAAAAAGAACTTTTTAGATAAAAGGCCACTAAACTGGACGGCATTACAAATGGCGAGTAACTTTTGTATGCAGCGAACGTAGTAAATGCTTTTGGAAGTGTCAGAAGATGAACTCTGCGAGCATGTGAAGTGATTTGAATACCTCTTATATAACTTTTAATCTTCCTCAAGCCTTCTTTAGACTTTTAAAATTAAATATTCCTTAAATTAAAGCATTCTTTCAAATCTACACGACCTTTATCCGTATTATAAGAAAAATCGGTGGTATATCTTTACTAAAATTACTCACGTTTGTTATAAGCTTAGTGAATACTAAAATGGTTTATCGTAAGAATTATGTGACTACAAATCATCTAAAGCTTAAAAACAAAAACCAATATAAAATTTAAATCACTAAAACCGCCAGTTTTATAAAAATTATATTCGCCAGTGGCGGCTCGTCTTATTCTTTCCAGGTTTGCTCAACCCCTAAAAATTACAACCACCTAATATTTAATTTAATTGTCTAATTTTTAATATAGATAATAATAAAATCAGCAAAATTTAATTTTGCAAATAATTTCATTTTTAGTCCCAACACTGACCCCTGCGCAACCATCCAATGGTCTCCTTTTTTTATTATTATTATTATTTGTTTTTAATTATTTATTATTATAATATATTTTTATTATTTTTACCAGGACTTCTTCCTTCTTTTGGGTCTATTCCACGCATGATATATGTTACTGCTCAGTAAACTCTCAATTTTTAATGTTGGAAACTTACGATTGAAAGACCAGATATAGTTCTTTATTATATAAGATTTGACAACGAATGGCTGTCTTTTTACGGTTACTCAAAATTTTGCAAAAATTTCTTTAAACTTCCAAGTAACATTTTGTGCTGAATATCAATTACGAGCCCGCCGTGTCAGCATAAAATTTTCTGTCTGAAAACCCGCTAAAATTTTGCTGAGTCAACTGTTCAAAATGCAGCTGACGCGGTACAATTTCAGCGGATTTTCAGCCGCCAAATTAGCAATTCATTAGCTAATCAGTTAAGCTAACTATTGCCTGACAAACAGCTGCCCAAGCGCGCTATTAGCATTAAAAATAGCTGGCTTTTTGCTTAAAAAAAGTGGGCCATTTTAGCAATATAGCAGCAAAATTGCTGCATATTAAGCGCTATTCAGCTAGCTGCCGCATCTGATGCAGCTGCGAAATAAAGTAATTATCTAGAAATTTGCTCTTTTTCAGCTTCAAAATGCTGTTTGGGTCACTGAATCAGCTGATATTCAGAGCTGAATCAGGTTCTACTTTATCGGGTAACAAAACTAAAAAATTTTTAAATTGATAATTAAATTTTAAAAAAGAAACTAAATCACAAAATTTTAAAAT
Source organism: Cantharis flavilabris (assembly GCA_949152465.1). Taxonomy (NCBI): domain Eukaryota; kingdom Metazoa; phylum Arthropoda; class Insecta; order Coleoptera; family Cantharidae; genus Cantharis; species Cantharis flavilabris. The sequence goes on along the minus strand of OX424441.1, from coordinate 1,024,910 downwards.
TATTCAAGTTATTTTTTATAAATTAGCTGATATTCAGCTGCAAATCAGCAATTTCAGCTGATTTTCAGCCGCCAAATTAGCAATTATTGCACCAACATAAAAAAATAATATTAAGTACAGATTTATAAAAGATTATATTGTAGATTTTCTTGAAAACTAATGAACAGAAATTTTCTGACGTTGAAACACAGCTGAATTTTTAACGGCATCGAAACCTCAGTTTAAAATTCAGCTAATTTTTTGACGCTGAAGAACAGCTGAAGTTTAACTTGCGGCATTAAAGCTTCTGTTTAAAATTTAGCTAATTTGCTGAAGCTGAAAAACAGCTGAAGTTTAAGCTGAGGCATCGAAGTTTCAGTTTAAAATTTAATTAATTTTGTGACGCTGAAAAACAGCGGAATTCTAAGCTGAGACATCGAACCGTCAACTAAAAATTCTGAAAATCAGCTGAAGTTTAAGCTGTGGCACCGAAGCTTCAGTTTAAAATTCAGCTAATTTTCTGACGCTGAAAAACAGCTGAAGTTTAAGCTGAGGTATCAAAGTTTCAGTTTAAAATTCAGTTAATATTCTGACACTGAAAAACAGCTGAATTGCTGAATTGGCGGCTGAAAACCAACTAAAATTGTGCTGCTTCAGCTTTTCAAAATGCAGCTGACGTAATGCAATTTCAGTTGTTTTTGATTTTTTTGAGAAAAAAATCGAAGCTGTAGTTTAAAATTCAGTTAATATTCTGACACTGAAAAACAGCTGAATTGCTACTGAATTGTTAATTTGGCCGCTGAAAACCAACTAAAATTGTGCTGCTTCAGCTGTTCAAAATGCAACTTACGTAGTGCAATTTCAGCTGTTCTTGAGAAAAAAATCGAAACTTTGGTTTAAAATTTAGCTAATTTTCCGACGCTGAAAAACAGCTGAAGTATTGAAGAATCCACTAATGGCATGCGTAATTTTGTTTGCCCAGCTGCCTATTCCATCCGACACAAAACTCAAAAACAAAAAACTTGTAAAAAAACTCATATAAGCGAATTTTTTACGGTTCTTTTTTTTCTTGGCCATAGGCGTTGTCAGAGTCTATTTTTAACTGAGTTGGGCCCTAGGCTCTAGCAAATTTTCGGGCCCCTTATTTCGAGTGTAACTAATAGCATCAAAAACCCAATTTTTGGATTATTTCATCAGTATTTGATTTTTATTTTACAATTTTCTGTTCTCTCTTATCAGGCCCTTCTGGCCATTGTACCAGTACATAAAAAAAGGTCTTTCGTTTTTCCATGCAGTACTGCTTTTACATTTCATAAAAATGATCACCTTAACTAAAGGGTGTTCCATATCCCCTGAACAATTTGGGCCTGAAAGAGTGAGAGTTATTAATTTAATCAAATTAATAAAAAAATATGGCCATAAACTTTTTGTTATTGAAACCGGGGGGTCTGGGGGGCATGGAATGCCCTCCAGTACATCAGTTATTTATTGACTCAATAACTTGATAATGAAATGCAATTTCAACTCAATTACTGACGTACTGCCTCCAGGTTTCAAAAACTCAAAGTTTGTTCGCATATTTTTGGATTAATTTTATTAAAAAATAAGCTTGTACTCTGTTAGAACCAAATACACTAAGTACACCGGAGAGTCTGGGGAGTATAGCAACCCTCTAGTGCACTCGTAATTTGTTGGCGCAATAACTTGCTTATGGAATACAACTTAACACAATTTATGATGTACTGGAGGGCATTCCATGCCCCCCAGACCCCCCGGTTTCAAACCGAAAGTTTTATGATTTACAATACTTCATTAAAATTTTATTAGCCAAAAATGTTTCCCATTTTCAGAACCTGTTTTCGAGATATGCTACCTCTCCTCCTCTTTCAGTGAATCTATTAAATTAATTTTTTAGGAAAACTTGCAATCAGAGCCTATTTTTAATTGAGTGGGGGCCTAGGCTCTAGTAAATTTAAGTGTAACTAATAACATCGAAAGGTTATTTTATCAGTATTTGATTTTTATTTTACGATTTTATGTTCTCTCTTTTCGGGCCCCTCTGGTCATTGGGCCTTAAGCACGTGCCTAATGCGCCTAATGGTAAAATAGGCCCTGGGCGTTGTACCTTAAATATTGACTGTGGGAAAAAAGGTAAAGACCAAAATTGTTGAAAATTTAATTCTCTGCAAGTTTTTTATGTTCACTTGTGCCCTAAAGTTAAAAATAAATGAGATAATGCAAGAGTTTTACTTCGACGCTTTTTTCAGGTTTAATTTAAAAAATAGCCATTTTAGAAAAAAAATTTGGAAATCAAAGTGTTAGAAAATTGAATTTCCTAGAACTTTTGTCTTTATGATTTTTTGTTAAAATTGAAAATGGACGAGTTATTCGAGAAAAACCATTTTTTACAAAATTCAAAATGGCAGAATTTGGTCGAATTTTTGAACGAAGACTGCCAGTGACACTCCAAAGGCTAAAACAAGAAAGAGCTACAACAAAATTGCATATTCGGGGGGATTATTTGGACATAATGACCGTACTAAAAGTAAACTATAACATATATGCAATTTTTGAGTGTACTTACTTTGGTTTAGGTGTAAGATTAAATTTAACTGCCGTTAAGTCATAAAGAGGCAAATAATACTTTATGGAAGACATTCTTCTTTCATCTTTGCGGTTGTGTTCACCTTTCGGTTGGATGGCACCGATCTAACGGATTTGATTGGCAAAAAATATACAAGGATTAAGAAAGCAAAAGTATTTTATAATTTAGAATGTTCTTTTTTTAAAACGACAAGTGGCATGATTGGAAAAAAGTGACAGATGATGTCTTTTTGTAAATGTGGCTTGTGGATGTTGACATGTGCTTCTTTTTTAAATTATGCGATAATTGAGAAAATTACGGAAATGTGGAAGTGTCAGTTAGGTTTGAAAGATGCGTAAATTATTTAGACTTTGAAATAAAGATCGGATTAATGCGGTTGAAGATATTTTGGAAGAATAAATTTTAACCATATGACGACAGTATTAGTTAGCAGTAGCCTTCTATATTTAGTTGTACCCATTTTTAGTCTGCATTCGACATTTCTAACAATCGAATTGAAGTGGATTTTCAATTCAATATGCTACTCTTTGTGCTACGTGATTGACTCTTTAACTTTTACCCAGGTTTTGCTTTTATAATAACACTTATTCAAATTTTACCCTATCAGATTTGGATGTAAGTTATGTTCAACACCTGCGTTTCACAATCATATTTCAGGAAAATTTCCATAAATTTAAAATATTTTGATTTGAGTACAAAAAATATTAAATGTTTTTTTGAAATTTGTGGCAGGAAAAATTCAAAGTGGAAGCGGGCGTTGGTAACCAAAAATTTTTTTAACATATTTGAGCATATGTGATATACAAAATTAGCTAAGTATACATTTAATAGATGCAGCCTGCTCTAACAACCCTCTTGTTTCTCCTTAAATTAGTCCGCTATCAAACGATCTAAAACGACAGATGGATCCTCTCTGTTGTATCTATGCGGCACTCATTTTTCATCTGCCATGTTATATTAAGAATGGCTTTCTTTAAAATATATACGGCGCAACGCAGAATTCTTTGCTCAAATACAAATGCCTGGTAGTTATTTTTAACAATTCATACTTTTATTATTAAACTTGAAATTCTTAAAATTTCTGCTAAAACCATCAGGGGCGTTAACAAAACTTCAAGAATTTGTTTTAATGGCTTTAGTATTATTTATCGTTGGCATAACAATGCTCAGGGGTGTTTTTTCTTTTTACACGTTTGCTATTGCAACTCTAACGGATTTAAAAGTATACATCCAACTTTAATATGTCGGATTCATAAATGCAAAATTCCACAAAACATACTTGAGACACAACCTGCCCACTATTATATATTTCAAATTGTTTTCTGAACAAACAAAATGTATATTTTTCTTTCATAAAAATCTTAACCGATAAGTAACTAAACAACCGAAATAGAACCCTTATTTAATAAATCTTGACAAATAAAGCACAAAAATATTAAGGTAAAATGAAAAGTATGGTTTGCTCCAAAATTTATATTATGAAAATAGATAGTAATTTATTAACTTGCCGAGGCAGGCTTGTCGTACATGAACAAATCAAATATTGCTCGTTAGCTACACTGAATTTTTCCAAAATAATCTATCAATTGCGGCTTATGCTTTAGAAATCTGGAGGTTGCAATATTTTTCCATTTATTATAATAAAAGTTATATAGATTTTTTTTAGTAACAAACAATAATCACGTTGACAGCTTAAAATAATCAATAATCTAACAATTGCGAGGATTATGAAAAAAATTTTTCCTGCTGATTTGAAAAATGACACTAGTTTTTAAGTTTGCAACTAGTTAACTTGATTGATTGACTTGTTTAAAAAGGAAAATTGAGCTCACAAATCTGGTACTGTATTTTGAAATCAGTACATCAACACCTTTTGGATATTGGAATTAATTTCAAATAAAGTGCTGCAAGGACCTTACTTACTTGCGACAGGTAGAATTGACTATTTATTACATGAGGTGGTTCACATATGGGAAGATTGTGTCTTCAAATGAAGCAATTAATCGTTAAATGGAATACCGGAGAATTTGCTTATCTGAATTTACCTGTCACAAAAAATTAAATGGAATTCTATTATTTCTGCAAAATATCAGATTTTCTTACTACTAAAGTAAATACTATCGAAATAATATTTTCGTCCGAACACTGGTTTTACTATTTGCTCAATGATTTTATTAACCAAAAGCAATTTCAACCGTGCAGTTTCTATTTGTTCGGCTATGCTAATTAACAAATTTTAGACTTATTTTTGCTGTGATTTAAAATTAAATATAATTCAATATGCTACAAAAAAATATGGCGCAATGAAACTCTTAATATTTACGACTGAAAAACTTCCATTTATATCTTATTAAATTGATTAAGTGCTGCTAAGTTGAAACTCGAAAAAATATTTTATGTTTCATTAGAAGATCAAAACAGAAAAGAGTAATTTTCGTAATACACATTTAAGATTTATTAAGGAAAATTTAAGCAAAATTTACTCAAAACATGGAGCTTTCATAACATCCTTGCTGTACAGTGTACGGAGAAAACATTTCACGGTTTATAAGATTAGAAACTTACTTCTGATTGTCAATGTTCAACATCAAAAACTGAGTTCAAAGAGAAACACAGTACCTGCCGTTCATCTTTAGTTAAATGTAAAAGTGATAAAAAATTATCAATATATATATTGCAATGACTCTCCGATTTAAGCTCCCTGTTTAAGTGTTGATTAAATTCTCTACAAAATTCTGAACTGAATTATAATATTTATGATTATAATATCGTTAACTACGTCAACTATTTTTAAATTGTTTTTAGTATCCAAAGGATTGGTAATTGTATACAATAACTGGCATATTTAAAAATGTTTGTGTAATGGTGATGAGGGTTTAATTCAATATTTTATATGTGATTAAATTGCAAAATTTGAAATAGTTTTGGTACATCTCTCCATTGCAACTTGTCAAAATATTAAACTTATACGGTTTCTTACAACAACTTGTAAGTATAATAAGGCCATAATGTAAAATTTAGTAGAGCACTATCTCATACAAAAACAGGTTTTCCGCATTTGTGCACTTAGAAGTGATAAGATGTTGAAGCATCTTGGGATATCTTGAAGTAGGTATAGAAATGATAAATTATAATGATTACATAAGCTTGAAAATAGTAAACAGGACATATTTATTACTTTTTGTTTTAATAAAATGAATATTAGTTTTAAATTGTTTTGACGACTTCCTTGTTTCAAAAATTGCATTCCAAACCGCGGTGAAGAAGTGGGCTTGACATTTAATTTTTTATCAAGTTTTTCCATTTAACCAAAAATCAATTGCTCAAGTACATATATTAAATATTTTGATCGACATTCCAATCAATTCTCGTCTGCTGGTTAGCCTGGAAATGAATTTCCTGTTTTTTTTTTACAATTAAAATTATTAAACGATCAAATTTAAAAAATACTATAATTGCTTAAGCTGCTCCTTATTCGTGATTTTTCCTAGACGTCTGGATTTCAATTTAATTAATGACTTCCAAAACCGGTATATCCGGATCATATTTGTCACTTCCACTTTAGATTCGATCTATCTACTTACCATTAGTGTTAACTTGTCACTAATGAAATTATACAGAATTAATTTTAAGTGTGATAACATTTTTGTTTCAATTTTTTGAAATTTTTCTGTTATATTATATTCAATTTCATTAAACTCACAATACAAAAGAAAATGTTTCGAAATTTTGAAAAAGGGGGGCCAGCGTAAAACATAGGTATTTTCACGATACAATCCAACCCAATACAGTTCACTTTAATTTAACTTGGCACAATTTAACTTTGATGAAAAATTTATAAGAGTTAGGTAAATAATTCTTAAATAAATACAACTTAAATCAAATTCGGAAGGTAAACTTGAAATGAATTTTAATTAAAACTTGCACTATAAGAAAAAGAGAAATTTGTAATTTTTGATTCTGGTTTTATTTTAACAAAATAAAGTTAAGTGTAATTTTTATTCCAGCGTCATTTTTGCGTTTATTCAATTATTCATATGAAAACAATTATGTCGCTTAAGTTGATTACTACAATTTGTAATAATTTGGGTAGAACAAGGGAAAGTTAATTTCAATGCAGGTTTGTAATTTTGGTTTATTCTCGGAAAACTTTTGTAGGTACATCACTTTATAACCATTGTTGATTACGTGTTGAACCTGCTAAATACATGAACGTAATACCAAATTCATTGGACAAGATAATTTTAGAGACAACCACATAACACAAGAATTTTTTTTAAATAAAAAGATTATTGCAATCCTTTGTAATAAGGATAATTTGAAAATTTTATCCAAATATCAAATTATTATCAAACCTTTTCTTTAATTATTTCTACCTTGTATTTTTTTCGCTAATGCTATATAGTATGGCTGACTTGGTTGACCTGTTGGGTGGACACTTGATTCTAGAAATATATGGCCCATATAATGGGCTTCCGCTTTAGCTTTCAATTACTTACAAACAAAAAACGCCCGAGATTATTTCTAAATGATAAACACTGTAATCGCTGCTTTGCTTTACTACAAAATTAAAATTTTAATTAAAAACTTAAATTATATTATCAAATGCTTAAATTCAGTTTACGATTAAGTGAAGCAAAAAATTTCAAATGATTAAACGAGGGCGTTAAATAGAGGTGGATCAAGGTGCGGCTTTAATGAAATTAACGAGAGTGAAGAAATAGCTTTCGGGTTACTGCAGATGTAATGATGCATTTCACTTAGTTTGTAGTATAACTAACTAAAATTTCCAAGTGTTTTTTGTTTTAGTTCATAAATCTAGTAAAACTAATTATTTAACCAAAACAAAATCATTTTCAAAATGGAAAGCTGATATTTATTCAATTCAATAATTAGTTGAGGTAAAGACATTTTTTGTCATGTAAAAATCGCTTTTACAGCAATACTTTTTTTCATGCAGATCAAAATATTCATTTTATTTTATTTCTTTTTCAAGTCACTGCAAATCGGAAACGGTACGACAAAATAGAAAAATCTATAGGAACAAAAATGAAGACAATGAAATTTTCAACAAGAAATGTCTAAAAACAATTGCTGTAAAAGCAATGTTTGTATGACAAAAACTTGTCTTCAAAACGTGCAATTTACATTGTTAACATAAGTCACTGTAGGTTAAATTTATATGTTATGCAGTGCCGGATCAAACTATTTCTGCGCCGGGTGCAGATTAGGTAAATGGCGCCTTTAACAGCGGCGGTTTGTCAGGGGAGGCATAGGCAAGTTCTGAAGTATTAATTAAACTAATAAAATTTTCAAAAAATTAAAAACGTAAATTTTCCATTGTGACAACTAACAAAAGATAGATACTCCAGCTACAACACTTATCCAAGATGTAACGCAAGACGGGTCTAGGACTGTTCGTCACGAGCGTTTCGTCGCGGCCGTTCCACCGCAGCCGTTTTGACGCGCACCCGTTTTGACGCAAGCGTTTCGACGCAAGGATTATTAGGCGCTAGACCTATTAGCCGCGATCCTTTTTGACGCAAGACCTATTCTGCCGTCCTAAGCTAAAAAGCAGTATCTCTATTTCTTAAAAATTTCTTAAAAATACATCTACAAGGCTCCTAGGACATTTCGCTACCATTTCTACTTTCTTACTAAACTTCAATGATTTATATCATTTGCTTACATAATTCATTCATTTAAAGGTGGATCCGTGATTTGCCATGGTTGCGCCAGCCAAAGCGGCCCGGAGTGTAGCGGAGCGGACTCACTAAAAACATGCCTAAAGTCAATCCATCTCGACTGCGAGGCCACGCCTTCATTGGGTAGACTGCAATATTCCATAAAATAACTATTTAAATCGCTTTGCGACGAACCGGCTGCGGCTAATTAATTTTGCGGCCAACAGTCCTGCGGCGAATTGATTTTGCAGCCAACAGTCCTGCGGCAAATTGTCCATGCGACCAATAAATTTTGCGGCAAAATGGTTTTGCGACAAACCGGCTGCAACGAAACGGCGGCTACGAAACGCTCGCGACGAAATATCTCATTCCCGTTTGCAGAACCGCAAAAGCTGAATCCTCAGACTAGCACTGATTTACTGTATTGCTGACAACTTCGAGATTACTCCAATTACACAGCTCCACCATGGGGATCTCAGTTATTATAAGAGATACAAGGTCGGTTAAATTCAAACCAAATGATCCTGGCACAAATCCTGAAATTAAAAAAAAATTAATTTAAAAATAATCATTAATCACTTTGGCGATTATTTGCTGTCAGGATTATTATTTGTCGCGATACCAATATGTGATTTCTAGGGGGCTTTGCTCCTCTCTACAATATTCATTATCAATAATTAATTGCTCCCCGATTTTATAAATCCAAAATTTGCATGCTTTGTGATTAATTTTATTACATAGCAGATTTCTCTCTTTCGGAACCAATACATTTATATGTTGTGGCAATAATTTTATACAATCAGTTGGATACTAGGGTACTCAGTGCGTATTGCCTAAAGCTACAAATGTACTTATTCTCAAAAAGTAATGGTCTCTTATTAAGTAGGTAAGATCAATCACAGAACATATACACAAGTCTTCAGTTTTTAAACCGGGGGGTCTGGGGGGTGTGGAACACCCTCCAGTACACCTAAACAAAATTGGTCCCAGAAACTAACTTCCTATAGATTTTTCCAAATGTTTTTTGTAACTTAGATCCAGTAATGCCAAGTGGAATCACAACTTTAAAACTGAAATCAAATCTGTTTGCTATTTGGAATATGTTCGGTATTTATTATTATTATTATTAAAAGGGGTCGTGGTTCTGACCACTGAAGCTTAAGCTTATTGTGCCCCTCGTTCCACGTTTTACTCCAACAACAACTGCGTCTCCTCGCCAATGTCAAGTAAGCAGTTGTAGGGTGATTTAGCTATCTCCTCGGCTTTTGGATATGGAAAACCGGCTAAAGCTGGGCATTCACATAAGATGTGGTGAGGGGTTTCATCCTCTTTACCACACATTCTACAAGTAAGATCTTCAGTCAACCCCATCATTTTGAGGTGTCTCTTAAGACAGCAATGTCCTGTAAAAAGTCCTACTATCCTTCTCAACTGTTTCCTACTCAGTTGGATTTTTGCTCTTGGACTCCCTGGAGGGGCCCCCAATGAACATCTCTAACATGTCTCTCATCCCCTCCCTCGCGGTTGTGTATGCAATCCCGCAGGTGGGCTCAAGACCTATCATGGTTGTATTGGCAGCCAATCTGACCAGACAATCAGCCTCTTGATTTCCCTTGATGCCCTGGTGCTCTGGAATTCACATGAGCGAAACGCTGTTACAGACCGCCAATTTCACCAGTGCATCAAGGCATTCTTTAACGACCTTGGAGTGTATTTCTATTCCTTCCAAATCCTTTAGAGCTGCTTGGCTATCTGTCATGATGCAGATTCGTCTACCATTGTAGTTCTTCCGTACCATTTCAGATGCACAGACCGAAATTGCAGTTACTTCTGCCTGGAACACAGTAGCGTGACAGCCCAGGTTAATGCCAAAGGCATCTGCCTTCTCCAGTGCTTATCTTTGTTTTAGATCCCTCTGTGCACCAGATGGTATCATATCGGTTGCCTAGCTCTTGTATGGTTTTTTCCTTACCCCTCTCAGGTATTATTACCCTGAATGGTTTTCGGAAGTCTCTTACGACTTCGAATATGTTCGGTAGAATTTACACCTATTTGTGTTTTTTAACATACTTACAGGTATACTGGAGGGTGTTCCACACCCCCCAGACCCCCCGGTTGTAAAAATTGAAAACTTGCGTATGTACATGTTCTGTGTGTGATATGGAGCCCGCTATTCAGATATTCTTTTTATTCAAAATTTAATATTTTATAGACAATTAAATTAAAATCGCACAATTTTGGAGCTTTCTGAATTTTGGCGCTGGGTGCGGCGCCGGCGGCTCCATTGCACCAATGGTTTATCCGGCCCTGGTTTTCTGTGAACTGTTGAATTAGAATGCAAACATCGTAATCAGTCAATAAAATAGAAAATTATCCGATCAAAGAAGAGTGTATTCTAATGTAAAGGATATTCTAGCATAATATATTATTTATATTGTACAAAGTGGTTCAAAATCGGTTTAGTTTTGGATTGGTTGATATAATATTTGTATTCTAGATATTCACAGAGACCTAATTTCTTTGATTGCATTGCTTTTTAATTATTTTTTCTTCATCTTTGCTATTAATACTATAACATCGTCGAAATGTAAGTGGGCTAAGCTTTTTTCTTAATGTTTTCTGATCCACTTATAAGCAGTTTTGGCGATGCAATCTTTTTGGAGTATCCTGTTAGTTAAAGGACTTTTATTCGAAACTTGATCCATTTTTATGATATTGATAAAAATTATTACTGAAAGTTATCCAATTTTTTCAATTTTATATTTTGTTTTGCTTTTAATTTTAATTTTTTTGAATATTTTTAATTATATTTGGTTAAACCTCGTTTTCATTTAAATTTTCAATTAAAATTAAATTATTTCAGCATTTCGAGTTGTTTGAAAACAATTGAAAAGTAATGAATCGGGTTATGTAAATATAAAGTAAAATTATTAAAAGTAACAATAAATGGTGAAAAATATATTACCTAAATTGTGGCTCATTTATTTTTATATTCTGGAATACACGCCAACGTCAGATGAGACAATAGAAGCATACACTAATATCAGTACGCTGTTGTTTACCGGAACATTATTTTCACTTTCAAATTGTTGGAAAAAAGTTTATAAAAATTAATGCTTTCAGTGTTACTTACACTTTTTCTCTTTTCAATTGTTCAGCCCATATAAATTGAAAATCCTTAACTTTCTGCTTTTCATTCTTTTTATAATAATTCTTTATTTTTAATTATCTGCTCGAACTACATGAAGTTAGTTGCAGACCATTATGATGATGAATCTAACCTAATTTTCTTTCAGGAAAAAAAACTAGGGGAATACCTAAAGCAGGCAAAAGCTGAAAAATTCAGAATTATAATTATGTTTAAAGTTGAATAAATTCGAAAAAAATAAAACTTTTAGTTCTCTCCTAAAATTTAAGGTTGCTGGTTTAAGTTACACAAAGGCACACCCACACAAACAAAGCGGTCATTTTACAAACTTAAATTTGGTATAGTTTGTTTTCAGAAAAAATGTAATTATATATTTAACTTTTGGATCAAGGTATGTTTTCAAAGAAAGGTTAGAGGTGAAGTCCGAATTACTACTCTTGCATTACTTGTTTTTTTAATCGTAGTTTGTTGCCTATTAAATAATAATAATATATGAATTCCTCCAGAACTGAAATTATTCCCTTTTACCTGTTCCATGCTTATTATTTCCTTTAGACATTCTAAAGCATATACATATTATTAATATGTACATATAGAAATAAAATAATATTCACATTCTTGTTATTTTTTCAGTATGGCGAGAATATATTTAATAAAAAATAATCCTATTAAATTACAACCGAAGAGACTCTTTCAGGATTTTTTCCAATATTTTTATTATGTTGAAAATGTGCACAAATAAATTTTGAAATTAAGTGATAATCTCTTGTTGAATTGCTCCGTTAATCAAAATCACAATTTGACAATTAAAATCCCAGTTTTTAAAATAAATTTTATTAGGCCGATATTTAGTATACCAATATGCAAAGTTAAATTACAATTGTGTACACAATTACTTGATGATGATATCGTATGGATAAAACGAGAAACAGAATAGTGAAGTTTTCATTTTTTTATTCAAGATTTAATCTTAACAAAATTTAATCATTTTTTCAAAAGGATCGAAATAAATAACACCACAGCAATATTTGGAAAAAGTTTAAAGCGAGAATTGGTTTCAGGTTTTAGAAAATTGTTTTTTCGTTTATTTTTCGGGCACAATTCTCGAGAAGGATTTACGAGAAATACGCATTGTGACGGCAAACGGACATAGTCAATTTTATACTAATTTCCAGTCAAGCAGTTTTTTGATCCTCCCCTAAAACAATTATTTTTTACTAATGCCTTTTTGCTTTTTTATCCCTGGTTTCTATCCATTAACAAATGGATGAAGGTTCGAGATTAATATTGTTTAATGCTAATTCAAAAATTATATTTTAGATTTATTTCGAACTGACTTGGTCGTAATAATGATATTACTGACGTCAAGCCAAATAATTGTGTTGGCAGCGCCGAATAGACTACTCTCTAGTTTTGTTGGACAAAGTACAAGTTAAAAAGTGAAATTAATTTATCTATTATGTACGTTCTTGAGAAAAACAAAGTTTTTCAAATTGCAAGGAGGTATTCCTAAGTTGGGAATAAAATTTGAATTCGTTGCCAAATTTTAATTAAAAACTTTACGCTAAATAATTTTATCTGGTACAGCCATTAAACGCAAAATAAGACTTGTAAAGGTCTTTTGAATACAACTTGAAATTGATGACATTGGTTTCGATTTGTAAATAAAAGCCCTTAGCGACTTTTAATGTAACTAACGTTAAGCGGTTCCTCTCTATTCAAATACAACACTTCTCATATAAGTATTGGAGCTTGTTCATCATAGAAATTCATAACCTTAATCGGTTTAGTTGATAAATTGCAAACTGAGCTAATTATACATAGGTACATAGGGTTATTCCAACAAATACAAAATTAGTTTTGTATTTTATTTAGTGACGCTTATGAATGGATTACAAATTTAGTGAGACGTGTATGAAATCAAACGTATGCTGGTATTCTTTTTAAATTAAATAATTAATTGCATATATTATTTTCTCGTTTTTCATAATGGTAATACATTTGGCATACATATGTCATTGTCCTCTTAATACAATGTGATTTGTATAAAAATGTGTGTAGGCCATTACTAACACAATTTTTAAAAAGACAATAGGATTTGTCACTCATATTTTACCGCGTTTGCTGACCTTCTAACACGTTTCAATTCAAAAAGAATTTTATCTTGATGGCACAATAACAAATCGATATCGAGAAGCTGTCATCACTTGAGAGACTGTAATTTTTTGTGATGTTTTTGCTTTCACTGCAATGTAAATTCAAAGGTTAGGATTTTATTGTTCATTTTATGATACAAATAAACCGAACAAAGTTTTTTATGCGATCGTGGATAGTACTCCTTCCTGGTGGCTCAGTAAGAATTTGAGCCAATAAGTTTAATACACAATTTGCATGAGGTTCAAATTGAATTGCAATGAGAAGATTTCGATTTTTTTATTTTTAATTTGAACGTCTAGTGACGTCAAAATGCAATAAATAAGCAGCCATTTTGGAGTACATTCAAATTTGAATATTTATTCCTGACGTAAATTCTGGATTAAATTTTTTTTAAAATAGATACTATCGAATAGTTAGGTTGAAATTAAAAATTCTGCAAATTGTTCGTTTGCTTCATAGAAGTAAATTGTAGTGAAATAAATCGACTCAAGAAATTACAAAGGACTCGGGTACATGTCATGGTAAATTTGTTCGCAGTAGTTCTCTTTAGCTCAGTTAAAGTTGGTAATTTATCTTGAAGAATAAAACAGCATTTGGCAACATTATAACCATTTATTTTGCAAAAGTATATGTATCAGTTTTAAAAACAGTCCTTTTAAAATGATTGTTTCAAAAGATAAAATTTTATATATGGCAATCGCATTTAAAATTTTTATTATTTTATTTAAATTTTTACCTTTGGATGTAATAGAATAGCGAATAACCAATAATGCATTGTGATAAAACTCAAAAATTTTAAAAAATATAGATTGAACAATTGAACTAAGCAGATTTCCACGGTGTTTTGTATTTTCATATTCAATTCAAAATTTGAACGCCTCCGGGCTTTTACAACTTCGCTTCACTTCACAACCTTTTTTTTGAGTCACGGAGTAAAGTTTTTGAACTTTTTTTTGATAAAGTCGTTGTAATAATTATTTTATAAAATAAAATCCTCTAGAAGATTTTTTTATTTTAATTAATTTTTACTTAATGAAGTTCTAATTTTAAATTCAATGCTATTCAAATTTTTTTTCAAAACATTCTTTCCTGCTTGGCATATATTCTTTAAAATTTCAAGTTTATTTATGTTTTAAAATTAATAATTTTTTTAATAAAAGCTTACAGGTTTATTTATATACATCTTTTTTTCAAAAATGACCTTATAGAAATCATTAAATTTAAATTAATATAAGAGAACAACAGATACGCACTCGACATATATAAAACCTTATTAAAACAATTTACATTCGTGTTGTCGTTTTCAGAATTATTTATGAAGGGCTCAGAAGAAAAGGAATTTCAGAGCCAGCAGATAAATTCATAAAAAGTCGAACAAACTTCAAAATACAGTAAACGAAATTCAGCCGTCGCTTTGACCCTTCATAAAAGTTTATATAATATAAACTACCTACGCAAAATAATTAGTACACTTTAATATTATATTCTTTTTTAGTAAATATTTTATAATCCAAAAAAAATTATATTTATTTAAAATATTAAAATTCGTTATATTTATTCAGTCAGCATTTGCACAAATCCCTGAACGATTTTTCATATTTAAAACTTTTACGTCGAGTAATTGAATAATGTTTTAAAGTTCTGGTTATAACGGCAAATTTTAAATTGCAAAATAGCTGACTAATCAAAAACTAACAAATAAAAGTTTTATAAACTTGATACAGTGAATCCTCAATGATTTGAACTTAAAATCTCAAGGGAACATTTTTTTAAAGCTGCCACCATTTTAATTTTTATCGTACAAAGTAAAGCCAGTATTGATTTTTCACCGAAATAAAATAAAATGATAGGTATTTCTTATATTAAAGAAAAAATTCAAAAATAAAAGCGAATTTTAAATCAATTTTAGAATAAAATTAAATTCACTAATTTTTAAACGAAACCAACTACCTAAATTTTAAGATCAAATGTCTCAAGCTTATTAAAATGAAATGTTTTCTTTCCAGCGAGCATGTATATTTTGAGATACATGAGAAAATCAAACCTTAATTTATCTTGCAATAAAATTGGAAACTCTAGCTCTACCTGAAAATTTGGAAATTTTGAATTACTTATTTTTGGTCTAGAATTTGATAAATAAATAAAAACAGCAAAATGATAATTTGAGTGTGAAGATTAAATGCAAAAATGAGTTTTTGCAGAAAGAAAGTTAATTGTTCTGGGGAATTAAAATTTTCGTTTTTAACTTCTTTAAAAGTAAAGTTTAACCAAAAGCGAAACAATCGACAGATGTTACAACTGTGTTTTATTAAATTACTATTTTTAACAAGAGCTTTGTAAATCCAAAATATTTTAACAAAGCGGCTCCATTTTTAGCATAAATTGAATTGAAACGGCAGGAATTATACCCATCTATGACGCTTTAAATTAATTTTTCAGTTTGATAAACTTCATCAGGTTAAAATTACCTGAGTGAATTACCAAATTAGTAATCTCGTTTACTTGTTTAAACTTAAAAAAACATTTAATTGTGGAAAAGTTTCGTATAACTGAATTAAGTTTTTTTACGTAAGAGCCATTGATGAACGTTTCCTTGCAATGGAATTGATTTTAAATTGTATGAAACCAAATCAAAATTAATTAGGAAGTAATTCGTTTCTTTTGTCAAATCTCCATCAGTAGCAATTTTTCCTAAACCAAATTAATTATTTTGTATTGTCATCTGGAATATATTTTTATAGATAATTATTTTGTCGTTGGTTGGTCACTATTCTTTTCTGAAAAAATTTCAGTGGGAATAAATTTTAATCAAATTTTTCTATTGAACTTCAATTGAGTGTTTTCTATTATAAAACATCATTTCGCTATGTGCTTCACAATATAAAATTCGTTAGACATAATAGAATTTATTTTGATTAACTTTCTTTGCTTTTTTTTACAAAACTAATTAAAAAATTCAAATGGCAGTCAAAAACATGGATCACGCAGTCTTATTGCATTACCGCGGTTTAGCTGTTACTCCAAAAATTATTATTGATTATTATTATCATTGTTCTAAGAGTATGAGATTGAATGGCACTGTAGTTGTACCCCTAAATCTAACTTTATCAATACAAATGATCTAAATGGGGTGACTAAGCTTACAAAAGAAATATTAATTAGTCATATTTATTTAATACTGATAGTCGGCTAAGATTGATGGCTTTTGAGGTTAAGTTGTATATTTTGTTATGTAGGCAATTTCCGCATTTTCTTTATCAGAAAATTATTTACTCGAGTATACATAAGCAAATTTCCTGTTTTATCTCATTTGCGTGAAATTCGCACTCGAACATAAATTTTCAATTCTTCTTGTCCATTTAGTTTAAGCGTTTTATTTTCTTTATGATTTATTTAATCCTTTTATTCATTTTTATTAATTTTTACAAATTTATACCGCACGAGGTATTTGTTCAATTGTACGAAGCAGCATAGACCATACGATGATCCTTAAACCAAATACAAGTGTATTATATTACGCCAGTGTCGGCTCGTACTTTCGAAATGCATGGGCTTTTTCTCGTTTATTTAAAAAACAGTACAAAGCTTATGCGAACCAACGGACACCGAAAAATAATAAAAATTTAATTGATTCATTATTAAATTTGGAGTAGATTTTCTTAGGTTTTGTAATTTTCTAATTTTTTCATGTAAGATCTTTCAAGTAAAGTATGCTAATTTACATAATAAAATCTTAGAAATTTTTGGATTCTTTGGCAAAGAGCGATTCGGACGGTGGAGGTTCGATTCTCAAAATTTTCCAAATTCGCACCAAATTTCAAATTCCCAATTCAAAGTCTGATTTCGCTATTGTTTGGAAACTCACAACTACACAGAATATTAGTAGGTACTTAGCACATCAGCATGAATATATATTATGAATTTAATTGAATATATAGTATATATTACGACCCGCTGCAGTATTATGCGCAACACAGTGGAAAACTGAGAATAGTTTTTTTTTTTTTTTTATTAATCTCCTCAGTTACAAGCAATCTATCTATAAGATAACAGGCTTATGTTTTAACAAACTAGTAATAACAGGCAGAGTATTACTTCAGTAAGTAATCTCTATGTAGTAATCAATAAATTATATTATACAATACAACTAATACAGTTGGTATTTTAAGATTTGAATCTCTTCACTAGATCAGCTGGTATGTATCTTTTTAGTCTACGCACTTCACAGTCGCTGTTTAACAGCCCAGTTGCAAGAACATTGGGATGAACTGTGAGTCTCTCACGATATTTGGCACTATAGCTTTCGATCTCTTCCTTGATGGAATTAAGCTGTATGTCACGTTGGATAACACTGTTAGGCACGTATCTCGGCGCGTCAACAATCACGCGGAGGACTTTATTCTGAAATCTTTGTAGTATTTCAAGGTTTGAGTTTGCTGCAGAGCCCTAGAGTTGAATGCCATAAGTCCAGATTGGTTTCAAAATGGCTTTGTAGAACAACACCTTATTTTCTATAGAAAGTTGGGATTGTCTGCCGATTATCCAATACATCTGCCCCAGCTTCAAGCCCAGTTGCTTCCGCTTTGTAAAGATGTGCTTGCGCCAGGTGAGCCGTCTGTCGAGGTGCATTCCGAGATATTTTGCATCTTCAGCTTGTGGAAGCTGACAATCGTTGAGCTTAACTGGTGGACAGCTTCCTCTTCTCATGGTGAATGTTACATGTACTGACTTAGTCTCATTGGCTTTAATTCGCCACTTTACGAACCAATTTTGGATTTCGGTCAAGTTGGTTTGCAAGTTCTTAGATGCAGTTACGGGGTTATCATGGGAAGATAGAATCGCAGTGTCATTGGCGAAGGTGGCAGCTGTTGTAAGTTCTGTTGTTGGCAGGTCATAGGTATACAGTAAGTATAGGATTGAGCCCAAAACGCTACCCTGGGGCACACCCGAGTGGATATCATGTAGATCGGAGTACTCATTCTGATGTTTAACAAAAAAAGTTCTATTGCTTGGGTAGGACGTAAGAATTAAATAAAAGTGGTGTGGAATGGTTTTCTTTAATTTGTAGAACAGGCCGTCGTGCCACACTTTGTCAAAGGCTTGGCTGATGTCGAGGAAAGCTGCTGAACAGTAACGTCTGCCTTCCAGATCTTGATTGATTTGCTTTACTATCCTGTGTACCTGTTCAATTGTTCCGTGTTGGTTACGGAATCCAAATTGGTGGTTTGGAATTAGTTTTCGTTGATCTATTATGGGCTTCAGACGATTTAAGAGTAGTTTTTCGAAAATTTTAGATAGTATAGGAAGCAGGCTGATAGGTCTGTATGATTTTACTTCTTCAGGTTTTTTTCCAGGTTTTAGAATCATTATAATTTGCGCCACCTTCCACTGACTGGGGAAATAATGAAGTCTAAGAATCGCGTTAAATATCTGCAGAATTGCTCTAAAACATTTTTCCGTTGCCTCTTGCAGCACTCTTCCGGTGATTAGATCGTATCCCGGGGCCTTCATTGGGTTAATTTCTTTAATTACTCTCTTCACCTCTTTCAGGTTAAAGTTTTTGATATGATAATCCATTTGAAGAGGGGCTTCAAGATATTCTGATATTTCGGTTTCTTCCTCAGCTGTAATGCTTGATGGATTAGGTTGGAAGACATTAGCTAGATGTTTTGCAAAGGTATTTGCTTTCTCCTTATCGCTTCTGGCCCATGTATTGTTCTCGTCTTTAATCGGTGGTATGTGTTGTTGTGGTTTCTTGAACTTTTTTGTAGCTTTCCACAATGAATAGTCAGTGGCCTGTGTCGCAGTTAGGTTTTTCAAGTAATTTTGTATACCTTGATTTTTTATTTCGGTTAACATTTCGTTTAATTCTTTAGTTACTTTGTTGAGCTTAGAATAGTGAAACTGAGAATAGTGAAAAAGAAAAATTTAGAAAAGAAGGTATTTTTAATCAAAACAAAACATTTCAATGTTGGATTGCATTATAAAGTTAGTTGTTTAAATTTTATTTTAAGTTGCAGTCAAAAAGAGTTTCATTTATCTTGTGCTTGGGAAATGCTAATGTTAGTTATATGAGATCGTTTTCATTGTTCTATTAAAATGTAATTAAGGAACAAGTAGCAGTAACGAAGCTCTTTTACTTGAAAACTGATTCACAATTACAAGACAACTTAACACGAATGCTAATTTAGCTATTATAGTGAAAATGCTTTAGCAAATCTATACCTCTTTCTCCTATGTCCAACACTGGATAATCGCTAGGGAAATCTACATTTCCCTGTAGTTCTTCTCGAGAAAGACGCAGCACAAGTAAAGTTTTAAGGTTTGTAAGTAAATTAACTTGTTAAACCTTGTAAGTTTCATGGTTTTATATATTATACATTACTTAATTCCTCAGTGGTTTTTAGTGACGCGTAAAATGATCAGGAAATTGCTTTTTCAAACAAATCAAAAAGTGGTGGAAATAACAATTCCTTTATGCTATATCTATGATATCCACAAGGGTGGTTGCCCGTACGTTCGTTGACTTAAAATCTTTATTTATAAAATATTTGGAATGGCCAATTTTTTATAAGATAAAATTGCGGATGTGATCAACTCACTATTTGGCGCGATAGGCTCTATTTATTTCTATGAAATTTCCTTTACAAACGATTTTTCATAGTGATATTCAGATTTGAAAGTAGTAAAAAATACTAGATTTTCTTGTTGACTTTTCATCCATCCCTTTACCGAACTGTCGTTAACAATCATGTAGCGATCAATCACGAATGATTTTTTACTCTCACTAGAATATCCTCGGATTTACTTCTGTTTACTAAAATTTGGCCGTCATCTAAATATCCAAATTTATATCCTTTCGAAAAGTATAATTCCGGTATAATGTGAATATAAAATTGTTTTAAAAATCATTCCTTTCAAGAATTTGTGTTGTTGAATCTAAAATTGATGTGAAAATTTCAAATCCTTTTCTTTAACTTTTATTTGTTTTTCTTCAAAACTTAATCTATTTTAAATTAGCAATAACTTTGCTTTTTACCAGGACAAGTAATTTATAAGAACGTCTAAAACACAACCCAAGTCAGATTATTTTATGGAGGTCAGTAATATTTTTGTGATACAACCTAAGTCGATTTGTTTTATGTGATCAATAATCTCCTCATAATTTTAATTGAAACTTCTCTATCGAACTTGTAGAGCAAATTGAGATCCCACAATATAAGCCTATTTATCCTGCGCTTTTTGAGATATTTGATTTAAGCGCATTAATGATCGATCCCTCTTAATCGGTTATAATAAATGAGCCAAATTTGGGATGACATGATTTGTTACCGATTTTTTTGGATACAGTTAAACATTTGAATATTTCGTCCACACCAACATTACAATTATAAATTTGCAGATGCATCATAGATGTTCCAACATTTAACAGAAATCTGTTTGGCGTTATGCCATGTGGATTAACCGAATTGAGAAATTCTGCTGAATAATTGACTGTGTCTCATTGTTGTAATACAGTGTCGACAGAGTCCTAAGTCTGTATCCAAAAATTTCCTAAAAAGTTTCCATTGAAACAATTTATTTAGAAACCAGCTTTATAATAATTGAAAACAATTATTTCATGAAATGTTAAATATTAGGCTTGGCATAACACAATTTCATTAATATAATATAAGATAATAACAAATTATTAAGGAAAATTCTATTTATGAACAAAGCTTACTTTAGATATTCGGCTTTGATTTTAATTCCTCTGTCATGCGACAGATTTTTTAATTTCAATTAATTAATTACCTAAAAATAAGTTACGCTAAAATTATCTGAGCATATCACATGGTAAAGGACCTTAAAGGATTTCGAGGTTCTAGGAAAACACGGATTATCAGGTACATGCCAGTGGCCCCCCCACTTTCTAATTTTAGGATGAGTTTGGTGTCAAGCGTTAGACCATCGTTTGAGCCTCAATGAGCTTCCATTATTTTCGTTTGAGCCTCAAAGTTCGCGAAGTTATTCGCGAAAAACTACTGGGGGGGGGGGCGTAGACATGTTTTACAATTTTCCTTCCCATTTTGAATTTACGTGTGCAATTAATGTCAATCGATAGAACTTCGTTTGAGCCTGAATGAGCTTCAGTGAACAGGATTGTAAGTTAATTTTATACAAAGTTATGGATAGTTGAGATTTTCGACCAAAATCCGAGCAACACCCGTTAAATCTTAATCTTAAATCTTAAATAACTAGCTTATTTTCAACTTTAGAGTGAAAATAAAAATAACATAATATCTCGTAACAGGGTCCGTTGCTTTGGCACCCCCCAGTTAAAATTTTTTGCCATGAATCTATGGAGCTAGCACCGGCTAGCACCCAAATATTAAAACTAGAACCTTTATAGTTTTTTCACAAATCCACATTGAAAGTGGGGGGCGGGCTAAAGTAACGCTAGCCCCCTCAGTTAATATTTTGGCTCCAAAAGCTAGCTCCGTAATCTATATAGCTACCACCAGCTAGCACGCAATTATTACACCTAGCACCGTTACAGTTTTTTCACCAATTAGTATTTGATAAAAATGTCTAAATGTTTCATTCCACTGCGCATGAGCGACGATAGATTCCACATGCCCCGCCCATTCTAAACGGGTAAATATCCCGAAAATTTTGTGTATACTTGTTTGGAATTCCCTTGGAAATCCCTGGAATTCTTTGGAAATTCCTGGAATGTTTTAGATTTCAACTTGTTTGGAAATCCCTGGAATTCTTGGAAATCCCTGGAATTCTTTGGAAATCGTTGGAATTCTTGGAAATCTCCGGAATTCCGAGTCTTGTGTACAGAAATTTTACTGAATATTTACCCCTTGTGTAATTTTTTAAGAATTCCGATATTGGCTTACATGCTATAGATAAGAAAATAACACTAGACTATTTGATTTGACGAAACATCTTCTTAATTTTTTCAAGAGTCATTATAAATTTCCCATATACCGTTGTGTCGTCTTCCATAGATCAAAAAGTGTCCCAAATAATTTCAAAGCTTTGTATCCTTACAATAATGTGAGTTATTTACTCGGGGGGGAAGGGGCAGAAGCAAATCTTCAGTCTTGCTTGTAGTGTCAGCCCTGGCTATTACAGAGACCAAATTCTCTTATCTATGGCCAGTGCTAGCGCTATACGCACTACGCAAACTAGACAACTGCCAAGGGCGCAAACGATAAAAGGACGCAAAATCAGATCGAGGTGCAAAACTTAAAAAGAACTTGAGACAGCTTTTGCCGCAAAAAAGGCCAGAAGTTATAAATATTGCGGATTCTCACCTCCCAGCTCAGTACTGCTATATAAATGGGGGGAAGGGTGCGCACTGATAGATTTTTGCCTATAACACTTCGTATTTTTGATTCCAGGGATTCCCCCCCTCTGCCGGCACTCTCTATGACCGATAATAATAAACTTTAATAATTTTAGAAGTTGGTGTAAGAACATTTCTGATTTCGTAAAAAATAGAGTCAACACACCAGATGAAGCAGGTGACCAGGAAAAGCAATCTTTCGCAAGACCTATTGTTTCCACATTCATAGTTCTTGTTCAGTTTTTGAATAGTATTCAATTCTACCGATAAACCATTTTAATTCGGTTAATTTCGGTCTCTATAATAGCCAGGGCTGGCACTACAAGCAAAACTAAACATTTGCTTCTGCGTGTTGCTCGGATTTTGGTAGAAAATTTTAATTATCCATAACTTTGTATAAAATGAACTTAAAATCCTGTTCACTGAAGCTCATTCAGGCTAAAACAAAGTTCTATCGATTGACATTAATTGCACACGTAAATTCAAAATGGGAAGGAAAATTGTAAAACATGTCTACGGCCCCCCCCCCCCCAGTAGTTTTGCGCGAATAACTTCGCGACCTTTGAGGTTCAAACGAAAATAATGGAAGCTCATTGAAGCTCAAGCGATGCTCTAACGTTTGACATCAAATTCATTCAAAAATTCGAAAGTGGGGGGGGGCATCATGTCTACAGCCCCCCCAGTAGTTTTTCGCAAATAACTTCGCGACCTTTAAAGCTCAAACTAAAATAATGGAAGCTCATTGAAGCTCAAACGATGCTCTAACGTTTGACATCAAATTCATACAAAAATTCGAAAGTGGGGGGGCCATCATGTCTACAGCTCCCCCACTTGTTTTTTGCGAATAACTTCGCGACCTTTGAGGCTCAAACGAAAATAATAGAAGCTCATTGAGGCTCAAACGATGCTCTAACGCTTGACACCAAACTCATCCAAAAATTCGAAAGTGGGGGAGCAACTGATATGTACCTCGGATTATCTACTAATCAAATCATATTAATTGATAATTATGATGATATACTTAGAAACAGCCTTTTCTGCTTTTTTTCTAATAATAATAATGCATTGCGAGAATCTAGGGTTTCCGAAAAAATCAATTCCTTCCAGGTTATTAATATTTTTAAAAAGTAACAGAAGAACATCCTCTTTTTAAAAAAAGCTTTATTTTGATCGTCTTTCCTAGCCAGGAAATGGCAAACCACCGAGATATCAGCCAAGAAAACCCTTCTAAAGAAAAAAAATGGTTACTATGCCTTTACATATAGCGAAGAACTCTCAGAGAGAGAGAGAGAGAAGTTTGTCTTTAAGTTGTATTTACGGGATAAACTCAAGCCTAAATTCTTCCTTTAATATTAATTATTACTCAAGGTAAACTTGAATAACCCTGTTCATTATTTAGTCAAATAAAATTAAATAATGTAATAAAAAAAGGACGAAATATCATTCTTTGTACCAATTTAAAAAGCCAAGTTTGACATTTCTTTTGCAATTAGTGCGGTCTTCAGACCGCACAACCTGAGGAATCCAGATGTATTAATATATTTTTTTATAGCACAGCCGCTTAATTTAGTAACAGACCAGAAATGTCCAGAACTCTTTTTATTATCCTTAAATTATCCTGGAAAACTAAATCAAAAACAAAGATTTTTTATAGCGGCTAGACGTCTATTTCACAACAAAATAAAATGTAAAACCATAAAAATAATTTTCATGATCTGGGTACTAAAAATAACTTTGTTACAAACAATTTCATTTTATAATTGCCCTTTAGGCAAAATTTAATTAAACCATTAGGGTAAAAATAACAACACGAAACGTCCAGACGTTCATTCCTCCACTTCTTTACCATCCGAGTCCAGTGGCGTAACACAGGAAGGAGTGTGTAGCGTCCAAATATCTTATCTTGCTGCGATTTTGTTTATTTAGAATTTTCATCTACTATGTAGATTTCTATGACCAATATCTCAACTATAAATTTTTTATATTAGTTTCTAAGGGTCAACTAAAAAGGTTTTTAAAATTTTTGAATTTCTTGAAATTCAAATATTCTTTTTACCGTTATTAGTGTTAATTTAAATTGTTTTTTGATTTTTTCTTTTGCTGCAGCAAATTGATTATTATTGATAAGCAAAATATGAAATATTAATGGAAGTTGAGACTGTTAAAGGAACAATCAATAAAAATAACTATAATTGGGATGTCCTGAGGGAGCAAACAAAACAAGCGGTTTTACGCACTTCAATCACTTATCAATGAGTAAACATCGATTGCTGAAAACCATGAGTAAAAAATATATAAATAAATAAATCCATTTCTCGTATCTCGTCTTCCAAGCCTGCTTGTCGGTCCAATCCTTATTTTTATAGTTTTAGGCTGCATGGTCAAAATTTGGGTTGATTTTCCTGGTTTGCTTCCATAGTTTGGAGATTAATCCCATGTTTTTTATTGGTCATAGGAACATGACTTGTGTTTGATGAAACTTTCACAATTTACCCTCTCCTCGGCTTTTCACACCAACATGATGTGCTATAAGCGTAATTAAATTATTTCGTGTTCTGTAACTTTTAGTTACATCACGTAAAAAATTATACGATCAAACATTATTGCTGCACCCAAGAAAAAGCTTTTCACTATATTTACAAACTTATGTAGTACATAGTCTGTAATTGAGTATGTGACATGCTTTAAACTTTCAGAAAAGCACATCTATGTTTTTTTGTAAACTTTACAAAAGCTTAAAAATAAAACTAATATTAGAACCACCACCGAGTAAAAGTAAATAACTTTTATAGAGAACGTGCTAATGAAAAGGTGTCTCATTTTTTATAATGAACAAATTGCCAACTTAAACGACATGAAATTATTTCAATTATATACGCTTCAGCTGTAAAAATGAACATTAATTAGAAACTTTTTAATTTAGAAGTGCCTATGTATTTTCATGCTATTATTACACGACTCGAAACATACTTATTATCAAGTGTAATTATTTGCGATTTGTTTAATTAGTTTTAAACCTAATGTTAAAGATCTGCATCAGCGTTCAAAGGAGCTTTTCCGGGGTAGGGAAAAATTTTAAAAAATATTTTTTAATTTGATACTGTTTAAAGGAACAAAACAGCTTGTCAGTGACTGTTTAATCTGGTCAAAAGGTTAACTTTTATTTTTAGGCTTGGATCTCAGAAGTCGCCCTGTTGGTAGAATTAATCAATTTGTATAATTTATAAAGTACAAATTTTGTACCAACAATTTGAATTTAGAATTACCAATAGCATCATTTTCAATTCGATATTTTAAATTTGCATATATATAATTAAAACTTACAATTAACAGTATATTCATGATTAAGCCTGCTAATAACTATGAAACCAACTTGAAGATTTAATCAAATATAAAGCTCCCGTTTGATTCACTACTTTAAAGCTTTTGCGACTTGTTCAGTTAGCCCGATTCGTCGATAATGAATTGTTAATTTCAATTGTTAGTCGCACTCGATTTAAGGTGATCGAGATCGTTTAGTTAAAAATTAGAATCAAGTTACTATATATTATATAGAGGAGTTTCCCTTCCTGAAAAGTCGATGTAAAGTTTTTCAGTGAAATAAATATAATTTATTTTATTCATTTAAATTTTTGTAATAATAAATGCGATAAAATTGATTGAATCGACTATAGTGGAAGTAATAATTAAAACCAAAACAAATGCAGTGGATTTTGAATTAAAATTTTAACTCAATTAAAATAATATAATAAACACTTAATCAAAATATGTATATGGATATCACTAGAAATTTATTGTATAATTTCGTGGTTTTAAATGATTAACTACCTACTCTAATTTACCTAAGTTATTAGCCCCAATGTTCACAGCTGCACCCAAAATAGTACAAATAACTCAATTAAGTAAATTTCAAATTTTCCCAATGCCACGTTTAGCTGCAAAAAGTAATTTTAAGTTCAACACAAAGATGATATAAAAAACTTTAAATAATTTTGAATTACCTACTATAATGGCGCAAAAGTTTTCGTCAGATTATGACATCGTCAAGCTATAATGTAATGAACTTTAAAAATCATTAAAAACTTTAAACTATAAAACTCTTCTTGTTAATACAAAAACTTTTAATGAGAATTGTTTGTTGAAGTCAGTAGAATGCAAAATTTCTAACAAATTCATTATTGTGAAGTGAAAGTAAAATAAACATTTTTTTAAGTTCACAAAGATTTAATTATCAGGGTAAATTAAAGAAAAATATAAACACTAAATATATTTAAAATCAAATTTAATTTAAACCTAAAGAACAGTTAATTAAACTCTGTTTTCCTACAAAAGTATTTATAAAAGAGCTTTTAAGCTTCAAAGAAACTCTTAACTGCAACTTCTACTTTTGACATTAATAATTGTAAGGGCGATTATTGCGCGACCAACAAAACTCGATATTTCTTTTTGCCTACTATAATATAATTTTAGATAATTGGATAACTGCGTCTTCAGTTTGCAAAGATACCCAACTTAATTTATTGATTGTCGTATAAAATTTTAATTCTTTGTCTAAAACTTTTAGTTTGCAAAACTTCAAAATTAATTTGCATAATGAAAACACAATTATAAATTATCTAACTTCAACTATTACACAGGTTGATGAACATCTAGCTCTCTAGTACAGCAATAGTCCAATTCACAACTAGCTAACAGCTGGCTAACAGCTAGCTGGCAGCAATCTGTAATAGCTGGCTAATTTCTCGTAATAACAGCTAGCTGACAGCAAGCCGTAAAATTCAGCTGGCAATTGGATAACAGCTCATACTAGCAGAAAGTTGGAACATCCAGCTAATGCAAAGTAGCTTTTAATAAAGTAAACTAGCAGCTTATAATAACAGTTTTTATTATTTATGAGCCTTACATTCCTAACAGACTTTACAATTCCGTTTATTATGCTGGATTATACCCTGAGAATTATACCGTAACTTGGTCAACCAATTTAAAAATTATTTTCTAATAAAATTATGGTAGTCGAGGGCGTAAATCGCACATATAAATATTCAGTTTTAATTATATCCAAATTTAAATTTGAGTATAGCATAGCAATATATTAAAAACATTGGTTTTTTCGCTTTTTAATTTTATACAACATGAATATTTAATTAATTAATCTTCTAATATTAATAATTACACTTTAAATAATTATTTCCTATGAAAACTCTTCGTAAAATGCGGAAAACTTTGGTTTAGTTTAGTTCAAACTTGCAGCATACTTCACAAAGTAAACATAATTGGGTGTAGTAGTAAGGTAAGTACTTTAGAAAAGTAATAAAATTTTACTTTTACCAGATGCTCGTGTCTTATTATAAATTAAAACCAAAGTTTTTATCTAAAAATCGAAATTCCACTTAATCACTTTTTATTTATTTTTTAATTAAATGGACACAGATTTAGAAATTTATACTTACTGTGTATTTTATTTGTGAAAACTATCTCTTTAATCTTTTTCCTGAATTCAATGACCCGCAAAATTCAAAACAGAATTTATTTTATATAACTTTCCACAAAGAGATTAAGATAAATCAAAGTAAGGAGTATAATAAAGTATAAATAAATAAATAAAAAATTAAAAACGAATAAAGAGTAACATGATATAAAAATATCTATGTAACATAATAATGTAAGCTTCTTCTCACCTTTCGCGTTTGAAAAGCTTTTATAAGTCTCGAACATCGACAAAAAGCTTAATTAATTATTTTGCATTACAAAGAACCATCCCACAATAAACACGATAACTTTAATATGTAAAGCTACTTGATCTGCTTTGCAAAGCGTTATATTTGAATTTCAGATTTTTCATAATTTTTATAATGACTTTTTGCGTTGAATTTGGTCAAATCAAAATTATTGAATTAAATTAATTAAAATTATTTTGAAATTAAAGAACTACCTTGGCAAGGAATTATATTACAACAGAAGGTCAAATAAGATCTTAAACAAATTGGAAATGGAAAATGGAAATTGTAAATATTATTATTATTATTAAAGTATTATTTGAACATAAAATTTATTTTTGTTGCTGTAGGTAGTCTCGGTTTGTGTTGAACTTTTCATCAAACTTATAATACAACATTTTTTTTGTAAATCAATAAGCTCAAATAAAAAGGATTGATCATAAAGAAAATATATAGCATACAAAATCAAGCTTTAGAATAAAGCTGTATAAGCACAACCGAACGGTTTTGAAAAAATTTTTAATATCTACAAAATGTGCAGCCGCAAAAATTTAAATAAAACCAATTAATTACAATCCCGAAATGTAACACGGATTTAACGTATTATCTGACGTTGTTATTCAAGAACAAAAAATATTTTTTTTAATTCAAATTCAGAAAGAATTAGGTAAAAAATAAATTCTTGTTTAATAATGATTGATACTTTCATGAAAATAATTCATAAGGAAAAATCCCTAGTGCTTAAAATACCACACTTATGATTTCTCTAATTTTGACCGAAAAACCCTTATTGCAAAATTTTATTTCTGCAATAAAATTTTATGAAATTCTGTAATGAGATTAAGATGAAAAATTAAATTAAAAAACAATTAAACTATTATTACCAATATAATTTTATTGTCTTTTATATTGGCCTCATAAATCTACTTTTTGCGTTTTTCTCATTAAAATGCAAGTTGATGTAAGAAAATATAAAATCCATAGCGGAATTTTTTGGATTTCCATTATTCATTATTGTTCGACAATTTTAAATAAGCGAAAAACATTTATTCGGTTTTGAATTTTGTTAGAAACTTGTCGAATTTAATATTTCGTTACAATAGTAGTTTGCAACAGCGAAACATTGATTTTGTGAATTCAAATAATAAAAAAAAAAAATCAATTCAATATTTTCAAGAATGCAACTATATGATACTGATGAGACCTAATGAGGTCGATACATGTCTCTCATTGTTGTGTTTTTGATTATATTAATTTAACTTTGAATTATTGATTTTGTGGATTTTCTTAGTTCAGCTCCGCTAAACAACATGCACTCGCTGAAAACCAGGGAAAGCTTTGCTACATTAGCTTTTTAAATTCTTACATTTCGGTATGGCCTACTATTATATCCAGTAATTAGTATTATTCTTTTTGTGTAAAAGAGTACAAAGAAAGTTTCTGAATCAAAAAAGCTATCGAGTAAAATTTCCATTTAAGCTCCGCTATAAAGCATCGGAAAATTTTGATAAAATACGGAGAATTTGTGTGTACATTTTTTTAATTTATTTACATTTTGTTTCTTATGTTTCAAAAAACATCGGGTTTCCTGCTTTCTTCTGATAACTTGGATAAGATTTCACTTAATGAAAAACGTCTATCCAATATTTATTTGTTTGATGTATTTTTAACTAGTGGAGTTCTCTATATGGAGCTTTCAACCCAATGAGCATGTTTTGCGGGAAAAACGAGGAAGGGGAATCACCCGAAAGACGGCAATAAAGTGAAAAGGAAGCTTTCGTGTGTTGTTCGGAGCAAACATACAACGTTACAGATGATATTTTGATATTTTAGATATTTGTAAAATTGAATTTTATAGGATTTTTATAGACGATTCCTACAGTTTGTAGTGGTTTATTTTATAGCGGAGAGCCTATTTTGTTAGAAAATAATAAAAAATAAAACAAAACTTCCTTCGCAATTTCAATATTTGAAATTAAAATTTATTCAAAGCATTTATGTGCACTAAATCTACAGATGATGTTTAAATAAAGAATTAAATTTTGGTTCCAAAAATAAAACTGCTTTAATAATTTAGCTTGATGAATTAATTATTTGTAGTAGTTGAAATTTGTTTTGTAATTAATTTTGTCGTCGTTGAAGCCAATTGGGTGATCAAAGGACCAGGTACACATCCATATCAAGTTACGATCATGGTCGTTGCAGAGATAAATCTTAGCTATCTAATATCAATTTCTGAATAAAATTCATTAAATTAAATTGTAATTAGAGCGTAAACCAAATTTTAAATTTTAATCTTTGGGATTACTACTTCTCTGAGTGCTCGCTATAAAGCTTCATTGGTAAAAAATGCACGCCAATTTGAATTATTTAAAATGCAATTATTCAAATTATAAATCGCAAATAGAAAATGGAAAATGGAACCGATAAACAATTTTAAAGCTAAACCGCTTGAAATTCAACAAGCAGCTGTTACAATTTATTTGGCATAAAATATCAAAAATATTGCAAACATTTTTCTAACAAATTGTAGCTTTAGATAAACCATATCATTTATTTTCTTAAACAACAATTTAATTTAAATTTTTCCAAAAATAACTTTTACTAAGATGTGAATCCCAATAGTTAATTTCAGACAAATTTCTGTTATTCGTTTTTAATTAAACCATAAACTGGAATCGTTTAAACTACTTTTTATTTTTCCTCCAATTCCACTAAAATGGAAAAAACAATTAAAAAAAAAGTAGATCTTTGTAGGCGTCATATATACAATCAGGACGACTTGAGACTGTATAGGGTGGTAATATTTGTTACGCAGTCACGATCGAACACGCACAGATTTTAGTCGATCGAGGATCCTGTGATTGCTGATCTGAAGTAATATTTATGATTGCATCGTAGTATACAAAACAAAATCAATTGTAATATATGATGTAAATCCTCTTGAAGCATAATATGATACCAATAACAATTTTCAGAAAATAGCGGTTCTAAACCTCTTAATATACATATTTCGATTATGTTGGACTTGAAAAATTTCAATTCAAACGACGTAAATTAAATTAAATAACTTTCAATTTTAATCTTTGAATGTATGTACTTGAAATGTATTCACTCAAATTGCGCTGAAATTTCGCTCATTACAAAACAGCAAAAACATTTTAATCGAAGCGATTAAATGTAATTCAATTACCACTCGGACGAATTTAAGGTAGTAGTCTTGTAACTTGCACGTTTTTTTACGTCTTTATTGGAAATTTTTTTTTCTATGGGAAAATGAAATTGAATCGTTTTGGTTTTTTAGTATGTAATTATTGACATGTAAAGAATACAAAAAAAATTTTTTTTTACTTAATTTTACAACGTTTTATTATTATTATTATTGGTCGAAGTAGACGTCTCAAAAAAAAGAAATACGTAACTGGCCCGGGTGATTTCGGCTCTTGAGGACATCGGAAATAAAAAAATCAAAAATATTATTAATCTATAGACTTATCTTGTTATTACATTTTATCAGAAAATAACAAAATGGCCGACTTCTAAAATAAAATTGATTCTTTTCAGACACAAATCGAGCTGTAAAATGGAAAGTTAGGGATGGAAAAAAAAAGATCCTAGTTCCAGCGATAACGACAATTCTATAGATTAATCCTTTTTTTGATATTTTTATTTTTGATGTCCTCAAGAGCCGAAATCGCCCGGGCCAGTTACGTACATTCTTTTTACTTTGACCAATAATAATAATAATAAAACATTGTAAAATTAAGTCAAAAAAATTTTTTTTCAATCCTTCAGATGTCAATAATAACGTACTAAAAAACCAAAACCATTGAATTTTATTTCCCCATAGAAAAAAACATTACCAATAAAGACGTAGAACAACGTGCAAGTTACCAGACTACTACCTTAAATAATTTTCTCAAATCGCTACACCCAACACAACAAACTAGACTATCTTCTCAACCTCTCAATTTTTTTTTCCACTTCCTTCCAGCATTGGCTAAAGTAACTCTTCAGTACTGAAGAACTAATAACTCGTAGTCGAAAGTGAAATCTTAATAATAAAGAGTAAACCGTGCACTGGGGGGTATTCCATACCCCCCAGACCCCCCGGTTTGCCAGTGGCTACACTGCAGTTCAGTCAATATTTGATCCAAATCAAACACCAAATCTGATACCGCCTTTTCGGTGCAGGGACGATTCGACGACAGAGACTGTTCGACGAATCCTAATATCCAATTTCCTTAATCGCATAATCTTTTCTGCCATCGATCGACGATATTCAACGCCCGGGTATGCAAAATGAAATTACTTAAATATCTAACTCTTTCGATGCCCAAAACTTGAACCATACTGTGGGACCTCTACAGCTTATTAAATTTAAGTTTAAGAGAAACAAAACAAAACAATGAAGATAAACCGGGGGGTCTGGGGGGTATGGAATACCCCCCAGTGCAACCTTTATTTTATTCACAAATTACTTAGAATTTAATGCAGAAAATTGGAAATTGAGCCTCTTTGGGTTGAAATTCATTCTCTTTGGACCGAAATGCAAACTAATGAGTGCGGAACTAGGGCTGCCTCAGTACGCCCAACACAACAACAACAAATGTCTTCACAAACTAGACTACATCATCTTCCCAACCTCTCAAATTTTTGCTATCCACTTTGTTTCCTCTTCTTCTCAAAACTGCGACTTCCAAATACTGCGCTCACAATCATAAGGATCCCAGAATTAGCTACTAAGTAACTTTTCAGTACTGAAGAACTAATACTATTGATCCATGAATAAAGAGTAAACTGTGCACTGACCCAGACCCCCCGGTTTGCCAATGGCTACACTGAAGCTCAATCAATTCGCGATTTACTTTACCGTTGGTGGCGCTCGTGACGCTACTAGATGTCAACAACATGGCGGTTCTATTACGTACATTTAATGTTGTTTTGAGTTTAATTCTCTGAGTTTAATTTAATTCACAAAATAGAACACCAAAAGAAAGCAAATTTTTGATTTATAAACAAAACTTTCTATACCAACTATACGTATTAGATTAACTTAATATTTTTCCGCGTGGTGGCGTTCGCTTAATGTAAATCGCCAATATTTGAAGTCATAATAATAAATAAATACGTTTTCTTTCTTTTATCTGTTTCTGTTATTAAATTAAAAACAAATTCTGATAAAATAACTCAAAAATTGGGCATTCGATTCGCCTAGGGCCCAACCCAGTTAAAAATGGGCGCTGCTAACTGTCCGAAAGTGAATGTATCATACACAAGTGATTGTACGATTATCAATTTTGCAAAAATTAAAAATTGGAACTGAACATTTTTGTTTAAATTTATAAATATTGTTACCAAACAATACAGGTTAATTATTGTATTTGATGACTCATTTATGATGACTCATATATTATGATAACCTAAGTAGTTGTTATCTGTAAATATATTTTGGCCCTTAATAATTAAATGTAGGATATAATTTTGGTTGGAATATGAAAAAGAAATGAAATTAATCATTCAATATTTTACGAAGAAGATACGGTTGTCAGTTTTGGAACGGAAAATAGGATTGTTGCAGTAAGTACAGTGTACAATGATGTGGAAAAATCGTATAGGCGTTGCCGCATAAACGACACTTTGGAATGATAAACAAGTTTGTTACAGTTTATTTAGGTTGTAAGTGCTTCATTTATAATTTTAAACTTTGTCTATGACTGCAAGGCAATAATATTGTTATTCGATAACATAAATATAATAAACAAGTAATTTGCTTCTTTGTAGCAGAAGAAACCTTAATATAGAAAGAGAAATGAAACCCTAATTTCATAGTAATTAAAGCAAACTTTGTTAAGATTTTCCGTTTCCATTTAGCAACCGAATTTTGTTTTGTAATATAAATAATAAAGCAATTAATGCAAAAAATAATTATAAACTTTTACGATTATACTTGGCTGTTAACCTTTGGTGATTATAAAATCCTGTGGAATTACGACTCAATAATTGAGAATCGCTTCCCGAATTTGGCCAATTAGCTTAGTCAGGAGAGAGGGTTTTCTGCTATCGGCGAATATGGGATAAAAACGGACGGGCGCCACTATTTTAAATAACAAAAAAAATCCATTCGAGTCGAAGGTTGGGCTGATTCGTAGCACACTCTTATTAATACAGAATTTATAAGTTGACAGGACAAATTCCGAATGAGAAATTTTTTTGGTAAAAATGCCACTAAAACGTATGACACCGATATGTTTCCCTCCTGACATTTTTAGGATATGACTTTCTAAACAGTAACTGGGAATACATTTTAAAGATTTATTTTTGTTAGTAACGACATGATCAGACAACAGAGCGTGAACGTGACAGTAAAAAAAGTATTCGTTTTTGAAACTACTACCAAATCTCTTTTAGATAACCAAAGCTCGGGCAGGATGCTAGTAGATGAAACATTAAGATTAAAAAGGCTATAGAGAATACGTAAGAAAATTAAATGTAAAACTCTCTTAATCGATTTTGATTTTTTAATAAGACATCGTGTAATTAATTACATCTCTCCATTTTCAAAGTGAATCCTTATCCCTTTTCAGGCCTTAGCTCATTTCAATACGTTTACTTTTAATTGCTAGGACAAAAATAAAAAATAAGAAAATCAACTTACAAGGTTGATAAAAAAATACAATTTTCACTCGCTGGTATCTTGATTAAGTTACCAGTGGAAAAATATTTTTGATGTGATTCCAATACAAACACTTTCCTCGAGATGATTCCAGACTTTTAGCTGCAGATAAAGTTATAAATTACTTAATCGTTACTTATATTTTCAGATGTTCCTTTTAATGTACTTTTTATGTTAAAAAACCAATAAATATCGAAATATTTCTGGAAGATGTGTTTACACGTTCTTGTTTTACTGCCTTATCGAGTTTGCCTCATAAGGAACAAATAAATAACTTTCGCTCAACTCTATAAACAAAGGACAAAGTAAAAACCACACATTTTCATAATAATTTACTGTAAAAAGCTTTCTGACCAATTTTTTCCTTGGATATTAAATGCGACGTTCAACAAAGGAAATTAATATTTAAAAAAGACCACAGCGGCAGCTGGAGTAATCACTTGATTAAGTTACAGAGCTGAAGCTTCAGCTCCGAATCCAAAAAACTAAAGTTCTATATTTGAATAAGTTTGGTCAATTGACGGGAAGGAAAAGGTTAAAAAAGAAAAGTTATTTCGAAAAGATGCTTTTTGATAAATAAATAATGCATTTCTATAATACTTAGGAATACATAAGCTTTGATTAGATTAAAGTTGAAGAATTGAAGTTAGGACAAAAAATAAGTACTAATAGAATTTTGGAAAAGCTCTTCTATTTAAATTTGATTTACGTAAATTACATTTTTTACAGTTTTTTCTAAGTAATTGAAAACAAATTTTATGTAGAGGCTTCGTACATTTCTAGTCTAGTGCACCCATTTCAATAATGTTCTTTTCAAGAAGTACCGAACCAAGTCGACGACACAAATAGCATGTACCCAGTTGATTGAAAATTTCAGTATGCCGTTTTACCGTAAACTAACGTAAAAATTAATTATTTGTTTTCAAAGAATTAATATAATATAATTTTATATACAGTAGCGTGCTGCATACCTTTGTCCTACCCTGCTAAGACAGCTCGGAATCGGGCTCGCTGATTCGTTCAAATCGCGTGGTACTCTCCGAATATAAGCAAATAAAATATAACCCTGACGAATAAACAGAACTTGAAAGATTAGCAGAATTAATAATTCACAAAATAAAAAATTTCAAAACTGAGCTGCTTTGACTCCGCATTAAAGAAACTTACACGAGAAAAACAAATAATCGGAAGAATCCAAACACGAAACAAATATGTAAAGTTTCATATTTAGCTAACAATCCTTAATTAAATTAATTAAGTAAAAACTTTGGAAAATACTACATAAAGTGAAATTTGGCTTTGTCGTAATAATGTATAATGCGGTTTTAATTAGAGAATTGTGAAGCACCTAGGTAACATATTAATTAAAAATTTGTTAGACAAGCTAAAGAAAAAATGTAAAATTCTATTAAAATTTTGTACAATGAAATAAAATTAAATTATATAAAATAACAGTTTAAAAGTTCTGATGGATTATAAAATGTTGTAAAATATAAAATTTGTGGTTTTTGATTTATTCAAATGTTTTCAAGTTTAACAATGGATCTGTTATAAACTTTTCATTATTTTCATAAAATTTTTATAAATTCTGCGGTTTAAGAAGACTAAACATAATATTATTCAACGAAAACAATGTTTCATAGTTGTTTATGTAATAGACATATGTATTTGATACAGAACTGTTTACTAAGTATGAAATAATAACAATTTTACGATATATTGCGAAATAATTAATTAATTGAATAAATAAAATAAATTTTTACTTAAAAAATTTAAATTAATAATAATAAAGTGAAAAATGAAAAATAATAATTCATTGGGGTACTTGAAAACAAAAATAATCAAGAAATGCATATAAATAATTGTTGAACAAGCAACTTTCTACTTAATTAGACTTTAAATAAGTTTTTTGTATTTTGTGCTATTTTTCAAGACAATTGGAAGCTGGCTACAACAACGGTTACAAATAGAATAGCGATAAGCAATTCCAATCTGTTCGATTAACCACAGCGTCGATTAATGCATTAGGGGTTAAATAGATATTTCTTGCGTGTTTACGACAATAGTATTTTTAACTGTATCACCTAAATCAAGGCATTGTTAAATGGGCTAATCCTTTAATTTTTTATAATTAAATTCTACAATTTTATTAAAATTATTATTTATTTAAATAATAAAAAAAAATTAAAAATTTTGTTCAGCAAGAAATTTATTGATTTTTTTTAATTTGACTGAGATAATCCATAGAATTTATATAATAGTTGAGATAGGGGTCTATTTAATCTACTAACTAGATGGTATTTCTAAATAGAAAACATCGATAGTCAGGGCCGTCTTTAAAATCAGTCATCAATGAAAAAATATAAAGAAAAAAAATTAATTAAATCACAAATAATATCAATAAAAGCTATACGATATGGCAAAACAAATTTTTCAAAATTAAAATTAGAAATGCTTTTGAACAAAAATTAATAATAAACTTTTGATTTCCAAGAGATTGTATAAATATTTTACCGAGTTTGTTACACTACTTATTAAGCATCACAATGTAATTCGAGTGAGAGCATAACTGATATTGAATCCAAAATTTCAGGCTTCAGTTGAAAATTAAATCAAAAGTTACTCAAGATTTTCAATCTAAAATTAATAAAAGAATCAGTTTTATTAATAAAATTCTTTGCGGAATGCAATATTTTCACTTTAAAGCTGCTGTTTTGCTCTGAGAGACATTTTGATGTCGTCTAGGTTCAACGCAAATGCCCAGGCCCAACCAGAGAGGGGGGCGCTCGGGGATTTGTCCCCGGCGCCCAGAATCCCCCAGGTGCCCGGAGGCATAACTAAATAAATTTGAATGAATAAAAAATTAGATATTCGGTTTTGTTTAACCTGGCATTACCTAGATTGAAGAAAATACCATCAGTATTATATAGGTGGGGTGTGACAAACCCCAAACATTAAAACAATGTAATATTAATTTTGTGTCTCATTTTTTTAAAGTTTTCATTAAACAATGCTCTTTGTAATCATCTAAGAACCGTATAAACACGAAAGGAACAATTAAAATTTTCTTTTTTTTTTAAATAACAAAGGATAACGTAAAAATGATGAATTTCCGTAATTTAATTTTAAATTAAAGTTAAAATAATACAATACGCAGCAGATCAATTTAAAAAAATCTGATGTGGACACCACATAACTTCCTTGTAATTTTTATAATAATTGTACAGGAATCTCGTTAATCTATTCATGCGCGTCATAAATTATGACTTTTGGAACGGACAATCGCAACCAAAAATAGGAGGTGCACAACTAGATGCTGTAAGTGTCTCAAATCAAAAATTTCAACTTTCTACGACCTACCGTATTTGAGTTATGCGACATACAGACGTCCGTACGTACAGACGTCACAACGAAAATAGTCAAAATGGATTCAGGGAAGGTCAAAACGGATATTTCCGTCAAAATCTGGAAACCGAAAAAAATCGGGATCACAATACTTCCTTGTTTTACAAGGAAGTAATTATTTATTAGTACATAGGGATTTTGGCGATTGTTTGTTGTCGAATGATCAAATTATAAGGAATCAGGGGCAGTCAACAGTTTATTTTTGAAAAATAATAAAAAATATGTATAGGTCCTTTACGGATATTATCCGTTATATGTCTACAAATGACTGATGCGCTGAAAAGGTGCACTGGGGGGTATTCCATACCCCCCAGACCCCCCGGTTTGCCAATAACTGCAGTTCAATCGAAACTTGAAGTTGTAATTATAAATAAATACTTTTAACCTCAGGCTCAAAACAAGAATAAAGTCTGAGAAGACTTTCTTTTCTGGAGCCCAAGTGTTAAAGCATTATGAGACCCCTAAAACTACTTAGATTTTAAATTTAAGTTTTAAATGCACAAAACAATGAGTGTATACCGGGGGGTCTGGGGGGTATGGAATACCCTCCAGTGCACTCTTTTTTTGTTCGCTAATTATTCAGTAGCCAAAAAGTAAAAAATATGTAGGTCTTTCACGGATATCATCCGTTATGTGTCTACAGGTGGCTGGTGCGCTGATACGGTACACTGGGGGGTATTTCATACCCCCCAGACCCACCGGTTTGCCAATGGTTACAGCTTAACACTATTTTCAGTTGTAATTATAAAGTTTAACCTCAAACTGAAAAAAAAAAGTAAAAGTATGGAATCCCCCCAGTGCATTCTTTCTATTTTTTCGCGAATTTTTCAGTAGAAAATGAGGTATAGGTTCCGACTTTATAGATTCTTGGCATAGTTGGCCTTCAAAGACTTCTCTCTTTAAGTCTTGTCAGGCTTTTAGGTTACATATTACTTAGTATTACATATTAACTATCCAGGCGAGTAATAACTTTCCCACCATCTGTTGATGAGTTTATCTGAAGTTTTGATTCTCCAAAAAATAAGAATATTAAGTTTATTGATTAACAGAATTTCAAAATAACCATTACTTTATAAGCCTAAATTACGAACTAAATTACAGGTGGGGTCAGACATACCCCACAGCACTTTAGATGCATATAGGTTGGAGTGTTCACGCAATAATGCACTGACGACTGATTTCGATGGTGTCAACATATTGCGATGAAACACGTAGGGCGTATAAAGCCAGCAGACGTGGGAGACTTCCACGGTCCTAAAATCGAATTTGAGCTGTTAAATAAAAATGAATAAATCAAATTAAAATTTGTAAAACTTTAATTCAAGAAAAACTTTACAATCCGAAATATATAAAAATTTAATAAACCAAATTTTATAGTTAAACAAACAAGCAAAAATTAGAAACCAAAAATGTGTATAAAACAAAAATATTGCCAACAGTGCGCGCGTGAGGACGAACTTTTGATTAAAAATCGCGTTATCAAATAACAGGCATAAATTTGAAAAATTGAAAAAGAAAAAATTGAATTGTTTGGGCAACAGATGATAAAAGATAACAAGATATATAATTTAGTTTGCGACGAGATCCCAACGAGGAAGGTCGTTCATTTTTTTGAGTTCGTGATTGAACCCCAAAGAGGGAAAATCGTGTGGAGTTAACAACCAAAGCATACACCAAGAAAATTAAAATAAAAATATTTCGATTCAAAAATAAATAAATTAAATTTTTGGACGAGAACCAGCGTCTCATAAATCTGGAACAACCATTTGGAACTGGGATAGAAAATTATTTTGGAATTGGAAGGGACAGTTTTTCTTTAACGTGGGAGAACAGAAGAGGTGCTCACAACCCATTTAAAATCAGAAGAAAGACAGAAGTTCAGGTTTGCATAACAATAACTTTTAAAGTGCTCGCGGTTTATGCGGAATTTTATTCGGGCCGGGATATTAATGCGTCACTGCCAATATTTATAAATCAAAAATTAAATTTGTAAGTCAATTGTTTTGTTTAACTAAAATAAAATTTACATTCATTCAATAAGTAGGATATTTTTTTGAATTAAAGAGATTGAATCACATCCATTCGATATTTTGCTACCATACTTTAAGGAGTTTAAAATAAAGAACGTACACACGAATTATATATGGCAATATACAGTCAGGGAAATATGAAAAGCCCGGTCGCGAAATTCTAATTAATTCGTTTTTTATTTCCTAATTATTAAAATTTGTCAAGTGTAAACAGAATTTTTTAAATGTTTATTATTATATTAATTATAATAATTTATAATATTAACAAATTTCATATAATAAATTGTATAAAAACAGTAAAATTTAATTCGCGAAGAAAAATTCACGTTTTTTGCAATATTATTATTGCAATAATTTTGCATAATTTAATGTTAAAATAATTTTTATTGAGAAAATTTATATACACTATTAATAAAGGAGCACAAATGAAGTAATTAATATTTTGTATGGCCCCCTCTGCCCTTTATTACATCTTTTAAACGCTTAGGCATTGATGCAGTTAAGCTCATCAGGTAGTCTGGTGTTAAACTATTGTTCCAGACAAAATTTAAGGACCGCTCTAGCTCTGACACATTCTTCGGTGATGTATTGACAACATGTCTTTTCATTATCACCCATAAATTCTCTATCGGGTTAAGGTCAGGGGAATTTCCAGGCCAATCCAAAGTAAAAATTCCGTTTTGTACAAAGTATTCAGCTACCTATAACACATAAACGAGATAATAATTAGATATTTTACAATAAATAGTTTTAAATGTGTATAAGAAACATCATATGATCAATAACTTTCAAAAAAAAAAATTATTAAAAAAAATATTACTTACTTTTTTAGCCATATGGCAAGGAGCATTGTCTTGCTGAAAAATC
The DNA here is from genome assembly GCA_949152465.1 of Cantharis flavilabris. Lineage (NCBI taxonomy): Eukaryota > Metazoa > Arthropoda > Insecta > Coleoptera > Cantharidae > Cantharis > Cantharis flavilabris. The sequence goes on along the minus strand of OX424441.1, from coordinate 983,302 downwards.
CACTCTTCATTATCTGCGTATAATTGCTGAACAGATGGTCCTAAATTGTTTTCTAAAATTTCTATGTACCTGTCAGCATTGACGGTTCCTTTTACAATTTGTAGTTTCCCTAAACCGCGTTGTGAAAAACAACCCCAGACCATTAAGCCAATTCTGCCACGTGTTGTTTTAATCGTACAGCGGTCACTCAATTTTTCATTTTGATAGCGCCGTACATATCGCTTGCCATCGGAGCCGTATAATAAAAATTTGGACTCATCAGAGAAAATTACACGACTCCAATCCTCTGCAGTCCAATTTGCGTATTTTTTTGCAAATTCAAGCCGCTTTTTTTTCATTGCTTTAGTTAGCATTGGTTTTTTAAGAGGCGAATATGCTCTTAAACCAAATTCATTGAGCCTATTTCCAATAGTTTTTACACTTACGTGTGCACCAGTTTGGTCCTTTAACTCATCTCTTAGCTGTCGACGGGTTTTAAAGCGATCCTTCAGTGATAGTCGACGAAGAACGCGGTCCTGAGCTGGCGTTGTCTTCCTTGGCGGTCTTCCTTTTGCAAATGGCTTTGTAACGCCAGTTTTATCGAATTTTTGCAAAAAGCGGCTCACCGAACGTCTATTACATCCCACTATTTTGCTTATATAAGTAAAACTTTTGTTTTCGTTCCGCAAAGTCAAAATGGTTTGCTTTTCTAGTTCTGTCAAGTTACCTCTATTTGGCATTTTTACACAATTTTACTATAAATAACACAAAATATACAACTTGCAGACACTAAATAACAACTAAACCACTTAAAGATTATGTACCTTTTTCAAAAATTCCCCACCCTTCAATATGAAAATAATTTCAAGCAGATATTACCTGAAAACTACCCCGGGCTTTTCATATTGCCTTGACTGTATATGGTAAGCTATACTGAGACAGACATGCACATGGGATCACATTTGGTACATATTTAGATCAATTTTCCAACGCTGGGGTTTGTCAGACCCCACCTAACGCCGCTCCGGGTTAAAAAAGTACATAATAATATTTTAATATTGATTACTGTTTTGTTTTTTTTTATTAAGTTTACCTATCTTAGATGTTTTGTGCGTAGTTTTTCTTAATAAAAAAAGTAGGGGTTTGCGAAAAGTTTTGCCACGGGGCAGGACGTGGCTCTCGACGGTACTGCAAATGCCTGCATATCTTTTATCACATAAAATAAAATAAATATTATAATAAATATAATTATTTTATTAGCTTGAAGCGTAAATCTTAACTTCGTCATTTCGATTTGGCAAAATCACTGCTTCATAGATCTTCTTGAAATAAATAAATAAATTTCTTGAGATTATTAAACTAAGAGGGTTGACAAATTTTAAATTTAAAATTTTTCAAGCGGACAAAGTGTTCATATTATTTTGAATTGCTATAAAAAAATTTAATGGAAATTATATAAAAGAGAAGTTATACGAAAATAATAAGAATTAGTATTGGAACTGACAGAGTTATTAAAAAGTGATATACAAGATATTATTAAAAGTGGCATAAATACTAATTACAATTGGAATAGATATAAAAAAATTGAAAAGAGAGGTAATGGAAGAATTTGATAAACAATAGTTTAAAATAATTTAAATTTATGTGAATGATTTATTTCTTGTGGTGCAATTTTTGGAAGAAAAAAGTTGTTATGGTGTCGATAAAAAATTTTAATTGATTACTTTTCGTACCGCTTTCTTAATGAAACGGAAAATTAAAAATTTTAAGCCATAGATGATTAACCCTTAATATTATACAAAAGCACGCTTCTTCAATGAATCAATTAATTATCATTGATTAATAACAGGTTCTACATATTGTAAAGCTTGATTTTAGATTAATGCATTTCACGCCTTACTTTATGCGTAGGTGAATAATATATACATACATAATTGATTGTTTGTAACTAAATAATGAAAGATTAGATAAATCATAATATATTACGTTAGCTACAAGATAAATTTACTTTTTAATTAAACATGGTATTATAGGTATATTGTAATATCATGATGAAGATGTAATTTTAGGAAACCCAATACTTTTTTTCTGGTTGAATTAAAATTATTTGCTTTGGTTGACTCAATTATCACGTGATATTTTTAAGGTTATGTTCCTGGGTCTTTTATTTTTATTAAAACAAAACTGAAAAAGCTAACTTCGTGTTGGTCTATAAAAATTATTCCTGTTATTTTGGAACGCTGAAGACCGCGAGTTTCATTTCTAATTAAAATTAAAATTCAGAAACTCACTGTAATTCTGAAATTATTGTTTCTTGCAACATCTGCAACTTCAATTACATTGCAAGACATCGCACCTCGGGCATCAAAACCCAAAATTGCCTGTTAAAGCATAAAGTGTGTTCGGTGTCGCAAATTTAAACTTACTTTTGGAGTAATCAATAGTATAGTAATGTTTTTTTAAATTCCTTTTTAAACACAAAATCCAAACCTATAGCTGTAATTAACATGTAGTGGGTATGTATCAATAATTATTATAGTAATTAATGTCGAAGGGTAACTTAATATGCAACTTGCGGTCACAATTCTCGCATAGTAAATCCTACGAATAGCATAGAAGGATTTGAAATCCAAGGATTAGATGCTCCTAATATTAAATCCCATTTATTATACTACAACTACTGAGACTTCAGGTCGTGTTTCCGCAGATTATGCATAATCATAAATATACATAACAAAGTGTTTATATAGTAGAAAATAGTAAGCTTCCGAAATAATTTTTGAATTTTGGATAATTAACGTGAATAATTCATTCCAGTCAAAGATTACGTTTTCTTTAAGGAAAACGTTACAAGTATTCCAATAAGCTAACCAAAAGGATGCCAGAGATTTATTTAGACAATCGCAATTTTTTCACCACCAAGCGAGAAACATGGAACTATTGTTGTTGTCAAAACTAGATTAAGCTTGTAGACTTGCTCATAAGTTGATAACGATTGTTTTGGCAGTGACTGATATTTGAAACGAAGTCGCATCACGATCATGAAAATTGGCATCCTTGATGTTCGTAAGCCAAGATATTCTTTTTGAAGTTGTGTATGCAAATTCAGCTAAAAGCAGTATGTGAATTCTGTTAAGCATTCACAAGAGCTGAACAAACTGTAAAGAAACTTACCTATATGCAATCAACTATAAAATTCTCTACGGAAAATTGATGCGACCCACAAGTGAGTCAATCCTGGTTGAAAGCAAACGGAACTTTGCAAGGTTTTCTTCTATCAGCTTTATGTAAACTTTTAGCCCCTTTTTAGGAGCTTTTAAAAGGCCTTAGCAATTGATTACTGCCGCTTCTACTACTTACATATTGTTTACATCCATTTTTGCACAAACGATCCAAATCCAAATTAATTCGCACCCATCTTTATATTTTTATTTAGCCGGCATCACTTTATTTTGCATAAACTTAAAGTAAATAACTTGAACCAAAAATTTAATTAAATTGTTTCTCTCTTATCTATAATTAAATTTTTTAAGCTTATTATTTTTTATAAAATACAAAAGTTTGTTGTATAAAATGTGAAAACAGCGGAATTTTCGGTTTTAAATTTTCATGCTCAAAGACATTCATATACCTTATATACCTCCACTTTTGTTCTAAATTGTTTCTTTTTCTACATCGACGTTGAGTCGTAGACTTTTTTGTTTCTAAATTTTGAATTCAGCTTAACAATTTCAAAACAGTTAAACCGCTTTACATGGAAATGTAAATCGAGAGATTAAATTTATAATAAAAAATGAATATCTTACTACGTTTTGAGAATATTAATTTAATTTCTTAAAATATTTTATCATAATATGTTTTTGTTAGGGTACTTCATCAAACTTACTAAATTTATTACTTTATCATCTTTATTAAGATGATATCCCCTCTTAAATATAATGTAAATGTGATCGTGCTAAAGTTTGTGTGAACACTTTTAACTTTTGATTTATTATTAATTTATTTGTAAATTTATGATTTTGGAATATTTTTCAGTATTGTTTAAATTTGCTGAAAATAAAATTTATAATATAAATATTGATTTTAAATTTATATTAGCATTTTAATTATTGTGTAGAGAAATTCGCTGCTGTTTGGTATTTAAACGCTTAATTGAGCTTTTTCCTTGTCACTCTTGCTGATTATTCGAATAATTTAAAATTAAAATTCCTTATTTCGTGTTAATTATTTCGTACTGGACCGCAACGATAATTTAATGTGGTGCCTGGTTGAATTACACTGACGAAATTCCGAGTTTGAATCCCGAACTTCGCGGAATTTCCAAATATAAATACCACAGAATTTCATTTAGCCTTTATTTTTAATGACAGCTTTACATTAATCCGATTAGTGCAAAAACGCACTAACATTTCTCGTCAATTTATGATCGACTTGCTAATCCGCTTTGTAAGTTTCGTCGCGAAATTACTTTGACAAAAATAAGACATCTCCATTTTACACGGTAAAAAACATTCAGGATTAGTTATCGGCGCGTATTGCCGAGTCGACACCGAGCGCAAACCGCCTGTAGTTTATTATTATTTTATTATTAATCCAGCTTTTTTGAATATTTACTATAAAAAACGACGGAAAACCTGGATTGCACTGCAACCAAATTTCGAGTGTTGTTTACGTCTGAATAACATAAGAGTCTGTGCATTTGACAGATTATATTGTATAGGTGATTGAGATATCTCAAAATCATGTAAGTATCAGCATTTACTTCTATCTTACGTACTTTTGAAAATATGAACATCAATTCAAACGGAGATTCTGTGTTTACAATTTGTTTTAACCGCACAGACCCACAGACTCACTCCAAATGAAGCTCATCTATTTTTACGATTCTGAAACTATCCTTTCTTCATTAGGCATTAATTATTAAATTAAATTTTAATTATTAAAATGATTGTTTTCTCAACAAGGAAATTAATCTGAGAATTTAAAAAATCGTATGAATAAACCAACAATTTTTGGACAATGTCCTTTCAATTTGCCTTCCATTTTTTTTTTTAACTTTTTTTTTTACTTCCCTAATTTCAATACCATTCGATGGGCCAAAATTTAATATTCTGTAACAATAGAATAACGCATATTTTATGGTTTCTTTATCATAATATTGAGATTTTGATAAATATGAGAATGGAATATGAGCGAGCTTTCCCAAAGGTAAAGGTACAACTTCGAAGTAATTATTATGATTATCGGGAAAAATTAAAGCTCAAGTTAAAAAACATTGAATTAATTACAAATAAAATTGTATTTTTTTTTAAATATTAAATGTAATTTTTTTTCAGGTAAGAATTCAATCTGAGTTTATCTGAGGAAAAGCACTCTAATCTCTAAATTGTAATAATAAAATTTATTTAATTGGGTAGCTATTTAATATATATTTCAGTATTCAATTCAAATTCATTTCTATAAATAAGGTTTCTCTCACTTTCTTTTTATTTCTGTTTGTAAATTGTTAAGAAATACAACTTCGGAACTGGCAAACGGAAATTTTCGATTTCCGAGATATTTTCTTAAATTATTTTTCCGACTTGCCGGTAAAAGCTTCTTAGTTTCAGTGATATTTCAGTGATATTTTCTCCAATTTTATAATTTTTAATTGATTTATTAAAAATTCAAAAAAATAAGCTTTTTTTAAAATTGTTAATTTTTCGATTAAACCAGTTAAAACGAGTTGTGAGACTTCCTCGTATCTAAATAATCGGATTTATCTCAAGAATAAATTAATTTATTAATTTAGCATGCCGACAAAAAAGTCAACACTTCCGTCTTAAAATTATAATGTAATATTTATAAAATTATTTATATTTAACGAAATCAACGTTCTGTTATTAATCCGATGGCTTTCAGCGCTACTTGCTGTTTTTCCAGACTTAAAATTAACTTGCTCGGTTTATATACGAAAACAGTTTCTATGCTTGTTAATTTTTCTTCTTTTTAATGAGGAGCACGATTTAAGTCTTTCTTGCACGTGTACGTTTGAAAGTCAAAATGTGAATTTTAAACACCCCTTGGCTGTAAAAACAATTCTTCTCGCAACGCCCTTAAAAACTTCTCGTGCTTTACATGTGTGTCGCATCGATTTCTTTTGGCGGTAAATTTTGTCCCTTGAAGACCCTTAACAGGGAGTTGTCAACCTTTGTCACTTGCATTTTAAGTGGTTTGTTTAAGTCACATTAACTTAACGTATAATGAACAGATAATCATTTTGACGTTTTCGAGATATTTTCAAACTTGAAATATTTTTTGCCTGGAATTAATTACCAAATATGATAAAGCTTTGGTTTGAAAATAAATAGGACTATTCAAACTAATTAAAAGACAAAATCATTCGTTTATTGAAATTAAATAATTTTAATTTAAATAAACAAATTCAGTTTTTCAAATATTCAGTTTTTTATTAAATTGTGTAATTTTTAAATAAATTGATATGTTAATTAATGTGCCGAAGGCTTTTTGTATAAAAAAAAAATTTTAATTTATATTTATAACAAAATACATGTAATGGGCCTGTGTACGCTGAAAAAAACATATTTTCAAAATCAAAATCAACGTATTGATTTTTTCGTATTTTTCAAAATTTTAGTTATTTTTCAGAAATGACCCTCTCTGAAATTAGAAATTTTGAGTAAAAGAAATACCTCTGAACGGTTGGCCCCACATCAAATCAACAACTCACGAAACGCTAAGCGAGAAGTCACGAATTGTGATTTAATTAATATTTTCTTTGATTTAATTGGTAAATTAAAATAGGTAGTGATAAAACTGGTTTGCAAACAAACATTTTTTTTCGAGCTCTGATACAATTCCTGCTCATTCTATATAAAATTTCCTTCTGAATCCGAATATGACCTCCGTTTTCGGGGGTTGCCCCCCATCTAGTTTTGTTACTTTTCGATAATTTAGACCAAGGGTCTCCAAACTTTTTAGCCTAAGGGCCAGACTAATTGCTCCACAAAGCCCCGAGGGCCAATATCTAGCTACAGTGGTCAACAAACATATTTGAACCCCCCTATGTTAACAATGTAAATTGCACATTTTGAAACCGTTTTTTGCCATATAAAAATCGCATTTACCGCAAAGCTTCTTTTTAAACATTGTTTTGTTATAAATTTCATTGTCTTCAATTTTGTACCTATACATTTTTCAATTTTGTTGCCCCGTTTTTGACTGGCAGCGACTTAACAGGACTCTACAAAACACAAAAAATATCGTCATCTATATTTCGGAATCGGTGCATCAAAATAGAAAAATGCTTATGAACATAAATGTACAGAATCACGTTTTCAAGAAAAAATGTCTATTCAGTTTTTCATTTCGTCGCACCGTTACCGATTTATAAATGACAATATTTTTTGTGTTTTCCGGAGTTTTGTTTAAGTTGCTGTCAGTCAAAATTGGGCTGCAAAATTGAAAAATGTATAGATACAAAATTGAAAACAATAAAATTTTTAACAAAAAATGTCTAAAAAGTTTTGCTGTAAATGCGATTTTTATATGTCAAAAACAGTTTCAAAATGTACAATTTACATTGTTAACATAGGAGCGTTCGAATATTTTCGTAAGTCTCTACACCTATACCTCATTAGATTAAGATTGCTTTTTGACAACTTTTGTTGTGTTTTGACAACTATTTTAAGTCGGTAAATAAAATATCTGACTATCATTTTGTATGATTACTTTATTTGATTTGATTTATCAAAATAAATTAAAGGGCGGGCCGGATACCAGTCACATCAGGCCCGCTCTCGCGGGCCGGATTGGTGGTGCTGGCGGGCCGGATTTGGCCCGCGGGACGTAGTTTGGAGACCCCTGATTTAGACGGATGAAAACGCTCGACAAAAGAAGGAAAAATCGATCATTTTTAATGATTTTTTTACAATTTAAGGGGACAAATCCTCTCTCAAATTAATTTTCTTGCTCTAAATATTAACTTTTCACTTTTTTAGCTCACTAGAAGAAATATAAAGGCTAAAATTATCGTTTTCGTCCTTCCAAATTATCGAAAAAACGGAGGGAAGTGGGGAAAACGGGGGTCTTATTTAGAGCTGGGACTTTTTATTGATTAATCAATAAATATCGATAGTTATCGATTAATCGAAAAACAATATTTTATTTTTGAATTATCGATTAATTGATAGTTATCGATATTACGATGGTTTGGATATTTCAAATTTAGGTTATTGTCTTATGATTTCTGGACTTCCCATTGGTCAATTTTGGGTTCGATCGGCTTCTTTATTCGAGAAAAAAAGTTAGGGTTTAATATTTCGATAATTCGGAAATTATCAGAGTATCGATATATGTATCGATACTTCGATAATTATGTAATTATCAGAGTATCAATTATATCGGTATATCAATACTTCGATAATGATCGATATTTCAATACTCCGATAATTATCGACAAATATCGATAAATATCGATAACTTCGATTTAGTTTTTTAGTTAGTTTTTGAATTATCGATATTACAGCCTCGATAATTCGGAATAATTGCGACCGGACCCTGTCCGGATTATCAAAATGTCCGGATTATCGAAAAGAACCAAAAAAAGGTCGTTTGAGTTCATAACAAATAGAAAACTTGCTAAAACCGTTAATAATTCACTTTAAATAAAACGCTTTTGTTCGACAAATATGTATGTATGCATTCATTTCAACTTTTTTTTTCACCGGAATTGAATCCGGATTTTTAACGTCCGGATTATCGACGCTCTACTGTAATAGTTTCTTTCAGATTAGTTTCAATCACACAAAATTGGATTTCAAATTCTGCTCCCTTGTTATATTCTGTTTTTCACGAAAAGTCTCAGAGATGGCAAAAAAGGGTGAACCGGAAGGAAAATACTCTGATGGAATCTCGTTAATCCATTCATGCGCGTCGATATCGGGCAATACTCGAAAAAACTCCCGACTAGCCCCCACATTTGAGTGCAACACTCGGATGTTATTCAATTATTTGAGTCCTAGTGCTGTTCCAACCTTCCAAGCGAATATTAATCATTCACCTAAATACACCTAATTACTAGTGCACTTTTTATCGATAATTTGGAACTACATATTTACATTACATTAAATGATTTACATTTAACGAACGCCACCACGCGGAAAAATATTAAGTTAATCTAATACAGTTGTGTTCTGATAAAGAAATGAAAAGTGAGTTGCGTAATTTAGAAATAAATAACTGACTTGGCAACCTGAGGAACAATAAAAGCAGGACTCTGAGTTCGTTTTTCAAATTGTTTTTATTAGTGTTAAGTTTGTTCGTTAGTTAAGTTGTATTGTTTAGTTTAAGTTTGTTGTTCCAGTAATTTAGTTCATTGTTGTTTAAATTTTAATGTTTGTATTTTTAATTTTTTTGTTGTTTAACGACTCACACGAATGCAGCTGAGCGGTACGCGAACAAGCAAGCAGCAGGACAAAAATAAAAATTATAATCTTGATTTTATTTAAAAACAAAAACAAAAATATAAGGACCAATGAAATGAGAACACGAGAATAAAACCAAGGAAATAAAGAATATAAATAAAAGGAAGAACGGTCAGTCTAAAATTGAGAGCCCGAGAGGCAAGTCGTGGTGGTCAGTCTTAAATTGAGAGCCCAAAAGCAAGTCGGGTGTAGAATCATTATTTGAGAGCCCGAGAAACAGGTGGTGTTAGAGAGTTGTAATTTGAAAGCCCGAGAGGCTAGTCATAGTATAAAGTTACAAATTGAGAGCCCAAGAGGCAAGTTGTGTTGATAGTTCTATAAAGTTATAAATTGAGAGTCCAAGTGGCAAGTTGTGTCTACAATCGTATTTTGAGAGTCTGAGAGGCCAGTTGTGTCGACAGTCGGAATCTGAGAGGCCAAGAGTTGGAGTGGAGGTTTTTATACACAAGGAGTTTTGTTGGAAAGAGAAGCGAAGAAAGTGTCCGAGTTAACCGTGCTGCTCAGCGAATTTTGTGTGAGTCCTGTTTTTATAAATTGTTTTTTTGTGTTCAGGTTAAAAATAAATTGTTCTATTATTCGTCAGTTTTTTATTGTCTTCGTGTAACCATTTTCGAGAACCAACGACCATTCTAATAAGAGAGTTGAGAAAGAACACTGCAATACGAATAGTTGGTATAGAAAGTTTTGAATATAAACCAAACGTCTGCATTCTTCTGCTATTTTATTTTGTGAAGTACACAGGGCAACAGTGATTTTGGGTAATTATGGTCTCCTGAATGCGAAAACAATGTCAGATTTGTCGAATTAACTCCAGTTTTTGAGATAATGACGACTCTTTTATATTGAAAATATCAATTTAAATCAATTTAAAAAATACCAACGTTGTTACTTGAAGAAACTTACAACTAATAAAATCATTTCGATTTTTTGATTTTAGGTGAATTCCGATTTAAATTCAAAACAACATTAATTGTACGTAATAGAGCCTCCATGTTGTTGACAGTAAAGTAAATCGCGAATATTCTATACAATATCTTTAGTATTGTATCTTAGAAACGGTGCGACAAAATAGAAAAATGTATATAAACAAAAATGTAGACAATGAAATTTACAAGAAAAAATATCTACTTATTTTTCTATTTCGTTGTGCCGTTTCTGAGATACAGATGAGAGATGACAATATTTTTTTGCTTTACAGTCTTTTTTAAGTCTCTGTAACTGGGAAAACTTTTGTGAGTCACTGTAATTTGCGAAGGCAAAAATAAAACTTCTTCCTTTGATCCTATTATTATCTGATAATAATTTTAGCAATAATTTTTAAATGCGTGAATACATAAAGAAAATTTTTGAATGGGTTTTGTAATCGAGATTAGTTGATTTATTTTTATTGCACATATATAAATAAAAATTATAAAAATATATATAAACTTTTAGTTATTTATTTTAATAAAAAGATTTTACCCGACAAAAGTAATCTTCGAGTTTTCTTCACATTGTATAACAGGATTGTGAATTGTATTCGTTTCACTTTTATTCCCCGAGAGACTAAAAGTAAGGCAAACGCTAGCAGTTGGAATAACGTTGGTGTAAACGAAATTTAGAGCAATGTTTGGCCTTTTTAGGTACCTACACCCACACGAAATTGCAATATTTATTATTTGAAACTTTTAGTAAAATTATAATTTCTGCTGTTAGGTATCTTCTTTCTGCATTAATTAAAGAAATAAATTTTATTGTAGTACATATGATAATTGTAAGTAACCCTTAAATTATGCTTTTTACTAGCTTGATATGTAAAGTGATAGTTACAACTCCTCGAACCACCCCTGTTCACCTTTTCTTCTTAGTTTTATTAAATTTGAAGATAATCTATTTGCACAAAACAATTTCGGTATTAAAACCACAAGTTAAATTAACAATTAAAATTAATAAGTTGTTTGCTTACATAGATATATTATGTTTAAAGTTTCAAGTATGTGGTTAGTGGATATATATATGTATAATACAGTTAGTTGTACAAGTTATAATGCAATCAAGACAAGATACAATTTAATTACAAGTATTGACGAACAAGTTATATGTAATCTCATTTTCGTCAGGCGAAAACAAGCATTTTTCCGAAGTGAAAACTATGAGCGCCTATAGCATAAAAAATGGAAAGGAATTCGACAAACCTATGCAAATAATTAATTACCAGTTCCTAAATTCAATTAAGAAACAAAACTCATTAATTAATTTCAAAGCTTCCACGATACATTAAATTGCACGAATATCTCCATACAAAAATAAATAACAAAATAAATCGTTCACATTATCCCGATCATTTTTGATTTTATCGATTCAAAAAGCTCCTAAAGTTCCTTCGCTATCCTTTTTGTTAAGCTTTTGTGGTCGGTGATTCCTTCTAGTAGATGTGTGACAAAAGGGGACTTTTGTTTTTTAATCTAAAAAAACGATCGTGTTCTTCAAACCTTATCTTGAATTATGTATACTATTTGTCTTTCGGCATTATAATAAATTTTCAAAAATATTTCTGATAATATCATTTTAAATTTCACACTTTCAAATTTAATTTTTTCCAAATTCATAATTTCCAAGTGGGATTTACAGGGTGGCCCGCTTAATTAGGAATCCTCTAATTAATAAGCTGATCAAAAAGTTTGACCTATACAAAGTGCAAAACTAGCAAAATAAATTTTGAGCTATTAAAGCAATTTCAAATGTTGATTGATTATTTCATTTAACCTTCTCTTATTAGTTTGAAGGTGCATAATTTATATTGTTTTGAAACTATAATTTGATTTAGATCGGTAATTCACGTATACATTAATTCACTCTTATTACTGCCGTTGCTTGTTTTAAATTTTAGAACTTAATCACTCCAATACTGAATAGCTAATAGATGTTTTCACTTAGTTTTATTGAAATTACCATTAATATCTATTGATTTTACACAAACAGAGCAAAGTACTTTCACAAATAAATTTGATATTAGTAGTTTCTACTCAAACAAACTCCTCATATTACAGCATAATTAGGGTTTGAATTTAGTTAACAAGTAGTTTGATATTATAAGATGAGCTTATGATTGTTCTAACCAAAGCAACTCGATCTTACAAAATTTGTTTGAGAGGCCCTGTTCTAGATTACTTACCGAGATTAAACCAATTCTTATCGAAAAGAAAAACAAATTAATTCTATTTGCGTCTTAATTTTTTTATCTTTTCATGTGAGAGTTTCTTTCATTAATTAGGCACTTCAACTAAAAATTCGTCTCTCGCCAGTTTTCAACATCAAAAAAGGAATCTTGAGGTATATTCATTAATTTTGATAGCCTGGATTAGATAAAAGTTACATTTACTTCCAAGATAATAATTTTTAATGTAAAACAAATTGCATGCTATTAATATCGATTATCGATATCGGGATTATCCTCGGCTAATGTTACTTAAATATTTGTTTAGGATTTGTTTAAACATTAATCTGCGTTATATAATATATAAAAACTGACGACAGGTTTAGGGATTGTTTAAATTTAGAAAACTTTAGATAAGCAAAAAATTTGAATGCTATACTTTAGCTAGTTTATGCAAAAAAAGACAAACCAACAACTAAACTGCTGTTATTTCGCAATAGGAATGGGTAAGCTTCATCAACCTTTGCAGCTAGCTTTCGTGCACAGTTTTGAAAGCCTTTTTTAAATAATTATGTATGCAATTTTTAATATCATCAGGCATACTTATACAGTAGCGCTACAACCCAGAGTGGTGTCATTTTATGAAGGGTTTTCAAGGCAGATTACCTATGTGGTTTGCCATAGCCCGCCGAGGGAGGACGGTCAGAATAAAGTTCTTGCTCTACTCGGACTCGAACCGGGATTCTCTGCTTAGTAGCCAACGCACTTAAGCATCAGACCGTAACCGTCCTCACGTCCAAAGGCATACTTGCATATGTGGAATTCAGATCCACGACGACGTGTTGTCTAACCTTTATTTGTGTTAACTTTCTTAGCTGAAGTTTATGAATACATAAAGGTTCTCGAAACATTTCAAATTTGAAGTTTAGTTTATTCCATATTTGAACAGCACATTTTCTTAGAAGTGCAACTTTTTATATGAATAAATTGCATTCAAACATCATATTTCGACTACTTGATCTACTTATTTGGAGTGCTATAACATCGATCATATATGGATTTTCACGACACCATCTATTTATAATGTTTGCTTGAGAAGCATTGTCTAAGTACTCAAATCGAATACGACATATAATTTTTAAATGTTGATAATAATTACAAATATTGTATGTTTCCGAATTATTTTGTCCGATACGACACTAGCTTTGATTTATATCCTGATAATTTTTAATTTATAATCGCTCATTCGTGGTTGGGAAAATTAGAGAGAAACTTGCTCCGACGTATTCGCTCAAATTAAAAATTGTGCGAATAAATCAGAATATTTGTTGTATTACCGTCAAACATAGAATTATTTTTTATTTGATATTTGATTAGCTTTTTGACGTACCCAAAGCCAATTTTTAAGTGATTATAAATCGATTCCTTTTGCTATACGAAATAAGCCTTTCGTAGTTCAAAATAAATATTTTTTTTAAATAAGTTGCTTATAAACAGGATTTACCATCTTTAAAAATAATAATTTTAAAATGAATTTTATCTAATAATGTTCAATATGTGATCATTTTATTTCATGTTTTGGTATCTCTTCTCGATTTTTTTAGATTAATTAGTAATTATCACATCACAGAATCTGAATATAATTGGATTTAAATCCACAAGTTTTTATAATTGGATTTTTAAAAAAAACTAATTTGAAAATATAATAATACTTAAAGAATTTTTTTTTAACTAGTATTAAAAAAAATTCACTCTATTACAGAGTTAGTTAGTTCAAACCAGAAATAATTCATAATTTTTCTTTGAAGAGCAAGTCGTATTAATTTATTCTGAATGCCCCTCTGTTAAACCCTGTTAAAATCTCATAGAACAGATTGCTGTTGTTTAATCCAAATATTGTGATATCTACATTATAAAAAATATTTCCTGAAAATTTAAGCCCTTAATATGCAGCCATTTTGAAGTTATGATTTTTTGAATTTTTGAAAAAAAAATTTTTACTTTTTTATTAATTTTTTTTTTGTTCCAAAAATTGAAAAAAGACAGTTTTTTCTAGGAAAAATTCTCAGCTTTTCAATGAAAATATTCAATTTTTGTCTTAGGTAACAGAGGACCCTTTAAAATTCAATTAAAGTGGAAAAAACGATTTTTCGCTTCAATTTCAATTTTGAATTTCAAATTTGAGATTTTTTTCTAAAAGCTGAGAATTTTTTCCACAAGATATGTCATTTTCACCATGTGCATATTTTTCATTTAAATTTAATTAATTATTGTTTAAATACTTGTCATCTACGTATTAGATGAAAAATAAAAATATTTTATAAAAATATAATTTCAGTTTTCAGGAAAAAATATGAAGTTTGAAGTAACACGCGCCGCACAGTGAGAAAAATCGTTTTTTTACATATGACAAAAAATTAATATTTTCATTGAAAAGCTGAGAATTTTTCTTAGAAAAAACTGTTTTTTTTCTAATTTTTCTAAAAAAGTTTTCCACTTCAAAATAATTAACGAAAAAGTTTTTAAAAAAATTTTGAAAAACTCAAAATATCATAACTTCAAAATGGCTTCATATTAAAGGCTAAAATTTTCAGGAAATGTTGTTTATAATGTAGAGCAGGGGTGGCCAACAGGGCGATCGCAAAACAATTTTTAGTCGATCATAGCCGGCGATACTAGTCGTGATTCATAAAAAGTAGAGGAGGAAACCGCTGCTGGTGAAATTTTATGTACAAGTGAAGGGAAATTTGAGAAAATCTAAGGAAATTTGAGAGAATCTAAGAAAATCTTAGGCAATCTAGGAAATCTAAGGAAATCCTGAGACAATCCAAAAGAAAACCCAAGGAAATTTTAGGAAATTTTAGGAAATTTCATGTACAAGTGAAGAGAAATTTGAGAAAATCTTAGGCAATCTAGGAAATCCAAGGATATCTTATTCATATTAGCTGCCCAATTTGTACTAAAGCTTTAGGCTTATTGTACCCCGCGTGTTTTCCATTAAGATGTTTAGGAAAGTTATTAGTATTTCGATCCCCAGTTCGATGTTCACTAGAGGGCTGAGCTAAGAAATTCAGCCGAGTCCGGGATTTGAACCCAGAATTTCCGCTCATAACTCAACTAGCGATCACATCAAGCCACCACTGTGGTCAAGGATATCTTAGAAATTACAGATAATCTTGCTTTTTCAACTTTTTCGAAAGAAAATCATGAGAAAATCCAAAAGAAAACCCAAGAAATTTTAGAAAATTTGATGTACAAGTAAAGGGAAATTTGAGAAAATCTAAGGAAATCATAGGCAATCTAGGAAATCTAAAGAAATCCAAGGATATCTTAGAAATTACAGATAATCTTGCTTTTTAAACTTTGTCAAAAGGAAATCATGAGACAATCCAAAAGAAACCCAAAGAAATTTTAGGAAATTTGAGGTACAAGTAACGGGAAATTTGAGGTACAAGTAAAGGAAAATTTGATGAAATCTAAAAAAATCTTAGGCAATCTAGGAAATCCAAGGATATATTAGAAATTACAGATAATCTTGCTTTTTCAACTTTTTTGAATGGAAATCCTGAGACAATCCGAAAGAAAACCCAAGGAAATTTTACGAAATTTCATGTATAAGTAAAGAGAAATTTGAGAAATCTTAGGCAATCTTAGGAAATCTAAGGAAATCCAAAGATATCTTAGAAATTACAAATATTCTTGCTTTTTGAACTTTTTCGAAAGAAAATCTTGAGACAATCGAAAAGAAAACCCAAGGAAATTTTAGGAAATCTTGGGAAATCTAGAGAAATCCAAGTATATATTAGAAATTACAGATAATCTTGCTTTTTCAACTTTTTTGAATGGAAATCCTGAGACAATCCAAAAGAAAACCCAAGAAATTTTAGAAAATTTGATGTACAAGTAAAGGGAAATTTGAGAAAATCTAAAGAAATCATAGGCAATCTAGGAAATCTAAGGAAATCCAAGGATATCTTAGAAATTACAGATAATCTTGCTTTTTATACTTTGTCAAAAGGAAATCATGAGACAATCCAAAAGAAACCCAAAGAAATTTTAGGAAATTTGAGGTACAAGTAACGGGAAATTTGAGGTACAAGTAAAGGAAAATTTGATAAAATCTAAAAAAATCTTAGGCAATCTAGGAAATCCAAGGATATATTAGAAATTACAGATAATCTTGCTTTTTCAATTTTTTTGAATGGAAATCCTGAGACAATCCAAAAGAAAACCCAAGAAATTTTAGAAAATTTGATGTACAAGTAAAGGGAAATTTGAGAAAATCTTAGGAAATCATAGGCAATCTAGGAAATCTAAGGAAATCCAAGGATATCTTAGAAATTACAGATAATCTTGCTTTTTAAACTTTTTCAAAAGGAAATCATGAGACGATCCAAAAGAAGCCCAAAGAAATTTTAGGAAATTTGAGGTACAAGTAAAGGAAAATTTAGATAAAATCTAAAAAACTCTTAGGCAATCTAGGAAATCCAAGGATATATTAGAAATTTCAGATAATCTTGCTTTTTCAACTTTTTCGAAAGAAAATCTTGAGACAATCCAAAAGAAAACCCAAGGAAATTTTAGGAAATTTCATGTATAAGTAAAGAGAAATTTGAGAAAATCTTAGGCAATCTTGGGAAATCTAAGGAAATCCAAAGATATCTTAGAAATTGCAAATATTCTTGCTTTTTGAACTTTTTCGAAAGAAAATCTTGAGACAATCGAAAAGAAAACCCATGGAAATTTTAGGAAATCTTGGGAAATCTAGAGAAATCCAAGAAAATGTCCTAAAAAAACATCTGGTGTACAAAAATTGGGTCTGTGGTTTCTTTCTCGTTTCTCGTAATAAGCTAAGAAAATATACTTTTTTTCTTCCGTTTTGGAATATATCCGTTTTGACCTTCCCTGAATCCATTTTGACTATTTTCGTTGTGACGTCTGTACGTACGGACCTCTGTATGTCGCATAACTCAAATACGGTAGGTCGTAGAAAGTTAAAATTTTGGATTTGAGACACTTATAGCATCTAGTTGTGCACCTCATGTTTTTGGTTGCGATTGTCCGTGCCAAAAGTCGTAATTTATGACGCGCATGAATAGATTAACGAGATTCTTGTTCTTTTTTTTTGTCTACTGTTACCTTAATAAATACTTTTCAAGTATTTTTTATATGTCAATGGGCAACATGATATTAATATTATTTTATATTATATTACATTGTATTAAGTTTTTAATAGGTAGATCGCAAAAAAATTTTAAGAAACGTAGTCGATCGTATATTATATAATGAAGTTAGCCACCCCTGATCTATTAGATGAAAAATAAAAGTATTTTAATTGTAGAAAGTTTACATTATATTTCTTCTTCTTTAAGTACCTTCTCCTTTCAGGAGGTTGGCGATCATCATGGATAAGCCAAGATGACGTACTAGGGAATTTATTTCATGGGGTGATTTCCCTTTGCCTTCCCTATAGCCCACAGATATATTTTGGGCTTTTTAGATCACAACAGTGATCAGGATTTTTATTATATTTAATTCTATTTGAACAAAAAATATGTACAACGTGAAAATTACAATATTTTGTGGGAAAAACTCTCAACTCTCAGAAAAAAATGTCAAATTTTTTTTTTCTTGCCGCACAGTGAGAAAAATTGTTTTTTCCACTATAATTGAATTTTAAAAGGTCTTCTGTTGCATATAACCAAAAATGAATATTTTCATTGAAAAGCTGAGAACTTTTTCTACCAAAAACTGTCTTTTTCTAATTTTTCAAAAAAAGTTTTATAGTTTAAAAACATTAATGAAAAAGTTTTTTAAAAATTTTGAAAAATTCATAAAATCATAACTTCAAAATGGCTATATTTTGAGAGATAAAATGTTTAGGAAATGTTTTTTATAATGTAGAGAACATACCCATGTAGCACATAATCTTGGCGCAATATTGGACCAATATTGGGCCAATATTGAATGTTGGTGCAATATTGCAAGATTCAGCCAATATTGTTTTTCAATATTGCACCGATATAGTAAATCAATATTGGATCGATATTGGCTGTAACTTGGCGCCATATTGGGCCAATATTGATAACCAATATTGTCTGCCAATCTGCAGCCAATATTGGTCCAATATTGTTTTTCAATATTGCACCTATATAGGAAATAAATATTGGACCAATATTGGCCATAGCTTAGTATAATATTGGGCCAATATTGATAACCAATATTGTCTGCCAATTTTCAGCCAACATCGGTCCATCGTTGTTCTTCAATATTGCGCCGATATAGAAAATCAATACTGGACCAAGATAGACTGTAGCTTGCTGCAATATCGGACCAATATTGACAACCAATATTGCTTTCCGATCTAATCTAATTCGGTTAAAAATTAAAAAATTTTTTTATATATTTGTGTTTCAAATTTGTTTTGACCATTAAGATTGTTAAAAACAAAATTTGAAAAATTTTGATCTAAATTTTCGAAATTCGTTTAAGGTTTAACGGAAGGTTTTTGAAAATTATAAAAAATTACAATTTAGGCGATATATAGGAAAACAATATTGCACCTATATTGGCTGTAGCTTGGTGAAATATTGGTCCAATATTTATAAGCCAGGGTCCTAGCAGAGAAATTTAAATTTTACCAAGGAAAAATGTTACTTGGAATTCACAGAACATAAATACAGTCAATCATTAAAATTAAATATTGTATTGACAAAATAACATTGTTGTTAGCTTGGCTAAGGTAATATCTTGAGAAGCAGATTATAGATAAATAGTGGAATTAATTGTAATAAGGAGTCTGTAAAAATGGAAAGGATATTTGATTCTCGTTAACACAATATTGCGGTCGTAACGAAGCAAAAGAAATGTTTTATGCAGTCTAAATTATTAATCTCATCCAAATATTGCCTGGATATAAAGTTTATTATACTTACTGTAACTATGTGAATGATCGAAAAGCTTTCTAATATCAAGATGTCGTTCTATAGTGGAGCAATATGAAGCTTCAAGGGAATCGTATAATATAAGGTATATTACTTTTCACTTAGCACAGCAAAATATTGTGATCAATAATTTATATGCTAAGTTCATAGCAATAAATAATATGGTATTTGCTGAGATAGGAATTCATACTTTTCCTGAGTGATTGATTTACTTTATAGTTTACAAACTGTTGAAATTTTATATACAATTGTAAAATTAAAGCACTTCGTATCCAGTTGATGGTGTCGAATGTGTTCAGGATAAGCATCCAATGAATGAGAGCTCGTAATAAAGATCTCTTGAGATAGAGATTTGGTCAAATGGAAATAGTTGCTCACCATTTAAAATCATCTTTAGAAATCCGAAATTCTTTTAGCGAAAAATTATAATTTTTAAGTTTTTTTCGACTTTCTATCTCTGTTTCCCGATTCAAGTTGCAAGGTATTGACAGTAACTTTGTTATTTTATGTGCACGAGCTTTTTTCTTCTATCCGGTGAAATACTACTGGAGGGGTTTTTTTCAAAATTATAATATGAGGATAAAAGAAATATTTTATAGTTTGCGTGATTTGTTCGACGTTTTCTGCAATATAAATAACTGCATTAAATATTAATAAGTTAACTAGGCTGAATATTCAAACTTGAATAATTACCTGAAAAAGAGACCTGAAAAGAACTGTAAAAGTTAGTCGGCTTTATTTTTTTAAGCATATAGGGCAAACAAATTTAATGGAATTAAATTTACACAGCCTAATCTGTCTTAAAATGTTTTTCGTAAGCTTCGATAAGCCAAAAAGGTCAGTTTATCTTATAGCTATTGTTCTAGCTTTGCAATAATGTAATAATTTTTCCCTGAAAATCTGAATTTATTTTTCAATTTTGAATTTGAATAAATTAAAAAGTGTATATGCTTCTTCGGTTGCTTGATTTACTTTTCATTATCAATTTAATTTCGGGGAATGTATTTTTAAGCATAAAAAATCCAAACCAATTCGATGTTGAATATAGCTTGAATATTTCATTAAATATTTAGAAAAACTAAGTTAATCTAAACTGTAAGGGTTTATTCCGATGGAGGGTCAGTAGGATAATTCTTACAACTGTAAAATACGTGTTTTAGCAATGACCTGATAAGCTGAGCTTGTGGACAGTTTTCAGAGATTGAGTATTCAGGCTGTCATTTCAGATTACGTAGGATCTGGAATTTTCTCTTGAAAACCATGTTATTTTTCAATAATCTATTTCTTTTATCTTTAACGGGTTTTCTTGTAACTCGATTTAATGATAAAGGAATTATTTTATTCTGTTAAACGAAATATTAAAGCAATTATGTATTTATATTCATATTTTACCATAAATGGATTAATTCGATTTTCCCGGATAATGAGTGCAATTATTGTACTTTCATCATTTTCATTATGTTGAATTCGAATATAATTTATATCGACTTTTATTAGATTAGCGCTAATTTATTTTACATATTATGTTATTGTTGTATTATATTATATATAACCACGTACGCGGCAAAATTGCATTATGTGACAAAATTATTAATTACAATAATTAATAGATATTAGACTAGAAGTATGGGTGTTAGCATGCATCGCTAAGTTTTGTTGCGCCGAACCTCGGTTCCATGCCTGATCAAACACTGCTATAGTCTAAAGCCTTTTTCAGATGTTGTATTGCATTGTAAGAGCTTGCAAGCACCAATCACTTAAGATATTAGCTAAAGAAGAATTCCTCTTCACTTGTACACCAGATTTCCCCAGCGATTAAAACAATGTAGTTAAATTGTCGACGTTTCGGCCAGCTTTTTTGTAGGCTCTTCAGGACTTTCTTATGTTACCCTGTGCAAAATCAGTTTTTTTTCGATTATTAATTTGAAGTTTATTTTTAAATATTCAATTATTGAGCTACTTATGGGCGTACGCCAGATGTTTTGGGCGTGGAAGTGGCAGGAGGTTTCGGATAAGTCAAATTTTTAATTTTGGACATTCCTTCACGTTCGTTAAAATTAATTACTTACGAATAGACAGGCGTAGTGACTATCCTCTCTAGGATCTTGAACTTTTATAAAAATAAAAGATATTTTCGTTGCTTTTTATTTTATTAAATTTTTTGTAGGTAAATGAAAATAAATTTTAAAGCAACTATGTTTCTTTTGAAAATTGAATATCAAACATGTTTCCTATAGAAAAGTATTCGGTATAACGAAGTTGTGAAATTTTATCAATTTCATAAAATTGGAATGTGATTTGTTCGGGAAAACCACACATAACTACTATTGAAAATATTTATTATAACAGTCAATATTTTCCTCTTTTCAATAGAAGTAGCCAGGTACGTAAAAAATAAAATAAATTTGTCATTTATTGAATACTTTTATTGATTTGAGCAATTTTCAAAACGAATGCGATTACGCCAAATTAAATTATAAAGCTGAAAAAACCAAGCGTACTCTATATTTTTGCATCATCAAGGGAGTGGAGCATTAAATTTACTTCAAAGTGCATCCACCATGCACTTATGTTAATAAATTAATATAGTTTTGAAAGCAGAACTGTAATGAAGTTTAAAATATCCTGTTTAAAATATAACATAAATTTCAAATTTCATCGTGCAATGTTAGCCACAACGGTGATTGGTATCTCTTTGGTTGAATACAGAGCAAAAATTCCATATTAGAATTTCACACTCAGATCACAGGTAAACAATAACATTATTCCGTCTATGTAGATTCGCAAATGTTAAACTGCAATGTGCGCTATTGACGTCATAATATTACATCCAATATGATTGGATCTATACTTTGTTTTGATACAGTATTTATGAATATAAAAAATTATAATTAAACCAAACTAAAGTAAACTGTATATACATATAGAATGCTGGAAATGTGAGGTTAGAACAGGTGAATAATAAGTAATTTAAAATAATTAAAAAGATAATTTCTTATTTGTTTTCTTCTAAAAATGTCTTACTAATGCTTCCATTTTTAAGGGTGTGCTTGAATATAATATTATACTTATTGAATCTATTTAATTACAATTTTTATTATTATTATTATTATTCAAAAGGACTCTAAATGGCTTTCTTATTAACACGGGTTTTCTTTTATCGGTGATGGTTCTGCATTATCTACGACGGTTTAAATGGAACAGCTCTTTTATTAGGAACACTGCGGACTTATCAACGTGCAGGTTGTGATGACGACTTTGTTACACTGCGCTGTCCACCTGGTACCAGCATATCCATCCAGCTAGCTCAATATGGAGCTTCAGCACCTACAAAAAATCTTTGTAGACCAAGAGCAACTCAAAGTTCACTATCCACAATATCAAATAATACATCATGCCTTTGGCCAAATGCTTTACAGGTCAGTAAAACTAAAATTATTAAGTACACCTGGTCTTTTGGGTACATTCAGAACGCTCAAAGCCTAAACAGTTCAGCACTTCCTGATAAACTCATATAACCAGTACCAAGTTGGAAGTGCTAAGCTCCTGAGCAGATGAGCGTTTTTTGCTTTTCTTTATTGAAACTTTGCGATTGCATAAGTTTGCTGTATTGTATGACTATGACTATGTTTTTGGATTTCAACAGTTTGATTTGTTTTGCTTTTACTTGTAGCAAATGTAATCCTTCAGGATTGGTTGGAATTTTACTTTCCAGGATTAAAAAGAATTGAGCTGGTTTATCTCCGATACAAAATGATGAAGCCTTCTATGTTATGTCACTCTTGTATTGAAAATAATCGATATTTGGAAGATATTCTATTGATTCTAGGACGATTTGTCTCCGGACGATTCATCCTGCGGACGTTTCATCCAATGGACTGTCCATCCTGGAAAGGTTCATCCACTGGATCCAAATATATACTAAAAATAACAAAAGTAGTCAGAATTAAAATTGTTATTTTTTAATAATAATAATAAATATTAAGAGTAATAATTAATAATGATTTATAATAATAAATAATATTAATAGATTATCATAAAATATATTGCAATGATCTGTAGCTCAATAATTTTTAATTTATTGGCCATTCAATTTTAATAGCTTGTTTTTCTCCAAATCCAATTTTAACTATATTTTACAGCCGTAAATCAATTATCAAAATCCAATTAATTAATTAATGAGCCTCGGGTCGTTTTTCCTGATAATCTATTAATATTATTTTTTATTATGTATCATTACATATCATTATTATTATGAACCATTATTAATTATTATTATTTATTATTATTATTAAAAAATAACAATTTTAATCATGACTACTTTTTTATGAAACGTCTAATGGATAAATCCTCCGAGGATGAAGGGGGAGCTAACGAGATAACCCCCCCTTCTCAAAAAACCCATCAAAACCAATACAATTACTAAATTTTGTTAAAATTAAAAAAATATATCTAAATTCTTATCAAAAAAATATGTATTTACCCTCCCCAGCCTCATTTATCTTGCCTATTAGTTTTTCCTGAATCTTCTCTTGTGTACAACTAAAGAAAAATTTGAGAAATTCTTAAGAAATAGAAAATACAAGGAAATTGGAAAATCTTAGGAATACTACAGATGAGCTTTTTTATTTTTTTCGATTTTCTGAGATTTTCTTGGCTTTTCTAGATTTCTTAAATTATCCTGAAATTTTGTTCATTTTCTGTGATTTTCCATTTCACAAGATGTCCTAAGATCCTGAAACTTTCTAGATTTTTCTGAGATTTCTTTGGGTTTTCCCGTATTCATAAGATTGTCTACATTTCCTTGCATTTTCAAAGATTTTCTTGATATTTCTATTTCTTGGATTTCCTGAGATTTCTTAACATTTTTCCGGTTTTTTGTAGATTTCTTTTCACTTGTACCCCAAATTTCCCCCTCAATTTTATCTAAGTGTGAAACCAACTGGAAAACGAGAAGGAAATTTGAAAAAACAAATTATATTATCTTTTTTCTTGAATTTCTTTAAATTTCGTATGATTTTCTATTTACTAAAAGTCCTGGATATACTGAGATTTTCTGGAATTTCCTCGAATCTCTTCAAATTTCACTTCACTAGTGCAGTACACCAGGGTTTTTTGATGATTTCTCTGTAGTTTGTTGTTGGAAAACCAAGGGAAGTCGTAAAATACAAAAGTGAAGGAAAATCTTATGAAATTAGGAAATCTTAAGAATCATCGATATAAGTTTTATTTTTAGCTTTTTCAATTTTCTGAGATTTTTTTGGCTTTTCTAAGATTTTCTAGATTTCCTAAAATAATAATACAATTTTCTAAATTTTCTCGAAGTTTGAAAAATTAACCCCCTCCTCATGATTCATCAAAAACCAACAAAATCTACAACAAATTTTTTAATTTCAAAAATATACCTAAATTCTGATCAAAATATATTTATTTACTCCCTCCTCAGTAGCCTCGTTTACCCTCTCCATGAACTTTGCCTGGATCCACCTTTGCTTTCTCAAACTAGTTCCAATCTAAAGAATTTTCGTTACCAAAAAAAAATAGTTGTGAGGTGGACTTATGAAATCGCAAAAATAATTTTTAATTTTGGGACTTAAAATTTAATTTTAAATTATTTATTTTAAAAATTTATGAGCAAAACCAGTTTTTGCTGTATTATATTATAACTAAATTATTTAGAAATGCGATTTAATATACATCAATAGAATGATTGTTATATGAATTTTGCATTCAATAACCGGAACGTAATGAAAAGTTAATTATTTTTCAATGTAACAACTATTTTATTAAAAAGTTACAATTCGCAAAACCGCTATAAAATAATTCGTGGGTTTTCATTGGGAAAATTTTAATATTCCACAATGTAGCTTAATATAAATAATGTTTTCAGTTTCAGCTGTAATAATTAAACCGTTCCTTTTGAAGAGTATATACAACTACATTGATTGAAATGATGTTTTCAATATAATAATTGAACTAATCCGATTTTATTGCAAAATTAATTTTGCTTAAAAGTGCCGACTGATAATAATTTTTCGAATCCTTTTGATTTTATTTCGATTGTTGGATAGCAATTTTTCAATTTACTTTTCATTCTGAGAGTAAAATTTTTTATGAATAAATAATTGAAACTTGACTTAACACATAAACATATTATCGATCAGAGAGAGATAACTTGAAAATTTGCTCTGGCAACTTTACCAGTTTTCTTGGTTTCTACGCGTACATCTTTTATTAGGTAACATTAAAGGTAATAACGCTAATAATAATTATTGAGTTTAAAGAAGATTATGTTGAAAACTTTCTAATTTTATGGAGTTAGGGTGGGTTATTATTATCAGCGCTGCCCAACTTTCTTGTGTGCAGTAGTTCACTGGAAATGGCATTTAGGGTAGAAGTAATTCCCTCAAAATTTATAAAAAAATAACTTAGTTAATTAAAAAAATTTTAATGGGAATATATTGCTCATGTAGAAGCACATGAATCAGCTTTATTTAATATTCTGAAACTTACTGTTGCATATGCAGTGTAAAGTACTTTTTAAAATCCAAATCGTCCAGATATGACGTCATGGTGAGAAATTTGACAGACTTAGAAGAATCCAGTTCCTTAGACGTCGATGAACACTACAATTTTGGGCAATCCCCCTTAGGTTTTGTGCTCATGCACAGCATGGTGCAAGGGGTAAATATCTCGAAAATTTTGTGTGCGCTTGTTTGGAATTCCCTGGGAAATCTCTGGAATTCCGAAAAATCTTAAACCAAGAAAATCTCAGAAATTTGAATATTTCCTCAAATTTCCCTTTAGTTTTGGATATGACGATTTTCAGTTTCTTTTCCACTTAGTAAAAGTTGAGGTAAAATCTGGTGTACAAGTGAAAGGAAATCTAATCTAAAGAAAACTGGAAAAATGTTAAGAAATCCCAGGAAATCTCACAAAATAGAAAATTTAGAAAATTTTAGAATCACGTAGAAATATCAAGAAAATCTTAGGAAAGCCAAAGAAATCTCGGAAAAACCTAGAAAATTTCAGGATCTTAAGATATTTTAAGAAATCTAGAAAATCTTATAAAAGCCAAGAAAATCTTAGAGAATTGAAAAACCAAAAGTTTTCTTAAGATTTTCTAATTTCTTTGTATCTCCTATTTCTTATAAGACCAAGAATCGATCAAATATATTATAATATATTTAATCGATTCATACGTGGTTTAAGTAGTGTAACTCGATATTAATCATATCAATATTTTAGAAAACCCAAAAATTGCGGGTCAACACAAATTTTTTTATAAAAATTTAGATATATTTTTCAAATTTTAGGAAAATTCAGTAGCTTTTGTTGAGTCATGGGGGACAATTACTCCGTTACCGTCCCCTTGTTGTTTTTATTTTGAGATATTTATCGCTTGGCATGGTATACCTTATACAAAAGTACCTCCACTAACTCCCCAAGGGCCAGGATCTTTTTTCATGAAGTTTTTGTTAAAATGTTCAATTTCATTTACGTATTATTTGCGGGGGGTCTCCAAAAAATGGGGGGTCACGAGAAGTTGAATGGTCAGTGCGGCCTTCAGGCCGCACAACCTAGATAATCGTGTTGAACACCAATCGAGTTTCACACTATTTATACATTTAGGAGGTCAGAGCGACTGATAGGTAGATAAATAAATATAAACTGTTTTATATAAAATATAAAAAATATACAAAATGTTTTTCAGAATTACTAAAAGAATATTTTTTAAGTTTTTGTAAAATCTTTCATTTTTTGTCTACCATTCAAGTAATAATTTCTAATGTGGAAGTTACTTTTAGGTATAACTCCATTTCATCTTATTTCCAGTGAACTACAGAAAAAGATCAAATAATTTAAGAAATAAATAAAATAAAAAAGAAATTCTTTTTATAGAGGGTTTAAAACAGATAATTTTGTTTTATATTTAATTCTTTACAAACCGCAATTGCTGAAAATATACATATAATGCATCAAACAGTTGGGCTTTTCATTACAAACCTAATTTTATTTCAGTTTTTAAAATTTTGTGGATGGACGCTAAGATAATATTAAAAATAATTCAAATTTTTCATAAAGAAACGATAAGCAATTCAATTATAATAATTTTGCAGTCCGCAAATTTTCAACATTTTTAGTCAGGTTAGCACTCTGCTAAAAGATAGAAAGATAAATAATTAGAATTATGGTGCTTTTGAATTTTTCTGGTACTTACTTTATTTAAGGACTTTTTATTTTGGTATATACAAATAACATAATAAACAGCATTAATTAATATTTAATAATAATTAATTTTAATTAAAATATTTGAATGTAGCTTTTTAATTGAATATTAGTACAATAATTGTATTATATTAAATTAGATTCATGGAAACTGTTTTAATTATCATTTGATACACAAAATTTTTCTAAATTAGTCACAGTCGTAGTAAATTAATTAACTTTATTGCTTAATTAAATTAAATAATTAATCTAATCGATTTTATTTTTATTTCTAAACTTTTGTTTTACATAGTGAATTAAATAAACTAAATAATGATAGAAATACAATTTTAAGGGGGTGTGCTTACTACTGATATTGCTTGATATTGCCTAGTGATGTAATTTACTGCCGGTAATAGTAAATCGCAGTTTTAGGCAATCGGGTAGTTAAAATCAGGGTTTGGCAGTCAGTGGCATTAATAGGTAGTATCAACAGTTAATGTCAGTATCAGTAGTCAGTGGGAGTACCAGTAGTAAGTAGCAGTACTTGGCGGTTCCTGCCTTGCTACGGATACTGTCTTCATTGTTATTCAAAAATGGAGAAATTATAATATGTATAAATAAATATATACAAGTTTTCAAACGTGGGTAAAGTACAAAAATTTTGAATATGAATTGCTGAAAGTATACTTGTTTACAGATTAAATGGGAAGAAGTTACTCAAGGGACTTGGGGGAGCGTAAGTGATTAGCATTTTCAGCAATTCTTTGTTATTCAGTTGCAGTTTAGCAATGGCATCAGATTTCATGGAAACACATTGCTTCTTATTGCCTGTATATTCTACCAGAATACTAAAGTATAAGTTTTATTGTTTCCAATATAGAAATTTTACATATTACTTCGTGGCTTTCACTATTTTTCCAAAGTACTTCCAAAAATTATTCTTTAAAGCTTTTAGCTTAAAGGATTAACCAAATATTCGAACAACTTCCATTCTAGTAAATGTACAGGCAAAGCGTTAATTATTTTCTGTTTAATTTTAAACTGCTTTTAATGTTTACATTTTTATTGGCCGCGCCTATTATAATCATACATCCATTTTTATAATTTAGCTGAGCGTCATATAGGGTGAATTCGCCAGATTAATACTATCTTTTTACTTTGTATTCATAAAATTGAATCACGTGGAGACACTAAACTATTTAGAATGTCTAATTTTGATATTATACAATCGTACAATCAAACCATACGTGTATTACAAAAATTTTACCTTTTTCAATTTAGTTTGGTCGAACGAACTCGCCCTATAGCATGTTTATTATGTTTATAATTTAATACATTTTTATGTTAAATTAAATCGGAGAGAGTTACAGCTGATCTGACTGACAGTACCTAGTACTCGCTGTTGCAGACAGTGGTCGAAGTGTGCCATAAGAAACGCCAATGTAAATTTCAATCCTCTCCCAAAACTTTTGGAGGTGATCCATGCCCTGGTATCAGAAAATACGTCGAAGTAGCATACAAGTGTAGACCGTGTAAGTGCGACAAGAGTCAAGAGGTAGCTTCTAATTTATGCCAAATTTATTATTGGATATTTTTTCAGATGAATTCCGTAGCAAAGTTGCTTGCCAAAATGAAAAAGTACAGCTGAAGTGTAATCCAAATTCTCGAGTGGCCGTTTACAGTGCGAGTTTCGGAAGA
Organism: Cantharis flavilabris; assembly: GCA_949152465.1. NCBI lineage: Eukaryota > Metazoa > Arthropoda > Insecta > Coleoptera > Cantharidae > Cantharis > Cantharis flavilabris. The sequence goes on along the minus strand of OX424441.1, from coordinate 953,849 downwards.
ACAGAATACGAAAGTATACAGTGTCCCCAACCTCAAGGTGTTCCAGAAGAGAGTATGCTCTTCATGCGGTTTTATTTTTTTAACTTCAACTTTTTTTAATTGTAGCGTGTTTGGTTAGTTATGCGACAGAAACTGTAATCCAACTGTGCCATGGCAAACGAAGTTGCAATCTTTCGGCAGACATTAACACTTTTGGGAGTCCTTGTCGTTCCGAATCGCGGATGTACTTAAAAGTTGTATATACGTGTGGTAACTACTTTGTTATTCTATTTAAACGCTTAATGAACTTTTATTTCTTTTTAGTTCCAAGAAAAGTGTTAAAGGAGCAGTACGAAGGACAGCCAGAACCAGACGAACTAGGTATAGATTCTGAAATATTTGATGATGATGAATTTGAAAATTATGATGCTGGTAATGAATTTATAAGAGAATCAGCTGCATCTCCTTCATCACCGAACGTTCTAGGGGGACCACAAGGAGATAACCTAACGAAAGACTTGTCATTCTTCAATACAAAAATTCCTCCACATGTGAAGTCTGAAGGACGTGACACAGGTAAGTTTTTCGTTGTAAAAAAAAACTTATGTTCAGACTGCATGACTTTAGACTGCATGTTGGTGGTGTATAGATCCAAGCACAGCTTATTAATTCCATTTCCAATTCTATTATTATTTATCCATTCCTTCCTAAAACTCACTGTGGGCTTTGGAAAACATAAAATATTCAATTATATTTCTTGGTAGAATACCTATCCTAATGGTAATTGATGATGCCTCTTCATATATCTCTTGATGAATAATTAAAATTGTATCTTCATTAGTTGCACTACTAAAACATATCATGTTTATCTCATCAACGATATTCCCTCATCGATTGCATTACAATATTTACAATTTATTGGAATGGAAATTTTAAAAGGATAATTTATATACAAAATTGAAACGAAATTATTTAAACTAATAGCCGTTCTAAATTTATATTCAAAATTGCAACATTTCCCAAGCAATCAATTCATATATTTGTAGGGGAGATGGGCAAATTACCATTTCTCATGTTCGCACAAATTAAATGTTGCAATGGATTCATAAATCTACTTTACTTCAAATATATGGCAAGACTCGGACGACTGCAGTTCTTAGGCCTTGCAGGAAGATCATCCACGCGTTCCTGAACAGGCATAGACTCCACAAAAATTTCAAATGCTTCAAGATCCTCAAAGAAAGTAATATCAGCAAGAGCAGACAGATAATGGAAGGAATAACACTTAGCCAGTTGGGGTGGACTAATTTTTTCAAACTTTTGGGCAACCTATATGGATGGAAGCTTTTTTAGCTAACTTTTCTCATTAAACCGTACGAACCTATTTTGTGCCGAATTTGATGAAATTTGGTTCATGCTTAGTTCTGACCAAGGAACAGGTCGGAAGAAGCCCGAATTCGAAAATCAGATTAAATTTTCTAATTAAAAACTTGTCAGTAAATTACCGCAATTTATCTTATAGAACATTCTACGATAATATTAAGAAAGTGGAACTCGGATGACAACAATTATTAGGCTTTTATACTTCTTCTATGGGACAATTTCAAATCGATTCTGGCTGCTGCAAGAACAACAATGGCGGGTTCAGGGGGAGGGCGATAGGGGCAATCGCTCCCCTTTGAACTAAAAATAAATTTTTACTGACTGGAGAAAATGAGTTTTGATTATTTCCAATTTTTTTCTGTTAAGAACATCGGCATCAGTTTTTAGTTGAATTATCCTACCACCTAGGCACTTGATGTATGAGCAAATTACGAATTGACTTTTAGTTTGAATGTACAAACAAAACCCTACATTGCTGTATTTATAGCTTTCTTCCCTAACTGGAAATTATATGGGTAATTGGTCAATTTTATTCTTTACTGTAGGACTATTACTGGCTTAACTGTACATAAAGGATCGTAAAAATTTTTTGTCACTTGAAGCATGCACCTTTTGCCAAAATGGAAAATGAATTAAAATTCACTCAAAAATTATGAACTGACTATTTCGATTACAGCATTTCTCAAGCCTTATTCAACCCCTCGTTTTCGTATTAACCTGTTCCGCCCATCCCGAGTTCCTGCTGTGCAGCAAAACTCCAAAGACATTCAGGCCGACGAAATCCCAGACCCCAACTGTACGATCACGGTCTACTCTGGTGAGAAAACTGTAGTGATTGGCTTCATTTCAGAATGGATAAATGCGTATACGTTTGTTTCACGTAAGTAGCTGTGCGATTGCTTGATCCTCCTTCCATGTAATGCGCATTTCTTGCTATGTGCATGTTGATTAGAATGATAATTTATTACGTTATAATGCAATTGTGTCTTACAGAAAACCAAGAACGCTTTTACTTGTACCTGATCCTTAGCATAGCAGCAGCCGTGGTTTTATGTTTAGTTCTCCTAGTCGGACGTTTACTAGTACAAAGACAAAGAGCTAGACGAGAAGCAAAATTTCATGCCACCACAGTTGCAGACCATTCCTTACCTAATGGTTTCACAGACGATATTAGCGAAATTGATGCCGATATTGGTTTAACTACTCCACTTCCTGTACCAACGGTTGCAGTTCATTCGCCAGCTTCTATGGGAACCATTGCGGAGGTAGTGAGATATCCTCATATTCATACACATACTCTACGACGGCCACCTCCAGATAATGATATTCCACGCAGTCTTAGCAGCGCTTCCAATACTCAGTATTATTATGGATGACCAGAATGCCCGGGGCGCACTTTTATTGCCCCAAATTCTCCACCCGCTTCTGCGTGCCCGGGCCATCGTACTTATTGTTTTTAGTGACATTATGTGCGAAAAATTGTGAACGAGACCAAAGAATCCGACCTCTCAAAATTTTTTGTGACAGATTATCTTTTACTTGGTATTATTTTTTATCATTAACCATAATTATTTATCTTAGGTATCACGTTTTATAATTAATTAAAACTATTGCTGTTGCAATTGTTTCTTGTAAATATGTTAGCCAATAAGCGAATGTATGTCTTTATGTTGTTTCTACAATGTTACATCTTTGTACATAATAAACCTAAATTAAATTTTCAAAATCATTTCTTCTACTTTTTCCAATAAGTTAAAACCATCGCTTCTCTTCTAGGTTCTGAATCTTCCTCACATTCAGAATGGGACCAAAGAAGTTCCACTTTTTGGGCAAATATATTAATATTTTGAATCCAATGAACAACGGATTAAATAGAAGCAATTAGGAAGAGGTTTTGGTTCATTAGGAACCATTAATCCATATTTATCATCAACAGAAAATTAAAATTTTGATTCAGAAAAGCTTATGAAGCTTTCGGAAAGCGTCAACTGTAATTCAGACTTGTCAAGTGATATTCAGAAATCGTCAATTGTAATTCAGAAAGCCTCTAATGTAATTCAGTCTTTTTAACTTAATTAAAGCTTTTTGGAAAACCAATGACCGACGGGCCGTTTTAAGTTAGCCAAAATTATTGATTAATAACATTAAATATTGAAAATTTAATTGAGTTAATTAAACTTTCGTTGAAAATAGGCAAATCCCCGTTTTCATCAATTAGAAAAATGAATCAATATAGGTCGTGGTTTGCACTTAGATGGGTAACCGCTTCGAGAGCACTCCTTGTTTTATCCTAATTCAACTGATAGCTCCATTAGACTAATTCCCTATTATTCCACTTAAATCAGCGGCTAAGGATCCGACAATGTGAAAGACGTTCATAACTAAATTATGGATTGATTTTAACACATTACCGTCCGACAAAATAATATAAAAAAAAATTAATATTTATTTACATAATTATAACTTGAAGTTTCTACCTTCAAACTAACTACTTCAGATCTTAAAAATTTCAACTTTAAGACCAGGTATAATTTAATTACTTGGTACCTTTCGTTTGCAAAAAGCTATTTTTAAATGCTAGGATGTTGAGTTGTTATTTAAAATCCTCAGATTTTAGCCATTCCGTTTCCTTTAGAAAAGGCTTTCCTTCAAGATTCAAATTCAAGGTAAGGAATTGAAAGCTTTGCCATTGCAAAATAGCAAAAATATTAATTAATGCAAAAATTACATTAGATCACAAAAATATATTATAAAAAATATGTATATACAGGGTGTTACAGGGGTAATCCGATGAGAAATGGTATGATGGTATGCAGATCCAAAAATTTCAAGGGCATTGTCAAGAAATTGGAAACAAAAAGGAGAAATGGCGTACAAGATTTTGTAAATTTTATAGATTATATAGGTTTTATCTATTGTCTTTTATTCTTGTTCTTTTTCTGTTCTTATAATATAGTTAAGTTGAAAATTAATCGATCTGCTTGCTATTTTCCATTCGTTCCTTCCTGAAATGTTAGTTTTACAAAAAAAAATAAATAATACTTTTTTTGTTGAGAATTTAATGTTCTTTAATTTGTATATCCACTATTTTTGTGATAAAATTGATAAATAATAGGTTATATTGAAAAAACATTCAAGTTTTTCATCCTTGAACCTCCCAGGACCCTTTACAGGTTCAACAGTGAGCTCAAAAAAAGTTTATACCAAATTTCAAAACTTTGTTTTTTAATTCCTGTAAATCAGGACTTCCAAAGCAGTGGGCCACGCCTTCTTAGGGGGGAGACCTTCAAAGAAAAATCTATTTGATCGATTATGCTTGTTATTAAGAAATAAATATTGTAAAAATGAATGTGTTTTTTATTACATCCACGAAAAAAATTATAAAGGGGGGGGCATGAATATATTTTTTTACCATAAAACCGTAGTTATGGCAAGTTCAAAACTGGTTGAGCTACTTCCTTTTCCCAAAAAAAATTGAAGTGTTGATTTTTGATGAAATTTTGACAGGGAGTGCTCGTGGCCTTAAAGATGAAGGTGATTTTTTATTTTTGGAAAAATCTTCAAGAGAACCGAAGTTATGACAAATTTTGTGCAACTTCACCGAGCAAAAGATCTTAACTTCTATTTCAAACACGCTTCGAGCTACCCTCTCCATCTCTATCCTCTCTTTATATAGAAATATTTACAGCAGGTGCCCCCGTCCTTAATAATGAAAGCCTTTTTTTGATTTTGAAAATATCTTCCATAGAACCAAAGTTATGGCAAGTTTTAGATTTCAGTTAAATGCCTCCCCAAAACAATTAAAACTGCAGTTTTGCACATATTTTATATTTTTTCCATATTTTTACCGATTATTTTTAATCTTCGACACTCCCGCCCCTGTACTGTCGTATTGACATGTCTTCACGACCCCTATTTTTATTATTTTTATTATAATAAATCAACAAAAGGGAACAAGAAAGAAAACTGAGCTATGTTATGAAGGAATATTCTTAGTACAAATATCCTTTTTAGATCAGGAGCGATCTATTTCTAATTTCTGGAGGGGCCCTGGTTGGAATCCATAAAAATGCACCGACTGTTTATAAAAAAAAATTTCAATTTCTGGGACAAATATTTTAAAAGTTTTAATAGTTCTTGGCAGGGTCGTATATAAGGAGGTGGTTTTGGAGTTCAAACCCCGCTCCATGGGTTAAAGCATTTTGTGAAATCAGTAATTCAAAATAAATCAATTTTTAATACAAAAATAAGTTGATTCATAATAATATTATGAATGGGTGTAGATATTTTAGACAAAATAAGCATTGGGCGTAATAAGAAATGTGTGAAAGAAGGCGTTTACAGAAATGTCAAACGTTATAACCCGTATTTTCAAGATAATTCTTTTTAAATTTCTTTTAATAATGTAAATTAACGAAAATCAAATATAATGGCAACCCAAAAGCCTAGTGAATGGGCAAATACGTTAATTTCTCGTTTTGAAGAACAGGTTAGTGCAAAACACTTTTTGGTATTCATAATTATTTACTTAGGCACTGATCAATATTGACAAGATCTCAATAATATTACTTTGATGAAATTAGTTTTTAATATAACAAATAATTACTAACAGCTAATTATTTGTGAATTTTTAGTTACCTTGTCGTGCTGGTCCTCAAACTACTCATTCACGAATCAATGAGGAAGAAAATAGAAACTGTATTATTCAAATATCTCGATATCGTTTTGCCTTAGTTCTCGATGGTTTTGTTAAAGTTTTAAAACGAGTTCACGAAGTGGTAATAATTACTTTTTACCTTCAATAATATATACTAACCAACTTCTTTTAGTACCAGCAAGCAACTAGTGGAACTCAAAGGCAGCATAATTCTGAAATTGAACGAAATTACTACGATAGCATCATTATTATTTTAGAAACACTAGAAAAATGTTTCAGTATTCAACCAAAGGATTCTATAAGCTTAACAATAGAGGAGAGTCAAAATTTAAAGCATCTACTCAAGGAAATTTGCGCTTTTTTAGGTAAGCAATTTATTTGCATTTTTAATCAACTTTAACGAAACACGTAGCTTCTGTGAAATATACAATTATTTTTCGTGCTTTAGTTATTCATCAAGTTGCATGTAATTAATAAAACCGATCCATGTAAAATTTGTAACTCTAAATCTAAAGACAATAAAGAGTGTAGTTCTTTCAAGTCACGGCGAAGCTTCTCAAGAGGCAAACACATGTGATTCATTGTTCGGCTCGAGTTGCCACAATAGCAACTTTCAGATGTAGTTGGGTTCCACTTATGTACCCTTAAGTACGAGCGTGATCAATCCTACTAATCCAATATCAACTTTTCATTCATAATGTTGTATCATTCCGGCTGAAACCACTTTGTTCTACTGTCAAGTACTTTGTAATGTCGTCAACAAATTTTCAGATATTATTAATAACTTTTCAGAAGCAGAAGAAAATCAGTAGAAAAATCAAAAGCTGATGATTTCAGATAATAAAAGATAAAAATCTCGTTTGTAGATAATTTCATACTCTTTTAAAACGTACTGAACAATTCACACTAAAAAATCAATACTTACAGTACTATAGCCATTTGAAGGTAGAAATAAAAAGAAATTGCAACCCTTAACTGATATAGGTACTGGCTTTGTGAAATCTATCTGAAAAATTTGTTAGAAAATTTATTTTTTTTAATTTATAAAATGAATCTAAACTTTTTCATTTTTCAGTTATAAAAATTGCTATACAGGGTAATCTAGGTTTATTTTGAGAAACTTCAAATACTTTTGAAAATCCAGAATATTTTCCGGAATTAATTAAATTAATATTAATTTAAAATTAGCAGCTAAAATGATCGATTCTATCTAAATGTTAACATTTATTTTTAGATATGCCTATCGAGGTTCCTAATAATCAAGCAATTAAGTTGTTGGCCAGCAAAGTTCTGTTTGCTTTGAGTATTAATTTCTTTAACGTAGTATTTAGTCGTATTTCATCAAAACTTCAAGAGTTAGCATCTTCTCCAGATGAAAATATAGATTATAGTGACATCGAACTTATTCAGCATATCAATGTTGATGTGTCTCGACTCACAAGACTATTGTCGGGTATAACTGTTGAAATTTTATTTTTTGTTATCTTAACTTGTAATTTGCCCTAGAAGCTATTCAAAAGTTTAAATTGCTGAAAAAGTCGGCACATTTTGTACTCATGAATTCGTTGGAGAAAGCCATCTGGAATTGGATGGATACCTTTCCATACGAATTTGCTGAATTACAAAAGAATCCAAACGAGGAATTGTCTAAGTGTTGCGAACAGTTGTTTGACACATTAGACACCTTTGCAGATAACAAAAAAGGTAGAGCTGCAGTTTGGCCACTTCAGATAATGCTATTGGTGTTGTCTCCCGTAAGTGCTTTATTTACGTAATAGAATCAAATTTAAATTATTCAATTTCAGAAAGTATTAGAGGAAGTGATAAACGCAGATGCTGGTGCACCTTGCTCTCCAAAACACAGCAAGAAGAAACAGTTCATTGATTTATTAAAACGTAGCATTAATCCTCATAGTAATTCTAGTAAACAACTCACCGAAGCAGCAGCCGTGACATGTGTAAGATTGTGCAAGACATCGACTTACATCAACATTTCAGATTCTAGCAATGTTGCTTTTACTCTAGTCCAAAGTATTCTCGGCGATCTGAAAGTAATTTTCATGCATTTTTAAAAATCAGTTTAATCGAATTTGAAATTTTTAGTCATTATTGTTTCACCCATCGAAACCTTTTTCTCGAGGACAAAGTTACTTATATCAAGATATGGATTTAATAATTGACTGTTTTGTTTCTTGTTTTCGTATTAAACCTCACAACAACGAAGTTTTAAAAGTGTGTTTAAATTTATCTTCTCCTGCAACGTACCATTTTGTGTTGGTTAGATCTCTATACAGGTAACGAAAAGCATTATGTCTTGTATTCAGCATTTTTTAAATAATATTTTACTCATTCAGAATTGTGACGCAGCCGAGGTTACATTGGTGGCCTCAAATTGACTTAATATACTGCAGATCATCAGAATTAAGAGCGATGTTTACAGAAACGTTGAATAAAGTTGCACAAGGCTGTATTGCACATACACCCTTGAGGATGATACAATCGCTCACACTAAAAGGGAAAGATTCTCAATCTAAATTCAAAGATCGGGCTGAAGAATTACCAGGGCATCGTAATTTACTACTGTACATGGTTCGACTCATACATGCCGATCCCATGCTTATGCTTAATGTATGTGAATTTTTAGTTTGTTAATTAAAATTATTATAAAAGCTTTTTTGTAGAATCAAGGTAAAGCAGGGCATGAAATTCAAAGTTCTACTTTGGAGTTGATAAATGGTTTGGTTTCGTTGGTTCATCAACCTAACATGCCTGAAGTTGCTCAAGAAGCAATGGAAGCTTTGCTGGTTTTACATCATCTTGAAAAAATTGAAGTTTGGAATCCAGAAGCTCCAATAAATACTTTTTGGGATGTGAGGTAAATTTAGTTTTTCTGCGATATTTCGAATCTTAACAATTTATTGTTTACGTTTCTTATAGTTCGCAAGTCTTGTTTTCCATATCACAAAAATTGATTCAGCATCAAATAGTGAACTACACCGATATATTGAAGTGGTTAAGAGAAATTTTAATCCATCGAAACTCATTTTTACTGAAACACAAAGAGTATGCAAATCTAGGTAGTCAAATTGCAATTTGCAAGCAAGCACATATTAAATTGGAGGTTGTATTCTTTATGTACTTGTGGAGTATTGATATGGATGCAGTTTTAACAGCTATGAGTTGTTTTGCACTTTTATGTCAAGAAGCTGAAATACGTTGCGGTTCTGATGAAGTTACTGTTACTTATTTGGTTCCAAATTACCACATCTATCAAGAATTGGCTCAGGCTTCCACCATTTTAACGACAGGTAAGAATATTATTGTAAGTTGATTACGAAAATATGTAAAAATAATTGGAATATTTAATAATTAGCCAGCGGAGAAACTAGAATTTGTTTTTCTGATCTTGGAAATGGTAAGTTTGGAATTTTGCTTGAAGATGAGGTTTTATTCTCTTTTACAAGAATTAACTTAAAATTTTAAATCAATTCGTCAGGCCGTTTTTAAGATAATTTATTTTTTGTGAAATGCAGCAAAACCCCAGTTTTAACGAATTATTTATTTAGTGTTTATTTCAATAAAATTACCTTATAGGACGTGCTGCACTGCAAAAACGAATTATGGCATTGTTGCGTAAAATAGAACACTGCATTAATGGAGTTCAACCGGCTTGGGAAGAAACATTTATGAACTGGAATTCAGTATGGAAGAATTTAGCTTCTTATCCTAAAGCAAAAGCAGAAGATGGCCAAACAGAACCGTTTCATAGATCCATGGGTAAGAGACGTGCATCGCATCAAAATTCTGAACACGACATTGAGGTAACTAACAATCTGCCTTAAAATTTTTGATTTTTCATTATCTGAAGTTACAGGATCAAATAAACGAATGGGCCAATATGACTGGATTTTTATGTGCGTTAGGTGGTGTATGTTTGCAAAGAAAATCGCCTTCAAGACCAACACTTTCTGCATCTTCTCATTCCAGTCTGTCGTCCATGACTCTTAATTCATTGGGATCTTGTATGAGCGACAGTCGTAAATCAAGTGTTTTGTCTAGCAATCCTCAAGAGCAGCGTCAATATTGCCCGGTAACACAGTAAGTGCCATCTTTTTTGTTTTGTAACTCTCTTAATTGTTTCTTTAATTTAGATTTGTTGATTCATTATTACGCCTTTTGGTATGTAACAATGAAAAATTTGGAGCTCAAATTCAAAAACATGTAAAGGAATTAGTAGGGCACGAAATGTCTTCAGCTTTATATCCAATTTTATTTGAACAAATTAAAACTATCATTGACAAGTTTTTTGATCAGCACGGCCAAGTTGTTTTAACCGAAGTAAACACTCAATTTATTGAACACATTATTTTTATAATGAAAAATATTTTGGATAGTAGTAAAAATAACCAACCGTCAGAACATTTAGGAGTTACCAGTATTGAAGGTATGATGCTAGGTATCGTCAGATATGTACGTCATTTAGACATGACGGTGCATGCGATACATATTAAGACCAAATTGTGTCAGTTGGTGGAAACGATGATGAAACGTAGAGATGATTTAGCATTTAGACAAGAAATGAAATTTCGTAACAAACTAGTTGAATATTTAACTGACTGGGTTTTGGGAACATCACATCAAATAGCACCTCCAAGTTCAGGAGATGTTACCATTATTACAAGGGATCTGGATCAAGCATGCATGGAAGCTGTAGCTGCTTTATTGCATGGTTTACCATTACAACCAGAAGAATCTGATAGGGGCGACTTGATGGATGCAAAAAGTCAACTATTTTTGAAATATTTTACATTATTTATGAATTTGTTGAACGATTGTGGTGGCGGTGGTGGGGGTACAGAAATGGAAAAGGAAGCATCTCGTCAGCGTTTTAGTGCTGGTAAACTAAATGCCTTGCGGAAAGCGACGATACAAGCTATGTCCAATTTGCTATCTGCTAACATAGACAGCGGTTTGATGCATTCAATTGATTTGGGTTACAATAAAGACTTGCAAACTAGAGCTGCTTTTATGGAGGTTTTGACTAAAATTTTGCAACAAGGCACAGAATTTGATACTTTAGCTGAAACAGTATTAGCCGATCGTTTTGAACAACTGGTACAGTTAGTTACAATGATAAGTGATAAAGGAGAGCTGCCGATTGCAATGGCGTTAGCAAATGTGGTTACTACATCTCAAATGGATGAACTTGCTCGAGTTTTCGTGACATTGTTTGATGCAAAACATTTACTGTCACCTCTATTGTGGAACATGTTTTATAGAGAAGTAGAAGTTTCCGATTGTATGCAAACGCTCTTCAGAGGAAATTCACTGGGAAGTAAGATAATGGCTTTTTGTTTCAAAATTTACGGTGCTAGTTATTTGCAAACCTTGTTGGAACCTCTAATAAAACCTTTGCTGGATGAACCAAATTGTAGTTTTGAGGTCGATCCAGCTAGAATTGAGTTGACTGAAGATATAGAAGAAAATAGACAAAATCTTATTTTGTTAACTCAAAAAGTATTTGATGCTATTGTGAGTTCTGCAGATAAATTTCCTCCTCAATTGAGATCAATGTGTCATTGCCTTTATCAAGTGTTAAGTAAAAGGTTTCCACAATTTCCACAAAATAATATTGGTGCCGTCGGGACGGTGATATTTCTAAGGTTTATTAATCCAGCCATAGTTAGCCCTCAAGAAATGGGAATTGTTACCAAGCAGGTTCCGATTTCAGTTAAAAGAGGATTAATGCTCATGTCAAAAATACTACAGAACATCGCTAATCATGTTGAATTTAGCAAGGAGCAGCATATGCTTCCTTTTAATGATTTTCTGAAAGCGTATTTTGAGCATGGACGAAGGTAAATAATTCATTTTGATTTATTATTTGCAATTTAATGGTAATTATTTTAGATTTTTCATACAAATAGCGTCCGATTGCGAAACTGTTGATCAAACCTCTCATTCTATGTCTTTTATTAGTGATGCTAATGTTTTAGCATTGCATCGACTTTTATGGAATCATCAGGAGCGAATTGGTGATTATTTATCAAGCAGCAGAGATCATAAAGCTGTTGGACGTAGGCCTTTCGATAAGATGGTCACGCTTTTAGCATATTTAGGACCTCCAGAACATAAGCCTGTCGATTCCCAGTAAGTTTTTTATTTTATGATCTCTAAAATAATCTCAATTTATACTTCCAATATTTTTTTAGCATTTTATTCTCATCATATGCAAGATGGAGTTCAATTGATATGTCTTCATCTAATTTTGAGGAAATAATGAAAAAACATAATATGCACGAAAAGGAAGAGTTTAAATCTCTAAAAACTTTAAATATCTTCTATCAAGCTGGAACAAGTAAAAATGGTTTTCCTGTATTTTATTACATAGCTCGTAGATATAAGTGAGTAGTTCAAGAATATATCGCAAAATATGTACATACATAATTTCTAAATAATTTTAGGCTTGGTGAAACGAATGGCGATTTGTTAATTTATCACGTTCTGCTAACTGTAAAGCCATTTTGTCATGCACCTTTTGAAATTGTTATTGATTTTACCCACACTAGTTCAGAAAATAGATTTAGGTGAGAATTTTTCTAAAATTTAATATTACACAATATTAAACTTGCTTATGCATACTAATTTGTAATATGAAATTTTATTCTGTTTAGAACGGAATTTTTAAACAAATGGTTTTATGTTCTACCTGAAGTTGCCTATAATAACATATATACAACGTACGTTTATAACTGTAGTAGTTGGGTACGCGAATATACTAAGTACCACGATAGATTGTTAGCGCCATTAAAGGTAAAAAAATTGAAAGTTCTCAAATAACGGCTTACAATTTTCTTTTTTTAAATTAGGGAAATCGAAAACTGGTGTTTATAGATTCGGCTGCAAAATTAAATGATGTAATTGATCCAGATCAGCAAAAATTACCAGGAGCTACTCTTAGTTTAGATGAAGATCTCAAAGTTTTTAATAATGCACTCAAGTTATCTCATAAAGATACCAAAGTTGCTATTAAAGTAGGTCCCACAGCAATACAAATAACTTCATCTGAAAAAACCAAAGTACTATCGCATTCTGTATTATTAAATGACGTTTATTATGCTTCTGAAATTGAAGAAGTGTGCCTTGTGGATGATAATCAATTTACGTTAACAATTGGTAATGAAAGTGGACCTTTGAGTTTTATACATAATGATTGTGATACCATCGTACAAGCTATAATCCATATTAGAAATCGATGGGAACTTAGTCAACCAGTACGCAAAAAGCAAAAAAATATTTTTTAATTCCCACTTTTGAAAATTTATTTTTTAGGACTCTGTAACTGTACACCAAAAAATTAGACCTAAAGATGTACCCGGCACTTTGTTAAATATGGCACTTTTAAATTTAGGTTCTTCTGATCCCAATTTGAGAACTGCAGCATACAATCAACTTTGCGCTTTAACTGCAACATTTGATCTCAAAATTGAAGGACAATTACTGGAGACTTCCGGTCTATGTATTCCTTCCAATAATACTATTTTTATTAAATCCATTTCAGAGAAGTTAGCCACGAACGAACCTCACTTAACTCTAGAATTTCTAGAAGAGTGCATTCAAGGTTTTAGGGTGTCCAGTATCGAACTAAAGCATTTGTGTTTGGAGTACATGACACCATGGTTAGGAAATTTAGTCAGGTACTTTGACTTCTATTTTGAAATCGCAATGCTCAGTCTTTCTTTTTAGATTCGTTAAACCATCCGACGAAAGTAAAAGACATAAGCAAGTGTCTCTAATTTTAGAAAAATTAATAGTGCTGACTATAGAGGAAGTCGAAATGTACCCTTCCATTCAAGCCAAAATATGGGGGTCAATTGGTAACGTTCCAGAACTAATTGATATGGTATTAGACAACTTCATACATAAATCAGTTTCTGCTGGTTTGGGATCTTCGATGGTGGAAATAATGGCCGACACTGCAGTTGCTTTAGCTTCTGCTAACGTACAACTGGTCGCAAAGAAAGTGATAGGTCGACTGTGTAAAGTAAGTCAAGTTTTTTATTTTTACTTTTGTTGTTTCTTTTAATCCACATTTTAGGTTGTCGATAAAACTTGTCAAACACCAACTCCTTTATTGGAACAACACATGATGTGGGATGATATTGCAATTTTAGCCAGATATCTTCTTATGCTTTCATTTAACAACTGCCTGGATGTAGTTCGGCATTTGCCGTATCTTTTTCACACAGTCACATTTTTAGTTTGTTCAGGTTCTTTGAGCATGAGAGCTTCGACCCACGGTCTTGTTATTAACATTATTCATTCGTTATGTACCTGTACAAAACCATCCTTTTCTGAAGATACCCAAAGAATATTAAGACTGTCATTAGATGAATTTTCTTTACCCAAATTTTACTTGTTGTTTGGTATAAGCAAAGTCAAATCAGCTGCAGTAACAGCATTCAGGTCAAGTTATAGGCATCCAAATGAGAAATGGCTGAGCACAGAGAGGAGTTTTTCCGGTCCATCATCTGATCGAGAGAGACTTTCATTAACCTCTCTGGAGGTGATTACTGATGCTTTGCTTGAAATAATGGAATCTTGTATGCGAGATATACCAGATTGTGATTGGCTTAACAGTTGGACAACTTTAGCAAAAAGTTTTGCTTTTTGTTTTAATCCGGCTCTTCAACCAAGAGCTTTAATTGTGTTTGGATGCATTAGCAAAAGTATAACAGACCAAGATATGAAGCAACTGTTGCGTGTTTTAGTAAAAGCGCTAGAAAGTTTCAACGATGTAGTTTTAATTGAAGCTTTGGTGATGTGTTTAACAAGATTACAACCTTTATTACGGCCAGATTCTCCCATACACCGAGCTCTATTTTGGGTAGCTACATCTGTTTTGCAATTAGATGAATCCTCATTATATGCAGCAGGTTTAGCTTTATTAGAGCAAAATCTTCACACGCTGGATTCTCAGGGGATTTTTGAAGAAAGAGTCAGTACATTCTTTTACAAGACTTACTCTAGTTATATTTTTAATGTTTTAGACTCTCGATTCGGTAATGATGTCAACAAGAGAACCACTGGAATGGCATTTTAAGCAGCTGGACCATGCCGTGGGTCTTAGTTTCAAAGCTAATTTTCACTTTGCCTTAGTGGGTCACTTACTTAAAGGCTATAGACATCCTTCACCTACGACAGTTTCGAGAACTTCTCGAGTGTTAACCATGCTATTGAGTATTGTATCAAAGTTGCATAAACGTGATAAATTTGAAGTAACTCCCGACAGCGTTGCTTATTTGACAGGTCTGTAAAATAAATTTATTAAATGATGTAAAGTAAAATTTTTGCTAATTAGCTCTGGTGGGTGTATCGGAAGAAGTACGTAGTAGATGTCATGTTAAGTATTCTGTACAAAGGTGTACTTCTGACGCAATGTCTCAAGATACTTACATTTCGGATAATTTAAGCAACTCTAGTCAACACAGTGGAAGTTTGCAAGGAAGTAATTCATCAAGTGGAAGTGGTGGGGTTAATCGGAGACAAAAATCATGGGATTTGTTAGATCAATCTGCAATTGCTCAGGCCAGACAACATAAACAGCCACCACCTCACCAGGTTAGTGATTTATAAATTTTTAATTTGAAATTGAGTAGTTTGAGTAATTTTGTGTTACTAATAAACTTAGGTTGGTTGGTGCTGTGCACGACAGATGTTTATAATAATTTATCATTAATTTATCACTAATCATTTGTAAATAATAATATTGAATAACTAGGTTAATAATTCGGCAGCTAATAAGGGCTGGCGAAGTTTAGATTTGGCTCATAGTTCAGGACCTCAGGTTAATGGTAATTTGGTACGAGCCTTGTATCGTACGAAACGTTCTAGTTCTGTACCAGTCCAGCAACATGCAAATCACAATGTAATAAATACAATGGCGCATAGTATACCCGTGGCCCCCGCCAAAGTAAGACTTGCCTGTCAACTTCAAAGTTAGCTCTTTGCTCCATCTTTTAAAATGACGCTTATTATTTTTTATTGTTAAATTAGTTTTATTTTTGATATGAAAATAAAAGAAGTGTTGGTTGCTTCTGTTTTAAATGTTTTTCTGTATGAGCTGTCGCAAGTAAATTATGACTTAACTTGTGCAACAGCAGTTTTACTAATTCTTGCCGCTTGTCTTGTTTTGCTTGCCTGCCTACTGTGGGGGTGGCCACCACTCAGAGCGCACATGTCCTCTTCAAAACGCAACGCTCATTTTCGGTGCCAACCACCAAAGAACAAAAATCTGTTGATGACTCTGATACTAAGGTAATTTTTCTTGCAGTATCCCGTTTGTAACTTCACAAATTGGTCATAAATATTGGCACAATTTTTACAAGAATTTTTCGAATTGTAAAAAACGTTTTTAGATTTTATTTAGGTTCTTCTATTCTTGTTAATTCTAATCAGCTCATTGCATTGTTTTTGTTTTTTTTAAATTATTATTGCATGCAATTTACCAAATATTTGCATGCAATAGACGCTTCCTATACTTCTTTTATTGTAGCATAGAATTTTATCGCTATAAAAGTGGATCACAAAATTTTATTTTGTTTCATTTTTAAAGTTAACCACAGCGGATTGGTGTGATTGCTGATTGAGTTACAGAGTGGAAACTTTGGGTTCGAATCTCAGACTAGACAGAATTTCGAATACAAACAACTTCACGAAATTCAGTTACAAAAGGATTAGCAGTATTTATTAAAAATACAAAGTAAAAAAGTAATATATTTTAAATTTCTATTTAAAGAAAGTTTGCCCTGTGAGAATATCTTTCTAAAACCCAGAAGTTTTGCTCTAAATTCAACCAGTGGCAACATGAACTAACACTTGATGACATTTTTGATACCATAAAATAGGCCAACTGTATATAATTCCTTCAGATCATTAAATATATTTTTACATACAGGCAGGCTAGGCTAATCTGCCGGGTGAAAATCTGTGATCGGGAGTACGCATGTTTCGACTGGGGTCGGACTGTTGATCTTTCAATAAAGTCGATTATAAGAATACAAAACTTACACTGGTGATTGACTGCTTCTTTTTATTTATCTCGTTTATAGGTTTATAACGATAAATTTACAAACATTTCCACTTTTATAGACATAAAATTCTGTACTTTTGCTATTACTATGGGTAACTTGTCGATAAAAATTAAGTAACATTTTAGAATCGAAGTGCGAGGGTGTCGGTTAGCAATGAGAATAATATCTTACTTGATCCTGAAGTGCTAACCGATCTTCAAATACAAGCATTAGTCCCGACTGTTATGGCCACTTTGGTAAAATACAGTACCGATGAAGCAGAAACGAGGGTTTTGTATCAATACTTAGCAGAAGGTGCAGTTGTGTTTCCCAAAGTATTTCCTGTTATGTAAGTCTTACATTTATGTGGGTTCTTTCTTTAAATAAAATTTGTTGTAGATATAATTTACTTGACGTGAAAATAAATAACGTATTAACTACATGTCACGATCAAGCTATTTTAAGTTCTGTTCGTAGTATTGTACAAAGTATGATAGCATGTGAAGATAACAGTCAACAACAGTTGCACTATGTACAGAGTTGTGGATTTGGTGGTCTATGGAGATTTGCCGGTCCATTCAATAAGGTAGGTTCTTTTTAATACAGCATGTATGGAATTAGAAGGGAAAGCACACACTTATAGCTGTAGACCTACTGATGAAATTAATTTGTAAAATTTCTCCTATTTTACCTATAAAAACTTATTTTGTGGTAAATTTGTATAGTATAACACGACAGCGGAAAGCAGTGAGTTGTTTGTAAACTGCTTAGAAGCGATGGTAGAAACTCATCTTCCCGTGGAAGAACCAGAAAGTGAAAGTGGCGAATTGCAACAGTATCCTTCTATGTTGAGCGTAAGTTCAACTATGAATTTATCTTCGAGTTTATCTAGTTTAACGATGGGTTCGCCAACTGAAAAGGAGAGGTTTGAAACACGAGACTTAGAAGTGGGTAGTAGTACTTCACTTGGTAGATCTTCCTTCAGTAAACAACGTAGTTTGAAAGTGAAAAATCATATTCATTCTGAAGGTTCACCTATTCATAAAACGTAAAATACTAATTTCTTTATTATCAGGATCTCGCTATATTTGCCAAATTATGTATTATAGATTTATTAAATTGTTACACACCTTTCGAGATTTAATTGTAGATTATTTTTGTTTGTCTTTTAAAGTTTATTAATTTAATACGAAGTAAAACTTCTTCCAGTAGCTGTTATTCAATCATAGATGTATTTTTATTGGTAGCACTCTATTACAGTGCTATAATCACTGCGCTGTAATGCATGTTAAAAATTTTACTATTTTAGGTTTAAATATTTTTATTCTGCAGTTTAGACACAACATGGTAATTAAATATTAACAGTGTTACCTACTAATTATTGTGTGCATGCTAAAATTTGCAACTCATAGCAATATTTTAAAGTTTAACAGAGAAATTAAATTATTATCGGTGCACTTACACTTATTTAAGCCGGATAACAGTATTAGAATTTAAATATTTTTATTATAAATTTTGAAAAAAAAATTAAGAAGCTTTTAAAAAATTTATTAATTTTTGTCATTCATGACACTATATCGTAGGTTTCTTATAATTATTGCTGTTATTATTGTGATCACTTCGACTATCAATGTTACTCATCGATAGCAAACCTAAGACCAAATCTTTTGTTTCCAAATTTAATCTCGTTAGTTTCAGAACTTCTTATTATTAAAGATATTCCATTCTTAGATTTGACGCACAAATAATTGAATTCCGTTTAGGGCTTACCAAATCCAGATTGTGGGTTTTAAGGTGGCATTTGTGTGCTAACCAAAACTCCGAATTGAATGACAACACTTTTTGGTGATCAAGGGTCTCTAAATCATTGAAGAACGTAAATGCATAACCTAGTGCCAATTGTAGCATAATTTTGACTCGGTGTTAGAGGAAGAAACAAAGGCTTGAAATTAAAAATTTTATTTTTGTCTACGGTTATTGGTTTAGAAACTGTAGAAGATTATTTACAAGGCATGGGTATTAATGAACTAAAAAATTAGTTGAGTACTCACTTTCATTATTATTTTTTAAACCAGCTTAAAATTTCCATTTAGTTA
This sequence comes from Cantharis flavilabris, assembly GCA_949152465.1. NCBI lineage: Eukaryota > Metazoa > Arthropoda > Insecta > Coleoptera > Cantharidae > Cantharis > Cantharis flavilabris. The sequence continues at coordinate 934,662 of OX424441.1, read as the reverse complement.
TGGTATGATAAAGTTAAATCTTATGATAGACTTTGTGATAATATGATAGTCAATGTCATTTTGGAGTTGATTGCTTGAACAATATTTATTGGAATATTTAACTATTATTGTTGTATTTGTCTTGATATTGATATTTACGTGATATTTTAGTTGTAAATTTATTTTAGAATATTACTGTAATATGTAACATATAAATGGATGTTCACATTATTTTTTGCAAATACTGAATTTGAATTAAAAAAATCAGTCTAGTTTGCTGACAGTCATTCAAAACTTGTGAATATTAAGCACCAAAAACGACTGCACATTCAAAATTTTCAAATTACTGATGGAGTCTGTTTGAATATGGACAAATTTCTGGTCATATTAAAGTAATGAAACTTGGGTAGGCAAAGTTTTGTCATTACCACTGACCGAAAGAAGACGTTGGTAATGAGAATGGTCGTGCCGAGTTGTTCACGTACGTCACACTTAAACATTGTATAATATCCGATGAAAATCAGAAACTTTTCCCTATTGCACTAAATTTTTTTAATGGTGGGGTTATTTAATTTTTAACGGTCCCAAAATTGATAAGTTAAAGGAAACTTAATTTTTGTGGATAATTTTAGTGCCTTAAATTTGGTTGTTTTCTAAAACATTCTTTCAAAAAATTGAAATACTACGAAATCTTGACGAAAAATATTTTTAACCTGTTGATTTGTACTTGCACTTCAACTGTAGCTTAGATTAGTGTGCCTTCTCTTGGATTATTTATGTGATATTTTAGCACGTGCTAGTATTTACTGCCATATGGTGTCACTTGATTTTAGCTTCTTAATTTTTCTAGATACAAAAGTTTTTGTAGACTAATTGTAATTTTAACCAAAAAATGTATGAGGAAATGTTCCGCTTTAAAATTTTATTAAGTTTGTGTAAAAAATCACTGTAAGGCCGCAACTATCCAATAGGTTGTTACTTATAGTATGCTGAAGTATTATTCACTAATGGTGCTCAAGAGTGATCTAATTTGTGTTTTAATCGAAAGGAAAATCTCATGTTTAGTATTAACTGCCGAGTGATGAATGTGGTGGATAATAAGAATTGAATAAAATAAATTGCAACCTTTTAGATAGGTCATACGAGGAGATCTAACGAGAATATCTATTGTACAACATTTACTGGATACTTCCCTTAAACGTAAGCCTTCTTGTGGTGATCTTCCGGTTTTATGTTACTAACTGTCTATTTCAATGTGAATTAAAATATTTAATAGGAACTAATCAAACATAAACTAGTTGTAGAAATTCTTTGATGTGATGAACTTTTTTAACCGACGGCAATGCACTGCTTTAGTTAATCACCCAGTATTACCGTAATTTGTAAACTAAAAATGCATTTAAATCCACATTAACACCACTTTTCATAATGTCTTATTATAACAACTACCTCCGTTTACCTTATGCTGTCGCTAGTTTACAAATTATGAATTTTTTAAAAATTTTTGTGTACAACGAACATTTTAATCAGACACAATAAAAATTCAATTAATTTGATTTTTGAAAACGCGTATATTATACATATAGATAACTAATTACATGCAATATAAAAATATATTTGAAAATTTGTGTCGTAACAAAAATTAAGTGGTAAATGGAAAATGTTTTATTTAAATCTAAGACATTACATTACGTAATACACGCATTACAATACTCCAATTGTTGTTAATTGATTATTTACGATACGTCTTAATGTTTTCAATGTATTTATTGGTATTATTGTAAGTATGAATCTTTTAGCACAAGAAATTAGAGTTAACCAACCCCCCCGCGCCAGTTAGAAATTTTCAAACAAATCGAAAATATTTTTATTTAATTGATACTTACGATATGGATTATCTAAATTGTAGTTGGCATAAATTTTGTGGCACATTATGATTACACTAATGTATATTGTATTTGTTTATTTAACTGAATTTTGTCAGTAACTTTGACTGTTTATTAATCGTACAATTAGTGATTGATCTATTTGTAATACAGATTACACCCATCACAGTATTGAAGTAGTTTTAAGCTTTTTTATATTTTATTTATTTATATATTGTATTTTTATAAGATATCGAATGTTATGCATATTTTTGTTTTTCGTTTGCCTATTTGAAAATTGTATTGTTTTTATTAATCTTTAACTACTCATAACACTTAATCGTCTACCAAAAGATATACAGGGTTTTCAAGTATTGTTTTGACGAAAATATATTTTAAAAATTGATGGTGTGCTTTGCATGAGTAGGTAAAGGTTAAACCTATTTGTAACCAAATTTGTCTATTTTTGTAGAAGTCAGAAAGATAGAGTTGTAAGAAAGTTGCTATTCACGGCAACTTTTTACTTTTTTAACCTTTTTTTCATTTCAAATCTTTTACATATCTTGTGAGATAAAGTTATGGAAGTAATGTACAAATTTTTAGTGTCGCAATTAAGAATAAAACAAATGTTAGTGGGTGATCTGACATGAAAAATTTTATAACATGGTTTTTGTATGTATACAATTTTAAATGTTTATTTAAATAAATAAAATCAGTTTCATTTAAATACTATTATTATTAACGCTTCTTTTAAATCCAACACTCCCAAGGGGAATCACTGGGGTCATTTAAGGAATGCTATAGAATATAGATCTAGTCTAAAAGACATTGTTGTGGTGGAAATGAAATATGCTGTTTGAACAAGTTGATGTAATTGAAATTTTACAAAAGAATAATAAATACAAGGAAATTTAAGCTACTACAGTGGAATTATTTTAAATTATTCAGTCTTCTATTGATTACAAAATAGTAATGATTGGTAGGCAAAACATTGCGCCTTTAACGGTCATCCACTTCACGTAACCAATCCTTCGTGAGTGCCACTGTAGCAGTCGCACGTAGTTCTTTATCTGGTTCAATTAAAGATTGAATAAAATCCGCAAATATTATGGCATCGACTCGTTTCCATCCGTATTTATCTACTAATACATCTTCCACTTTCCATATTTTCATATTCTCGGGTTTAATTTTTCTAAGGAAACCTGCGCAATAAATACATATTATTTTATTTTAAATTTATTTTAAACAAATTGTTACCTTCAGAATCAAAATATTTTTTAGATTGTCGTCCACTCAAAGCTATATATTTTGGAATTCCATCCAGCACTTCCCATATTAAGCCCAAATGGTCTTCCGCTGACGATAACGTTTGGCTACGTTGAGGATTAAATAGATATTCGCCAGTAGAAATTTCAAAGGCGACACATGCAACAGACCATAGATCAGCAGAATAAGAATAATCAGAGTCGATAATTACTTCTATCGCGCGATACTGGATAGTTTGTATTATTTCAGCGTAATGGTTATTCTGGAAAAAAGTTAAGTTTATCATCGCCCGATTTATCATCATGGTTATTACCTCTGGACAAGCATTTCCTAAATCAGCAATTTTGATTTTTGTATTTGGATTCATAAACAACGGGCGACATGGCCTACCACCGTTCTGCGTTTGTCGTTCAGCGGGGACCGGAAATTTGTTTGTATATTTATCCCCGGGGGCTGATTTATCACGTATATAAAGATCTGGAGAATTTTTAGAACAACTGGCCTGGTCGTACAGGTCGACATCGTCGGACCAGTGAGAAGTACTTACTAACAATGAACAGGTCATTAATATCGCAAAAATTGGAAGTTTTAAAACTCACCGTATGATTTTGGCATTTGGACGCCAAGTTCTCTAAATCTATTGACGTATTGCACCATGTTGTGTATGTACGTATCACTTACTTTAACTAAAATATTTTCAGGTTTTATGTCGGTGTGGATGACGTTACATACTTGGTGTAAATAGGTTAATCCGAGTAAAATCTGCAAATGAAAGGAATTGGATCGATCGAATTAAAAGAATTATTGGAATCTTACCTGTTTAATAATATTTTTAGCGGCAACTTGGTCAATTCCTTGGTAGTTGCTTAAAATTATTAAATCCAATAAAGATGGTCCCATAATTTCGAAAGACATACACATGTGGTGCCCATTCATACTTATTTGGTTGAAGTAGTCTTGTAGAATGACGATGTGCTTGTATCCGATGTGGTTTGAATCTTGGTGTTTGACATACCGGAGTATATTGATTTCGTCCAATGCCACAGTCCTGTACGCAGCCTGTGCTTTACAAATTTTGATGGCAAAGTACATTCGGGTAGGTCTGGAATGGAATTTTAAATTAATATATAGTAACGGTTGTGGTCGGTAGGTATTTGGACATACTCTATTAGGTCTTCGGCCAACCAGACCGTGGAGAAGTGACCCCATCCTAACTTTCGTATAATTTGGTAACGATCGTTTGGTCCAAAAATTTGGCCCAGAGATATGGGCATATATCCTCCATATCCGTAGTCGAGTGCATTTTCGGTATTATGAATATAGTCGTTGTCAACGATTTCTTGAAGCTCTTTAGAATCAAGGGTGGTTGGATTTTTAGGATTGTGGAAACTAAAGTAAATTTCATTTAATAAACATTGCAAAATAATAATTTGCTGTTTAATGTTAGAGTGGTTACAATTTAGGATAATTTAGAGGAAAAATTTTATTTTCTTACCCCGATGGGAGTACAGGACATGAAAGAGGTCGTTTCGTTACGTTAACGATTGAATATTGTTCAATTGCTTCTTTTTTTTGTTCCAAATGCTTAGATATATCACGTACCGAAGGATTTCTATCAATTCGTGCAAGTAATTTATGAGCAAGTAGTAAAGTTAGTCCGGTTAGTAAATGACTCACAAAAGCACATAGAAGCACTTGGTAACTGTTTGTTGAATCTGGAGGTTCGGTATAATTGAGCGTCGAATTTGCAAAACATTGATTATCATTTTGAAATATTAAGTTTGACATAATTACATACTAATAGTAGATACAATTCCGCGTGAAACGCTTACATAAATATCCGAAATTCCAATTTTAGAATCTGCCGTAAGAATCACTGCCAAGTTTTTATTAAATAAGTTAATTAATCGGGAGCTTTGTTAAATCAATTGATGGAATTGTCGAAACATGGAAATCTTTGGAAAAGTTAAATTTTGTTTTATTTTTGAATTTCAAAGCACGCTCGATTTTGTTTGCCGCGAACGCGGGAACATTTAAATTCTTTGTGATTTTTTTGGCAATTATCCAGTTAATAATAAACAAAACTATTAATATAACATAACAAACGCATATTAATGCTGCTAAATAAAGTTTATATTATTTATTTTATTTTCTCATAAGTTTACATTTCAAAAATTTTTACTTTTTATAGCGGGAAAAATTAAACAATTCAAAAGTAAAATTTCACTTGTTAAATGGAAAAGCTGATATTTTTTGTTTTTGATCCTAGTGCGGTTTTTATTTTTGAAAATAAATAGTATTGTTGTGTTTTGAAAAATTGGGGATGACACATTGTCGCTAACTACCTAAGAAAAGTGCATTATTTACCTATAAGTGTCTTCTAGTACATTAAGTTGAGAACTAAAGGATCCCTGAAAATTAATTTTCTCTTCGTCGCAATAATAATCACTTTGTTTAGAACTACAATGTTGTTGCCACACCTTAGATTCCTCATCAGACGAACTATTCGAGTCTTGGTAAGATGTCTTTTTTACTTCTAAAAGCTTTTTATAGTTTTCTATACACTGCTCTTCACAATGTAAACGTTGTTTTTCAATGTCCAACCACACTTCTTGATAACGGTTATTGTCTTGAGAGTTATCAGAGAGTATTTCATTCGTTACTTCTACCTCTTCGTTTGAAATCCAAGAACGAGAATGGTGAGGGTATAAACGTTCAAATAATTCATCGTTAACACCTTCTTCGTTATGTATTGTAGGCTCTGATAATTCACTATTTTGAATAGTGGACTGCAGATTGATAGGAACTCCTGGAGCCAGGGTGGCGTTTGCTGAAATAGGGTTAATAGAAAATATTTCTTTAACGACTCACAAGACGTCACTTCCAATTGCTCCCTATTTCTTGGCACACGGGATAAATCAGTCATAATGGCACTGACGTTTGAAAATATGATATGTATCGAATCGCGACATAGGAACGCAAACAATAATAATCGTATGATAATTTACTCAACTACAAGGATGGACCACCAGCGCATGTGCGACCTCAAAATACGCTCGATATTAAACCTCCATAAATTGATTTACGAGACCATTGTTTATGGATGAAAGCGCTAAATAACAAAATCGTCCAATTAACTTATCTATTTCCAAAATTTGCTATTCGCAAACCTCCAACAACCCAAAAATGGATAGCCCAAAACATACAAACACCAATCCAATAACTTCACTTTTTGGCAACTTTTCGCGTTAATTTTATTGGATTGCCATGCATATCTAGGTCACGAGGAAAATCATCAATTCGTATTTTCTCAATACCAAAATATAAAATTCATTTCGTTAGGTAGGCTATGGTTTAGAGAGATCCTTTCATCATTTTTGCCACAAGCATATTTTCAAAAAGAATTTTTCGTTTAGAGGATATGAATTTTTTATACCTACTTTTTTGCAAAACTCAAAAGTGAGAAAAAGTAAAAATAATATTGAAATAAGTCCAATTCATCTCCCGATGATGCAACCGGAAGTACAATGAAAGCTTTTGCAAAATTAGAAAAAAAACTATCCAGTAAGTCAGTTTTTCATAACACTTCGCACCGTCTTCTGCCACCTTAATTCCAACTAGAAGATGAAACCGCTACTCAAACATTTAATAAATTTAACGATTCCACTATTTGCCAACAATCCCCATACCAGCTAGGTATTGCCGGAAGTCATGGATTAGTCTTTACCAAAAATATTACCAGCTCCTAGCGAGGAAACAAGGTCAAAAATGTTATCCGGAGATTATTAGTTGGCAAATCACTCGTAAGTGACTTCGGAAATCTTAGGAATGCCATAGACAAGTTTTTTCGTAAGACAATCTTAAGAAAAATCTTTAAAAAAAAACTAAAGTAGTATCCGTTCTTGTTCCCGCAGTATTGTGTTGGCACGTTACCAACTTGAGCCGGTTTATTCTTTATTAGTGTAAAAAATTTTAAATAATTATGTAGATACTGAGAAAAAAACAGTTTAATATAAAATGACAAAAGTAGGAAACCCAATATTTGTTTTACTAAATATGACTAGTGGGTCATCGCGGGTAACTTTTCTCTCTTGTTTGTACAAGTTTTTAAAATTTGAGACTGAAGAAATACTCCGTGATATACTGTAATATAAAAAAATTTTAAATTGGAAGAAAAAAACAGTAGTTTATTGAAGTTTTACATTTGAAATTTAATATAATAGTATTTTTATAAAGTGGTAAATGACTACAAGTGAAATAGTACAAACATTAAAAAATTTATCGATTACTAAAATTCAACTCTCGAAGTTTCCTTAGTAATATTCTGATTCTGTTGAATAGCCTGATCGTGAATAGGTTGATCGTGAATAGGTTGATCGTGAATAGTTTGATCGTGATTCGCGTGATGAGCCATCTGCTTGGTCAAGTAATTCATCGAGAGATAAATTTGACTTTGATTTTGAGTTTAATAGATTACCTAGTTTGTGTAATCGATACACATCTTCAAGTAATCCTTGGGTTTTACGCTTTAAATTTACTCTTTTGGATTTACGCGGAGGTATTCTATCCAATATATCATTTAGTTCGTTAATTAACCATGCATCGTTGCCTGCTTTACGCTTGCAATCAGGTTTTTCTTGTGGTTCACGTAAACCATCTAATATTCCGGTAATTTTGGTTTTTAACCAAACTTCGTCAATAGTGTCAACTGCCTTCCGTTTTCTTAGTTTTGGTGTTCTTCTCTCATGGATATCTCTTATAGTTAGTGCCGTCTCTGTGTATTTAGGTTTGTTGTCGTTCGTAAATTTTAGAGCTGGTATATCTTCTACTGGAGGTGGCATATTTCTTAAATAGCATAATGCTGCATCCCATGACATTATACCTAAGTTAAAAAGAAACAATTTTGATTACTTTGGTTACAAATAATTTTTAAAATATTGTTGTATGTTATATGCTCGTATCATGTGGAACATGTATATTAGATTATGTATATTCAATGAATATTCAATAACAATGAGTTTTCTAGAAAGAATATTTCTGCAAATATAATTAAAATAATCAATTTTGAAAACTTAAACATTTAAAGAATTGAGGGATTTTCAAGAATGAATATTAATTATTTTGGTCGAGTATCAATTTTCTTCAAGATAGGCTACCATCATCTCCTATAACTACTACATTAAAAGTGCAACAAAGGCATAGAATTCCCAGCCTTTTAATGCAACGTCCAAACTTGGCAATCAATGATTACTGTAAACCATACGTCTCAGCTAATGTAGCTATATAAAATTATTGAAAATAAAAATGTGGATGTAAAATAACATGAAATGAAAACAAAAGAACCCTCACATAGATGATCGTCAAGCCTAGAAAAAAGAACTGTATATGATGCGATAAGCAGACTGCTGGCAAATTGTAGGCGAGTGAAAGCTATCAAAGCAATAAACAAGCTGATGGTACGAAATTCGATGTAAAATAATATGAACTAGTGCTGGGACATAGATAGAAGAACATCGATGTTCGATGACGATGTCTAACCTGGACATCGATACCATCGATAACATCGGTTGCAAGTATCGATGTTCGATGTCGATGTTATTGTTTATGAAAAATCAAGGAAAAACATGATAAAACACTTTTCAAAATGATTCCATAAATTACTTTTCGGTGGCATTTTCTTTCTTGTGGTACTACGAAACTACGATGTAACTAAAGATGTGGTCGGCAGACTAAAAACTATAATTACAATAATAAATCCTAACAGTTTCGTTTATATAGAAATATCATAAATGAAACTGTAACAAAAAAAATATTACATAACTGATAGTTTAGGGATAACTCTGTTCTGTATCAAATACATTACAGGTAGCAACTCCGTATAATCATGTATTTGACGTGAATTTATTTTATTTTATAAATTCTCTGTAACAGTGACTGCAGCGATAACATCGCAAAGCAAACATTGATAGTTTCGATATATCGATGCGTCTGTCATCGATGGCAAAACATCGAAACATCGATGTTTCGATAACATCGATGAACATCGCCCAGCACCAATATGAACAGCCTTGGGTTTCAAAAATGCAAGCAGAAAATAAAATCAGGTAAAAAGTTTCTGAATAAACAGTAACAAAGCAACACCAACATAATAAAAACCTTTAACAAACCTCCTTGTTGTCCTTCATCGTGATGATGCAGTTGCACAAAACACGTGTCCTATACAGAGGAAGTGTCCAATAGTTTGACAATTTTGTACTTTGAATACTAAACTAAAATGAAGATTAAATTTCTCAGAAAATCAAATTTAAAGTGTATTTAATTTACCCATACACCGACCAGCTAATTAAGAAAATAAGGATGTCAAGTTAGAAAAATCAAAAGAAAACCCACCACCAAAACCAAAAACTAGCCATCGGTATTTTAAAATAACCAAAAATAGGTACTTATTTTTTAAACGCTTGCAGTGCAGTTGCACCGTAGTTTAATTTGTCCACGTTTTGGTTATTCTTAAAATCCTCATGGACAATCAAGTATAAACCACAAATTAAAAAATAAAGTAATTATAAATTTGTAACTAAGAAGCATATTTAAAAAAATTAGAAATAAGAAACTCCATCACCAAAAATAAAATCAATCAAAAGAAAATTACCGCAACTAAAAGTAGATACTTACAATAGTTTGAGCTAGTGGCTGGTCCATCTTCCAATGGGTTTGAAAATATTCTTGATTGTTTAGTAGAAAGCGTGTCTACGGAAAGCCTAAATTATTTAAGTTAAAAATTATAAAACAATTTATTTACCTAAAGCCCAGTTAGTGCAATAGCACCCAGCAAGACTGACGACCGCGTCACATAGTGAACATTTTAGGTGTCGTATTATATAACCCGAAGGAATATAATTTTCGACACATCCTTCACTTTGTAAAATAGCCTTTGAAACGAAGGCTACGATCATTTCAAAATGCTGTACCAGCACGATCAGGTTTTCTAAAGGTTTATTTACTTTCTGATAGCTGTTTTGAGCGTAACAGCATCCTAAAAGTATTCGATTACATGTAAGGACGTTATCCATTAAATTTAAACAAATCGTTTCAAAATGAGATTTGCTTATAGGTTCAACTTCATATTCGATTAATTTTATCAGATTTTTATTATTTTGTATGAGAATCGTATATAAGCATCTCATTAAATTATTATGCGTAGAACAATTAATGATTGGAATTAAATGCTTTATTTCTACTTCGATTTCGTCTATGGCATCCCACAACAGCTGTACATATTCGATTTGGTTTAACGGAAAATTTTCGTAACTTTTTATTGCCTTTTCAATGGCCTTTAAAACCTTTCGTTTTCTTAATGTTTTCTTTAAGATGTTCGCTTTTTTCTAAAAAAAAAAATTTAAATCCCTATTGCTCCTTCACAAAACTAAATATTTCTTACATTTAACTGTACATTTCGCTTTCTTATAGGTTTTGTAGATAAAGGTTTACGAGATGCTTTGGTTTTTTCTATCAGTTCCTGCAATGAAAAACATTCAACTTAACGAAATAAAAAAAAAATTAAATTATATTTTTTACCTCTTCGGGAAATTCAAGAATTTTCAAGAAATTCTTATTGACGATTTTATATTTTATAGTTTGTTTTTTCTGGAGCTTAAATAAACTTAAATTAGTCAAAAGTATAAATTATTATTTTTATTTTACCTTAACGTTCAACGTTAAAAATGGTTTCTTCATTGTTTCTTTCTAAAAAAAAAATTTTTTGAACATTGAAATATTCATCCGAGGAATTATTTTCGATTAATAGCTGTAACCATAGCAACACGATAGATGTAAAATTATATCGGAAGTTTTTAAGACATATTCGTCTTAATACATAATTCTCAATGTTAGTTTGTAGTCAGCAATTAATCGAATAGCAAACTCACAATCCCAGTATATAAAATTATTTTAAATAACAAGAAAAAATGTTGAAAAATAAATGGCAACTTACCATTACAAAAAACTTTTCTGCAAGTTGGTTAGCAATAAATATTTATTGCTCCTGATTGTCGTAACGTAGTAAATGAATTTTAGTATCAAAGATTTATTTAAATAAAATAAAACTAAATAATATATACAATAGAAATAAAACTTCAACAATTTCTACATGTCAAACACACTAAATAGCGGGAATAAAACAAAAATAATTAACAATAACCTGCAATTTCAAAATTTCCAATTACCCAATACACCAAAACAGTGGCGTACGAAAATGCAAAACATAATAGATTTAATTAATTAATTAGCATGATTATTTAATGATTAATTCGGACAGTTTTAAATACGTAATTAATATTAAATTTAGATAATTCATTATAATTTTAAGCAACCATCAAGGGCGCCACTGAAAATTGGAACGGATGAAAACGTTGCAGTGGCTTTGCATGCCGCAATTATAAACATTATTTTGTAACTTTCCAAAATTGTTACAGTAATATTAATAAATTAAAATTGTGCGGAATTAAAGCAATGATGGAAACGGTAGCAAACAATTCTCAGGTAATTTTTTAATTGCACTAGTAGTGGTTTAACCTCAAATAAAATTTAAATTTTTCTTTATTTATTGAAATTTTATTTAGAACCTACTCCAACAGCAAGTTTTGGTTCTGAAAGTATGGAAAAATTACGGTGGAGTGCCTTCGGTTGATCCAAATTGTATAGAAATAATGGTAAAATTATTGCATTTTGAATATTTTATATTAATAATGCTGTTACTCGGTAGACTTTGATGAAAATGAATAATATAGTTTTTGAAGTTAAATATAGCAGAATACCACAATTTAATTCAATTCCAAGTCTTCAATATGGTGATACAGTTGCAACAGATCAGACTTTAATTCAACAAAATATTGCTAAATTTGTAAGTAGCTGTCTAATTATTGTAAAAAAAAATTTACGAAAAGTCCTTTTTAGAGTACCAAGAACGTTGATTCTAATTTAGATTCAAAAGGACTCAACCGCCTCTATGTTTATAAAAAGTATTTCCGAGACACTTACCTGCCAGCATTTTATCACGAAGTGTATTTATTGTTTAATTCATCATTGCACGTTCTACAAAACTAAACATTTTCAGGTGGCTGAAAGATGCAAACTCGGAGCATTCTATGAAATCGTGGTTTAACTTCATTATTCCTTTTCCATTGAACAGGCTTTATTTAAGAAAAAACAAAAAGTTTTATTTTAATTTTTGTTACAATAAAGCGAGCACTCAAGAATTAAGTGAATTTAGTACCGAGGTAATATTTAAATATTTTGCACCTACAAATTAAAAGGCATTTTTGTAGATGTACCGAGACGCACTAAAATGCCTGGAAGATTTTGAACTCTTGTTAAAGGATGGCAGACAGTATCTCTTGGGTTCGACCCCAACTTCGTTGGATGCTTTGGTGTATGCTTACCTGCTGATAACATTGAATATGCAATTACCAGATGGGCAGCTTAAGAATTCACTTCAAAATTTAGAATTATTGACGCGATTTGTTGGAAGGATTTCCCAAAAGTTTTATCCTGATATGATTCCAAGTAATGTTTTATGTTGAAGTCTACGAAATGTGACCTTTAAGTGCAGTTTACGTTATAGGAATTTTCAAAAGATCTCTATTACGAGAAACAAATATTTTGACGTTTGCATTGTACGATTTGTCAAGACTCAAAAGTGAACTTACTTAACATAAGCTACACATTAAATGGCACAATCTTATCTTATTGCCTAGTTTTTCTGTACAGACTTAAAAATATTTGGCATTTTTGTTTTGAGTTATTGGATTTTTAACTAAAATATCTGTTTTACATTTTTTAGAGGAAATAAGTCCTGGACCCCCTGCAAAGCAGAATGACGACTTAAGTTCTACTTCGATAGTTTTCGCTGGAATCTTTGTTATGTCGGTTATGATTTGGTATGCCAGTCTACAATCCTGATGATTAAACTAAATGTTAGAATATAGGTTTAAATCCAAAGAGAAACTGTAATTTGTTAAATGTAAGGTGAAGATTTCATTAATTTGTATATTATTTAATATTAAGAGCGATAACCAGTAAAATTTGTATAATTGAATCAATTAACGCAGACAAGACTGCGTTTAATGCTAACTGGCTATTGCTCTTGAATTAGTGGTTGTGCGAGTACCTAAATAAAAACTGATTGTTTACAATAGCCTTCTTTTGTTACAAATTAAACGAATGTTTCATTCGCAAACATTTATTATACTACAATTTTTTACAAGTTCCTCTAATTTAAATTTTGTTCTTGCTTTATTTTAACAGTTTGCTTTTTCTTATTTTCTAACGACATTTCATAATTTCTTTGCCTGCGAGCCAATCGTTCTCCTTTTAAACATTGAACTACACTTGCGTCGAAAGAATTACATACACCAAAAAATTTTAGTATTTTATTCTGAAACAAAAATTAGATTAAATTATCTGTTAGTGAAGTACCCACGTTTTAAGCTGAATTAAAAACTTGGACGATAGGAAAGGATTCAGACCCCATCGGGTACTTAAAACCTTCGAGGTACATTTAACAAAAAAAAGCGAACTTACTTCTTCGTGACACTTTTTTAATAAATTTATAAATTCATTACATTTATCCGTATGTAAATGAGGCGATAAATCAGTGTGCATTTCGATAATCTATTTTCATAAAATTTCTGATACTATATTTTAGGTTAAAATTCGTTTATGCCAGTGGTGCTCAAACAATTTTACAGGCTTACGAATAAAAATTGTTTTTGTATTGCAGCATTGGCAGCACTAATGAACAATTTGGAATGCGATTTATCCATCGCGTGTTATTTGTACAGTAAAATAATACTAATCTTCATTGATATATCTAATTATCTACCATCGAGTTAACATTATTGGTAAATTTTAATTTGTTTAATTGTTTCCTTAGTTGCTTGCAATTTTTACATTAGTTAAATTTTATTTCCATGTGCGAGTCAAAATTTGCTTTGTGTGTTTTTACGTTTTTAAATTAAATTATAGACCTTTGAAAAATTCTAACTGATTTTCAACTTGTTTCAGTTGGAGGGAGGCTTTACGAAGGAGGAAGTTTGAACCGTTGACTAACGAAGAAGTTGGGATGCAGATTCATACATCTAACGATTCATAATGCAGCTGATAATTGCATTATTATTTAAAATGTTGAAGTACCGGAGTTTTACCACAGAATTTGCACCCGTTTCCCAACGAAGAAGTTGGGATACAGATTCATACATCTTACGATTCATAATGCAGCGGAATTTTGTATTATAATTACGAATATTTAAAATGTTGATCTTCTGCTCCCATATGGAATGGGCTTGCGGCATCAACTGAAGAAATGTCTTTATCAAATTATAAGTAAGCTTTGAAATACAAAGAAGCTGGAGGATGAATTTGTGCCGATAGAATGAAGCTCTCCTAATAATACCCATCGACTTACTAGCAAGAACACGAAGCAGGATTCTATAAACTACCAGGTACTGATACTTTCCGAACTATTTTATTGTTAATCGTGTATGCTTGCCTAACCCACGAAGAACTGACGTTGCCGTCAAAAATAAACTAAATTTTTTAATAAAAAAAAAAATACTATAAAAATTGATCTCGACTTTGATGGATTTGTTTCAACTGTGTATCACAATAAAAAGTATCATATTTTATTTTATCTTTTATTCATATACCAGCCAACTGTCTTGTGGGTTTATTTACAATATACCGTTTACTATAAATTATAAACAATTTAATAAATGTGGTGAAAAACAGGAAAATAAGAATTAAGTTTACTGCAAGAAGGTTCGACTATAAAAAATATTCGCAAAGCACAGAATATAAATGCCAATATCGGTAAAATACCTATTAGTATGCATCTGATAAGTTACTTCGAACAACCCCAAAACTGGTAATGTAACATGGAGATGGATATCCTACTGTAGCTGCATATCGTCGGCTTAGTTAGAAACCCTCGTAAGTCCATAAAATGTCGAAAATGACATTTTAGCGTTAAAATATTAAAAAAATTAGCTCTATCGACCTAGAAAACCTCATAAATGTAAAAAAATTACAAACTGATGTTTTAAACTATCAAAACATTTCTTTTACCTATTACCACTGTTTGTTTTAAAACGTTTTATGTTTCCCCTGTAAAATTGTGCAATTTGGACTTACGAGATATTCTAACTAAGCCGACGATATCAAACTTTAAATAGATACATGATCAAAACTCCGTTACTTATTAATTCAAAATTTAACATTGTTTTATTACACAAATTTGTTTAAACAAAAGTCCCATTGTTTATCTACTGAAGTACAATCGATAAAACGCAGTGATGATGGTACATCTAAATTGGTATACAAAATGCTTTAATTCATCTACTATTAATTTTAATTATTACTAAAAACCTTTAAACTTCCAAGTTCTCAAAAACGAAAAGTAAATAATGATTTAAATTTATTTGATCTATAAACCCAATAATTTTGTTTGCATTAACATTATTATCACAGGTTATTAGAAAAACATATTATAACTAAAAATTTAATGAATGCACTGAAATAAATTATGTTTTCCTAGGTTTGACTTTACGTTTCGGAGCATTTATATTTTGTACCATTTGGTCAATTTCATTTTTGTCAATAACGTAATCGGTTGAGGCTGTTTTCTTCGAATTGTTAAATATTCCATCCAAGTTAATAAAATTAAAGCTGCCAAGATGGGTTTTACCAAGTCGAACCAATTCTTGAATATTGTAGACGGCAATCATGATTCCAAAAATTAGGAACAACGACCATACAGATGTCTGTTTGATGTTTTGCTCCATGTGAACTTCTTGCGAAAGATATTTGAAACTAATGTATTTAAAAGAAGTATTTGCGACAAACGGTTGACTTTGGGCTTCAATTTTTGAATTTGGTGATATGGATTCAAGTTGAATAGTATAAATTTTGCTATCTAAAGGCACAGAGAAGAATTGAAGAAGAACTCCAATATTATTATCTGCCGTTATTTTGTAATTAGGATGGTCCAATTTTAAACTGTGTATCAAACTTGAAGGTGGTGATTCTCTTGAGAGTTTAACCTTCAACTGTTTGTAAATGTCTGGATTTGGCGAATACGTATAAACCATGATATCAGTATTTGGTGTTCGTCTGAACACAGTAAATTTAATGTCAAAAATATCGTTATTAGTTACCTGCAATAAAAATTAGTTAATTTTTTGTATGCCGTTAGTAATTTTTGCTAAAACTTACCGATATTTTAAAAAGAGAAGGTGCAGCTCTTTCGATTGGTCGATTTTCATCGAGGCTGTTCTTAACATATACATTATAGTCACAGTAAGGATGTAATCCTCGAATGCGAAATTGGCCGTTACTTTCAGAAGTAGCATCTCCAGAAAAATGCGAACAGTTACCCAACCCCTCTGCAATGATTATTATTCTATCTTCCAATTCACCATTCAACGAAGTAGCAAGACCAAAACAACTGTAAGCAATTCTTTTTCCTCTAAAACAAAAAGTTATTTAAGAATTGCTATCGTCAGATGTAGCATACCCACCTTAAATTAATAACCACACTGGCACCTTCCTTAAGCTGAATAATCTTCGAGTTTGGTTCAAAAACATACTCTTTCATCATTGGTTTCAAAAAATATTCACCTGGACTCAACGAATGGAAAGATATCTTACCAACTTCGTTAGTTTGAAGATTACTTCGATAAGCGTCACCTCCAGAGAGTGACAGAAGAGTCCCCTTTAAAGTATAAAGATTAATTAACAATTTTTTTTAACAAAACAAAAACTCACCTGTAAGGCAGAACCGTCACTGTCGTCAACGACATTCACAATAATTTCAGCCAATTTTTGAGCCAAAAAATCACCAGCATCGTTTGGTCCAACCAAGATGTAAGTATCTTTTTTAGCAGTCACCTTGTAGTTCTTAAAATTATCTTGAGGAGCAAATTGATACTCTCCGTTAGTATTTGTTGCCATGGTCAAAATATCTGAATTGTCGGATTCCATTGTTATCAGAACGCCTGCTAAAGGTGGAATTATTTTACCTAAAATAGAAAACGGTAACCACCAAAGATTTAAAAAATATATAACAACACCTTTAAAAACTTTTCCCTTCACGCCATAAGACACAACGCCAACGTCGGTACAATCATTGTATCCGGCAATAGATAGACTTGCAGGTTTAAAATACAAAGTGCTCGATTGCGGTGTCAGTACAGCCGCCTCATTTGAATCCAAATATAACGTAAGTAGATATTTTCCATTTTTATACGTTAAAGGACCTCTCCTTTCCATTACATCTCCGATTGTAACATTAACAAAGAGATTGGAAACATTTTCTTTAGCTTCGACGGCTACTGTAACTTGGTGCTTCTGAGCTGTAATTACGATTTCTTTAACATCATCATCGGTATTGAACAAAATTATATCATTTTCGTAAGTATGGCATCCCCTTAAACTCAATTCATACAATCCTGGACTTTTAATACAATGCAGCATCTTTCCTCTTGGAATTTCTACGCTTTCTCCTTTTGATTCACTTCCATGTAATTTGTAAGAGCCCTAAAAATTATAAATTACAAAGGATGAAAATAGCAGTTGAAATATTTAAACCTTTGTTGCATGTGAAGCAATAAACGCGACAGTGTACCCATTGTGTACAAACGGTTGAACAGTTTCTGTCGCTGAGTTTACTGCGAGATTATGCTTGTCCTTTACCCAGCATAAGGTATTACTTGTCAAAAACACTTCGTAAGCGCCTGGTCGTACATCTTGAATTGTGTAACTATTATCGATTAGATTAACGACAACTTCTTTGCTTTCGTTTGGTATATCGCTAACTGGTCTTAAAACAACTTGCAATGATGCACAATCGGATTTTCTTAAACATTCAACTCTTCCTTTCACTACCGCTTTTAATTGAGAAAATATTATTCCAGAAATCGGACTGGTCGTGACTTCAAGAGAGTGCAAGGTGGGGAAGAATCTAGAATTTTAAAACAATAAAAAAGCAATACAATTATTAAAATAAAAACGTACTGAATTCCTTGTGATTTTTCGAAATCTTCCACCGAAACATGCACTTTATATTTTCCTGGAGTTAAATAATTGCAAAATTCATTATTAGCAGCTGTTACAGTCGTAATTGCATGGCCACTTTCAACAGAAGTGATGATTACTGTCTGAGGTTTATCGCTGACAACTTTTCCACAAATTTCATACTGAGATGGATATAAGTCGGGTATTTTAAATAAGTTAGGATCCACTTTTAAAGTCACTTCTGCGAACCGTACTTTATCTAAAAAACGACACCAAATTATTGCTAAATTTTGATTATCACGTAATCAAGTTATACCTGCATGAATTTTTAAATTGTAAGAATCAACTTTTATTTCTTGTAGAATAAATGATCCATCGTCTTTTGTTCTATCCACTTCTTCACTGTTCAGTAAAACTTTTGCTCCTTTAAGTGGTCTACCATTTTTATAGTTCAGAACTCGTCCGGCAAGAGTAAAACCGATTATCTGTCAGAAATACAATAAATTGGTGCAAAATTGGTAAGCGGTTAACTTTTTACCTCAAAGGTTTTTGACAACTTGACACTATCATTTTCGACAACTAATTCAATCAAATTGGGATGGAAATGACTGTTTGGACTCTTGTAATATGGAATTATGAAATACCTTCCAGGCGA
This sequence comes from Cantharis flavilabris, assembly GCA_949152465.1. Taxonomy (NCBI): domain Eukaryota; kingdom Metazoa; phylum Arthropoda; class Insecta; order Coleoptera; family Cantharidae; genus Cantharis; species Cantharis flavilabris. The sequence goes on along the minus strand of OX424441.1, from coordinate 915,831 downwards.
TACAGTGGAGAAAACGAACAATCCCTGTTCGTTGCTTTCGACGTTACATAACTGGTTAGCTTTATATTTAGGGTCTTTCAAATCAAATTGTGCAAAAGAGCATCCAGCAATATTGACAGGTCCAGTATTCTAAAAAGAAAGGTATGCATAAAGTATTTATAGCAAAAAACCTTATGTTTTATCTTACTGAAGCATGGCGAATCAAAACCAACGTGGCTTTAGAAACAGGTTGACCTTCACTTCTAACGAAACCAGATACATCGTAACCACTTATAACCAAACTACCGGTAGGCAATTCTGTATTTCCTTCCGCTACTTCTACGTTAACAACATTTTTAAAAAACTTCCATCTGAAACGCATAACATGTAAAATGTGTAAATCTAAAAAAAGGAATAACATACTTTTTATGTGAGACAGAAACCGTGTAAGATCCAGGATACACGGGAGTGAAAAAAAAATTTCCATTCTCCGAAGTGACAGTTCTACGTACTTCGTCGCTCGAAATCAATTCCACATCCACACCTGCTGGTCCACTTTTAGAATCGCGAAAATTTTCAATTTTACCAGTAATCCCAAATCCCTTGAACACAAAGTTGATATCTTTTCCCTCGCTGCAAAGATCGGTCGATCCGTCTATGACGAGACTGACTTTTGTGTGGGTAAAGCTCCAACCAGGAGGTGGTACCAACTACAAATTCGTTTAATAAAAGTAAAATAAGTTAACAGGTTGGGATATAAGTACCTGTAGAACATATTCTCCCCGATCATATAACGGAATGAAATAATAACCATTAGGTGCGCAACTAGTTTGATCTTTTACAATTCCCTGTTTGGTAATCCTTGAATATTAAAAATTAAGCTTTAGCAAAGAATATTTAAAACTGCCAGTCATAACTTACAGTTCGATGATAATTTTGGAAAAATCGATGGGAACGTGACTTTTTATGAAACCTCCACATCCTAAGACATCGTTACTTTGAATCGGCAAAATATTGAATGTGAAAATATTTAATAATATTAACAGGATAATGTTAATGTAAATCATCATTGGGCATATTCGATAAAAACTAGAAATTAACCTATAAATTTACGTGATCACTGCCGACTTTATTGCAGTGTCTCACACCACGCCACCATTTGCAGGTTTTTTTAACTTTTTGTGCTCTTGGGTAAATAAATATCCTGGTAAAAATTTAGATATACTTTTCAAATTTCAAAATTTTCAAAGTTAATTTTATTTCCAAAATTCTCATGTTTTAACAATTATCAATGATAATAATTATGGATGAGAAATAGGTAGTTGAGCTATGGTGGTTCTGAGATGCTTAGTCAGTTACAGGTTAATTTGTCAATATTTTATCGCTGAATATAATTTGATAAATTTTGAGCGTCTGCTTATGCCAAAGTTGGACAAGGTGGATTTGCCTCGGTGTTATTTCTTTATTTTAGAGTAAATTAAAATATAAAATTAATAGGTTGACGCTAAAATTTAAATTTGATGCTATTTGGTTACTATGGTAACAAACATATGATTACCACGCCTTCGTGTGTTTTGAATATTAGGAAGTGTTTAGAAAATCGGCATTGGTAGCACAACGGCGGGAGGTTTTAAATATCAAAGTTAATAAAGAGATGAATAAAATAGATTAATTGTTTAGTTTTAATTGTTTTAATAAAGAGGTATAGGTAGTAGAAAATAAATAGTTAAAAGTTATTTTAGTATGCAAATGACATACATCGGAAGCCCAATTGACGCATGCTCACATTATATATGACCCCGAAGTCAATGGTATTACATTGGGATCGGTTTTTACAGTGGGTTATTGAGTAATAGAGTATTAATCGATTTATAGTTAAGTTTTCGCGATAGTTTATGTTGGTGTGTTGAATTATTGATTTTTATTTATGTATTCGTATAAGATTGATTTCGCATATTGCGAAATAATCATAATTTGATGTTAGAAATGACGTTGACCCGGTACCAGCTTGGTAATGGCGTTCAACTTGGCAACTTTGATCATGAACATTGAAATATGACAATTAATATGTTTTCCAACTTATTTCTTATTAGTGAGGTGGTTGTATTAATTAAACAATAATACAGGATAGTGTAGTTTAACAAGTACAGGTAGTTATTTAAATTTGAACACATACCAAGGTTAAAAATTTAGTACTGTGATACAAACAAAATGTGATATTAAAATACAGTGTTATTTAATTACTAAATCAAATATTCTTTTTGGAAGTGAGAGTTTAGATGAAGAATTCCTCGAATTGTTCTTCTTAGCCCTCCTAAGCAAAACATTCGTATAAGTAAGTTATCGTAGTTATAAGTTATCGTAATACCTACCTACTTCCATCTTAATTCCCCGATAACTTCAAAACCTACCTATTACTTATTTCGCTTAAAAGATACCAAACGAAATTAAATAAAAGTGTCGAGATACTTCGATAAGTAAAAATATATTTAATTACCCAGATCTAATCTTATCTAATCAATTGAAGGTTCTTAAATTGACAAACGAAATTTTGAATGCGATACTTGTGATTAAATATTTTGTTCTGATTTTCAAACTCCTCGTACCTAATTTTAAAAAAATATCTTGATTATCCGTAAAGTTAACTTGATCTCGGAGTTGTTTTTTTTTTTTAATTACCATTAAGAAGAGGTCATGTTTTTGGTTAAGTTAATTTTTAATCAGCTTGAATAATATAAATAAAGTGAAGTGATTAGGCTTATATTTGTTTGCCAATGTTTGTTTGCAATAAATAATTGAAAAATATTTTTTTATTACACACGTTAACCAATTAAGTGATTTCATTTTCTTGATTATTCAAACATTGAACAGGTAAATAATTCATAATCTTGATGTGATGATATTAAGTGGATGACAAAAAGGTCCAACTTCTTTGTCAACTACTGAGGAGTATGACTCATAAAATGCCTAACATGTTTTAGAAATTTCTCTCTCCTAGTCATTGTCATGAAAATTTTTAGGTTAGATTTAAAATATGGATTTTGGTAAGAACGAAATTAATTAAGTTAAAAATAAAAATTAGTTGTTATTTATGTTTAGAAGTCTTACAATTTTGTTAGGTTTGTGTAAAGTGATCTCTTTTTAATGTGCTTAAAAGAAAAAATATTTCGAGTTGAAGGATTTCTTTATTATTAACCCACTTGTGTATAATTTTAAATCAAAACCTTAACCAGAAATTCCTGTACTTACTAAAATGTTTCTTCTCCATCTCTAGATTATCTACAATTGTTTAACATGGAACCAAGAAAAAATTCTAAACGCCACGGTAAGTTACTTTATAAATTTTGTTGAATTTGTTTGATTTTAGTTTGAATTTAGGTGCTAGTGGTGGCGGAGAAACCCATTCTTCTCGACATTCTGTGAACTCAAGCTCGGGTGTTCTAATGGTTGGTCCCAACTTCAGGGTTGGAAAGAAAATTGGCTGTGGAAATTTTGGAGAGTTACGATTAGGTCTGTAAACAATCTCATATAATTGATCTTAACTTGACTTTCTGCTTTTGTCGTTAGGTAAAAACCTATACAATAACGAACATGTTGCTATTAAGATGGAACCAATGAAATCAAAAGCACCACAACTTCACCTAGAATATCGGTTTTATAAGTTGCTTGGTTCTCATGGTAACTAAGTTTATTATTACTTTTTCATTTGTTGAGCTAAAAGAGATTGTTTTAGTTGATGGTATTCCCGACGTGTATTACTTTGGTCCTTGTGGAAAATATAACGCTTTAGTGATGGAATTGCTAGGGCCAAGCCTTGAAGATCTTTTTGATCTCTGTGAACGTCGGTTCACTCTTAAGACTGTTCTCATGATTGCTACGCAACTTGTAAGTGCACTTTAAGTTTTCTTTATTAAAATTAATTTCGAATATTTCAGTTACATAGAATTGAATATGTTCACGGACGTCACTTAATTTACCGTGATGTGAAACCAGAAAATTTTCTTATCGGTCGTGCAAGTACAAAAAGAGAAAAAATTATACATATAATAGGTGAGTTGAACATTTTCGACATAATTGAACATTCTTTCTAAGTTGAAACTTTTAGATTTTGGTTTAGCGAAGGAGTACATAGAGTTAGAAACCAACAAACACATCCCTTACAGAGAACACAAGTCGCTTACTGGTACAGCTCGTTACATGTCCATTAATACACATTTAGGGAAGGAACAGTCACGCAGGGATGATTTGGAAGCACTAGGTCACATGTTTATGTACTTTCTTCGTGGTTCTCTACCCTGGCAAGGATTAAAGGTAAGCATTTTATTTCAACAGCTAAATTTAAATACGTAGTGATTTTTTCAACATAATTATTTAATTAAGAATATGAAAATTTTAATAAATGATATTTACGACTAGGTTGTGTGGCCTTCGTCTGCACTTAAGGGCTTTGGGTTGATAACAAAACAATGAACCAATTAGAAGCGCCGCTTGTAAGGTTATTGAATGCAGAGAGAGTTAAGAAGCTATAAACTCGATAAATAACGATTTATAACTGAATCACAACAGAGTCAAGTCTCCTTGAGCCGCATATCTGCCTTAAGAGCACTTACGGAATATTTAGTTATTTTATTTTTTCTGCACAAGTCAAAGGGGCATAATAGTATGAAGCATTTTGCCAATTAAAAAAAAAGCTACAAAATAATTTCAAATCTTGGCTTTTCAATTTGTAAAATGGTCGGACACACCCCTCTGATTTTGATGTGACTGACTAGTATAACACCTGGGGAATAGGTTATTCAAATCGAACACCTGCCATTTTTTCACATTAGTTATTCTGTAAATTCTATTTATTCTTTTTAATTTATTTACTACATCAAATTTTGAATTAAAGTTATCCAATTATTAAAAATCCGTTTACCGTTTTTGTACCGAATACTTGACTGTATCGTACAAAATACAACAAATAATTTCTTCTTGTTTTTTCTCGACTTCATCATCAAAATAGATGTAGCTAGCCAATTTCAAGAGCATATAATATCCTATTGTGATAATTTAAAAAAGCTAGATGTTTACTTCCTCTAAAGAATCAAGGTAGTTTATTTTTTGAGTAACATAGTACTGATTGAAGACTTCAACATAATTTTTCTGTCAACACAGTGGCGACCAGTGACTGCTGTTCGTTGAAGGGTTTAAAATGATTACAATTGCCCAATTATTAATTTATTAGCTTGCCAAAATTACTCGATACGTTAAGGGTGTAATGATGTATTATGAAATCTTCAAGATAATTAATTATTGAAATTTTTGTATATTACTTATCAATCAATCGATTACAATATTGTTGTCTATAACAAATTAAGTTTATGATGTAATCAAAACAAATTTGGCGATCATAGCCTTCCAAATACGTGCACCTGACTCATTTCTTCTTTGCACGTTGGTATGAAATTTATTCATACGACCTTGGAACATTTAAGTTGATAAACAATTTAACAGCTGCATACCAGTAGTATATGTTGAACCAACATTAATATACAAATACCAGCAGCTATCTTAGGAACTCTTGAGGAATACTACCGATAAGCTTTTTTTTCCGTCTCTACGAGGGAAGGAAAATCTTAATGCAATGTGGAAATCTGGTATACAAAAATGTTTGTTGCAATTCCTTCCTTGCTTTTAAATTTAAGTAATAAAAATCGACTTGATGAATAATAAAGTGATACTAGCAGACACGTGCTTGATTATCAATATAAATTTCATTCCTTACTCACTTCCAAATTAAATATTTTGAAAATTCATACTATTGTTCAAATTCCAATCTATTTATCATTCCATTTAAGAATTTAACGATAAAGATTTAATAGTCTAAATATTTATAAACGAAATAAGATTTTTATGGAATGTAAGATTATTCTTGTGAAAGAATTGATGATAGTTTAAAGATTAAACGAAAACATAAAATATCATGATTAATTTCTTTTTATAATTATAGGCAGATACCCTGAAAGAAAGGTATCAGAAAATCGGAGATACAAAACGAGCGACTCCTATAGATGTACTGTGCGAAGGTCATCCAGAAGAAATGGCTGTTTACCTTCGCTACGTACGAAGATTAGATTTTTTCGAAACACCTGACTATGAATATTTGCGCAAATTGTTTACGGACTTGTTTGAACACCGTGGATACGTAAACGATGGAGAATTTGATTGGACTGGAAAGACTATGGTATTATTTTGTTATTTTTTTAGTTTTAAAAATGTGATATTTCAATTTTTATTAATTTAATTTCTGACTGCGTTACTTGGAACAGCCTCCGAATTTATATATTTTACACCAAATGCGAAATGCACCTCCATCTCGTATAGTTAAAACTAGATCTGCAAAGGTGTGTATGTATTTTTGAACATGTCATGTTCTAAAATGCTGTTAGGATCCGCTAAGCAAATGTCTAGACTTAATTTTGATTTGAGCAAGTAACTTCAAATATGTAATTTTTTGTTTTATGTTAACAGAGTACTCCGGTAGGGTCTTTACAAACTACTGGTCATGATGTTGTAGTTTCTCCTAACAGGGAACGTCATTTAGCTAATAAGGTAAAAGCAGTGACTTATATTTTGGATCTGGAAGTAATAATTTGATTTTTCAGAATACAAATAAAACTAGTGCATGGCCTGAAGCTTCTAAACAAAGTACGTTAGGAAATTTGACTCCTGCTGATCGTCACGGTTCGGTGCAAGTCGTAAGTTCTACGAATGGTGAATTGAACACAGATGATCCCACTGCAGGACACAGCAATACTCCAATCACACAGCCTCAAGAAATTGAATTACTGGACGAAACTAAGTAAATTTAAATTTGTTTTTTATTTAATTAGTATAGTATAATCTGAATGGGGGTTGGTGAGGGGTTGAACGAAAAAACAAAGTAGAAGTTGGGGTTTAGTGATGACGAAATTAATAATTGTTGTTTGTTTTGTTTAGATGCTGCTGTTTCTTTAAAAGAAAGAAGAAGAAAGGAGTGCGTGCCAAATGACTACAGTATAGTGAGACCGACCAACAACTAACATTGTTGCCTTGTGGTCATAGTAGTGCTGCAACTCTCAATTGACTAGTTTTAAACAAAGACCAATGTACAGACCTTGTTACACTATCTACTATTTAAACAATATAAAATTTAGCCTTAAGTTATTATAATGATAATGTAGTTGTTGCAAAATAAGAGTGAGCCTTACTCGTAAGTTTTTTCATGCAGTTCGTCATAGTCATATTAACTTTAATATTATTTATGTTTTAGTAAGTTGGTAATATAAATATGTTCCTTAAACAAAGTTTACTAAAATTGGATTACTTAAAAGAGCATTGATACTTGTAAGGGTTGCCAACTATTGCACCATCAACAGTTATAGGCAACAAATTAAGATGATTAGAATAAGGTTGCCTTTTTAAAGTAAATTTTAAATCGCTCGGCACTTGCTATAAAATTATATATAAACTTAGCTCTGGCTTATATTATAGGGTTTATCCGATAAGTTTTTAAAAATATAAAATCACTTAACGATATAATTGAATTTATAGTTATTCTTTTTGTGCCATGTTTTTGCTGTGTTTTGTACCGAAAAATTGTCTTTATGTATCTTGTGTCCCACATTTGTCATCCCTTACAACAGATGAAATTTGTTATCATGGTTTTGTTGTTTTGATAAACTCTGTAGATATTTGCGCTTGTTTAAAAATTTTGTGAATCTAAATGTCGATTAAAGACTTACATAATAACTCGTGAATATGTTTTCTTTTAAATTAGTTCCAATTTATAGTTATATAAATAGATGACATATTATGTAGCTATGTATTTTATTACTTTTTGTTCTTTTATTACCAAAATTGATTTACATCTCGGGAAGTAATTATCACAATATTTTCATGTTGATGCATTTATGTTTTAGTCCTCTTTGACTTGTTTTAATTCTTCTCGAGATTTATTTGTGTAACAAATAAAGTGAATGCAACTGTTGATTTCATTTAAATATACAAAGTGGATATAAATTTTTTATTATTTATACTTTCCAACCAAACATCATATCTCTATTCAATTGAGATTATTAAACATTTATTGTCGTAACTTGGCTTCACCGTTGTTACTTCTAACATGTTTTGTAAATATTTTAACAGTAAGCTCATTTTGGCTCGCAAAACGAGTAAGGCTAAATTTTTTGTTTACCGTATTGCATGACTTACATTTTGGTAAGACTTGTATACTTTATGCTGAATGTAACATCAAAAGTATAGCAAAAATTGCAACTATCAAACACGCAACAATTTTATCAAATATTCGTCTCTCTCCAACCGAAGACTTTTAAACTCCGTGTTTTATATTTGCAATTCTTTTTAATTTATTAGTGTTCTTTTTATATTTATACTTAACTTATTTGTTTGACTCACATTCAGTATTACTTATTCTCATTAGATTAATTGTAAAATGTGATTTATTCATTGTACATTAAATTACTTGCTTTATTGTTGATCTCAATTAAAGTTGATCGACTGCTTTACTAACTGTTGATTTGTCTCATTATTTAAACTATGATTTAAAACACGTTTAGGTTCGACGATGCCAACTTCTCTTCTAAAAGTTTGTCATTACCTTCTCCGCAAAGTTTAGATATTGGATATTTTTACGATCTTTTAAAATCCAAAATTTAGCCACTTTTTGAATATTTCTTATCTAGTGAGAAAATTACATTGGTCATTCAGAATTCACCAAAGACCTGAAAGTAAAAAATTTTGATTCTACGTTTCGTTTACATTATTACGTAAATTGAAGTACTTACAAGATTGATTTCAGTAAAATAGGAATTACTAATAAGGATAATATTGTAATGGAAAAGTATGAAGATTAATATTCAAGTTGGGTAAGCTCAGAATCAAACTTGTCCGATTGATATCGGAACGTTCAGATCGATAACTTCTATCGGGACGATGCATTAGTCGAGGCAAGAATTCCTCGAGGTTCTCATCTTGATTCGTTGTTGCTATTAGTACTATACATCAACAATATCAAATTTGTCTTCAATTTTTATGAATTTCTATTATAAACTGACGATTTAAAAATCCCCAAAGCTATAAATTTAGGCGAAATTCCATATTTATTTTGACATTGATCAGCTGTAAAAAAATGCATAATATACACCATTACCAATAATAATAATTTCTTTTTTATAATAAATTATTTTTCGCAAGTTTGTTTATTAGTTAGCACTCTGTAGAAGTGGACCTGCGCAACTACAGTGCATATGAACTACCGATTGTAAATTTTCGCGCTAAAATTTTATTGGTTGTCAATCAAAATTTAAAATTATGGATAATTCTATATTATTTTCAAAAAATCTAAGTGATTTTACAAAGCCAAAGATAATTAAAGTTGGAAAATATTGTGTGAGAAGTTTTGAAGTTTGTAACTGGAAACCAACAACTTCTGATAAATTACCCCCGTATCTTGAAGACGGTAAGACACTAGCCGTTACAGTCTCTTGATTTCATTAATTTAATAAATTACATACATAGATAAATTGGTGAATTGTACCGAAGTAGACGATAATTACGATGTAATTGTAACCAATTCAGGAAAATTTCTCTTGAAGTTCTCATTGTCATCGTAAATTTTTCTCCAATTGTAGATTTTGTCTAATTTTTTTGTTTGTAGTGCTTACTATGGTAATATTATCGGATCTAAAGGTAGAATTCGAAGACAAATTGAAAGCGATACTCATACTGTAATTAAAATTCCAAAAATTGGTGACGATAGCAACATTATCTCTATAGAAGGTGAAAATGAGAGAAATGTGGTGACAGCTAAAAATCGTATTGATGTAATTGTCCGGCAAGTTAAGGACAAACATCAAATTACGCACTTTATTTCAATTCCGGTTATCTCGAATACGATTAAACGTAACTTTGAAGTTTTTCGAGTATTAATTATTATTATTTAAATCAACTTTTGTTACTATTAATTTGCATTATTTTAGGACAATCTTTTGAAGGGGGCTTTAATTCGAGGGTTAGATGCTTCCATGTTTCAAAATCCGAATAAGTTACATTTAACTATTGCAGCTTTGGTATTAATAGATGCAATTGAAGAAGAAGAAGCAGTAAAAGTATTAGAGAAATGTAAAGACGAAGTTATCACGTATGCAAAATAATACCAATTTACGATTTAACAAAATTTCTAATTTTGACCTGTTTTAGCCCAAGTTTTAAGACAATGGGTTCCATACATATAGGCATCAATGGTGTTGAAATAATGAACGATGATCCAACTAATGTCGATATTGTATATGGTACCGTTAAAATCGAACCGCCAAAATATGCAGACCATTTTCAAGACCTTGCTGACGGAATTGTTAATTATTTTGCTAACAAAGGTGAATTTTTGATTGAAAATTTTGTCGAATTATTTTAATTGCACAATTTTTGTTGTAGGAATTATACGGAAACAATACGAAAAGGTCAAACTACATGTTACACTGATTAATTCAAGTTTCCGAAAAACCAATGTTAAAAATCCGAAGCAGAAGAAAGAATCTTTTGATGCTACACGTATTTTACGAGAATACAAAAAGATTACTTTCGGTTTTGTCGATGTTGCCTCCATTCATCTATCAGTTCGTTTCACTACTTCCGAAAACAAATATTATGATGTACTAACTGAAGTAAATACGAAGTCTTCATAATTATAATTTTGTTGATATTTTTTTAAGAGAATAAACGTTGGATTTCTTCCGCTAACTTATTTTTTGTTCTTAATTCAAAGTTTTTAGCATTTCAAATAGTAAAATAATTTCAAATACATCCTAATTTATTGAAAATATTACAATACAAGCTAAAGTGTCATTAATGGCAGTGAGCAATGTCAAATCACCCTGGAAGATTATCGAAAGGCCACTTTTAGTGATATAAAAAAATGCAAGCACAATTTACTGTTAAATCATTTCAGGGTAACAAGCAAGCATAAATAACGAAAAGGAATTTACAAACAATAGAAATTATATAGTCTGATAATGTACATCTGTCCTTTTAAATTAAATATGCTCGACGACATAACAATCTAGCTTTAGAATATGCAAACCCTTGTCTATGTGCAGGCTTGAAAAATTCAAACAAGCTACTCAAATGTATAAATATAAATGTATAATACTTTTCTTATATTTAGCTATTTACAAAAACCTAAAAAATAAAACAGTGGAATGAATAATGTAATAAAATTAACTTAACTACTTTCTCGCACGAGATCAAATATAAAATAATAGTCGAGGCGATTTATAAATTAGATATGGCTGCCGCACCATCACAAAACATGTTAATGTTACTATAATACATTTTTATTTGTATCTTGACCGAAAATATCACGTACAAAATCAATCAATATTGCAACTATTTTTTGACAGTTAAATTTATGTATTACGGAGCTGTGAACAATCTATTATTGATTTATTAATCACAATTTGAGCACTTAAGGCTTAAAACATACTTCGTTCTTCATATCACAGCTTTTTATATTAACATTAATAAATTAAAAATTAATGAGCGAAAAATAAAATGCAAATTTTCCAAACAATAACAAATCAATGATGTAACTTTTACGTAAATGCAATACATTATATCTAAACACTAAGTCTCTACCCTACAATTGCCTTTATATTTAAATTAATTAATCTAACTTAAATCATTAAATATTTTTTTTAATTAATGTACACAACATCATCTAGTTAATACAAACGTACAAAAATATATTTGTGTAAATTCAAATTTGAAAATAAAACCTAGTTTTTATCTCAAATATGAATCAATATTATTTGTAATTTACGAAGAAACAAGGAAGAAGTTAAATTTTGATTATCAGTCTGCATTGCTTGATCCGCCACAGGGTGAAGGATTTTACCAAATATAATTTCTTTGGTCGAACAAAATACAGTAAGTACTTTCTCCTAATTTAAATTTGCTTTTAGCACCATGACTCTTCTCCGCCGTCTTGACTATCCTCGTCGCTAGGATCCTCCCCATACATATCGGCAAGTTTGCGGAAACGTGGTCCAAAGTTGGATAAATAATTGAACTTCAAATCACCTTCATCAGTACCTACAAAAGAAAATAATTAAAAAAACAAAAAAAAAACCTCACGACAAACTTACAAGAAGCTAAAGACGATAATGATCCACTGCTGTTACCGTCACCTTCGTATGCATAATATCTAACATCATCGTACGGTATATTACTTGGATCCCGGTCACAAACATCCTTTTTACCATCCAAAAATCCGCTAATATCTGGAACTTGTTTATATAATGTTTCTTTAATTGGAGCTTTATCTTCCATGTGTTCTCGTCTCAAGACAGACATATCAAAACCAGTATCCACTTCGCCACCCCCTTCATCTTCGTAATTAATAATATTCTCACAAATATCATCCGAATCCTTCTCGTTCCAATTATCTTGTTTCTTTTTGTGAACGACAACTGCCAGCAGCAAAACTAAAAATATCCAAGGTTAAGCAGAGCAAATCAAACCTTTTTGTAAAACTTACTTGAGAGAATAGCTACACATACTAATATAGCAACTAGGAAGTTAGAATCGATTCCGAATGAAACTGCTTTAGCTACTCGGTAATTACATTCTGGTATAACATTTAGGAATGCGGCAGGAGTACCCAAGTTGTAACGTTGACCATTAAACGTGAAATTGTGAATCCAGCCCTCAAAACCTTTATGTGTTGGAATATATTTCCAATCCAAAATTTGAGCAACCGGTTTCAAGTTGGTTTTTAATCCTCCCACTTGCAAAGGACCATTTACGTTTAGAAGAGAATTGGAACCGGGTGCCTTATTCAATACCATACAATTGCTCTGGTGACAATTGTCTACAATTAATTGGATTTCCTAAAACAAGCAAGTTGAATCAACCAAACCAAAAAAAACCAAAAGTTGAACTTACATCCGGTTGAACTAAAATATTAATACTGTGACTAACATCAACTTCTAAAGGTTTTTTCGACTTTAATGGAGCCGTTCCTGTTCCAAAATCGACATACAGAACTACATATCCATCCATGAGTTCCAAAGACATAAAATCTAAGAAAAATGAATTAGGAGTTTGTCTTTTTTTTTGTTAGTTTTACTCACCTCTAACAATTGGTTGAGGACGACTGTCCAATGGTCCTATGTAGAAGACCAAACCGTCCAAATTTTGAGGAAGAATTTCCAGCCTAATATTCGAACTGTTACAAGCTTCAAATGAAGGATACAAAGCCCAACCGTTGCCAGCAAATGTAACTCCCATAGATTCGCATTCTGCACTTGGCGGTAAGATAGGTTCAACTGGTGTCAAACAATCACAGACCACTTCAACAACCGCATTAACACCAACAAACGAAGTCTGATTTGTGTAAACTACAGCAGGCGAATCTTTTATATTCAGTTGGTTATTACAAGAACTACCCGCAGGACAAACAGGTTCCAATAAACACTCGTTGATACTGATCATGACAAACTTCCCATTCAGTGAGTTTTCCAACTCAGTTTGATGATCAGATACTTTAGCATTTAAATTCTCTGGCAAATAATATGGTGATCCGTGTGCAGAAAATCTAACATCAATTAAAGATGAATTTGTAGGGGAAACCAGAACAGTAAAAACGTCTACGTTTTCTTTTGATGTATTCACAATTTTTGCCAGGTACTGTTGCAGCAAATCTTTTCGACTCAAGCCACCCTAAACATTGAAGTTTAAAATACAAGTACGTAAGAAAAACAAAACTGTTGCTTACATATTGAGGTAATTTTTCAACAAATTCTTCGGCCGTGATACCTTCCATACGAATAGAACCCGATTTTCTGACAGCTTCTTCGGGGATATACTTAACAGTTACTTCAACAGAAGCTTCTACTGTATGTTTTTGTACCAAAGGTGGATGTTCTTCTGTTACAAGAAACCGTAATTTGTACACACCTTCTTTAGTTCCACTTTTCATGGTAATTGTTCCGTTATGTATGTTTAAGTCAAAATTAATGTCTGCATATGATTCCGGTTGAAAATGTTTGTCCGGCAAATCCCAATCGTCTAAATCTTCAACATAGACACGTCCAATTTGCACATCTGGTGATTGTCCCTAAAAGATGAAGGTTACAACTTGGTTAGATGAAATAATTATAGTTTACTTACTTTGTAACTATAAACAAAAATGTGACTGTGACCAGGTTTGGCAGCGTTATCGTTCACATCTCCAATAATAACTTTCATAAAACTAGTTTTAGTTTGAGTTTCAGGTTTACCACTATCCCTCACGGCAATTGGTACCATGTAATACTTTTGCTCTTCTCTATCAAAAACAACTTCAGCACGCAACACATTTCCATGAATTGAAAATTTCTCGCTTATATCCGTCGATGCTTCGTCGGCAATAGAAAAGAAAAATGGAGGTCCGTTATCTGGACCGTCATAATCATCGGCAGTTAGAGTAATTATATCGCCTGGTTCTTCTCGTTCGTACCAAACAACTTCAGTCTGAAACATTTTTCACATTAATTTAAAGTAAAATTTAAAAAAGCTTGAACAATTTACTTACCACATTCAAGAAAGGAGCATTATCGTTGATGTCTTCTAAGTAAATATTAAATTCAGCAGTACTAAGTTGAGAATTTGTGCTGCCTTCGTTATCGTAAGCATAAACATAAGCTTGATATTTAGGAAATCCATAAGGTCTATCTCGATCCAAAGCTTTTATAAGGGAAACGCATCCGTCATTTGTGATACTTAAGAAATTCTTCTGGTTTTCTCCAATTCGATAAACGATATGTTGTGGTGCACTTCGATCTTTGATATCTGGATCGTACGCTTGTAAATTTAATATGCAGCCTTCAATTAATCTTTCCTCGGTTATGTTTATATTTTTTGAATAATAATCAAATACCGGTAATTCATCATTTACGTTTCCAATGTTGATTATAACTTTAGCAGAATCTGAATATATTCCATCACTGGCTTGAACAGTTAAAGTGTATTGTTCATATTTTTCAAAATCCAATTTGTTGTTGACCTTGATTCGACCGGTTGTGTTTTCCATGTAAAAAGCATCACCGATATTACCATCAATAATACTATAAATAATGAGAGATGCAATATCCTTATCTATGGCTTTTACTTCAATAACATCTTTCCCTTTGTCTGTTGTTTCTACTATGTTGTTAGCAACATACGTTGTATTTTTAAATTGAGGTTTGTTATCATTACGATCTTCAATTGTTATTCGAAAAGTTTGACTGGCAGAATTGGGTTCACTTTTGCTTTTTAATATGGCACTAGGAGCGTTATCCTTTGCTTTAACCATCACGTTATAAAAATCTTCAATTTCTCTGTCAAACATCTTAAGTGTTGTAATTTTACCGGATTTTTCATCAATCTTGAAGAGATCCTCATAATTTTGAAGCTCATAACTGACAATATTGAAGGACGAAGTACCATCTTTATCAATTGCTCGAACCTGCATAACTTGTGCTCCAATTTGTTCATTTTCAAGTACACTTCCTGTAACCGATTCAATAAAAGTAGGGATTTCGTCGTTAACATCTTCCACTTTGATGTCAATTGTGACCGTGGTTGCAAGTTCTTTATTAGTTGCACGAACAGTTAGTTGGTATTCTGTTACAGTTTCATAATCCAAAGGTCGCCCCAATGAAATGTATGCTTCCTCTTCACTTTCTTGGGTTAGTTTAAATGTTTGATCTTTATTTGTTTGGGTGGTTTTACCCTTTAGTAACTCGAAGAGCAGACCAGGTTGTTCAATATTTGATCTAATAAAAAAATAATAATGTGATATAAAGAGGTCGATTGAAGTTTTTCTTTCTGCTTTTCACACTGCGAGGGCTTTAAGGGAAAATGAACATTATTAAAGCCTGGGCTTTATTTTTAGTCAAACTACCTTTCATACCTTATAACCCAGTTATAAGTAATCCTCAATTATACAGACAGAGCTTGCAAATAATATAAGTGAGACTCTATTGTACTATTATTTAATTTTTTTTTTATTTTTTTTTATATTTTTTATTGTTTATTATTATAAACATTTGAAAAATTTCATTAAATTAAAGTATAAACAGGATGTTTGTTTATATATTGATATTATAAATATTTATTATAATTTCACTACTTTTTATTATTAAGTAGTAAGTGTATGTCAACATTGAAAAGAAATCTGCAAAAAAATGTCAAACTAGTAGTACATAATATTACAAAAATAATGTTAATCCTTGAAGTAAAGATATCAAGAAAATTTCCTAAAAATCTGTTACTACATGTTTTATAGCCAAACAACTAAAGTTATTAATAATTATAATATCCGTCCTGATTTATACAGTGCAGCAAGACAGAACCAAGGTTAAAGAAAGAATTAGAAATGCATCGACTCAAGACTATTTGAGTATAGTCACAAACTCCCCGAGTGGGGCCGAAGGTCAAATAACTATTGCAATCGCGTTCCGGCTCGTTATTAATGATTAAATAATTAAAAAACTGATCGACTTTAACCAAGATAATCAAGTAAAAAATATTTATAAACTTACATGGCTTTAAAAGTTGCTATTTTGTATTCGTAATCATTAAAATTTTCTTTTAATGTAATCGGACTTTCGGGATACTCTGTAAAAATTGGAGTCTTTTTATGTGAGTCGACTACTTCAATATCCAATTCAGCAGTTGCAGTTTTTGGTTGTTTACCATGATCAGCTACATTAACTTGCATGTGAAAGACGTGGCCTTTCAACTAAATAAATAAAATTAAAAATGATCGCAGTTTACCATAGTTTACCTACCGTATGAAGCGATCTTCTTAAATAAATAACCCCAGTTTTTGTGTCAATATTAAAATAATCGGTAGGATTTTGCGAATGTTCAAGTTTAGGATTTAAAGTATAAGACAATTTTGAATTCTCGCCATCGTCATAATCATAAGCAAAAACTCTCATAACCTCACCACCTTCCTTTAAATCTTCTGAAACCTGTTCTTTATAATTCTAAAAAACAAATATTAGTAAAATTTTCATTAAAATAAAATTAGAAAAGTACAATTTGGTCAAATACTGGATCGTTGTCGTTAACATCATCAATGGTAACTTTAAAAGTACAAACGTCTGCCAAAACAGGCCTGCCGTTATCGGTAGCTGTTACAGTAATATATAATTCTTTCTGTCTATTTGGTTCATCCCGATCAAAGGATATGCTTGTTGATATCATACCCGTTGTCGAGTTAATGTTAAAATAAGTACGATCGCCATCTTTTGTGATAATTTTATAACTTATAGTACCACCCGATTCTTTTGGATCTTTATCAACCGCAGCAACCTACAAAATAACTTATATAGTGAAAAAATATACAACAATTGAGCAAATTTACTTGAATAACAAAAGTTCCTCGCGGTTGTTCTTCTTCTACGTGGGGTTTATAAAGTGCACAATCTTTAAATTCGGGCTTATGGTTATCTTTCATATCAACTTCATTCTCATTTAAATTTCCTAAATGAGCAATTATTGAATTGTTTCTATACCTAAGTGAATCTGTTGTTTCATAAAGTTCTGTAAAAAAATATTATAATATGAAAGTTGCAAACCACAATGAAATGATGATGTATTTTTAAGAAGTTTAATTATAATTATTAACTTGATACTTGGCGATTTTTTGTAATAAAACTATTATTTATAGTTATATTCTAGCACGACATGTTACAACGAAGTTATTAACGTAAGATGTTTTAACCGAGTTATTTAATAATGTATTTTATATTTGAATCCTGAAGATATAAATAATAGTTTGTTTTCTTACAAAAAAGTACAAAGTTAAATTAAATAAAATAATTCAATTTTGTATGTTAAAATTCGAAATCGGGAAATTAGATTGCTTTATTTTCATTTACGAGTAAGTGTAAGTAAGTAAACACATCAATGTAAGTGTTTCAATGTTTCTACTAATTCTTATGCTATAAGATTATGCTCTCCATCAAACATTTTCAGAGTTTTCCTTCACACTATGAACAACCACCGAAAAGATATCTAAATTTTTAAAAACCAATTTCATTTCATTCTTGATTAATCTTATAAATCAACTTTGTATCTTGTATCTTGTAGTTTGGGAAGGTTCGGGGAATAGATGGGAAGGTGGCTGCTATAACAATCGGAGGTAATGAGCCCGTTTTGTAGTCCGAGTGCATGCGAACTTTGGTTTGCCCTCCACATCTAATCCAGAATCTCATGAATGCATTTTGTGATTCCTGATCTAACTATGCAACAAGATAGGATCTCAATTTCGTATTTATAATCCTGATAAAAGTGATAAATCTGATAAAATTCAAATTAATAATAACTTAAATAATTGAAATATTTTTAAGGCAGCTTCGTGAATTTTAGAAAAATTATTAAAAGTAGATAAACAAAGAAAGCTCTCACAATGCCAGTAACCATTAAAGGTCAAGCACTTACAATAGCATTCTTTATTATTCTTATTAATGACTTTACTGAAGTTTCAGACACGTACAAACCAAAATCAGAAAATTTCGAGTTCCAGGTGATAAAATCAGCAAACATTGTCTAGTTACTCAAAATTTCTTTCCGAGAAATTATTAAATTACTTAAAAAAGGATGAGTCACAATAAGATTTATTTTGATTAATCAAAATAATAAAATAAAATAAATTAAATTTTTAATTACCTAATTTAGTTAATTATATCAATTTAGTATTTGGTTTTAAATAATTTGCTTGTACCCTGTTAGTGTTAAAAGGACAATGTGGGTGATCTTAGTTATTCTTATTCCGAAAAATTATGTTAATTGAATAAATTGGCGTTTAAAAAATCTTATTAATTGACTGAATCACTGAAATTACGGTTTCGAAAAAAATAATGATGTTCTTCGTTGCACTTATTCTTTTCCTGTGACAATTATTTACCTATTAAAAGGTAAAAATAGCCAAGTCCTAAAACTATAAGTGTCAAGGACCCCATTAAAGCAGAAACCATTACGTAATATATTTGGATATATAATTTATTACTTGAATGTTTACTTACAACTAGATATAAAATTAATATGGCGCAAATGGAATTCCATAAAAGATAAAATAATTTATTTATAAAAGTGTGTGAATCACTTAAAGCGCGATAATACACTTGGCGCCAGTGATTTAATGGGGAAGAAAACCTACAAAATCTTAAGTTTTAAACAAAAAATATCGAATATTTATTTTCAATTTTATTCCCACTGGAAATCACTTAATAAACTTAATGAGTATCTTACAATTTGTACATTTTTAATTGCAGCTTGTAGTACTTTGTACTGCAATTGAGGAAATAATATCAAAAATTGGGAATCCAGCAATCATCAATTCTATTCAAGTTTTATCTTATGCACTTAATTGTTGTTACGCAAAAATTGACAATATTTCCTATCATAAAAAACGTTTTGTAGTCAAATCGCAGTCTCTTAAAAGTGAGGGACCAATAACAATAACAAACTAAATATCAAAATAAAGGAAAATGGCTTTATTTTGCAATAAGGAAAAAATATATAAATATTACCAATTTTTTCGTTACCCAATGCTATGAATTTTTCATTCTTTAAAATTTCCCTGTTATTGTCCTTTCTTCCTGTAAAATGTTTTTAAAAGATTTTTTTCATTTAGGGTTAAAAAGGCAACCAAAGTAACCAAAATTTGGAAAAAGTAACTTAACCCGGAATTGGTATCGTGGACCCGAGAGACTGCATTTCTCTCCCTTCCTCTCACTATAACTTATTATAATATTTTTGGATTTAAGCAAAGCATTTGAAGCCATAAATCAACAAATTATATGAATTATGGAATAAGGAAAATGGCTCTGGACTTGATTCATTCTTATATGCACAGACGAAAGGAAAGTACCACCACTACTAGGAAGTGAATCCACTATTAAATCACACCTATCGGAGGTGAATGAAGGATCAATTCTGAAACCTTTGCCATTTCTACTGTACATAAATGATATCTCTAAATGGATCGACTACTTTTCTGTTCTTTATGCAGAAGACACCTCAATAACAATAACAAACACAAACTTAAAAGGCAAATTATTTCCGGAACATCATAAAGGAGTTCTTATGGCATCAACTTGATAGTATGGATCTGAACGACATGTGGTTTCAGTAGAACGATGCCACATGGCTCACCGCGCATGAAACAATCAATTCATTGAAACAACGATTTCCAAACCGAGTCATCTCCCAAAATTCTGATGTCAACTGGCCACCAAGATCGTGCGATTTTTTCCTTTGGGATTTTGTGAAATCTCAGGTCTATGTGAATAAACCACAAACAATTCTTGAGCTCAAAACTGAGATCCAACGAGTCATTGATGAGATAGAGCCATATCTTTGCCAAAATGTCATCAAAAATTTCACGAAAAGAGTAAGGGCTGGTGTTCAGAGCTGCGGGGGCCATTTACCAGATATTTTATTTCATGCATAATCGGAACGTGTCTACTTCAGAATGCAATAAAAATGCGTTATTTTCTTAAAATTACATTGTGCACATTTATTGAAACACCCTTTATATAGTAAAAAGTTGAAACTTTTATATTTTTATTGTTCGTCAAAAAAAATCCCAAAGAAAAACTGAATAAACTGGCAATCACACGAGGTGACCCCCTTAACAGATACCCAAGAAGTAACCTGCAAATACTTCACCAATTTCCTTTGAATAGTATGGCCTTTCCTTTGGAAACTAGAGCCTACAGTGTCTACAAGATCAGCACTTGTGGGATACTTTGGTTTTGTTGAATTCAACGTAAGATATGGGATCACTTTCTGGGGCGACTCAGTAAGAGTACTGAGAATTTTTATAGCACAAAAGAGGATCATCCGAGATATGTTTAACAGAACATTAATGGAGACATGTAAACCTGTTTTTAAAGACAACCAAATACTTACAGTCTTTTCTATACAAGTAATCGAAAGCATATTTCTACAAAAACAATATGGATGCTAGTCGAAGCCACATTCATCTTACTAGAAATCATGTTCCACCTAGCATGTATTTGAGCAGAATACAAAGAAACACGGAGGTGAGTATAGTTAAGATCTGCAAAAATTTACCTGTGACGTTACAATTATTTAAAAAAACTGAAAAAGATATTGGTCAACAACCCCCGCTGTACGTGGAAGTACTTTCCAACGTATCAGCATTAGCTGATCTCCATGTATTGCATGTAACTCAGTTTTGTTAAATTGTAAATTTAAAAGTTCAATCAAGATTATTATCATAGAAAGAGATTCTATTAAAAAAACAAAAGAAATAAGAAAAATTACATTTTTTGTTTACATTAATTGTAAGTAATTTTGGCATAATACCTTATTTTTTGCTTTAGAGTAAAAATACTTACCTCGACCCTCCATGCGTAAAATCCTCTGCTGTTGCTGGAGCTTTTCATTCTAGCTGTTTGCCCAGCAACAAGGAATTTTAGACTCTCGGTAACTCATTATTTTTTATTAACTATATTGGTTTTTAAAATGTAAATGTTTCTGGCGGAGGCGGGGGAGGAGGTTACGAAATAGAAGTTGATTATGCATAGCTATGAAAATATTTTATAATGTAGGTCATAAAACCACACTTGCTTATTCTTAATCATCAATGATAATGAATCACTATTAATGAATAATAAAAAAGTGATATTACGTGGGTAAGCCAATTGAAAAATGTGCACCCTTAAATTTGAAATTTAACATTTGCCCTATAACGCCTCGTTATCTTGATTTATTTAAATTAAGAATCCATTTAAAACTGTTGAGTTAATCTTATCGGCGAAATACTCAAAAAAATGTGTTAAATGGGTACTCAGGCTCATCCCTGTAGGGCTGGGGGCACATAAATAATAACGTTGGAGTGGTTGTGATATTTTTTAGTCAACGGATTGTTAAGGTTCTTTGAAGAACTTATTGAGCGAAGATCGTAAATTAATCCAGTTAAAGAGAATGTTTGCAATTTCCGGTTGGTAACTTTTTTTTTTAATAAGGAAACCTACGGAAAATTATCAAGTTTGTGATAGATAAGACGAATAAATAATGCTTGAATGAGGGTATAATTTATATTATAGATAAGTTAACACGTTGCTATAATTTTACATTCAAGTACCCGGAATGTATGACTGGTACACCTATGACACCTATAATAGAATGCGTCACTCGGAACCGCCCAAGATTCGTAGGTATTTTAATAAATTTAAAAAAAATAACTGAACGAAAGGTAATTTAAAAAAACCCAAATAACTGGATTATTTTGTTAGGAAATATTTTCACAAATAAGTTTGTGACTAAATGGCCAAAATTTTTAATAAATAACCTCCATGGCGATAAAACGGCATACGAATAACAAAGCAACAGTTGTCATTAAGAATTTTAACATACAAAATTAAATGAATTTAATTGGGATAGGTTTGGATTTTTATCGACCTACCTCCGAAATCATCGTAATCTTGGGGTATACTATAGGTAGAGGTGATTATCCTGAAGAATAATATGCAACATAGGTAAACGATATCCGTCCTCTTTCTCTCCATATTCGACGTTAAAACAAGGCACAAAGCTGGACACTTTTATATTAGTTTTGTATAAAAAATAATAAATTAACACACCATAGAATATTAAATATTATAAGGCAATAATGTATCACACTTTCGTTTAAATCACGGTTTAAGTTAACATTACACAAAAAACAGCAAAACTTTACGAACACCCGCATTCATCTTGGTTTTCTTCAGCAAGCTTCGATTTAACAACATTATAACAAAACACTACCATTGCAAAATTATAAAATAAACTTTTAAGCGACAAGTTCAATGTTCTTTAAATAAATTACCAAAAGAATATCACAACACCCGTAATGATGATAATAACGCGAACAAAAACGACAAACAACAAATCGTGCTTTTGGTATTTTAATGAAATATGAATATAACTGACATGTCCCTATCTAGCGCCACCATTTACCCATCCTCCAAACTAAAACATTACGCGCCTGTCGTTTACGTTCAAATTACCTAAACAACCGTAAATAGATAACAACAAATTTACTTTTTATTTACATAATATTTAATCTTTTTTCATGATAAATATATTTATTTTTAAATAATTTTAGATTTAAAAATATAAACTAATAAATTTTACTATAAACAAAAACATTTCAAAAATAACAATACTAATAGTGTACGATTATTCACTATCGGGAACTAATATTAGTCATACT
Source organism: Cantharis flavilabris (assembly GCA_949152465.1). Classification (NCBI taxonomy): domain Eukaryota; kingdom Metazoa; phylum Arthropoda; class Insecta; order Coleoptera; family Cantharidae; genus Cantharis; species Cantharis flavilabris. The sequence continues at coordinate 892,550 of OX424441.1, read as the reverse complement.
TTTCCAATTCATTAAATAAAATTCGATAACACAATCAATTACGTATATTTTGAACATACGTAATTTATTGTCTGATTCAACTGTTTATTTTACATTTCACTCATTTTCCAAATAAATTTTTTTCTTCGGGTTTTCTCCAACTAAAATTGAAGATTTTCTCCGAGTTTTCCAACCCCGATGAATTATTGTAAATTTTACTTCCGATTCAAAATATTTTCCTCCATCGAAAGTTTTAGTTTTAGTGAAAACCTTGCAATATAAATTACGACCAGGGGTGGACAAGCTCAAAAAAATTCAGACTTTGGCTCTGTGGGTCGGATAAGACCCCTCGCAGACTTTCTATTGGCCGATAGTTTGGTCGGTTTCTTAATCAGTATGAAGATAATTGTGTCCAAGTGCGCAAATTATAACGATTCGATATTGACCGATAAAAAGTTTTATGGGCTATATAATTGGTCGAGAAGAAACCGACCGATAGAAAGTCTGCAGTCTGCGAGGGTTCTAATATTGATTATTTTATGTTTGAATTTATTAAAAATTTTAATCTTTCTTCCTCCGCCATGGATTTTGGCTGGATCAACCGTTAAGGTCTGCTCCACTTTATTTTTTTTATGAAATCGGATTTAAGAAACAAGAAAAAATAAAATTAAATGTTTTTATTGGTTTGTTAATTAATGAATAAATATATATAACGAGCAGATTAAAGCTTGTTAAATTTCGATTAATAGACTAGTGGTACAGTTAATTCGGATGTTCATAAATAGCAATAAATTATCAGCTTTAAATTTTATACATAGAATTAATCATATACATTATTATAGCCATATTACACGTACAAGAATTACTCCGTAAATTTTTCTCAATAATTCTGTGATGTATTTTACCTTGAAAATCAGTAGCATGTTCTTTTCGGTGTCAAACTGCACTACCTATAATAATCGATTTACACTGAATGATTCAACGATGGACATGATTTGATAATAAAATATTAATTCCGGAACTCTGTCCCACAAGCTGCCACTGCTAAAAATGATTTCAGGGTTGTTCTTTAATCATGTGAGATCCTAACAGGGGGGAGGAGTTAAAATAACATCACGATTGATCAAGTGTATATTTTCATGCGACCACGAAACCTCACGACGTATCACCAAAGGGGAAGGGGGATAAAAAAATGGCCTAAAAACCTCACGTAATTAAAGGAAGACCCCTTAACAAGTAGCAAGTGCAGTATAATTATGAGAGTAATTCTTCTATATTATATAATATGGCTTTCACATATCTGCACTATTATTTATAATTAAAAAAGTTCAGCCACTTGCCGCTATATATACAATTACTTCATGGGCAAATTAGGTGCTTATTGTAAAATTTTACCACCATTCTCCTAACTTAAATTAAATAATGAGTAAATTTTGCTAGGTGAAATTAATACTTTTGCAAGTGGAAATACTTAAATTATTGGAATAATCAAGGTATTTACAAATTTGCCTCAATGTAACATGATTCACTTGATACATTAAATAATAACTATACAATTAAATTCAGCATCAAACACAACAAAAAAATACATGCAACAGTAATCCGACTCATTCCACTTTTCCAGTACCTTCATCACAGAGCAACGAGAAATCAATATTTTTGAAGTGAAAATTCTTAAATAATTGGAATAATCAAGATATTTACAAATTTGCGTCAAGGTAACATGATACGATAAATAATAAATTATAACCAAAAGTATACATCTAAATTCAGCATCAAACGCAACAAAAAATACATGCAAATTTAACAAAATTCATTCCACTCTTCCAGTAACTTCATCACAGAGCAAAGACAGAGCTCGACATTCTTTAGTTTTTTGATCCAATAAATCTTCCAAAGACACGATTTTAATTTCTAATCGCTTAATAAAAGCATTTAACTTGTGTACTTCTGATTCCTGCTGATCACGAACCAATTGAATTTCTTGATTAGACCTAAAAACTACTATAAATTAACCAGAACTAAGCAATTCTTAATAAATATACTTTTCGATTTGCGCTTTAGCATGAGCTTTTAAGGATTCATATTTTTCTTCATACTTTTGGAGGTTATTTTCTGCAGCCGTTAGGTTTTCTCGTAGAGTATTTTCATTAGTGCGATAACCGTTTATTATCATCTTTGAACGTTCATACTTCCTACAAAAAAATTCAAATAACAATTAAATTTTAATCAAGTGGGTTACTTACGCATGGACATCTGAAAACGCCAATTCAAGATTAGCTAAATGTTTTTTAACAGTTTCATGTTCTTCTTCGAGCTTAGTATATGTTGAAAATTGTTCTGCGACGGTTTTTTCATATTCTTCCATAATTTTCCTATAATTTCTTTCTTCATTTTTGCTCGAATTAAGATCGTTTATCAATTTAGCTTCTTTAGCTTCCGCTTGTGTAACCAAATTCTGGAGTTTCTGCAATTCGCTATCTGAATTTATGTTTCCCAATTGTTCTTTAAGTGTTTCGATTTCTTGCCTATGTAACTGGTCTGTTCTTAATAATTCCGATTGGAATTTCAATATGTACTCTTCTTTTCGTCTCAATTCTAATTCCAAACTTGCGGTAACTTGTTGAGATGCATTAATTTTTAATTTCAAATTTGAATTTTCTGTTTGAAGCGTTAATAGATCTGTCGTATTTTCAGCCATATCCTTAAAAAAAATTTGTTTTTTATAGTTTCAAACTGATTTAAACTTACTTCATACTTCGGTTGTATTATCTAGTTCTTGTTTACTAATGACATGCAATGCGTCATCTATTATTTTATTTACAACTATTGTACAAAGGCTCGTAACATCTTCGTTTAAATTATCAAGCTGAAACTCCGAAAGTAATTCTTGAAATTCTTCCTCCTTTGGAGAATACTCCGAGGGAGATCTAAAACAAGGTGAAATTAGCATAAAACCATATACATTTTCATCGACAGTCACTTAACCTCAAAATTCGTATTCATATTAGTTAATAATAAACAATTATTTTCGACTAAATAACATTTGTCACAGCAATTTAAAAACTGTTTAAATTATAATAACAATTTTTGACTACTTACGATTCAAAATATGGATCAAACCGTTCTAGGATTGAACGTCTCGTTACGGATTTGATACCTAGCAAATGAGAAAATATTATCCATTATTTGGTGGATTCAAATTGAAAAACGTTGTTATTTGTGCTAACAATACAAAATAATAGAAATAATAAAACCATATGATCTACTTAGGCAATGTGACAGCCATTGCACTTCAAATTTCTACTATTGCTTACTAAACCTGACAATGACCTCACTTTTATTGCCACAAGACACAAAATAGTTTGAATTCAAATTAAACAAGATTTATGTAGCACAAATTTGCATAAAAATTGTTACTATGTTCAATGGTTCGTGCTTAATGACCCAAAATTAAAACTTACCATCACCATTACCAAATGTTTTTTAATTCCCAGTGTCTCTTCTTAAAATTTATCTAAATAATAATGCAAAAACCTTATTTGAAATGTTGATTTTTTTGTAAATATAGTCAGGTACGTACTCGAAATTTTAAGAAATCAACTTTTAACTAATATGCTTTATATATTTGTGACTTATACGGGGTGTTTGAAAATTCTTGTCCAGAAGGGGAGGATCACACATACTAAATGTTCAAAAATAGAGCGAAAACATGTCTGAATGAACAAAGTACAAAAAAAGTAATTGTCATGTTTGATCTATTTTTGAAAGTAAAACATGTTCCTATTCTGGCGTACAGGAATTCTCAGAAACCACCCTGTATAAGTATAAATTAATTTATTGTATTAGCTTGCATTGCTGTAGTAACAATTTTTGCATTTATTCGTATGATAAACAAACACAATAAGTCTAATATATAAATAGAAGGTAAATAAAACATTACCTGGATTACATTCTTGAAACTCTTCGTGACTTTCCTGTGCGTTTCCCATTGTGATATCTAGACTCTAAAATAAAAAAATACACGAACTTTATAACTTAATAACAAATAATTTGAATTTGTTCGATGAATAAATTTTACAAAAATTACTGTATCTAATGAATAGAAAGGAAGCTTTAATACAATGAAATTAATTTCTGGCAACAAGAGGAAAAACAATTTCTAAATATAACTTTAAAATTCCCTCCCACAATAGTGCACTATTCCAATAGAATTTTTAATCTAAGCACGGCAAACGCTCAAAGAGCAAAAAATGCGCGCTAAGTTGAAAATATAAACGTCACAAAATTATTTATGGAAAATATGGAAAAGTTCCTAGATCTTTAAGATGACGAAAGGTCCAATAATAATTAATAATCGGAGAGACTAGAAAAATCTGGGTGAGGCTTATATCCTACGATGGATGTTATAGCTGGATGATCATGATAATGAATAATGAATAATTCTAATATAAGCTCATCGCTATTAACATTCAAATCAATCAAGATTAAAACTGTTCGTCATTTTATTCAGCAAATACAGAAAAATGAATTGAATTTTCTTTGTGCTGCAATTTGAAAAACTTTATTAGTAAAGTTTCCAACTTAACAGATTTTGAACTTACGTGATCGTCTTAAAATGATGGTTTTATAATAATATCATCGTACATTTCCAACAGGTTTACACCGAATAACAGGAAAAATACTCTCGAGTGAGACTCGAACTCAAGTTGGTCGCTCAGCAAGTCTATGCTCTCTCTCATAGTATAAGCAAGGTGTAGTCACTTGACTACCACTTGATAAAAGATGATAAAACCAGCCCTGTGGGAAGAAAAAATGATGTTACCACGACTAATAGCGAAATCGACTAGACGATTATCTGATAATCAAGGCCTTAAGCTACTAGTCAGAAGAAACATAAGAAGCGGTTCCTCGACTATAATTTGATTAGAAATAATAAAACTGACACTTAATTTAGTACCTACACCTTCTTTTCTTCCACATCGCACCCTAAGAATTGCACCGTCATCAGTATCAAACACCACAATCTAAATATTGGTTATAATATAGAAGAAATGAAAACCAATAGTATTAATCTCAGAGTCATAACTTAATCTATCAGATTTTTTTCGATGTCGATAATAACAAAAACTTGGAAGATAATTTGTAAATGTGAAATATTTTTGAGAAAAACTAAAAAATATGTAGTGTAGACAGAAGTGTACGTTGTTGAAAATGTATTTCTAATAAATTATGAAACTCGCGAGAAGAAAACTACAAGCTTAAAACTAAAAAATAATAATATCAACAAATCACTTTTAAAAATTTGAAAACCAACCACATGTTGATTCCAGATTCTTTGTTGATTTTATCGGCACAATAAGCAATGTAAGAGTAATTAAATACATAAATAAACTAACCATTTCCAACGACATTTTTTCTTTAAATTTATCCAATCACAGGCAAAAAGATTACTAGAAAAATAAACAATGTCCACCACAAACATGCAAAACAAAATACGTTATTTGAAAATTATCGGTAAAGTAGAAACCATTACTTTAAAATAAGATAAAATCAGAGATGTTCAAAATGTTCACTTAGTTATTCTTATATGAATACACATATTTTTATTACTCAAGACCGGGCAATTACATTTTAGAGCTGTTTGATCAAAAACGGCCACCTTTGGAATATTATTTACCCGCCTAGTTCTGATTTCAACCTTTGAAATGTGTTTTCGATTAGCTTCGTGGTGTTTCAAGAATCCAAAAGAAAACTTTGATAATTAAATTTCATGTAAGTATGCAGAGTAGTATTGGTAAATTCAAATTTTTCCTTAATTTTGTATTTATCGTGAACATTGACGATGGCAAGGAAGGATAATTCAAGGACACTTGAATTTAGAATTTCATACCGAAGCAACAACAGAAATGCAAAAATGTTCTGGTTATGAGTTTAAAACAATTTCATATCAAACTATCGGTGTCATTAATTTAAAGCAGTTGATCATCGAGAAGTTACAAATTTAAGAAAAACTGTTAAAGCTACGGTATCAGCATACGGTTTTGCCCCATTTACACCATCCATGAGCTTTACCTGGATTCACTCTTAACCGATAGTTAGGCCTTATTCTACGACTCCAACTCTTACAGCTGTCCTCGTCTTCGTAAAATAACACAGTTAATTTAATTTCTCGCACAAAACATTTTTGCTTGGATATTAAATTATTTATAATTTATTTACAACCAACAACAATTTTTATAAGAATCTTGTTTTTGCTATTGCAAGCAAAAAATTGAATTAACAAAAACTATGTACATACAAATTACAACATTAATATATCTTACACTTAGTAATAGTAGTTTAGACACTCACAGATAATCTATTCTAATCTGATATAGTTTAATAAATTAAATTATTATAATATTATTTAACGATGGTCACTTTTCTTTCATTACTTGTTGCCCATGCTAACTTTGGAAACCTGTTAAATTAAAAAGAAAATTAACAGTGAGCACTTTTTAATTAACCAAGAGTTTACCATATATATGCCAACAATTAAACCAAAAAGACCAATTGCACTGCCAAAGATCTCGATGATAAGAACTTTAACAAAAAGCGCAGGATTTGCAGCATCAGCTAAAGCAGCACCCGAACCAACAATTCCAACTGCCATTCCACAGAATAAATTAACAAAACCAACTGCTATTCCGGCACCAAACATTAAGTAGCCTGCCATCCAATTTCTATTTCGAATATCCTCATGAGCCGCAGTTATTTTCATAGAAAAATCCTGTAACAAATTTAAAAAGCATCTGTTGAGTGATGTGGCTGCTATCTGAACATGCAATATGATAAAATCCACGTTTTCTTGTAGATTCCACTGTGGAACAACTTCTCCTTCCGAAGAAAATATTTGTTTGCTCTATGAATTTTGCATCTAGGAAAAAGTTAATAGATTGAATTTAGAAATAATATCTATTATAGTTTTACATTTATTCAGTATATTTCGAACTTCGGAGCTTACTACATACAAATAAAATCGATTGATACGAATGCACTAATCACTAGTTAGTAAACGTTTTCGTCATACTATGACATCATCAGGTGATATATTGATTTGCACTGTACTTACATCTAAATATCCTGACAATACGATAGCAGTTATGAGTCCATAAATGGCAACGGCTTCACAAAATATAACGGAAATTAAATTTTTAGTTTTGATCCTCGGTGCTTTTACACCACCGCCAATAATACTGACCCCTGTGGTATGAATACCACTGAAACAGTAATAATTTAAAATTTTTGTTACCAAATTCAATTTACTTACGCCGCAGCTCCTACAATTGAAAGAGCAACAGATAAACCTATCCCGATAGTAGCCCACATATGTGGAGACGTTTCTTCCAAAAACCTAACAATCAAACAAAATTTAAAACTTGCATAAAAAACATTATTTAACTTAACCAACCATCCAACACTCACTCGTTCACCCTTACCAGTTAGAACATGGTAAAGAACTAAAATTTTAATGATCAACCGCAATTGGAATTTAAAATAAATCAATCAACTCACTTAAACCTGTGGTGATCATCGCCGCACTGCTAACAAAAATCTTCCCCAATAATACCTGCATTTTTGTTAATTTACAAAATCTCAGATAATTAATTTATTTTTAAATCAACTGAAATCGCGTCAAATACCTATCGACTTTCCGTCATTTGTTTACAATGTTTCTCTTCTTTGACAGATCGATTGTATAGCTGGTATAGCTTGCCGACATTTACCCCATCTATTATGCAATAGGTGGCTATATATTCCGCCCCCAAATAAGCAGTGACGTACGGAAACATTTTTATAAATTATTATAAGGGTTGTTATCGACTGTGACAACCCTGAAAAAATAATGCTTCATGGTCATAATGCTGATGGTTCACCATCATTCTCTCAGGGCTGTTTCGACATCTAAGAGTAAAAGTCGATGTGTTCACATGGGAACGCTCGTTACAGCCACACGGTAAACGACATTTGCGAAATCAGGGATCGTATGGATCTAGCATAAGAGATCAACAATCAACGAAGATCGAACGAATAGAAATCGGATAAAAAAAATTCATTTGTAACTAAATATGTATTTGTTTTAATTTATACACTATACACATTGTGCTTCACACATTCGGTTGTGTGACAATCCTGAATAATAAGAACATATTTTAAACCAACAAATTAAGTTTATTAAAATATAATAAGGTAATAATGTATTTTACATACAGGATTCTAGAGACAGGATCAGCTAATAAACTATTTATCTGCATATTTCCAAATACTTTCTATATACAAGATTTTCAAATTAATACCAGTAAAACTGATACAAATTCTATAATAAATAACAAAATATGTTATAAGTAATGAACATAAAAAATACAGGACCACAACAAATTATGCTATAATGCGCAAAAATATTTTACTAAAAATTCTTATGTAGCTATATTTTACAGTGGTTAAGTTATTAACTTTGTTATTAAGCATTTCCCATCGTCGTAGCTTTTGAAGCCTGAAAAGAAAGTATAAGATAAAAAATAAAAACAAAATACTATATTACCATATAAATCGCAACAATTAATCCAAAAAGTCCGATAGCACTTCCAAAAATTTCTATGATGAGAACTTTTACAAATAAAGATGCATTCGCAGCGTCGGCTATAGCTGCACCGGAACCTACGATTCCTACAGCCATACCACAGAATAAATTTACAAATCCCACAGTTATTCCTGCACCAAATATTATGTAACCACACATCCAATTTCTTAGAAAGAGTTGTTCATCTAGCAAAGATTTCTCCAACGAAAAGTTCTGGAAAGTTAGCGGTAAGGTAAATCGTCAAACTAACAAGAAAACAAACTTACATTTAAACTTCCCGATAACACAATTGCAGTGATCAATCCATAAATAGCAACAGCTTCGCAAAATATAATTGAAATTAAGTTTTTGGTTTTAATTCTAGGTGCTTTAACACCAGCACCTACGATACTAACTCCGGTCGTGTGGATACCACTAAAGAAAACAAAATTTCAAAACTGAATAAAATATAATTTTTAACTTACGCTGCTGCACCAACCACCGATAAAGAAACGGCTAATCCTACCCCGGTGGAAGCCCACATATAAGGCGATGAGTTTTCCAAAAACCTAAGGAAAAGATAATCGTTAATTATTTTCTTGTTTCATTTGTTTTTAATTTTCGAGATAGCAAAATATAGATAAATTTATCAGAATTCTAAGATTCACTTTTTGACAAATTGATGCCACAAATAGAAACTAAGTGTTTGTGCTCCACGATACATATGAAAAAAAGTAACGTGAGGCTACCGTAGAAGGAGCACCGTCAGCCTTGAACATACATCACTTCAAAGAGATTTTTCATCGTATACTCAACTATCGATGCAATGACTAAAACGTCCGCATAAATTTATGCAATTCCGATAGCAATTTATAAGTGTATAACGAGAATGTCAGGCTCTTTTGCCTCGAAAAGTTGAGGTGGAGTTACGCTCTTACACTATACTTTATGATTAGCCTCTTTGAATGAAATCTCTGCATCGAAGTTAATAAAAATATATAGAAAAGTATCGCAATGAAAAGTATTTCGATCCAATTTTCTCCGCAATTGTAAAAAGTCCTTATTTGTGATAATTTAAATAGAATTTAGTTGCAACAAAGAATGTTACTCTTAAAATCAAACTCTGTGGTAAAAGATGTCATCCCAACTTTGGAAACACCCTGTAAATCACGTGATTGTAATAATGAACAAAATAAAATTAAACTTATTAGGCAGATAAGTGTGTGATCAAATTGTTATCAAGGTATTTACATATTAAATATGTAATTGAAAAAGAACAACTTTTACACTTTTATTAAAAATTTTGATTTGTTTTGGTGATATTACATAGCCTAATTTTGAGTTTTATGTTTTGCCAAGTAAGTTACAAAAAAACTGTTTTATATGGTAAAAATAAGAAAACTTACCATCCAATGCTTAATCTTTCGCCATTTCCAGTTAAAACATAATATAAAACTGCCAAAAACACAAAGTAAATAATTTTAGTCAATTGGGTCACATGCTTTAAAATCACAATTTGATTATTTCAACTTACCTATATAAACCATTACCAAAACTAACGACGTTATAAACGTATACGCTAATGTATATCGCATCGATAACATTTTGACTAAATTTGAGTTAGAAGTAGCAAAATTTTAAGAAAATGTTGTACCGCCCGCTTATCTAATGCAACTGTCAGTCACGAGATCACGATTAAAATTATCGCTCCTTACCTACGAGAATGGGGGAAAAGCAAACAAATCTGAATTTTAACCAAATTCAACAAACAAAAAAGTAAACGTCAAATTGTTGTTTTAGAAGAGCAGATACAATAACCAAACCCGTTAAATTGACTTACAAACCAAATTTCAACGATCACAGGTATGGGGTGTCAAAACCTTTTTTTCCAAAAAATTCTATTAATTTCTTAGATTGTAGTTTTGATAACAATAAACTTTTATATTGAACAGGAATTATATTTTCTAGCGTTTAATAACTTGCAGGTGAAAATTTGTTTTAAAATTGCGCGCCAAAAATTAAAACGAAAAAATGTCAAATTCAAAACTCATTTATGACCAAATGTCTTTATAAATGCTCTTTTTACATTATTTTTAAGGATTATATCTTAAAATAACCCACACTTCGTATTACGACGAGAAAACTGGATCATATTTCTTTTTATTTTTTCAAATTAAAAAACTAAAAACCCTAAATTTATCATTTACAGGGGCGCACCCAGAATTTTTTTCTGGGAGTGGCACAAGGACCGAGACGGGCAAAGTGTTCTTAAATTTCGGATTGTCTTCTTGTCATATGACTAGGGATATGCAATTTTTGGCAATAAATACAAACATTTTAATTAAAAATAATTATTGTAATTACACTATTATTGCTTTTCAGGGCCGGCATCTTTTAGATTTGCCATGTGGTGCTCACAAATATTATGTGACGTGAATACAATTTTTTTCAAGTGTTTAGTGTTTTATTTTCCAAATTATTCACTGTTTTGTATTTTCTTGTGTGGTGCTCGAGCACTCAACTGTTGCCGGCCCTGTTGCTTTTATTTCCACAAATTTATCTATACACATTTCCAGGGTCTAATCAAATAAACAAATATTTTGTTAATAAATAATTGCTAAATTAAAAGACAAAGGGATTTTTTTGTGATAATTTCAAAGCTAGAAACGCAAATTTGCTAATATCCTTTTACATATGCCCGCAAAGAACCACTACCGTCATTGAAACAGTCATCCAAGAGCGAATAGTTTTATCATGTAAAAGTAAATCAATTACGAAAGAAATATTTAAAACTTGGTTATCAAATACAGTAGAACCCCTCTATAACGATAACTCAAGGGATCAGCCTACTTACTCGTTATAACAGATTTTCGCTATAAACAGTGCTCGACAGTAGTATACAAAAGGCAAGGGACCAAACGTTTACTCGTTATGGCCGGGTTCTACTGTATTCTCTATTTCAAAATTCAGTCGTGCTTCAATTCCTGGTCTAGGTGGCTACACTGTTGTAATTTAAAACCCAAATTTGATCTATAGGCTATATGTATCTAGCAAGGTTAGCACCGTACCAAAATGTATTAAATGCTTACTGAACTAATAGTGCTGACGATAGTACTGATAAGCTCAGGACAAATTAAGAGAAAGAAATTAAATTTATTTTGTTTATTATTAGACGGAGATTACACGTTCAATCAGACGTCAATCTTACCAAGGTCTCGGACTGAACCGATGCTGATTGACGGGAGAATAACAGATTGATGGAATATTTTAATGTTAATTTTATGCCATTAGTTTGGCATCAATCTAAAATTGATGTAAGTTGTAACCTCCGTCTTATAAACAGAGTTGCCAGTAGCTAGCACTGAATGGGCAACCGATTTAAAAACACTGCATGTCGTTGCTCCCCTGCAACCTTGTTTTATAGACGGAAGGTAACAAAAACTTACAACTGCAGAAAAGGATTAAAAAAATTAGATTATAATTCTTTGGATTTTATGAACTTTTTCTTAAAATTAGAAGAGTTAAAGGAGTTAGACGTTAATAAAACCACTGAGAAGTAGAACTGTTTATTCTCACATGTTAACCCGAGAATAATTTCTTTTAAATAATTAATGTATTTAATATTTGCGATAAAATAAATTTTTTAACATTTTTGTATAAGTTTTAATGGAGCGTCAATGTTGAAAGAAAATTGTTGTTTTCAAAAATAAAAGTGGCTTAAGTACAAAAATATCATAGTTATTGAAAATTTAAACAGCGGACTCAGAAATTATTGCGGATATTTTCAAAAAGTAACCGCTCTATGGGATAGTTTTTGAAAATTCTCCGAGTCCCCTACTGTTTAAATTTAAAATTATTTCTTCAAACACTGACGCACTTAACTATTCCAAGTTATTTCATAGGCTTCAATCTGGTTACTGTCCATATTTTATTTAAATACTGTTAAAACCTAAAAAAATTTAATAAGACATAAATTAAATCGAAACTGGAACAAACCTCTACATTTACATTAATTTTATTAAAGTAATTATAATTGAAAGCAAGAAAACTATTTTCGTATGGTAAAACTGAAACCAAAGTACAAAATAATTTTCTTGCTAAAATAATTGATTTTGGTGCTTACTTAATAAAAGTGCAAATAATTAATCGTGTATATTTTTGCGAATTGTTTTCAAGAACCTAAACCAATAAGTTTTCAAAATTCTGCATATACAATTAGCTACATTAGCGATGGAAATAATTGATTGAAAAAATAAACAAAAATTGTTAGTTCCATTATATTACGTGCATTCATATTTGATTGATAGGTTCTACGTATTTCCATCAAATAATTTCAAATTTGTCAGAAAAGAAAGAAATGAATGAATAAAAAAAAACAAAAAATTAATGATTTTTACAATCGCAATTGGCCACACACTCCGTGTGAACACACTTCACACTCGTAAATGGGCATACACACGATCGGACATGCCTTCGCGCCTACCTGAAAGCATGGGAGCTTGCGAGTATGTGCGAACGTGTGTATTTTGAACTGATGGCGCGTTCAGGCCAGTGTGTATGCAAAAGTCATCATCGTATTTACTCGCAGACTTGCCTCTTCAGGTAGGCGCCAAGGCATGTCCGATCGTGTGTATGCCCATTAAGTGCAATCAGTATTATCAAGTTTTAAGAAAATATAGGTACCTCATTTGCAAATAATACCCCACTGCAAGTTTTTTAAGGAGAATAGGTCTTATTAAAAATAATATAATTGCTTATATTATATCGACTTTTTAAATTGTTAATCATTGAAACCTACTGTGAATTATCAAAATTGTGATTTAAAACTACCTCATCCAAGTTAATAATTCAAACGTAATAATTATTTCCATCCCTATCGACATAAATTTGTATTCTAACTTAATCGAGAATAAATTTATAAATAATTACAACTTATTTTCTTAAATAACAGTATTAAATAAAACCGTTAGAATTGGTACATGAATTTGTGAAGACTTACAAATAAATATATTGTTAAATTTATTAAGGGTTATTACAGGTTTAACTTTATCGTATTAAAATACTTCAATTAGGTGGTCAAGCAATCAAGACAGACAGCACAATACATGTAATTTATAAAATACGTACATAATACCTTTCTTTAATTGCACTTATAAATAAAATTCATCTAAAATTGTCGCAGTTTATCACGAAATCTTTCCATAACTGGATACAAAAACGGCTACTTACATATAAATTCATCCATGTGTTCAGTTTTAAGTTGTCGACTACAGTTACCTATAACATTAAAAAAAATACATTGGTCCAATTTTAAGCATCAAGTATTTACCTGCAACACCGTTTCCCATTCTAAGAATATAAGGAATAACGCTATCAATTTGTACTTGACCAATTAAACCCGAAAAAAATAATTCCTCCAAAATTTGGGGATCTAAGGCACGTAGAGGTGGAAGACGTAAAAGTAATCTTGGAAATCTATCGGTATCGTCAGGAAAACTGTTAATTATGTAATTTCTTAAAGCTTGAAACGATTTTTCTTGTAATTTTTCCACTTGTTTTTTGTACATTAAATTAGACTGATCTGGAGAAAATAAAATTATCGCCTTTAAGTAAGCATATTCGTGTTCATCTATATGCATTCGATTAAGGGTAGTAACATAATCTTGCAATTTCACAATGTGATCTGTCACTTGTTTTACTTTAGACGCAGACATTTTATCTTGAGCAATCGACGTATGAAGATGACTTATTAAAGATGGAAGAATTGCAGAAAGCGAGAGAGATTGTGAACATTGAGCTAATCCCAACACAAACAATTCTGCCCAACAACTTCGAAGTAAACCGATTTGTGCATCAGAACTGTAAAACAATTTACGGTTAAGTTAAGAATGATTACAAATTTTAATTACCTACCTGAGAAGTTGAAATGCTGGTATGCTGCGTGCCCAATGGATTGACAAGAACAACAACCTTGAACCACTTTCACAAATGTAATGCACGTTTAAATAGGGAGGAACAGGTCCGGGAGGAGTTTGTAAATTAAAAGTGATGTGCTGGTCTTGTAAAACTGGTCCGTCAAGTTCTAATAATTGTTCTTCGGCCGTTAGAGGCGAATAATCGCCACCATTAAGGCACTGTATTCTAGCCATTGTATCTAGTGCTTTCGAGATCATTTGTTTATCTCGTGCACTAGAAATCACCTCAGAAAAATCACCAATACCTGCATTGGTGCTATCCATGGAAACATCATCTTCTACGCTGACTTGACTTGGAGACATGTGATAGGACAAATCGGATACACCGTTTCCTAACCGTTTATTAAGAAAAGGAAGTGTTAATTCGCAAGTGTTAAAAGTGCTAGGCATCATTGCAGATGCTTCGGTTGCTAAATCTTTTCTTATAAAAATTTTATTTACACTAGCAGAACTGTAAGAAGGAGAAGCAGTATTGTTGCTGTATTCCTTTTTGTCAACAATTGGTTTCCGTTCGTGTTGTACGGCTACAATAAATTAGTAAAATTAAAAACCGAAATAATCATTATTTGATCTTTCATTACTTACAATCGCTACGCATTCCACAAGCCAAGCACTTCTGTAATCTACAATACTGACAGCGATTTCTGTGGTGCTTAGTGACTTCACAATTTTTTGTCCCTCGGCACTGATAACCTAACTGTTTACGTATGGATCGTTTAAAAAATCCTTTACAACCTTCGCAACTGATAGCTCCATAATGTCTACCAGAAGCACGGTCACCACAAACAACACACAACTCAACAGTTAGGCACATGCTATTTGCATTATTTCTGTTTTTATCGTGAAGTATCTCAGCTTTAATATGCTGCTCCATTTCCATATCAAATTGTTATTTCAAAATAATTAAATCCATATTAAAAATAATTTCTTGAGTAGGATAACTTCAACCCATAACAAACTGACCCAAAACTAATAAAATCATTTAGCAGGCTGGATCTAAAAAAAACTCAATTGAACAAGGTTCACGACCTTACACTTTTCCGAGTACGTTAACATACATTTTGATTACACCTACACCATTCTCACCTGTTGTAAATAAACGCTACTATTTACGCAAGTTGGGTGAGTAACTTGGGAAACTAGATGTGGTTCACTTCCTTGCTAAATTACCTTTAGCAGTGGTGTATTGGTGTACTCTGGAGAGAGATTTTGATGAATTTAGACGTTTTGGGGTCCCAGAACCCAACAATTAAATAAAGTTAAATCCGTTACTGTTTGAAGTAAACTTATTTTAACGCTACTACCATCTAGCGTCGAGAATTCAGACGAATATGGGCTTTTTGATCTGCTGATGTTGGTATCTTAAGCATATATTAACAATTTTTGAGGTTGTGTAAATTGCAATTTGGATTGTGTGAAGAATTAGTATAATTTTATCGGAATGTTACCAATTTGCAATAAATTGAAGTTGTAAATATGACGGATAAAGCAAAGGTGAACATTTTTCCTAGCTCTTTTGGCACAAACGCGATAACACCATAATTATTACGTTGTGAATATAATGAAATAACTTTTACGAAAATTCCACTTTTATTTCAGAATATACCTGAACAGAAGTTGAAAGCTTTTTCTATTGGTGCAATGGGAAAACGTACGCTTTCAAAAAAGGAATTGGAGGATCAAAGGAAAAAAGAGGAAGAACGAGCTGCTGCTCACGTAAGTATCCCAGGACTTTTACAAAAGCCGATTTCCAATTTTCAATGTAATTGCAGGTTTTTCAAGAGTTTGTTGAAATATTTCAAGAAGCTCCTGTTAATGGGTCGAAAGTTTGGGTTAAAGCTGGAACGTACGATGCAGGAGCTAGAAGTAAGTTGCATAAAGGTGTTTTATTAAATAATTATTTTTTTGTCTATTGTAGAGGAAGATACAAAGGATAAAGGAAAGTTATACAAACCACAATCGAGATTTTCTCAATCGCAAGAGCTACTAACTTCTGCCGAAAGAGCTCAAGCATATGCAAGAATATTGGCAGTTGATAAAAAACCAGAAAGGCTGGGAAAAAAGAAGCCATCGGGAAAGAGCAATCTCGAGTCTTTTAAAGAAGAATTACGACAGTGAGTACAATGTAAATATGATATCTTTATAGAAGTTTTAACCTTTGTATTTCAGAATACAAGAGGAACGAGAAGAACGACACAAATATAAAGGAGTTGTTAAATCTCCAATTGAATCAGAATTGGACTTATTTATGAAAAGTGGCGATATTGGATCATTCGATAATGGCGATCCAACTACCACCAACTTATATTTAGGAAATTTGAACCCAAAAGTATGCTTCCCAATTGTTTTTTGAAACTTAATAATGAAAATATCTATTTCAAGATCACCGAACAACAACTATTAGAAGTGTTTGGTAGGTTCGGGCCACTAGCAAGTGTTAAAATTATGTGGCCCAGATCTGATGAGGAAAAGGCACGAGGGAGGAATTGTGGATTTGTTGCCTATATGAGTCGAAAAGATGGAGAAAGAGCACTTCGTAATCTTAATGGTAAAGTTGTTGAATCAGTTTCAACCAGACAACTTTTAATAACGTTAATTTACAGGTAAAGATGTAATTGGATACAAAATGAAATTAGGTTGGGGAAAGTCTGTCCTTATTCCGCCTTACCCTATTTACTTGCCACCTTCTTTGTTGGAGTTATCCTTACCACCACCCCCTTCGGGTTTACCATTTAACGCACAACCTTTGCCAAAATATAAAGACGTGCTACCCAAAACTACAGAAGAATTAAGTGAGGTATTAAAATGAAATTTATTTTTAAAAACGTAGTCGTTTTATTTTGCATTATTTTGTAGTTTCAAAGTAATTTTTACGGTTTTAACAGTTTTTTTTTAATATTAAAGCATTTAAAGCACAATAGAGAATATTTGTTACTTTGAGGTTTCATTTTTTATTCTATATTATTTTTAGTTTCTCTTATTAATCAGTTTTTTAAATGTTACGTACATATCACATAATATTTCCAGATTTTCAACGAAGAAACTAACTAAGCAATTAAACTGCAAACTTGATAGGCTATAGATCCGTTAAAGCAGACTCTTTATTTAGTAAAATCTTTTTATTTCTCTCTGAAGGAACTTCAAGTTTTAATTGATTAATTAATGACCAATTTAAGAACTTTTTGTTCTAATTTTGGACAATCGATTTTCGAGAGATCAACATAGTTAGTTGTAGGTTTATCTCTAATTAATTCTGGTATCAACTTTTGAATCGAGGCATTTGTAACTCTAAACAACTGATTAATTTTTGAAAATTGAGAATTAATTTGCTTTTATGAAATATTGGATGATCAAAATATGTGGTTTAAGTTAACGTGTGCTTGATTGCTTCACCTCAAGATTTGCTACTTGTTTAAATTTATCTAATAGCTAAATAGACATCTGGAAGAAACTTTAAAATAATAATTAGGTAACGAAAGAGGCCATGAGGTTAAAGTAACAGAAATATTGACTTTTAAAATAAACCACTTATTTATTTTTATCACCCGATGTTTTTTCTGCTATATTTTAAAATATTTAAATTTTTTATTAATACTTGATGTCATTTTATATTTACAGATATTATGTCATGCTGTCGTGAAAGTTGTTATACCGACTGATAGGTAAAGAGGATTCAAGTTTATTCTTTTTCTTTAAATAATTACAATGGCTAATTAATTGTTAAATTGTTCGTTTGTATTCACATTTTTAAAAATCAAGCATTTGGTACGGATATATCAGACTAATAGGGATATCCTCTAAGGAAATGTAAGGACTTCCACTGCTGTATCTTGCTTTGGAACAACGCAAAAGAAGGAATTACATGAGAATTAGATGTAACTTCTTGCGAAACCTACATTTTTTCATAGAATTATTACGTATACTTACCACAAAAAGTAGTCTTGCCATTACATTCTTACAACTTTAAAATTATTTTTTCAATACTCAGCATGGAATAGGCACATCATATATAACCATGTCTCAATCATCAGGTTTCGGTTCATTCAAATGATCCATCATTTAGATCAGTGTTCGCTAACTCGTCAATCGCAAGCTATGGGTAGCTCATAAAGGCAATTCTGATAGCTCACAACATAACTCACTGTTTATTTCAAAATTATCAAAGTAGCTCAACACATTAAAAAGGTTAGCGACCACTGATTTCGATAGAAAACTCTTTCATAAACACATCCAAAGCTTTTGACACCAAGCAGTGCCAGTAGCAGCCTTTCTGAAGAATCGTCGTCATCGATAAGTGCTCTAATTGGTCTACATCCTGCATGTTGATTGTAGGACAATATTGGTGCAACACTTTACCAGCAACAATTATTCCTAATGTGTTTAATATATGCAACGGTTCTGTATGATCTGTATATTTTTCATAAAATGCAAATGATTTCATATAAATTTACTCGTATCATACGAACAATTGCAAATCCTTTCTTCAAATCGGTTCAAGCTCTACAGATATTCGTGTGCAATTAAATAAATTGGTCTGTACATGTAAGTTTGAGTAACTTGAGCTTACAGCTTTCTTGGAAAAGGTACTGTTAGATTCAATTATTTTCAACAACTTTTCTTGAAGTACGCTTTTCATCAGAAACCAACGGAAGATATATATTTCAAATAATTACTTTGCATTTTAGTAACAAAAATTTTGTTATTGTGACTTAAAATTTATTTTAACATTTTTTCACAAATTATTTAATGTTTATGGCTATCATTTTCTATGTTTCAGAAATCTTTTGATGCTAATTCATAGAATGGTTGAATTTGTTATCCGTGAAGGTCCTATGTTTGAAGCGATGATTATGAACAGGGAAATTAATAATCCTTTGTTTAGGTAAGATATTTATTATATACCAAATTTTATTAGTCTTTTTGGTCTATAAAACAATGCACTAAATATAAATAAAAAAAAGAGACAATAAATTTGCATAATTATTATTTCTATTTTCTTACGAAAATGAACTTCGAAAGTTGTTTTTGGAACTTTGAACGGACTAATTTGAATTAAAAACTTGCACTACAAACACAACAAAAAACTAATTAATGTTTTTACAGGTTTTTATTTGAAAATCAAAGTCCTGCGCACATTTACTACAGATGGAAGTTGTATTCCATTATGCATGGAGATTCACAGAAGGAGTGGACATTAAAAGAATTCAGAATGTTTAAAGGTATTTTTTTGATTATAAACTTTGAAAGTTTTAAAATTAATATTTTTTATTTAAAAGGTGGCTCTGCGTGGAGACCCCCATTTATAAATTATACTGCGGGTATGCCAGATGAATTGGTTTTGGAAGAAGAAGCGAGAGACCAAACTAAAGGATCTTTATCAACTACGTAAGTGAACAAATTTTTTATTTTTATTGTTTTATTATTTTTTAATTGCAGTCAGAGGGATCGGTTGGAAGATTTGATAAGAAATTTGCAAGCAGAAAATAAGAAAATAGGAGAAGTTATGGTATTTTGCATAGAACATAGTGACGCAGCAGATGAAGTTGCAGAGTGTATTCTCGAAGCTTTGTCAAACGAATCAACTGCAGTAACGAAGAAAATAGCGCGACTGTATCTAATATCGGATATTTTACACAATTGCGGAGTTAAGGTCAACAAGGCTTCATTTTACAGAAGAGCGTAAGTCAGTATTTTTGTTTAACCAATTTTTTGAATTTAAATATTTATAGATTTGAAACACGGTTAATTGAAATTATGAAACAAATTCGATTAACACATGACAGATTAGAAGGTAGATTGCAAGCAGAAGGTTTTAAAGTGCGAGTCTTACGAACTTTGAAAGCTTGGGAAGATTCCATTTATCCGAAAGATTTTATGCACAAACTACATAATAGTTTCTTGGGATTGGAAATTGAAGAAACTAAAAGTGAAGACACTATAATAGAGCAAAATTGGGATGGAAACCCATTGCAAGATCAAATTGAATTAGACGATGATGCACCAATGGATGGTGCCGCGTTACTGAAAAGTGCTTTAAAGCAAAATTTAAAAAGTCCGTCTCCTATTGTCGACGATATCGATGGATTTGAAATTCAAGATAGTACTATGAGAGATAATGAAAAACACAGCACACCTAGTCAATTATCTGGCTTTATTTTATCTAAATGGGAAACGGTTGACCCCCAACAGGTTGAAGCTCAAGCTATGACGACAAGCAAGTGGGATTTGCTGGAAAATAATGTCGATAATAGTCAGGATAGTAAAAATGATAACCAAGATTCTAGTGATTGCACAGATGCGAGAGATATGACAGAAGAAAGGCGTACAAAGCTTCGGGAAATTGAGTTAAAAGCTGTGCAATATCAAGATGAACTTGAATCTGGTCAGCGTTCGTTGAAGAGTGGCTGGACAATATCACAACAGGTAGAACATTATAGAAGAAAACTTTTAAGAAAATCTGATAAAGAAAGAAGAGAAAAAGAAAAGGATATTACTATTACTAGCAGTACTAGATCAGAGAAACATAAACGTGACTGGGAAAATAGTCGAGAAAGTTCTGACGAAGAAATTTATTATAAAGAAATGTAAGTATTGATTTTAAAATTATGGTTTGTCATGCACTACTGAGCATGCTTATATTTTTATTCCATTCTAGAAAGATAGATTAGAAAACTCTATGAAAAAACTCAATTTTATATGACCAGTGCATTTTTTTTGTCGTCAATTGCTTGAGATATTATTTTTGTTTAAATTTTGTAATAAAGTAACTGTTTATTTTGTGCTTCATGAGGTTAAATAAAACATTGACGATTATTCTAACTTTTTTATTGGAAGAGTGTCGGGCTAGTTGAATAAATTATTTTTAGTACTAATTATACCAAAATTTTCAAATTAATTTAGGTCCTCCTCTAAGAAAGCCAAAAAACACACCAGGAGTTCACCAGGTAGTACTTCCTCTAGACGAAGGTATGTTGTAATTTTTAAAATTAATAAATTAATGTTTTGATAAAGCGAAAACAAATTTATTTGTTACCTTTGAATAATGAAAGAGTTAATATATTTTTTTTTAATTCAAGATCAAGAAGCAATTCGCCACCGTCCTCACGTAAAAAGAATTCTAGAGCACCAAGTCCACCTACACCTCCAAAAATTAGGCGGCATTCTCCAAGTAACTCAAAAGTTCATCACAAAGGATCCATATCACCGGATAGTTCTACGAACAGATACAGTTCACCACAAACAAAATACAGTAAATACTCTCCAGCATCTCCAAAATCGTTTAAGTACAGTCAAAAATCCAGCTCTCCTACTCGTTCGAGGTACCGTGACGTTTCTCCTGAGGTTACACGCAAACACAAACATAAGCATAGGTATTAAACAAAAATATTCTTACTGTGGGTAGTAGCTCATATTTTCTTTAGAGAGCAATCTATGACTTGAAAAACTGTTGATGGAGTTTCATTATAAGTTTGATCAGTTTCATCATTTACAATTATTGTTTTTTATTTACTAAGTTTGTGGAGATTATCGCATGAATGTGTTATAATATAATCATATAACGTATTACCGTCCGACAAGGAATTACCTGTACAGGTGATAAAAATTATAATTTATACATAATTACAACTATTTTTTTTTTAAACTGCATATATTTAAGAACTTGAAGTTCCTACTTTCAAACTAACCACATTTCAGAATCAGATATAATTTAATTACCTGCGATTTGTGAAAAGCCTAATATTAGGCTTCCGGACGGTAATGGGTTAATATTATTTTAAATTTAGTCAAAGTTTGTCGAGCTCACTTGAAAAAATTGAAAACTGTGGTATCTCATAATATTGCATGTGTTGATTTAAATGACTTGTACATATTTTTATTTACATAAAATTTATAACATTTTGTTTTGGTTAATTATTACTAATTCGAGTTTTAATAAGTATTTTCGCAGAAATACATTTACTAGTGGCAGATTATGCATTTGCATTACAATTTGTGGTTTTTGTTTCCTTAGTAAGGGAAGTTGTTCAAGTGCTATGAGCAACCGTTTCGGAGACAATGGAATTTAAATGTTTTTAAATTGGACATTTCGATTTTAAATAAAACAAATTTATTTCAAAAATAAATATAATTTGAAAATATCAAATGTAAGTTTTCTATCCACCAAGATAAACTAAATATTCCTTTAATTACACAGCCATATTGATTTTCGTTGTTATAAAACAACTCTAAGCAGTATAATAATCACAACATTTATTTTTAAATTTTATAATTTGAATACCAAAGTCACTGGTCGTCAGAAAATGTGCTATTTGATATAATAATAACAAAACCATAGTAGTTATGTTAACAGCAATAAAACGGGATAAACTCATGCCGATTTCCAGCCAAGATCCTTCATTTCTGATGAAATATAAGAATTGTATAACCATTAAATCGCAAAATAATAAGATTGTTAAAAACGAATTTCGTATTTGTGCTGCAGTAATAGCCATAATATGGGAGAATGCGCACATGACCAACAAAAATGGTATTATTAACTTGACAAATATAAGAGCAGTCATTGTAAATGGGCTGAATACTGTCACAAAGCATCGCACCCACATTGGATCAAAAGAGTTCAGACTTCCGGTATTTCCTAATCCAAAATAACCCGTCATAACAAAGGTGAGCTAGTAATGGTTAAGGAATCTTATTAAAACAAAATATATTTACTATGCATTAAAAAGGATACGCAATAGAAACATCTTCGTACGCTATTTTCATCACTGTACTTCTTAAATTCCCTGCGGCAGCGTAATAAAATAACTTTGTTGGTGTATTTAGCGTCACTTTCAATGAACACCCAATTTAGCATGTGTTGGGAAAATAGAAATATGCAAATATTTTCGTATCCGACGCCCATCAAAGTATATGGAATTATTAAAGAAATCATTGCACTTAAAAGTTTACAATCAGGATTGTATCTCATAAGAAGGGGTGGAATCCAAAATATCACTAAAAATCAGGTAACACATTGAGTTGTTAGGGGTTTGTGCGGTTTTGAATACTTACGTAATAAAATCCAAGAAATGGCTTGATTAATAAACAGTAAACCAAAATTGTTGACCATTGTGATATGCACCATCAAGCAATTTACGTAGGCTACGGCCACCATTACTAATTGAAAAAATAATATTTGCTTATTCCCTTCGCTTTTAGGTGTTGATAAGATTCTGTGACCAAATAAAATCCAAAGTAATAAACCAGTTATACTAAAATAAAAAATAAATTGGTTAAAAGAAACAAAATTATCGATATCTTACTGGTAAAAGTAACTGAATTTGGTTTGAATTTCCAAATATATAGGACATAATCCCATTAAAATTTGTCCAATCGTCCATGTTGAAAATAATCCATCAGATTCTTTGAACATTGCACGACACGTAAAATAAACATAAATCAAGGACAAAAAAGTTCGTTCAAAAAATGTGAAAATCTGTAAACAGTACCAAGTTAGTATTTAATTTATTAATTTGGATGAATTGTTTTTACCAATATTTCGATACCAAAAAAATAAAACAATCCTATTAAAAATAAATTGTAATGTTTGTAGGTAGCCAAAACACCGAGCATTGTTAAACATTTCTGACGATATTTAACCACCATGCACCAAGTGATGAAAGGAAACGTGCAGTAAATGAAGTAACTCCAAGATAAAGACTGAACTAAAACGGCAAATGTAGAAAAACGGTGTCCTTAATTTCACCACAAAATTACCTACCAAACATTAACAAAATCGTTACAACACTAAAGCCATAAAATACGTATGGGAATATCGTGTGGGGATGAATTCTATAACTTCTTATAACTGCACTTTCACTAGACTGGTACGTCGATGTCCCAAGGTTGCTAATAGACGTAAAGAGAAAAACGATCCATCCCATAAAACCAACAGTCAATATTATTAACAAAACCTTTTGATAGTATTGCTGGTAGTAATTTAATCCATCATTGCATAATTTAATAAGCTCCTCGCTTAAGGAAATCTAGAAAAATATTTAGTAAGATCATTGTGGCAACGAAAATATCATTTTCAAAAATACTAACAGCTTTCAAGTAACTTCCATTAGCTATGAAATGGTTTAAATCATTTTGCTTTTTATTCATAATTTCTTCTGTTAATAACGAAAATGGAATGAAAGCCCAAGCTATTGTATTTTGTTGCATATCCATATTTATAAAAATAAACTGTTCCAATATTTGAAGTGCATTGGATTGCATTATTCTGGCTTTTTGCTTGAAACTTGCTTGTAAAAAATTAACAGGTACCATACCCTAAAAGAACAATTTAGAAATTCATACTTTTACGATTAAACATTTTTTTACCATGGAATTAATTGGAATGTTTATACCAATTAACGAAGATATTAGAGGGGCAATATCAATTTGTAATAAATCTTGCTGCGTCAAATTCTTTTCGATTCCCGAACCCCATGCCAAAAACGGAACCATAGTTTCATGGTCAGAACCATCTCCATGTGAGCCCCAATTTGTCATTCCATGATCAGAAGTAAAAATGTATACAGTTTGTGAATCGCGAAAATAATTTTCAAATAAGTTGACCATTTTTTCTGTACCACTGTCGACTACTTTTAAGTTTTCGAGATATTTTCTAATAGAATAAATAAACAAAATTGTCTTATTGAAGCTAAAATGCTAGGTACATACTTGGACGTTGGTTTTATTGAGTGCCCAGCGGTATCCAAGCCTAACAAGTGTAAAAAGAAAATATTTCCTGACTCGCAGAAATCGGTACATGGACGTTTACTTTTTTGGTTAGTTATAAATTGTTCGACACGATCAAACACCCAAGTGTCTAATATCGTAGGAGATTCTTTTCCGGAAAAATCTTGCAGGTAAGCATCGTATGAATGTAGATGAATATGTTCCAAATGGTCTAAAAAATGTTTGCTTTTTTATTTCGATGACTGATGAAATGCAAATTACCTCGGTTGAAAATATCTACTATATCGGGACTACCCCAACACCATGCGTTTGTACTTTGGTTTATTACAGAATCAAAATCAACTGGATTATACTTCCATCCTTTGGTAATGGCACTAGGATCTTCACCAAAACCAGCTAAAATAGCAATATGACCAGGACGTGATTCGGTTGGCACACGAGTATGAGAAACACCCCACATTCCACCACCATTTTTGATAGAACTAAAATTTAAATAAAAAACAAACAGCTAAGATTATATGTGTCACACTTACTGTAAATAAGGTGCCCGAGTATTCATATAGGAATCATATAAAGATTCGGCTCGCAAACCATCGGCTACGAGTAATACCAGTCGTTTTGCAGGAGGAAAGCCTCCCGACTTGTGAGTTGTCATACCATGATGTATTGGAGATGTAAAGTAAATATCAAAAACGAAATAAACTAATAAGAGGTGCACCAAAATACCAACTAAAACTAACTTAAACATACCGTTTCCCGCTAACAGACAAAGTGATTAACATTAAACAAATAAATCACGCCTAGAATTATCTGTTATCATAGTTCAAAAGTTATTTTTTGAAGTGCTATTTTCCAACCCAAAACGCCAGCCAACCAACAGAAAAACAAAAACATAACCTCACTAAAATTTTATGAAATTGCTGAACATTATCAAAACACATCGGGTTTCTCAAGATAATTTTCGAAAATTTTTTTATATTTCAGTAAATTTGTAGATAACTTTAAAGATGAAGAAATATAAAATATATTTTTATATATTTTTTATATAAATAAAATCTAATAAAATTAAATTTATAGCGACATCTAGTGTGTACCGGTAGGTAATAGCAGAATTCAAAATTTTGTTTTACGATTTTTTTGTTCGGTTGTTTTAGATTAAAGGGATTAAAGTAATTAAATTATTTTATAGATGTAAATAAGTCAGTGCCATAAATCAAATTATTGTTTTGGTTAATAACAATAATTATTATTATTATTTATAAACGAAATAGAAATAGTGCAGATAAATGTTGTGATATAAAACAAAATAAATTAAGTGCGTTGTTCGTGAGTCATGACGATCTTTATTAAAACATAGTTATGAATTGAAGTTGATTTTTAAAATTATCCCTTCCGCCTTTAACGGCAACGCAAATTTGAGGCGCGCAATGTGCGTTGTTTATTCCGTATTTCGGTATTAGTTCGGGAGATTCGGCAGTCCCAAGACGTTGCTAAAGTGGTTATCAGTTCATACGAATAAATATATTTTGTGTTCTGTGTTGTTGAACTTGTTACTTTTTTAGCTGTTAATCGATTAACTATGGGTGGTAAGAAAGCTGTTAATTATTTTTTCTTGCTAAATTTGATAATGACCCAACGACCTTCAAAAATTGAGCACATGATAAATAACTCCAATGTAGGCAGTCGATATTTTTTTTGACAAAAATAAACTTACTTTTGAATATTTTTCTTAAAGATTTTTGATTTGTTACAAAAAAAAGGAAAAACGTGTTAATTTCCCAGATTTTTATATTTAGCTATAAAGATGTTTATGCTACATTTATAAATAAGAATTCTGGTGCTATTTCCTAATTTCTTGCTAGAGCGATAAACTGATTATACTGATTTCAAATTTTATTCTTTTTTTCTTTTTTTAATTCTTACATTTTATCTACGCACTTTTATTAGTTTTATTTTGAGTAACTAGAATTTTTAGATGTTTTCATTTTACTTTTTTTACTATTTAAAAATTAAAAAATAACTACATTTAATTGCAGTGGTGTCCAGTTACAAGTCACCTTAAGAGCCTTCGCAGACTGCAGACTTTTTATCGGCCGATCAAAAAGTTTGACAGGCTATACGATTGCCTTCAAATTGAACTGTCGGCGAACTATTAGCCGATAGAAAGTCTGCAAGAGATCTAAGGCATCGACCGATTTGATTTGTTATAACCGAAGTTCGTTAAGCCTAATACGTATTATGTATCTTCTTTAGTAGACACAAAAATTACATTAAAGAAATAAATTTTAAAAGAACAATAAAGAAATCTGACTTTTGTTTACTAGGTTCAGCGAACACCTTTTAGATTAATTGCAATTGTTCACACTTTCATTCCGAAATTTACATAAATTTATAATTATATGTTTGTGTAACACTGGAAGTCTTCGATCAGTTCTTTCATCTTCATTTTGAACTTGATTGTGTCAGATTCTTCATCGCATTGAATAATTTGATGCTAATAAAATTTACTAAATAAAATAAAAAGTGAATTTCCAATATCCAATATTGAGCCGCAATGAGACTCGGATTGAAAGAATTTTCCGGCTCGGACTCTGAACAAGAAAGGGCCCGATTAATAAATATGCAAATTTTTGTTTATCAGATTTATGACAACTATTGTTAACCTACCTAGATAAGCAGGACCCACTGACCTATCTGCTAAAAAATAAAGTGTCACCTGCGTTAACTAGGATTTATCCTACACAAAGTGAAGTTCTCATTAAATGACAGGCCCTCATCCTTCAATTATTGTAAAATTAACCTTTTTCATTTTGGGGGTAGCCATTTCCTCGCTTTTAAATTTTTTTATTATGTGATGAATTTTTCTTTCAATTCAACTCAATTCAATTTCAACTCTCAGTTAATTGCATAAAAAAATTAATTATGCTAAATCCACTCCTGTTCGAATTTTTAATTTGATTATTTTTTGAAAATTTTTTTATTGGCAAGAATCTAGTACTTACTTATTTTTCTCAGTTTATATTAAATTGACCTTGCACTAGGAGTAATCTACATTGAATATTTATGTTATTTGATAGTTACTATATAATAACCATACAAAAGTATAGTTTCTGATTTCTTTTAACCAAATGACATTGGATTGATAAATACGAATAAAATAGTATTATTTGCATTATATAAATGCATTCTTTTAAAAATATCGTGAAGTTGGATTCTCTCCGATTCAGATTTTTTAATATTATTTTTTGGTAATTTATTTTGTTTCCTTATGTTGTATGTGTTACACTGATGAAAGAACCTTTGTACTTTTATAAAATTAAATTTTTATCAATATTATATAATTGTTAGGTTTATTAACTTATATATCGTAACTCTACTAGGTTACACTTAAATTATCTAACTTAAATGATTACAAATCACATTATACTACGTAAATTCATTGATAGTTTATATCAAGTTGAGATAATTTGGCGTGTTTCTAAATTTTTATCTCTCTTAATTGCATAATATTTTTTCAAGTAATTAATTTAAATTATTTTTAAATATTAAAATTAAATTTTGAAATCAAGTCTCATAAAAGTAAATTGTTAATTTATAAGGAAAATTAGATTTGCTTTGGATTGCTCTAAATAGTTTATTGTCGACAGCCTTGAAAAAGTAGAGGCTAAATAATTAATTTTGGAATTCTGCTAATTGTAAATAAATGCAAATAAATAGTTGGCAAAATTTGGGAATAGTTGGCAAAACCATCAATAAACTGAACATTTCCACAATTCACTTTCACTGTAGGAAATCAAATCTTTCTCTCTCCGAAAAACTTTGTCTAGGGACATCTATGCAAATATGTCGATTGGTCTAGTGGTGAAGGTTATGAGCTTTGAATCTAAAGATAATGAATTCGAATACCATTTTATCAGCAGCTTAAACAATTTTTGCAATAAATATTTGGCTTTGATTTTAGATACTTGATAAATACACTTTTTGACGAATATGAAACTAGTAAAAGTGCAAACGTAGATCTTAACCAAGTTACATTAATTACGGTATAATTATAGATCGTCTGTTTTGTAGATACCTATATATACACATAATATGTATTTGAATTTTGAATAGCGTAGAATCTATTTTTGGAAATACACTTCCCTCACTAGACGTTGTTTTCACTAAAGTCATTTAATGTAATCTTGACAAATATTTATATATAGAAATTGAAGCACCAATTTGTGTGTAATTGGAAATTGTACCAATTAAATAATTTATTTATATTTTTTTATTTTAGGATACGCTTGGGTTACTCTTGCTACTAACGATTCGTACTCTTTGGGTGCGTTGGTTTTGGCCAACTCCTTACGACGGGTTGGTACAGTTCATCAATTAGCAGTATTGATAACCCCAGGAGTTACTAATAGTATGAGGTGATTATCGATAAAGTCGTTCGAAAGCATTTCATTATATTCACATCGACCTGTACCCCAACATAGTTCTCATTAACCGATTTCAATATTTCAGAGAAAAACTATCGTCGGTATTTAACGTCGTTAAAGAAGTTAACATTTTGGATTCTAAAGATCAAAATAACTTGCGTCTTTTACAACGACCAGAACTAGGAATAACTTTTACAAAACTGAATTGTTGGCGATTAACCCAATTTGACAAATGCGTATTTTTAGATGCCGATACTTTGGTAAGTTGATTAACTGCTGTTATACTTATGTACCTACTTAAGAATTAAGAAATGTTTCCTTTTATTTAAAATAAATTTTAACGAATGGAATGCCAGCAAAAAGCGTAGGATTTTCAAAATTAGAATACAAATTCACCTAATTCATCGCCTGATGATGCCATAGTATGGTGAAAACGTTTGCGAATACTTACAGTGTATTTTACATGTGCTAACTTTTAAACATTTTAGTTCTGAAAAGTGTTTAGTGCATTTTTTGGGTTTTCTAAAATATTGATATGGTTTTTATATTTTGTATGTAAATCTTTCTTGTGAATCCAAATTCAATGATTTAATTGGTTTTAGAATTACAAAATAAATACTTATTTTTTTATTTATACGAAAAGTACTTTAGTTAATTTTTTTTTAATTTAATTTTACTGGAATTTTGTTTGCAGTTGTTACAAAATGCAGATGAGTTATTCGAAAGAGAGGAATTTTCCGCAGCTCCGGATGTTGGCTGGCCAGATTGTTTCAATTCTGGTGTTTATGTATATAAACCATCAGAAGATACATATGAAAATTTAGTTAAATTTGCCCTCCAAACAGGAAGCTTTGACGGTAAGTACGTTTGATTATGGAATTTTAAATATTTTTGTTAAATTTGAAATTAATTGGCTTTAATATTCATAATTATTTACAGGAGCCGACCAGGGGTTACTTAATTTATATTTTAATGAATGGGCGCATAAAGATATTAGTAAACATTTGCCTTTCATTTACAATGTATGTTCGACTGCTACCTACAGTTACATGCCAGCATTTAAACAGCAAGTTTTTTATTTTAAAAAAATTATAAGAAACAAAATAATTTTTGTCATTACAGGTTTAGCAGAAATATTAAAATTATCCATTTTATTGGCAATACTAAACCGTGGCTCCAACACTTTGATTTTGAAACTCGAAATGTTCAAACGACGCCCGGATTAGAGCATTTGCATGGTATTATACAGCAATGGTGGGAAATCTTTTGCAGTAGTGTCCATCCAGTGTTATCACAGCAAATGGTAAGTAAATTTCAATTTACTGTAACAATAACGGCTTAATTTTATCAATTATTTAATTAATGCATACAAACTAACAAAAGGAAAAATCTACTCCATACAGTGAGTCAGAGGTAAGCTTTATAATAATCAGTAGGTTAATAGATTCTTGCATATATGTTAACAAAATTATATAAAGTATGTTCAGAAATTCATTGAAAAATTTGCATTATAACGAAGGATGCAAGTATTGTGCACCAGTTTATCAAATAGGTACGAGGGAATTGCCAATTTTTGTCACCCAACTAGCAGATGTTAATAAAAATAAGTCGCATTAATTTTCACGTTGCACATTTCATAATTTATAGATTAATCGCATGCAAAATAAAAATTTGTTACTTTGTTTTTATCAAAATTTATTATTTTTAAAGCTTTTTTACAACAAAATATGATAAATTCTGAGTAAATTCCTTCTACGCAAACTTGCTATGCTAATATGGCTCTTTCTTCTATACTTCAATTTACTGGTTCTTGCAAGCTCTGACAATCTTACGAGCGTCTATGTAGTACTTTACTGAGTAATTTGATGAGTGGAGTGCCAAATTTAAAAAAATAAAATAAAAAATGTTTAAAG
Organism: Cantharis flavilabris; assembly: GCA_949152465.1. NCBI lineage: Eukaryota > Metazoa > Arthropoda > Insecta > Coleoptera > Cantharidae > Cantharis > Cantharis flavilabris. The sequence continues at coordinate 860,932 of OX424441.1, read as the reverse complement.
AAATACTGATGCATGCTGATGTTGAAAGAACAGGCAAAGTGCTTGTGGAATGACATGGTGATTGCTTGCGAGGATTAGGGTGTGAACCTTCGATTGTAATCTGAAAAATGTGTTAAAAGAAGTGGAGACTGTAGATCTGGGCCGGAGGGGGGGTGATTTAAAAAGGTAATTTATGTTTGAATGAATGTAAAAAATTGTTTTCTGATACGGGAAACTGGGAAAAATTTTATAGATTGTTAAGTAATTACGTCAAGTGGCTAATTTAAACATTAGATTTTTTTTTATGCATAAACTTTAAAATTGACTTTAACTATGAATTTTTTAAAAAGCAAACCTACTCAGAATTTAACATGTTTTCGATAAGAATTAATTTTATTTTTAATGAAATCTATTTATTATGCGGGGAATCTCCAATGCAGGGCTTCGAAAAAATGTGGTACTACTTTTAGGAATACATATAACTCATCGAAACAAATAAAACAGGTTCCGAAAGCATTTATTTTATTTTAGCAGTTTGTTATAATATAGGAAACCAGAATTAGTTATCAATAAATAAAAAATGGATTTTCCAGTATTTTACAATATGTTTTCCATATTATGTTAGTTTGCTAATAACAGTAGCGTAGCCAGAGAAAGCGTAGCACACCCACCCCGAACTATTTAAAAAAATATTTTTAAAAAGCTGGACAAAGGGTTTATTACACAAGATGTATAAATTGATCATTTCAAATTTTGAATTAATTTGGGGGGGGGGGGCTGGCTACGCCACTGGCTAATAATATAAGCGGGCGTGGGGTTACGCAAAGGTTTCAGTCTTCCCGATATTGAGAAATCTCTTGTGATGGCTAGATCATCTACATGTATATTCTTCTGCGGTATTTTTTGATTCACAAATTCTGAAATGGCAAATATAAATAAATGGATTTTGAACATTTTGGTTTGTTTTGATGAATTCCAATTACATAATATGTACTTTTAAGATCTGGTACTTACCACCTTTTCTCGCACCTTGTATAAATCAATTTTTTTTGTATACCTTCTTGGAGCAATTTGTTTTTGCAAATTTAAAATTTGTTTGTATTGTTTTGGTTTATGATTTTGACTAAATTTCTTAAACTATTTATGAGTGATCTTTAAAATTTGTGCAATTGTTTGAACATGAAAATAGCTGCATGCGAGGTGTGCAACAACCGCATGGGCGTCCTTAAGGAAGCACTCCTGGTTTTGAAATTTTTTTTCCAAGTTTACATTTTTGAAATTATATAAATACCCAGTTTTGGGAGTTGGTTTACAGTATTTTTATCATATTATATTCAAAATTTTATAGATTTTCCTCCTTTTTCGGGAAAAATCCTATGGACGCTCGTGAACAAATAGTGCAAATAAAAAATTGGTTTATATTTGAAAATAATTCTAACATTGATTCTTGATAATATCGCTTAGAACTGGAATTTCCTAGTAGATAATCCAATTCAAGGTGACAATTAAAAGAATTTTATTTTAATATTTTGTGTTTGCATTGTAAAGTTTGTTTTTCTGCTCAGCATTAATAACTTTTGTATATATGTATTTCTTTCTTTTGCATGCATGTTTGTTCAGGCATCAAATAGTGCATTAGCTGAAAATTACACATCTCTATTCTTCCAACCGCCTTATTCCTTAGATTTTCCTCATCGGGGTTGTCCTCCGAGAACCATACCGGTTGAAATTAATATAACCATGCGAGATCCTTGGGACGATTACAATGATAATGATCAAACAGAAAGTTCAGATATAAAATCACCTTCTCCACCAATTCATGAATCAGAAAACATAGTAACGACCGTTGATACACAGCCTATTTCAAATGATTTCCCCATTTATGACGACATATGTAGGGATGTTCCTGAACTACCTTCAGGCTTATTGAATCAATGCAATGTCGAAGAGGATAATAAAAGTGTAACTCTGGCAACTGATTCACATGATTTTGATAGCGAACAAGTTGAAAATAATAGTTTACGTAAAACTGAAAGCCCCGTTCACTTTGAGGAATCCTTAAGTCCTAGTTCTCCTAATCATTCCAATAATTCTTATGCAATAGCTGAATGCAATCAACTTGCGTTTGAACCACTTTGCTCTATAACGGATGAAATCGCTTTGCAAGTCAATCCTATTGAAAGTTCTGACGAAAATGTAAGTATTTATTATTACAGCGCTTGCAAAAATGTGCAATTGAAAGTTTATAATGAGTAATAATATTAGCTAATTTGCATTTTAATTTAATTTTACTTCTCAATATGCAACCTTTGAGAACGAACATCTGCATGTTGAGTATTTTTAACAGTTTTTTTTTTGCTTTATACTATCCTAAGTTACATCAACCAGAAAGGAATTACATTAATTAAAAACAAATGGACAAGTACAGCATGGTACAATTTTTTATTTTATACTTATATTACGACTTATCTTATTAACATCTTAAATTTTTAATGGTTTCCTAAAATTTTATCTTTTTATATAAAAATGTAATTATTTGGTTTTCTGTCTTTCTTGTATCTTACAGGGGGTGTTTGAGGCTATTTTTTGGAGGGTGCTTGGACTTCCCAAAATTTTAGGGGTTGTACCCGTGGCCATAAAATCAACAATTGCACAATCTTGAACTCGTGGCTTTCTCCAACCTCACACAAATAATTTTGATTTGCATAATTTTTATTGTCATTGTTTTTGTTAATATTAATTGCCGAAGGTTTGTTTTTGAGATTTTCTGCATTTCTGAAATAAGTGGACACAAAATGGTTCTTTTCTACCATAAAAGTTTCAAACACTTGCATAATTAAGTTATACAGTGCTAACCGTTCATCCCTAAAGATGAATATTTACGAGTACTAATAGGTTTATAAAATTTAGTTGGAATAATACCTTTCATGTCTTACCACGTGTCTTAAGAGAAAAGAAACGATTGTTTTATTTGTAAATTTTCATTTTTGTGAAAGTTTTATTCAGTTGCACATTTTGAAAAGACGTAAATTTTACTTTAATTTTTTTCATAAAAGTATGTATTTATAGGCTGGTTTAGCTGGAGCTTTTGCTCAATTGACCCTTGGTTGTCCAAGCACAGTGGAACAGCGCATTTTAGAAGACAATTTGCGTCGTCAAAATTGGGAAAGTGGTAATATTGACTACATGGGCCGTGATGCATTTGACAATATTTGGACTAAAATATGTGATACTTTAAGTACACCAGAAACAACTGCAACACAAGGTAAAAAAATTTTGCATCTGAAGGTGACGAAAGTGTATAAACCTAGATAATTTTTACAGAAAAGGAACAAAGCTTACCCGCAGCTACAATTCCCGAAAATCTTTCAGAAAGAGGTCAGAATAAAAAGAAATTATAATAATCGTTGAAGTGGTATTAATTAAATACAGGCAACTTACAATGATTAGGCAATGCTTACTTGCTAATACATAATTTGCTCCATCGTAGCTTTAGGTGCCATGTAAATAAAAACATTTTTGCTCGTTTTCATAAAGCGTAGCAAAATTTGTACCTATGTTATTTGTTATTTTGTTTAATATGATAGGAAAGGGAGTAAATCTAAATTTTTTGTATTGATGTTTGAGTGTTGATGAAGTTATTATTTATTCAATCTTCAAACGACCATCTTTTGCCATATGTCTTTTAGAAAGAGGTGCCTATCTGCATCAAAGACTGCTAGAATTAAAAATGCTCTGTATTAGGCTATTTATATTTTATACGCTTTCTTGAATGTATCATTTAAAATATATAAATTTTCAAGAAGTAACAACATGCTACAAAATATTTAGTTAATAAAAACTTTTTTGTTATAATTTCTAATAAATTACTTACACAATTGTGTTTTGCTTATTAATTCATGCAGCATTTTCCTAAAATAATAAGAAGAGTGGCTTGCTAATCTGTTTAATCAATATTTTTGATGTTACAATCATTTCCAGAAGTCTCGTCAAAATTGTCACAGGAAGAAAAGCCACAGGAATCCATTCCTGCACCAATTATTGATGCAACTTCTGCTATTAAAGTTGAACCTAATATTGCAGTTATAGCATCTCCCGATAAACCAATTTCATCAGAAGATTCGTCTAAAATCACAGAAACAAAGATTCCAACAGATGTTGTTCCACCTACACAGGAATCCGTTCCTACAGCACCTTTGGTTTCAGAAACCACGCAACCAGCTGCCCAGATTAAACCATCGGTTCCAGAAACTACTGTAGATACGTCAAGCATAGTTGTCGAAGAATCAAAAATACCAGAAGTGGTGAAAGTAGGCGAAACACAACCTGCAAAAGTAGAAGAGAAAAAATGTGAAAAATCGATAGAAGAAAGTAAAGAACCTCCTTTGGCAACTGATTCCTCTCAGAAACAAACTGAAGCAATTCCATCTCAAGTTGCAGTAGCTTTGCCACCTGCCGATGTAGTTATTTCAGAAACTACATCTCAATCGTCGCCTGCACCAATAATTGAATCCGTTAAAATCGAAGAAAAACCTAGTGATGTAGTTTCCGAAAAACCGTCCGTTCCAATAAGTGAACCTTCCCCACAAACAAAAGAATTGGAAACTAAACCGGCTTTACCCAGTACATGTCCTTTAACGGAATCTTCTCAGGTTGAAGCTACAAAAGCCACCACAACTCCTCAGCAAACTGATGCACCAAAACCTCAAGAAACTCAAAAATCGGCTTCCCCTAGTGAATGTTCTTTAAAAAAATCTCCAGAAGTTGAACCTGCTAAAGTTGCAATTACAGAATCTGAATCATCGAAACCTCAACAAACCCCAAAATCACCTCCACCCACTGAATGTTCTGCAAAAAAATCTCCAGAAGTTGAACCTGCAAAAGTTGAAATTAAAGGAACTGAAACATCAAAACCTCAACAAACTAAAAAATCACCTCCACCCACTGAATGTTCTGCAAAAAAATCTCAAGAAGTTGAAATTAAAAAAACTGAAACATCAAAACCTCAACAAACTAAAAAATCACCTCCACCTAGCGAAAGTTCTGCAAAAAAATCTCCAGAAGTTGAACCTGCAAAAGTGGTAATTAAAGAAACTGAAACATCAAAACCTCAACAAACTAAAAAATCACCTCCACCTACTGAACGTTCTGCAAAAAAATCTCCGGAAGGTAAACCTGCGCAAGTCGTAAGTAAAGAATCTGGGATACCAAAACCTCAGGAAACTCCAAAATCACCTCCACCTACTGAAAGTTCTGTAAAAAAAACTCCGGAAGTTGAAACTGCAAAAGGTCAAGAAGTTAAAGGATCGGGAACAACAAAGCCTCAAGAAACTCAAAAATTACCCCAAGGTGACGCTACAAAAACTGCTAAATCGGCCAGTACAGCTCAACAGCAACCCAAGGAAGCGGGTGCGCCAAAACCAGAAAGTCAAAAAGTGGAACCCGAAAAGGAACCAAAACCTTCACCTAAAGCTCAATCGAGTGAAGCTGCTGCTGTATCTGGATCGCAACAAGGTCCTGCACCTCCACCTCGTAAATCTGGAGGAACTAAAAAGGCTAGTGGAAAGAGTAAGAAATAACATTAATTTATTTATAAATTTTAAATTATTGTTAGCTACTTATTGTTTTATCTTTATTGAATTTTCTTGTTATGTTAAAAGTGTTTTCAATAATCCATTCTTGTTTTTAAATTTGAAATTTTTATTATAACCATTGTATTGATATGCTAATAAAAAAATATATATTCTCCGCCAAATTGATAATTCCATCAATAATAATTTGTTTTAGTAAGAAAGTATCCGAGATGTATACTCTGTATACTCGTCAATAAAACCATTTTAAATTAAATTATAAAAATGTATTAAGTCGAATATTTTTGAAATACAATTGACAATACAAACAAACTTAACTTGCTCGATTAAGAGCAATTTTAGAAATTCTTGGCAACATTATTGACATCGTAAATGTTTGTTTATTAAGATTTCAATTTCATGTAAAAAGGGCCAATAAGGCAACTTCATAAATATGTATCTGCATGTATTTTACTCACCGATACTAAATAACAAAAGTATTCATTAATTTAAGTGTAAATATGCTAATATCAATCAAAAATTCTGGTTTAACGAGTCAAGTGTTTCTTTTTTTCGTGTAATTTGGCAGCTTTCTTCTTCATTATTTGTAAGCGCTTATCCGCACTTATAATATTAATCGTAGGAGTTATGACACTCTTTGATCCACCACTGGACGAGGATGTAGATTTGAGAGAGGATTTGCTTGATTTTGAAACTGGTATAGCTGCAAAAATAATGAAATTAAACAAGTTTCAACTTTTCATTTTTCATACGTACAGCTTGATTTTGAGACACTACTGGATTTATAATTTGGTACATTGGTAGATGTGGGGGGTTTCAGTTGAGGTGGTGAACTTTTAATTGCCTTTACGTTAGCAACCGGGGAAGAGACAATATGAGATGATGTAGTTATGCTTTTCTTTAAGGACTTTGCAATATCCTTACAATTTTGACAAGTAAATGTCCCTTCAGAATCTATCGTCATAACAGGTGGTCGGTGACATTCCTGATGATACAACGAGTGACAATCGGAACATTCAATGAGTTGATTTCCTGCAGCCACATCCATTCCGCTGAAAACAATAACATAAATAAACCAAGTTATAACAAAACTTAAAACTTACTTGCAAATGATGCACATCAGATCCTCGTTAAACAAATCCAACTCTAATTCGTTATCTGAACTAGAAGCGGTTTTAATGTCTTCGATTCCATGAACTACAGTTCGAATTTCATCCATGGGTCGACTGTAAAGGCAAGCAATCAAAGGACCAAAATCTTTACTTACACCAGTTTTCACTTGGATTGCATCTTCCAAATTTAACTGCAGAAGTGATGGTTCCTTTTTTAGAATATGTTCTGTAGAATGCAATGCACCGATGCATTTTACGTAATACATGTCGATATCGTTTAAAGCCATAGTATTTTACACTATTTTCTGTAATAAATTAAGATATGAATAATTTTACATCATTCTAACCTACAATAATTTCAAATGTCCACAAACGTCAGTGACATAAAGTAAATCCAGTGGCTTTACTTTACTTACCTATTTCCGCTATCCTTGTTCCTTCCCAAGTCGAAATCTGAGTACGCCACTGGTTTGTTCCGATAAACTTCTAGATAAATATTTGAGAGCTTTTTGAAGCTTAAAATGTTCTGATAAACAACATAGTAAACAAAATCAAAGAAAAATTTCCAGTCAAGCTACCTGACCCAGAAAAAGTATAAATAAAAAAATTATCGAGGATGAGGAACAGAAAACCCGCCAAAAAGTGTTTTATGAATCTAATACAAGAGGGCAACTGTATAACAATTTTTATGCACCGCTGTGTTACCAAAAAGGAACAATAAAATTTATGAAATAAAATACTGGTTGACAACGCGTTTCTCTCAACTTATGGAGTTTTAAAACAAAGACCGTTAATTTAAATGTAACCAAATATAACTCAGGTTCCGGTAAAAGTGTAAAATCGCGGGCGAATTACTACCGGTGACATTTGGTGGGATATAACCTTAACCTTGTAATTTAAAATTTTAATAAATATTGGATAGAAATTAAAAGTTTTGTGAAAATGACAAGCTCTTCCAACGAAAGTATTAGTGATGTTCCGGTATTTTTAAACGTTTCTTTGATAACATCAGAAGACGGTAATTGCGCTTTTATTCCGGATACCATTTCGGAGCAACCCGAAGATATTGTAGACTGGTTTGATAAAAATGACGAAGAAATGGTACTAAGCAGCAACAGTAGTAAACCTGATCCCCTTTTAAATCAAGTCAATGCTAGAGATTCGCCTACTTTGTTAAATTTCAGCGATGCCGATGTAGATCACCTAGGCGATTTATGCATGAATATTTTGGATAATCCAGATACAGATTTCTTCGAACGTCCTAAAACTACTTCCTGCTCGTTAATTTCAAAAATCGATAAAAATATGAATTCCGTGTCGAAAGAGAACAACCCAAATATAAGTGCCAAGTCCACTCCGAATAAGTGTGATTTGCTGGAAGCTATTGTTAAATTGGGAGTATCGGTGGAAGTAATTAAAGGCAACAATAAGTTTAAATTAAAATTAAGAGATGAAAACGGTGTCGACGTATTTCCAACTCAGTACATTCAAACTAAAGAAGCCGGACATACTCAAGAAAGCATAGTTCGACAAACGGTAAATGTGCTCGTAAGGACTAATTTTTGTACAGATTTGAAAGTTCAAATGCCCTGCTTGCATGCCGAATTTGGATTACGTGTTTGGTTGTGTCCTCACCCGGAATGTCGTAGAGCATTTTATCGTTTTAATTTAGCAAAATTGCATGCTTTAAAGCATTTGGATCATAAACCGTACAAATGCACCTTTCCCAATTGTAAATGGGCATTTTATACTGCATTTAAGATGAGACGCCATCAGGAAACTCATTCCAAACGGAAAGATTTTGTTTGTTCTCACTCAAATTGTGAACGTCGTTTTACAACAATTTATAATTTAAATTGCCATCGTCGACAGCACCACGACAAACCAGCTACAATTCCTTGTTTAGTAAAAGGCTGTGATAAATACTTTCAAACAATACATGCTCGAGAAAGCCACTTGAAAGTTCACGGGCAAGTAGAGGCTCCTTATCAGTGTCCTGTTCTCGAATGCAAGAAACAATTTTTCCTCTTTACTGCGTTATCTACTCATGCACGTGTACATTCTTACAAATTATCTGACCTGCGTTGCCAGTGGCCCAATTGTGGACGTGTTTTTGAACAACCTTGTCGTTTAAAGCAGCACACTCTTCAACATACCGGTCAACGTCCGTTCATCTGTACATACGACGAGTGCAAATGGGCTTTTTCAACTGCGAGTAAACTAAAGCGTCATTTAAGTACCCACACTAACGAGCGAAAGTTTCATTGTACTATGGGCTCTTGCAACAAATCATTTCTACGTCCGGAGCATTTAAGGGAGCACACCTTGACTCATATTGGTCAACGTCCATTTCATTGCGAAGGTAAGTGCTACCTTTTAGGCTTCCATACCAAATAAAGTATTTCTTAATAATTGTGTTTTAGATTGCAGTGCAACTTTCAGTGGAAAATCGGCTTTATATTTACATGTTAAGAAAAACCATCCTAAATCGGAAAAAGTAACCGTGAAGACTGTAGCAGTGAAAATAGAAAAACCTACTTCCGATGATCTCCTAGAACAAGCAATACAAAGTCTCGATGTCCCGTCAGATTTGATGTTAGGCAGTGGATTATTACCGGAAGAATTGTTGGAAAACGAAAATTTTTCTACAGTCAATTTAAGAGATCTCGATTAAATTTTAGATTGTGAGTTGAGTAATTTTAGTTCCAGTTTATATATTAAATTATAGTATATATGCGAATATTTCAAAGTTTGGTAATAATAGACAATCAGCCTTTTACACGATTAACAGGGTTTAAAAATACTGTAAGTGTTTTAAAATATTTTATAATTTTGCCTTTTTAATGATAAAAAAGTAGAATTAATAAGCTCAGCGACAGCTCAAATGTATGTTGTAAGATTTTAATTACAACAAACCAAAGATGGAATTATTGTATGAAAGATCTATTAACTGCAGTCTAACTGTAATTTAAGTTTGTTTTTAAAATTGTACTTATTATTTTAATGCTCGATCTTAAAAAGATCGAGCCTAACTTATACTAGTGTGATGTTAAGTTTAGATGATTTAGTTCAAAGTAAGCAATAGGTATTAATTATTTTGCAGCTTTTGATATGCTTTATAGTCAAGTCAAGTGATGGATAATGAATGGCTTTGTTTTAGTTGATCGTAGTTTAGTTTCAACTAAGATTGCATTTTATTTTTGCATCCGTTAGTCAAATGCTTATTTTCTCAGTATTTTATCAAGTTGTTTTCGTAGTAATGTTATTTGTAGGAGATAAACGTAACAGGTAAACGTAATTATTAGTTTAGTCATTTCCCAACTTTTTTGACAAAATGGAAGACAGAGAAGTTGCGAAATATCTCAAAACTGGCCACTAGATATTTGTATGTTATTAATGTTGTAAATCGTTACAATTATTACTTACAAATCTATTTTTAATCTATTTTTTGCTTTCTTCCACCAACTAACTTTAAGTTAACATGATTATTGTTTGATGTTGATGTTATTTCTATTATGTGATCTTTTTTTAGAAATATACTTAAGATTTATAGAAATTTTATGACTGTAAGTTATGTATGCATTTTAAACAAAATAATATTTAGCCGTGCCATATGTTTTTATATAATAAAAAGTAAATAAATGTGGCATACAATTTGTTCGAACATTATGTAGTGTAACGTTTTTATTTTTGCTTTAGAAAATTATTTGTATACCAAATAGCCAAAACAGACCACTTCATTTTTAAAATATGTAATTACAATTTTGTGTAGACCATTTAATTTTGAAGAAATGTATTGTACTACTTATACAGCAAAAGCTTGTTACAATGGCCGATGTGTATTGCAAATAAAGGAAAATACCACAAGAGTTATTTTATTTTACGGCAACGTCTTCCAATTCAATCACTTTTTCAGTTTTGAAAATTCATAATTTCCACCCTGGGGTTTAAGAAATTTGGGTTTCATTTTTTGACTTAATTATTTTTTAAATAATTTAGAAATTTATTAAAGTATTAATACAAAAAAACTGTCTCAAAGTTATACACATTAACTAAAATTATAAATATAGTTACATATATTAATTTAATAAAGTAAAAAATTTACGAAACACAAGTCTTTATTATCCGAACTAATATTTGAATATGGAAAATAAAAATTTTCAGATTTGCAATTTTTCTTGAGGTCAACTGTTTTTAATCACGATAACAAATGAAAGTTGTACTTTAGCAGTTCAGATAATTAGGAATTTGCGTTAACATAGGCTTCAATTACAAGGTTCCACTTACGTAAATTCTTGTATCAACATTTATAAAAATATAAAGCAAACACACAGGGATACTTATAACTTACAAAGTCAACCTGTTCGACGGGAATGTAAAACAATGCCCTTTGCTTAAAATATATTACATTATTTAATATTACCAGCCTTTAAGAAGTTCAAAACTAATACTATGTACAATCAACTAGATTTGAACAAGTTCCTCAAAAATTAAAGAGTGAAAAATATTCGCTTACTCATACGAGGATTAAAAATTGGGTTGAATCTGAAATGCATGGCCCTGAGTTAAGACATTTAAGTAAAATATGAGTTAAAGGAAATCCTAGCTGATTTCTAACATAGTTTTTTGGTCACATAATAATTTGAGGTTCCGGAACGGATGCTGCTATATTTTTGTGCGGTAAGACTTGTCCACCGTTTACGTACAGTTCGTCTTTTACAATAACATCTTCTCCTAGTACCGTTGTGCCTTCCATTCTCACCCATCTTCCCACTAGACAACGCCAACCAATTATGCAATTTTCCAACCAGGAATGTGATCTTATGACGGCATCCCGTAGAATCGTGCAGCGTTTCACACATACCCCTAAAGAAAAGCTATTAAATATCGCGTGGTTTCCAATTCAGAACTATCTTATAAAATTTGTTATCGGTAAGAATTTTTAAAAATGATACGATAAAATTCAATTATGCATTGACGTCATAATCTTTCTAGATGTTATTGTAATTAAAGATAATGCAAACTTCGTATATCAATTGCATATTATTAATAAATAAATAATATAATTACCATCTTCAAGAACAGCTCCAGGTCCAATAGTTACATCAGGACCGATACGACAATCGACTCCTATAGAAGCTGTGGGATCAACCAAAACGTTACCGACGACACCTTTACCAGAAAGTAATCGTTCTGGTTGCTTCTGTCGAACCGATTTTAAGTACATGCACATGCCTAAAAACCTGATTACAAGAAAATTGTACTTTTGCACTAAAAATTAATATACCAGACAAGAAATCTCTCGGCTGTCCCACGTCCATCCAGAAACCTTGCAGTTCAAATGCACATAATTGACCGTCAGCTGCCATCTCTGGAAACACTTCCTTTTCTATCGAAACGGGACGCAACGCAATTCTATTTATCACGCTAGGATTTAAAATGTAGAGGCCAGCATTGATTTTATTTGAAATAAACTCTTGGGGTTTTTCAACAAAACTTTCTATACAGTTTTGTTCGTTATAAACAACTACACCGTACTTGGAAGGTTCTTCTACTTTAGTAACAACAATGGTACCCTCTTTACCATGATTCCGATGAAATTGAGCTAATTCCTTAAATGGAAATTCACAGATAATATCAGAATTCAAAACGAAAAAAGGTTCGGGACTTTTGTTGAGCAAATCTTTTGCTAACGCGATCGGACCTGCAGTACCCAACGGTTCAGTTTCATGTGAGAAAACCAAGGCTATGCCCAGTTTTCTAGCCTCGCTGGACAATTCCTCTTCCATTTGTTCGGCTCGATAAGAAACTGCAAGGATAACTTCAGTTACTCCAGCTTCGACCAAGGCTTCAATTTGATGTAACAAGATTGGCTTGTTGGCAAATTCCACCAAAGGCTTAGGTCGAGTAAGGGTTAGTGGTCGTAGTCTTGTTCCATAACCGCCGACTAATATTAAAGCCCTCATTCCTTCTTTATCTGGATTTGCTTCCGAAGTCATATCTGCTGACCTGTAAAAAATTGAAGTTTTATAGACAACTTACAGTAATTTACTATATAAACACCAGCTAACCTTCTATAAAGTTAAGTCTTTAAAAATCAAATATGAAATGCTGGCACTACACGTCATACAAAAATAAATTGAATCAACATAAATTTAAAAGATAACAACTGTCAAACAACAAATGTTTACCCAGTAGTTCCAGTAACTCAGAGGTTCCAAAAACACACCGACTGTAAAGAAAACTGTAAAAAATTTATAAAATTAATAATTAAGCTTACCTAATTGTAGGTTTTTCTTAATTTAACACAGATCTTGTTAAATTTAAAAAAATACAAACTTTACTCAATTGTTTGGAATCATGATCATTACTGTAGGTTGGGTTGCCTACCTGAATGTTTCGAAAAGTTTTTGGTGAATAAAAAACTGCCTACTGTAAGACAATTAGCCTATTTGCCTATTTTTCTTCAAGAAAAGGATTGAAAAAAAAAGAAGTTGGGGAATTCCCCAATTGGGATTTATATTTCAAGTCAAACTTTATATAACAAAATATTATTTTTCATGCACTTAATAAAATAAAATTAATATTAATAACTGAGTAAGATGAAACTGGTTAATATTATGGAAAAATTTATAAATAATTGCTTCTTTGAACATTGGACGTCGGTAACAAAACAGAATTTTCTCGTTTTACCTACAATTAATTTTTCAAGTTTTTAAATGTCAATTTGTTATTATGGGTCAATTAAAATGCTACTTTCGCATTTCAATAAGATCTAAAGAGCAAAATATTATATGTTGCAATGGGCAGCAGAATTGCGTTTCAATTATTTTATTTTTAAAAAATCAGAGGCAGTCATATTTTTAATTTCTGGAGGGGCTATTTCTGAAAAATAGAAAAAAAAATTGGTGACAACATAGGCTTGGTTTTTAATTTAAATTTGTAATTTATTTTTGGTGCCCATAGTGTCACCCCTATTACATATATATTTTTCGTTGTAAAGCTAACAAGATTCACATGTGTGATGTGCGCTTATCAAAGGTCAACGGAGTATTTTCATTATTTATCTTTCTATAAAATAAAAGCAGGGTCATATGTTTACATGCATTATGCAATCGGGATGTACTTTGGTTTTAAATTGTTTTGCTGGTTATTGGTTCATTAAAATGCTAATTAAAATATCCAACGTAAAAAATCAGCCAGTCGACAAAAATTATAAAACAAAAAACAAACATTTTTTCAGCTTAAAATTTAAAAAATCCTGGGCAAAGAAGAAATATTTTTTTTTTTTCAAAATTAGAGTAAAGCAAAAGGTATTTCTAATATTTTAATCGTGGGGTCACTATTAATTTTGGACCAGAAGCAAAAGGAAAATTCTCAGTTTTTCAATGAAAATATTCATTTTTTGTCATACATAACAGAAGACCCTTCAAAATTCGATTAAAGTGGAAAAACCGAGTTTTCTCACTGTGCGGCGCATGTAACTTCAAATTTGATATTTTTTCCTGAAAGCTGAGAGTTTTTCTTACAAAATATGTCGTTTACACAATGTGAATAATTAATTGAATTTAAACAAAAAATATCTGCAACGTGAAAATATCATATTTTGTGGGAAAAACTCTCAGCTTTCAGAAAAAAATATCAGATTTGAAGTCTCACGCACCGCACATTGAGAAATATCGGTTTTTCCACTTTAATCGAATTTTAAGGGGGCTTTTGTTACGTACAACAGAAAATGAATATTTTTATTGAAAAGCTGAGAATTTTTCCTAGAAGAAAATGAGTTTTTCCAATTTTTCTAAAATAAATTTTTACTTTAAAAAAAATAATGAAAAAATTCAGAAAAAAAATTTCGAAAATTCAAAAAATCATAACTACAAAATGGTTGCATATTAAGGGTTAAAATTTTCAGGAAATGTTTTATATAATATAGAGAAGATATTGACAAAGTTTGAACAAAATCGGCGGGGGTCGCCCCGTAAAAGTGATTTTATTTGGTGGAATGACCCCATATTATTATCAGCAAAACAAATTTTTCCAGGTGAAAATATCAAAATTAACTTGTTAACACACAGATTTTTGAACTTTACACGTAATATTTTTCAATGTCATTCGCGTAAATGCTGTACAACAATCTCAAGTAACAAATATTTAATTTGCCGATAAAAGCAAATCACTGATATTACAAGCGATAAAATTATTTAAATACTCAATTATTTAAATTAATTTTATTCATTTCCACTTTTCGTTTTGATATGAAAGTAGCGACAATTCGAGTGTTTTTACTTGAAGATAATGTGAGTTAATCTTTGTTTTAATCTTAAATCCTGCATGGTTTTTATTGATTTTTGATTGAAATTTTGTTCTAATAATATCAAAATTATCGTATACATTAAGGTGACCTTACTCAATGTTAACATTAATAGGATCAATACAATAATGGTTGATAAGCTATTAGCTCAATAATTTAAGCAATAGTCCTTTTTAATTTAAAAAAAGTTAAATATTTAATGAATTATTTTAGTGATTATATTATCTACCTTTTACAATTATTTTTACTTGCCGCATAATATCGTGATTTTGAAATTTCCACTATTATCCTCGGATTTATTGTGATAATAACTTGGGGTCACAGCCGGGGTCAATACAAATATTTTCTTTCTGATTTACAGAACTAGCAACTGATTCTTTTATCTATTACTTATGAAATCCCAGCGACCGGTGCGGGCTGATAGCTTTCAGCAATACTGAAAGTTACTTTTTAGTTTTATTTTTATTTATATTATTTATTGCCAAGCCAAAAGTAAGATAGATAATAATTTATTTAATTTTTATAATATTATTGGGGCAGAAATATTATTTTTTATTTTATTATTTTGTTTTTTAAATTTATTTTATAAATAAACGAAATTTATATTATCTGCTTCCTTGCGTTTAGTGCAAGTGCTGCTACTGGGGGAGCCTGAGGTTGGGTTTGGGATATTTATATAATGTAAAAAATCCACATTTTTTTATTTAAAAATTCGTGAAAAATTGGTTTTCGGAAATTTTACTCTGGATGCGGTCCTGGCGATTTGTTTTTGTTTATGGTCCATTATAAGCCCTAGTCTACTTGTAGATAAAAAATGATTGCTTCCTTAGTAATATTTTTATTCATCTCTGAATTACTTGCTCATTTAGTATACACATTATTGTAATATATGTAGACCTTTCGGTTTATATAACGCAAGTGGTACAAAATACAATTGCATTATCAAACTAATTACATTTATTCCATAATCTTTGTGTATCACATGTGTGAGAAACGTTATTCTTGGGTGTAACTAAAGTTCAAAGTTTTTTATTTTTATCATATTTCTACCTTACTATATAATATATATTTTGCTTTAATAGTTCAAATCCATTTCTTCAAGATACCGCGCAGCCAAATCCGCACCATCATACGACACTAAATAATCATGGAGAATCAAAATAATAATGATGGTAAGATATTTATTCTGAATGGAACTCAGCTTCATTAATTATTGTAATTTAGGGCCGAATCAAATTCTGGATGCAGATGAGTGCTATACATGTAATCCAAGTGAACCTGTTCGTTTGAGAATTCCCGAATCCGGGCTGGCCATCGAAACTACTCTTCCACTATCAGTTCCCGGTTTATTACATCGAACTGCAACCAAATATCCAGATAAAGCTGCACTTATGTACAAAAACAGCCGATGCAAATGGGAAAAATATACATACAGGTAAGTTTATAAAAACATTCTTTTTACTGCATTCATGGCAACATGAATATTCCAATTTTTCCTTGTTATTCATTTGTTAATATTTCATAATTTTAAAATTATCGCTTACATGGACATTGTAATCCACGTCATACTGAATAATTTAATGCGATTTATGAACTGGTTATGTGGGTACAATTATGTTTACAAATGATAATCCAATTTTTTCTCCTTCATCCTTCATTTTTTTTCCATCGGTAAATTTCCAAAGAAGTCAACTGGGGTCGGAAAACTCTTGATCTAAAACTAATGATTCATAAAATCACTATCGAATGCGTGCGATAATCACTTGAGTAATCGCCCGGTGATTATCACCGCCGCGTGCCGGCTCAACTTGGGTGATCACTGATTACCGAATATCGCACGTGTTCGCCGGTATCTTTTCGAAACCAAGAGATTATTCATTATTCCATCAAGTTTTAAAAATTTACCGGTACCGGGCTGTTCTGCCACTAGCGAGTGCAGTGTCAGATTTTAATTCGACATATTGCCCCCCTTTTTTAAGCTAATTGATTTAATAATAAACAAAAATCGAATCGATTGTTTCAGGGAATATGAAGAAAATGTACGAACGTGTGCGAAGGCATTTTTAAAATTAGGCTTGGAAAAACATCACTCGGTGTGCATTATGGGCTTCAACAGTCCAAAATGGTTTTTTTCTTCTTTAGCTGCTATATACGCAGGGTATGTACCCGAGTATTCCTATGAACTTTTAAAAAACTTGAAATTTTTAGAGGAATTTCTTCCGGAATCTATACGACCAATTCAAGTTCGGCCTGTTTGCATTGCGCCGAATGCAGTAGAGCCAACATTATAGTGGTCGAAAATGCGCAACATTTGCAAAAAATACTCGAAATTAAAGATTCTTTACCTCTTCTTAAAGCAATAGTACAATACGATGGAGAACCAACAGAACCAGGCGTTCTAAGTGTTAGTATTCTTTCAATAAGTCTGATAAGTATTGCTGTAAAAGCGATTCCAGAAAAAAAATAATTGGAATATTTTTTTGCAGTGGGAACAACTTATAGAAATGGGCAGAAACGAAACGGATGAAAAATTAGATGCAACCTTAAAGCAAATTGCAATTAACGAATGTTGCTTAATAGTATTTACGGTGAGCAAATATCAAAATATCAAATTAAATCAATGTAATTATCTTTAATCTTTAGTCTGGTACAGTGGGCAACCCAAAAGCTGTCATGCTGAATCACGATAACATCACCTGGAATGCTTTAGCGATAGCTGAACGAATTAATCCCGAACCTGGACAGGAACGGCTAATAAGTTACCTACCATTGAGTCATATAGCGGCTCATCTTATAGACATATTTATTGTAATAACAATTGCATCTACAACATATTTTGCCGACAAAGATGCTCTTAAGGGGTCGTTACTGAAAACTCTACAAGAAGTGAGACCTACTTATTTTCTAGGGGTTCCCCGGGTTTGGGAAAAAATCCACGACAAAATGAAGGAAATTGGAGCGAGCAGCGGGCCATTAAAAAAATTGATAGCCGATTGGGCCAAATACCACGGCTTACAGCATAACTTAAGTAAAGAAAAAGGGTAAGCTAAATTTTTCTCCAAAGTTTGTTTGGTAAATTAAAATTTTTAGTAACAATACAACTACGTGGGGATACACGCTAGCTCATTGGATGGTTTTAAAGAGAATTAGACAAGCGTTAGGCTTAGATTACTGTAAATGTTGTGTATCTGCCGCAGCACCCATTTCGCCCGACATAAAACAATACTTTCTCACCATCGATATTCCACTCATGGAAGCTTTCGGTATGTCCGAAGCTGGCGGTGCTCACACAATGTCGCTAGATACAGCGTTTCCGATCAATAGTATAGGAAAAACACTGAGTGGAATGAAAACGAAGGTTATTTATCAAAACGGTGAAAAAAGTGGTGAAGTTTGTCTTTATGGCCGTCATATTTTTATGGGCTACTTGGGAGAACCTGAAAAAACTAAAGAAGTATTGGACGATGAGGGATGGTTACATTCCGGTGATGTTGGCTACATAGATAACGGATTTGTTTATATAACAGGCCGCATCAAGGAATTACTTATCACAGCTGGAGGTGAAAATATACCTCCGGTACCAATCGAACAAACTGTGAAAACAGAATTACCCCATTTAAGCAACGTTGTTCTCATAGGAGACAAGAAAAAATTTTTATCTTTACTGATAACATTAAAAACTTTAGTCGATTCAGAAGGAAGACCCTTGGACGAACTCACGATTAGTGTTAAGCAATGGTTGGAATCTCTTGGTTGTCCAGCTGAAACGGTAACCGATGTAATAAAAGCTGGTCCAGATAATAAATTATTGAAAGCCATACAGGTTGGAATCGACCGTGTCAATGCGCTCGCAACATCCAACGCCCAAAAAATTCAAAAATTTTGTATATTACCTTTAGATTTTTCTGTTTCTACTGGAGAATTAGGTAAGTTAACTTTTCTTAGCCGCCCAACTCTCGCCTTTTTCTGAAATCTATAAGCATGGTCAGAACAAGGTCTTAATTTAAATTTTACTCTGTATATAATATGACTTATCGTGATTATAAATAAAACTTTTTGTTTCAGGACCTACGATGAAATTAAAGAGGAACGTAATTGTAGTAAAATATGCTGAAGACATAGAAAAGTTGTATAATTAAGATTGAAAAACTCTAGCAATATGTAAAAATATTTTACTTAAAAAATAATATAAATATTATTAAAATATACTATGCTTAAAAATGTTATATATTACAGTGATGTCTTTTGTAATAAATAAAAAATGGTATACATAATATAAACATCGATTTACATATAACCGGTACTTAATACTAACAAGTCGAAAAATAATAGTGTGCTAGCTATTTCGATTTGATTCAGTTTCGGCACTGCTATCACTACTGTCCGAGTTTTGTTTACAACAATGACACTGCTGTCTATGATGCCCGCACTTAGTTCTACGACAGCTACCGCACTTAGGTCTATAGACTGGCGCCACTACTTCAACTTTAATATTGGCGGTGGCCGTAACTTTAGTTGTAAATGGTCCACTACAACTCGATTCGGGACTACTATATTCGACAGTAACTTGAGGTTCAACAATAATACTTTGATTACAACTTTCTTCTGTAATTGTACTTAGACTAGGTTCTCTAGTAGTTTTGGCAGTGGTATTTCGACGAGGAGGTTTTGTGTAAGACAAAACACGAGGAGGAACTGGAGGAGCTGGTGGCGGTGGGGGAGTGGATATTCTATCGTTATGTTCGGTAGGCTGCAATTCTGCCTTTGGTCCCACTAATATTAACAAAATAGGATAAAATACCATAGAATTTATAGCCGACGAACATATGGATATAGCCAGCATAATAAAAAGGTGGTACCGAATGAATTCAAAATATGACGTCACCAACACAACGATACATATCAGCAATCCTATGTCACCTTTAAGTATAGATGCCGCATTCATTTCTAATGACATTCGTAATCGACGTTCACGAGTCCCAATAGCACTTAAAAAACCAGTCACGATTAACATTACGTTTCTAGTAATGATAATAAAATGAAGAGCACCCGTTGCTCCGCTAAAAGCATTAACGTTCATGAAACACATTAGTAATAAGTTAATAAGAATATTAAATAATGAACACCAAAGTTTAGTCCAATGCACCATTACGCAATAAATTAAAAAACACGCTATCACTGTCAGAGCTAATTGAGCAGCTAACATTCTGTCTAACTGTAGGAACTGATTAAAAAACGAAAATAGAAGTCCAATAGGATAATTTTTAAGTCCACGATTGTTGAAAGAATCAGATATTTCTCGTATTTCCTTCAACGTTTCTACTATCTTGCCAGTAGTTTTGAGATTCTTGAGGTAGAATGGCATTTGTGTATATACAAGGGGTTGCGATTTAGGGATTTTTAAGTCAAATTCAGTCTTTGAACTATAATACTGGAAAGGTTTCGGCGTCAAATTAGCTTGCGAGCTCGAATAGGACATTTCGTCGTTGCAATTCCACACAGATAAATAATTATAAAAAGCTTTAGGATCAATAATTCCGTTCCTAACAAGTCTTTTGTTAAATATTTGACTCTTATCCACAGGAAACTCCACCACTCCTGTTTGAGCCAATAATTTGAAAGCTAATACTGCTTTTTCCGTGGCATTCGGGTACCACTTCTCGTTACTTAAACAATTCTTACTACGATTATGATCAAATTCTTCTTGTAGGTCAATTAAAAAATCTCGAAAGTTGGCCAACCAAAAATCGTTCATATTCAATCCTCCATTCGAATCCTTGAGAACATGAGGAACTTGGGTAAGCGATGAATGATATTCATGTAACAACGGTTGATTAAGGGGATACTCCAGTTCTGTTGTTACCAAGTAGAAATTATAGAATCCAAAAAAGTGTCCTTGTGCTTCCAAATACTTATATTCTTGTGTGTTCTTTGGAAGAAAAGTTGATAACCGTACGTCATATTCCAATTTCAATCCATTGAGAACGCAAAATATTATTAATATGACGTACGTCAAACATAAAGTCACTTTCATGAAAGGTTTGAATAGGATCGAATTCAAATAATAATTGATCAGGTAAGTTAACAAACTCTTCTTCTTTTGGCACAGCGTTTCCGATGTTATTAAGTTTGTCGATTGTTCCTGAAAAAATTACAAAATTAAATTATTTTACTAAACTACAAGAAATAAAAACACTTACTGCAATATTGTTGTTGTTTGTAGGCAACGTAGGATTTTCAGGTTTGGAGCGAAAACATGGAACATCAGATTTCTGGTAACGAACCCCCAAAGCCAAAAGTGCAGGTAACACCAACATCATAGCGGCAGATTGGAATAATATGACAATGGCACATTGCATGCAGAAAATTCGAAGTGCCGGAATTGGTAAAACGGCTGCTGCTGCAAACGCTGCTGAATTTGTTAACGTTGCTGTTATTACGGTTGGACCCATGCGTTGTAAAACTTCTTGAGGAGTTAAATTGTAAGTTTGGGTAGAAAGAATTAAAAATAATTCGCGCATTGCCAAACCGACGGTTACGAAGGGTAAAATATGGATGCTCAACAAGTTCATCGGAAGACCCAATAAGCTGCATACTCCTAGACCGGCAGCAGTACACGAAGCTAATAAAGCGACACCGACCGCTGCCAAGCCAGATTGGACAAACCAAGCGTAGATTACGGCAATTGCTAAAACGATGCTGTATTTAATTACATCCATGTGGGAATTTTCGGCTAATATTCGATTTAGAGTCGAAGTTGAAAAACTGTTGAAAACGTAAGATGAAGAGCCAGTGGCGTTAATTTTGGTTAAGCGTTCTACCTCCTGTAAAGAAAAAGTGTTTTAGAATTTGTTTTTAAGTAGAGCAAAATAAATTATACTTGTGAAAAACGTTTCTGCCAAGCGTCAAGGATGAGAGAAGCTTTTTCTTGGTTCCACCCGATGCGATGTATTTTGTAATGGTTAGACCAAAATTCGTAAAAATCGTGTTCTCCCATTAATTGCACAACCGTTTGAAGAGCTTTGGCTTGTTTTATGTGACCGGTTTTATTTTTTTGAACACCTCCAACAATAAGATCTTCTGCCCAATGCATATATTTTGCAGCAAAACCATAACATCCGCTGGTTAGTTCTGCTCCGATATCCAAAGGACGACTAGAATTTTTATTTGGGGCAGTGTTGGGACATTCGGGATCTCTGGGATCCAAACAAGGCTTTTCTTGATAACCGGTGGTAATACCAGAACGTTTGAAATAATCTTCTAACGAGTGATAGTCGAAATTAGCTTCTTTTTGTTTTATTCGGGTAACAAGTTCGATAGGATTTAAGTTGGTCCATTTTACGTTGTTTCCTAATTCGTACCTGTAAGCAAGGAATAATTAATAAAGTCAGATGGTGATGGTCGGATTTGAAAATGACTTACGGTAATTGGACTGAATATTCCGGTCCTAATAATTTAGAACCTTCCCAAAAGCAATCTAAAGGCGTGCTTATTGAGCAGGGCATCATATTTTCGAATATTTGTTCGATTAAAAGAATGTCGAAACTGGGTACGCTAGGGGATTGGCAAATATCTTTGAGGCGCCAGGTAATATCGTACATCGTTACAGTAACCTGAGTAGCTTGCCGTATTAGAGATAAATGTTCGAGTAGCCCATGGGGATGTAATAATCCAACGTCGGGGTCTACGGCTGTTTGGACTAGCATTTGATGAGTAGAAAGAACTTCGACCGGGGTGACTTCGTCGGAAGTCAACGCACCAGCCCAAAGTTGTTCTATATTTGTGTGAAATACGGCGCTTTTTAATCCAACACAAAACGTCGCTATGATTAGAATACTAACGAAGAGTACTTTTCCTGCATGTTCATCGAGGAAGCCGCCTAGTGAATGCAGCTGCTGTTGAAGTCGGCCACGAACCCAAAGTACACCGCGGTCTCCATTCGCTTTGCCCTGTAAAAGAGTAGAATATTCAAAGACCACCCAAGTTGAAAAGGTGACGTCACTCGGACCACCCAAGTGGCGGCACGTTAACCACACATCAAACCCCGCTAGACCATTCTCTCTTCTAGGAAGGACCAACAACAATACAAACTATCATTTGCCCGGTTCTATGCCAATCATTCTTCAAGGCGGTATAACGTAGTTGACATAAACTAAATTTCTACACCAGAATTTTTTACTTCACATTAACGTCAAAGTAAAATTTCAAAGGAATTACTATGTAAGGCTATAGCAAATTTATCGCTTTTAACACCCACGCATTCAATTTTGACACGAGCATTTTATTTTGAATGGATATTATGGTATCAAAAAAATAATTTACATTTTTTCTTATACCTAATCAAATTGCAAAATCAGATAAAATCGGTTAATCGAGTACCACTGTAGCTAGGTAATTTTTTTTCTTTCTGTTTCATCTGGCTAATTAAAAGTATGTCGGTAGTTTCTTTAATTATATATTTAAATTTTACGATTATTTAACCGGTGCGGTTAGGTTCGAGATCGAAACGAATAATTATTGTTGCATTTTGAATATTTGAAAATTTGACAGACGTCAGTGTCAGTTGTAAAATTAGAGCAAAACAAAATAAAACAATTCATTCAAGGATAATTAATACTTATGGCTTACGGTCAATAAAATCGAAATATGATTTCATAATGCAACTATATAATTTTTAAAACCGTTTGAAAACATCAAGTAGCAATTTTAATGGTTTTATACTCAAGTGTACTTTACTACTGCCTTTGAAATTGACCGTTAAAAACTACAAAACAAAGTTGTATTAAAATTTTATACAGTGCTACTGTTACGTTTTGTGACCCGGTCGCGTGTTCAAATTATATATAATAAAAGTGACAGATTTTCCGTTTGACATCAATACCAGCTTTCCACGCTGATTAGACTCGAGAACTTTCTTCAAAGTGCACCTGTTACGGTTCGGCATCTCTTCCAAGAGTACGGTTGAAAATCCCACTTTTGCGTTTTTCAAATCACAATTTGACAGAAAAAAGACAGCAGTATCCGGTTTTAGAAGTCTATTTTTAAAAAATTTTAATTACCTCGGTCGCTCGGATACGCCACTGCATAAACAACTATTATAATTTTGCAATATCTATTAATTAATCTATTGATGGGATGTAAACACTTCGAAACTGCGTTTTTAAAAGTGATGGCCTGGCCGAGAGGAAATAGAAATTGGAATGAATTTTCAGCTGGTAATTCTTCTCGGGACACAAAGGCATCTTAATCTTGGAAGTTTTTCCTGATTTGAATTTGTCCTTGAAAGTCCACTTCCTGGTGACGCGCGTGCATACAACTTCCGGTAACGTGAAAATCTTGCGATTTTTCCAGAAAAGCGATTCGTTGATATTTGGATTCGACCGGAAGTAGAGATGATTTTTATTTTTTAAAGAAAGTTCAGGGCAGTATTAAAATAAATTGAATAGTATTTGCCGAGAGTTAATTAGCATTATGCACAAGGCGTGTCGTAATTTGGTGATTAATGAAGAAGTAAACAATTTAAATGCAGCGTCGTTATTAAATAATAAAGATGTAGTAATTATAATAACATGCATTTGATTGAATAATAAATAAAGAACAAACGAGAAAGACCAAGTTATGAATTTTGCAATTTTGAAAACAATCGAGGATCGAGTATTTCATTATAATGGTCAATAACCGTGACAATAATAATGGCATCGTAATATACGGCATCCTACTTTTGTAAAATAATTTCGAGATAATATAATAATTTATTAATTGCAATTTAAACATATTGCTTGTATTTTGTATAAATGTATGTGCCGTACACAATACCAATTTATATTTAATTAGGGTAATAAAGAAATTATTAATTTGTAGGTTTACAAATTAAGTTTATCGCCAAATTAAATTAAGCAATTAATATAAACACAAATTGGCGGTGCAAATAACAAAGGAAGTAATTAATAACCGTTTAATGTATAAATCGTTATCTAATTTAACATAAGTAATTTATGTACATTTTGTTCACTTTTCATCTTTAAAACTTTTTTATTTATCAATGAATAATTATATTTAATAAACATACCGACAGAACACCCAAGAAGACTTTATATTTATGCTACAATTTAACTTTATTAAATAAATATTCTAATATATTTAATTATTTACAAAATTACTTTAGGATAAATAAAAGTGCGGTAATTGTCATTCCTTTTTTTTTATATAATATAATATAATATATAAATTCTTTAATAAGCCGAAGAACAAGTTTGCGATCATTTTAACGCGGTAATTTGTATTTTATGACCATCAGATCCGTATTAAGGAAATTCAATTAAATTTAGGGTTCCTACAAATTAAGCGATTTTATCTGATAGGTATGTCAATGCTAATTGATTAAAGATGTTGGTTTGGTGAAGAGGCGCCCGAGTCGAAACGGTCGGTGGGCGTAAAATTGAAGAAGAGAATCGTAATTTTCGGATTTCCGGAAAGCAAGTAGAACGGACGGGCGGGCGGGCGGATGAGTATTTGTGTATACATATACGTGTGTGGCAACCTCGCGCAGGACTGGGGCGCGGTCATGCGGGGATCAGGTAAGCTAAGCTAGCGAAAGACCACACACGATGCGAGCTGGGTGGTCCTTCGAAGGCTAGCATAACATGGCACATCGCCCACCCTAACGCGTTCAGGTCTGGCTCCAAATGATCTATCACACCTGAATTACTATTCGAAAAATGAAAACGTCCAGGCGCCACAACATCCGTTTTTTTAAATGTCACATTACCTGGTCCAGCTGATTCAAAGCGATAGTTGCGTCAACCCAGCCGGTCCTCGTGTAGAGATCGGAACGATGTCGTTCTGGGTCAGTCTGCGAGTCAGCCGTGGAGGCCATCCTCGCCGCGACCGAGGGTCCTGCAGACGCAGTCTATCTGAGCCTCGGAGTGCATTGGCGCTTTTTTGCACCACCGCACTCTCGTGCACTACAACCAATCACCGCCACTCATATTCTGTCCCACATGTTTACCACTAAATTAAAAGACGTAGCCTTCGCGTAACAGCTGATCGAAATTTTAGGTTCACAAAACAATCGAGAGCAACTTAAGAGCACAAACATTTTCTAAAACTAATGTACGATGAATATTCGTAGACGAATCAGATAAAATCACGAGCACTGTTGGTATTTCAAAATATATTTTCGATTTAAATGGCCAAAAGCATGTCTCAAACACACATCGTCAGAACGAAGACAACCACCATAACTTACTCGGTTACGAATACTGAACGAGAACAACGTGAACAGTTGTGAACTGTTCGGATTACTCTACGCTACGAGAGTCGCCGATCCGATGCGAGTCCGGACCACACACGTAGTTGTTTAGAATGTAAATTCTCCAAATTACATTACTTACTTTTTTGTCACCATCCTACGGGGTATTATATTGCTGATAACTTCTCGCGCCGTTTTTCTTCAAGGTAAAGACTTTTTTATATCCACCCCTTCCCACCTACCTTCGCCTTCGCTTCGAATCAAAATTTTCTAATTATTTTTTCGTCTAATCGGAAGTCTTTTTAACATTTCTCGAATTCCTCCGTAAGTCGATCTCCACCGCAAACTTAATTATAATCAAAAATTTAACTTTTATTATGCTAAATGCTACAAGATCTTATCTTTACGATTCAATTAATTATATAATTCGAATTAAAAAGAATACATTATATTAATAAAATTATGTATTTCGGTGTCGGTTTAATAGCCGTAATTAATCCTTATCACTCATTGGGTCATTTACCTTTAAAACAATTGAATTTCTTAATTCATCCTAAATGCCGTTAAATTTCAATTTTTCAAAAAAAACATAATTAACCCAATACTTGTTACTTTTAATTGACAAAATCTAATTAAATATTAATCTTTTACGAAAATTTTTATCTTGATTGCTTTGCTAGTTTCGCACGCTAATCATCAGGCCGATGACAAAATATTTATATTTCCGTTCCTAATCTTGATACATTCTTCCAGACCTGCTTATTTTTGTAAAATTACTTCGTGCCGTCAATTGTATTACCTTATCTTATTTATTAACTTTACAAAAAGTCAACCGCACACCTTCCACTCGGCCAATTTCTTAGAACCCAGTTCCAGGTTTTCAAAACCAACTTTCTTTCATTTTTCTATTATTCAACCCATAGGCGCACCGAGTCGGATTCCATATTTTATAAAAATCTTTTTTTTTAATTTCTTCTAATTAGCGTATTTTACGAAGAACAAAAAAAATATCTAACTGGTAACAGGACCAGTGGCGTCTCCGGCCGACAACAAAATATTTATTTTTTATTCACAGCAGATAATATTCCAATATCTTAAATATTCTTAAAATATGTAGCCAAATTATCCCCCTCCCCCCCCCAAACAGGAATGTCTGGCGACGCCACTGCTTAGTGTGATTAGCGACTATTATACTTTTTACAGAAGTTTCACCAAAACATTTAAAATGGAATTTCAATTATATTGCAAGTTACGATTGTAAACATACAGGAAGTTGACATTAATTTCATTTTGAATCGAGAATACGTGCATATTGCATTTTGCCGATTATGTAGTTGTTGCGCGGGGGGTTCCCTACGTGAGTGACGTTTTTAAACAAATTGTAGGAATGCAACCCCAAGGCTGTACCGGATTTAACTTTTTTGGGGCCCACGCCAATAATTTTTTATTGGAGTATTTTGTTTCAAATTAAAACAAATCAATTAGCCAAAAAAAAATTACAAAGTGGGGTAATCCACTTCCCCAGGGAGGTTATTTTTCAAGTCGGAGGATTTCTCCTTGGATCCGGACCTAACATTTGGGTGTGACCCCAGCATTCAAAAAAGTGGAACAATAATAATTTCAATTACTCTATTACCGTGTTCCTTAGCAGGCAGGGACAAACTCGTGAGAAGAACCAGGGGAAAACTTCCCCTTCCCAATATCTTCGTTGCCAAATCCATTAGTTGTCACAGCATATCATTTATACCATTGGAAATCAACAGCATTAAAACCGAGGGGTAAATCTCCTGGGAAGTCTGGTGTACAGCTTGTAGGAAGTCCCCGGGAAGTTTGAGGAAGTCCAGGAAAGTCTTAAGAAGTCCGGAGAAATCCGAGAAAGTCTGGGGAAATCTGGGGTTGTCTAAAGAAATATGAGAAAGTAAAACCAGTGCACGGGACAACGAGAGACCTTTTTTTTTAGGATTTCAACTGTCTTTACAGATAAATCAATATAGTCACAGCAGTAATATTAGAAGTCCGGGAAGTGTCAGGAACTAAAACCAGCACAAGGAAAAAGACGCGGGATCTTTTTTTTTTAGGTTTTCACGTGTTTCCAGATAGATCACTAGAACAATAGTCGCATCAGTAAATTCAGAAGTCTGAGGACGTCCGGGGAAATCTGAGGAAGTCCGGGGAAGTCTGAGGAAGTCCGGGGAAGTCCGAGAAAGTCCGGGGAAGTCGAAGTAGCAGGATGTCTGGTGTACACGATTTTTGACCGTGATTTACCCCTCGATTAAAACTAACAAAAAGCTTATTTGTTATTTGTAAGAGCAAAAAAGTAGGCCAATTCGGGACTACTCCCTTTTCAAATGCAGGGCCTATTTTACCATTAGACGCATTAGCCACATAAAACCATAAAATAAAAATCAAATTTCGATAAAATAACCCAAAAAGTTGGGCCTTCAATACTATTAGTAGTTACACTCAAACATCAGGGACCCGAAAATTTGCTATATCCAGTAAAAAAAAAATAGGAGAAAATTTCGATGCCCAAAGCTTTAAACATATTGTGGGACCTCTACAACTTATTAAATTTTGTATTTAAGTTTAAAATACATAAAACAATAAGGATAAACCGAGAGGTCTGGGGGGTATTCCATACCCCTGACATTTAATCTCTCAGGTATCAGGGTAGCAGCAATAGAAAGAGCAATATAAATTATATATAAATTATATAAATTATAAATTATAAATGTTTAAGGATCAGGAACACATAAATACGTGGAAATTAATTACTTTTTATTGCTCTTTCTAGTGCTGCTACCCTGATACCCGAGAGATTAAATGTCACTTGAAAAATTGTAAATTTTAAAGGTGTAAGGATCAGGAACACATAAATACGTGGAAATTAATTATTTTATATTGCTCTTTCTAGTGCTGCTACCCTGATACCCGAGAGATTAAATGTCACTTGAAAAATTATAAATTATAAAGGTCTAAGGATCAGGAACACATAAATACGTGGAAATTAATTATTTCATATTGCTCTTTCTAGTGCTGCTACCCTGATACCTGAGAGATTAAATGTCACTTGAAAAATTGTAAATTTTAAAGGTGCAAGGATCAGAAACACTTAAATAAGTGGAAATTAATTATTTTATATTGCTCTTTCTAGTGCTGCTACCCTGATACCCGAGAGATTAAATGTCGCTTGAAAAATTGTAATTTATAAAGGTGTAAGGATCAGGAAAACATAAATACGTGGAAATTAATTATTTTATATTGCTCTTTCTAGTGCTGCTACCCTGATACCCGAGAGATTAAATGTCACTTGAAAAATTGTAAATTTTAAAGGTGTAAGGATCAGGAACACTTAAATACGTGGAAATTAATTATTTTATATTGCTCTTTCTAGTGCTGCTACCCTGATACCCGAGAGATTAAATGTCACTTGAAAAATTGTAAATTTTAAAGGTGTAAGGATCAGGAACACATAAATACGTGGAAATTAATTATTTTATATTGCTCTTTCTAGTGCTGCTACCCTGATACCCGAGAGATTAAATGTCGCTTGAAAAATTGTAATTTATAAAGGTGTAAGGATCAGGAACACATAAATACGTGGAAATTAATTATTTTATATTGCTCTTTCTAGTGCTGCTACCCTGATACCCGAGAGATTAAATGTCACTTGAAAAATTGTAAATTTTAAAGGTGCAAGGATCAGAAACACTTAAATAAGTGGAAATTAATTATTTTATATTGCTCTTTCTAGTGCTGCTACCCTGATACCCGAGAGATTAAATGTCACTTGAAAAATTGTAAATTTTAAAGGTGTAAGGATCAGGAACACATAAATACGTGGAAATTAATTATTTTATATTGCTCTTTCTAGTGCTGCTACCCTGATACCCGAGAGATTAAATGTCGCTTGAAAAATTGTAATTTATAAAGGTGTAAGGATCAGGAACACATAAATACGTGGAAATTAATTATTTTATATTGCTCTTTCTAGTGCTGCTACCCTGATACCCGAGAGATTAAATGTCACTTGAAAAATTGTAAATTTTAAAGGTGCAAGGATCAGAAACACTTAAATAAGTGGAAATTAATTATTTTATATTGCTCTTTCTAGTGCTGCTACCCTGATACCCGAGAGATTAAATGTCACTTGAAAAATTGTAAATTTTAAAGGTGCAAGGATCAGGAACACATAAATACGTGGAAATTAATTATTTTATATTGCTCTTTCTAGTGCTGCTACCCTGATACCCGAGAGATTAAATGTCACTTGAAAAATTGTAAATTTTAAAGGTGTAAGGATCAGGAACACATAAATACGTGGAAATTAATTATTTTATATTGCTCTTTCTAGTGCTGCTACCCTGATACCCGAGAGATTAAATGTCGCTTGAAAAATTGTAATTTATAAAGGTGTAAGGATCAGGAACACATAAATACGTGGAAATTAATTATTTTATATTGCTCTTTCTAGTGCTGCTACCCTGATACCCGAGAGATTAAATGTCACTTGAAAAATTGTAAATTTTATAGGTGTAAGGATCAGGAACACATAAATACGTGGAAATTAATTATTTTATATTGCTCTTTCTAGTGCTGCTACCCTGATACCCGAGAGATTAAATGTCACTTGAAAAATTGTAAATTTTAAAGGTGCAAGGATCAGAAACACTTAAATAAGTGGAAATTAATTATTTTATATTGCTCTTTCTAGTGCTGCTACCCTGATACCTGAAAGATTAAATGTCACTTGAAAAATTGTAATTTATAAAGGTGTAAGGATCAGGAACACATAAATACGTGAAAATTAATTATTTTATATTGCTCTTTCTAGTGCTGCTACCCTGATACCCGAGAGATTAAATGTCACTTGAAAAATTGTAAATTTTAAAGGTGCAAGGATCAGGAACACATAAATACGTGGATATTAATTATTTTATATTGCTCTTACTAGTGCTGCTACCCTGATACCCGAGAGATTAAATGTCACTTGAAAAATTGTAAATTTTAAAGGTGTAAGGATCAGGAACACTTAAATACGTGGAAATTAATTATTTTATATTGCTCTTTCTAGTGCTGCTACCCTGATACCCGAGAGATTAAATGTCACTTGAAAAATTGTAAATTTTAAAGGTGCAAGGATCAGAAACACTTAAATAAGTGGAAATTAATTATTTTATATTGCTCTTTCTAGTGCTGCTACCCTGATACCTGAAAGATTAAATGTCACTTGAAAAATTGTAATTTATAAAGGTGTAAGGATCAGGAACACATAAATACGTGAAAATTAATTATTTTATATTGCTCTTTCTAGTGCTGCTACCCTGATACCCGAGAGATTAAATGTCACTTGAAAAATTGTAAATTTTAAAGGTGCAAGGATCAGGAACACATAAATACGTGGAAATTAATTATTTTATATTGCTCTTTCTAGTGCTGCTACCCTGATACCCGAGAGATTAAATGTCACTTGAAAAATTGTAAATTTTAAAGGTGCAAGGATCAGAAACACTTAAATAAGTGGAAATTAATTATTTTATATTGCTCTTTCTAGTGCTGCTACCCTGATACCTGAAAGATTAAATGTCACTTGAAAATTGTAATTTATAAAGGTGTAAGGATCAGGAACACATAAATACGTGAAAATTAATTATTTTATTTTGCTCTTTCTAGTGCTGCTACCCTGATACCCGAGAGATTAAATGTCGCTTGAAAAATTGTAATTTATAAAGGTGTAAGGATCAGGAACACTTAAATACGTGGAAATTAATTATTTTATATTGCTCTTTCTAGTGCTGCTACCCTGATACCCGAGAGATTAAATGTCACTTGAAAAATTGTAAATTTTATAGGTGTAAGGATCAGGAACACATAAATACGTGGAAATTAATTATTTAATATTGCTCTTTCTAGTGCTGCTACCCTGATACCCGAGAGATTAAATGTCACTTGAAAAATTGTAAATTTTAAAGGTGCAAGGATCAGAAACACTTAAATAAGTAGAAATTAATTATTTTATATTGCTCTTTCTAGTGCTGCTACCCTGATACCCGAGAGATTAAATGTCACTTGAAAAATTGTAAATTTTATAGGTGTAAGGATCAGGAACACATAAATACGTGGAAATTAATTATTTTATATTGCTCTTTCTAGTGCTGCTACCCTGATACCCGAGAGATTAAATGTCACTTGAAAAATTGTAAATTTTAAAGGTGCAAGGATCAGAAACACTTAAATAAGTGGAAATTAATTATTTTATATTGCTCTTTCTAGTGCTGCTACCCTGATACCCGAGAGATTAAATGTCACTTGAAAAATTGTAAATTTTAAAGGTGCAAGGATCAGAAACACTTAAATAAGTGGAAATTAATTATTTTATATTGCTCTTTCTAGTGCTGCTACCCTGATACCTGAAAGATTAAATGTCACTTGAAAAATTGTAATTTATAAAGGTGTAAGGATCAGGAACACATAAATACGTGAAAATTAATTATTTTATATTGCTCTTTCTAGTGCTGCTACCCTGATACCTGAGAGATTAAATGTCACTTGAAAAATTCTCAATTTTAAAGGTGTAAGGATCAGGAACACATAAATACGTGGAAATTAATTATTTTATATTGCTCTTTCTAGTGCTGCTACCCTGATACCCGAGAGATTAAATGTCACTTGAAAAATTGTAAATTTTAAAGGTGCAAGGATCAGGAACACATAAATACGTGGATATTAATTATTTTATATTGCTCTTTCTAGTGCTGCTACCCTGATACCCGAGAGATTAAATGTCACTTGAAAAATTGTAAATTTTAAAGGTGTAAGGATCAGGAACACATAAATACGTGGAAATTAATTATTTTATATTGCTCTTTCTAGTGCTGCTACCCTGATACCCGAGAGATTAAATGTCGCTTGAAAAATTGTAATTTATAAAGGTGTAAGGATCAGGAACACATAAATACGTGGAAATTAATTATTTTATATTGCTCTTTCTAGTGCTGCTACCCTGATACCCGAGAGATTAAATGTCACTTGAAAAATTGTAAATTTTATAGGTGTAAGGATCAGGAACACATAAATTGGTGGAAATTAATTATTTTATATTGCTCTTTCTAGTGCTGCTACCCTGATACCCGAGAGATTAAATGTCACTTGAAAAATTCTCAATTTTAAAGGTGTAAGGATCAGGAACACATAAATACGTGGAAATTAATTATTTTATATTGCTCTTTCTAGTGCTGCTACCCTGATACCTGAAAGATTAAATGTCACTTGAAAAATTGTTATTTATAAAGGTGTAAGGATCAGGAACACATAAATACGTGAAAATTAATTATTTTATATTGCTCTTTCTAGTGCTGCTACCCTGATACCTGAGAGATTAAATGTCACTTGAAAAATTATAAAATATAAAGGTCTAAGGATCAGGAACACATAAATACGAGGAAATTAATTATTTCATATTGCTCTTTCTAGTGCTGCTACCCTGATACCCGAGAGATTAAATGTCACTTGAAAAATTGTAAATTTTAAAGGTGCAAGGATCAGGAACACATAAATACGTGGATATTAATTATTTTATATTGCTCTTTCTAGTGCTGCTACCCTGATACCCGAGAGATTAAATGTCACTTGAAAAATTGTAAATTTTAAAGGTGTAAGGATCAGGAACACTTAAATACGTGGAAATTAATTATTTTATATTGCTCTTTCTAGTGCTGCTACCCTGATACCCGAGAGATTAAATGTCACTTGAAAAATTGTAAATTTTAAAGGTGCAAGGATCAGGAACACATAAATACGTGGATATAAATTATTTTATATTGCTCTTTCTAGTGCTGCTACCCTGATACCCGAGAGATTAAATGTCGCTTGAAAAATTGTAATTTATAAAGGTGTAAGGATCAGGAACACATAAATACGTGGAAATTAATTATTTTATATTGCTCTTTCTAGTGCTGCTACCCTGATACCTGAAAGATTAAATGTCACTTGAAAAATTGTAATTTATAAAGGTGTAAGGATCAGGAACACATAAATACGTGAAAATTAATTATTTTATATTGCTCTTTCTAGTGCTGCTACCCTGATACCTGAGAGATTAAATGTCACTTGAAAAATTATAAAATATAAAGGTCTAAGGATCAGGAACACATAAATACGAGGAAATTAATTATTTCATATTGTGTAAGGATCAGGAACACTTAAATACGTGGAAATTAATTATTTTATATTGCTCTTTCTAGTGCTGCTACCCTGATACCCGAGAGATTAAATGTCACTTGAAAAATTGTAAATTTTAAAGGTGCAAGGATCAGGAACACATAAATACGTGGATATTAATTATTTTATATTGCTCTTTCTAGTGCTGCTACCCTGATACCCGAGAGATTAAATGTCACTTGAAAAATTGTAAATTTTAAAGGTGTAAGGATCAGGAACACTTAAATACGTGGAAATTAATTATTTTATATTGCTCTTTCTAGTGCTGCTACCCTGATACCTGAGAGATTAAATGTCACTTGAAAAATTATAAAATATAAAGGTCTAAGGATCAGGAACACATAAATACGAGGAAATTAATTATTTCATATTGCTCTTTCTAGTGCTGCTACCCTGATACCCGAGAGATTAAATGTCACTTGAAAAATTGTAAATTTTAAAGGTGTAAGGATCAGGAACACATAAATACGTGGAAATTAATTATTTTATATTGCTCTTTCTAGTGCTGCTACCCTGATACCCGAGAGATTAAATGTCACTTGAAAAATTGTAAATTTTAAAGGTGCAAGGATCAGAAACACTTAAATAAGTGGAAATTAATTATTTTATATTGCTCTTTCTAGTGCTGCTACCCTGATACCTGAAAGATTAAATGTCACTTGAAAAATTGTAATTTATAAAGGTGTAAGGATCAGGAACACATAAATACGTGAAAATTAATTATTTTATATTGCTCTTTCTAGTGCTGCTACCCTGATACCCGAGAGATTAAATGTCACTTGAAAAATTGTAAATTTTAAAGGTGCAAGGATCAGGAACACATAAATACGTGGATATTAATTATTTTATATTACTCTTACTAGTGCTGCTACCCTGATACCCGAGAGATTAAATGTCACTTGAAAAATTGTAAATTTTAAAGGTGTAAGGATCAGGAACACTTAAATACGTGGAAATTAATTATTTTATATTGCTCTTTCTAGTGCTGCTACCCTGATACCCGAGAGATTAAATGTCACTTGAAAAATTGTAAATTTTAAAGGTGTAAGGATCAGGAACACATAAATACGTGGAAATTAATTATTTTATATTGCTCTTTCTAGTGCTGCTACCCTGATACCCGAGAGATTAAATGTCACTTGAAAAATTGTAAATTTTAAAGGTGTAAGGATCAGGAACACTTAAATACGTGGAAATTAATTATTTTATATTGCTCTTTCTAGTGCTGCTACCCTGATACCCGAGAGATTAAATGTCACTTGAAAAATTGTAAATTTTAAAGGTGCAAGGATCAGAAACACTTAAATAAGTGGAAATTAATTATTTTATATTGCTCTTTCTAGTGCTGCTACCCTGATACCTGAAAGATTAAATGTCACTTGAAAAATTGTAATTTATAAAGGTGTAAGGATCAGGAACACATAAATACGTGGAAATTAATTATTTTATATTGCTCTTTCTAGTGCTGCTACCCTGATACCCGAGAGATTAAATGTCACTTGAAAAATTGTAAATTTTAAAGGTGCAAGGATCAGAAACACTTAAATAAGTGGAAATTAATTATTTTATATTGCTCTTTCTAGTGCTGCTACCCTGATACCTGAAAGATTAAATGTCACTTGAAAAATTGTAATTTATAAAGGTGTAAGGATCAGGAACACATAAATACGTGGAAATTAATTATTTTATATTGCTCTTTCTAGTGCTGCTACCCTGATACCTGAGAGATTAAATGTCACTTGAAAAATTGTAAATATTAAAGGTGCAAGGATCAGAAACACTTAAATAAGTGGAAATTAATTATTTTATATTGCTCTTTCTAGTGCTGCTACCCTGATACCTGAAAGATTAAATGTCACTTGAAAAATTGTAATTTATAAAGGTGTAAGGATCAGGAACACATAAATACGTGAAAATTAATTATTTTATATTGCTCTTTCTAGTGCTGCTACCCTGATACCCGAGAGATTAAATGTCACTTGAAAAATTGTAAATTTTAAAGGTGCAAGGATCAGGAACACATAAATACGTGGAAATTAATTATTTTATATTGCTCTTTCTAGTGCTGCTACCCTGATACCCGAGAGATTAAATGTCACTTGAAAAATTGTAAATTTTAAAGGTGCAAGGATCAGAAACACTTAAATAAGTGGAAATTAATTATTTTATATTGCTCTTTCTAGTGCTGCTACCCTGATACCTGAAAGATTAAATGTCACTTGAAAAATTGTAATTTATAAAGGTGTAAGGATCAGGAACACATAAATACGTGGAAATTAATTATTTTATATTGCTCTTTCTAGTGCTGCTACCCTGATACCCGAGAGATTAAATGTCACTTGAAAAATTGTAAATTTTAAAGGTGCAAGGATCAGAAACACTTAAATAAGTGGAAATTAATTATTTTATATTGCTCTTTCTAGTGCTGCTACCCTGATACCTGAAAGATTAAATGTCACTTGAAAAATTGTAATTTATAAAGGTGTAAGGATCAGGAACACATAAATACGTGGAAATTAATTATTTTATATTGCTCTTTCTAGTGCTGCTACCCTGATACCCGAGAGATTAAATGTCACTTGAAAAATTGTAAATTTTAAAGGTGCAAGGATCAGAAACACTTAAATAAGTGGAAATTAATTATTTTATATTGCTCTTTCTAGTGCTGCTACCCTGATACCTGAAAGATTAAATGTCACTTGAAAATTGTAATTTATAAAGGTGTAAGGATCAGGAACACATAAATACGTGAAAATTAATTATTTTATTTTGCTCTTTCTAGTGCTGCTACCCTGATACCCGAGAGATTAAATGTTGCTTGAAAAATTGTAATTTATAAAGGTGTAAGGATCAGGAACACATAAATACGTGGAAATTAATTATTTTATATTGCTCTTTCTAGTGCTGCTACCCTGATACCCGAGAGATTAAATGTCACTTGAAAAATTGTAAATTTTATAGGTGTAAGGATCAGGAACACATAAATACGTGGAAATTAATTATTTTATATTGCTCTTTCTAGTGCTGCTACCCTGATACCCGAGAGATTAAATGTCACTTGAAAAATTGTAAATTTTAAAGGTGCAAGGATCAGAAACACTTAAATAAGTGGAAATTAATTATTTTATATTGCTCTTTCTAGTGCTGCTACCCTGATACCTGAAAGATTAAATGTCACTTGAAAAATTGTAATTTATAAAGGTGTAAGGATCAGGAACACATAAATACGTGGAAATTAATTATTTTATATTGCTCTTTCTAGTGCTGCTACCCTGATACCCGAGAGATTAAATGTCACTTGAAAAATTGTAAATTTTAAAGGTGCAAGGATCAGAAACACTTAAATAAGTGGAAATTAATTATTTTATATTGCTCTTTCTAGTGCTGCTACCCTGATACCTGAAAGATTAAATGTCACTTGAAAATTGTAATTTATAAAGGTGTAAGGATCAGGAACACATAAATACGTGAAAATTAATTATTTTATTTTGCTCTTTCTAGTGCTGCTACCCTGATACCCGAGAGATTAAATGTTGCTTGAAAAATTGTAATTTATAAAGGTGTAAGGATCAGGAACACATAAATACGTGGAAATTAATTATTTTATATTGCTCTTTCTAGTGCTGCTACCCTGATACCCGAGAGATTAAATGTCACTTGAAAAATTGTAAATTTTATAGGTGTAAGGATCAGGAACACATAAATACGTGGAAATTAATTATTTTATATTGCTCTTTCTAGTGCTGCTACCCTGATACCCGAGAGATTAAATGTCACTTGAAAAATTGTAAATTTTAAAGGTGCAAGGATCAGAAACACTTAAATAAGTGGAAATTAATTATTTTATATTGCTCTTTCTAGTGCTGCTACCCTGATACCCGAGAGATTAAATGTCACTTGAAAAATTGTAAATTTTATAGGTGTAAGGATCAGGAACACATAAATACGTGGAAATTAATTATTTTATATTGCTCTTTCTAGTGCTGCTACCCTGATACCCGAGAGATTAAATGTCACTTGAAAAATTGTAAATTTTATAGGTGTAAGGATCAGGAACACATAAATTGGTGGAAATTAATTATTTTATATTGCTCTTTCTAGTGCTGCTACCCTGATACCCGAGAGATTAAATGTCACTTGAAAAATTGTAAATTTTAAAGGTGCAAGGATCAGAAACACTTAAATAAGTGGAAATTAATTATTTTATATTGCTCTTTCTAGTGCTGCTACCCTGATACCTGAAAGATTAAATGTCACTTGAAAAATTGTAATTTATAAAGGTGTAAGGATCAGGAACACATAAATACGTGAAAATTAATTATTTTATATTGCTCTTTCTAGTGCTGCTACCCTGATACCTGAGAGATTAAATGTCACTTGAAAAATTATAAAATATAAAGGTCTAAGGATCAGGAACACATAAATACGAGGAAATTAATTATTTCATATTGCTCTTTCTAGTGCTGCTACCCTGATACCCGAGAGATTAAATGTCACTTGAAAAATTGTAAATTTTAAAGGTGCAAGGATCAGGAACACATAAATACGTGGAAATTAATTATTTTATATTGCTCTTTCTAGTGCTGCTACCCTGATACCCGAGAGATTAAATGTCACTTGAAAAATTGTAAATTTTAAAGGTGTAAGGATCAGGAACACTTAAATACGTGGAAATTAATTATTTTATATTGCTCTTTCTAGTGCTGCTACCCTGATACCCGAGAGATTAAATGTCACTTGAAAAATTGTAAATTTTAAAGGTGCAAGGATCAGAAACACTTAAATAAGTGGAAATTAATTATTTTATATTGCTCTTTCTAGTGCTGCTACCCTGTTACCTGAAAGATTAAATGTCACTTGAAAAATTGTAATTTATAAAGGTGTAAGGATCAGGAACACATAAATACGTGGAAATTAATTATTTTATATTGCTCTTTCTAGTGCTGCTACCCTGATACCTGAAAGATTAAATGTCACTTGAAAAATTGTAATTTATAAAGGTGTAAGGATCAGGAACACATAAATACGTGAAAATTAATTATTTTATATTGCTCTTTCTAGTGCTGCTACCCTGATACCCGAGAGATTAAATGTCACTTGAAAAATTGTAAATTTTAAAGGTGCATGGATCAGGAACACATAAATACGTGGAAATTAATTATTTTATATTGCTCTTTCTAGTGCTGCTACCCTGATACCCGAGAGATTAAATGTCACTTGAAAAATTGTAAATTTTAAAGGTGTAAGGATCAGGAACACATAAATACGTGGAAATTAATTATTTTATATTGCTCTTTCTAGTGCTGCTACCCTGATACCCGAGAGATTAAATGTCACTTGAAAAATTGTAAATTTTAAAGGTGTAAGGATCAGGAACACTTAAATACGTGGAAATTAATTATTTTATATTGCTCTTTCTAGTGCTGCTACCCTGATACCCGAGAGATTAAATGTCACTTGAAAAATTGTAAATTTTAAAGGTGCAAGGATCAGAAACACTTAAATAAGTGGAAATTAATTATTTTATATTGCTCTTTCTAGTGCTGCTACCCTGATACCTGAAAGATTAAATGTCACTTGAAAAATTGTAATTTATAAAGGTGTAAGGATCAGGAACACATAAATACGTGGAAATTAATTATTTTATATTGCTCTTTCTAGTGCTGCTACCCTGATACCTGAAAGATTAAATGTCACTTGAAAAATTGTAATTTATAAAGGTGTAAGGATCAGGAACACATAAATACGTGAAAATTAATTATTTTATATTGCTCTTTCTAGTGCTGCTACCCTGATACCCGAGAGATTAAATGTCACTTGAAAAATTGTAAATTTTAAAGGTGCAAGGATCAGGAACACATAAATACGTGGAAATTAATTATTTTATATTGCTCTTTCTAGTGCTGCTACCCTGATACCCGAGAGATTAAATGTCACTTGAAAAATTGTAAATTTTAAAGGTGCAAGGATCAGAAACACTTAAATAAGTGGAAATTAATTATTTTATATTGCTCTTTCTAGTGCTGCTACCCTGATACCTGAAAGATTAAATGTCACTTGAAAAATTGTAATTTATAAAGGTGTAAGGATCAGGAACACATAAATACGTGGAAATTAATTATTTTATATTGCTCTTTCTAGTGCTGCTACCCTGATACCCGAGAGATTAAATGTCACTTGAAAAATTGTAAATTTTAAAGGTGCAAGGATCAGAAACACTTAAATAAGTGGAAATTAATTATTTTATATTGCTCTTTCTAGTGCTGCTACCCTGATACCTGAAAGATTAAATGTCACTTGAAAAATTGTAATTTATAAAGGTGTAAGGATCAGGAACACATAAATACGTGGAAATTAATTATTTTATATTGCTCTTTCTAGTGCTGCTACCCTGATACCCGAGAGATTAAATGTCACTTGAAAAATTGTAAATTTTAAAGGTGTAAGGATCAGGAACACTTAAATACGTGGAAATTAATTATTTTATATTGCTCTTTCTAGTGCTGCTACCCTGATACCCGAGAGATTAAATGTCACTTGAAAAATTGTAAATTTTAAAGGTGCAAGGATCAGAAACACTTAAATAAGTGGAAATTAATTATTTTATATTGCTCTTTCTAGTGCTGCTACCCTGATACCTGAAAGATTAAATGTCACTTGAAAAATTGTAATTTATAAAGGTGTAAGGATCAGGAACACATAAATACGTGAAAATTAATTATTTTATACTGCTCTTTCTAGTGCTGCTACCCTGATACCCGAGAGATTAAATGTCACTTGAAAAATTGTAAATTTTAAAGGTGCAAGGATCAGGAACACATAAATACGTGGAAATTAATTATTTTATATTGCTCTTTCTAGTGCTGCTACCCTGATACCTGAGAGATTAAATGTCACTTGAAAAATTATAAAATATAAAGGTCCAAGGATCAGGAACACATAAATACGAGGAAATTAATTATTTCATATTGCTCTTTCTAGTGCTGCTACCCTGATACCCGAGAGATTAAATGTCACTTGAAAAATTGTAAATTTTAAAGGTGTAAGGATCAGGAACACTTAAATACGTGGAAATTAATTATTTTATATTGCTCTTTCTAGTGCTGCTACCCTGATACCCGAGAGATTAAATGTCACTTGAAAAATTGTAAATTTTAAAGGTGCAAGGATCGGGAACACATAAATACGTGGATATTAATTATTTTATATTGCTCTTTCTAGTGCTGCTACCCTGATACCCGAGAGATTAAATGTCACTTGAAAAATTGTAAATTTTAAAGGTGTAAGGATCAGGAACACATAAATACGTGGAAATTAATTATTTTATATTGCTCTTTCTAGTGCTGCTACCCTGATACCCGAGAGATTAAATGTCACTTGAAAAATTGTAAATTTTAAAGGTGTAAGGATCAGGAACACTTAAATACGTGGAAATTAATTATTTTATATTGCTCTTTCTAGTGCTGCTACCCTGATACCTGAAAGATTAAATGTCACTTGAAAAATTGTAATTTATAAAGGTGTAAGGATCAGGACCACATAAATACGTGGAAATTAATTATTTCATATTGCTCTTTCTAGTGCTGCTACCCTGATACCCGAGAGATTAAATGTCACTTGAAAAATTGTAAATTTTAAAGGTGTAAGGATCAGGAACACTTAAATACGTGGAAATTAATTATTTTATATTGCTCTTTCTAGTGCTGCTACCCTGATACCCGAGAGATTAAATGTCACTTGAAAAATTGTAAATTTTAAAGGTGCAAGGATCAGGAACACATAAATACGTGGATATTAATTATTTTATATTGCTCTTTCTAGTGCTGCTACCCTGATACCCGAGAGATTAAATGTCACTTGAAAAATTGTAAATTTTAAAGGTGTAAGGATCAGGAACACTTAAATACGTGGAAATTAATTATTTTATATTGCTCTTTCTAGTGCTGCTACCCTGATACCCGAGAGATTAAATGTCGCTTGAAAAATTGTAATTTATAAAGGTGTAAGGATCAGGAACACATAAATACGTGGAAATTAATTATTTTATATTGCTCTTTCTAGTGCTGCTACCCTGATACCTGAGAGATTAAATGTCACTTGAAAAATTCTCAATTTTAAAGGTGTAAGGATCAGGAACACATAAATACGTGGAAATTAATTATTTTATATTGCTCTTTCTAGTGCTGCTACCCTGATACCCGAGAGATTAAATGTCACTTGAAAAATTTTAAATTTTAAAGGTGCAAGGATCAGAAACACTTAAATAAGTGGAAATTAATTATTTTATATTGCTCTTTCTAGTGCTGCTACCCTGATACCTGAGAGATTAAATGTCACTTGAAAAATTATAAAATATAAAGGTCCAAGGATCAGGAACACATAAATACGAGGAAATTAATTATTTCATATTGCTCTTTCTAGTGCTGCTACCCTGATACCCGAGAGATTAAATGTCACTTGAAAAATTGTAAATTTTAAAGGTGTAAGGATCAGGAACACTTAAATACGTGGAAATTAATTATTTTATATTGCTCTTTCTAGTGCTGCTACCCTGATACCCGAGAGATTAAATGTCACTTGAAAAATTGTAAATTTTAAAGGTGCAAGGATCGGGAACACATAAATACGTGGATATTAATTATTTTATATTGCTCTTTCTAGTGCTGCTACCCTGATACCCGAGAGATTAAATGTCACTTGAAAAATTGTAAATTTTAAAGGTGTAAGGATCAGGAACACATAAATACGTGGAAATTAATTATTTTATATTGCTCTTTCTAGTGCTGCTACCCTGATACCCGAGAGATTAAATGTCACTTGAAAAATTGTAAATTTTAAAGGTGTAAGGATCAGGAACACTTAAATACGTGGAAATTAATTATTTTATATTGCTCTTTCTAGTGCTGCTACCCTGATACCTGAAAGATTAAATGTCACTTGAAAAATTGTAATTTATAAAGGTGTAAGGATCAGGACCACATAAATACGTGGAAATTATTTATTTCATATTGCTCTTTCTAGTGCTGCTACCCTGATACCCGAGAGATTAAATGTCACTTGAAAAATTGTAAATTTTAAAGGTGTAAGGATCAGGAACACTTAAATACGTGGAAATTAATTATTTTATATTGCTCTTTCTAGTGCTGCTACCCTGATACCCGAGAGATTAAATGTCACTTGAAAAATTGTAAATTTTAAAGGTGCAAGGATCAGGAACACATAAATACGTGGATATTAATTATTTTATATTGCTCTTTCTAGTGCTGCTACCCTGATACCCGAGAGATTAAATGTCACTTGAAAAATTGTAAATTTTAAAGGTGTAAGGATCAGGAACACTTAAATACGTGGAAATTAATTATTTTATATTGCTCTTTCTAGTGCTGCTACCCTGATACCCGAGAGATTAAATGTCGCTTGAAAAATTGTAATTTATAAAGGTGTAAGGATCAGGAACACATAAATACGTGGAAATTAATTATTTTATATTGCTCTTTCTAGTGCTGCTACCCTGATACCTGAGAGATTAAATGTCACTTGAAAAATTCTCAATTTTAAAGGTGTAAGGATCAGGAACACATAAATACGTGGAAATTAATTATTTTATATTGCTCTTTCTAGTGCTGCTACCCTGATACCCGAGAGATTAAATGTCACTTGAAAAATTTTAAATTTTAAAGGTGCAAGGATCAGAAACACTTAAATAAGTGGAAATTAATTATTTTATATTGCTCTTTCTAGTGCTGCTACCCTGATACCTGAAAGATTAAATGTCACTTGAAAAATTGTAATTTATAAAGGTGTAAGGATCAGGAACACATAAATACGTGAAAATTAATTATTTTATATTGCTCTTTCTAGTGCTGCTACCCTGATACCTGAGAGATTAAATGTCACTTGAAAAATTATAAATTATAAAGGTCTAAGGATCAGGAACACATAAATACGTGGAAATTAATTATTTCATATTGCTCTTTCTAGTGCTGCTACCCTGATACCCGAGAGATTAAATGTCACTTGAAAAATTGTAAATTTTAAAGGTGCAAGGATCAGAAACACTTAAATAAGTGGAAATTAATTATTTTATATTGCTCTTTCTAGTGCTGCTACCCTGATACCTGAAAGATTAAATGTCACTTGAAAAATGGTAATTTATAAAGGTGTA
This sequence comes from Cantharis flavilabris, assembly GCA_949152465.1. Lineage (NCBI taxonomy): Eukaryota > Metazoa > Arthropoda > Insecta > Coleoptera > Cantharidae > Cantharis > Cantharis flavilabris. Next base: position 816,303 of record OX424441.1, on the reverse strand, counting down.
AGGATCAGGAACACATAAATACGTGAAAATTAATTATTTTATATTGCTCTTTCTAGTGCTGCTACCCTGATACCCGAGAGATTAAATGTCACTTGAAAAATTGTAAATTTTAAAGGTGCAAGGATCAGGAACACATAAATACGTGGATATTAATTATTTTATATTGCTCTTTCTAGTGCTGCTACCCTGATACCTGAAAGATTAAATGTCACTTGAAAAATTGTAATTTATAAAGGTGTAAGGATCAGGAACACATAAATACGTGAAAATTAATTATTTTATATTGCTCTTTCTAGTGCTGCTACCCTGATACCTGAGAGATTAAATGTCACTTGAAAAATTCTCAATTTTAAAGGTGTAAGGATCAGGAACACATAAATACGTGGAAATTAATTATTTTATATTGCTCTTTCTAGTGCTGCTACCCTGATACCCGAGAGATTAAATGTCACTTGAAAAATTTTAAATTTTAAAGGTGCAAGGATCAGAAACACTTAAATAAGTGGAAATTAATTATTTTATATTGCTCTTTCTAGTGCTGCTACCCTGATACCTGAAAGATTAAATGTCACTTGAAAAATTGTAATTTATAAAGGTGTAAGGATCAGGAACACATAAATACGCGAAAATTAATTATTTTATATTGCTCTTTCTAGTGCTGCTACCCTGATACCTGAGAGATTAAATGTCACTTGAAAAATTATAAATTATAAAGGTCTAAGGATCAGGAACACATAAATACGTGGAAATTAATTATTTCATATTGCTCTTTCTAGTGCTGCTACCCTGATACCCGAGAGATTAAATGTCACTTGAAAAATTGTAAATTTTAAAGGTGCAAGGATCAGAAACACTTAAATAAGTGGAAATTAATTATTTTATATTGCTCTTTCTAGTGCTGCTACCCTGATACCTGAAAGATTAAATGTCACTTGAAAAATGGTAATTTATAAAGGTGTAAGGATCAGGAACACATAAATACGTGAAAATTAATTATTTTATATTGCTCTTTCTAGTGCTGCTACCCTGATACCCGAGAGATTAAATGTCACTTGAAAAATTGTAAATTTTAAAGGTGCAAGGATCAGGAACACATAAATACGTGGATATTAATTATTTTATATTGCTCTTTCTAGTGCTGCTACCCTGATACCCGAGAGATTAAATGTCACTTGAAAAATTGTAAATTTTAAAGGTGTAAGGATCAGGAACACTTAAATACGTGGAAATTAATTATTTTATATTGCTCTTTCTAGTGCTGCTACCCTGATACCTGAGAGATTAAATGTCACTTGAAAAATTATAAAATATAGAGGTCTAAGGATCAGGAACACATAAATACGAGGAAATTAATTATTTCATATTGCTCTTTCTAGTGCTGCTACCCTGATACCCGAGAGATTAAATGTCACTTGAAAAATTGTAAATTTTAAAGGTGTAAGGATCAGGAACACTTAAATACGTGGAAATTAATTATTTTATATTGCTCTTTCTAGTGCTGCTACCCTGATACCCGAGAGATTAAATGTCACTTGAAAAATTGTAAATTTTAAAGGTGTAAGGATCAGGAACACATAAATACGTGGAAATTAATTATTTTATATTGCTCTTTCTAGTGCTGCTACCCTGATACCTGAAAGATTAAATGTCACTTGAAAAATTGTAATTTATAAAGGTGTAAGGATCAGGAACACATAAATACGTGAAAATTAATTATTTTATATTGCTCTTTCTAGTGCTGCTACCCTGATACCCGAGAGATTAAATGTCACTTGAAAAATTGTAAATTTTAAAGGTGTAAGGATCAGGAACACTTAAATACGTGGAAATTAATTATTTTATATTGCTCTTTCTAGTGCTGCTACCCTGATACCCGAGAGATTAAATGTCACTTGAAAAATTGTAAATTTTAAAGGTGTAAGGATCAGGAACACATAAATACGTGGAAATTAATTATTTTATATTGCTCTTTCTAGTGCTGCTACCCTGATACCTGAAAGATTAAATGTCACTTGAAAAATTGTAATTTATAAAGGTGTAAGGATCAGGAACACATAAATACGTGAAAATTAATTATTTTATATTGCTCTTTCTAGTGCTGCTACCCTGATACCCGAGAGATTAAATGTCACTTGAAAAATTGTAAATTTTAAAGGTGCAAGGATCAGGAACACATAAATACGTGGATATTAATTATTTTATATTGCTCTTTCTAGTGCTGCTACCCTGATACCCGAGAGATTAAATGTCACTTGAAAAAATTGTAAATTTTAAAGGTGTAAGGATCAGGAACACTTAAATACGTGGAAATTAATTATTTTATATTGCTCTTTCTAGTGCTGCTACCCTGATACCCGAGAGATTAAATGTCACTTGAAAAATTGTAAATTTTAAAGGTGTAAGGATCAGGAACACATAAATACGTGGAAATTAATTAATTTATATTGCTCTTTCTAGTGCTGCTACCCTGATACCCGAGAGATTAAATGTCACTTGAAAAATTGTAAATTTTAAAGGTGTAAGGATCAGGAACACTTAAATACGTGGAAATTAATTATTTTATATTGCTCTTTCTAGTGCTGCTACCCTGATACCCGAGAGATTAAATGTCACTTGAAAAATTGTAAATTTTAAAGGTGCAAGGATCAGAAACACTTAAATAAGTGGAAATTAATTATTTTATATTGCTCTCTCTAGTGCTGCCACCCTGATACCTGAGAGATTAAATGTCACTTGAAAAACTGTAAATTTTAAAGGGGTGAGGATCAGGAACACTTAAATACGTGGAACTTAATTATTTTATATTGCTCTTTCTAGTGCTGCTACCCTGATACCCGAGAGATTAAATGTCACTTGAAAAATTGTAAATTTTAAAGGTGTAAGGATCAGGAACACATAAATACGTGGAAATTAATTATTTTATATTGCTCTTTCTAGTGCTGCTACCCTGATACCCGAGAGATTAAATGTCACTTGAAAAATTGTAATTTATAAAAGTGTAAGGATCAGGAACACTTAAATACGTGGAAATTAATTATTTTATATTGCTCTTTCTAGTGCTGCTACCCTGATACCCGAGAGATTAAATGTCACTTGAAAAATTGTAAATTTTAAAGGTGTAAGGATCAGGAACACATAAATACGTGGAAATTAATTATTTTATATTGCTCTTTCTAGTGCTGCTACCCTGATACCCGAGAGATTAAATGTCACTTGAAAAATTGTAAATTTTAAAGGTGCAAGGATCAGAAACACTTAAATAAGTGGAAATTAATTATTTTATATTGCTTTTTCTAGTGCTGCTACCCTGATACCTGAAAGATTAAATGTCACTTGAAAATTGTAATTTATAAAGGTGTAAGGATCAGGAACACATAAATACGTGAAAATTAATTATTTTATTTTGCTCTTTCTAGTGCTGCTACCCTGATACCTGAGAGATTAAATGTCACTTGAAAAATTCTCAATTTTAAAGTTGTAAGGATCAGGAACACATAAATACGTGGAAATTAATTATTTTATATTGCTCTTTCTAGTGCTGCTACCCTGATACCCGAGAGATTAAATGTCACTTGAAAAATTGTAAATTTTAAAGGTGCAAGGATCAGGAACACATAAATACGTGGATATTAATTATTTTATATTGCTCTTTCTAGTGCTGCTACCCTGATACCCGAGAGATTAAATATCACTTGAAAAATTGTAAATTTTAAAGGTGTAAGGATCAGGAACACTTAAATACGTGGAAATTAATTATTTTATATTGCTCTTTCTAGTGCTGCTACCCTGATACCCGAGAGATTAAATGTCACTTGAAAAATTGTAAATTTTATAGGTGTAAGGATCAGGAACACATAAATACGTGGAAATTAATTATTTTATATTGCTCTTTCTAGTGCTGCTACCCTGATACCCGAGAGATTAAATGTCACTTGAAAAATTGTAAATTTTAAAGGTGCAAGGATCAGAAACACTTAAATAAGTGGAAATTAATTATTTTATATTGCTCTTTCTAGTGCTGCTACCCTGATACCTTAAAGATTAAATGTCACTTGAAAAATTGTAATTTATAAAGGTGTAAGGATCAGGAACACATAAATACGTGAAAATTAATTATTTTATATTGCTCTTTCTAGTGCTGCTACCCTGATACCTGAGAGATTAAATGTCACTTGAAAAATTCTCAATTTTAAAGGTGTAAGGATCAGGAACACATAAATACGTGGAAATTAATTATTTTATATTGCTCTTTCTAGTGCTGCTACCCTGATACCTGAAAGATTAAATGTCACTTGAAAAATTGTAATTTATAAAGGTGTAAGGATCAGGGACACATAAATACGTGAAAATTAATTATTTTATATTGCTCTTTCTAGTGCTGCTACCCTGATACCTGAGAGATTAAATGTCACTTGAAAAATTATAAATTATAAAGGTCTAAGGATCAGGAACACATAAATACGTGGAAATTAATTATTTCATATTGCTCTTTCTAGTGCTGCTACCCTGATACCCGAGAGATTAAATGTCACTTGAAAAATTGTAAATTTTAAAGGTGCAAGGATCAGGAACACATAAATACGTGGATATTAATTATTTTATATTGCTCTTTCTAGTGCTGCTACCCTGATACCCGAGAGATTAAATGTCACTTGAAAAATTGTAAATTTTAAAGGTGTAAGGATCAGGAACACATAAATACGTGGAAATTAATTATTTTATATTGCTCTTTCTAGTGCTGCTACCCTGATACCCGAGAGATTAAATGTCACTTGAAAAATTGTAATTTATAAAAGTGTAAGGATCAGGAACACTTAAATACGTGGAAATTAATTATTTTATATTGCTCTTTCTAGTGCTGCTACCCTGATACCCGAGAGATTAAATGTCACTTGAAAAATTGTAAATTTTAAAGGTGTAAGGATCAGCAACACATAAATACGTGGAAATTAATTATTTTATATTGCTCTTTCTAGTGCTGCTACCCTGATACCCGAGAGATTAAATGTCACTTGAAAAATTGTAAATTTTAAAGGTGCAAGGATCAGAAACACTTAAATAAGTGGAAATTAATTATTTTATATTGCTCTTTCTAGTGCTGCTACCCTGATACCTGAAAGATTAAATGTCACTTGAAAATTGTAATTTATAAAGGTGTAAGGATCAGGAACACATAAATACGTGAAAATTAATTATTTTATTTTGCTCTTTCTAGTGCTGCTACCCTGATACCTGAGAGATTAAATGTCACTTGAAAAATTCTCAATTTTAAAGTTGTAAGGATCAGGAACACATAAATACGTGGAAATTAATTATTTTATATTGCTCTTTCTAGTGCTGCTACCCTGATACCCGAGAGATTAAATGTCACTTGAAAAATTGTAAATTTTAAAGGTGCAAGGATCAGGAACACATAAATACGTGGATATTAATTATTTTATATTGCTCTTTCTAGTGCTGCTACCCTGATACCCGAGAGATTAAATGTCACTTGAAAAATTGTAAATTTTAAAGGTGTAAGGATCAGGAACACTTAAATACGTGGAAATTAATTATTTTATATTGCTCTTTCTAGTGCTGCTACCCTGATACCCGAGAGATTAAATGTCACTTGAAAAATTGTAAATTTTATAGGTGTAAGGATCAGGAACACATAAATACGTGGAAATTAATTATTTTATATTGCTCTTTCTAGTGCTGCTACCCTGATACCCGAGAGATTAAATGTCACTTGAAAATTTGTAAATTTTAAAGGTGCAAGGATCAGAAACACTTAAATAAGTGGAAATTAATTATTTTATATTGCTCTTTCTAGTGCTGCTACCCTGATACCTTAAAGATTAAATGTCACTTGAAAAATTGTAATTTATAAAGGTGTAAGGATCAGGAACACATAAATACGTGAAAATTAATTATTTTATATTGCTCTTTCTAGTGCTGCTACCCTGATACCTGAGAGATTAAATGTCACTTGAAAAATTCTCAATTTTAAAGGTGTAAGGATCAGGAACACATAAATACGTGGAAATTAATTATTTTATATTGCTCTTTCTAGTGCTGCTACCCTGATACCTGAAAGATTAAATGTCACTTGAAAAATTGTAATTTATAAAGGTGTAAGGATCAGGAACACATAAATACGTGAAAATTAATTATTTTATATTGCTCTTTCTAGTGCTGCTACCCTGATACCTGAGAGATTAAATGTCACTTGAAAAATTATAAATTATAAAGGTCTAAGGATCAGGAACACATAAATACGTGGAAATTAATTATTTCATATTGCTCTTTCTAGTGCTGCTACCCTGATACCCGAGAGATTAAATGTCACTTGAAAAATTGTAAATTTTAAAGGTGCAAGGATCAGGAACACATAAATACGTGGATATTAATTATTTTATATTGCTCTTTCTAGTGCTGCTACCCTGATACCCGAGAGATTAAATGTCACTTGAAAAATTGTAAATTTTAAAGGTGTAAGGATCAGGAACACTTAAATACGTGGAAATTAATTATTTTATATTGCTCTTTCTAGTGCTGCTACCCTGATACCCGAGAGATTAAATGTCACTTGAAAATTTGTAAATTTTAAAGGTGCAAGGATCAGGAACACATAAATACGTGGATATTAATTATTTTATATTGCTCTTTCTAGTGCTGCTACCCTGATACCCGAGAGATTAAATGTCACTTGAAAAATTATAAAATATAAAGGTCTAAGGATCAGGAACACATAAATACGAGGAAATTAATTATTTCATATTGCTCTTTCTAGTGCTGCTACCCTGATACCCGAGAGATTAAATGTCACTTGAAAAATTGTAAATTTTAAAGGTGTAAGGATCAGGAACACTTAAATACGTGGAAATTAATTATTTTATATTGCTCTTTCTAGTGCTGCTACCCTGATACCCGAGAGATTAAATGTCACTTGAAAAATTGTAAATTTTAAAGGTGTAAGGATCAGGAACACTTAAATACGTGGAAATTAATTATTTTATATTGCTCTTTCTAGTGCTGCTACCCTGATACCCGAGAGATTAAATGTCACTTGAAAAATTGTAAATTTTAAAGGTGTAAGGATCAGGAACACATAAATACGTGGAAATTAATTATTTTATATTGCTCTTTCTAGTGCTGCTACCCTGATACCCGAGAGATTAAATGTCGCTTGAAAAATTGTAATTTATAAAGGTGTAAGGATCAGGAACACATAAATACGTGCAAATTAATTATTTTATATTGCTCTTTCTAGTGCTGCTACCCTGATACCCGAGAGATTAAATGTCACTTGAAAAATTGTAAATTTTAAAGGTGTAAGGATCAGGAACACATAAATACGTGGAAATTAATTATTTTATATTGCTCTTTCTAGTGCTGCTACCCTGATACCCGAGAGATTAAATGTCACTTGAAAAATTGTAAATTTTAAAGGTGTAAGGATCAGGAACACTTAAATACGTGGAAATTAATTATTTTATATTGCTCTTTCTAGTGCTGCTACCCTGATACCCGAGAGATTAAATGTCACTTGAAAAATTGTAAATTTTAAAGGTGCAAGGATCAGGAACACATAAATACGTGGAAATTAATTATTTTATATTGCTCTTTCTAGTGCTGCTACCCTGATACCTGAAAGATTAAATGTCACTTGAAAAATTGTAATTTATAAAGGTGTAAGGATCAGGAACACATAAATACGTGGAAATTAATTATTTTATATTGCTCTTTCTAGTGCTGCTACCCTGATACCCGAGAGATTAAATGTCACTTGAAAAAGTGTCAATTTTAAAGGTGTAAGGATCAGGATCACATAAATACGTGGAAATTAATTATTTTATATTGCTCTTTCTAGTGCTGCTACCCTGATACCCGAGAGAATAAATATCACTTGAAAAATTGTAAATTTTATAGGTGTAAGGATCAGGAACACATAAATACGTGGAAATTAATTATATTATATTGCTCTTTCTAGTGCTGCTACCCTGAAACCCAAGAGATTAAATGTCACTTGAAAAATTGTAATTTATAAAGGTGTAAGGATCAGGAACACTTAAATACGTGGAAATTAATTATTTTATATTGCTCTTTCTAGTGCTGCTACCCTGATACCCGAGAGATTAAATGTCACTTGAAAAATTGTAAATTTTAAAGGTGTAAGGATCAGGAACACATAAATACGTGGAAATTAATTATTTTATATTGCTCTTTCTAGTGCTGCTACCCTGATACCCGAGAGATTAAATGTCACTTGAAAAATTGTAATTTATAAAAGTGTAAGGATCAGGAACACTTAAATACGTGGAAATTAATTATTTTATATTGCTCTTTCTAGTGCTGCTACCCTGATACCCGAGAGATTAAATGTCACTTGAAAAATTGTAAATTTTAAAGGTGTAAGGATCAGGAACACATAAATACGTGGAAATTAATTATTTTATATTGCTCTTTCTAGTGCTGCTACCCTGATACCCGAGAGATTAAATGTCACTTGAAAAATTGTAAATTTTAAAGGTGCAAGGATCAGAAACACTTAAATAAGTGGAAATTAATTATTTTATATTGCTCTTTCTAGTGCTGCTACCCTGATACCTGAAAGATTAAATGTCACTTGAAAATTGTAATTTATAAAGGTGTAAGGATCAGGAACACATAAATACGTGAAAATTAATTATTTTATTTTGCTCTTTCTAGTGCTGCTACCCTGATACCTGAGAGATTAAATGTCACTTGAAAAATTCTCAATTTTAAAGTTGTAAGGATCAGGAACACATAAATACGTGGAAATTAATTATTTTATATTGCTCTTTCTAGTGCTGCTACCCTGATACCTGAGAGATTAAATGTCACTTGAAAAATTCTCAATTTTAAAGGTGTAAGGATCAGGAACACATAAATACGTGGAAATTATTTATTTTATATTGCTCTTTCTAGTGCTGCTACCCTGATACCTGAAAGATTAAATGTCACTTGAAAAATTGTAATTTATAAAGGTGTAAGGATCAGGAACACATAAATACGTGAAAATTAATTATTTTATATTGCTCTTTCTAGTGCTGCTACCCTGATACCCGAGAGATTAAATGTCACTTGAAAAATTGTAAATTTTAAAGGTGTAAGGATCAGGAACACATAAATACGTGGAAATTAATTATTTTATATTGCTCTTTCTAGTGCTGCTACCCTGATACCCGAGAGATTAAATGTCACTTGAAAAATTGTAAATTTTATAGGTGTAAGGATCAGGAACACATAAATACGTGGAAATTAATTATTTTATATTGCTCTTTCTAGTGCTGCTACCCTGATACCTGAAAGATTAAATGTCACTTGAAAATTGTAATTTATAAAGGTGTAAGGATCAGGAACACATAAATACGTGAAAATTAATTATTTTATTTTGCTCTTTCTAGTGCTGCTACCCTGATACCCGAGAGATTAAATGTCACTTGAAAAATTGTAAATTTTAAAGGTGCAAGGATCAGGAACACATAAATACGTGGATATTAATTATTTTATATTGCTCTTTCTAGTGCTGCTACCCTGATACCCGAGAGATTAAATGTCACTTGAAAAATTGTAAATTTTAAAGGTGCAAGGATCAGGAACACATAAATACGTGGATATTAATTATTTTATATTGCTCTTTCTAGTGCTGCTACCCTGATACCCGAGAGATTAAATGTCACTTGAAAAATTGTAAATTTTAAAGGTGTAAGGATCAGGAACACTTAAATACGTGGAAATTAATTATTTTATATAGCTCTTTCTAGTGCTGCTACCCTGATACCCGAGAGATTAAATGTCACTTGAAAAATTGTAAATTTTATAGGTGTAAGGATCAGGAACACATAAATACGTGGAAATTAATTATTTTATATTGCTCTTTCTAGTGCTGCTACCCTGATACCCGAGAGATTAAATGTCACTTGAAAAATTGTAAATTTTAAAGGTGCAAGGATCAGAAACACTTAAATAAGTGGAAATTAATTATTTTATATTGCTCTTTCTAGTGCTGCTACCCTGATACCTTAAAGATTAAATGTCACTTGAAAAATTGTAATTTATAAAGGTGTAAGGATCAGGAACACATAAATACGTGAAAATTAATTATTTTATATTGCTCTTTCTAGTGCTGCTACCCTGATACCTGAGAGATTAAATGTCACTTGAAAAATTCTCAATTTTAAAGGTGTAAGGATCAGGAACACATAAATACGTGGAAATTAATTATTTTATATTGCTCTTTCTAGTGCTGCTACCCTGATACCTGAAAGATTAAATGTCACTTGAAAAATTGTAATTTATAAAGGTGTAAGGATCAGGAACACATAAATACGTGAAAATTAATTATTTTATATTGCTCTTTCTAGTGCTGCTACCCTGATACCTGAGAGATTAAATGTCACTTGAAAAATTATAAATTATAAAGGTCTAAGGATCAGGAACACATAAATACGTGGAAATTAATTATTTCATATTGCTCTTTCTAGTGCTGCTACCCTGATACCCGAGAGATTAAATGTCACTTGAAAAATTGTAAATTTTAAAGGTGCAAGGATCAGGAACACATAAATACGTGGATATTAATTATTTTATATTGCTCTTTCTAGTGCTGCTACCCTGATACCCGAGAGATTAAATGTCACTTGAAAAATTATAAAATATAAAGGTCTAAGGATCAGGAACACATAAATACGAGGAAATTAATTATTTCATATTGCTCTTTCTAGTGCTGCTACCCTGATACCCGAGAGATTAAATGTCACTTGAAAAATTGTAAATTTTAAAGGTGTAAGGATCAGGAACACTTAAATACGTGGAAATTAATTATTTTATATTGCTCTTTCTAGTGCTGCTACCCTGATACCCGAGAGATTAAATGTCACTTGAAAAATTGTAAATTTTAAAGGTGCAAGGATCAGGAACACATAAATACGTGGATATTAATTATTTTATATTGCTCTTTCTAGTGCTGCTACCCTGATACCCGAGAGATTAAATGTCACTTGAAAAATTGTAAATTTTAAAGGTGTAAGGATCAGGAACACTTAAATACGTGGAAATTAATTATTTTATATTGCTCTTTCTAGTGCTGCTACCCTGATACCCGAGAGATTAAATGTCACTTGAAAAATTGTAAATTTTAAAGGTGTAAGGATCAGGAACACATAAATACGTGGAAATTAATTATTTTATATTGCTCTTTCTAGTGCTGCTACCCTGATACCCGAGAGATTAAATGTCGCTTGAAAAATTGTAATTTATAAAGGTGTAAGGATCAGGAACACATAAATACGTGCAAATTAATTATTTTATATTGCTCTTTCTAGTGCTGCTACCCTGATACCCGAGAGATTAAATGTCACTTGAAAAATTGTAAATTTTAAAGGTGTAAGGATCAGGAACACATAAATACGTGGAAATTAATTATTTTATATTGCTCTTTCTAGTGCTGCTACCCTGATACCCGAGAGATTAAATGTCACTTGAAAAATTGTAAATTTTAAAGGTGTAAGGATCAGGAACACTTAAATACGTGGAAATTAATTATTTTATATTGCTCTTTCTAGTGCTGCTACCCTGATACCCGAGAGATTAAATGTCACTTGAAAAATTGTAAATTTTAAAGGTGTAAGGATCAGGAACACATAAATACGTGGAAATTAATTATTTTATATTGCTCTTTCTAGTGCTGCTACCCTGATACCCGAGAGATTAAATGTCGCTTGAAAAATTGTAATTTATAAAGGTGTAAGGATCAGGAACACATAAATACGTGCAAATTAATTATTTTATATTGCTCTTTCTAGTGCTGCTACCCTGATACCCGAGAGATTAAATGTCACTTGAAAAATTGTAAATTTTAAAGGTGTAAGGATCAGGAACACATAAATACGTGCAAATTAATTATTTTATATTGCTCTTTCTAGTGCTGCTACCCTGATACCTGAAAGATTAAATGTCACTTGAAAAATTGTAATTTATAAAGGTGTAAGGATCAGGAACACATAAATACGTGGATATTAATTATTTTATATTGCTCTTTCTAGTGCTGCTACCCTGATACCCGAGAGATTAAATGTCACTTGAAAAATTGTAAATTTTAAAGGTGTAAGGATCAGGAACACATAAATACGTGGAAATTAATTATTTTATATTGCTCTTTCTAGTGCTGCTACCCTGATACCCGAGAGATTAAATGTCACTTGAAAAATTGTAAATTTTAAAGGTGCAAGGATCAGAAACACTTAAATAAGTGGAAATTAATTATTTTATATTGCTCTTTCTAGTGCTGCTACCCTGATACCTGAAAGATTAAATGTCACTTGAAAATTGTAATTTATAAAGGTGTAAGGATCAGGAACACATAAATACGTGAAAATTAATTATTTTATTTTGCTCTTTCTAGTGCTGCTACCCTGATACCTGAGAGATTAAATGTCACTTGAAAAATTCTCAATTTTAAAGTTGTAAGGATCAGGAACACATAAATACGTGGAAATTAATTATTTTATATTGCTCTTTCTAGTGCTGCTACCCTGATACCCGAGAGATTAAATGTCACTTGAAAAATTGTAAATTTTAAAGGTGTAAGGATCAGGAACACTTAAATACGTGGAAATTAATTATTTTATATTGCTCTTTCTAGTGCTGCTACCCTGATACCCGAGAGATTAAATGTCACTTGAAAAATTGTAAATTTTATAGGTGTAAGGATCAGGAACACATAAATACGTGGAAATTAATTATTTTATATTGCTCTTTCTAGTGCTGCTACCCTGATACCCGAGAGATTAAATGTCACTTGAAAAATTGTAAATTTTAAAGGTGCAAGGATCAGAAACACTTAAATAAGTGGAAATTAATTATTTTATATTGCTCTTTCTAGTGCTGCTACCCTGATACCTTAAAGATTAAATGTCACTTGAAAAATTGTAATTTATAAAGGTGTAAGGATCAGGAACACATAAATACGTGAAAATTAATTATTTTATATTGCTCTTTCTAGTGCTGCTACCCTGATACCTGAGAGATTAAATGTCACTTGAAAAATTCTCAATTTTAAAGGTGTAAGGATCAGGAACACATAAATACGTGGAAATTATTTATTTTATATTGCTCTTTCTAGTGCTGCTACCCTGATACCTGAAAGATTAAATGTCACTTGAAAAATTGTAATTTATAAAGGTGTAAGGATCAGGAACACATAAATACGTGAAAATTAATTATTTTATATTGCTCTTTCTAGTGCTGCTACCCTGATACCCGAGAGATTAAATGTCACTTGAAAAATTGTAAATTTTAAAGGTGTAAGGATCAGGAACACATAAATACGTGGAAATTAATTATTTTATATTGCTCTTTCTAGTGCTGCTACCCTGATACCCGAGAGATTAAATGTCACTTGAAAAATTGTAAATTTTATAGGTGTAAGGATCAGGAACACATAAATACGTGGAAATTAATTATTTTATATTGCTCTTTCTAGTGCTGCTACCCTGATACCTGAAAGATTAAATGTCACTTGAAAATTGTAATTTATAAAGGTGTAAGGATCAGGAACACATAAATACGTGAAAATTAATTATTTTATTTTGCTCTTTCTAGTGCTGCTACCCTGATACCCGAGAGATTAAATGTCACTTGAAAAATTGTAAATTTTAAAGGTGCAAGGATCAGGAACACATAAATACGTGGATATTAATTATTTTATATTGCTCTTTCTAGTGCTGCTACCCTGATACCCGAGAGATTAAATGTCACTTGAAAAATTGTAAATTTTAAAGGTGCAAGGATCAGGAACACATAAATACGTGGATATTAATTATTTTATATTGCTCTTTCTAGTGCTGCTACCCTGATACCCGAGAGATTAAATGTCACTTGAAAAATTGTAAATTTTAAAGGTGTAAGGATCAGGAACACTTAAATACGTGGAAATTAATTATTTTATATTGCTCTTTCTAGTGCTGCTACCCTGATACCCGAGAGATTAAATGTCACTTGAAAAATTGTAAATTTTATAGGTGTAAGGATCAGGAACACATAAATACGTGGAAATTAATTATTTTATATTGCTCTTTCTAGTGCTGCTACCCTGATACCCGAGAGATTAAATGTCACTTGAAAAATTGTAAATTTTAAAGGTGCAAGGATCAGAAACACTTAAATAAGTGGAAATTAATTATTTTATATTGCTCTTTCTAGTGCTGCTACCCTGATACCTTAAAGATTAAATGTCACTTGAAAAATTGTAATTTATAAAGGTGTAAGGATCAGGAACACATAAATACGTGAAAATTAATTATTTTATATTGCTCTTTCTAGTGCTGCTACCCTGATACCTGAGAGATTAAATGTCACTTGAAAAATTCTCAATTTTAAAGGTGTAAGGATCAGGAACACATAAATACGTGGAAATTAATTATTTTATATTGCTCTTTCTAGTGCTGCTACCCTGATACCTGAAAGATTAAATGTCACTTGAAAAATTGTAATTTATAAAGGTGTAAGGATCAGGAACACATAAATACGTGAAAATTAATTATTTTATATTGCTCTTTCTAGTGCTGCTACCCTGATACCTGAGAGATTAAATGTCACTTGAAAAATTATAAATTATAAAGGTCTAAGGATCAGGAACACATAAATACGTGGAAATTAATTATTTCATATTGCTCTTTCTAGTGCTGCTACCCTGATACCCGAGAGATTAAATGTCACTTGAAAAATTGTAAATTTTAAAGGTGCAAGGATCAGGAACACATAAATACGTGGATATTAATTATTTTATATTGCTCTTTCTAGTGCTGCTACCCTGATACCCGAGAGATTAAATGTCACTTGAAAAATTGTAAATTTTAAAGGTGTAAGGATCAGGAACACTTAAATACGTGGAAATTAATTATTTTATATTGCTCTTTCTAGTGCTGCTACCCTGATACCCGAGAGATTAAATGTCACTTGAAAAATTGTAAATTTTAAAGGTGTAAGGATCAGGAACACATAAATACGTGGAAATTAATTATTTTATATTGCTCTTTCTAGTGCTGCTACCCTGATACCCGAGAGATTAAATGTCGCTTGAAAAATTGTAATTTATAAAGGTGTAAGGATCAGGAACACATAAATACGTGCAAATTAATTATTTTATATTGCTCTTTCTAGTGCTGCTACCCTGATACCCGAGAGATTAAATGTCACTTGAAAAATTGTAAATTTTAAAGGTGTAAGGATCAGGAACACATAAATACGTGGAAATTAATTATTTTATATTGCTCTTTCTAGTGCTGCTACCCTGATACCCGAGAGATTAAATGTCACTTGAAAAATTGTAAATTTTAAAGGTGTAAGGATCAGGAACACTTAAATACGTGGAAATTAATTATTTTATATTGCTCTTTCTAGTGCTGCTACCCTGATACCCGAGAGATTAAATGTCACTTGAAAAATTGTAAATTTTAAAGGTGTAAGGATCAGGAACACATAAATACGTGGAAATTAATTATTTTATATTGCTCTTTCTAGTGCTGCTACCCTGATACCCGAGAGATTAAATGTCGCTTGAAAAATTGTAATTTATAAAGGTGTAAGGATCAGGAACACATAAATACGTGCAAATTAATTATTTTATATTGCTCTTTCTAGTGCTGCTACCCTGATACCCGAGAGATTAAATGTCACTTGAAAAATTGTAAATTTTAAAGGTGTAAGGATCAGGAACACATAAATACGTGCAAATTAATTATTTTATATTGCTCTTTCTAGTGCTGCTACCCTGATACCTGAAAGATTAAATGTCACTTGAAAAATTGTAATTTATAAAGGTGTAAGGATCAGGAACACATAAATACGTGGATATTAATTATTTTATATTGCTCTTTCTAGTGCTGCTACCCTGATACCCGAGAGATTAAATGTCGCTTGAAAAATTGTAATTTATAAAGGTGTAAGGATCAGGAACACATAAATACGTGCAAATTAATTATTTTATATTGCTCTTTCTAGTGCTGCTACCCTGATACCCGAGAGATTAAATGTCGCTTGAAAAATTGTAATTTATAAAGGTGTAAGGATCAGGAACACATAAATACGTGCAAATTAATTATTTTATATTGCTCTTTCTAGTGCTGCTACCCTGATACCCGAGAGATTAAATGTCACTTGCAAAATTGTAAATTTTAAAGGTGCAAGGATCAGAAACACTTAAATAAGTGGAAATTAATTATTTTATATTGCTCTTTCTAGTGCTGCTACCCTGATACCTGAAAGATTAAATGTCACTTGAAAAATTGTAATTTATAAAGGTGTAAGGATCAGGAACACATAAATACGTGAAAATTAATTATTTTATATTGCTCTTTCTAGTGCTGCTACCCTGATACCTGAGAGATTAAATGTCACTTGAAAAATTATAAATTATAAAGGTCTAAGGATCAGGAACACATAAATACGTGGAAATTAATTATTTCATATTGCTCTTTCTAGTGCTGCTACCCTGATACCCGAGAGATTAAATGTCACTTGAAAAATTGTAAATTTTAAAGGTGCAAGGATCAGGAACACATAAATACGTGGATATTAATTATTTTATATTGCTCTTTCTAGTGCTGCTACCCTGATACCCGAGAGATTAAATGTCACTTGAAAAATTGTAAATTTTAAAGGTGTAAGGATCAGGAACACTTAAATACGTGGAAATTAATTATTTTATATTGCTCTTTCTAGTGCTGCTACCCTGATACCCGAGAGATTAAATGTCACTTGAAAAATTGTAAATTTTAAAGGTGCAAGGATCAGGAACACATAAATACGTGGATATTAATTATTTTATATTGCTCTTTCTAGTGGTGCTACCCTGATACCCGAGAGATTAAATGTCACTTGAAAAATTATAAAATATAAAGGTCTAAGGATCAGGAACACATAAATACGAGGAAATTAATTATTTCATATTGCTCTTTCTAGTGCTGCTACCCTGATACCCGAGAGATTAAATGTCACTTGAAAAATTGTAAATTTTAAAGGTGTAAGGATCAGGAACACTTAAATACGTGGAAATTAATTATTTTATATTGCTCTTTCTAGTGCTGCTACCCTGATACCCAAGAGATTAAATGTCACTTGAAAAATTGTAAATTTTAAAAGTGCAAGGATCAGGAACACATAAATACGTGGATATTAATTATTTTATATTGCTCTTTCTAGTGCTGCTACCCTGATACCCGAGAGATTAAATGTCACTTGAAAAATTGTAAATTTTAAAGGTGTAAGGATCAGGAACACTTAAATACGTGGAAATTAATTATTTTATATTGCTCTTTCTAGTGCTGCTACCCTGATACCCGAGAGATTAAATGTCACTTGAAAAATTGTAAATTTTAAAGGTGTAAGGATCAGGAACACATAAATACGTGGAAATTAATTATTTTATATTGCTCTTTCTAGTGCTGCTACCCTGATACCCGAGAGATTAAATGTCACTTGAAAAATTGTAAATTTTAAAGGTGTAAGGATCAGGAACACATAAATACGTGGAAATTAATTATTTTATATTGCTCTTTCTAGTGCTGCTACCCTGATACCCGAGAGATTAAATGTCACTTGAAAAATTGTAAATTTTAAAGGTGTAAGGATCAGGAACACTTAAATACGTGGAAATTAATTATTTTATATTGCTCTTTCTAGTGCTGCTACCCTGATACCTGAAAGATTAAATGTCACTTGAAAAATTGTAATTTATAAAGGTGTAAGGATCAGGAACACATAAATACGTGGAAATTAATTATTTTATATTGCTCTTTCTAGTGCTGCTACCCTGATACCCGAGAGATTAAATGTCACTTGAAAAAGTGTCAATTTTAAAGGTGTAAGGATCAGGATCACATAAATACGTGGAAATTAATTATTTTATATTGCTCTTTCTAGTGCTGCTACCCTGATACCCGAGAGAATAAATATCACTTGAAAAATTGTAAATTTTATAGGTGTAAGGATCAGGAACACATAAATACGTGGAAATTAATTATATTATATTGCTCTTTCTAGTGCTGCTACCCTGATACCCGAGAGATTAAATGTCACTTGAAAAATTGTCAATTTTAAAGGTGTAAGGATCAGGAACAGATAAATACGTGGAAATTAATTATTTTATATTGCTCTCTCTAGTGCTGCTACCCTGATACCCGAGAGATTAAATGTCACTTGAAAAATTGTAAATTTTAAAGGTGTAAGGATCAGGAACACATAAATACGTGGAAATTAATTATTTTATATTGCTCTTTCTAGTGCTGCTACCCTGATACCCGAGAGATTAAATGTCACTTGAAAAATTGTAAATTTTAAAGGTGTAAGGATCAGGAACACATAAATACGTGGAAATTAATTATTTTATATTGCTCTTTCTAGTGCTGCTACCCTGATACCCGAGAAATTAAATGTCAATTGAAAAATTGTAAATTTTAAAGGTGTAAGGATCAGGAACACATAAATACGTGGAAATTAATTATTTTATATTGCTCTTTCTAGTGCTGCTACCCTGATACCTGAGAGATTAAATGTCACTTGAAAAATTGTAATTTATAAAAGTGTAAGGATCAGGAACACTTAAATACGTGGAAATGAATTATTTTATATTGCTCTTTCTAGTGCTGCTACCCTGATACCCGAGAGATTAAATGTAGCTTGAAAAATTGTAATTTATAAAGGTGTAAGGATCAGGAACACATAAATACGTGGAAATTAATTATTTTATATTGCTCTTTCTAGTGCTGCTACCCTGATACCCAAGAGATTAAATGTAACTTGAAAAAGTGTCAATTTTAAAGGTGTAAGGATCAGGATCACATAAATACGTGGAAGTTAATTATTTTATATTGCTCTTTCTAGTGCTGCTACCCTGATACCCGAGAGATTAAATATCACTTGAAAAATTGTAGTTTATAAAGGTGTAAGGATCAGGAACACTTAAATACGTGGAAATTAATTATTTTATATTGCTCTATCTAGTGCTGCTACCCTGATACCCGAGAGAATAAATATCACTTGAAAAATTGTAAATTTTATAGGTGTAAGGATCAGGAACACATAAATACGTGGAAATTAATTATATTATATTGCTCTTTCTAGTGCTGCTACCCTGATACCCGAGAGATTAAATGTCACTTGAAAAATTGTAGTTTATAAAGGTGTAAGGATCAGGAACACTTAAATACGTGGAAATTAATTATTTTATATTGCTCTATCTAGTGCTGCTACCCTGATACCGGAGAGATTAAATGTCACTTGAAAAATTGTCAATTTTAAAGGTGTAAGGATCAGGAACACTTAAATACGTGGAAATGAATTATTTTATATTGCTCTTTCTAGTGCTGCTACCCTGATACCCGAGAGATTAAATGTCACTTAAAAAATTGTAAATTTTAAAGGTGTAAGGATCAGGAACACTTAAATACGTGGAAATTAATTATTTTATATTGCTCTTTCTAGTGCTGCTACCCTGATACCCGAGAGATTAAATGTCACTTGAAAAATTGTAAATTTTATAGGTGTAAGGATCAGGAACACATAAATACGTGGAAATTAATTATTTTATATTGCTCTTTCTAGTGCTGCTACCCTGATACCCGAGAGATTAAATGTCACTTGAAAAATTGTAAATTTTAAAGGTGCAAGGATCAGGAACACATAAATACGTGGATATTAATTATTTTATATTGCTCTTTCTAGTGCTGCTACCCTGATACCCGAGAGATTAAATGTCACTTGAAAAATTGTAAATTTTAAAGGGGTGAGGATCAGGAACACTTAAATACGTGGAACTTAATTATTTTATATTGCTCTTTCTAGTGCTGCTACCCTGATACCCGAGAGATTAAATGTCACTTGAAAAATTCTCAATTTTAAAGGTGTAAGGATCAGGAACACATAAATACGTGGAAATTAATTATTTTATATTGCTCTTTCTAGTGCTGCTACCCTGATACCCGAGAGATTAAATGTCACTTGAAAAAGTGTCAATTTTAAAGGTGTAAGGATCAGGATCACATAAATACGTGGAAATTAATTATTTTATATTGCTCTTTCTAGTGCTGCTACCCTGATACCCGAGAGAATAAATATCACTTGAAAAATTGTAAATTTTATAGGTGTAAGGATCAGGAACACATAAATACGTGGAAATTAATTATATTATATTGCTCTTTCTAGTGCTGCTACCCTGAAACCCAAGAGATTAAATGTCACTTGAAAAATTGTAATTTATAAAGGTGTAAGGATCAGGAACACTTAAATACGTGGAAATTAATTATTTTATATTGCTCTTTCTAGTGCTGCTACCCTGATACCCGAGAGATTAAATGTCACTTGAAAAATTGTAAATTTTAAAGGTGTAAGGATCAGGAACACATAAATACGTGGAAATTAATTATTTTATATTGCTCTTTCTAGTGCTGCTACCCTGATACCCGAGAAATTAAATGTCAATTGAAAAATTGTAAATTTTAAAGGTGTAAGGATCAGGAACACATAAATACGTGGAAATTAATTATTTTATATTGCTCTTTCTAGTGCTGCTACCCTGATACCGGAGAGATTAAATGTCACTTGAAAAATTGTAATTTATAAAAGTGTAAGGATCAGGAACACTTAAATACGTGGAAATGAATTATTTTATATTGCTCTTTCTAGTGCTGCTACCCTGATACCCGAGAGATTAAATGTAGCTTGAAAAATTGTAATTTATAAAGGTGTAAGGATCAGGAACACATAAATACGTGGAAATTAATTATTTTATATTGCTCTTTCTAGTGCTGCTACCCTGATACCCAAGAGATTAAATGTAACTTGAAAAAGTGTCAATTTTAAAGGTGTAAGGATCAGGATCACATAAATACGTGGAAGTTAATTATTTTATATTGCTCTTTCTAGTGCTGCTACCCTGATACCCGAGAGATTAAATATCACTTGAAAAATTGTAGTTTATAAAGGTGTAAGGATCAGGAACACTTAAATACGTGGAAATTAATTATTTTATATTGCTCTATCTAGTGCTGCTACCCTGATACCCGAGAGAATAAATATCACTTGAAAAATTGTAAATTTTATAGGTGTAAGGATCAGGAACACATAAATACGTGGAAATTAATTATATTATATTGCTCTTTCTAGTGCTGCTACCCTGATACCCGAGAGATTAAATGTCACTTGAAAAATTGTAGTTTATAAAGGTGTAAGGATCAGGAACACTTAAATACGTGGAAATTAATTATTTTATATTGCTCTATCTAGTGCTGCTACCCTGATACCGGAGAGATTAAATGTCACTTGAAAAATTGTCAATTTTAAAGGTGTAAGGATCAGGAACACTTAAATACGTGGAAATGAATTATTTTATATTGCTCTTTCTAGTGCTGCTACCCTGATACCCGAGAGATTAAATGTCACTTAAAAAATTGTAAATTTTAAAGGTGTAAGGATCAGGAACACTTAAATACGTGGAAATTAATTATTTTATATTGCTCTTTCTAGTGCTGCTACCCTGATACCCGAGAGATTAAATGTCACTTGAAAAATTGTAAATTTTATAGGTGTAAGGATCAGGAACACATAAATACGTGGAAATTAATTATTTTATATTGCTCTTTCTAGTGCTGCTACCCTGATACCCGAGAGATTAAATGTCACTTGAAAAATTGTAAATTTTAAAGGTGCAAGGATCAGGAACACATAAATACGTGGATATTAATTATTTTATATTGCTCTTTCTAGTGCTGCTACCCTGATACCCGAGAGATTAAATGTCACTTGAAAAATTGTAAATTTTAAAGGGGTGAGGATCAGGAACACTTAAATACGTGGAACTTAATTATTTTATATTGCTCTTTCTAGTGCTGCTACCCTGATACCCGAGAGATTAAATGTCACTTGAAAAATTCTCAATTTTA
This sequence comes from Cantharis flavilabris, assembly GCA_949152465.1. Lineage (NCBI taxonomy): Eukaryota > Metazoa > Arthropoda > Insecta > Coleoptera > Cantharidae > Cantharis > Cantharis flavilabris. The sequence goes on along the minus strand of OX424441.1, from coordinate 794,356 downwards.
AAGGTGTAAGGATCAGGAACACATAAATACGTGGAAATTAATTATTTTATATTGCTCTTTCTAGTGCTGCTACCCTGATACCCGAGAGATTAAATGTCACTTGAAAAAGTGTCAATTTTAAAGGTGTAAGGATCAGGATCACATAAATACGTGGAAATTAATTATTTTATATTGCTCTTTCTAGTGCTGCTACCCTGATACCCGAGAGAATAAATATCACTTGAAAAATTGTAAATTTTATAGGTGTAAGGATCAGGAACACATAAATACGTGGAAATTAATTATATTATATTGCTCTTTCTAGTGCTGCTACCCTGAAACCCAAGAGATTAAATGTCACTTGAAAAATTGTAATTTATAAAGGTGTAAGGATCAGGAACACTTAAATACGTGGAAATTAATTATTTTATATTGCTCTTTCTAGTGCTGCTACCCTGATACCCGAGAGATTAAATGTCACTTGAAAAATTGTAAATTTTAAAGGTGTAAGGATCAGGAACACATAAATACGTGGAAATTAATTATTTTATATTGCTCTTTCTAGTGCTGCTACCCTGATACCCGAGAAATTAAATGTCAATTGAAAAATTGTAAATTTTAAAGGTGTAAGGATCAGGAACACATAAATACGTGGAAATTAATTATTTTATATTGCTCTTTCTAGTGCTGCTACCCTGATACCGGAGAGATTAAATGTCACTTGAAAAATTGTAATTTATAAAAGTGTAAGGATCAGGAACACTTAAATACGTGGAAATGAATTATTTTATATTGCTCTTTCTAGTGCTGCTACCCTGATACCCGAGAGATTAAATGTCGCTTGAAAAATTGTAATTTATAAAGGTGTAAGGATCAGGAACACATAAATACGTGGAAATTAATTATTTTATATTGCTCTTTCTAGTGCTGCTACCCTGATACCCGAGAGATTAAATGTCACTTGAAAAAGTGTCAATTTTAAAGGTGTAAGGATCAGGATCACATAAATACGTGGAAGTTAATTATTTTATATTGCTCTTTCTAGTGCTGCTACCCTGATACCCGAGAGATTAAATATCACTTGAAAAATTGTAAATTTTAAAGGTGTAAGGATCAGGAACACATAAATACGTGGAAATTATATATTTTATATTGCTCTTTCTAGTGCTGCTACCCTGATACCCGTGAGATTAAATGTCGCTTGAAAAATTGTAATTTATAAAGGTGTAAGGATCAGGAACACATAAATACGTGGAAATTAATTATTTTATATTGGTCTTTCTAGTGCTGCTACCCTGATACCCGAGAGATTAAATGTCACTTGAAAAAGTGTCAATTTTAAAGGTGTAAGGATCAGGATCACATAAATACGTGGAAGTTAATTATTTTATATTGCTCTTTCTAGTGCTGCTACCCTGATACCCGAGAGATTAAATGTCACTTGAAAAATTGTAGTTTATAAAGGTGTAAGGATCAGGAACACTTAAATACGTGGAAATTAATTATTTTATATTGCTCTATCTAGTGCTGCTACCCTGATACCCGAGAGAATAAATATCACTTGAAAAATTGTAAATTTTATAGGTGTAAGGATCAGGAACACATAAATACGTGGAAATTAATTATATTATATTGCTCTTTCTAGTGCTGCTACCCTGATACCCGAGAGATTAAATGTCACTTGAAAAATTGTCAATTTTAAAGGTGTAAGGATCAGGAACAGATAAATACGTGGAACTTAATTATTTTATATTGCTCTTTCTAGTGCTGCTACCCTGATACCCGAGAGATTAAATGACGCTTGAAAAATTGTAATTTATAAAGGTGTAAGGATCAGGAACACATAAATACGTGGAAATTAATTATTTTATATTGCTCTTTCTAGTGCTGCTACCCTGATACCCGAGAGATTAAATGTCACTTGAAAAATTGTAAATTTTATAGGTGTAAGGATCAGGAACACATAAATACGTGGAAATTAATTATTTTATATTGCTCTTTCTAGTGCTGCTACCCTGATACCCGAGAGATTAAATGTCACTTGAAAAATTGTAAATTTTAAAGGTGCAAGGATCAGGAACACATAAATACGTGGATATTAATTATTTTATATTGCTCTTTCTAGTGCTGCTACCCTGATACCCGAGATATTAAATGTCACTTGAAAAATTGTAAATTTTAAAGGTGTAAGGATCAGGAACACATAAATACGTGGAAATTAATTATTTTATATTGCTCTTTCTAGTGCTGTTACCCTGATACCCGAGAGATTAAATGTCACTTGAAAAATTGTAAATTTTAAAGGTGCAAGGATCAGGAACACTTAAATACGTGGAAATTAATTATTTTATATTGCTCTTTCTAGTGCTGCTACCCTGATACCCGAGAGATTAAATGTCACTTGAAAAATTGTAAATTTTAAAGGTGCAAGGATCAGGAACACTTAAATACGTGGAAATTAATTATTTTATATTGCTCTTTCTAGTGCTGCTACCCTGATACCCGAGAGATTAAATGTCACTTGAAAAATTGTAAATTTTAAAGGTGCAAGGATCAGGAACACATAAATACGTGGATATTAATTATTTTATATTGCTCTTTCTAGTGCTGCTACCCTGATACCCGAGAGATTAAATGTCACTTGAAAAATTGTAAATTTTAAAGGTGTAAGGATCAGGAACACTTAAATACGTGGAAATTAATTATTTTATATTGCTCTTTCTAGTGCTGCTACCCTGATACCCGAGAGATTAAATGTCACTTGAAAAATTGTAAATTTTAAAGGTGCAAGGATCAGAAACACTTAAATAAGTGGAAATTAATTATTTTATATTGCTCTTTCTAGTGCTGCTACCCTGATACCTGAAAGATTAAATGTCACTTGAAAAATTGTAATTTATAAAGGTGTAAGGATCAGGAACACATAAATACGTGAAAATTAATTATATTATATTGCTCTTTCTAGTGCTGCTACCCTGATACCCGAGAGAATAAATATCACTTGAAAAATTGTAAATTTTATAGGTGTAAGGATCAGGAACACATAAATACGTGGAAATTAATTATATTATATTGCTCTTTCTAGTGCTGCTACCCTGATACCCGAGAGATTAAATGTCACTTGAAAAATTGTCAATTTTAAAGGTGTAAGGATCAGGAACAGATAAATACGTGGAAATTAATTATTTTATATTGCTCTCTCTAGTGCTGCCACCCTGATACCTGAGAGATTAAATGTCACTTGAAAAATTGTAAATTTTAAAGGGGTGAGGATCAGGAACACTTAAATACGTGGAACTTAATTATTTTATATTGCTCTTTCTAGTGCTGCTACCCTGATACCCGAGAGATTAAATGTCACTTGAAAAATTCTCAATTTTAAAGGTGTAAGGATCAGGAACACATAAATACGTGGAAATTAATTATTTTATATTGCTCTTTCTAGTGCTGCTACCCTGATACCCGAGAGATTAAATGTCACTTGAAAAAGTGTCAATTTTAAAGGTGTAAGGATCAGGATCACATAAATACGTGGAAATTAATTATTTTATATTGCTCTTTCTAGTGCTGCTACCCTGATACCCGAGAGATTAAATGTCACTTGAAAAATTGTAAATTTTATAGGTGTAAGGATCAGGAACACATAAATACGTGGAAATTAATTATTTTATATTGCTCTTTCTAGTGCTGCTACCCTGATACCCGAGAGATTAAATGTCACTTGAAAAATTGTAAATTTTAAAGGTGCAAGGATCAGGAACACATAAATACGTGGATATTAATTATTTTATATTGCTCTTTCTAGTGCTGCTACCCTGATACCCGAGAGATTAAATGTCACTTGAAAAATTGTAAATTTTAAAGGTGTAAGGATCAGGAACACTTAAATACGTGGAAATTAATTATTTTATATTGCTCTTTCTAGTGCTGCTACCCTGATACCCGAGAGATTAAATTTCACTTGAAAAAGTGTCAATTTTAAAGGTGTAAGGATCAGGATCACATAAATACGTGGAAATTAATTATTTTATATTGCTCTTTCTAGTGCTGCTACCCTGATACCCGAGAGATTAAATGTCACTTGAAAAATTGTAAATTTTATAGGTGTAAGGATCAGGAACACATAAATACGTGGAAATTAATTATTTTATATTGCTCTTTCTAGTGCTGCTACCCTGATACCCGAGAGATTAAATGTCACTTGAAAAATTGTAAATTTTAAAGGTGCAAGGATCAGGAACACATAAATACGTGGATATTAATTATTTTATATTGCTCTTTCTAGTGCTGCTACCCTGATACCCGAGAGATTAAATGTCACTTGAAAAATTGTAAATTTTAAAGGTGTAAGGATCAGGAACACTTAAATACGTGGAAATTAATTATTTTATATTGCTCTTTCTAGTGCTGCTACCCTGATACCCGAGAGATTAAATGTCACTTGAAAAATTGTAAATTTTAAAGGTGCAAGGATCAGAAACACTTAAATAAGTGGAAATTAATTATTTTATATTGCTCTTTCTAGTGCTGCTACCCTGATACCTGAAAGATTAAATGTCACTTGAAAAATTGTAATTTATAAAGGTGTAAGGATCAGGAACACATAAATACGTGAAAATTAATTATTTTATATTGCTCTTTCTAGTGCTGCTACCCTGATACCTGAGAGATTAAATGTCACTTGAAAAATTATAAATTATAAAGGTCTAAGGATCAGGAACACATAAATACGTGGAAATTAATATTTCATATTGCTCTTTGTAGTGCTGCTACCCTGATACCCGAGAGATTAAATGTCACTTGAAAAATTGTAAATTTTAAAGGTGCAAGGATCAGGAACACTTAAATACGTGGAAATTAATTATTTTATATTGCTCTTTCTAGTGCTGCTACCCTGATACCCGAGAGATTAAATGTCACTTGAAAAATTGTAAATTTTAAAGGTGCAAGGATCAGGAACACATAAATACGTGGATATTAATTATTTTATATTGCTCTTTCTAGTGCTGCTACCCTGATACCCGAGAGATTAAATGTCACTTGAAAAATTGTAAATTTTAAAGGTGTAAGGATCAGGAACACTTAAATACGTGGAAATTAATTATTTTATATTGCTCTTTCTAGTGCTGCTACCCTGATACCCGAGAGATTAAATGTCACTTGAAAAATTGTAAATTTTAAAGGTGCAAGGATCAGAAACACTTAAATAAGTGGAAATTAATTATTTTATATTGCTCTTTCTAGTGCTGCTACCCTGATACCCGAGAGATTAAATGTCACTTGAAAAATTGTAAATTTTAAAGGTGCAAGGATCAGGAACACTTAAATACGTGGAAATTAATTATTTTATATTGCTCTTTCTAGTGCTGCTACCCTGATACCCGAGAGATTAAATGTCACTTGAAAAATTGTAAATTTTAAAGGTGCAAGGATCAGGAACACATAAATACGTGGATATTAATTATTTTATATTGCTCTTTCTAGTGCTGCTACCCTGATACCCGAGAGATTAAATGTCACTTGAAAAATTGTAAATTTTAAAGGTGTAAGGATCAGGAACACTTAAATACGTGGAAATTAATTATTTTATATTGCTCTTTCTAGTGCTGCTACCCTGATACCCGAGAGATTAAATGTCACTTGAAAAATTGTAAATTTTAAAGGTGCAAGGATCAGAAACACTTAAATAAGTGGAAATTAATTATTTTATATTGCTCTTTCTAGTGCTGCTACCCTGATACCTGAGAGATTAAATGTCACTTGAAAAATTGTAATTTATAAAGGTGTAAGGATCAGGAACACATAAATACGTGAAAATTAATTATTTTATATTGCTCTTTCTAGTGCTGCTACCCTGATACCTGAGAGATTAAATGTCACTTGAAAAATTATAAATTATAAAGATCTAAGGATCAGGAACACATAAATACGTGGAAATTAATATTTCATATTGCTCTTTCTAGTGCTGCTACCCTGAAACCCGAAAGAATAAATATCACTTGAAAAATTGTAAATTTTATAGGTGTAAGGATCAGGAACACATAAATACGTGGAAATTAATTATATTATATTGCTCTTTCTAGTGCTGCTACCCTGATACCCGAGAGAATAAATATCACTTGAAAAATTGTAAATTTTATAGGTGTAAGGATCAGGAACACATAAATACGTGGAAATTAATTATATTATATTGCTCTTTCTAGTGCTGCTACCCTGATACCCGAGAGATTAAATGTCACTTGAAAAATTGTCAATTTTAAAGGTGTAAGGATCAGGAACAGATAAATACGTGGAAATTAATTATTTTATATTGCTCTCTCTAGTGCTGCCACCCTGATACCTGAGAGATTAAATGTCACTTGAAAAATTGTAAATTTTAAAGGGGTGAGGATCAGGAACACTTAAATACGTGGAACTTAATTATTTTATATTGCTCTTTCTAGTGCTGCTACCCTGATACCCGAGAGATTAAATGTCACTTGAAAAATTCTCAATTTTAAAGGTGTAAGGATCAGGAACACATAAATACGTGGAAATTAATTATTTTATATTGCTCTTTCTAGTGCTGCTACCCTGATACCCGAGAGATTAAATGTCACTTGAAAAAGTGTCAATTTTAAAGGTGTAAGGATCAGGATCACATAAATACGTGGAAATTAATTATTTTATATTGCTCTTTCTAGTGCTGCTACCCTGATACCCGAGAAATTAAATGTCAATTGAAAAATTGTAAATTTTAAAGGTGTAAGGATCAGGAACACATAAATACGTGGAAATTAATTATTTTATATTGCTCTTTCTAGTGCTGCTACCCTGATACCGGAGAGATTAAATGTCACTTGAAAAATTGTAATTTATAAAAGTGTAAGGATCAGGAACACTTAAATACGTGGAAATGAATTATTTTATATTGCTCTTTCTAGTGCTGCTACCCTGATACCCGAGAGATTAAATGTCGCTTGAAAAATTGTAATTTATAAAGGTGTAAGGATCAGGAACACATAAATACGTGGAAATTAATTATTTTATATTGCTCTTTCTAGTGCTGCTACCCTGATACCTGAGAGATTAAATGTCACTTGAAAAATTGTAATTTATAAAAGTGTAAGGATCAGGAACACTTAAATACGTGGAAATGAATTATTTTATATTGCTCTTTCTAGTGCTGCTACCCTGATACCCGAGAGATTAAATGTCGCTTGAAAAATTGTAATTTATAAAGGTGTAAGGATCAGGAACACATAAATACGTGGAAATTAATTATTTTATATTGCTCTTTCTAGTGCTGCTACCCTGATACCCGAGAGATTAAATGTCACTTGAAAAAGTGTCAATTTTAAAGGTGTAAGGATCAGGATCACATAAATACGTGGAAGTTAATTATTTTATATTGCTCTTTCTAGTGCTGCTACCCTGATACCCGAGAGATTAAATGTCACTTGAAAAATTGTAGTTTATAAAGGTGTAAGGATCAGGAACACTTAAATACGTGGAAATTAATTATTTTATATTGCTCTATCTAGTGCTGCTACCCTGATACCGGAGAGATTAAATGTCACTTGAAAAATTGTCAATTTTAAAGGTGTAAGGATCAGGAACAGATAAATACGTGGAAATTAATTATTTTATATTGCTCTTTCTAGTGCTGCTACCCTGATACCGGAGAGATTAAATGTCACTTGAAAAATTGTAATTTATAAAAGTGTAAGGATCAGGAACACATAAATACGTGGAAATTATATATTTTGTATTGCTCTTTCTAGTGCTGCTACCCTGATACCCGTGAGATTAAATGTCGCTTGAAAAATTGTAATTTATAAAGGTGTAAGGATCAGGAACACATAAATACGTGGAAATTAATTATTTTATATTGGTCTTTCTAGTGCTGCTACCCTGATACCCGAGAGATTAAATGTCACTTGAAAAAGTGTCAATTTTAAAGGTGTAAGGATCAGGATCACATAAATACGTGGAAGTTAATTATTTTATATTGCTCTTTCTAGTGCTGCTACCCTGATACCCGAGAGATTAAATGTCACTTGAAAAATTGTAGTTTATAAAGGTGTAAGGATCAGGAACACTTAAATACGTGGAAATTAATTATTTTATATTGCTCTATCTAGTGCTGCTACCCTGATACCCGAGAGAATAAATATCACTTGAAAAATTGTAAATTTTATAGGTGTAAGGATCAGGAACACATAAATACGTGGAAATTAATTATATTATATTGCTCTTTCTAGTGCTGCTACCCTGATACCCGAGAGATTAAATGTCACTTGAAAAATTGTCAATTTTAAAGGTGTAAGGATCAGGAACAGATAAATACGTGGAACTTAATTATTTTATATTGCTCTTTCTAGTGCTGCTACCCTGAAACCCGAGAGATTAAATGTCACTTGAAAAAGTGTCAATTTTAAAGGTGTAAGGATCAGGAACACATAAATACGTGGAAATTAATTATTTTATATTGCTCTTTCTAGTGCTGTTACCCTGATACCCGAGAGATTAAATGTCACTTGAAAAATTGTAAATTTTAAAGGTGCAAGGATCAGGAACACTTAAATACGTGGAAATTAATTATTTTATATTGCTCTTTCTAGTGCTGCTACCCTGATACCCGAGAGATTAAATGTCACTTGAAAAATTGTAAATTTTAAAGGTGCAAGGATCAGGAACACTTAAATACGTGGAAATTAATTATTTTATATTGCTCTTTCTAGTGCTGCTACCCTGATACCCGAGAGATTAAATGTCACTTGAAAAATTGTAAATTTTAAAGGTGTAAGGATCAGGAACACATAAATACGTAGAAATTAATTATTTTATATTGCTCTTTCTAGTGCTGTTACCCTGATACCCGAGAGATTAAATGTCACTTGAAAAATTGTAAATTTTAAAGGTGCAAGGATCAGGAACACTTAAATACGTGGAAATTAATTATTTTATATTGCTCTTTCTAGTGCTGCTACCCTGATACCCGAGAGATTAAATGTCACTTGAAAAATTGTAAATTTTAAAGGTGCAAGGATCAGGAACACTTAAATACGTGGTAATTAATTATTTTATATTGCTCTTTCTAGTGCTGCTACCCTGATACCCGAGAGATTAAATGTCACTTGAAAAATTGTAAATTTTAAAGGTGCAAGGATCAGGAACACATAAATACGTGGATATTAATTATTTTATATTGCTCTTTCTAGTGCTGCTACCCTGATACCCGAGAGATTAAATGTCACTTGAAAAATTGTAAATTTTAAAGGTGTAAGGATCAGGAACACTTAAATACGTGGAAATTAATTATTTTATATTGCTCTTTCTAGTGCTGCTACCCTGATACCCGAGAGATTAAATGTCACTTGAAAAATTGTAAATTTTAAAGGTGCAAGGATCAGAAACACTTAAATAAGTGGAAATTAATTATTTTATATTGCTCTTTCTAGTGCTGCTACCCTGATACCTGAAAGATTAAATGTCACTTGAAAAATTGTAATTTATAAAGGTGTAAGGATCAGGAACACATAAATACGTGAAAATTAATTATTTTATATTGCTCTTTCTAGTGCTGCTACCCTGATACCCGAGAGATTAAATGTCACTTGAAAAATTGTCAATTTTAAAGGTGTAAGGATCAGGAACAGATAAATACGTGGAAATTAATTATTTTATATTGCTCTCTCTAGTGCTGCCACCCTGATACCTGAGAGATTAAATGTCACTTGAAAAATTGTAAATTTTAAAGGGGTGAGGATCAGGAACACTTAAATACGTGGAACTTAATTATTTTATATTGCTCTTTCTAGTGCTGCTACCCTGATACCCGAGAGATTAAATGTCACTTGAAAAATTCTCAATTTTAAAGGTGTAAGGATCAGGAACACATAAATACGTGGAAATTAATTATTTTATATTGCTCTTTCTAGTGCTGCTACCCTGATACCCGAGAGATTAAATGTCACTTGAAAAAGTGTCAATTTTAAAGGTGTAAGGATCAGGATCACATAAATACGTGGAAATTAATTATTTTATATTGCTCTTTCTAGTGCTGCTACCCTGATACCCGAGAAATTAAATGTCAATTGAAAAATTGTAAATTTTAAAGGTGTAAGGATCAGGAACACATAAATACGTGGAAATTAATTATTTTATATTGCTCTTTCTAGTGCTGCTACCCTGATACCGGAGAGATTAAATGTCACTTGAAAAATTGTAATTTATAAAAGTGTAAGGATCAGGAACACTTAAATACGTGGAAATGAATTATTTTATATTGCTCTTTCTAGTGCTGCTACCCTGATACCCGAGAGATTAAATGTCGCTTGAAAAATTGTAATTTATAAAGGTGTAAGGATCAGGAACACATAAATACGTGGAAATTAATTATTTTATATTGCTCTTTCTAGTGCTGCTACCCTGATACCTGAGAGATTAAATGTCACTTGAAAAATTGTAATTTATAAAAGTGTAAGGATCAGGAACACTTAAATACGTGGAAATGAATTATTTTATATTGCTCTTTCTAGTGCTGCTACCCTGATACCCGAGAGATTAAATGTCGCTTGAAAAATTGTAATTTATAAAGGTGTAAGGATCAGGAACACATAAATACGTGGAAATTAATTATTTTATATTGCTCTTTCTAGTGCTGCTACCCTGATACCCGAGAGATTAAATGTCACTTGAAAAAGTGTCAATTTTAAAGGTGTAAGGATCAGGATCACATAAATACGTGGAAGTTAATTATTTTATATTGCTCTTTCTAGTGCTGCTACCCTGATACCCGAGAGATTAAATGTCACTTGAAAAATTGTAGTTTATAAAGGTGTAAGGATCAGGAACACTTAAATACGTGGAAATTAATTATTTTATATTGCTCTATCTAGTGCTGCTACCCTGATACCGGAGAGATTAAATGTCACTTGAAAAATTGTCAATTTTAAAGGTGTAAGGATCAGGAACAGATAAATACGTGGAAATTAATTATTTTATATTGCTCTCTCTAGTGCTGCTACCCTGATACCCGAGAGATTAAATGTCACTTGAAAAATTGTAAATTTTAAAGGTGTATGGATCAGGAACACATAAATACGTGGAAATTAATTATTTTATATTGCTCTTTCTAGTGCTGCTACCCTGATACCGGAGAGATTAAATGTCACTTGAAAAATTGTAATTTATAAAAGTGTAAGGATCAGGAACACATAAATACGTGGAAATTATATATTTTGTATTGCTCTTTCTAGTGCTGCTACCCTGATACCCGTGAGATTAAATGTCGCTTGAAAAATTGTAATTTATAAAGGTGTAAGGATCAGGAACACATAAATACGTGGAAATTAATTATTTTATATTGGTCTTTCTAGTGCTGCTACCCTGATACCCGAGAGATTAAATGTCACTTGAAAAAGTGTCAATTTTAAAGGTGTAAGGATCAGGATCACATAAATACGTGGAAGTTAATTATTTTATATTGCTCTTTCTAGTGCTGCTACCCTGATACCCGAGAGATTAAATGTCACTTGAAAAATTGTAGTTTATAAAGGTGTAAGGATCAGGAACACTTAAATACGTGGAAATTAATTATTTTATATTGCTCTATCTAGTGCTGCTACCCTGATACCCGAGAGAATAAATATCACTTGAAAAATTGTAAATTTTATAGGTGTAAGGATCAGGAACACATAAATACGTGGAAATTAATTATATTATATTGCTCTTTCTAGTGCTGCTACCCTGATACCCGAGAGATTAAATGTCACTTGAAAAATTGTCAATTTTAAAGGTGTAAGGATCAGGAACAGATAAATACGTGGAACTTAATTATTTTATATTGCTCTTTCTAGTGCTGCTACCCTGAAACCCGAGAGATTAAATGTCACTTGAAAAAGTGTCAATTTTAAAGGTGTAAGGATCAGGATCACATAAATACGTGGAAATTAATTATTTTATATTGCTCTTTCTAGTGCTGCTACCCTGAAACCCAAGAGATTAAATGTCACTTGAAAAATTGTAATTTATAAAGGTGTAAGGATCAGGAACACTTAAATACGTGGAAATTAATTATTTTATATTGCTCTTTCTAGTGCTGCTACCCTGATACCCGAGAGATTATATGTCACTTGAAAAATTGTCAATTTTAAAGGTGTAAGGATCAGGAACACATAAATACGTGGAAATTAATTATTTTATATTGCTCTTTCTAGTGCTGCTACCCTGATACCGGAGAGATTAAATGTCACTTGAAAAATTGTAATTTATAAAAGTATAAGGATCAGGAACACTTAAATACGTGGAAATGAATTATTTTATATTGCTCTTTCTAGTGCTGCTACCCTGATACCCGAGAGATTAAATGTCGCTTGAAAAATTGTAATTTATAAAGGTGTAAGGATCAGGAACACATAAATACGTGGAAATTAATTATTTTATATTGCTCTTTCTAGTGCTGCTACCCTGATACCTGAGAGATTAAATGTCACTTGAAAAATTGTAATTTATAAAAGTGTAAGGATCAGGAACACTTAAATACGTGGAAATGAATTATTTTATATTGCTCTTTCTAGTGCTGCTACCCTGATACCCGAGAGATTAAATGTCACTTAAAAAATTGTAAATTTTAAAGGTGTAAGGATCAGGAACACATAAATACGTGGAAATTAATTATTTTATATTGCTCTTTCTAGTGCTGCTACCCTGAAACCCGAGAGATTAAATGTCACTTGAAAAATTGTAAATTTTAAAGGTGTAAGGATCAGGAACACATAAATACGTGGAAATTATATATTTTATATTGCTCTTTCTAGTGCTGCTACCCTGATACCCGTGAGATTAAATGTCGCTTGAAAAATTGTAATTTATAAAGGTGTAAGGATCAGGAACACATAAATACGTGGAAATTAATTATTTTATATTGGTCTTTCTAGTGCTGCTACCCTGATACCCGAGAGATTAAATGTCACTTGAAAAAGTGTCAATTTTAAAGGTGTAAGGATCAGGATCACATAAATACGTGGAAGTTAATTATTTTATATTGCTCTTTCTAGTGCTGCTACCCTGATACCCGAGAGATTAAATGTCACTTGAAAAATTGTAGTTTATAAAGGTGTAAGGATCAGGAACACATAAATACGTGGAAATTAATTATTTTATATTGCTCTTTCTAGTGCTGCTACCCTGATACCCGAGAGATTAAATGTCACTTGAAAAATTGTAAATTTTAAAGGTGCAAGGATCAGGAACACATAAATACGTGGATATTAATTATTTTATATTGCTCTTTCTAGTGCTGCTACCCTGATACCCGAGAGATTAAATGTCACTTGAAAAATTGTAAATTTTAAAGGTGTAAGGATCAGGAACACTTAAATACGTGGAAATTAATTATTTTATATTGCTCTTTCTAGTGCTGCTACCCTGATACCCGAGAGATTAAATGTCACTTGAAAAATTGTAATTTATAAAGGTGTAAGGATCAGGAACACATAAATACGTGAAAATTAATTATTTTATATTGCTCTTTCTAGTGCTGCTACCCTGATACCCGAGAGATTAAATGTCACTTGAAAAATTGTAAATTTTAAAGGTGCAAGGATCAGAAACACTTAAATAAGTGGAAATTAATTATTTTATATTGCTCTTTCTAGTGCTGCTACCCTGATACCCGAGAGATTAAATGTCACTTGAAAAATTGTAAATTTTAAAGGGGTGAGGATCAGGAACACTTAAATACGTGGAACTTAATTATTTTATATTGCTCTTTCTAGTGCTGCTACCCTGATACCCGAGAGATTAAATGTCACTTGAAAAATTCTCAATTTTAAAGGTGTAAGGATCAGGAACACATAAATACGTGGAAATTAATTATTTTATATTGCTCTTTCTAGTGCTGCTACCCTGATACCCGAGAGATTAAATGTCACTTGAAAAAGTGTCAATTTTAAAGGTGTAAGGATCAGGATCACATAAATACGTGGAAATTAATTATTTTATATTGCTCTTTCTAGTGCTGCTACCCTGATACCCGAGAAATTAAATGTCAATTGAAAAATTGTAAATTTTAAAGGTGTAAGGATCAGGAACACATAAATACGTGGAAATTAATTATTTTATATTGCTCTTTCTAGTGCTGCTACCCTGATACCGGAGAGATTAAATGTCACTTGAAAAATTGTAATTTATAAAAGTGTAAGGATCAGGAACACTTAAATACGTGGAAATGAATTATTTTATATTGCTCTTTCTAGTGCTGCTACCCTGATACCCGAGAGATTAAATGTCGCTTGAAAAATTGTAATTTATAAAGGTGTAAGGATCAGGAACACATAAATACGTGGAAATTAATTATTTTATATTGCTCTTTCTAGTGCTGCTACCCTGATACCTGAGAGATTAAATGTCACTTGAAAAATTGTAATTTATAAAAGTGTAAGGATCAGGAACACTTAAATACGTGGAAATGAATTATTTTATATTGCTCTTTCTAGTGCTGCTACCCTGATACCCGAGAGATTAAATGTCGCTTGAAAAATTGTAATTTATAAAGGTGTAAGGATCAGGAACACATAAATACGTGGAAATTAATTATTTTATATTGCTCTTTCTAGTGCTGCTACCCTGATACCCGAGAGATTAAATGTCACTTGAAAAAGTGTCAATTTTAAAGGTGTAAGGATCAGGATCACATAAATACGTGGAAGTTAATTATTTTATATTGCTCTTTCTAGTGCTGCTACCCTGATACCCGAGAGATTAAATGTCACTTGAAAAATTGTAGTTTATAAAGGTGTAAGGATCAGGAACACTTAAATACGTGGAAATTAATTATTTTATATTGCTCTATCTAGTGCTGCTACCCTGATACCGGAGAGATTAAATGTCACTTGAAAAATTGTCAATTTTAAAGGTGTAAGGATCAGGAACAGATAAATACGTGGAAATTAATTATTTTATATTGCTCTCTCTAGTGCTGCTACCCTGATACCCGAGAGATTAAATGTCACTTGAAAAATTGTAAATTTTAAAGGTGTATGGATCAGGAACACATAAATACGTGGAAATTAATTATTTTATATTGCTCTTTCTAGTGCTGCTACCCTGATACCGGAGAGATTAAATGTCACTTGAAAAATTGTAATTTATAAAAGTGTAAGGATCAGGAACACATAAATACGTGGAAATTATATATTTTGTATTGCTCTTTCTAGTGCTGCTACCCTGATACCCGTGAGATTAAATGTCGCTTGAAAAATTGTAATTTATAAAGGTGTAAGGATCAGGAACACATAAATACGTGGAAATTAATTATTTTATATTGGTCTTTCTAGTGCTGCTACCCTGATACCCGAGAGATTAAATGTCACTTGAAAAAGTGTCAATTTTAAAGGTGTAAGGATCAGGATCACATAAATACGTGGAAGTTAATTATTTTATATTGCTCTTTCTAGTGCTGCTACCCTGATACCCGAGAGATTAAATGTCACTTGAAAAATTGTAGTTTATAAAGGTGTAAGGATCAGGAACACTTAAATACGTGGAAATTAATTATTTTATATTGCTCTATCTAGTGCTGCTACCCTGATACCCGAGAGAATAAATATCACTTGAAAAATTGTAAATTTTATAGGTGTAAGGATCAGGAACACATAAATACGTGGAAATTAATTATATTATATTGCTCTTTCTAGTGCTGCTACCCTGATACCCGAGAGATTAAATGTCACTTGAAAAATTGTCAATTTTAAAGGTGTAAGGATCAGGAACAGATAAATACGTGGAACTTAATTATTTTATATTGCTCTTTCTAGTGCTGCTACCCTGAAACCCGAGAGATTAAATGTCACTTGAAAAAGTGTCAATTTTAAAGGTGTAAGGATCAGGATCACATAAATACGTGGAAATTAATTATTTTATATTGCTCTTTCTAGTGCTGCTACCCTGAAACCCAAGAGATTAAATGTCACTTGAAAAATTGTAATTTATAAAGGTGTAAGGATCAGGAACACTTAAATACGTGGAAATTAATTATTTTATATTGCTCTTTCTAGTGCTGCTACCCTGATACCCGAGAGATTATATGTCACTTGAAAAATTGTCAATTTTAAAGGTGTAAGGATCAGGAACACATAAATACGTGGAAATTAATTATTTTATATTGCTCTTTCTAGTGCTGCTACCCTGATACCGGAGAGATTAAATGTCACTTGAAAAATTGTAATTTATAAAAGTATAAGGATCAGGAACACTTAAATACGTGGAAATGAATTATTTTATATTGCTCTTTCTAGTGCTGCTACCCTGATACCCGAGAGATTAAATGTCGCTTGAAAAATTGTAATTTATAAAGGTGTAAGGATCAGGAACACATAAATACGTGGAAATTAATTATTTTATATTGCTCTTTCTAGTGCTGCTACCCTGATACCTGAGAGATTAAATGTCACTTGAAAAATTGTAATTTATAAAAGTGTAAGGATCAGGAACACTTAAATACGTGGAAATGAATTATTTTATATTGCTCTTTCTAGTGCTGCTACCCTGATACCCGAGAGATTAAATGTCACTTAAAAAATTGTAAATTTTAAAGGTGTAAGGATCAGGAACACATAAATACGTGGAAATTAATTATTTTATATTGCTCTTTCTAGTGCTGCTACCCTGAAACCCGAGAGATTAAATGTCACTTGAAAAATTGTAAATTTTAAAGGTGTAAGGATCAGGAACACATAAATACGTGGAAATTATATATTTTATATTGCTCTTTCTAGTGCTGCTACCCTGATACCCGTGAGATTAAATGTCGCTTGAAAAATTGTAATTTATAAAGGTGTAAGGATCAGGAACACATAAATACGTGGAAATTAATTATTTTATATTGGTCTTTCTAGTGCTGCTACCCTGATACCCGAGAGATTAAATGTCACTTGAAAAAGTGTCAATTTTAAAGGTGTAAGGATCAGGATCACATAAATACGTGGAAGTTAATTATTTTATATTGCTCTTTCTAGTGCTGCTACCCTGATACCCGAGAGATTAAATGTCACTTGAAAAATTGTAGTTTATAAAGGTGTAAGGATCAGGAACACATAAATACGTGGAAATTAATTATTTTATATTGCTCTTTCTAGTGCTGCTACCCTGATACCCGAGAGATTAAATGTCACTTGAAAAATTGTAAATTTTAAAGGTGCAAGGATCAGGAACACATAAATACGTGGATATTAATTATTTTATATTGCTCTTTCTAGTGCTGCTACCCTGATACCCGAGAGATTAAATGTCACTTGAAAAATTGTAAATTTTAAAGGTGTAAGGATCAGGAACACTTAAATACGTGGAAATTAATTATTTTATATTGCTCTTTCTAGTGCTGCTACCCTGATACCCGAGAGATTAAATGTCACTTGAAAAATTGTAATTTATAAAGGTGTAAGGATCAGGAACACATAAATACGTGAAAATTAATTATTTTATATTGCTCTTTCTAGTGCTGCTACCCTGATACCCGAGAGATTAAATGTCACTTGAAAAATTGTAAATTTTAAAGGTGCAAGGATCAGAAACACTTAAATAAGTGGAAATTAATTATTTTATATTGCTCTTTCTAGTGCTGCTACCCTGATACCCGAGAGATTAAATGTCACTTGAAAAATTGTAAATTTTAAAGGTGTAAGGATCAGGAACACATAAATACGTGGAAATTAATTATTTTATATTGCTCTTTCTAGTGCTGTTACCCTGATACCCGAGAGATTAAATGACGCTTGAAAAATTGTAATTTATAAAGGTGTAAGGATCAGGAACACATAAATACGTGGAAATTAATTATTTTATATTGCTCTTTCTAGTGCTGCTACCCTGATACCCGAGAGATTAAATGTCACTTGAAAAATTGTAAATTTTATAGGTGTAAGGATCAGGAACACATAAATACGTGGAAATTAATTATTTTATATTGCTCTTTCTAGTGCTGCTACCCTGATACCCGAGAGATTAAATGTCACTTGAAAAATTGTAAATTTTAAAGGTGCAAGGATCAGGAACACATAAATACGTGGATATTAATTATTTTATATTGCTCTTTCTAGTGCTGCTACCCTGATACCCGAGAGATTAAATGTCACTTGAAAAATTGTAAATTTTAAAGGTGTAAGGATCAGGAACACTTAAATACGTGGAAATTAATTATTTTATATTGCTCTTTCTAGTGCTGCTACCCTGATACCCGAGAGATTAAATGTCACTTGAAAAATTGTAAATTTTAAAGGTGCAAGGATCAGAAACACTTAAATAAGTGGAAATTAATTATTTTATATTGCTCTTTCTAGTGCTGCTACCCTGATACCTGAAAGATTAAATGTCACTTGAAAAATTGTAATTTATAAAGGTGTAAGGATCAGGAACACATAAATACGTGAAAATTAATTATTTTATATTGCTCTTTCTAGTGCTGCTACCCTGATACCTGAGAGATTAAATGTCACTTGAAAAATTATAAATTATAAAGGTCTAAGGATCAGGAACACATAAATACGTGGAAATTAATATTTCATATTGCTCTTTCTAGTGCTGCTACCCTGATACCCGAGAGATTAAATGTCACTTGAAAAATTGTAATTTATAAAAGTGTAAGGATCAGGAACACTTAAATACGTGGAAATGAATTATTTTATATTGCTCTTTCTAGTGCTGCTACCCTGATACCCGAGAGATTAAATGTCACTTAAAAAATTGTAAATTTTAAAGGTGTAAGGATCAGGAACACATAAATACGTGGAAATTAATTATATTATATTGCTCTTTCTAGTGCTGCTACCCTGATACCCGAGAGAATAAATATCACTTGAAAAATTGTAAATTTTATAGGTGTAAGGATCAGGAACACATAAATACGTGGAAATTAATTATATTATATTGCTCTTTCTAGTGCTGCTACCCTGATACCCGAGAGATTAAATGTCACTTGAAAAATTGTCAATTTTAAAGGTGTAAGGATCAGGAACAGATAAATACGTGAAAATTAATTATTTTATATTGCTCTCTCTAGTGCTGCCACCCTGATACCTGAGAGATTAAATGTCACTTGAAAAATTGTAAATTTTAAAGGGGTGAGGATCAGGAACACTTAAATACGTGGAACTTAATTATTTTATATTGCTCTTTCTAGTGCTGCTACCCTGATACCCGAGAGATTAAATGTCACTTGAAAAATTCTCAATTTTAAAGGTGTAAGGATCAGGAACACATAAATACGTGGAAATTAATTATTTTATATTGCTCTTTCTAGTGCTGCTACCCTGATACCCGAGAGATTAAATGTCACTTGAAAAAGTGTCAATTTTAAATGTGTAAGGATCAGGATCACATAAATACGTAGAAATTAATTATTTTATATTGCTCTTTCTAGTGCTGCTACCCCGATACCCGAGAGAATAAATATCACTTGAAAAATTGTAAATTTTATAGGTGTAAGGATCAGGAACACATAAATACGTGGAAATTAATTATATTATATTGCTCTTTCTAGTGCTGCTACCCTGAAACCCAAGAGATTAAATGTCACTTGAAAAATTGTAATTTATAAAGGTGTAAGGATCAGGAACACTTAAATACGTGGAAATTAATTATTTTATATTGCTCTTTCTAGTGCTGCTACCCTGATACCCGAGAGATTAAATGTCACTTGAAAAATTGTAAATTTTAAAGGTGTAAGGATCAGGAACACATAAATACGTGGAAATTAATTATTTTATATTGCTCTTTCTAGTGCTGCTACCCTGATACCCGAGAAATTAAATGTCAATTGAAAAATTGTAAATTTTAAAGGTGTAAGGATCAGGAACACATAAATACGTGGAAATTAATTATTTTATATTGCTCTTTCTAGTGCTGCTACCCTGATACCGGAGAGATTAAATGTCACTTGAAAAATTGTAATTTATAAAAGTGTAAGAATCAGGAACACTTAAATACGTGGAAATGAATTATTTTATATTGCTCTTTCTAGTGCTGCTACCCTGATACCCGAGAGATTAAATGTCGCTTGAAAAATTGTAAATTTTATAGGTGTAAGGATCAGGAACACATAAATACGTGGAAATTAATTATATTATATTGCTCTTTCTAGTGCTGCTACCCTGATACCCGAGAGATTAAATGTCACTTGAAAAATTGTCAATTTTAAAGGTGTAAGGATCAGGAACAGATAAATACGTGGAATTTAATTATTTTATATTGCTCTTTCTAGTGCTGCTACCCTGAAACCCGAGAGATTAAATGTCACTTGAAAAAGTGTCAATTTTAAAGGTGTAAGGATCAGGATCACATAAATACGTGGAAATTAATTATTTTATATTGCTCTTTCTAGTGCTGCTACCCTGATACCCGAGAGAATAAATATCACTTGAAAAATTGTAAATTTTATAGGTGTAAGGATCAGGAACACATAAATACGTGGAAATTAATTATATTATATTGCTCTTTCTAGTGCTGCTACCCTGAAACCCAAGAGATTAAATGTCACTTGAAAAATTGTAATTTATAAAGGTGTAAGGATCAGGAACACTTAAATACGTGGAAATTAATTATTTTATATTGCTCTTTCTAGTGCTGCTACCCTGATACCCGAGAGATTATATGTCACTTGAAAAATTGTCAATTTTAAAGGTGTAAGGATCAGGAACACATAAATACGTGGAAATTAATTATTTTATATTGCTCTTTCTAGTGCTGCTACCCTGAAACCCGAGAGATTAAATGTCACTTGAAAAATTGTCAATTTTAAAGGTGTAAGGATCAGGAACACATAAATACCTGGAAATTAATTATTTTATATTGCTCTTTCTAGTGCTGCTACCCTGATACCTGAGAGATTAAATGTCACTTGAAAAATTGTAAATTTTAAAGGTGTAAGGATCAGGAACACACAAATACGTGGAAATTAATTATTTTATATTGCTCTTTCTAGTGCTGCTACCCTGATACCCGAGAGATTAAATGTCACTTGAAAAATTGTAAATTTTAAAGGTGTAAGGATCAGGAACACATAAATACGTGGAAATTAATTATTTTATATTGCTCTTTCTAGTGCTGCTACCCTGATACCTGAGAGATTAAATGTCACTTGAAAAATTGTAATTTATAAAGGTGTAAGTATCAGGAACACTTAAATACGTGGAAATTATCGCTCAGGTATCAGGGTAGCAGCACTAGAAAGAGCAATATAAAATAATTAATTTCCATGTATTTATGTGTTCCTGATCCTTACACCTTTATAATTTATAATTTTTCAAGTGCCATATAATCTCTCAAGTATCAGGGTAGCAGCACTAGAAAGAGCAAATAAAATAATTAATTTCCACGTATTTATGTGTTCCTGATCCTTACACCTTAATAATTTTTCAAGTGCCATTTAATCTCTCGAGTAACAGGGTAGCAGCACTAGAAAGATCAATATAAAATAATTCATTGCCACGTATTTATGTGTTCCTGATCCTTACACCTTTATAATTTTTCAAGTGCCATTTAATCTCTCAAGTATCAGGGTAGCAGCACTAGAAAGAGCAATATAAAATAATTCATTTCCACGTATTTATGTGGACCTGATCCTTACACCTTTATAATTTTTCAAGTGCCATTTATTCTCTCAAGTATCAGGGTAGCAGCACTAGAAAGAGCAATATAAAATAATTCATTTCCACGTATTTATGTGTTCCTGATCCTTACACCTTTATAATTTTTCAAGTGCCATTTAATCTCTCACGTATCAGGGTAGCAGCACTAGAAAGAGCAATATAAAATAATTCATTTCCACGTATTTATGTGTTCCTGATCCTTACACCTTTATAATTTATAATTTTTCAAGTGCCATTTAATCTCTCACGTATCAGGGTAGCAGCACTAGAAAGAGCAATATAAAATAATTAATTTCCACGTATTTATGTGTTCCTGATCCTTACACCTTTAAAATTGAGAATTTTTCAAGTGACATTTAATGTCTCAGGTATCAGGGTAGCAGCACTAGAAAGAGCAATATAAAATAATTAATTTCCACTTATTTATGTGTTCTAGAATCAAATTCTGATAAAATAACAAAAAAATGAGCCTTCGATGCTATTTGTTACACTGGAATATCAGGGGCCCGAAAATTTGCTAGAGCCCAAGGCCCAACCCAGTTAAAAGTAGGCGCTGCTCAAATGTGTCGCTTCGGTTGATCCCAGTTAACAGACTAATAAAGATATTTGTCTAAGTGCAGAAGTAGTTTTACTTGAAATAAACATTGTTCTTATATTAGTTTGTGTACAGGGGCGAAACAAGGGACTTTTAGTTCAGTGGCAAAATGTTCAAGATTAGCATCAGAATAAAACAAAATCTGCACCAAGGGATGCTCACAGGCAGAGGCGGATCAAGGGTATATTGAACCAAACTTTGCGGCCCCTCATTGACCTTATTTATCTTTTGAAATAAAAAACAAAACAATTAAAAAGTTTTTTGATTCCAAAAACGGAATCTTTCGCGCCAGATCGAATGCACTTTTCCATAATTAATTCGAATTACCTACGAAGGTAGCTTGGTATAAGGTAGATGCAAATAATATTATTGCTTCCCACAATTAATTTATCGCGTAATCAAAAGCAATTTGTTATTTTGAAAATAATAGCATAATCGCTTAATTTGCAAGAGCTTTGTCACTTCATTGTTTTTTTCCAAATTTGAAGATAAATTATGTTGGGGAAGATGCCGAAAAGACCAGAAACAGGAAGCGAAATGTTCAGGAAAAATGGATTTAAACATCCGATTCGTCATTGGCTATTCATGCAGAAGCAATCAAAGCAGCTGATGAGTCGGATAAAGAAACAAAATAATGATTTTTACATCCATTAATAAAACACAAAAGGCTGTTAATATTTCTTATAATTCGAAATAATTAGTTTACACATCAATATAAACATGCATTGTATTCTTTCATCGCGAGGTAAATGAATACCTAGCCGGTCAAATTACCTGCAAGTGGAAATTGCACAATTTAATTAAAATACATAATGGCAAAAATTTACTTCGCATAAGTAATATTTATACACTTTGTATACAATTTAATTATAATTTACCTATAATATTTAATAAATCATCAATTTTTAATTTTAATTTTCTGAATTTTTTTTCTATCAAACAGTTCTTTCATATTATTTTATATCAATTTTACCCGAATTTAAAAAAAATAGTTTTAGTAATATTCTGTTTTGGGAGGGCCCATCATTCTTTGTGTAGCAACCGCCACTTGTTCCATTATTATTTAAAAAAAAATGCAGATAAATTCTGAATCTACAAAAATTTGTCTGGCTAGTAACCAACCTATAACATTTTACTGTATACCCACTATCAATCAGGGAAAAGGATGTAAAAAGATAATATTTATAAAAATCCCAAAATAAAAAATTACTGTAAAACATACACAACTGAATTTTTGGTCAAACAAATTTTTGTTTGATCAACATAATTATTTTATTTAAATTAAAATACAAAATTGTTTATACAAAAATTATATTAATAATTTTAGTTTAAGTTACCTGATCAATGATCATGTACTCAGTAATACTTCCCAATATTTCCCCGGTGAGCTACATAATAACTGCCAGAACCCTAAAATTTGCTAAATTTAAACAAGTTTTAGTAAATATCATCCAAGGCACATCTGGTCCGTTTAATTAATTTTCTAATTTATTTGGTATTTTACACGAAGGTTGAATTCAGGTAAACATGTTGATAATTCTTTCGATTCCTGTAAAACGTAATCCGAGAGAAGGAATCGCTGGAGTATAACTTAACGGAAATCATAGAAAATCTAGAATATCTTACGGAATCCCACGAAATAGGCTAGAATGCTGGATTGCTGTCGGAGTCTTTCTCACAAGATGTTGGTAACATCTTTGAGGTATTAAATGTTGAAATATTACTCAACCTAAGGCCCACGAAGCCTGCAGCGCTTCTCTATTATACATACATATCGTCATGAAAAAATGAATAATTATAAAAAAAATAGTATCGAGTAAGTTTGTTTTTTTGAAGGATGACGGAGAACAATTTTTTAATTGGATTGAGTTTTGATTTTTTTTGAATAATGAATTTATATTAAAACTGATAATTAAAAGATTGTTTAAATATAAATCTGTTACCTTTCATTGAATCGTAAAAGAAAAGTGGTGAAGACAATATATTTACTAACCGAGGTAACTGCCAACTCAATCCGAACGTCCGACTCGTCCTCCCTCGATTTTCAATGATTGCTTTAAAAAACAAGACAAGCTTAAACAGTGACGAAATGGACCTTAGATCCATTAAAATCAATAGAACATATACAAGACAAATTTAAGAATTTAACTTACCTCTATAGTTTCCGTTAATTTAGTTTAACAGTAAGCACAACAAATTATTATTATCGAACCAAATCGTTTCGGGACTGGCACATCCACCCTATTTTGAATACTACACAAAAAAAATAAATTGGGAGCCAATTATCTTAATAAATAAGATTTAGATAACTCTTGAGAAAACATAATAAACCTATACACAGAGTTGATCGGAGTTAACTCTCTGTTACTCCCGAAGTATTTGTGTTGTAGTTCTGATTTTACGTTAATTTCTAAGTCCTATTATAATATACAAGCACGTATAGGCTATTTTGGATTGCATTTAAAAATTCAAATTAATGAACACAAATGATATTAAACACAAGTTAATGTCTATATAGTAAATATAATAAAGTAATAATTTAACGATAAAAACGTTTAGAAAAGTAATTATATAATTTAATTTGTTTCCAAAGTTACAGGCTACACCTAATACAACAAATTACAAAATATTAAACTTTCAGGAACCATTTCAAACTTTTACGCAAAATAGTAACTAATTACATCGATAATAATATTGCTTATAACATACGAAAAAAGTACAGGGTATTTGAGTATGCGTTGAATAACTAAATAGCCAATATTTTAGGAATTTTGTAAAATAAAGACAAGTTTCGAATGAATTTATATTTAACTTTTGTACATGTAATTTTTTTATAAAAAATATTGAACACTGCTTAATAAATTCTGATAAAATTTAGTTAATAAAGTGCACTTAAAAATGCAAATTTTTGCTCAATAAAGTTATTCGCCAATCAAGCAGTAGATCACCGTTAAATAGTATGATTTAGAGAATAAGTTTATTTTTCATCGTCAAAACTGGCCGTCGAATACCTATAAATTGGTGATGCAGAGATAAATACATTTTATATAAAAAAAAAAAGAAATTTAGTTTAGCACATATAAAAATATAATTGAAAGATTTGGCTTTATTTTACAAATAAGTTATTTAATCATGAATTAGAATTAAAAGTTAGGAATGTTTATTAAATAAACTTATCATCGGAACACCCTGCATAAAAATATCAAATTGACAATAGTAAGTTAGTTAATTTTTTAAATAAAGCAAATTATAGCAAGTTTGTACATATTAAAATATCTAAGGCTATCATCGGCGTAAAAGTCTAATAAATAACAAAAGATAGAAACTAAAAAAAAATTTTAACATTATTAAAAAACAACTAAATTATAAATAAATACCTGCTTTAGTAGTATTTTAATAAAAAAAGATTTTTCTAAATTTTTTAATTGCCTAACACGAAAGAAAATACGCAGTAACAAAAATGATTCACAAACATAGGCAAAATAACGATCGCACTAATTATATTGAAGTCAAACTTGTAATGAATGAATGAATTAATGCACTGGGCTACGTTAAGTGTGTAGCATAATAATTTTTACGTTAAAATGCGGCAACAATATTTTACAATATAAAACAATTCAAGTTAATAATTATAATGTTACGGTTTAATTTATTTACAAAATATACCCTTACAAGTAATATTACAATAGCGATCGTATGCGTAATGTATTAAGACGAAAAATTGCGTGAATGCTATAATTTGTGATTACTAGTAAGCCACGTTAGGCCTTCGTATAAACCATCTCCCGTAGTAGCGCAAGCAGGCTGTACATACCAGTTACGATCACGAATACGAGTAAGGCCAAGTTTCTCTTGAATCTCGTGTGGCTTCATAGCTTCTGGCAGGTCTTGTTTATTAGCAAAAATTAGAATAATGGCGTCACGCATTTCACGATCATTAATAATACGATGTAACTCTTGTCTTGCTTCATCAATACGATCACGATCTGCACAATCCACCACAAATATTAAACCTTGTGTCCCTGTATAATAATGACGCCACAAAGGTCTGATTTTATCTTGACCCCCGACATCCCACACGTTAAACTTCACATTTTTATAAGTAACAGTTTCTACATTAAAGCCAACCGTTGGTATAGTTGTAACCGACTGTCCTAATTTTAATTTATATAATATGGTAGTTTTTCCGGCTGCATCCAGACCCAACATCAAGATTCTCATCTCCTTGTTGCCAAATATTTTAGACAACAACTTCCCCATGGTGCTGGACGAGCTAACACAGAACGGCGCTCTAAAAATAACATAACACTAATCAAAATTTATTTTAATTAAACTTTTAATAAAATCCGGAAGCAAGTAATCCTATCAATAAGATCCACCCAACACATGACAGCACACTTTGACAGCGCACATATTTCGACATAGGTGTAACTACTATGGCGGGCGGTCTAACTAACGGAACAGATCGATTGACCATAACATAATTTTTTATCATTACAAATTCATCTATTTCTTTCAACCAGAGCATTAATACGTACCACTATTCATTGACAAAAACTACAAAATTAACCAATTTTGACAAATCGCCAACACTAGATTCTCCATATTGGCCGGCCAAAAACTACAAATCTTTTCCTGCGCTACGGTTGGCTGCCGTTTGTATTTGTACGACATCGGCGACGAAAATTACCCGATCGCTCACGCTTTTTAACGATCACTGCAACTTTTTTACCGCTACAATTTTGAATCACCAATCGGCCAAATAAATAATAACCAAAATAATTTTAATAAAAACAAATTTATTACAAATAATACATCGAAATGTTACAAACATTCGGGAGGTTTAACTTTCAATAAAGCGCACAATTCTTTGCTCAAGTTTTTTAATATCCAACCGAGAGGCACTTTTTGCGAACCATCCAATTCGACAGTGGGAATGAAGGAAATAGATGGATTAACGTTGTCCGTTCTGATACCATAATACTTTAATAATTTCGAACCTTCTTTTTCGATCGAACACTTCGATATATCGTCAAACGGAACTCCGAGATCTGTGGCACACTAAAAAACCGACATACATTTCTATTTGAACTGGTAAAAACTACAAAACTTACCTTTTCCGCAATTTCACGTGGAAGCATGTTATCGTCAATCATACACGCTACAAATTTTAATTGTAATGCTCGATTCGATACGTATTGCAACACACATGCATGAATTTTATTCGCTAAACATTCGAGAGGACCATGCTGACAAACAAAGCTAATTTCGTCGTTATCCTCTTTTGTCTAAAACAGTCCAATAATAACCCCTTCGTAATTCTTCCACAAACTTAAATTTACCTTTGCTTTACCATATGGTACTAAATCTAATTCGATGAAGTTGTGTAACTTTTCATACGTAGGTACTAGCTGCTTGATAACAAAGTTTCTCGAATCTGAACACAAAGCTTCGTAATAAACGCTTATTTTTACTTTTTGTGTTTCTTTTTGTAATTGAACACCTTCGATACCATTATCGATGACATCTTCGTTTGAATTTATAAGAAAGAATTGAAATCCTTTCCATAAGACAATAATTATTAGTAATAATATAATTAATTTATATCTACCGCTCATTTCTTATTAAGATGATTTCGTATAACTATCGATATCATATCTCTTTTATCAACTCGAACATGAGCACCTGTTCAAATAAAATTTTTTCAATTTGTCCTAATTTTTCTATCAGATGTCACCAACTAATTTTCCACTGCTAAATTTATAAAACCACCTATCGTCGCAGTAATATTGTTTATAAATTAAAATATAAACAAATCTGACCAATAATTTCATAGGTTAGTGTGAAATGTCAACTTAAACGTCATCGTTTTTCTACATTAGCATAATATTCTTCAGGACCGAATTATATAAAATTGCAATTCTATGTAAGTTTTGGCGCTCTGGGCTCTGGACAATTTCCTTTCAAAAAAAAGCTCGTCTAGTTTCCAAATTTTCCAATATTTCCAAAGATTTCCTCAGTGATTCCCCCCCCCCCAAGATTTTACTAGATACAACCCTGATCCGATAATACCATCCGATTTTTAATAAAAATTTCCCTATGCACATTACTTGTCGTTTGGAGAGTAACCTAAAAATTCAGTGGTTCTGCGGTTTTGTGTATATGTGAATGTCGATTTTAATCGTGAGTGGTCATTGTTACTTCTTGTTTCGTTATTAATTTGAGTGTTATTTTAACCGAACTATTACTGTCACAGCTGGGAAGCAGTAACCTGAAGTTAACAATTATTTTATCAAAATTAACATTTTAAAAGGTAATATAATTGTAAAATATATATTCCTCACTTGAAAGTGAAGAAATTTTTATGTTAGTGTTTTGTTTTAGGAGTAATTATGGCTGGTATGCCAAAACCTCTTGTATTTTGTGGTCCTTCTGGAGTGGGTAAATCAACGCTTTTGAAACAATTGCTCGAAGATTTTCCGGATAGTTTTGGTTTCAGTGTAAGCCATACCACAAGAAAACCTCGAAGCGGTGAAAAGAATGGAGTACATTATTTTTTCGACACAATTGAAAACATGGAAAATGATATTGCTGCCGGTAAATTCATCGAATCGGCCAAATTTAGTGGAAACCTGTATGGTACCAGTAAATTAGCTGTCGAATCAGTTAGTAAACAAGGAAAGGTAAATTTTTAAAATTCTTTCAAATAATTCGTTTAGTAAACAAGCATAATTAAGTTATTTGATCTCGCGTCTAATAATTAAGGTCATGCAATTGATTCTTTGACATTTACTTAATCTATTTTTATAATCGCTTCAAACGGACATTTATTATTCTCAATTAACCATTAATTAATTTTTTGTTTGCTGTAAATATTTACTCACATCCTTATTACATTTATGAGTCAATACACTTAAATTTAATCGTTTAATGTTGTACTAATTTTTATCACTTGAAATGAAAAATTGCCGATTCTCACTCCCAAAAATTTAATTTATAACAAATGTGTATAATAGGATGATAATTAAAATAATGGATTACTTTAATTGTAAGATTATTAAATAATCAAGTTTTTATATTTTTGAGTTACTGACTGATAAATAATTGTGTAGTGGTAGTCCCCGAGGTACTGAGGATGAAGTTAGAAATTAAGCCCCAAGTTGGAGTGGAGTTTGCATAATACGTAATTAATTTTTTTTGCTTTATTAAATTCGATATTCGTTAATCCACGAATTTATAATTTAAGATTTTTATAAATTGTAGGTTTGTATTCTTGACATTGACGTGCAAGGAGTTATTCAAGTGAAAAAAACAAATTTGAACCCTTTTTACGTTTTTGTAAAACCTCCTACCGTCGTCCAATTGGAGGAACGGTTACGCTCCCGCAATTCTGAAACTGAGGATAGCTTAAAGCAGCGCTTACAAGTTGCCACAAATGAGATTACTTATGGTAACTAATTTTGTTTGTTTAAATTATCTATATTACACAATCTTTTATCACACCGTTATCATGGTTATATCGTTTAAATTTAATTTGTTTTTTTAAATTTATTTCTCTTGTTTTGCAATTCAAAAAATTAAATTAGAAATAATTTTTTTAGGAGAAACTGCAGGAAATTTTGACTTAGTGATTGTGAACGACAACCTGGAAGATGCATATGTAAAGCTGAAGACGTTTGTGGAATCTTACGTGCTGAGCAAACCAGAATGTAACGGCAAGAAGTGAGAAATTAATTAATAAAACTTATTTTAAGTTAGAATTAAATGTGATTAGATTTATAATAATTGTTAATTATTATTGTAACATCTAAATTTTATTGAACTGATTTTATTCTGATTAGCTGACTAATTAATTGGTGCATTTTTGCCGTTTTCAAGTCTTATGATGACAAAATCTAGTCAAATCTACGATTATCATATTTTACATCACGTTTTTTTTTTATTTAGTTTGTAATTATTTATTTATGTCGACCCAACAACGCAAGCGTTGCAATTTTATTTTAATTTTTATATCGGCAGTATTTTAATTAAAAATTACATTACATTACATAATGCGCCAAAGGAACATCTAGTACATCTTTTTACTAATAGTAGAGTTCCCATTTTAATTTGTTCCTTGATCCTTAAATAACTAGTGCGTCAAACATTCGTCTTGTGCCTTTTTTTGTCCACTAAAATCAAGTTGGCTTTAAAATATGTAGTTTTAACACGGAATTGTTATAATATATATATCGATTATATAAAATTGATTTTAAGCTCTTTAGGCTTATTTTTTCAATATTATGAAACGACAAAAATGTGCCTTTAGTTTTATTGATTTAAATAAAGCCAACTTGTTGTTGGGCTAATTTTTTACAAGACGAATGTTTGACGACCAACTGCATTTTGTTATTTAAACATTAAGGAACAGATTAAAATAGGTTTCAACTTCTAACTTGAAATTTGATAAGCGAGAATTCTACTATAAATAATATGATTCACAATTTATTTAATAATTTTCTGCACTGTTTATTGCAGATAATCAGAATTAAATACTTGTTATAGTAGGTGTAGATAGATGTTACATTAAGTTTTTAGGTAATAAAATATAAACATTTTTCTTAATTGCTAATTATTCTTGGAAAAAGACAAACGTTTTGTAGTAATTCCATTCTAATTAGAAGCACTTAGGCTACGCGTTTAAAGGTAGCATTTAATTTATTTGCAGGAAAAATTCTAGATTTTATTGTGTAATGCTGCATTCATAGTTATCAAGTAATACGCCTCCTGCAGCATAATTCGTAATGCATTCCCGACATCGTCAAAAATTACAAATTATGCATTTGTGGTTTCGTATGTTAATTTAGAGGTCGAATGCAGCTTTTTAATTTTCTGAATGTTAAAATCGTTAAATGTTAAACTAGAAGTAATTTACATAGCTCAAAATTAATAGATATGCAGGGTTGTTTTCAGAGGAATTTTTGCTGTATTGATTGCGGTGAATATTCACCCTTGTTATGTATTTTATCTCTGACTGAAGAGTATGTAAATCCTCTTTTCTGGTATCTATTTTATTTTATAGCTCGCAGTCCCACTACGGCCACCGTCAACCACCTACCAAAATTACAGCCGATGGAAGGGGTTTATTTATTATTTGTACCGATTGAATTGAATGTGGGTGGCTCCAGTGGAACTGCGGTCGTAACAAAATTTTTATTCAAAAATGTACAAAGCATTCTTACCTAATTTATTTAAGCACCTCAAGTTGATCCCTTTGAGATATCGATTGTACCTTCCAATGACCTTATTAATTTTATGTTCCTACAATTAAATTTTAAGTACTTGTATAATAAGATGCTTGTAATTTTAGTTTAGCTGGTAGTGTACAAAGCGGTAAGCTTTGAGTCAGATCAGAAAGACATACAATGATGGATACATGGTTTAGTTAGTGTATATCAATATTTTAGAAAACCCAAAAAATGCACACACACTTTTTAGAACTAAAATGTTTTTAAGTTATCACAAAATATAAAATAAAAATTCACTGCGAATGAACTGATGTCTCGTAAAAGGAAATTTAGTGTACAAAATTTTGCCTCGGGTGTGTAATCCAAGTTTGAATCTACTTTAATTGTATTTGTAACTACTAATGCTAAAGTACCCAGAGAGAGACTAACTTTCTTATGATTTAAAGAAAGGAAGAATAAAAGAAATCGAGGGATCATCTGTGTGCCAAATAAAATTTTGTGGTATCCGCACCCTACCATATTTCTGGTACGTACCAATAAAAAAATTTTGTATGTAGTTTTTCGTAGCAAAAATGTTATGTAATATCCTGATCTGACCGAACCTACCGACATGTTAATGTACAACCAGCCCTAACATAAATTTTTTATTCAAAAGATTGCTCATAACTAAGATATCACTAATCATTTATAATATTTTATATTGTGATATTAGTTTTTGATATTAACTTTTAATTTGTGCATTTATTTTATTAAATAAATATTTTTACGAAATGTACTTACAAACTGTTTGAGTTTTTGATATATTATTGTAAATGTTTGTGTTAGCAATAATAAAATTTAATCTGAATTCCTTTGAGTTTATAATGTAGCTACTAAGAAATTTTAATAATAATTTTCTTTCAGTTCGTCAATATATTATATTCTATCAGCATATTTTATTATCTTTCATTGTTTTTTGTTCTTAGAATTAAAACGCTGTATCTGCATTTTTACGGTTTGCAGTAAAATAAAATTCAAGTTTTTTTTAATAAAATTACTATACAGCATCAATCAATTTTATATCGCTGGAGTGATTTACATTAGATGTTTAGCAAAAGCTTCAGCTTTTTCTAGATCCCGAGCGCAGTACCATTTCTTCTCCTAACTCGAGAACTAGGTTGTGATCTAAATTAAACAAGTTGATCGATGAATTTGATATTTTTCATAATTGCTATATCGAGGACATAGTGGAGATGTTCGAAAGAATAGAGATTGCAGACGCAACCTGCTGCGTTTCTCTTACGACTATTCCAGGTCTGGTGTTTCCGTTCAAATTTACCACTATAATGGGATCTGAACAAGGGGGAATCGCTGTGGAGAGAAATTGTAAATTTTTTTTTTCGTTTTTGAAAATCAAAAAATTTGCCGTGTTCTGCTATGTAGTGTAGATTCATCGGATGCCGGGTTTTGAGACACTGCCATTTACAACAAAAGCTATCTTGGAAATCACGTCAAATTTATTATCGGAACTAATTAAATAAAAAAGTTAGTCGTTTAGCAATCTTTTATATTAACTGGCTGTAAAAGTAATTATCAAAAGTTAATTATTAAAGATTGACGTTCGTATTGTACGTGTAACGGGATAGTAACATTAAAAAATAACGGCATTAGTAACGGAGTGCGAATTTTATTTCTTCTCTAGTTGTGATAGCGTGTAGCTTGCGAAAATATCTGTGTTAGCTGTCAGTTTACTGATTGGCAAAATTTTATACAAGCCGTTTTGAGTTATTAACCCAACGATTTATTCCTTTGGAAAATAGAGGTGAGGTTTAGTAAACTTGAGGTTAGTGGCACACCGTTTTTTTGTTGAAAGCTAAATTTAATATCGTTAATGTTTTAGACGTGTTTAATTGCATATTGAAGCATGGCTCGTGGACAACAAAAACTACAATCTCAAGCAAAAGCACAGGAAAAGTTGACGAAACAAAAAAAACAGGCCGGTCATAATGCCAATGATCAAAAGAAGGCCGCACAGAAGGCTTTAGTACATGTTTGCCATGTCTGCAAGGTATTATCATTATCTTTGTTTTTTATTTGTATTTATTGTTATTGATTTTATACACACTATTAACAATAACTACTGCTTATCACGTCAATTAATTTTTAGTATCGATTGTAGTAAATATTAACTATTTTAGATTTTTGACCGACCACTAATTTATTATATATGTTTTTAGGCTCAAATGCCCGACCCTAAAACTTACAAACAGCATTTTCAAAATAAGCATCCTAAAAATGACTTGCCAAGCGAATTACAAGACGTTTAACTCAAGTGCACTTCTTTAACAATGAACACCAATTGTGTTCCACGTTTGTACTTCTTTTAATTTTGTTTCCTTGTCTTGACAAAATGTGTTATTTATCTGCATTAATATTGTAAAAATGGCCAGCAACGAATTAACTTCGTTTAAAAATATGTTTTCTTTTTTGCTTAAATTGTTTCTATTGAAGGAAATAAAATTTAATTGAATTTCTAAATTCTATGCTTTTATTTATAAATCTAAAATTTGTAAATTTGTGGGTATTTGTTTTTTGCATACAAAACTTATATGATTTTGTAGTTTATTTACGACCACGCAGCTTTTTAAAAGTGTTTCTTGTGTGTTTTCGTGCTTTTTATTATTTTTGTTGAAAGTTTCCATGTGACTATGCAATTTACAAATACACATATTTTATATCTAATACACTTATTCATAAGATATACCAAGGGAAGTGTAAATTTGTTTGCAAAACCTTTTACTAAATTTTTAAATAATTGGTGGACATGTAAGGGGTCAAGTTTTCAATTAAAACTTTCTAATTAAACATTTCCATTTCATTTTACTCCTCACTCAACATCCTGCTCAATTTTTTAGAAGTGGGGATGCCGATTTTAGCATCACTCAAATGCACCGGACTGCCTAATTTATGAAAATGTGTCGGAAGACTAGAAATATTTTGAAAATTTGGCTACTACATTAACTAATTATTTTGAGTAACCTTAGAGCTGATTACGTTACAACCATTTTGCCCAGAACAATAGTGTGTTAAGTACGGTCACTCGAAACACGTCTGCGCAAAATTGTGTAATTTAATACAGCCGTTAGTTTTTATATTTTGCTTATACATCAAATTTTTATAATGGTACATTTATTATTGACGTGGCCTTGCTTAGCTTTTTGTAAGGTTGTTTCCATTTCTAAAGAGCTTGCACACAAAACGTAAACTTGTCTTGAGTAACAAACTAAAATCTGATTGCTAACTTTATTCAGCATATTTGCAAGTGAACAGATTTGGAACCCACCTTACCCACATTTTGTAATAAGGAATTTTTTTAGAAAGTAGGAAATTGGTGAAGTGGCTACAATACCTTAAAACGTAAAACCTCTATTGGAACTTTGTTTCGAACGAATACCTACTGCAAAATCTCTTTCTGTTGCTCACTAATTTTCTTGTTAGATTTTTCCTCTCTGTAAAACACCTAATAGGAGTCGGCTTTTCCTCCTGGCTATGCTCAAAATGTATTTTTTAGTTCGATCTGACTCGAGCCATTACTTTTACTTATTCTGCAGATATTTGTATTTGTTTACTATTTGAATGATGAGTTTTCTTTTTTACTTTGAGAATACTAATCGAGATGAATCTTTAAAATGTGTTTTTTATTGAATAAATGTGCTAGTCGAATAAGAAATAAATCTTCAAAATTTTTTTCTTTCATTTTACACGGAGAAATTAAATTTGAAGACCTGGGACAGTAATGGTCACACTAAATACAGCTTGAATTTTCTAATGTTGTCGTCTAGACATAAGTAAGTATGTATATTATTTTAATTTTTCAAATATCGCAGGCCATGTTTTTGAAAAATTTCTAAGTCAAGTTGATTTTTTTCGCAAGATTCAAATGAAAATGAAGCTCAATTTATTTTTGTGACGACTTCTCACTGCTCGCTTTATAAATTTTGACTTATTATTTTTATTCATAGCTGGTCAGTTACAGTAAAAAGCTTAATCCAAGTTTATTGTTCCATGCGCATCAATCTAACATAATTTAATTGCCAAATTTCACTAATAAAGTAATGAAAATCACATTTGACTTGGTTAAATGGGGCTTGTCACATCTTTCAAACATCATTTTTAGGGGTAAATTTGAAACAAAAAAATTGTAGATCTGGTTAATTTTTTAGTAGGAAAATGGTCGTTCTCTCGCCAACAAGAAAATATTGTGAGTTACATTTATGCGGTAGGTTTGGGGAGGAAGCTTTTAATTTAATTGCATTATTTAACATATTTATGATGTGATGGTCATTCCATGTTGGCAGCTTTTTTAATTCTGAAGATGCATTTTTTGGTTTTTAGCTATACAAACTTTCCCTGGGAATGATACAAGAGCAACAATTTAGTATTATTGACAAAATGCTCAAAAACCTGGATCTAAGAAGTCCTAGCCTTAGATTAGATATCATCTGAAAATCTAGCTAATGAGGAATACTTCACTGCTTCAGGATATCTTTATATGTACATGGGCAAGTGATTTAAAAAGAATTATTTTGATTTTAATGCCCATGGGCTCATATTCACAGACGTACACGATTATAAGCAATTTGAATGCACGATCGTGTATAGGACTGAGTGTGGGCCTTCTGTTTAGATTTTGTTACGTTAAGTTTGTGTTGTTTTGACATGTGTTGTCATGTACAAATTAAAATTAAGAAATCTTTTTAATAAACAGTTTTTTATCGTTTGATCTTTAGAGTTTTATTAACTTTCATTACGATTCCTTAACGGATTACACAAATGGTTATGGAAAACTGCAATTTAATTCCTGTGCCTGGTCACACTGACTAAATTATTTCGATAACTGATCGAAAAACCATGAGTGCCAAATGTCGACTGATTCTTAATGTAAGGATTCTGTTGGTATAAAGTGCAGTTTACGTTATATGATTTTGCTTCCAAGTTGCCGTAAGCAAATTTTTCAAAGTTCACGTTATACAGTTTGACCCGAAGATGAACAGAAAACCAGTCATACAAGAGAAATCGTAAGCAAAATCGCATAACGTAAACTGCACTTAACACTAATAAGTATTACAGTTGAAAATATAGGAAAAGAAACTCGAATACTACTTAAATGTTTATTTATAACAAATTTGATTAGACTCGTGTTTTTGTTATTGATACAAATGAAGTTGTGATTGATTAGAAATATGAAAATATTCACGAACTAATGTATAATTAAAAAAATACGAATTAAAATAATAAATTGAATGACTCAATATTATTGTATCTTTTACAAGGACGTTTTTGAATGAATTTTATTTACTTAGTAATGGAGTTAATGCAGCGTCGTTTCTATCACATATACACCCTTTTAATAAATTTTCGACTATAATTTGAAAATCAAAAAGCCAAAGATCTACCAGGTTTAAGTACAACTAATTTAATTAACTCTACAAAAAAAATAAAATAAATATTAAATGTTTTATGTTACAAAAGTACGGTCACTTTCCGTTTTATTACACCACACCATTATAATTTTGAGAAAAAAACAAACAAAATTTACAATATCAAAACTTTCAATACCCTTAATAGGAAGTTACTTGATCTTATAAAATAAAACACATCAAACGTGACTATCAACTTAACACTAAATGATTTAATTATATAGAAAAACAAACAAATCTAACAAAGATAAAAAAGCAGTACAAAATCGCATCGAATTTATCTATATTAGAAAATGTTTCAATTTACTGCATACAAAAACATTCATTCGGACAACATTTACAATCAATGCTCAACTATACACTTATTACATTTATATTTCACAAAGTCGTGGATTGCTTTAAAATTTGTAACTTCACCTTTATATCTTTAAAGGTTGGTCTGTTATCGGGATTTAAATCCCAAGCCTGAAAAGAAAACAAAAATAAGATTCTCAAATAAGCTCAACCCCCTGTAAACTCCTCAAATTATCTGTACATCATTTACCTGTCGCATAATTTCGTATACTTCAGGTGGACTACCTTCCGGGGCTTCCATTTTATAACCTTTTTCCACATGTTTAACAACATCAGCAAGTGGCTAAAAAATACTCGATTGTAATTTTTTCTTGGCGTTTTAAAGTTCACTTACTATTCTAGGGTAGGGTACACGACCAAATGAATAAATTTCCCAAAGTAAAATTCCAAAACTCCACATATCCGATTTGTTTGAAAATTTGTTTAACTTTAAAGCTTCTGGTGCAGTCCATTTAATCGGTAATTTTGCGGATTCCAAACAAGTGTTCTTTTCGTTTCTAGCTAAACCAAAATCGGATACCTTAGCGACTCCATTTTCTGCTATTAAAACATTACGAGCGGCTAAATCGCGATGGACCACATGCATTTGTTCCAGATATTCCATACCGGCGCATGTATGAAATGCAAAATTGATTTGGTCTCGTTTCGTCACATGCAATCTGCCTCGTGATCTCAAATAATCGACCAAACTTCCTTTACTCATGAATTCGGTTACCAGCAACACTTGGTCTTTTCTTCTTACTACACCCAAGAGATTAACCAAATTTTCGTGGTGCAAGGACCTATAAATTAGAATTTTATAAAAACGACTTAACTAAAAATAGTTTACAGACTTCATTAAGATTGCTTCGGCTTCACTAGAATCCTTCAGGACTTTAACAGCAACAGCTTGCTTTTTCCATTTTCCAAGCATAACTTCACCGAATTCACCTTTACCAATAGGTTCGCAAATCTAAAAATACAAGAACAATAATTATTTTTGTTATTCAGCTTGAAGTAAATTAACATAAAAATCCTAAACTAATATATTCTGTCGGGTTCAGAAATAATTATAACTTGATATTAAAACTGTATTCCCTTTTTTAACTTGAACAAGGTCCATTCTGTAACAGTAAGCTAGGAGGTGTTCTGAAGTCCTTGTTAGTACTGTGAGCTATGAGATTGGCTTTGGATGTGTCTGTCACTAGGAAATAACAAACCCCTAAAATATTAGATTTAGATATGCAATCGTTTTCAAAAAATGTAGGTTGCAAGTTATGATCTACTAAATACAGCGGCATCGAGGGAAAACAAGGAATGGTCCAGGTTACATAGTAAGGAAGACCTTGTTTACAGGGCAGAATAATCGGTCCTTCATCATAGCTCATAATATATATCAAAATGTAAATTTTAAAATCTAATAAATTTTGTTAGATTACCTCCAGATCATCTTCTGCTATAACGAACAAATCATTGTCATGTGAATTGCAAATAACTTCTTTTATTATTTCTTTTGGTAAACATTTGACCAATTTTGTACATAAACCATCGGCATCCAACTGATAGTGTTCTATTAATTCCTCTAAATTTTCAAAAAATTCTTCATCGTCGATGGTAAGATTTCTGGTACCTAGTATGGAATGGTACTTAACTCTGTAGTGTTCAACTTTATTTTGAAAACAAACACACAAAGTGTAATCTCCTGGAAAGTTTGTTGATTCTCTTACTAAAAATAAGCCATCTATTCTAGGTTGTAGAAGTTGTTCAGCCTGTTCTCTCGAAATTTTTCCGTGAAACCATCTGAAAACAGATAAAACTAAAATAAAAGAGTTTTATTAATTGTTGTAAACGTACGGCATGGTTGTCCATTTAACATCGCTTCTAACAACTGGACTGTGTACTCGATTGACGTTAATGTCATGTGCATTATTGCCCATGTGGTTTTTAATACTGCTGTCTGAATTTGAATTCATGTTGGAATGGGGACTTAGTAGTAAGTTACATTCATGTATAAGGTTGCTAGTCGAATGTCGTACTTGATCATGGGTTGAATTTGGCTGTAATAAATGACTTTTAGTTTAGCCGATGACTCCCTTTATCTTTTATGAGTCTGCAATGCTAAATTCAAAATGTATGTGTAATTATCTGATTTGGTGCATAAGTCAAATGTTTTTATGGTTATTAATTATTTGAATGAGCAAGCCGTCTGAATTCTTTTTTAAATTCCATAAAAATTATTGTAATAAGTAATTTTTGTTAAAAGAAATAAAATAATGACGCAGTTTAAACAAAATTAATGTACCGAGAAAGGAAGATACTTACAAAGGTTCAAAAATATTAATTATAATGCAAATCATAACACACAAGTTGAATAATTGCATAAGTTAAATTCAAGGTTAAAAAAACGACAATTCTGTTATGTAAATTGATGAGCTTTGCAGTAACTCACCCAAACTTCTGGTAACACTCTAATATTACTCTCATGTACATGGGTGCAATCGCTGGGGGTGTTTCTTTTAATTCCTCTTGCAGGTACAATGGGAGGAGTGGAAAGATTTGCATGTGAAGGGTTATTCCACTGATTATTTGGTTCTTGATAAGGCCCAACCACTGCCACTGGCTGATATCTCTAAAATTAAATGCACCATGAAATTATTAAACACCTAACTCAGCAAGGAAGTACATTACATCAGCTTTATTAAATTACGCTAATACAGACGTCCCATTGTACTATCTTTATAATTATTAAACCAAGCTAAATAATATCTTGGGATAAATTAATTGAAAAAAATTGGATATTCTCAATTTAAAGTTTAATAAAATAATTAGATAATTGTAACACTCAAAAGGATGTTTGAAGAACGAATTACATTCATACAAACCTGAGTTAAGGATGAACTATGAAGATTTTGACTTGTCATTACGTTTAAGTGTAGAAGTCACACTTTTGGAACATCATGATACATTCTACAATTAAAAAAACTTTTTACTTCATATTTACTATCATTTCTTATAATTATTTTTAAATAATTACAATTTTCTATTAAACTCGCCGATTATGATTAATTAGGCTATAATGAAATTAGTGAATGTTTGAAAGCAACTGATAAGAAAAATTAGTCATGCTACAAATTCACACATGAACAATTACTGAATTAGTTAATTTTACAATTTAAAAAAAAGAAAATAAGCGTACAAGTCTTGTGACTGCCAGTTAAATCACAAAAATTAGCATTATTGTACAAAATAATTGTGTGTATACAAGGTTACTAATATGGGTTATATAAATATTTGCAGCAATAAAATTAATGACATTGAATTTTGAAAATCTAAAAATACCGTTGAGCTTTTTATTTTAAGACAATCCGCTAGAAGTTGCAATGTACCACAAAAGCTTAATTATCAACTATTGTTTGTTATCGATACATACCCGATTAATTATTACCTAAACGTTAGATGACTAATTAACTTCCTAAGGATATCTTCGTGTAATAACAAAGAGGTAAACTGTTAAAAAATCCTTCGGCTATGCTAAGAAACTACGCGTTAGAAAATATTCGAAATTTCTATGGGAAATACAACAAGATTTCACTATATTTACACATATGACCTATTAAAAAAGCGTTAAATATAAAATTTCCTTATTTCCTCAAAAACGGATTAAAATAACTTACGTTCTCGATTCAAAATGTACACCAACAAATGTTACACTCAACTTATTCGCATAAAATTTTCATATTATCCATTCGAACACATTAAAACTTATTTACAAATGTCATGAGTAAAATCGAAATTTACTGACACCACCATTTCCTTCAACATATCTTCACTTTTTACGCTTTTACGAGATAAAAATGAAATTTATTCCAATGGTATTGAACTCCGCTAACGCTTTTCAATTTTCTACATAGATGGCTAATCAAAATTAATTTACAGAAAATAATAGTCGATTAAAATATAAAAAGTATTTCAATTACTATAAAAGAGTAAAATTTCAATTTTTCGAAAGAGGAAAGTGTTTTATAAAATTGTCAAACAACTATTTTCTTCCATATTAATAAAATATACTTCATATTTCTACAAGTTTCAAAAATAAAATATAAAATATACAAATTTATTTTATTCATTTTAGTTCTGAAATTCTTTTGGTTTTTTAATTTTTACTTAATTTTGAATTTTCCAAAATTGTAGTGTAAACTTGGTTTTAGTTTCCTCCACGTATAAAATCACATGTTCTTACGCTTGCGCAGTTAACAGACTCTGTTGGGTGCGTAGAAGTACGACACAATCGCAGTCGTTCTTTTCTCATGGTGTTCTCGTGGTAAATTGGTACGCCGGATATGAAGGTAAGAAAACTTTAATTTATTTCTCGTTTGTATTTTTCGATACTTAAAGAGAAGCTAAATAGTTGAAAATTACCATTACGATGTTTGTGGAAGGTTTTCGATATATTAGTTGAATTTAATGTTGAGATGACCGCAATAAATTGCGATTACAAACTGTGAACATGCAGATGTTCGATAGTTTTGAAAACTCCGTTTTATTGTTTCTAAGCAACTTTCAACATGATTTTTATGTATACAAGTTATAAAGTGATACGAAATTCAATAATTAACTACTATGCACGCATTGTGGCCTGACTTAACTAACTTAACCTGTAAATTTTACTTGTGCACAGGTTACGTTGTCAATTTTGTTGTCTGAACTTTTCTGATACAATATTTTACTTTTTAGTTGAACGTGTCTTGCCCCGCTACGGGGTGTCAAAAATTGTTTGAAGTAGTCGATGAACATAAAATTCGTATCTTCTACGAAAAGCGCATCGGTGCCGAAGTAGATGCCAGTCCATTAGGTGACGAATGGAAAGGTTACGTTGTGAGGATCAATGGCGGTAACGACAAGCAAGGTTTCCCAATGAAACAAGGTGTCCTTACCAATGGACGTGTTCGTTTATTATTATCGAAAGGACACTCTTGTTATCGACCACGTCGTACTGGAGAGCGTAAACGCAAATCTGTACGTGGATGCATTGTTGATGCTAATTTGAGTGTTTTGGCTTTGACTATTGTGAGGAAAGGAGACAATGAAATTCCTGGACTTACCGACAACACCATTCCTCGCAGGTTGGGACCTAAGAGGGCTTCTCGTATTCGCAAATTATTCAATTTGAGTAAAGAAGATGATGTTCGTCAGTATGTAGTTAAACGTCCATTGCCAGCTAAAGAAGGAAAGAAGCAGAGATTTAAGGCCCCAAAGATTCAACGCCTTATTACGCCAGTAGTTTTGCAGGTATGCTCTTATTTTATTTTTACTTTTAAAGCCACCGCCAAGGCAATTACTTCATCGTTAATTGATTGTAGTAATGTTCGGTGTATGGAAAATTAAAACTTGATGTAAAAACAATTATTTCATTCTAGTTGTTTTGCAAAAAGTGACATGAATTTTACTTTTCTTTTCTATGTTTTTTCAGATTTATTTAATGCATTTTTTTGTTGTAGCGTAAACGTCATCGTTTGGCACTGAAGAAGAAGCGTTGCTTGAAACGTAAAGAACAATCTGACAATTATGCTAAATTGTTAGCACAACGCAAAAAGGAATCAAAGGCACGCAGACGTGAAGAAGCTAAGAGACGTCGTTCTGCCAGCGTTCGTGACAGTAAATCTAGTAATTTAAGTGCACAAAAATAAGGTGAGTGGAAGTTTTTAATTAATTCCGGCAAGTTCTAGAGCTGACTTGTTGTATTTTAACAAGTTGGTGTGATAGGCTTGCAAAATTAACGAAGAATTTGATTGTTAAATAATATATTGTTTTACAAAATATTTCAATTGAATTCTCACATTTTTATTACTTAAATTTTGTATTTCTGAATATCTTATGGTTTTGGTGTCTGTTACAGATGTTCCGGACTTACAACTTCCAACGTACTAAGGTGAATATCCTCCCTCGATTTTACTTATTTTAAAGAAAGTTTTAATGATGATAATAACTTTTGTCTTCTTTCCCAATCTGAGACGTTATGAGTGATTTTTTAATCTGATGTATCATATTGTACAAAAACCGTTTTGCAGTGATTTTAATGTTTCTAATAATAAATTTTTGTTGCAGTTTCCGCGGTGATCATGAAGACATCAATAATGTTTTATTACAATGTACATTTATTAATAATAAATGATTTCTGAAAATTTATATTTTTATTTCTACCGTCAATTAGTATAAGTATAAATTGTGCACAAATGAAGAGCAATTTAAGGATTATTATAGTTGAATTATTTTTTGCTTTTTTGAGTTTTCGGTGCATAAGTACCAGAATTATTTAGTAATTCTATGATGCTTTCTAAACCTTCTGCAGCAGATTTTAAAAGCTCGATGTAGCTTTTACGAGGTGGAATTTTTTTGACATTTGATAAAATTTCAATAGAATTTTTAGAACGAAAAGAAAAGAAGAGGTCACTTTTTTTTATGAGAGATAAACTTACCGTTTTACCTGTTTTTCTTTTAAAACTAGTGATTGAGTTTAATATAAGAGGATTTGTTACCGACACTAGATAGGAGTTGCCAAATGCTCATTATATTGTTTTGAATGTGACCAAACGATCCAAATATGACAAAGCACACTCAGAACAATTGTCGGAGATGTTATCAGTCAAATATCTGCCATTGATGATAAGAGCAAGACGCAGGCTATGGAGGGACGTAGAAAGAATGATATAGCAATAGTTAACAAACCTGACTCTAAAAGACTACCAGTTTGACCACTAAAGAGATGGTACGACAGCTGGACATCGGCATCCCAAGACACTCCTTAAAAAAAAGAGCGCAGCAACAGTTCCGGGCAACAAAGAATTGGATTATTACAGGATCTGTCCTACGATCAGAAGAAGAATTAGATTTTTTTTACTCGGGGGAGGAGGTGTTTACTCTTTTAAGTAAGGGGGCCCCGTAAGAAACATTTTTCAATGCAGATCGTTATATCTTGTTCAAGTGTTGTGATCCGAAGCTCAAGTTTGATATATGGATTATACGTCTGGCAAAATCTAGAATTTACACATATATACCAGAAAAATCTGAGAACGCCAAAATTTTTGCTTTTCCAAGTTAAGGTGGGTAGGTACTTCTATGGAGAATGATCTCTTTAATGTTACGCCACTGGTATTTTTAAATGATCAAATGTGCACTTACTAGTTAATTTGCAAGTTCTGTTTTTAATTATCAATAGTTTTGTATTTTTTGTGTGTATGCATATGTTAAATATAGAGCGGATACTATGTTCACATGAGCGGCATTTTTATATTTCTTGTTGCTTGAGCGTAGAGCGCGAGCGATTGTATTGGTTAATAAATCATAAATTATACAACACAAACGCACACAGCATAGCTCGATCGCGTGTATAGTAAAAAATTAGTAAGTTGATCTAATCGATTGAGTCGTGAAGTAACAAACCACAATGGCAAATTATCATAAACCTGAAGCAAGAGTAGTTGAAAATTTACGAGATACTGCAAATAAATTACGTATACATTCGATAATTTCAACACAAGCCTCTAATTCTGGGTAAGGATTAACGTACCTATACAT
The DNA here is from genome assembly GCA_949152465.1 of Cantharis flavilabris. Taxonomy (NCBI): domain Eukaryota; kingdom Metazoa; phylum Arthropoda; class Insecta; order Coleoptera; family Cantharidae; genus Cantharis; species Cantharis flavilabris. The sequence continues at coordinate 749,559 of OX424441.1, read as the reverse complement.
AGTTAAATTTTATTAAAACATACCGCATTTTTACGTTTTTAATTAAATACCTATTAAAAATATAGCAACTCATTCGCTTTGATGATTTTTTTAATAGGGAAATTCCTAACCTCCATGTTGTGAACCGGTAAAACATGTGGTTTCGAATCCGCCTTTGTTTTGTTTTTCTCAACTTTGATCTTGACAGTCGATGCAGTCGATTAATTGTTGACGTTAAGTTTCCATAATGGTACTAATTTACTTTTAATTTGCATAGGCATTAAACTTATGAACCCTCCTTTTAACGTGTAATTAATTCGCCAGGACGTTAAACAAACGTTATCCTTATCGTTGTTTATGTAGATATTGTACCCCACTCTGGTTTGTTCCATTAATTTTTTTTTCAATACTTCGATAAATTCACTTATTCTGTGCATTGCATGCAGCCTGCTCACGATTGATTTTACAGAGTTGTTATTTTAAATTTTCGCACAAAAACTTGATTAGCAACAATGCCGGGCCAACAAGTAGATCTTCAAACTTTAAAAGATCTTGCTAACAAATTAAGAATACACAGTGTCGTATCTACAAATGCCTGTAATTCTGGGTATGTTTTATTATCAATTTTTATTAAAATTAAATATATTTTTGCGAAAGAAACGCATAATCATGGTTAATCCACGTGAGTGGTACCATTATTAACCTAACAATAACCGGTTAAAGTCGAATAGGTATAAATCTTAAAGACTTAATTAAAATTTTTATTCGCTTTTTTAATCACTTAAATTAAATTTTACATTTCCAACCACAATGATATAAAATTACATTTCTTATCTTGTAAAATTAACCGACCTTGTATGTCCTTCCATCGATAAGAATTTATGTGAAAGTCAAACCAAAGATAATAAACTTTTTTACTCTTTTCAGGCATCCAACATCATGCTCCTCCATAGCCGAGATCGTCTCGGTTTTGTTTTTCAATACTATGCGATACAAGATATCTGCACCTAAAGATCCATCGAGCGATCGTTTCGTCTTGTCCAAAGGTCATGCCGCACCAATTTTATATGCGGCATGGGCCGAGGCTGGACTTTTTCCAATCGACGATTTAAAAAAATTACGCAAGTTGGGATCAGATCTTGAGGGACACCCAACTCCAAGATTGAACTTTATTGATGTTGGTACTGGATCTCTCGGCCAAGGATTGGCCATTGCCGCTGGAATGGCTTTCGTTGGGAAGAATTATGATAAAGCCAGTTACAGGTAAACAGAGACGACTTCTGAATTACTACAATTATACAAAATTAGCTTCCAAATTTGCGTGTTCAGTAATGAAAGTAATTAAGTATTTACAAAATTAAGTATACCTTAAATTAGAAAAACGTAATACGTCTTTACTTCAAACATTTCGTTCTCAAAATAATTACTTGCAACTCAATGGAAGTTTCTAAATCTGTAATATACAGGATGTCCCTACGATCGATGTACACTTATTTAATTATCAATAAACTAGATTCTAAACCCTTTATTATCTAAAATCAACAATTTTTTAATCTGGGAAAAAGTAAAATAAAATTTTAAATTTAATCTTAATTTTACAGTAAAAATTTTACAGCAAAGAATTTTATTTTAGGGTGTATTGTCTTATCGGTGATGGCGAAAGTGCGGAAGGTTCAATTTGGGAATCGATTAACTTTGCCGGCTTTTACAAACTGGATAGTTTGTGTGCAATATTTGATATCAATCGCCTGGGTCAATCTGATCCTACAAGTTTGGCACATAACGTAGAAATATACCAGAAGCGGTTGGAATCCTTTGGCTGGCATGCAATTGTGGTTGATGGGCACAACGTAGAAGAATTGGTGAAAGCATTCCACGTTGCTTCAACTACCAAAGATAAACCTACGGCAATAATAGCTAAAACTTTTAAAGGAAAGAACTTTCCCAAAATCGAAAATTTGGATAACTGGCATGGAAAACCTTTGGGAGATAATGCCGATCGTGTGATAGAACATTTACGTGGCCTTATTAAAAATCAGGGACCTTCACAAATTCACCCACAGAAGCCTTTAAGTGATGATGCTCCAAAAATAGATATCACTAACATAAAATTATCTTCTCCACCGGCATACAAAATTGGACAAGTTTTGGCAACAAGAGCTGCTTACGGAACTGCTTTAGCAAAAATTGCTGAAAATAATCCAAGAGTTATTGCTTTGGATGGAGATATGAAAAATTCCACTTTTTCTGAAAAAATTAAGAAAGTTGATCCTAACCGATTTATCGAGTGCTTTATTGCCGAACAAAATTTGGTTGGCGTTGCTATCGGAGCAACCTGCAGAGATCGTACAGTTGCTTTTGCTTCAACTTTTGCTACTTTCCTTACAAGAGCATTCGATCAGGTAAAGTTTAACAATCATGATTATTTTTATAAGTTGAATTTCAATATTTTAGATTCGTATGGGTGCTATTTCACAAACAAATGTTAATTTTGTTGGTTCTCATTGTGGCGTGAGTATTGGAGAAGATGGACCTAGTCAAATGGGTTTAGAAGACATTGCCATGTTTCGAGTTATTCCAGGTAGTACTGTTTTCTATCCAGGTGATGCAGTTGCTTGCGAACGTGCAATCGAATTAGCAGCAAACACTAAAGGCATTTGCTTTATTCGTACTAATCGACCACCTACACCTGTTTTATATGCCAACGATGAAGTCTTCAAGGTAATATTAAAATCCTCGGTTTTCCTTTTAAGTGTTAAGTGTCCAAGTTTGTGTTTGTATTAAATTTCCAAATCCGATAAGTGCATACCTCTTATATTTAATATTTTTTAAAATTTACCTTTTTTGATAAAATAATTAATTAATTTTTATTTTTACTTGGTAAATAGATTGGAAAAGCACATATTGTGAAGAAATCAAATCAAGATCAAGTTTTGGTAATCGGTGCAGGTGTGACACTCAACGAAGCCATAACTGCCGCTGCAGAACTGGAAAAATCTGGCATACATATAAGAGTACTCGATCCATTTACCATTAAACCGATAGATGCTGAGGCCATCATTAAAAATGCAAGGGAAGTTGGGGGTAAAATTATAACTGTAGAGGATCATTATCCTGAGGGAGGATTGGGAGAAGCCGTGCTTTCTGCAGTATCGGAAGAGAAAAACATTATTTTGAAGAAGATGGCTATTCCTACTGTGCCACGCTCTGGAACTCCAACAGAATTATTGGACGTTTTTGGAATTTCTGCCAAACATATAATCAAAACGGTACATGAAATTTTAAAATTATAATGTGATTGTATTATTCTTTTACATTCCGCATAAAATGTTATATTTTAATACTGGAAATATTTTTAAAATAAAATTGCAAGGGCTTTTATATAGCTTTTTATTTTATAATAATTAGGTTGTGTAAATGCATTTAAAATCGAAAATATGCAATTTACATTATTAAATTTGTGGTGCGGAGCCTCGAATAAGAACTCGGACACTCCTGTTACCAATGTAAATTGAACATTTTAAAAATCTATTTTACAGCAAAACTTTTTAGAGATTTTTTGTTGCACATTTCGCCTTCGATTTTGTTCATACACATTTTTTTGACTAACGGCGACTTAAACAAGACTGTAAAATACAAAAAATATTGTTGTCTATATCTCTGAAACGGTACGACAAAATAGAAAAATGTATAGGAACAAAAATGTAGAGAATACAATTTACAAGAAAAAATGCTTATTAATTTTTCAATTTTTTTGCATCGTTCTCGAGATGATATTTTTTGTATTTTATAGAGTTTTGTTTAAGTCACTGTCGGTCAGAAACGATGCGACAAAATATAAAAATGTATATAAACAAAATTGAAGACAATGAAATTTGCAACAAAAGATGTTGAAAAAGTTTTGCTGTAAAATTGGTTTTTGAATGACAAAACACGGCTTCAAAATGTTCAATTTATATTGGTAACATAGGAGTGTCCGAGTCCTTATTCGAGTCATCGTAGGGGTATCCGGAGTCAGTGTAGGTAGTAAATAAAAAATAAAATACAATTTAATAAAAAATTAGATTTTAAAGAATTTAAAGCAGTCCTGTTACGGTGAAACAAAAAGCTTATCTTGGAGGTTTTGGAAAAAAATCATTTTTTACGAAAGTGTTGGTACCTTAGGTTGGTACCGGTCCGGTCCTGAGTATCAGCAGCCATGTTAGATACCAACCTTTAGAACTTATATATTTTTATACCTTCGTGCTGTGCGGTACAACTATTGTCGAGTATTATTCCCGATTAATTTTACAATTATGTGAGTGAACATATTTTTGGTACAATATTTTATCGTGCGAAGAGTACGAAACACTAAAAATTAGTGCAGATAAAAAAATGTGTTCTAAGGTTGGTAACTTAAATCAGATAAAGTAAAATTTCGCCCGCGAAAATATTGGTTTAAATTGACGCTGTTGCAGTTGTTGAGTTAGTATGTAATAAAGTGAATTTTATTTTGGGAAAAGAAATGCTAGTACATTGTCGAAATCTTTTATGTAAATTTTCTAAAAAAACATTCCTGTTTAACCAAAGTGACTTCGGTTTTGATCTTAGATTAAAGAAATCTGAATTTTGGTAAGCACGATTTTATGTTGGTAAATAATTATAGTAGGTACGATAATTGGGTTGATGAAAAACAAAAATTTTACCTAAATTATTGTACATACATCACATCAGTAAGATTAAAATATATTAAAGTACTTTTGTATCATCATTTTTGTCAGACAATGGACTTGAAAAATGATTACCTATGCAGGAAAATGATGCAACAATATGTAGAATTTATGTTAACCCGTATTTTAAAATATTCTATATTTAACTCAACTCAAGGTATTTTTTGTACAAGGTCGAAATGCTATGTGTGGTATCACAAATTCTAACATTACTGATATTACATTATTCGTATACCTACCCTGTATATAAAAAAATCTTGCTGTGTAGCATATTATAACAAAAATTAATAATTATGACTTTTTGGGATCACAAAATCATCGATACTGATCGATCGGCACTACTTGTAATCGTCTTGGCTTGAACTCGACTAATTCGAGTATATGAATAGTTTCTATTCTATTAATATTAATACATTTTTTAAAGTATCTGCTCTAAATTACTGTAGGCTTTGTATTTTTGTTTGAACCAAGTGTTTAGAGCAGCTATTTTGGGATTTATAATCAATTTGCTTGGGGTCGTTGTCTTGCTGGAACTGAAATTCAGAATTACAGGGAAATCTAAATAATTAGGATATGCAAGATTAATTAATAATAATACAAAATTATATTGTCTATCAGTGGCGTATTTAGAAAATGCTTTTAATATAAATATAATGGAATCTCGTTAATCCATTCGTGCGCGTCAGTGGTAACCGAATGAATAATAAATAAATAATAAGCAAACGAATAAAAATAATTTAAAGTTATTTAAATTTTAAAACCTCTTGGTAAACATTATTATTATTAGAGAGGGCTTCGGGGATACGATCCGAGTCATCCTTGCCCTTTTTGTCTATAGTTAGTTCTTACGATTTAAAGGCGATCGTGGTATGTTTTCCAACCAAGTCTACTTCATTAGAGATAAGAAGGTTTGAACGATTCGAGCAATTTTCGTATCGACTTTTCCGATATAAAAGAGAACCCTTCTTTACCACATCGCATGCATTTAGTGAAGCGGCCCTCATGACGCACGTTGCTCATTCGTTCTATTCTATTGTTGCGACCCGCGTCTTGACCAACAATATTAAAGTAATTGGCTTGATGAAACTCGTCATTTAAAATTATAAATAAATCGTTTTTGAGCGATAGACGACTCCGCGAAAGTGAGTCGATTGTCTGGATTGAATATTTTTAACAATGGATTAGGATAATATTTTCCAGGTTAGTGGGGAGGAAAGAGAAAGAACTTTCTGGACAAGTTTGTTCCTTACACTAAAAAAGACCTAACACCCTTGGTGACTTGAGAAATAATTCATCAGACTACCGAAAAATGCAAAAGTTTTAGCCTCGTGGTTTATAAGAATCTACCACGATCGATCCAGCTTTTTCTCTCTAATTATGCGCATGACTGGGAAGGGCAGGTTTCTGTCGAATTAAATTTACGTAGGTAACTGTAATAGGTCGCTATGGAAACTATCGAAATGCGGAAACAAGAAAGAGGTCATTAACATATTTTTTTTATACACCGAATTACGCCATGGCCGATCTAGGTGAAAGCAGACACACGATTATCCAAAAGCGCAACAAAATTTTTCGTGACCACAATTCTAATTCAATCGATGGTTGATGGTCAATACTCAAAGCTAAAAGCAATCAATTGTTCGGTTTCAATTATATTTGTTTGTCTTCATTAGAAATCTACAACAAATAATATGTGATCAAGAGAGAGAAAAACGAACGAAAAATCGCAGTAAATCTATTAACTATACAGGGTGTATCGAAAGAGACCAAAATAAATAGTTTCATTTAAATATGACTTATAGGATAGGTCAAGCGGCCTTGCGGCCGCGCGTGATTGATTTGGAAACTGCTTTCAGCGCGGGACGAAGGAGGGGGATGAATTTAACGCGTTTAGGTCAACAATGAACAGTTGTGGTAATCATTTTTATTAGAATTTTAGTGTTTTGAAAAATTAGGATAATATATTGTGCGACTTTGTCAATAGAATTGTACCTAAAATTTAACCACGACACAGTTAGTACAGTAATAAAGTTAGTTTGGTGTCTATTTTTGTGTAATTTTAAATGTCTTGCCAAGATATACGCAACTCTAACAATCATCAGTCACCTCAAATAAATTTTGCAAACATACCGTTGACGTCATAAGAATTACGAGCCATTCCAAATAAAAATAGCTTTTAAAATATCACCTAAAGCGCATTTCGGTATTTGGTTTGAAACTATAAATCATCTATTGAAACAATGTCGTATATTCGGCATGTAAAGAAGAACCAAATTAAATTTTTTTGAAATTACTTCTAGTATGTTGGGGGAGGGAACGAAACATTCTTATTTTTCTTATTAAATGGGTTTGGGAGCTACCAGCACGTAATAGTCAAACAAACTTGACTTAAAATTAAAACCATGGCAAACACAGTATATGTGCTACTAATCCACACAATTGTGCAAAAAAATTACCCAATTGTGTGCTTTTTCTGCACAATTGTGTGTAGATACTAAATACCACACATTTTACTTGAAACTTTTTATTTTTCAGTTATTTTCTATTGTGCTTGCTATATTATTTGTTTTTATGTACATTTTTGTAGTAGATAAACTACGTATTTTTGTTATCATATTCAATGAGCAAAGTACAATAAACTAATCAAAGAGCAACACTTATATTTTTCAGTAATTAAAGTTCAATTATTATTTATAATGTTTTACGTGCTTAATAGGATTAAATAATCTTTAATTAGAACTATTAAACTATTATTTTATAATATGTTTACATTTTCAGCCTTATAACATTGCGAGTTAACAAAACACAACAATTAATATATACAGTGCGTTTTTTGTCATTTAGTATGTGTAATAGTATGTAATTATTTCAAAATCAATTGCTCATTTAAACTAAGGTAGCTCTGGCGTAGTTATCAGTATCAGTTTTTTTTTTTCCAAATATTTCGAAATAGAAAATGTTACAGTTTTCAAACAATTGCATGTCCGTAGTATTTCTAAGATATGCACAACCAATGTGTGAAAATATTTATAGAGTACGTGAAACCTTCAATAGTGATTAATTTTTTATTTCAGTGTTCGAGACCTTGAATATCCTTGAATTTTAAATTTTTCCTTGAAAGATTTTTTCCATTTCGTCAAAAACATTTTTTTTTTTTTTTGATTAAATAATATCAATATTATTGTTATTTTTTGTTACTTGGTTCATTGGTTGTGGTCACACAATTAGTACAGGTTCATTTTTATTGCAATTTATAAATGTTTATTGGCTATTGCATCAAAGTGGAGTCGACTTGTCTAGTAATCGTTTTCAAACTCGACAATGCAATTGGAAAACTATGCTACTTTGCGTTATTAATAAAATAGTACATTACTATCGCATCCGGTTATAATGCACCTGCAAAACCCCCAATTTAGTTTAGCTAACTGAGAATTTGTTATAGGGGTTCATAATGTCCAGTATTCATTGATTAAATTTTTGTTATATGGCCATTTTGTAGTTTTTTTACATTTCCTCTAAACGGAATAGATACGTTATAAGCGGAGCTAAGAATTTTGTGAATTTAATTTTTGTTTTGTAGCTGCCTTGTTTATTATTTTCTGATTTTCTGGTGAAATGGATTGGTTTCTCAAAAAATTTTACCAGACAAAAGTTGTAGTCCGTTAAATTTCCTATCCGGAATGGGGCGTGAGAGTTTTTGTAAAATGTTTTGTTTAAAAAATATAGGGTTTTGAAGAAAACAAAAAAAAAGCTTGAATTTTTCAACATTTTTGTAGTTACTTTAATTCATAACTCTAAAGCCGTTGATTTTAGACAATAAAAGGTCTTAAGCTAGTTTGTAGATTATTTCACGCTCTTTAAAAAATCACTAAACCATTTTAACTGAAAAATCAATATTTTCTGAGCTAAGGCTATGTGAAGGTAGAAATTTAAAAAAAATGCTCTAAAGAGGCCTAACTAAATTATGTAAATTGTATCCGAGGACACCCTGTATCAGGATGACTCGAATTGTATCCCTGAAGGGCTCCTTGTTAAAGAGGTTTTAAAATTTTAATAACTTTTAATTATTTTTATTTATTTGTTTAATATTTATTTATTTATTCATTCGGTTACCACTGACGCGCACGAATGGATTAACGAGATTCTGAAAAATATTTTGATCTACCTCCCCAAAAGCTTTATTTAAATACGCCACTGCCCTGTATATCAATAAAATTAATCTGAGTTAACACGAAACCTGCACACAGGAAGAAATATTTAGTAAAGTAAATGGTTATATTCCTCACACTTGAAGCGTTATCTATCTGGAATTAAATGATAAATAATTTAAGCCCTTCCCAATGAGAAATTCTGGGAAAATTTGGAATCGGAAACTGTAGCAAAATTTGAAGAAGAATCTTTTTTTGCTCATCTCGCTTTGGAGCTCTTACTCTGACGTTTTGAAAAAAGTTACGAACGTGGCCTTTCAGAGTCAATAATTGGAATTTGGCTCATATTTTTACTTCCATTTGATACTCAAATTTATTTCGCTTACTTCAGTGAGAATGTGGAGACCACTCGAACGTTCGAGCTGATTTCAAATTTCACACAGCAGATTATGGATGCCTATCTATGATAAAGAGATAATAAAAAATTATTAATATTGAATAATTCAATTACTTTGTCTTTTTTAAGGAACTTAATTTAAATTAAAGTTTTCAATTCATGGTTAAACAATTTACTATAAGCAAGGATTTTTGTGGTTGCGGTTGTGAGGAAAAAGTTAAAATTTGTCGCAAATTTAAATTTCAATATTACGTAAATATTAAGTTTCAGCTATTTGCTTTTCTTAACATAGAAATGAATGGGTTTTTGTACATTTCAAGTTTTAATTTTCTTGCCAGCAATCTGTTGTATAACTAATGAATAAGAATTTAGGTATATTTTTGAAATTAAAAAAACTTCAGTAGATTTTTTAGGGGATTATATGGCCCCCCTTCCCTCCCCCCCTCCAAACATCCTTGGTGGGCAAATTTAGAAAAGCCAGGGAAATCTCAGGAAATTGAAAAAGCTAAAAAGTAAAACGTCTCTCGATTATTCAAGATTTTCTAATTTCATAAGATTTTCCTTCATTTTTGTATTTCACGAGTTTTTCTCGCTTTTCCAGCAATAAACTACGGAGAAATCATCACAAAACTCTAGTGTACTAGTGAAGAGATCTGAAAATATTCGAGGAAATTCAAGAAAATCTTGAGGAAAGAGGAATCAAAGAAAATAAAATTATTTTTTCAAATTTCCTTTTAGTTTTGTATATGACGATTTTTCGTTGGTTTTCCACTTAATTAAAATCGAGGGGGAAATCTGGGGTACAAGTGAAAGGAAATCTACAGAAAACCGGAAAAATGTTAAGAAATAGAAATATCAAGAAAATCTTGGAAAATTCAAGAAAATGTAGAAAATCCTAGGATATCGTAACTCGGGAAAATCTCAGAAATTTACATATTTTCTCGGAATAGATTAAAATTCTGACTCGGTTAAGTTCCAAGTAAAAATTCTTTTATTTGTTTATTTTCATTATTTTCTTGGAATAGTTTAAAATGCTGACCCTATTAACAGAGGCGTATTTAGCAAATTTGAAGCCACAAGCCTCTCATATTTTGCGGGCCCATCATCGGATTTTAGGTAACTTTTTTTTTAAATTAGAAAAATTTATAAAGAAAATGAAAAATGAAAATTAAATTAAATTTTGCGCCATAAACTCGAGTTCGTGGGCTCTTGAGATAATACGGCCCTGCTGATAGGGATGTTTTATAATACCTGAAATATCGCAACTTGAACGCATGCACGATAACAGCGACAACTCTGTAGGTTGGATCGATAACCGTCGCCATAATAGGTTTCTCCAATTCAGTGCCATCCGGTTTAATATTCGTATGATTATCACCTTTTGTTTCTGATTCTACCGAAATATTAGTAATTTTTCAAATTTCCGAACATATAGCCTGTACAGTGTAGATGCAAACAGTATTAAACTGTTATCAAACCCACATTATAGCTATTTACGGGTAAGTGACCGAAACATATGCTTTACGTAATTAGTGAGCATATAGCAAAACGAATCGGGCGAGCTTACGAATTACGTAAAGAATTATTTCGGCGCGAGCCACGTATGCAGCTTTTGCTTTTCCAAAACAGGACCCCTTGGAAAATGAATGGAAAATGCTTCGAAAATTGTTCTTTCTGCGTGTGTTTATTCGGGTTATACGTTTACACGTTTTGGAGGAAAAACAATTTTCTCACTCTAACACGCAAAGTAAATCTTAAAAAAAAACTTGTTTGAAGTGAGACATTTCCTATTCAATCAACTTTTTTATTCGGTAAATGAAATTCTCGAAAACTTCTCTATAAATAAATATTTATATTAGGTTTTTATATTCTTACCATTATTGCAGCCTCTCTAATGAAAGGTCACGGCGAATACCAGAATAGAATCAAAACTTTTGGGTATTGGGTATAATTGGAATAGGTATTCGATATTATGAAAAACTTGATAAGCCTAAACGTTGCTCTCGTTAATTAAAATTCATAACAGCATGTTTCCCTTCTCCTTGGTAACATTATTATTTTGTAATAATTATATATTTTAATTAAAATGTTATTACTTAATTTACAATTTACTTAATATTTATATTCTATTTTTGACCTGAATGCACTATTCTTGGTGCAACAAATCATAAATTTAGATAAAACTTAAACATTCCTTTAAAGTCCAAAGTCTTTCTTGCTATACTTGAAAAATCTCTTATATAATATCTAATCATAAACTACTTTTTTAAGTTTTTCTGAATTCAATATATCTTGCTCGGAGCATAGAGGGATCAACTTGAACAAACAAACTCAGCACTTTCAAAATAATTTACAGCATTTCGCAAGCACTTTTAAATGACGTAAAAAAGGTTTCAAAGGTCCTACGTGACTTGAATAACAAATCTGACACTACTATGTTACCAATGTAGATTGAACATTTTGAAGTCGTTTTTTGTCATACAAAAACTGATTTTACAGCAAAACTTTTTAGACGGTTTTTGTTGAAAATTTTATTATCTTCAATTTTGTATCTGTGCATTTTTCTATTTTGACGCACCGTTTCCGAGTTACAGTGACTTAAAAGAGACTCATCTGTAAAATACAAAAAACATTGTCATTTGTATCTCGAAAACGGTGCAACGAAATAGAAAAATGTATAAGTAGTTTTTTTTGTAAATTATATTTCCTGCATTTTTGGTCATATACATTTTTCTATTTTGTCACGCCGTTTCTGAGATACAGATGATTTTCTTTGTATTTTACAGGTTCTGTTTTAAGTCACTGTAACTCGGAAACGATGCGACAAAATAAAAAACTGTATGGATACAAAATTGAAGAGAATGAAATTTTCAACAAAACATGTCTAAAAGGTTTTGCTGTAAAATCGATTTTTATATGACAAAACACGTCTTCAAAACGTAGAATTTCGAGACGTTTTTCTTATATAAAAATCGCTTTTACAGCATTACTTATTAGACATTTTTTGTTGTAAATTTCATGCCTTTAAATTTTTCTGTTTGAGATATGGTGATTTGAAAAAACCGGTTATAATTTTAACAAAATTTTTACACAGATTATTTTGAGTCACTGTATCTCCGAAACGGTGCGACTAAATGGAAAAATTTATATAAACAAAAATGAAGGGAATGAAATTTTCAACAAAAAATGTCTAAAGAGTTTTGCTGTAAAATCGATTTTTATATGACAAGACACGTCTTCAAAACATAAAATATATATGGACTGGATAAATAATTTTGTGAGCGACTGCATCTTTTCGAGACTTTTTTCTTATATAAAAATCGCTTTTACAGCTTTACTTATTAGACATTTTTGGTTGTAAATTTCATGCCCTTAATTTTTGTTTATATGAATTTTTCTATTTCGTTGCACCGTTTCTGAGATACTGCGATTTGAAAAAAACAGTTCATAATTTTTATAAAAGTTTTGCAGAGATTATTTTAAGTCGCGGTATCTCGGAAACGGTGCGACTAAATGGAAAAATTTATATAAACAAAAATGAAGGGAATGAAATTTTCAACAAAAAAAGTCTAAAGAGTTTTGCTGTAAAATCGATTTTTATATGACAAGACACGTTTTCAAAACGTAAAATATACACGGACTGGATGAATAATTTTGTGAGCGACCGTTCCCTTTCGAGACGTTTTTCTTATATAAAAATCGCTTTTACAGCTTTACTTATTAGACATTTTTTGTTGTAAATTTCGTACTCTTAATTTTTGTTCATATTAATTTTTCTATTTCGTTGCACCGTTTTTGAGATACGGCGATTTGAAAAAAAAAGTTTTTTTTAATAAAAGTGACGATATCTCGGAAACGATGCGACTAAATGGAAAAATGTATATAAACAAAAATGAAGGGAATGAAATTTTGAACAAAAAACGTCTAAGAAGTAATGCCGTAAAAGGTATAAGAAAGGTACAATTTACATTGCTAACAGGACTGTATGTTACGCCTAGAAATTATAACCAGAACCGACCCTGGTGAATACTGGATAATAATTATATTGAATTATAATAGCAGTTTTATTGTAGAATAGTGAATGCGACTATAAAAGTGGACTGCATTTTTATTAAAGAAACTGCCGGAAGCAAAAGAACAGGTTGGACCGGCAAACCTGTTTTGATCGGGTGTTAAAAGGCAGGATAATTTTTGTTAAAGGTCGGGGGTTTTAAAGGTTAAAAACCCTTGGGTATTAGCCGGGAATTACATAAAGGTAGTGGCGTAATTGAATAAAAATAGAAATTTTATTTATTTATTTTTTTAATAAAAAATAATTAGAATAAATGAATCGATGATTATAATGGAATGGAACTAGTACGTCAAAACGATAAGTACAATGTACAATCGATCGATCATCAATCGAATTAATTGATCTTTAAAATGTAAGTAATATATTTAGCTATAAACGGAACGTCAGTATGAATTGGCATTAATAAATTGAAAGAAATAGCGGATGACGCAATAATTTGTAATAATTGTAGTAGACTGTATTTGAAGAAAAAAAAGATTAAATAAGGTATAATTCAACATCCGGTAAGGATTTTTGTTGAAAGAAGCAGTTCGAACTTGAAATTTGCAGTTCAGAATGACATTTATAAATTGAAGGTGTGTCGATGTTAACCAATGATGTGCGGAGGCTTGTCTTGACGTCAGACTACGTCACAAGTTGCAATCACCTGGTAGACTGAGCCACCGATCATGAGTCTCTTTGTCGCTAGCGCGCTGAACGATCTTATTTTATTTGACTTTATTTTAATATCGGTTTGATTTTTATTTATTTAAATTTATTATTTATTCGTTAAAGTCGAACTTGCTCGTTTTGGATTAAAATAAATACAATATGCGCGTTCTAGCATTACGATCGTGACTACGGCGGGAAAACTATCAAGTGTCGCTGGTTATTTCATTAATACGGTTTCGTATTATTTGTAGGAATGAAATTGATGATGCTGTGAGTGACGATAATAAATTTGAACAAAGCGAAGGAAAAAACCAACTATTATTACCAAAGTGTGATTTGCGAAAGTAAGTGATATTGTTAAACTAAAGTGAAAATTAGATTGTGATACTACTCGACCGATTATAAAATAATAATAAATACACCTAGACGTTAATACCATTTTGTCCTCGAAGTAAATTGGAAACTTTTTTACGCAATGATCGCACAAATCGTATGTTTTACTTTATGGTCTATCATTTTTGGTCTCAGCCGTGCAAACGAATCCTCACCGTTTCCTTGCGATAGGTAAGTTCTGCTTTTTTTTTTCTTTTTCTTTTTCCGGAGTGGATGATTGCAGTTGTCCTTGCCTGCCGCATTTCTTTCCAATAATATTCCAAACTTCCTTGCATAAACGTAAGTAACGTGAGATTGATGTGACCTTGATATTCGGCATTTCTCTGCATACCTACCTAATCCATCGTAAATTACCGCGCTCGAATGCCGCTCTTTCGAGTTTGTTTCATTTGATTCATCAAAACTTGCCCGATTTTTTTCCCGATGCTGCTGCTGCCAGGTACCTAACTAATGGAGTGCGAGAGCCGTCGTTCACTCTTGGCAGCGGCTATTACGGCCATCAACGTTTGGCTAATCTACTAATGTTGCAGCGAAATCTACTGCCATGGTCGGCTTCTACACACCATCCAAATGGCGAAGGTGAACGAAGATTCCAAAACTTTTGTCGATATGAAAATGAGATATTCGCCAAACGAAACTTTACAGAGATTCGACCAATTTATGGAAAAGCATGCCAACGTTCCGACGAGAAAACAAGTTTCCTCCTTTATATCCGACAATTTTGAAGATAAAGGACAAGAATTCGAAACTTGGATTCCCGACGATTTAATTGACAATCCAAAATTTTTAAATAACATCACCGACACTTCGTTACGTCAGTTTGGTGCAGATTTAAATAAAGTATGGAAGCAGCTGGGCAGAAAAATGAAGGCCGAAATAGAGCACAACAAAGAACAGTACAGTATTATTTGGGTTCCGCATCCTGTGATCGTGCCCGGAGGACGTTTTCGTGAATTTTATTATTGGGATTCCTATTGGATAATACAAGGCTTACTCATATCGGAAATGTACGAAACCGCCAAGGGAATGTTAGAAAATTTTTTGTATATTGTAGACAATTATGGTCATATTCCCAATGGCGGTAGAATATATTACTTGGCTAGATCACAACCTCCTCTTTTAATTCCTAGCATTAAATTATACGTAGACACTTTGAAAGACTATAGTTTTGTTTCGCAAAATATCGAAATTATGGAAAAAGAATTTGATTATTGGATGATCAATCATACCAAAGTTATTCAGCATAATGGTAAAAATTATACTTTAGCTGTATACGGCGATCGTTCGAATGGACCCAGGCCGGAATCTTATTCGGAAGATGTGGAGAGTGCTGCCATGTTTAAAGAAGAACATCAAAAACAAGCGTTTTATTCGGAACTTAAAGCTGCCGCCGAATCGGGATGGGACTTCTCGAGTAGATGGTTTATTACCAATTCAACAAACAAAGGTACCACCCACAACCCATTCTATTCTATGTAGTTCCGGAATTTATACTCTCCTTTTATTTTAGGTAATTTAACAAACATAAACACCAGATCGATCATACCTGTCGATTTGAACGCAATGGTTTATTGGAACGCCCTGATATTGGCGGAATTCAATCAACATCTCAACAGAACCGAAAAGGTTAAAATGTATCAGGATATCGCCGATCAATGGTTGGAGGCCGTAACTGCAGTATTATGGCACGAAGAAGTGGGTGCTTGGTTAGATTACGATTTAATGAATTCCATTAAGAGAGATTATTTTTATCCCACCAATATTTCTCCCTTGTGGACTGGATGTTATCCCAAAGAAGACAAAGATAAAATTACTAGACACGTTTTGAAATATTTGCAAACCATGAACATCATGTACCCAGGTGGAATTCCAACAACCAAAGAACACACCGGAGAGCAATGGGATTTTCCAAATGCTTGGCCCCCACTGCAGCACATTATGGTAGTCGGATTGTATAATACAGAAGACGAGGCGGCCCAACGTTTAGCATTTGAAATTGCTGAAAAATGGGTCAGATCAAACTATAAAGCTTTTTCTCAGACTGCCACCATGTACGAAAAGGTAAATAAAAATTATAATTTTTTTTTATTGGTATTTTTAAGTACGTCATTCGTACATTCTAGGAAAGATAAGATGAAGTTTTCATAAGTCCGAGTTTCATTAAATACCGTGTGACGTACATGGGTCATTGAACACTTTTGCAGATAGACATAGAGGAAGGGAGGGAAAATATGACGGACGGCCAAGGAGGGAGGGAATTCACAATGGTGGGATCCACTATCGGTTTTTACGTTTCGTCCCCTGGCTTTCAATTCTAATAAATCAAAAACTATCGAAAATTAATTTATTTTCGATTTTTATTTCAAATATTGAGTGAGCAAGGTAGGCTTGCTCGCTCACTCGTTACGTTACTTTGATAGGCGCTCTGCCTTAGTAGCGTGACGAAACATTTAATTACTAGGTAACATTTTTTTTATATCGTTCAAGGATATTTGCCAAATTAAGTTATATCCGTTTTTATGATATCTGCATTTGCTCAAAAGTTTATTCCTTAAACACAAGTTTTCTAGGTAAACTAATAAGTTTTATCTCGCTAGATAAACCTTGTTCAAATATAAAATTTGTACTTTTCAAATACATTACTGTGACACGGAAATATTTTATTTTTTTAAACAAAAAATAAAACAAACTTCCAAAAATCCCATAATCCTAAAAGCCTTATCTGGGCTAATAAAAATTTTATAGCTACGTACGCGATAATGAAAGTTATCATCGAAACTCCTAGCACGATTACAAAATTAGTTTTATTTTTCTGCAGAAATTTTTTGAAAAATAAAATAATTGCAAAAATGTTTTTTTCGAAATTTCTTGATTTATATTATCAAATTTATAACATGGAAATATAACGAAATTAATTTTTTTTTGCTTTCTAAAAAATATATTTAAACATTGCGGTTTATTTAAAATCAATTGTTATGCAATCGCTCAATCGAAACTATATTATATAATTCTCGAGGTCTATATAATAGCACAAACAATATAAAAATAAAGTTAGGGCACAAAAAAATTTAAACAAATAGATCAAAATTTTTGTGCTTTCCTATAGTAAGTAAACTTAACACAAAAATTCAAAAAAATTGTTTTCAAAAAATGTTGACACAAAATATAAGGGATTTTTTACATTTGCAATATCCTAATTTTTTTATTTCCTGCGATTTTTAAATTTTTAAATTTGTTACAAAAAAATATATTTCAAAAATATAAAAAATATTATTTATAAGCGAAAAATTCAATTTTCAGTTTTCAACAGTATGTTGCTGGAGCTCCGGGTTTTTCAAAATAAAAATTTATAAGATTTATTAATTGAATAATTTAATATAAAGGTTTTTTGCCGCCAAAATGGTCGCAGGAGCAGTCAGGGACCAATTTTGTTTTCCTTTTTAATTGTTTTGCAATTTGGTTTGAGTTTTCGTTATATTTATTTGCGACAATTGATTTGGATCAAAATTTTGCAAGTCCGATTTACCAGAAAAATAAATTTAAAATAATTCCAAATTACAATTAAAATTAAACTTTCAAAATAAATTTTCAAACAAGTTCTCAACTTAATAAATGCAGACGATAATTGCAGGTATGCGTCGATATCGGACCGTATGTCCGAAGTGTACATAAATTTTCCAATTTTAGCAATTGGATTATCCAAAAATCAATAATTAGAATCTTTCATATCTAATTACTCCAACGATGTCCAAACTTGGGACAATTTTCAATTCACAAATCAAAATTTCAATTAAAATTACAAATTTACCGAAGACCAACTCCGGTACGTCCGCTTCGTGCAGCTTTAAATCATTAGCATTAGTAACATTAGCGATTCCAGTGATGACTATATTAGTGCAGTGGAGTAATTTCTGGGAAAGTTTTATGAATTTTTTATTATTTTCATGAAAATCTATATTTTAATTTATGTTCTTGTTGGGAAAGTCTTTTTATTTTGATTCCAAATAAATAAGTATAAATTGCAATCACACTTTTCTTCAAACCTAGAATACGTGGTTATGGATTAAATAACTGAGAAAACAAGTTTAGGGATAACGAAATCAAACAAAATACAATCTGTTAGCCAACGTTTCGGGGCATTTATTGACCCATCTTGATGACTAGAGGAATACAAAGATAAATTAAATAATTTTTAAAAGCACAATTTTTTCACTTTTTTATAGTTTTCTCTAGGCTCGGAAAATAACTATATTACAGTATAGGATAGAGAACCTTACGAGAGATTTAGAAACACCTGTTGTAGTTAATAAGATTATCCATAAATGGTACTGCTAAATTGGAAGGTATAATAAATTGCTTTAGCACCAATACAATCATATCGATAATTGCAGTAATAGTCGTTTATTGCACTTTCCAATTTGGCAACATTAATAATTAGTCTTTGCAGCTAAAGTAATAATATTAAATGTGGTAGACCAATTTATTATCTTTCTCAAAAAAAAATTCTTTTGATTTAATTTTAGTATGACGCTACAGTAGCAGGAGGTTACGGTGGGGGAGGTGAATACGAAATACAATGGGGATTTGGGTGGTCGAATGGTGTAGTTTTAGATCTACTTAATAGATTTGGAAATACTCTTCGTGTGGACGATTCTCCTCCAATTGAAAAGTACGAGTCTATTCCTCAAAGTGCTGCGGTCCATGCACCTTCGGCTTTTGGACAAATAGCTACTGGATTATTGGCTCTTATAGTTTCTTTAATTGCCGGTTTTATAGGGTGAGGTAAGTTGTCGAAGAAAAATTTTATAATTCAGTAATTTCAATAGCATTTTTTTTTGTTTCAGGATTTTTAAATAAATTATTGGTTTTAACTGCAGCTTCTGTGATGGCATGCGTGTGGAAGTGATTGTTTCATCAAATGTGTGATAGTAAATTAATAGATTTTGTTTTGTATAAATAGTTTTTATCAAGAGTGTTTAACGGAACTTTTTTTTATAATTTAAGATGAAAATATTTCTGTCGAAGTATTTTTTAATGTTAAAATTGATATTGATCATCAAGTATTATTTCCAAGTTCCTTATTAGTTAGTACACATATATATATATAAACCAATAGCTATAGTTGTAGGAGAGCTAATACCAAATTTATTTATGATTGTTTTTAATATTTTTATTTATTTATTTATTTCGTTGTATTTATTATCATTTGTTAGTGATTGGATGCCGCTATAGTTAAGTAAAATAGATACTACTAGTTAGTATACATTAATTCAAGGTTTAATAGATAGCACCCTATAGTACATTCCAAGGCCGATGTAAATGAAACAATATTTTAATAGTAGGCAATTTAAATTTTTCGAGCACCTATCGGCAACGGTGAAGTTTTTTCAAAATATTGTTTTCATAGAATTTCAAATTTCAAAAAAATGATATTAGATACAGGCACCTAATAATTATGTAGGATTTAATTATAAAATTCATCAATGAAAACCTAACCGTTGCACTGCACTGCTTTATAATGTACCTATTTACATAATATGCTTTAGTATGCATTCCATTATTAGTACGTAGTATTTTAGTTTTGGTGCTTTATATTTAGTTGTAGGTAGTTACGAAATCATTTATTTGCTGATTTTGAAAACTTGATTCAAATACTTTACGATTTAAATTACTTAATAATAAATAATTAATTATTAACACAATAATGCACGGACAACCGATTCTCACTAACTATTTTTGTATAATAATAATAATAATAATAAATTATTATTATCATTATCAACAGACCTTGAATTGAAATTCTTACCACATTCTTAACTGTATATAGGTACTACTCTAACATAACATTGTAGAAATAACATTGTACATATTTTTGATTTAACTAATAATTCCTGTTGTACATAGTTTTAATATTAAAAACTGTTTGAATGCGATCGAGTATTCAATTTCTTTTTTTAAATAAAATTAACCCGTGATTATTTTGTGCAGAATTTCAATATACAAAAGACGGACCAACGCCAGTCAATCCCATGGAGAGTTTTTAAAAAAACGGTTACCTTCTAAAGCGCAATATACCGAGTTGTGCAGTATACCAAAACGTACAAGAAATCCAAGATAAAGTGTCTTCTAGTGATTGTCGTCAAGAAGCAAGTGCCATAATTTGTGAGTGCCGTTTTTAGTAAATTAAAACTTATAATTTAATTGCAGTGGCGCACACGCGTAAATGCGATTTTTAAATGACCATGACTTTAATGTAGTTGAAGTTATCCTCAGATCTGAATCTGAGAATCTGTTTTTAGAATCGGCCAAACAAGCAATGGAAAAAATAAATTACAATTTACATCTTTAATAATCGGTAATTGAAGTAGGTTGAAATCTACATCTTGAAATGATGTTTGAGGTGGATCTGAACTTCTTACACCTTGAATACAAGATAAATCCTTCAAGGTGTAGAAGTTATAATTTATTATAGTTTTTAGTAGATAATTGACTTAAGGTGTAGATTTCAAATTCTTATTCCTTCTCAACGGAAGATGTGTACGAAACATTTCGGGGAGTGGAAGTTGTCATTTAATTTTATCGTTATTTGTTTGGGCGACTAGAAAAACATGGATTCTCCAGATACGAATCTGAAGTTAACTTTCACCACGTATGACTATTATAATTAATATTGTAAATTAAAGAAATTATTTAAATTTAGTCATAGTTAGAATATTTAGAAAATAAGCGATTTTTTCTCATTTCGATAGTAGTTACCAATTGTTATAAAAATTAAATATATATGTTTTTGATTATGGAATTATGTATCTCAGCTATACACCAATTTTGTGTAAATTTTTATAAGTAGTAGGTATCTACCTAATTGAAATTTTAAAATACTCATGTTTTCGTTATTTATCGAGAAATTTTAAACATCATCTTGTGCTGTTAATTGTATGTTAAATGTGTTCACTTCGGGTAAACGTAAACACTTACACAAATAACTGTTTAAAAAGATTTGTGAACTGTTTACATTTACTAATTCAATTTAGATATGTAAGTCATTACGCCAATGAAAATTGATCAATTATGAACCAAGTTTTTAAAAATGTTTGACTGACATTGTTACGGGAAAAGGGGGAATAGTAAGTCCAAAAGTAGTACCTATCCATAAAGAAAATAAAACTTGACTTGAATCGTAATGAATTGTTCGCTTTAATTTTACTATCAAAACAAAAGCACAAGAGCAACATACGAAAAGATTTCTTATAATTGAATACTGAAAACTGTTGAAAATAAAACTATTTTTTATACCGTTGCATTTTTATAAATTTTGTATTGTTTCCTACCCATTCCTTTTGATTTAAAGTACAGTAAAAGCTCTCGTATCCAAACAATCTTAGAATTTATCGTGTCAACCGAAAGATGCTCGTGAGCCTTATCTTGACTCGGACGTGAACACGTAGGCAGACGGATTGATTACCTACGTTATAATGCTTACAATATATAGGAAAATAACAGCATTCTAAATAGTAATTTAATTTTGAAAGAGAGATTATTCCGATATTATAAATTTTATGTGTAAAATATATATTTAAATTAAATGATCAAGTTTGCTGGGTAAGTACATAGTAAAAATTAATTCTTATCGTAATCAAGAATAACATGAAACTATGTTTGCAGACTTCAGTTTCTTGTTTTGGTATATATTTCAACCAACCACCTATCCGAAACATTCTTCTATACGAACGGAAATGGGTCCCGTTTATTTCGGTTAAGAGAGCTTTTACTGTAATTAAATTATTTTCATTATCAGAAAGCACATGTAGGGTTCGTGCAAGTTATTAATAAAAAACTAACAAGATAAATAAATAAAATTTTTAATAATCATTGTAAAATCTAATAAATAAAATAAAATAGTACAAGAACAAGGTTAGTTAGGTAAAAGTCTTTTCTAAAAATATCCAAAGTATAAAACTTATTTCAGAATTTGTAAAGGAGAGAAGGATAAGCATTTAAAGATTGAATTGGTGGCAATAATACCAGATCTAACTAATCCTTCTTTCTTATACAATATAAAAATTAAAGCTTTATTGTCTATATCTTTTAAAAATTATATTTAAAACGAAATGTCATAATTTTCGTCCGTTTTACTATTATATCAAGTTTAGTGTATCTGACTAGCCTGGTTCTATCCTGGACTATACAGTCCATATCTTCCATAGCACTCAACTCATATAATTTTGAAAATTATAAGTCAAATACGAAAAATTCATAATTTTAAATTTGTGGCATTTTGCAGCCGTTTTCTATTTACTTTGACTCGATACCCACAGTAAATACGTAAGAAAACACTAAAAAATACCAAAAATACGCCAAACATTCCTAATAAATATATGTGATGATTATAAATTAAACAACTCAATAATACTGAAAAGCCTTGTCTTATAGTAGTTATAATAGCAAAAACTAAAGGACCAAAACTGGCTATTGTTTTAAAAATAAATAATTGTCCCACCGCAGAACAGAATGATAATAATAAGCAGTCGAAAATAAAAGAAGGAAATTCGATCATAAAGTTGACCGATGAAACAAAACCTCCTTGTTGCAGTAAGGAAACGGCAGTGAATATGCAGGAGAATAAATTGACCGCACACATCATTTGTATAGGGCTCATTCCAAACTGTTTAAACAATGCTCCTTGCCAATTCGAAGTAAAACTGTCGAACACAATGTAAGAACATAAAAGAATTATTCCAGAAAATGTAGTTACGCTGGAACCTAAAAAAAAGAGAGCATTTAATTGATTGATCCAAGAAAGGAAAGGAAGTTTACCTTTGTGATCATTATTTGTGTCTAACATAAATAATAGCATGCCGATGGATAATATTATTGCAGAGACGTATTCGTAATACTCATATTTGGTTCTCGATACTACTTTGCCCATCACCATAACTGGGATTGTTTTAGCTGCTTTCGCTAAAACCTAAAATAAAAATAAGATAAGTTTCGAAATTCAGTTTGTAAAATAGCAATAATTTACCTGATGAAGAAACGAAACATATTTTAAAGCTTCATACTGACACCAGGAACTTAAAATGTTTGAAAATGAGCAGAACACGTATTTATATAAAGGTGCCTTATGTCGTGGTTGTCTCGTGCATAAAATTACAATTCCAGACAAACAAAAAGCTAAAATCCTATTTACAAATACAAGGAACTGGGAATCGGTAAAATTTCTAGTAGTTTTTTGAGCGTTGGTATAATTCTATAAAAAATAAATAATTTATTATTTTTAAATCTTAAAAGTCTTAGTCGTACGTACTTGTGTCATAACCTTTTCTTGCAAAACACCCCAAGTTAAAAACGATCCTTGTAATCCCACAAAATAAAATAATAATAAAAGGGTGTCTTTTAATAAAGTACGAGGTTGTTGCGTATTTGAATTAGCTGCACCGGTCCGATCAAGTATATCTTCTTCTCCGAAACATTTTCGTATAAGAATTGAAAGATAATTATTTCCTAAAATATTGAATGGATATTTATATAATTTACGAACATCAGTTTATTTCTGTACCTCCTATTTTATCTAAGTAATTTATTTTACGAATGTATCTGTATATTATGTAGCCTGGTAGAAATACCGTCGAGTATCCAACTACATTTCGTAATGCACGTATTATCCAACAATATTCCGCTTTACAACTTTGAATTAATTCTGCTGTCGACAACCATTTGTTAACTAGAAATAGCAATCCTATCGATATCACCAATATTACACTAAAATCAAACAACTCATAATTATTTCCAACTACATGGTTCTTATCGTTACCAGATGATTATTTCTGCCCTATTTTTGGCCATTTTTCAATTTTACTCCCAATTGTAATTGATGTAGAATAATTGCCTTCCAACTTTTCATTGTGCATACATATTTTTTTTTGTTATACAAGCTCACAGCGTACGTGTAATTTTTCTAATAAATTTAATTACCACAGATAATAATTATTACCAAGAGGAACCTAACCTATAAAATTAAAATATATTTTCTTAGGTAGATAAACAACCGACTAGATCATATTATTCATTATACACTTTTATGTTACAAGAAAAACTAATATAAAAATGTTAGAAAATTATATTTTACAAGTAACTGTTTCATTTTCTTTACAATCCATAGGCGTAACTACAGTTGGGATGGGTATATTCTTTAATCTACGGTTGTTATCATAGATAAGAGAAAGATTACCCCTGATAAGAGGTATATGTTTTGAATAACTAACTAGAATTTCAAATATTTAATTTTGGATAATTTATTAAAATAAATAAAAAGTAATAAAACCCAAAAATTCACTTTATATTTGGCGAACAATAATAAAATGCAGCGGCGGATCTATCTAGATTGCTAGATGATTACCAACTCATTTGTTTTATATGCATTTCGGCATCTCCCGAAACATTAATTTAGAATAAAAAACAGTCTAAAAATTTATATTTACTAACATCTTCTGTGGTTAACACTTGGTTTAGTAGGTGAACAGTTCAACACAGGATTTAGCCAGCAAATCAAAAAAAAATCGAAAATCATTGGCTTAAAACCTTAGATAAGAAAGAGGTAAGATAGACAAATTTTTGGGAAATTTGTTTTGCATTTGTAAATTTTGACATAAAATTGAAATCCTAACCTAATATTATTTGTTTGTAAACTGAAGTCGATTGCTTTTGAATCTTCAGAATATGGAACATCACCATTCCAAGAAACTGAAACAAAAACTACAGCAAGAATTACACAATAATGTGCATCTATTAACATTGAATTACCCGCCAAGGAAGGAATTCCGAAATGTGTTCAAAGAAGATGTATTTGTTAAAAGTAACAAAGCCGCTTTTCATGAAGTTGTTTACTACTTACTTGGGATAATTGATCCTGATAAGTTAAAAGAAAAGATACTGAGTTGGCCTGTATTAGACTTGCGTATGGAGCATTCATTTCGGTCTGAAGTCCT
Source organism: Cantharis flavilabris (assembly GCA_949152465.1). Taxonomy (NCBI): domain Eukaryota; kingdom Metazoa; phylum Arthropoda; class Insecta; order Coleoptera; family Cantharidae; genus Cantharis; species Cantharis flavilabris. Next base: position 724,225 of record OX424441.1, on the reverse strand, counting down.
AAATTACATTAACGAGTTGAGTTCGATGTACGAAGAAATTTCTTTGCCAAAAATCGCCACTTCGCATTTAATTTCTCCCGGTGGAGTGAAATTCATATCTTTTATGTTGAAACTTTCGAAATTTGTGCTTTACGTTCATGTGAAACGAAGTTCAAATTTTTCAAATATTTTGCTTCCCGTGAAGCAGACGAAATGTAAGAGGGCCACCCAAGAGCACCTAAGGAAGTTGAACATTTACATCGGCAACATTGCAAGTGGTAGAAAACTATTACAAGAGATTGCCGATATAGAAAAGGTTGCAGAAATAGAATCAAAGGAAATCTTGGAAAAGCAAAAGGAGGCCTATGAACTACGTAAGATGTACGAAACTAAATTGGAGATTCTCAAGAAACCGGTTTTGGGTGATGACTTGAAAGAAAGTGATATGTTTGCTCAATGTGCAATAATATTGGAAACTTTCCAAGATTTGAAAGATAAAATGTATAAATGCAATGAATTGAGTAAATACTTGAATGACTCCGAAAACAAAATCGAATATGTAAAAGGAACATCAACCAATTTTGAAGACGAACATGAAAATCTGGATCTAATAAAGATGTTCCAATTTTATTATGAAAGCTTAGAACGTCAGCGACTTGAAATGATACCACTGGATGTGAATGACCTAATAAACAAAATTGAGCTATTGCAAGGATTAAATGAAAAGGTTAGTGGTATCATCAAAAATGCAGATGCTCTATTCCCGGAACTGACTAAATTAACAAATAAGTTAAAAGAAATAGCTTCGAAGAATTTGCCGGAGACTTAAAATAAGTTGATTCCTGCAATAGAATCTACGTGAAACTATTGCAATTCAAATGACCAACTTATTACTGTTGTCTTCCACTGTTATTGTTAATGATATTTCAGCAATTGAGTGAATAATTTAATTACAATTCTATTGCTGTTTTTATAATTATGTTCGTGTTATAAGTTAAATGTAAATTTTACAATAAAATTTGATTCATCAAAACTCTTCTGATTTACCTACATTGGGAGTGTGAACGAAGGTATAGCAAGTACTTTTCATCGATGTACTGTAAGTATCTTGAATAAAAGTTTCAATCCAGAAAAGTGCGCCGTAACTATGAAAAGTTTAAGGTATGACGTAAGGAAAAATCACCCGAAGTTAAATAATCGTAAACATATTAATTACCAAGCTCATTATATAACTTATGTATTATAGAGAATACGGAATGGATTTGAATTTCTCAGCTTTTCCTTTAAACTGTTAAACCCACACAATGTGTGATTTGGTGATGGTTCACCATTTGTGGCAGTTACATTTATCTTTTATGGTTTAGACTTAAAAAGCATTCAAAGTCCCGCATAAACAACTAAAAAATCAAACTGGGCGACAATAAACTGGTAGATTCAACGAAAACCAGAACACGAACATTTTCTAAAGAAATATCGGGCAACTTTTTCTCATGCAAAGTCATAATTTTTATAAAGACTATTTATTAAATAAAAAGTATATGATATAAAAAGTTCTTAACACTATTTAAAAATGGACGGCAACTCTGAGTACAAATTTTGTAAAAAATACTGAAAACTACATCATTAAAATTTATTTAAGGCCAAAGCAATTCGATGTTTGGTGATTGAAACTCTTCAATTATTTGGTATTGTGAAAACACCACCATCCAACAGTATATCTACAAACAGATAATTTAGAATTTTGTTAGAATAAGAACATAAAACTTACGTTATATGCCATCCAGATCCAAATAACTAACGCATAATACACAGTGATCAGCTAGAAAAATAAAAGTTTCATCGAGCAACCTAAGATATAATTAAAACTTACGTAAATGTAGTAGCCACCGATCAACCATAAACCAAAAATAAGTTGAAACAAAATTGCTATCCCAAAGCCAATGAGCCACGGCAACATCATACCTCGGTTCAATTTTTTCATTCCGATTATTAACAAAACGGAAGAAGCAATTAAATATAAAAAGTATAGGTTTATGAAGGCACCGACAACTTGCATTGCTGAAAAAGTAGGTAAAATTAGTAAGGGCTAGTCGAGAATACTATTTCTACGTACATAAACGAATGTCGGCCTCAAAAAGTGGATTGTATAATTGGGAAGAATCTCCTCCGGCCATGTCAAATATTGTAAAAGCCATCAACACCACCGAAGCTGCTACCGTATAAAAAGCTATTGCTTTACATCCCGATTGGATACTATCTGTCCATATACACGGAGACCAACACGACTCGAGCAACACCATCGTGGTTACGTCCTGATACACAATAAAATATTATTTTTTATAACAAAATAAATAATATAACCGTTTTACTGATTTTACCGCACAAATTTCATCCCTGGCACGCCCACTTTTTAAAGGGAGTGCCCGAGATGAATCAGTAATTAATTTCTCTTCAACTTAATTAATTAATAAGAAAACCACATTATTTACCTAAAAACTTGCAATTTTTAACTGATATTACATCCAAAAACGTATTTAAAAATTGAGATGAAGTTTTAATCGAATGTCATTTTTGTTTACAAATTTAGGCGAACAGGCCCGGACCGTCACTATTCAGGTCGTTACCGTTGTATTTGACAGCACCGAACTTAATCATCCGGTTCACAGAATGGATAATTAGCGGGTTTGAACCTTTATAAAATAATTTAATTAGTAAATTTCAATTGCAAAATAACCCTCATATTTTAGTAAATTAATATGAATAATATTTATGCAGCCATGGGAGTCCGCATGGGTGGGCAATTGAGGGTTTCCGGGTTTAAAAAGTAAAGAGAATGCATAAATTTGTTTTTTGTACTGCAATATTTTGTGTTTTGAAAATTTTGAAAAAGTGCCACATTGATTAGTCTCGAGGGCAATTTGAAAACTCGGAGCCTATGTTTACCACTGGATAAAATACGTTCCTGTTTAAAAAAATGCGCCTGTTGGATTCTTGATTCTTGCTACAGCACGATGACTTAAGTCAAATAAAAAATTAATTATACAAAATGACGATATTATAAATTTAGTAGCAATTTATTAAAAAGTAGGAAATGACATTTGTGCAAAAATATAAATAATTGAATTTGGTTAGAAGGAGACAACCTGTAGATTTTTAGTTTAAAACCTTGAGCTGCGGTTGTCTACGTAAGTGAAAAACGTTTTATTTGTTTATTGTACTCACACTCAAATAATTTAACTAAATCTATCCTTATCTTTCGAAAGTTGTATGTTGCATCATCAATTATCAAGGATGGGCATACGATGAGCAATTCCTCGTTACTAGTAACGACATACATTATAAGTTTGTGCATTCAAAAATTCCTAATTTACTTTCATTCAACTGTTTATATATTTAGTTGACTTATCAACAAGTGACAATGTTATTATTATTATTTCTTGTTTATTCTTTTTATTGAATTGCAGCAGTTACATTCGGTAGGTTCAATTTATTTACTAGAAAAGTTATCTCTATTGATAATATTATTATGTTAAGCATGTGTTTACTCTTTTCATACATACTTCCTCAAATAATTCCCATAATTCTTTATTAATTTCAAGTTTTTTTCCTTCTAAATTTTATTATTTCTACATAATATCCAACGAGTTTTCTCTTTTTTAAATTGAAGGAAAGTCTTAATTTAAAAGGTTAAAACTTTATAATTAATTCTAAACTAAATGAGTGCATTTTAATCATTCGGTTAAAGAATATTTAATTAAAATTATAATTTATTATTTTTAGGATGACACAAAAGTTACTTATGGTCATAATTTAAGATAATGAATAATGAGTTCAAACGATGCATACCAGGAGTTTGAACTTTATTTGCAGCAAGTTAATGTAAGTACTTACAAATATGTATATTTTTTTAACGCAAGTCAAGTTTCGATAACTTTTCGATAGCTCGAAAATTATTTTTTACCTTGGCCGACTTCTTTTTTGTTATATGTGTATCCGGTGTGGATTTTACTAAAAAGGCACTTGACATTTTAAGTTTTTCTGAAGGTTGCATTTTATATTATTTAAAAAATCTTTTGTTTTAGGATGAAATTATGCAAGTGTTTGAAAATTGGAATACTTCATATAATTTAAAAAGTTTGGAAAAGGAAAACGGGATACTAAAAAAAACAAGTCCATCTCAAAATGAAGAATGGGAAGGAGATAATATGTCTTTGCAGTCTTACGATTCAGATTTAAAAGAAAGAAGTTCGAGTTGCAACGGAGAAAGTAATGAAAACGATGAGAGCGAAAGAATCTCCAACGGAGAACAGGTACCTATTAATTGTGCTGAATGTACATCATGTTCATGCTGTCATCTTGTTAATAAACTAACAACAAATTGGAATTATAAAGGATCCATGAGTTCTAACGGCTGCTCTATGGTTAGTTAAAATTGTAGTAAATTTGTAAGATTGATTTTTTATGTGTGTGATAACAGGATACTGTTGAATGTAATGGAAACATTAAATATGCTTCTGCTATTTCTAATTATGCATATTATCCTGAAAATGCTAATTTATCATCATTATTAACAATATTATCTAATCGAGAGGTGGCATTAAATGGAAATGATTTGCATACATTCATGTGGCTATATTGGAAACATTGGGAATCAAATTATAGATTTGATTGTTTTAATATGCCTTTTTTGAAGAAAATGACCGTCAAGGTTAGTTAAATCATTCATGTGTAAATGCTTTTGAAGTTAATTTGGTTTGGTGGGTGACTGGCCGTGTATAAATAATTTCATAATTACAGGTGAATAAACAAACCTGCTCGCAGTTGGATCGGCATTTAGCTGGTGAGTACATACATGCAATATGTCTGTTCGTGTGCGGGAATATAAATTTTTTCGTAGTCTCAGTGTGAAAGTGAATGACAATTGGCCGGTACGTAAAGCGGAGCAGTTATGGAGGCAGATGAGAGCACACAAAATTGCAGGTTTGTTGGTATTAGCAGTTTGTGTGTCTGCCTCCTCTTGTAATTTTTATGTAACTTTGTTTTGCATTCGTTCTGCATAAATTTCCTGTTTTTACTATCTAAAACTAAGAGATAATTTAAATTTTTATGTTTTTGCATGCATGTTAATTTTACGTGACATTGAATGCTTTTTTAAATGTCAACCAATGAGAAATTATTAAAATTTGCACTTCATTCTTGTTTGCTTTGAAATATTTCATTTTTCGAAAACAAAGTTTAAATATAATATGCAGGATATTCACCAAAAGTTGCAGATTTTAATCAATAATTTATTTTAATCAGTGGTTCTCAACCTTTCTTTAAAACATCAAATCAAGAACATCGGACATTATAAGTCTTACTGATCAATAATTACCTATGCTCACATAAATTAGTAAATTTTTTAATCCAATCTTCTTCGTTTTGAAAAATCTTAAACAATATTCTAATATTACTCTAGTCTAGTGCATCCCATTTCAACACGATGAATTCATAACAGTATGGCGTTCTTGCTTTGATATATTTTCCCCCCAAGTAGAAGTTGTGACCTTGACTTTGTTCGGCATAAAAAGGGTTTCCAGTTAGTCAATGAGTGCTTTTAAATGTTGTAGTTGAAAAATTGTGTAAAATTCTAATATTGGTTGACCTTGAAATATGTAATAACTAAATATAGATTATTTAAAAAAAGTCATCTTGTCTCAAGTCTCCAAAACTAATAGTTTCTAAGATAATCGAATAAAATTTAAATGTAATTAAAACTAAACGATCTTAACAACTAGGTCTCTTAGCATCTAGACTTTAAGGTCCTAAATTGTTCAGAAGGCGTAGTTAAAAGCAAAAAAAATAAATAAAAAACATAGATTTAAACAAAGTTGCTGCAAGAAATTAAATAGTTAACTGCAAAGCCGAACTTAATTAGTCCAAAATCAAACTTTTTTGCCAAAATTGCTGACTACTTTCACTTCACTCTTTTCCTATATATCAATGGCTCTACAGCTTTGCCAAAACTCAAGAAACCAAAATTTATGGACGCTACAAGCTCTTGACCGTTTATAATTCAGATGTTCGTACATCTTATCAACCAACCTTGATTTTTCTAATCTAATTTCTAATTTAAATTAAAATTATTTCGAAAATAATCCTTAGTCCTTAACAATATATTTTCTTTAATAAAAGAAAATTCAAAAAGCGTAATTTCATTAATAATGAGGTGGAATAATGATAGCAAAAAATAGCAGAAAAATGGAATAAGAACTCGTGTTGATTTCACTGTATACGATTATATAATTTGATAGTATCGTAGAATGCTTTTTTTTACCTTTTGATTTGATTTTTGTGCGTTGTGAAGTGCTAATTACTACGTAAGAGTTTCTTCTTATAAAAATTTTAAAAGCTTAAAATATTACAGAAATCGAAGCAGTAGAAGCCTGCAAATGGCTAAGGGCAGCTGGATTTCCGCAATATGCGCAAATGTACGAAGGTACTTATAATTGTGGAAATTTGTTATAACTTTTACAAGTTTATTATTTTATTAGAAAACCAATTTCCTGTCGATATTACTGCAGCCCAACACGACCACCCTCTATTGGAACCTATAGTATTACAATCATTATTTCGTCGTTTACATACTCTTAATCAATGTGCACGTATGTGCCAACAACCAAGTACTCATGTAGATGATTCAGAAGACGAGCAGTGTGCGCTTAGCGATAACTGGACCTATCAGAAAGATTTGAGAAGATGGTCACGAAATATCCAACCAGATGAGTTATGTAAGTATTACTTATATTTAATATTTTGTTACAAAATTATTGATTTAAAAAATATTTAGCTAATTTACAAGCCAACTTTCAAAAAGAAAACGAACCCGATGATGTTAACAGTGGCGACAGTAAAAGTACTAGTAATAATAATGCAATAGTTTATCCAGAAAAATTAGAAATAAAAAAGTTCCCCTTTTCCAATGAACATAAATTAGTACGTCGAGCTACTTCCACAAAATTTCCACATCACAGGGATGGTATTATTATGACCGTCGATGACATTGCTAACACGTCACTAAAACGATTGGGAAGTGTCAAACATGTTGATGAAATTTATTTTAGTAATTTAGAACATTCAGCTAATAAAGCTAAAGCTCAAGATTTAAAAGAAATATTAAACTCGGAATGTTTGCAAATGAGTCCGAAAACAAAGGAGGGGTAAACGAATTCTATTTTTGCAATCGATATTTTGAATTAATTTTATTTTGTAGTAAATCGTGGAGTAATCTACAAGCTATTGATCAAGTAATAAAGGAAGAGGTTCTGCAAGAACAAAGTGGTCAACCAATTATTAGTCTTTCTTGTACACAATTACAAATTTTACGTAAATTAGCCCTTCTGAAGTTGACGGCACACATAGAAAAATATTGCCCTTCTCATAGAACGGGATGGAACTGGGAACTTCCGAAATTTATTAAAAAAATACGTAACTCTTCGTACAAAGGTTTGTTTCTTCATGTAGTTGGTTTTATTGTTTTGATTTTGATTTTGTAGAAAATCAACTTTTAAATTTGCCATTAACCACGGTCCTTCAGAGAACTGGTCAACCATTACCAAAAGGTATTCAAGAAGCGTTAGAATGGTTACACTTAAATGAATCGGATCAAGTTGGTTTATTTCGGAAGCCGGGAGTACGATCCCGAATTCAAGCACTCAAAACTTTAGTGGAAACGCAAGGTGAAAATATAAATTTTAATGACCAACAAGCATACGATGTTGCAGATATGGTCAAACAGTATTTTAGAGAGTTACCTGAACCAGTTTTAACAAATAAACTATCTGAAACATTTATTCTAATTTTCCAATGTACGTTAACTAATTAAAAAATTTATAATGATTATAACTGCTATTGTTTACAGATGTTCCCCCATATTTAAGAAAAGAAATGGTATTGTGTACTTTACTTCTTATGCCCGATGAACATCGTGAAGTTTTACAAGCGTTGATACATTTTTTATTGAAAATTGCAAAACATTCGCAAGTTAATCAAATGAATGATAGCAATTTGGCAATTTGTTTTGCTCCTACTCTTTTTCAGTGCAACAATCATTCTTTATTTTATAAACAAAGTTTGACTGCTTCTAATCCACGCGAGTTGATCGAGATTAAGGCGGCACAAGAATGTCTTCTTTATATGTTACGAAATCACGAAGAAGTTTTTAACGTATGAATTTTGTGTTATCACTTAAATTGGCTTAACGTATTCTGTTTTAGGTACCTCAAGAATTATTAAATCAATGTAAATCAAGCGAAATTAGCGGAAGTGTGGCTGTTCAGTTATCAGAATTAGGCTCAAATATTGAAGGGGGTTGGCAAGGTTATATGCACGAATGTCACCTGGCTTTATTGAGAGAAGTTAGGGAGAAAAATCGTGGTTGGTTGATGGTGTCTACTGTTTACTCAAAATTAGAGTTATCGTATAAGAAAGTTGTGGATGGACACCCGTTAAGGTTGTGGAAAGTGGCAGCAGATATAGAAGCTCCTCCTACCGAAGTGTTACATAGGATACTTCGGGAACGTCACATATGGGATGATGATCTTCATTCTGCAAAAATTATTGCACAGTTAAATAAGCATTCAGAAATTTTTCATTATGTTCGTAGAAATATAGTACCCTTACTCTATGTTGATTATTGCGTAGTTCGTACATGGAACGCTGAGTTACCTCGAGGCACCTGTGCTATTGTTGAAACTTCGGTGGAGCATTCTGATGTTCCCGATATTCCAAATACAGTTAGAGGGATTGTTTTAGCTTCACGGTATTTAATAGAACCCGGTGGTTCTGGAAAATCAAGGGTATTACATCTTTCTCGTGTCGATATGAGGTAAGTTTTGGTAATGCATATTAATTTGAGTAAACTATTTACAATTTTTAAACAGGGGTCGTATGCCGGATTGGTATCACAAAAATTACGGTCACCTCTGTGCCATTCATATAGCTAAAATTCAAGATTCCTTCCATCAGAATGCAACCGGTCCCGAAAGTAAAGTTTAGAAACCAAAGATAAGTTTTTTTTTTAGTACTAATGTACGTATTTAATATATTTTTATATATGTATAGCAAATTATCCAATTTATACTTTTCATACCATATCTAGTCATGTTACAATTGGTGCTTTGTTTACAATTTTAATATAAATATTTTTTATTAAATTATTGAAACTTTCTGATTATATAAATACGAATAACATATGCCAGTAATTTTTAAATAACATACGTATTTTTGAAAATAGGACAAAGGCAAGATGTTGTATATAAAGAAGGATATATAGGATATCTATAGCTGGTGGGTTAAACGGAATATAAACTATTAATTTAAGAATATTTGGAATCGTAAGGAAACTGTGAAAGACTTTGGGGAGGGAAATTTACAGTCAGATCATCTTGTTTTGAAACTTACAATTCAAACACCTAATAAATTAGGTTACTTAAAGAAATTACAGAAAGATGAAGTGGGAACGAAATCTTCGTTCCCACTATTATTACGAAGAAGTCTTACGAACGAAAAACCTGAATTTATCCATATTCTATTGGATCTTATCTCGAACTACATTTTTGTTTAATTTCTCAATCTGATTGAGGTTTGACATACAGTATAGCTCGTTGATATCATACATTTAATCAGGAGGTTGTTATACTTGTTGACTGGATTCTTATCAGTCAAGATGATTTCAAGTATTTATTCATTCAAGGTGCAAAAATTAGACTTCAACTTAATTAAAAAACTAAAAATTGTAAACAATTGTATCATTTGATAAAATTAATTAAGAAGACATTAAATAAATTCATGATATAGTGGAAGTGTTATATGTCACTTACATTTGAATTATTATGTAATTATCATCAACGATTCACAACATTAATTAACGTGGTGTAAATGATGAAGAAAAGAATATATTTTGTTTCGCCATGTACATAGGATGGGTGTATGTTTAAATGTGATTCATCTTTTTATATTATTATAGAAAACATAATAGTTAATTAAAATACTCTTTAAGGTGTGTGGTATAAGTAAAAAACGGTACCTGTTATTAGAATAATAGGATTTATTTATACTCTCGAATTCACCAAAGAATCAAATATTTCCTACTTTTTTTTCTCACTTTGCACAGATCTTTTATACATTTTGTTTTAAAAAGCTAACAATACTCAATACAATTATTAAGGGCGACTAAAAGTGGACAGTGTTATAGTGCCTCTGTGCACATGCCATTCTTCAAGAATAGAGGAGACTTTGCTTTTTTTGAAAAGTTAAACAATATAAAATATTTTTTTAAAAATGATTTATCCCTAGTGTATATATAGAATTTATTTTTTAAGTATATAAAAAGGATTTTATTTGCTATATTTGTATGATTTATAACAAAATAATTATATTATGGAGGATATAGTAATTATTTCAAAATGTTAGTTTATGACGGAATTTGTTAATTTTTGTCTGTAAGTATTATGCGCTTATCATAAGAGATTGTTTTAAACAGCATCGTGATTGTACGAATTACATCACATTTTTCATGAAGACGTAAAACATCACAGATTTTTTTCTATGATTTTTATTTATTGTTAATGTTTAATGCCTAAATTGTAGAATATTGATATTAAAAATAATACAGTTAAATTTTTAAAATCACATACAGTTTGTGTGTCAAGTCTCACATAAATTCCTTTTTAATGCTTATCGCATATCGAGTTTGACGCTGATCCTTGAAAAATGAAAAAATATACTCAAAGATTAAAAGAAAAGGAATTTTTATGAGACTTCGCATAATGTACTTACCGGTTGTGCTAATTGTTAAACGAATATAAAATTTTTATGCATATTTGATGATTTAAAGTTTTATAAAAATTTAAATGTGGTTTTCCCATCAATGTGAGGTTGATCATTAGAAATATTTCTATATGAGCAATGTTATTACATGTTTAATGTACTTATACTACGGATGTTTATATTCAATATTTATAAAAACTGTGTAGCTATTTTTTTCTATGTATGAGCTTTGATTATATAGTATATACTGTGACTCACAGGATCATTTGAATGCTTCTATTCTAACAATGGAAATTGCAGGTTTTGAAGAAATTTTCGATCATCAAAAAACACAAAAAATATTGTCATCTGTATTTTTATAATGATAAAAATGTCTTCAAAACTTGCAATTTACATTGTAAACATAGGAGCATTCAGACGATCCTGCGAGTCACTGTATGTGTATGTATATACTACATAATCAAAGGTGTGAGTTACCAAATAGTGCAATACCAAATCAAATTATGTTAAGTAGTGGTACAAAATGTTATACACTTATAGTTTCTAAGTATTTTTGTAACATCATTTTTTTCTAATAAAAATTGTCAATAGAGATGATTTTTGCCATGTCCTATTATATTTCTTTGTTTATTAGTAGATATAAGTAACGATGTAACGATGTTACTCGGGGGGGTTATAATTGTAGGTAAAACATAACATTTTACACAATTCAGTCACATTTCTTTTGTTTTTATTTATTTTAGGATAGATAATTTCTCTTTGATTACACTAAGAAAACAAGCAACACGTATTTGGAGTTTGAAACTTCCAAAATAAATAAGTCTTAGCTTATGAGCAATGTCCAAAGTTTTTATTTATTATATATTTTTTATATTACTTTTATGTTTATGTTCTTGTGTATCTCCTGACAAATATTGACAATGGGAGCAAGAGCCTCAGTTGCCTCGTTATCAGAAGGTAAACTAGTATTAAAGATGAACAACTTTGACGCTGGCCCGTTAGCCAGAATCGGGTCACGTTGCACTGTGAGTTTCACTTGTATAATAAGTTATATTAATAAGATAAAAACCCAATTGAACGAATAATATATTCTTAAATATAATAATATAATACCATCAAGGTAAAATACTTAACAAAATTTGTTATCTATGAATTAACATGTTATTATTATTTTTAACCGATTTTTTACCAAACTTAATATTCTCAAAATAATACAATCAAATTAAAACTTATCACAATCTATGGTATAGTCTTAATCAATAATACTACAATAATGTATATGCATTTAGCTGGTAAAATTAAGAGAATAAATGGAAATTTGATTAAACTGAACGTTTCCGATTCCATATCATTTCTAAAATAATACGAATGTGCATGTGGTTTTTCAATTAACATCATGAAAACGTAAAATTGCTCTTCCTTTTATTTCAGATTCGCATAATTTTTGAACTACTAAGCTTGCTTCGTCCGCTGCAAACTCTGTGTGAGGTGGTGGAACAATCTTTAAAAATTCATAATATAAAACCAATAACATCACATTTAAAACCTTACCTCTCCGTTAGAAACTAATTCGACCAATCGTTTTAAGTGTTCGATAGAGCCTTTACCAACTGCTTCTATTTTTTGTTGTCTCTCCGCTGCTAATCGAGAAAATTTGGGCAAAAGACGTTCGGCTACTTCTTCGCTAACCAAAACGACTCCTTTCTGGATTAAAACTTAATAAGAAAACGAGCTTTGCGATATAAAAATGAACTTACAACATTCAGACATTGTAGTGACCTATGTAACGATCGAGACGTCGTACCAAAATCAATTACAATATCCACCAGTCCTTTACAAGCATCTTTCGTTCTCTCAATTAATTGTTTTTCATACAAATCCTCATTCCACTGTACGATGTTTACACTAAAATATCAACAGTTTGAAAGGAATTTTTTTAAATTACAAACTCTTACTCGTGAAGTTCTTTTGCCAACAAAAATCCTTCGTCTTTGAGGCTTGCTACGGTAACGTGAACTTTATTTTTATATGTTGGAATTTTGAAGTGATGCTCGGCAATTCGTATAGCCCACAAAGCTAATCCTCCAGTACCGACTATCAAAATTTTACAATCTTCCTCCGGAGATCGTTCGGCGAGTAATTGTGAAACGTATTCGTGCGCTGTAATAACTGCTGTTTTTGCTAATAAAGCACCGGTAGGGAGCATCGCAGCAACGCTGAGTGTTAAATTATCGGGCACAGGTACAAGGTAAGAAATATCAGGAACGACTATGTATTCTGCATATCCATGAGGAACACCTTCGTACGGGTATAAAACTACTCGTTGTCCAATTTTAATGGTATCGTTTTCCACCACATCTGCACCTAATTCATCTACCACTCCAGAAACTTCGTAACCCGGAAAGAGTGCACTGTCACGTATTCCATGATGTGCAGGATTGCAATAAGGATTTTCTTCTGTGGATTGACTAGACGTCGATGATACGCTGGATACTGACGCAGAACGAGCTCGCATACGGTAACACGCTCCTGCACAAACGACACGAATTCGTGCCCCACCCGATGGAACTTCTGGTACAGGCACTTCAAAATTGAACACGCAATCCTTTATTACTGGACCAGGTGATTCAATTGAAACTTGTCGACATAGTTTATTCATGTCTGTTTAGGTACAAAGACTTGTTACCGATTCTACAAACAAATAATTAACGTTTAAAACTGGTCATTATCCAATTTCAATTATTCGAATAAAAGTTTTTAGTTTTGCCATCAATCAAAAAAAAATTGGAAGGTTGGCTGTTGTAAAAATAAACATTTTTTTGCCATATTACCAAAAAATTACATGTAGGACTTTGTATTTTGGCACGTTTTGGGATTTAGGAGTATGATGAGAGACATTAACACTGTCAATATTACATCCGATTTATTTTAAAACTAAAATGACAAAAAATAAACTAAATATTTTTGGACAAAATTTTAAAGTTTCCAATAATATTTTTTGAATCATTCGATAAGCAATTTAGTTTTTAATGAACAATGCAATAGTTAGTAAATTCAATAATTTTGTCCAAAAGTATTAATATTATGAAGTCACGAAAAGTGGATGTTTGTTATGATGTATTTTGTTTTTTAGTTTTATAGATAAGCACTCCCTGGTGGGTTTCACCTATTTCACCGCACCTAATTAATTTATTGTAATTATTATAAAAGAGGCAATTATATTGGCTATTTTTGTTTCGGAAAGGTTGATTAGTAAAATCTGCAAATTATATAAAATAAATTAAATTAAAATTTGCATGGAGTAATTTCAAATGATAAAAATAGACCTGTGAAGTGGAAGTTTGATAAAAATTTAAAACTGATAACGACCACAAACTAAAAAGTACATAAAAATATTGAATTTAATGTAACGTTAGACCACACACTTGTCCGAGCTTGATCCTCCGGTGAACAATAAAACAAATAGTTAAGGTCAAAATGAAAAAATATTAGTGAAATTAATTTTGTTATTTTTAAAATTAGTATTTTACTATTTTAAAATTATTTCCCAAAATTTATCTAAACAATAACAGGAGTGAACTTACAGAAACAAAAAGCCTTGTCGACACGCACTTACATATAATTTTTGATAACTTGAATACTCATGAACATGATATTTAAAACTAAAGTAGCTTATTTAAATTTGTTGAAATGATAAGAAAATCTACAAAAGTGTTGTTTTAAATAGGCCAACAAAGTACACGAGAAACAATGATGATATGGACAAACGCCAAATATAAATTTCACTCAAAAATGTCATTCTAAAATTAATTTTGAACCCATTCTGTAGGGTCGTGGTGACCGGTGAATCACTTTCCTTGTACCTGATCCTCAGTTACAAAATTTTGCTAATCATAACAAAAAAGTGAAAGGTACCTACAGACGAACGAACAGATAGTTTTTTATGTAATTGTGATTTGAGTTTAGATACAATCACTTGAACTTATTTGTTCCTTTTAGAAAAAAATAAGATAAAATTGTTTACAAAGTACCTACACATAATACTCAGTGTCAACTGAAAAAATATATAATATTTTTTGTTTGTAGAATATTTTCGTGGTTAGAGACAAAAATGCAAATGAGTATTTAAATTAAATTATTTGTTTGTTTGTTTGGTCCGAAAATAGATTTTATAAGTTGTTAAGTTTAATTAGATTTGACATCACATCATATTTAACAATAGAATCAGCTGAAAATTTAGGGAGTTTCGTGCAGTATTTATTTTCTTTTAAATGAAAAACATTCAATTGATTTTGTATTTTTTTAAAGTCCACCCATCGGGAATTTGAAATTAAACAAAATATATTATAGGTGGAATAGCCAGGTATTATATCATCTGGTTTCTTTTCATTCTTCGTCCCATGCAAAAAAATAAATATTATAAATACGTACATTGAAAAGTGCGTTCATTAAACGAATATCACCCACTACATTCAAACAAGTAACAAAATTATTTGTATTTGTACGTATAAAATTTTCAACAGCAACTCATTCGAGGACTATTGAAAGTCGAATGCGCGGGCAATTTCTTACATCCACATGCGCCATATATCCAATATTATTATCGATCTTAATTCTTTTATTTTTGTAAATTACTAAACTTTTAATTATTTTTAGCCAAAATGCTATTCAAAAAATTACTAACTTTTCCAAGTTCTTACTTTACACTTCAGAATTATCTTCAAACTTATAATAAATACAAATTTATCGGATATCGATTCTATTGGCTACACGTAATATACCTAATATTTTTATTGGTCGATAAAATTTAAATTCAATTTGGTATACAAATGCATTTTTTCAAATAAGATTTTTAAGTTAGAAAACCGTAAAATTAATGAAAAAATTCTAAGCGCTACAGTACTTTTTTTAGGGGATTTACGTAACAAAATTTTTTTTTTAATTTCTGAAAATTTGTGAAAATATTAATACCGAACCTGTGATTACTCTAAAAATAATGAAACAATTCTCAGTAGGTAGGTGGTTTTTGAAGGAGAAATTAAAAATAAATTGGATTCAAAAATTTGGTACCTACTAATTATAAGTTAGAAAGATATTTCTTTCCCAATACAATTTCCAATAAGGAAAGAGTTAGGTACTGAAGCAAAGTACTCTGCAATCATCAAGCAATCATCTAGACCGCAAAGGGTTATCGTATCGTACTATACCGACTGTTTTGAGATTACTCCAAAGAGATTTTTCATCATCGGGTATAAATTAACCAGGAAGTGAATCTGTAGACTCTAGGCTGAATCTGTGGTTCGGGCCCCACTTCTTAAGTAAATTCAAAATAAAAAAAATTTAAGAAAAATTTTTAAACAAAGTTTTTTCTAAAGAGTAGAGGTTTCCATCCTCTTTCTTATACCTTCGCTCTCTTTTATGTTCGCCGGGGGGTTTCCATTTCCAAATTTTCTTTCTAGTTAGCCTGCGCGTAAATACGGCCAATAAGCGAATGTAAGCAATGCTTAGGGGCCAGAAGCCATAAAGGGTAGTAAATCCCAAAACGGAGATTTTTAAATAATATACGCAATTCCAAATTAATACATTGTTTTTTTAGGGGCCCATTTTGTATATTTGCTTAAGGGGCCCTAGCTACTCTTGCACCGTCACTGGCCCTGGGCCCATTGTACTACCTCCGATGCAGGGATATCTCCCTGCCCTCCTACCTAAAATCCAGAAGAGTGCACTGGGGGGTATTCCATACCCCCCAGACCCCCCGGTTTATACCAATTGTTCTGTGACTTAAATATTATGTTTAGGATTTTCTCTTTTGGATTTTAGGTAGGAGGGCAGGGAGATATCCCTACACGCACTTAGGCCACTAAATCGGACCCATGCAGTGGCGGTGATATCAAAAAAGAGATTTTTAAGTAATATATCACAATTGAAAATTAATACATTAATTTGTACGGGCCTTAGCTACTCTTGCCCTAAGTGACAATGAATAGATGGAATTGTTTTTATATAACTTATTCTTATACTATAATATAAAAAACTATTAAATATTTTAAGAATCCACAAACCAGTTTAGTGGTTCTATTTTAAATTTTTGAAAATTGCACAAGATAAACTTTTTCACATATTACCTACATGCGTAATACATCAAATTTAGCGTAGTATTTATGAATAAAGAGATGAAGATAAACAGCGATAGTTAAACTTCAGAGAAATTTAAATAAAATGCATTTTAATTAAAATATTTAATTTTTTAATAATCGGCGACTGTCGTACAGGTTCGGAGTTGGGAAATAAACTTTGGTTCAATTGATTTGACACTCGCGTATTTATCATCCATTTGTCTATCTAGAATATCCTGTTGTGGTTGTAGAAACGCCCAACAAAAGGTGAGGATAAACTGAAACAGTGTAGTTTTTTATGTGCTTTTAACGTAAAACAAGAATTTTATATAAAAAATTTACAAATTTGTGTATTTGTATACATAGGACGTACGTATTTTTGGGTAAGTTCAACAAACACGTAAACATTATGTTAGGTTAGATTTATGTGTCTTAAATATTGAATATGCCGGGTTTTTATTAACAATGTTCTCCAATTTATTTATTTCTTTATTTCAATCGGTAGTTAATATGTTCTAATTGTTTATGGAATATTTTTACAAATAATTTTTTTTTTCCTATAATTCAAAATTTCATACGTCAACATTGAAGTTTCCTTATAAAGTCATTTTTTCATGTACAGTTACACCATGATAATTATCATTCTAAGTTAGTGGAGAAACGATAGTTATTGCAAATTTGTTGTTAAAATGATACATTCGAAATTTTGATAAATTTATGAATCAAACTCCAGTGGCGTAGTTTACATCACAATAAAAATAGTCGCTAGTGCAGCTGTGCATTGTTTTTGATATTCAAATTTCTATCGAAGAAAAAGTGAAAACTTTGTAAGTATAACTGGAGAAATTCCACCTAGATGATTTTCGGAAAATCACTTTTTTGTACACTTAAATTACAAGCGTAGCTTATCATTCATTATCAGGCCTTCCTCGAGTCACTTATATTGGTTTGGATGTTGTAATTTTCCACAATTTCATCTAGTACCATGTGTTTCGATTGCATTGCACCAGAATCGTGGTGAAGAATGTCGGAGGACAGGAGTTTTCTTTTCGGGCCGATCTTAGATTTTTGAATTTTGTTTTCATGTTCCGAACAGAGATTTGCCACCAAATCTATAAATACAAAAATGAAATTTTATCAATATCTTTAAATTTTAAAAGTGTTGTATTATTTGGTTTAATTATATTAATTTTGAAAAAAAAAAACGTTTAAAATCGGACGATAATTAACTGTACATTGTCCTCTCGACTAGATCGTTATAAGAAAAACCGTATTGTATTTTTTATTTTCATTAGCCATGTTTATTAACCGTTAATCAGATTAATTTAATTATGGCAATTTAAAATTAAAACAGTAATTTCGTAACGAAGTATTTCCGTTTTCCGCCAAAAGGTGGCGATTGTTAAGGGTGCGGGCGTTGTTCCCCGGATCTATCCGGAGTCTGTATGTTCAATAGGGGAGGAGTGGGTGTCATCTCGCGATTCGTATAGATTTAATTTAGTAAACTAAAATGTAGGGTAATTTATTAATTGTGCAAGTTTTGATGTACCGGCACCGATTTTATGATAAAAAATTGTTAATTAGGAACGGATTTATTATAAGTGCAAATGTTTGGTAATTGTTGTGGATGCTCAAATAATAATCAACAACCCGAAAGTTTGAATGATGGCAACGAAATTAAAACTAATAGTGATATTATTGTGATAAAACAAGATAATTTAGAACAAATTAGCAATATAGATAGTGAGATATTAAAAGAAAAATCGAATGTTGTGAACGAAATACCATTAATTTCTACCGGCCAAGAAGACAACGAAATACCGTCATCTTCCAAAGATAATATTTCTATTGTAATTGAACAACCTAAAACTACTTCCAATCTTAAAAGACAATCTACCACTTCCGATTCCAAAGCTGACGATTACGATAACGACGATGACGTATTTTGCGAAGGTTTAGGTCCTCCGGTAAAACTAGCCGATAATTTGGGAACACCTTATCCAAATAAACGGGATCAACGTCGCGTGCCGCTTCCCCAATGGTTTTCCGAAGACGATGACCAAGAAATTGGCGGTATTCAAGAACCACCCGCGACTCCAGTTGGTCGAGATGAGCTTGCTCTTCGTCGACACCGATTTTTCTCAGATCTTATGAATGCTGCTCAAGATATTTCAGAACACAAAGTTCGTTTCAATCCTCTCGGCCCTATTGTAGCAGGCGGTGAGCTTACGTCTTCTTTTTTTTACAATAGACGATAACAAATTCATAAATCTTACGCTTTGTTCTTGCACCAGTTTTCAAACTGGTTTCAAATTGCTCAGTGATTCATAGTTTTTTGTATTTTTGTATAACAGTTTCAAAACCTTTCCAACCGCTCCAAGAACAAGGTTTTTACAATTTAAAATTGTATTTCGATTTAATTTTAAAAGTAACACATTTTTATACCCATATTTGGGCTTGGTGGTGCATATCTTGTCTCTCTCGCGAAGTGACGATGCGGTGAACTTTAGAATAGCAAAAAGGTTAATTTTTTCGTGAAAAATTAATTTACTTTATTTTTGTAAATATCTTAATTTCTCAATATTCTCCGGAATTAATATAAAATAGATTTGCACAAATTATAGTTCGTGCCAACCGTTTCCAAAAATACGTACTTTCGTTCAACGCCTCCCGTCTGTTGGTGGTTTTCTATCCTAATATTTAGTTATGTAATTCTAGAGTACAATTTGTCGCATTTCAAATTAAAATAATTTTGTTCTAAAAAAGGTAAGAATTATTTTTTCGTTTTATTTCATATGAAATCCGAATAGCACAGGTTTCTATAAATAATTAAATTAATAATTATTACTACATCCGTTAGTTAATTAATTTGTTATTGTAGCGTTTCTATAAAAACCTAATTTGCTGACGAATTGTGTGTAATTCGATAATCGAACGTGATTCATTAGTCATTTAATGAGTAAGGCTTTGTATTGGCGCGAAATTATTTGTTAAAATAATAAACGGTAAAAATATTTTGGCAAACTGACAGAAGGCTTTTTTGGATTCTATTCAAACGTTATTGTTTGTCTTGCATAATTGATTAGTTAATTGCATATTTAAAAATAGGTTATTTAGTTATTAATTTCTTCGGACTACCCGACGTCAGGATTTCGTCATATTCAAATCTTGTTATGTTTTGATCGGTTTTATTAAAAAAGGTGCAGTGACAAAAAGCTATAGGTACTCCTAATAATAAGTTTAGATAAGATTGTTGAAAAATTCATATTAGTAATCAGATATTTTTTGTAATTCAAATGATGATTCCAAACACAAGTAATTTAGATTAGATTTACTTGAATTTAAAGGACGCTAAATTGAATGGGTTTATGAAGACGACGATGCTGATTGGTTTCGTACTAAACTGTTTGCTAAGTACATGAACCGTATAAACCAATGAGAATAATTGAATGAGACGTTGCGTCGTATTACGCCGCGCAGTGGTTCAAAGGGTGCGTTTGAATAAAATTTTTATAAAAACTCGAGCGTTTGTTAAGGGGGTTCTCAAATCTTAATATGCCAAACAAAGTTTGTATGTCTGCATGTGTCCGTCTCATCAGAATCTCCAGAACGGAAAGCTCAATCAAAATGAATTTCCAGCTCACGTTAACTTATTATACAGATTTATAAAGTTTTTGTTTCACAAAACTTGAAAATGAATTAGTGTCGTCTTCATAAACTCAGCTTAAACTCTTAAACGAACATGTATTTTGAGTTGCCGTTATGAAACCGCAACTGGTTTAAAGCGGTTAGCGCTTCGGATTTCCTCAAACATCAATGAAGCATCCCCTTTTAAATTAGGTATAATCTAAATATATAATTAGAAAATTTTTTAATTTCGGATCCTAGTTAATCAAAATATTTGTGTTTTGTATTTATAATGCAAAATAAGTATTTTAAAAACATTTGATAACTCCAGGAAAGGTGAAATAAGATGAAAGTTACTTTTCAAGTGTATCGATAAAGATTTTTGAAACCCTTCCTTAGAGTTAAAAGAGTCGCTACAATTTAAAAAAGAAGTCTCCGAGTTTTGTTACATTTGAGTTCGGAAACCCTAAAATTTTTATTTCGTCTTCTAACTAAAATGAATTTTGAATATCCAAAAAAACGCATTGCTAGTAAAAATAATATATTCTTATTTTTTTTTCAGACCACGACTGCTGTCAAAACTCTTTTAGTGATTTAGAATTTTTGATAACACGTTTAGAAACAGTAACAGATCGCTTAGAGAATATTTATTCATTCTCCACGGAAATGTACGTCTATAACACAAATAACTTTTCAACTTCTAATAATATTTTTTAGATCAAATTCCAATAAAACTACTGATATAAGTATTACTACCGAAACACCAAATATGAGCGTAGTCGGTTTTCAAGATATTTTGCAAGGACCATTTGCAACATATTTAGTGTGTTCCCAACAAATCGGGGGAGATGTTGCAACTCATTCCGCTCTTGTCGAGAGAGCATTTCAAGCTCAGTTGCAATATTTAGTCATTGCTAGTCAATCAAAAGCTCCGGCAAATCAGTCAGACCAAATGGCACTTCTTCAACCAACCAGTAAGAATATCGGTGCTATTCAAGAATTTAGAGAAAAACATCGTACTTCTCAATATTTTAATCATTTATCTGGGATAAGTGAAAGTATACCAGCTCTTGGATGGGTTACTGTGGTAAGAATATTTTTTATTTTAATTATTCGATACCTCTCAAGTCGATTTTAGAGTCCCGCACCGTCTCCATATGTGAAGGAAATGAACGATGCCGGTCAATTTTATACCAACCGAGTTTTGAAGGAATGGAAAGAGAAAGATAAGAAACACGTAGATTGGGTAAAAGCGTGGGTCCAAACTCTTAGCGAGTTACAGGTATGCTTACTCATCAAAATTTATTTTTTGTGTTGGTAATAAAAATATTTTGTAGAGCTTTGTCAAGCAACATCATACAACCGGTTTAGTATGGTCTGGTACGAGTCCACCTTTTGTGGGTGGTGGTGGTGACGTTCCACCTCCCCCACCTGGATGCCCACCACCTCCTCCAAATTTTTTGGCTGATGTTGCGGCTTTAGACATTGGAACTGAGCGTTCTGCACTTTTTGCCCAAATTAATCAAGGGGAAAATATAACGAGAGGACTCAAGAAAGTAACGGATGATATGCAAACGCATAAAAATCCAACCTTACGTACCGGTCCGGCTCCTTATAAACCTACACATCCTTCGGGTCAATTTGGTGGTGTTTCTGCTCCCACGGGTCCCGCCGCAGATAAGCCTCCAGTTTTTACTCGGGACGGTAAAAAGTGGAAAATCGTAAATAGCCGAAACCTTCCTTACCAACTGAATTTTAATAACATAATTTTTTTAGGAATACCAAAAAGGCAATCGGGATCTTGTGGTTGATAATACAGAAATGAACAATGTTGTTTATTTATTTAAATGTGTCGACTCTGCAGTTTCGGTGAAAGGAAAGATCAACTCCATAATTTTAGATTCCTGTAAGAAGACTTGCGTTGTTTTTGATTCTGTAGTTGCTTCCATCGAGTTTATCAATTGCCAATCGGTGCAAATGCAAGTCTTAGGTAAAGTACCTACCATTTCAATTGACAAAACTGACGGCTGTCAAATGTATTTAAATCAACAATCGTTAGATGTAGAAGTGACCAGCTCTAAATCGTCAGAAATGAACATTTTAGTACCCCAAGCAAACGGAGACTATGTAAGTTTTCAAAATGAAAAATTTTGAGATTAGATTGAAAATATAATTTCTGTTTTAGACCGAGTATCCTGTACCGGAACAGTACAAAACAACAGTGTCCAAATCTGGATTGTCTACAATAGCAGTGGAATCCAAAGGTTAATTTATTGATATTGGAGTTTGTAAAATATTTCTTCCTAATCAATTTTTAACTTGATAAATTTTATACTAAACTAGATTGTATTATTAAAAAGTACAGTTATAAATGCAATTTGATAAAATGCTTCTCATATTTGGTTGTGGATGTGTTTGTTAACAAGTGACTCGTCATTATTTTAACATAATTTATTTTTTCATATTTATGCGTAGTTATTCTCAATTTAAAGTATGTATATTTCACACCATTATCAAGTTTGTGTTTATGCTTTACAGCTTATGTTGTTAATAAAGAAATTCAGTGCTATAAGCATTTACTTCGTTTTTTTCATATTGGTTATATTGAGTTCTACAATTTTTTACAAGTTTTACAGAAGGTTGAAATACAAAATAAATTGAAGGATCAAGCGAGAAAAGAGGAAAAGCGAGTAAAGATAGCATTGCAAGAAATGAAGTCTTATGAAATCTGACACATATTTTTGTGTACAGAAGCGCCACACAGTATTTTTGAAAAGGATCGAATTGAGAATTTTTTTCGGTTTGAGTTTGGTTTTGTACTGGATAAAATTAATAGTAATAAAAATAAATTTATTTTTTGTTTTTTAATAAATTAAAAAATTGATGTTTTTGTGCTCGCTCTGCCTAGCGACTGAAAAATTAAAATGAGAATCGGGAAGAGAAACTCATTTTAGATCAGAATTATTTATATTCTTGGAAAATTGAGAAAATTGTTACGCTTTCTTGGTTTTTTATTCTTTCGGAACTAACATTCGGCCTGTAAGACAGAAAAAACTTTAGAAAAGTTCTTAAAATTAAACGATAGTTTTTTAGTTCCTTTGAGGCCAATGTTCGTTTTTAAGTAAAATTGAAATATTTTAGTTCCGGAAGGTTTTCTCATTCGGCTGAAACTTTGGAGTGACTCTTTTCGATCTTACGTATCTTCCAGAAACTTGACTCGGGGAGGGGTGATTGCCATTCATGCCTCTCCCTGTATCCGGACTTGGGTGTAATTGCTTTTGCCAACTTTGTGCTACCGAAGTTAAGGCTTTAGGGTCAATGTCATATGTGAAAAAAGTAATCAGTGTGACGTCATTGTGCGCAGTAAGCATAAAATTTCGGAACCGCGGTAATGAAAGAATGAAATACGACCCTGTAGGTTTTTTAAAGAGGGCGTTCCTTCATGAAAAAGGCGCTAGAAGTTGGCAGTCGTGGCGATAGTGGCTCTTTAAAAGTGTTAAAAGGATCGGAGGTATAACTTCGATCCCGGTATGAATAACTTTAAAAAGTTAAATTGTAAAATTTATTTATTTCTTGTTTATAATTATTAATTTTTGTAACTATCCTATGTATGTAACGAGACATTTTTTGTACAATTTAAGCAACTATTATCAGTTTTAAAGGTGATTTAATAAACATAACCTGTATATTTTCCCGGTTTTTTCGGTTTATATCTCTTGAAGAAATTATTTAGCATAAATTATGACTAAAGTGCAGTTTTATTTTTAAATCAATTTAAGGAAATCGTAATTACATATTCAATGATTTCACAAGTTTAAAAAAAAACAACCTGTTGAGTTTAAAATTTTGAGTTTTCCCTCTGTCGAAAATTGGTACCCCCTTAAACGTGTTTTAGTTTCCAATTAAAAATTCTATTCACTTGGGTTATTTTTACATCAAATAATGGCTACACAAAGTGAGGAAAATTCTTTAGATCACAACAGGTAAGATTGTTTTCTTATTGTGAATGAAAAACAAAATCCAATTAGTTTTTTGTTTTTACAATTTATACTATTAAAATGAACCCGTTTAGTCTAATAATTTGTAGAATATAATTATGTTAGTAGGTTATCAATTTAAAATTATTGTTATCAGTAGTCTTCGGTATTTATGGGTATTTAAATTTTCTAATCAATGTTCGTCTTAAGTTACTGTGCTATCTATCAAAAGTTTTAAGATACCTTCTTGATTTAGCTCGTTTGATGCCTTGTGTAGTGAAGACGGTTTACCGAGTTCCAGCGACACAACCGGAAAGCACTTTGACGATACGAGATCATTTATAGACGAATTGAGTCAACACAAATTTAATATAATTTTTGGATTCGATTATGGAGAAGAGGTTGCTAAGAAAACCGAAATAAATATTCAAGCATATCAAAAAAAGTTCATGGAAAAACATTGCTCGTTCGCAGATACTAAAACTCCAGAGGCTCTTCCAATATGTGAATCGGAAAACCAACCTTCAACTTCTAAACATGATCAAAAAACACCACACGCCGAGAAGGAAGTTTGTAAACCAAAATTATTAGGAGATAACGAATCTTGGACTCCACCTAAAGCTCGCGAAACTCCTTTGCCGTTGCTTCCATGGGCAAACAGTAAGGAAGTGTGGCAAACAATGGTTTATAAAGAGGAAGCTACTTCACGAACCAGAAACTGTAGATTGTTTGAGGATCCCACCAGTTTTTTACCCCGAATGAGAGCAATTTTAGTGGATTGGATCATGGAAGTTTGTGAGGTCTACCATCTTCGTCGAGTTACGTATTACTTGGCCATCGATTATATCGATCGTTATCTCACAATTAAACCTAACATTCCAAAAAATCAGTTGCAACTTATCGGAATATCTGCTCTGTTTATTGCAGCAAAATTAGAGGAAGTGTATCCTCCCAAATTATCTGAATTTTCATATGTTTGCGATGGAGCATGTACAAATCAAGATATTTTACATTGTGAATTGCTTTTATTAAATACGCTCGGATGGGACGTGAATCCTATGACCCCAACCGGTTGGTTAAATCTCTACATGCAAATACATTTTGATTCCAAAAAATTGTGCTGCAAAGAAGAGGCCAAGGTAAATAAAGTAAACCGAAGCTTCTTCTTTCCTCAATACTCGGCATATCAATTTATTCGTGGATCTCATCTCATCGATTTATTCTCTTTGGATCCCGGCTTTTTACTATTTAATTATAGCGTAATTGCTGCAGGTTCAATGTATTATTTATTTGGTAGAAGTGTTGCGTTAAATGTATCTGGTGAGTGATTACTGTATTTTATTAAACAATCTTGATGTTTTTGTAAAATTTAAGGTTTAACTTGGAACGATCTCAAAGACTGTGCCGAATATATGGCGGTATTTTATAAAGTTTTACGGGACACACACGATCCTAAATTACAGTGCGTTCTGTCTTATGAAGGAGATGAACGGGCATCGTGTTCCTATATTGCTCATAATTATAACATCAAATCCACTTCTATGTTTGAAAATCATACACTACAAACACACGCCATGTGCTTAAGATTATTTGTAAGTATTGCGGCTACGGGAGTCCCAGTGATTTATGATTTATTTTTAGGAAACTGCAACACTTTATAGACTAAGAAGAATGGGTTTAAATGTCAGAAAAGCTTTCGTGAGAAGAAATATAGTTAAAAGCAATAACGAAGATGCCTTGCCGGAAGAAGACAAAACGGAAGAGTCTTTTGTTGAAGTAGAATCTGAAGAAGAGAACGAAGAAGGGGAATCGCCAATAGTGATGTTTGCTGTCGAAAAACTTACAGCAGAATTAGCAACCGAATTAGAGGACTTCTCAATTCCAAACGGATTATTTGATAATGATCAAGAAAGTGAATTTTTTAATAACAAATCGAAATATTCTTTCGACGAGCTGTTAATGGGAATTAACGATTGTACCAGTAAAAGTTTGCTTCCAAGTAAATTAAACGGGGAATCACAAGACGATGAACAGTAGTGATTAGTCCACTAAAATTTTAAATTGAATTTTTTATTGTTAAAATAAGTAAATTATGTTTTAACGTGTTAGTATTATGTAGTATTTTTATTATTAATTTGTATTTTAGACAAGTCCAGTTTTAATTGTTATGTGAATTATTATCTATTATGAATTTATATTTGATTTTAATAATTTTAATTTTATGCAAATTATGAATAGGACCAATTTCTTCGAGAATTGAATTTTAACAAAAAATTGAAATTTTAATCTTTGTGTGCTGCATTAAGTTCATTGTAATGGTTGTCATTATTTATTTATTATTTTTTATTTTTAACGAAAATTAATTGTTTGAACTAACGTCAATGTACGAAACATTTATTTTGTTACGACATCGTATCTTTTAATATAAATTTTTACTTTGAAATAAGTTTGTCAGGAAAATCTAAACTTCTCACATGACAAAAAATGTTTATGTGCAAATTGTTTTTAATTATTTTAAGTACTAGTTAATTTAATTTTTAGACAATTACTTAGAAGAAAGTAGTGACTATTGTGTGGTAATCCAAAAATTATACCAAAGTTTAATGGATTGTAATTTTTTATGTATTAAATTTGTTATTGTTGCCAACAAAACTCTTGGAAATAAATAACAACTTGAAGAACTAGTCTGTGATTTTTATATCTCATGTAAATTAACCACTTAATTTATTGTAAGTAAAATATTGATATTGTAATTTTATATCATGAATTCTGTGTAATTTTACGTATATTTTGGCTATATTGTAATTGATTCATTTATTATTAATTGCTGTATGAAAACTTGATAAGTTTAATATTTTTAATGAAATAAAAGTTAATATTTTGGTAAAACTTCATCTCATTATCAAATAATTATACAATGTAATCGAATTAGTTGCTTTCTAAAGTTACAACGAATTGCATTGCTTGTTCCGAGGGATTGTACCGATCTAAATTTCTCACTCCGTGAGAGAATGAAAATGCGAAAAATAAATTATTTACTTATATAATTTATTTAATACACAACAGAACAATACAGAACGAAAAGATTATAAATTAAATTCGGCCCTAAAAATCTAGTAATACTAATAATTTATTGAAAACTTATAAACTAAATGGCAAATAATTGGGCAACAATAGCATGTCCGGAATTACGGATTTTACATTTCAATGAACTTTAGAAATGAAGAAAGTTTTCTTTTGGAACATTTTAGTAAAATAAATGGTCCGATGGTTGATCCGCCCTTTCGACTATTACTTTTGGACCATCAGGATCTGTCCATTGTATGGAATTAGACAAGAACATGAGGGCACTTCTGCCAATTTTGATTGACATAACTTTTTCCAAGTCTAATTTAACCCCGGGTGTACTACTTGTAATGTTGTGGTAGTAATAAATTGTATCGAAGTCAAGGTAATTGTACATGCTCATATCCAGCTAAAACAAATTTTAAGATGAAAATTAAGGATTTAAAATGTGATAATTATACGTACGAATTTCTTTTCGGCCTGGGTGAAAGTATGTTTTACACTAAATTTTTCAACACAGATATTATCTTTTACTAATTTGATAATTAGACTATAAGTGACACCTATAGCAGCCTCACTACCAAATACGTCTTCGCTGACGTAAAGGGTAGGTCTCATCGTATTGATAATATGGTATAGCTCTTGAAGCGGGCGAACAGTTACTATATGTACTTTACTGATCCCATTCTTCTCGATTACAGCACACTTAACTGTGAATTCCTTAGAAGGGAGTTTTTGCAACAGGTCCTTAAAAAATGGATTTGCATACTTAAAACCAGTTCGAGCGGTACATTCACATCCAAATCTTCTTCCATTTGACCGCAACAAGTTACTATCAAATATACTGTGAAATACAATTGGCTCAGTGGGAGTCTCGACTTGGGGCTCTTTTTGCTTTCTACTTTCTTTTTTGACTTTTCCAGGAATCTTAAAGTCAATATCATTTTTGGAATTGTCTTTATTCTTAGCGGATGTTGAGGTCGTTGGAACATTTTCCTTTTCTTCACAAAGCTTTGCTTTCTTTGTATCGCATTGGGGTTCCGTAAGACTGTCGGTGTGCTTTTCGTTTAATTTCAACATGCTTACATATTCTTCGGTCATCAAGATTTCAGCTATATTTGGAACTTTGAGTAAACTACGTTTACCATTGGAATTAATCGTGAATTCCATCTGATCTTCAACGATGTGCTTTTTGAATTCATGTCGACGGTGAGCCATTATTAACTTCTTTTTATCTACAGATTGTATAAAATTATAAAAATAAAAGAACTAAACTTAGGTGATTTATGATAATATTAGACACTTTTTAGATCAGGGGGGTTTCAAACAACCGGTTTTGCTAAAATAGCATCTTCAGCAGATCGGAGTAAAACGATTTTAAAAGCCCCTTCGTTTTGAAATATATTTCAAAACAAACTTAATAAAATATCATATCAATATTTTAAATATTTTACCATTTTTCGCCTTTACAATTAAAATATAATACTGTCTATATCCTATATGTGCACAAAAAAACTAAAAATTATTTCATTGATGCAACAAAAATGCAAACTTCTCAATTGCTACGCCCAACTTTGGAATACCTATGCCACCCCCTCGGCCACCCCACATGATCGCGCCTGCGTATAGTACCTACATCATAAACTGCCGAGTTATAACTGGATTCATAAAACTATTTGTTATCACAATTATTTATTCAGGAATTTTCAGAAATCGCAACAGCACAAATAATCAAATTGTTTAGATTAAGTTAAAATTTAAAAGATTCCTCAAACAAACGAATATGTCGATCAAGGAAAACTTGATTTTGTTCTAACTCAACTTGGCTAATTTCGGCAATAATAATTAAAAGAGAAATAAAATTATTCCCTTTAATTTTGCGGATATATTAATTTTGAATTAAAATTCAGTTTAATTTGAAAGAAATGTTCCCGAACCTCCAAATCCCGAAGCCGCCCAAAAAAGCCGGGAAAACACTGTTAGTCGTTTTAAGAGGTTTTTCATCGGCATTTATAAAATAGGTAATTTAGCAACTCAAAAATGAGTACTTGAACGTACGAAATCAATATGAGCAATGTATATTACTTAAAATCTATTTATTTTATTAATTAAAGTAATTTTTACCTTGCAAAGATGAGGCGGCTGGCGATGTCGTTAACTAGTCAAACTAATGGCGTTCTTTTGTTTTACATAGCCGCTCTTCAATTTCTGCGGTTGCCATGACAACCGTTGCGTATGAATTTAAGCGAATCATAACCAAACTTATTTAAATATATTTAATTAACGGTTAACATAACGAACAAAATAAGTTACCTAAATTAAATTCTAATATTATTATTAATATTAATTACTTATTCAAGACGAAGAACATATTGATCAACTATAATATTCGCTGAGAAATGTTGCAAGTTGTTGGCAACTACAATTAGAAGTTCATCTCTGTTGTGTTGGGTTAAATTCCAATAAAAACTATTGGTTAATTTTATAACTTCAGTTGTTGTTATCCAATATTTTACGTAGTTCTTCTTGTAAGCATATTTTGCAGCTTTCAAAGCATCGACAATTTCACCGTTAATATTAACCGAATCAGTTCCACCCGTTCTAATACTTCTCTTCCATAGTTGCAAAACTTCATCTATATCGAGATTTAAAATGGACTCAAACTCCTTAGGATAAATTAATAGTGCACTTGTGCTAGGTCTTTGAATTCTGTAACAAATACAACAACTTTTGTAAAATACACAATATAACTGTTGGCATTATCATACAATTTTTGATCTAAGATATCTCAAGAACTGGAAGATATATTAATATAATATAATTAATTAAGGGAGTAAACAACCTGGGTTTTATAATTTAATTTTCTCACGAAAATAATTTTAATTTAAACTCCCTGACAGGTAGCACTATTATTTATTGTATTGGTTCAGTAAATATTTAGAGAGGATTTATACTTACTCTCCTAAAGGTGAATTCGAAGAGCTGCATAAATTTGATATATTGCCGTTCATAATTATGCAATAATCTGCAATATAAAAACAAATTATAACAACCAAAGCCTAAAAAAACACTAACCTTACTAAAAATGTCCAAAATTTACACTGCACCATACACATTCGAATAGGTAAAACAATTGCTACCTGTAACTCAACCGCTATTATCTATACTTTTAATGGTAATAAAATGCCAAAAGAAAACAATTGAAACATACTTTAACTACTAATGTAGGAAATATTCTAAACGCAATTACTAATAATTACTAATAATTGAACCTGTATTGCAATTGCAGATATTGATATGAATCAAAATAATATCAATATGCAAAACTTTGTAGGTTCTGGGTTTGCATCTTGGACTTGACAGTAGAATATATTTATGGTTTGGCCAATTGACAGAACGTCGTCGAAGTGAACTAAATTCCACCAATTAGAGAAGGCCAAAAACGACAGAGGAAGAACTACCAAGCAAGTGCCCAAAGTCATTGGACGATGATGCTATCAAATTCTATTTGATATGCCCGAAAAGATATATTTCTCTACGGAATTACATAAAAAGCTTTTACTCAATCTCTCTATATAAATGAGCTTCTACATCAAAACCATGCTCGAAAGCCACTGCAGCCCAAAAATGCCCAATTGTTGAGTTTCATAAAAGTTTGTTAATTTATTTTAGAACAAAACATACATAATAATTAGACATAATTCAGAACATTTTATGGTAACTAGGTAGTGATTCTTCCATTTGGTCAAAAAATAAATTTTGAAAATATAGAATTTCTAAATTTGCTACCTATTAATTTAGAGTTTATTAAATTAAAGCGTCATTTTAATATTTTGAATTCAATCGACTTCATCGCAATAAGTTTCTGTATCTTGTGCGAAATTGGTGTCTTCTCTTTGCCTAGGTGAAAGGGAGTTTTCGTCAAAATCATGACTATTAGTGAAAGTATAGCTTTGGACAAAAGCTTCTTGATTTTGGGCACATGTTTTACAGTTTCTACACCTTTCGCAGATATCATTATCAGCATAATACGAATTACTAAGATTCGCTTGCTTCATGATGTAATAATCATCATCAGTTTCATTGCTGATGTCTCGCAATTCAAGTTTAATTCCGTCGTCTTCTGTGAAATTTTCTTGAGTTTTTCTGGCAAGAATGCAATTATTGTAAATGTTTAATACTTCTTCCACAAAATCATCCTCGTCGCTAGTATTAATTAATTCGTCTTCAGATAGTAATGCTTCGGCAGTCTAAAACGCGGTAAAAAATTCAATTTAGATTTAGAAAAACCAGGAAGAACCACGAAAACAAGGAATATGTTAATTTTAACGGGCGTTAAAATATATTAATTTTTAACATAATTTTGCATTCTGTAAAACAGTAGATAACGTATATGTTAAAATTTTTAAATTTAACATCCTCATGCGTTAAAACGTTCGGTAACATTCGTTAAAAGTAGTTGCAAATTATCAAATTATAGGATGAATAAACCCATCCAGTGCCATATTTTTAACAAAAAGAACTGCCACAAAACACGAATGCAAATTATTAGGATGTATATACTACTTGGATAGGCTTTTAACGGTTCCCGACCTTACAGAATTGGAATTTATGTTAAAATTTTAACACCGTTAAAATTTTACATTTTCCTTACAGAATCACCACTAATATATGATATAAATTTTGTACTTACGATAATAATTGTCATTTTTATTGGAATAAAATTACTTAATTTTTATTTTTATTACTTCAGGTTATTGTTTAAGCACAAAACGTGGATGTATATCAATTTATAGTTCAATTACATTTTATCAAATGTTTTCAACGATAATAAATGCGCACATTTTCGGAAAAATAAAATATTTTTTGAATACTTATTTATTCAAAATAAAAATCTTATATTTGGAGGCTTATTAGATGCACGGAGCTAGTGGTTTTGTTTTCAATCGTTTATTATTAATTTTTAATTACATTTTTTTGTAATCAACATATAAAAAGTATTCAACTAAATTACAGTAGGTAACAATTTTTTAACTTGTATAAATAATTAACAAATAAATAAACTCACAACAATCAGCAGGTACATTTTCGCAAAATACTCATCCACCAACAAACTTCATAAATTAATTTAAATTGTACTAAAACAAAAACAAAAACAAAACACTTAGATATCTAAATTGTAAAATTAAAATTCTTTAAGGTTTAAATTTTTAAAAATATTAAATAATATTTCACTGAGAATCTGGCCCGAAGTTCTTTTTTACTCGAATGGAAAAATAACAAAAAATATTCACAATCTCAAGAATACTGTTAAATCTTGATAATTAACGTTTTTATTAACTACATACATCCACAGGCATCCACTATCATATTAGTTAATATTTTTGACGTTATTGTTTTATTGTCGTTCATATAAAATAACTGAAGAGGTTTAAATCGGGTTGCCGCACAACATGGAGTTAGTTCCAGCCTTCTGATTGAATTCCTACTTTGTCCATACATAACTTTCTGAAACAAAAATAATATATTACTACTATTACTAATTTTTTTATAGTAATTTTTTGAATTTATAATTTCAAACGGCAATAGCTCCGTTATTATCAATTTTTTAAGCTTAATGCATTAGAACTTTTTTAAAGATCATTCCCTTATCTACAAATTAGGTTATAACCCCTTATAGTTTAGAATCAACGGATTTCGAGTTATACATTAAATTGAGAGAAAAAATGTTTTATTTTTTTTATTTTCCTTGCAAACCCCATATCTTTTAAATGAAACGTCTTAGAAAAAAACTTACGGCTCAAACCGGATAGGGAATTTAACGGGCTATAATTTTGGTCAAAAAAATTTTTTTGGCAAACCAACCGTTTTCACAGAAATTCTGAAAATAAAGAACTAGGTGTAGGTAAAAAAAATAAATTCACAAAATTTATTTTAATAAATTTTCAAAATGGCCTGTTTGCAGGCACACAGGTGTGCTCTTTTCAAAAGGTGTTGCACGCCTGTTTGCTGAAAATGAGGGAGGCCATTATTAATATAAATTTTGTGAATTTATTTTTTTTATCTATACGCCTTATTCATTATTTTTATAATTTATGTGAAAATGGTTGGTTTCCCAAAACAATTTATTCGACCAAACTTGTAGCCCGTAAAATTCCCTATCTTGTTTAGGGCATCAGTTTTTTCCTAAAACGTTTTGTTTAAGAGATACGAGGTTCGCAAGAAAAGTAAAAAAATGAAACCTGAATTTTTTAAACATTTTTTCCCTTAATTTAATTTATAACTCAAAATCAGTTGATTTTAGACGATGAGAGGTTATATACTAATTTGTAGACAAGCGAATGGTCTTTAAAAAAGTTCTTATCCATTAAGCCTAAAAAATTAATTATATCGGAGCTATGGCCGTTTGAAATCAGAAATTCAAATTTTTCTAGCATATTTAAGAGCATATTGAAGAAACAGCAGCAGAAGGTGTAGGTTGTGAAATCAGGAAGAAAAAAGGTGAAGAAAAAGATTACATTTCGAAAAGATCGGAATTTGGTGATTAATCTAGTACTGCAAGAAGAATGACAAGTTTACATAAGTTTACAAGATAAGAATAGAAAAAAATTATAACATTGATAATCTTCGTTTTTTCTAATTGACTAACAAAGTCAATTATGAAAGATGGTATGATATTACAGTGACAAGTTCAGTTTTGGAGACCATGGACGTGGAACGTGAAGGAGAGTTTTGCTGGCCTTGCTTAGAGACAGTTGGGGAGAGACGCCTTCGGGCAGAAATGGAAATGGAAAAATTCAAGAAATCGTAAATTTATCTATAAAAATTGTTTTGGATCTGACGTTAAAATTTATAAATTGTAGAGATAATTTTAGTAAATTATTATTGATATTACGACGTTTTAAATACACTATTTATGCCAACTCTTGATTTTAATAAATGTATTTTTATGTCGAGTCCAAAATTTCTGTTTCTAATCAATTGTTTATAAATGTTGTTTTTGCATTATAATTAATTTACCGCATGTGTACTCCTTTTTTTATCGGCAAATTCAAGTTGAACCCATTCTTATCATTAAATTTGTATTTTATTTGTAATGTTGTGGATTATTTGTTAGCAAAACGAGATGATGATGAATTTTTCCTAGGAACCAAGTGAAAAATAGAGGCACTAACCTGAAGTATTGAGTTATGCTGCGTTGCACTTAACGTAACGGACGCTGCCGTCGAACAGGACCCTTTGCAAAAGTAAGCATTATATCCAGCAGGTTGGATTATCCAGTCGTCCCAACCAATTTCGGCGAAGGAAATGTACAAATTTTCCCTACAGCACTCGTTGAAATCTGGCGAACAATTGGTGTGCCGCTTAGTTCTACGGCGTTGAATTATTCTGTGTTGCGAATGCGTGTAGATAACCAGGAATGGTTTCAAAGATGGTTTGAACGATATGGGCGAGCTTCTAATGTCTCTGGTACATGTTTTGCAAGCTACGTTTATTGCGTGAGCAGGAGAATCTTGATATTCTAGCCAATTTTTGATGACTTGCGCCACGTCCACTTTCACCCATCCTTCTGCAATTCCTTATTTTGCTATACTCGATACGTCATAAATTTTTTTATTGTAAACTTACCGGTTAGATTTGTTTGTTGAATGGCGATGGGTGTTGTTTTTTGAAAACTTTTTTTGGTATCCCAATGGGCAATTTCGGTTATTATGAACGTTTGATTGTGGGCATCTTCGCTGTCAGCTTTTTTGTAGAACCACAGCTCGGCCGTACTCAAATCGCTGGCATGAATATCCGAAGGTAGCTGAAATGGAAGACACGCCGAAGGATAACGAACCTTTCTCATGCATCGAGCTTGTTCTAAAATCAAAAGTTTAGTTTAGCGATGCATTATTGGTGAATAAAATTGAAATTACCTTTGTAAGGAAAAACGATAACTTGGGTGGTTTTTCCATAAAAATCATCGAACGGACTGGGATAGGAATCGTCGTCATTTTTGGGCAAAAACGATTCGTCTTCTGTTACCGGTTTAGGTAAATTTTTCATGGAAACTGTAGGTTTTTCTTTCAATCGCAATTTTTTGAGAATTTGATTTTTGATGTACTCGATTCGTAATGCTGTTAATTCCTCTTCGGTTACGGTGTATCGTTCCTGCTGTTCACTTTGAGACACTTCCGTAAATTTTTGCGTACATCCCAGACATAACTTATTGGAAGAAGGATTTGAAGGTGAAACGACTTGAGATGGCGAACTACTATCAAATATGGCACCAAAAACCGACCTTATGTGAGGATAATCGTGTGCAGGAACAACTTGCGGAGCTATGTAAATTATTAAGTACACCACATATAAAGATTTACACATTTTTGTTTACTATTAATTTTACGGTCACAATAATCATAACAATACTTATATTTGCCGACTATGACTTCACTTGTAAAATTGATTTACTTTTAATACCCCACTCCTAACATTTCTGTACCGAATGATATTGTAATGAACCTTGAACCTGTATCTTTATCAAAAATGGAATACTCATAGTGTATCTCTTAATGTTAAACACTAAATTAAAAAAAAAACGGAATAGGACATGTATTAGCGGTTAATCGATTTAATACTATGTATAATGTAGATTCCATTTTCAAATGCATATTATGTACCTACATGCAAATCAGTAGAATTGCCATACTCACACCAAATTTAATCCAAATCCGTTACTTAGGTACTTATGGGAAAAACAATTAATTTTTTTGGCTCCATTATCTTTGAAGATGGAGTCTTCTACTGAGTACTCCAACCAAAAATTAACAACTTTGCATACAGTCCGTCATTTTGACCTCGTTCAATTTCATTATTTGAACAAATAGTATCAATTCCAAACGGAAATACTGTTTGGGAAAACGGAAGCTATTGGAACAATAGTTCAGGTATAGAATATTCTATGCTATTCAATTGCTATGCTATGCTATTCAATACAATCAGTACGGACAAAATGGTTTTAAATTTTAGGTTAGAATATTTTTGAATTTTTTTCCCAAAAATTGGTAAGTAAATAAGTAAGTACTTAAAATGCGAGTAAATTTTATATCTCGTTTATTGGAAATCATGCGATGAGCATGTGTTATACAATGTAACATCTACGATTGTAGTTTAAAAATGTTTAAAAATTTTAGTACTAAGTCAAAATGCAATTTCCACGCAAACCGTTAATTTGCACGTAGTTGTAAAGTTATAAAAAAAATGTTAGTACTCGATTATTTAGTAAATTTGTATGTGGGTGGATTAAAAGTAGTCACATCCAGATAATCTGAAGGTTAACAAACTTGAACCCGGACCTGTACTCTGTTCTGATCTTGAGAAAAAATATATTGCGCTATATTCTGCAAAAATAGATTTTGATTAGTTACAGGAATGACGTTTAGTTACAAAGTTAAATACATATCACATTAAGAAGTTCTAAATATCTGGCGCTCATTTTCAATAAGATTAAAAAATAGTTTAAGACTTTTTCATTTACAGATATCAAAATAAAACCTTGAATTCATTTTCTTTTTGAATCAATTTCAAGAAGTTATGATAAACTATTATGCAATTGAAAAATATTTATTTTAAAGTAAACCTTTTTTTTCAAAAGTTCCAATTCAAAAATTTTATAGGTTTAAAAGTTTCTAGTAAATGGAATAATTTGAATAACTACAAAATTTTATTTTCATTTGGCCAAAAATAAATATTTGTGGGAACCAAACTGATTAACCAGGCAATATCCAGGGCCTATTTTACCATTAGACGCAGAGGGACCCGAAAAGAGAGAACATAAAATCGTAAAATAAAAGTCAAATTCTGATAAAATAACCCAAAATACGGCCTTCGATGATATTAGTTACACTCGAATATTAGGGCCCGAAAATTTACTAGAGCCTAGGGCCCAACCCAGTTAAAAATAGGCCCTGGCAATATCTCTTCTCTTCTCGATTTCAAGTAATGACAAACCTGAAAAAATTTCACAAATGATAGTCATTCAGCTGTTCCTACTACTTAATAACTTTAAACACAGATCATGAACAAAAATGGTTAGTTTTTAATTCCGGGAGGTCTGGGAGGTATGGAATAAGAAAAAACCATTGGTGCCCTAGCTGCAAGGTTGTTGGGTAGTTGAAATAGTCACATAGCAACAAATTACCCTAATCAAAAATGAACTTTGGTTGTAGATTTACTTCCGGGTGAATAATTTTGTGAGCGATAATTTTTGTAATAAATTACATTTTAAAATATTCTCATAAAAAATACAACTAATTATAATAAATTTTATCTATATTAATTAATTAGTTTAACTGTTAAAATAATAAATATTTTATTTTTTAAAGTGAATTAAATTTTTAATTTAATATTTTTTAATAAATATTTAGCAACGGGAATCTCCATAATCTGTACTATGAACTCTAAAATGACTTCATAATATAATGTTGATATGACTCTTCTTGTAAACTATAATTATAAATAATACTTTATCTTCTTAATTTTCTGCAGTAGTAAATAATAAATAACTTTCAATTTTGTTTATTTTAATAAATGTAGTAATTGTTTTAATAAGTAAACATCTTAAGCATACATTGTTTTTAAAATTTTCTTTTAAACATACAGACAAATTACATCGATCAATCAATATATCATTTCATAAACTAATTGGCGTCAAACTTAAGAATTAATTGATATTATTTGGAGCAAATCGACTCTGCTTATTAAATTTATCACTTGCTATCATCATCTAATGTTATAAAATTATCACTTATTTAATGAGGAACTAAATACGTTTTATTTTTATTAACACATTTTTCTTCCCCAGATTTTCATTTACGAGATTTTCTTGGATATTTTATGAACTTTTAAAATTTCATTTGATTTTATTTCGGGGGTTCCCCAGCGCTTCACTCAAAAATGGTATTTTTCATCTGCATTTTAGTAGACTTGGAAGATCTCAGGCTGTATTAAAAGCCCATCAGAATTTTTTAAGATTTTTGAAAAAATTTAGCTTATATTTTTGCTGTTTCTTATGTAATTTGACGAGAAAAAATCGAGCACGGCGCATCGAAATACGTCGTTTTAAACGAAAAAAAGACCACATAAATTTTTTACGATTTTTGAAAAAAACATAAGGTTAACCCCTTTGGTGTTTTTTGACCCCAAAAAATGAAAGTTTGAATTTGGCCTATATTTTTGCTGTTTCTTATGTAATTTGGCGAGAAAATTAGAATGGCGCAGTCAGATTTCCCGTAGGTATGATATTTTATATTTTATTTGACTTTAAACTTAACACATTCGGGGTGAATTTGCCCTATCTTATTTCTCTATTTTCGCCGGTTTTCATTGATTGCGCGACGTTCTGACGGCTGTTTCGAGCACGGCGCATCCAAATACGTCGTTTTAAACGAAAAAAAGACCACATAAATTTTTTACGATTTTTGAAAAAAACATAAGGTTAACCCCTTTGGTGTTTTTTGACCCCAAAAAATGAAAGTTTGAATTTGGCCTATATTTTTGCTGTTTCTTATGTAATTTGGCGAGAAAATTAGAATGGCGCAGTCAGATTTCCCGTAGGTATGATATTTTATATTTTATTTGACTTTAAACTTAACACATTCGGGGTGAATTTGCCCTATCTTATTTCTCTATTTTCGCCGGTTTTCATTGATTGCGCGACGTTCTGACGGCTGTTTCGAGCACGGCGCATCCAAATACGTCGTTTTAAACGAAAAAAAGACCACATAAATTTTTTACGATTTTTGAAAAAAACATAAGGTTAACCCCTTTGGTGTTTTTTGACCCCAAAAAATGAAAGTTTGAATTTGGCCTATATTTTTGCTGTTTCTTATGTAATTTGGCGAGAAAATTAGAATGGCGCAGTCAGATTTCCCGTAGGTATGATATTTTATATTTTATTTGACTTTAAACTTAACACATTCGGGGTGAATTTGCCCTATCTTATTTCTCTATTTTCTCCGGTTTTCATTGATTGCGCGACGTTCTGACGGCTGTTTCGAGCACGGCGCATCCAAATACGTCGTTTTAAACGAAAAAAAGACCACATAAATTTTTTACGATTTTTGAAAAAAACATAAGGTTAACCCCTTTGGTGTTTTTTGACCCCAAAAAATGAAAGTTTGAATTTGGCCTATATTTTTGCTGTTTCTTATGTAATTTGGCGAGAAAATTAGAATGGCGCAGTCAGATTTCCCGTAGGTATGATATTTTATATTTTATTTGACTTTAAACTTAACACATTCGGGGTGAATTTGCCCTATCTTATTTCTCTATTTTCGCCGGCTTTCACTGCTTGCGCGACGTTCTGACGGCTGTTTCGAGCACGGCGCCTCCAAATACGTCGTATTAAACGAAAAAAAGACCACATAAATTTTTTACGATTTTTGAAAAAAACATAAGGTTAACCCCTTTGGTGTTTTTTGACCCCAAAAAATGAAAGTTTGAATTTGGCCTATATTTTTGCTGTTTCTTATGTAATTTGGCGAGAAAATTAGAATGGCGCAGTCAGATTTCCCGTAGGTATGATATTTTATATTTTATTTGACTTTAAACTTAACACATTCGGGGTGAATTTGCCCTATCTTATTTCTCTATTTTCGCCGGTTTTCATTGATTGCGCGACGTTCTGACGGCTGTTTCGAGCACGGCGCATCCAAATACGTCGTTTTAAACGAAAAAAAGACCACATAAATTTTTTACGATTTTTGAAAAAAACATAAGGTTAACCCCTTTGGTGTTTTTTGACCCCAAAAAATGAAAGTTTGAATTTGGCCTATATTTTTGCTGTTTCTTATGTAATTTGGCGAGAAAATTAGAATGGCGCAGTCAGATTTCCCGTAGGTATGATATTTTATATTTTATTTGACTTTAAACTTAACACATTCGGGGTGAATTTGCCCTATCTTATTTCTCTATTTTCGCCGGTTTTCATTGATTGCGCGACGTTCTGACGGCTGTTTCGAGCACGGCGCATCCAAATACGTCGTTTTAAACGAAAAAAAGACCACATAAACTTTTTACGATTTTTGAAAAAAACATAAGGTTAACCCCTTTGGTGTTTTTTGACCCCAAAAAATGAAAGTTTGAATTTGGCCTATATTTTTGCTGTATCTTATGTAATTTGGCGAGAAAATTAGAATGGCGCAGTCAGATTTCCCGTAGGTATGATATTTTATATTTTATTTGACTTTAAACTTAACACATTCGGGGTGAATTTGCCCTATCTTATTTCTCTATTTTCGCCGGTTTTCATTGATTGCGCGACGTTCTGACGGCTGTTTCGAGCACGGCGCATCCAAATACGTCGTTTTAAACGAAAAAAAGACCACATAAATTTTTTACGATTTTTGAAAAAAACATAAGGTTAACCCCTTTGGTGTTTTTTGACCCCAAAAAATGAAAGTTTGAATTTGGCCTATATTTTTGCTGTTTCTTATGTAATTTGGCGAGAAAATTAGAATGGCGCAGTCAGATTTCCCGTAGGTATGATATTTTATATTTTATTTGACTTTAAACTTAACACATTCGGGGTGAATTTGCCCTATCTTATTTCTCTATTTTCGCCGGTTTTCATTGATTGCGCGACGTTCTGACGGCTGTTTCGAGCACGGCGCATCCAAATACGTCGTTTTAAACGAAAAAAAGACCACATAAATTTTTTACGATTTTTGAAAAAAACATAAGGTTAACCCCTTTGGTGTTTTTTGACCCCAAAAAATGAAAGTTTGAATTTGGCCTATATTTTTGCTGTTTCTTATGTAATTTGGCGAGAAAATTAGAATGGCGCAGTCAGATTTCCCGTAGGTATGATATTTTATATTTTATTTGACTTTAAACTTAACACATTCGGGGTGAATTTGCCCTATCTTATTTCTCTATTTTCTCCGGTTTTCATTGATTGCGCGACGTTCTGACGGCTGTTTCGAGCACGGCGCATCCAAATACGTCGTTTTAAACGAAAAAAAGACCACATAAATTTTTTACGATTTTTGAAAAAAACATAAGGTTAACCCCTTTGGTGTTTTTTGACCCCAAAAAATGAAAGTTTGAATTTGGCCTATATTTTTGCTGTTTCTTATGTAATTTGGCGAGAAAATTAGAATGGCGCAGTCAGATTTCCCGTAGGTATGATATTTTATATTTTATTTGACTTTAAACTTAACACATTCGGGGTGAATTTGCCCTATCTTATTTCTCTATTTTCGCCGGCTTTCACTGCTTGCGCGACGTTCTGACGGCTGTTTCGAGCACGGCGCCTCCAAATACGTCGTATTAAACGAAAAAAAGACCACATAAATTTTTTACGATTTTTGAAAAAAACATAAGGTTAACCCCTTTGGTGTTTTTTGACCCCAAAAAATGAAAGTTTGAATTTGGCCTATATTTTTGCTGTTTCTTATGTAATTTGGCGAGAAAATTAGAATGGCGCAGTCAGATTTCCCGTAGGTATGATATTTTATATTTTATTTGACTTTAAACTTAACACATTCGGGGTGAATTTGCCCTATCTTATTTCTCTATTTTCGCCGGTTTTCATTGATTGCGCGACGTTCTGACGGCTGTTTCGAGCACGGCGCATCCAAATACGTCGTTTTAAACGAAAAAAAGACCACATAAATTTTTTACGATTTTTGAAAAAAACATAAGGTTAACCCCTTTGGTGTTTTTTGACCCCAAAAAATGAAAGTTTGAATTTGGCCTATATTTTTGCTGTTTCTTATGTAATTTGGCGAGAAAATTAGAATGGCGCAGTCAGATTTCCCGTAGGTATGATATTTTATATTTTATTTGACTTTAAACTTAACACATTCGGGGTGAATTTGCCCTATCTTATTTCTCTATTTTCGCCGGTTTTCATTGATTGCGCGACGTTCTGACGGCTGTTTCGAGCACGGC
Source organism: Cantharis flavilabris (assembly GCA_949152465.1). NCBI lineage: Eukaryota > Metazoa > Arthropoda > Insecta > Coleoptera > Cantharidae > Cantharis > Cantharis flavilabris. Next base: position 681,714 of record OX424441.1, on the reverse strand, counting down.
GCATCCAAATACGTCGTTTTAAACGAAAAAAAGACCACATAAACTTTTTACGATTTTTGAAAAAAACATAAGGTTAACCCCTTTGGTGTTTTTTGACCCCAAAAAATGAAAGTTTGAATTTGGCCTATATTTTTGCTGTATCTTATGTAATTTGGCGAGAAAATTAGAATGGCGCAGTCAGATTTCCCGTAGGTATGATATTTTATATTTTATTTGACTTTAAACTTAACACATTCGGGGTGAATTTGCCCTATCTTATTTCTCTATTTTCGCCGGTTTTCATTGATTGCGCGACGTTCTGACGGCTGTTTCGAGCACGGCGCATCCAAATACGTCGTTTTAAACGAAAAAAAGACCACATAAATTTTTTACGATTTTTGAAAAAAACATAAGGTTAACCCCTTTGGTGTTTTTTGACCCCAAAAAATGAAAGTTTGAATTTGGCCTATATTTTTGCTGTTTCTTATGTAATTTGGCGAGAAAATTAGAATGGCGCAGTCAGATTTCCCGTAGGTATGATATTTTATATTTTATTTGACTTTAAACTTAACACATTCGGGGTGAATTTGCCCTATCTTATTTCTCTATTTTCGCCGGTTTTCATTGATTGCGCGACGTTCTGACGGCTGTTTCGAGCACGGCGCATCCAAATACGTCGTTTTAAACGAAAAAAAGACCACATAAATTTTTTACGATTTTTGAAAAAAACATAAGGTTAACCCCTTTGGTGTTTTTTGACCCCAAAAAATGAAAGTTTGAATTTGGCCTATATTTTTGCTGTTTCTTATGTAATTTGGCGAGAAAATTAGAATGGCGCAGTCAGATTTCCCGTAGGTATGATATTTTATATTTTATTTGACTTTAAACTTAACACATTCGGGGTGAATTTGCCCTATCTTATTTCTCTATTTTCGCCGGCTTTCACTGCTTGCGCGACGTTCTGACGGCTGTTTCGAGCACGGCGCATCCAAATACGTCGTTTTAAACGAAAAAAAGACCACATAAATTTGTTACGATTTTTGAAAAAAACATAAGGGGAACCCCTTTGGTGTTTTTTGACCCCAAAAAATGAAAGTTTGAATTTGGCCTATATTTTTGCTGTTTCTTATGTAATTTGGCGAGAAAATTAGAATGGCGCAGTCAGATTTCCCGTAGGTATGATATTTTATATTTTATTTGACTTTAAACTTAACACATTCGGGGTGAATTTGCCCTATCTTATTTCTCTATTTTCGCCGGTTTTTATTGATTGCGCGACGTTCTGACGGCTGTTTCGAGCACGGCGCATCCAAATACGTCGTTTTAAACGAAAAAAAGACCACATAAATTTTTTACGATTTTTGAAAAAAACATAAGGTTAACCCCTTGGGTGTTTTTTGACCCCAAAAAATGAAAGTTTGAATTTGGCCTATATTTTTGCTGTTTCTTATGTAATTTGGCGAGAAAATTAGAATGGCGCAGTCAGATTTCCCGTAGGTATGATATTTTATATTTTATTTGACTTTAAACTTAACACATTCGGGGTGAATTTGCCCTATCTTATTTCTCTATTTTCGCCGGTTTTCATTGATTGCGCGACGTTCTGACGGCTGTTTCGAGCACGGCGCATCCAAATACGTCGTTTTAAACGAAAAAAAGACCACATAAACTTTTTACGATTTTTGAAAAAAACATAAGGTTAACCCCTTTGGTGTTTTTTGACCCCAAAAAATGAAAGTTTGAATTTGGCCTATATTTTTGCTGTATCTTATGTAATTTGGCGAGAAAATTAGAATGGCGCAGTCAGATTTCCCGTAGGTATGATATTTTATATTTTATTTGACTTTAAACTTAACACATTCGGGGTGAATTTGCCCTATCTTATTTCTCTATTTTCGCCGGCTTTCACTGCTTGCGCGACGTTCTGACGGCTGTTTCGAGCACGGCGCATCCAAATACGTCGTTTTAAACGAAAAAAAGACCACATAAATTTGTTACGATTTTTGAAAAAAACATAAGGGGAACCCCTTTGGTGTTTTTTGACCCCAAAAAATGAAAGTTTGAATTTGGCCTATATTTTTGCTGTTTCTTATGTAATTTGGCGAGAAAATTAGAATGGCGCAGTCAGATTTCCCGTAGGTATGATATTTTATATTTTATTTGACTTTAAACTTAACACATTCGGGGTGAATTTGCCCTATCTTATTTCTCTATTTTCGCCGGTTTTCATTGATTGCGCGACGTTCTGACGGCTGTTTCGAGCACGGCGCATCCAAATACGTCGTTTTAAACGAAAAAAAGACCACATAAATTTTTTACGATTTTTGAAAAAAACATAAGGTTAACCCCTTTGGTGTTTTTTGACCCCAAAAAATGAAAGTTTGAATTTGGCCTATATTTTTGCTGTTTCTTATGTAATTTGGCGAGAAAATTAGAATGGCGCAGTCAGATTTCCCGTAGGTATGATATTTTATATTTCATTTGACTTTAAACTTAACACATTCGAGGTGAATTTGCCCTATCTTATTTCTCTATTTTCGCCGGTTTTCATTGATTGCGCGACGTTCTGACGGCTGTTTCGAGCACGGCGCATCCAAATACGTCGTTTTAAACGAAAAAAAGACCACATAAATTTTTTACGATTTTTGAAAAAAACATAAGGTTAACCCCTTTGGTGTTTTTTGACCCCAAAAAATGAAAGTTTGAATTTGGCCTATATTTTTGCTGTTTCTTATGTAATTTGGCGAGAAAATTAGAATGGCGCAGTCAGATTTCCCGTAGGTATGATATTTTATATTTCATTTGACTTTAAACTTAACACATTCGAGGTGAATTTGCCCTATCTTATTTCTCTATTTTCGCCGGTTTTCATTGATTGCGCGACGTTCTGACGGCTGTTTCGAGCACGGCGCATCCAAATACGTCGTTTTAAACGAAAAAAAGACCACATAAATTTTTTACGATTTTTGAAAAATACATAAGGTTAACCCCTTTGGTGTTTTTTGACCCCAAAAAATGAAAGTTTGAATTTGGCCTATATTTTTGCTGTTTCTTATGTAATTTGGCGAGAAAATTAGAATGGCGCAGTCAGATTTCCCGTAGGTATGATATTTTATATTTTATTTGACTTTAAACTTAACACATTCGGGGTGAATTTGCCCTATCTTATTTCTCTATTTTCGCCGGTTTTCATTGATTGCGCGACGTTCTGACGGCTGTTTCGAGCACGGCGCATCCAAATACGTCGTTTTAAACGAAAAAAAGACCACATAAATTTTTTACGATTTTTGAAAAAAACATAAGGTTAACCCCTTTGGTGTTTTTTGACCCCAAAAAATGAAAGTTTGAATTTGGCCTATATTTTTGCTGTTTCTTATGTAATTTGGCGAGAAAATTAGAATGGCGCAGTCAGATTTCCCGTAGGTATGATATTTTATATTTCATTTGACTTTAAACTTAACACATTCGAGGTGAATTTGCCCTATCTTATTTCTCTATTTTCGCCGGTTTTCATTGATTGCGCGACGTTCTGACGGCTGTTTCGAGCACGGTGCATCCAAATACGTCGTTTTAAACGAAAAAAAGACCACATAAATTTTTTACGATTTTTGAAAAAAACATAAGGTTAACCCCTTTGGTGTTTTTTGACCCCAAAAAATGAAAGTTTGAATTTGGCCTATATTTTTGCTGTTTCTTATGTAATTTGGCGAGAAAATTAGAATGGCGCAGTCAGATTTCCCGTAGGTATGATATTTTATATTTCATTTGACTTTAAACTTAACACATTCGAGGTGAATTTGCCCTATCTTATTTCTCTATTTTCGCCGGTTTTCATTGATTGCGCGACGTTCTGACGGCTGTTTCGAGCACGGCGCATCCAAATACGTCGTTTTAAACGAAAAAAAGACCACATAAATTTTTTACGATTTTTGAAAAATACATAAGGTTAACCCCTTTGGTGTTTTTTGACCCCAAAAAATGAAAGTTTGAATTTGGCCTATATTTTTGCTGTTTCTTATGTAATTTGGCGAGAAAATTAGAATGGCGCAGTCAGATTTCCCGTAGGTATGATATTTTATATTTCATTTGACTTTAAACTTAACACATTCGAGGTGAATTTGCCCTATCTTATTTCTCTATTTTCGCCGGTTTTCATTGATTGCGCGACGTTCTGACGGCTGTTTCGAGCACGGCGCATCCAAATACGTCGTTTTAAACGAAAAAAAGACCACATAAATTTTTTACGATTTTTGAAAAATACATAAGGTTAACCCCTTTGGTGTTTTTTGACCCCAAAAAATGAAAGTTTGAATTTGGCCTATATTTTTGCTGTTTCTTATGTAATTTGGCGAGAAAATTAGAATGGCGCAGTCAGATTTCCCGTAGGTATGATATTTTATATTTTATTTGACTTTAAACTTAACACATTCGGGGTGAATTTGCCCTATCTTATTTCTCTATTTTCGCCGGTTTTCATTGATTGCGCGACGTTCTGACGGCTGTTTCGAGCACGGCGCATCCAAATACGTCGTTTTAAACGAAAAAAAGACCACATAAATTTTTTACGATTTTTGAAAAATACATAAGGTTAACCCCTTTGGTGTTTTTTGACCCCAAAAAATGAAAGTTTGAATTTGGCCTATATTTTTGCTGTTTCTTATGTAATTTGGCGAGAAAATTAGAATGGCGCAGTCAGATTTCCCGTAGGTATGATATTTTATATTTCATTTGACTTTAAACTTAACACATTCGAGGTGAATTTGCCCTATCTTATTTCTCTATTTTCGCCGGTTTTCATTGATTGCGCGACGTTCTGACGGCTGTTTCGAGCACGGCGCATCCAAATACGTCGTTTTAAACGAAAAAAAGACCACATAAATTTTTTACGATTTTTGAAAAAAACATAAGGTTAACCCCTTTGGTGTTTTTTGACCCCAAAAAATGAAAGTTTGAATTTGGCCTATATTTTTGCTGTTTCTTATGTAATTTGGCGAGAAAATTAGAATGGCGCAGTCAGATTTCCCGTAGGTATGATATTTTATATTTTATTTGACTTTAAACTTAACACATTCGGGGTGAATTTGCCCTATCTTATTTCTCTATTTTCGCCGGCTTTCACTGCTTGCGCGACGTTCTGACGGCTGTTTCGAGCACGGCGCATCCAAATACGTCGTTTTAAACGAAAAAAAGACCACATAAATTTTTTACGATATTTGAAAAAAACATAAGGTTAACCCCTTTGGTGTTTTTTAACCCCAAAAAATGAAAGTTTGAATTTGGCCTATATTTTTGCTGTTTCTTATGTAATTTGGCGAGAAAATTAGAATGGCGCAGTCAGATTTCCCGTAGGTATGATATTTTATAATTTATTTGGCTTTAAACTTAACACACTCGGGGTGAATTTGCCCTATCTTATTTCTCAATATTCGCCGGTTTTTATTGCTTGGGCGACGTTCTGACGACTGTTTCGAGCACGGCGCATCCATATACGTCGTTTTAAACGAAAAAAAGACCACATAAATTTTTTACGATTTTTGAAAAAAACATAAGGTTAACCCCTTTGGTGTTTTTTGACCCCAAAAAATGAAAGTTTGAATTTGGCCTATATTTTTGCTGTTTCTTATGTAATTTGGCGAGAAAATTAGAATGGCGCAGTCAGATTTCCCGTAGGTATGATATTTTATAATTTATTTGGCTTTAAACTTAACACACTCGGGGTGAATTTGCCCTATCTTATTTCTCTATTTTCGCCGGTTTTCACTGCTTGCGCGACGTTCTGACGGCTGTTTCGAGCACGGCGCATCCATATACGTCGTTTTAAACGAAAAAAAGACCACATAAATTTTTTACGATTTTTGAAAAAAACATAAGGTTAACCCCTTTGGTGTTTTTTGACCCCAAAAAATGAAAGTTTGAATTTAGCTTATAGTTTTGCGGTTTTTATGCTATTTGACGAGAAAAATAGAATGAGGTAGTCAAAATTTTCTCAAGTTTGATATTTAAAAAATATTGCAAAAATATATAAGAATGCAAATATATTATGTTTAAATATAACAAGAAATAGAACAATATTGAATTCAACAAAACAATAACAAAACATTGAAGCAATTTAGCAAGCCAACCATGGGTGGAATCTCAAAGACTTCTTTGAACGATCACCATAATCGTTAGTGAACTCTTCGCCAATTTGAATGTGTTTTTTTGCGAAGTAGACCAATCGAGGCTTGTTAGATACGCGAATTACTTTGGTCAATAAATTTCCATTTTTAGAATGATTGACTAACCTACCCAATCTTGGTGTGTGTAATGTTGCGTCAACGCAAAATTGATGGTTTAAATCCTTAAAGTAAAACATATAACAACCAACGTGTGGATATTTGGCATACGTGATTTCTCTAATTTTTGCCTCTTTCAAACTCAGTAGCTCACCAGCGTATTCGCAAACAAAATCTCCTCGTTTAAAAAGTTTGGTCGCTACAACTCCATATCCTTTTCCCACAAAAGTCTCAACTTTAAGTCCCTCTTCGACATTTTCGGTTACCAGTTTCACAATATTTTGTTGGCGTTCTCTTTCAATCGTTTTCTTGGTTTTGCGATTGGATTTTCTAATAGGAAAATAAATTGGTTCTTGAATTTTTGAGTTTTGGTTGAATTCGTCATCCTGTGGTTCTTCATTTTCTTTGTCCATTTTTATATATTTTCATAAGTTTAGGTTTTTATAGATCTAAAAATTTTCATAATGAACCAAATGATCAAATTAAAATAACTTCATAAAAACTCAACTGTCAAACTTTAACCTATAATTTTGATTAGTTCCATTAATGCTGCCAACTTAACATTTTATGACTTAGAGTCTTACACCAAAGTCACCTTCAGCTGGTCTCTTATCATCATCTCGTGAAATCTCTATGGGTTCTAGGATGTTAGGAATGTTTGCAGTCGCAAGAGAGGCCTAATAATTTCGTTCAAAGTTTCATTTCTGGGTAACCTACCTGCATTGCACGAGCACGAAAGCCCATGATGACCCAACCAAACGACTAATACAAGTATGTTCATGGCATGAACTAGACCCAAATCTAAGACTACACTATTGTGATCTAAAGCCTAAGTGTCACCTGTAAGCCTTTTTTCCAAAGACTTTGAGAACAACTTTGCAACAGCTGAAGCTCGAACAATGAGAGTAGAATCTCATTGAAGCACAATCAAAGCTCCATTAATTAATATCGATTAGGTACAGGAATTCCAAGTGGAGCAGAAAATGGAAGAACGTGTGCATAAGGGGTCCCCCTAACGAACCAAAACCTGTGTACCTGCCGGTACTGTTAGAAATAAAATAAATTAGTATCTTCTCTATTGCTCCAAATAGTTAAAGACAATAATATTTGAAATTTCTTAAATCAATTTTTCATTTTTGACTATTAGAACTGCAGAAGTTAGAAGAGAAATAAAAAATAATTAATATCCTCTTCTCTATGTTTTCCAAAAACTTTTCAATTTTGACTATAAGGAGTACAGAATTTGATAGAAATACTAAGCAAATTAGTATCCTTTTCTTTATGTTTCCCTGATACTCAAAAACAATAACATTTGTAAGTACAAGAAGTGCCGAAATTAGAAAATAAATAATAGATAATTTTTTATCCACAAAACTTACTTAATCGAAAAACTAGGAAAGAAAAGTGCAAGAAGCTGCCTATTTCGAATTTTTAGTTTTTGAGGTCAAAACGTAAGTAAGGTGTTAAACTTTCGACGAAAACGAACCCCCCCTTTGCTGCTTTTTGACTTAGAAGATTGAAAACTCAAAATAAACAGCTTCCGATACTTTTTTTGAGTAACAAATTTTGTGATTGTATTAACAAGACATTTTTTGTAGATTGAACAGCAGACAAAACTGTTTTCTCTCTCATCATCGTGTGGCACTCACATTGAAGCTGAAAACATTAAAGTTATTGAAATAATACTTGATATACTGGAACGCAATTTATTGAAATTCAAAAATTGAATGTGTAACACAAGTGAAACATTACAATTTAATAAAAACACAAGATAAATTATTACATGTTCTAACAAAATATATTGATTAACAAAAATGTGCGAATTACTTTATGTGGACATTTTCAAAAATAGAAAAAAGTAAAATTACGTAAAGAAATTATCACACTATTGTACCTTTTTTTCACTTTTTGCAATTGAAAAATCAAACTTTCCATACACAATAACAGCAAAGAAGAGTAATGCAAGGAAAGCAAACAATACCACAGGTTGGTGCAATAAACACAATAAGCTCCACGAATATGTGATTTCAAAATCTTGTATGTGTTGTTCAACCAAATTAGATTTACGGAATTTTATTATTGTTCTTGTTTTGAAATCCAAATAATTATAAATGAATGAATCATTCAATCGTTCGACACCGTAGGGAGTGCTTAATTTAATGTCCGTTGCTCCCATTGGCAAAGCGACACTGGTTTCTAATTCGTCAACATGCATATCGTCAAACACGTTATCTATTAAACGCATACGAAGCAAGTACTGATTGTTTGAATTTTTATACAAATATTGATAACTCGGCACACTATATCCTAAAGTATAGGAACTCTTCCATCCTCCAAATAACGGATAACGAGGTCGTAATTCCAATTCGATCCAATCTTTACGTAAACGTATTTGAGAAGTTGATATATTTCCGTTACTGTCACGGTAATAAACGTTGTGGGCTGAAGCAGGTAAGATTGTTTTGTACGATTTAATGCTGTGATGGTTTGTATTGGTATCGCGTTGATAATCGTATCGTGAAAAAGATCCTTTTAATTTAGCACCAGTATGCAATATATCGATATTTTCTTGAACAGCAATATTACCCCAATGAGATACATCAATCGAACGTTCCAAACGAGTTACAGTTAAAAATGGAGCATTACTTTCAAAGTGAACAATCATAGGATCTAAAGTTGAAGGTAAAACATTGTTGAATGGTCCATAATTGATGGTCGAATCTGTTTGACTAACCGGTTTCAATTTGGTGTAACTCTCGATATTTCTGGAATTCACAATAACCGAAGTCGTTTGTTTTGTTGTGGCATATGGCGAATAGAAGTAATGACTACCATAATAACGAACAAGTTGTTTTTCTTTTTGAGTTATACTACTGGGATATGGAATCAACAAATTTGTGAAAACCTTTTCCAATTTAACGATGACTGTGCGGCCTGCAGCAAGGGATTGAGGTAACTTCACATTATATACATCTTGTTGTGTTTTTTCATTAGTTGAATCAACTTTAGAAAATTCTAATTCTTTTTTTTGGGTATCTTTAATTGAGATGTAGGACAAGTTACCGAAAACCTCGGGCTCTAAATAAATCAAGTAATTCGATTCTACGGTCTTGCCGGCATTTTCTATGGTTATGGTTGCTGTTATTTTCACTAACTGAGATGATAAATCGATTACTCTTTCCACTTCTTTATTAACTAGTTGCGAGTTAATATTTAACAAGCAGTTTAATAGAACCGCACAAAATATTAGCCTATACATTTTATTTAATTTATTAGCATTCCGTTTTCACCTAAAACTTTGACACGTTCACAAGTCAAAATGATCGGGACAACATACTCAAGATCGATTAAATTCGGAATAAAAGGTGGTACGGTTTGATTGGTTAATCAGCGATATTGCCATTTATTCCAATTTTTATTATACTCAAAACTTAAAACATTTCTTATATACACGATGGTCGAAATAAAACGAAAATATGGATACATGGTTTAAGTCAGGGGTCAAGGAAAAATTTTGATATTTATAATTTTGATATTTAAATATTGCGTAAAATCAACAAAGAATTATTAAATAATATAAATAGAAATACCAAATTTCACAAATTTATTTTTCCAGGTTATTTTGTGTTTCCCCATATTTTTACCAACTGTTTTATTATAAATAGCGCCCTTTTATTTAAAGTAATGACCAAATATGCTTAAAAGTACTGATCCACTAAATACCAGTAAATTTCATGTCGTTAATTTTGTAATATTTTTAACATCATTGTTGATCGCCACTTTATTTCGAATCACTCTGTAACGAATTTCTTAACGTTTTGTGTTATCGTAACCTAACAATTTTGAAAGTTATTTTATACCACTATGAACTAAACAAATAAAAAGTTTTAACGTTTTAATTCGCGATTGTCGTTTCGTAAAGTATAATTTGAGTAATTTGTAAGTACTGCATTAATTAATTTGTAAACAATTGAAATTAGGTGGTTTGAAAGGTTAGAATTTTTTAATTTTCTTTTGAGTGTGTTTACATTAATTTGGATAAAAGTTTTGAAATTTATGCTAGTTTCATCAGTACGGTATTGAGGTTTAAATAAATCGCTGGATTATCACTTTTTGAGATTATTTAAAAAAGTTATTTCATTTTACAACAAATTTTAATTATTACTAATTATAATATTTTGACGATAGGCTTTCGAGTGTAAATGGCATGCCACTTTAGTGACAATGTTTATACCCAAATATTCACCCCAAGAGAATATCAGGTTGAAGTTTTGGATGCAGTTAAAGATGAAAATACGGTGGTGTGTGCTAGCACCAGTTCGTCTAAAACTTTCATAGCCGTTAAGCTTTTGCAGGAGTTGTCATGGAAGATGCGAAGAGAGGGAGACAAACGTGCTATTTTTATTTTAGACTTATCCAACGTTAATATTATGACATCTCATATTAAATTACTCACCGATCTTGAAGTTGTCAGTGTATCGAACGACCCGATCGATTACAAACTTTGGGAGATTTGTGTGAGCAAACATTCCGTTATAGTAACTACTATAGAAATTTGCGAAACTTTACTTTTGGCAGACTATTTTGATATAAATAAGTTTAATTTAATTGTGATTGACGATTGTTTGTATGGGGAAAAGCAACACTTAATAGAAAATTTAATGAACGAGTATCGTAAACTTTCCGAATTTTCTGACAGACCTAGAATATTGGGTCTTGCTGCAGGATTATTAGGAGTTCAACTTGAACCTAAATGTTTAGAAGATAAACTTCAAAGATTAGAAAAGCTATTGTGTTGTTCTGTAAATACATCGAGCGAATTGGTAACTTTGTTAAGATTTTGTTGTCATCCAAGGGAACGAATTATAGAATACAAAAACATCACATCTACCTCGTTAAAGGAAAACATCACAAATATCATATTAGTTGCCAAAGAATTTGTAACGGACCACCGTTTTGATCTCAGTGAAACTTACACCGACGAATATTTGGAAGAATTGAAACAAATTCCAGATCCTAGAGAACAGCCTTTAGATATTTTAAATAATCTTTTAAAAATTTTGAACGATTTAGGACCTTGGGCTGTCGATCAGGCTTCCCTTATTCTTTTATCATTGACAGAAAAGTGGAAAGTGAAAGTTCCTTATGAGCGTCATTATTTATTATTATGTTTGGTGTCTTCATTGATGGTTAAAATTCGTGCGGTGTGTGAATCGGAGTTTCAAGACCTAACTGATATGGAACGCATTAAAAATTACTCTTCCCCTAAAATCTTACGTCTTTTAGAAATACTATTGCAATTTAAACCTGCCGGTGAACGTCCGTTGGTTACAGAAACTAAAACTTCTCCTGCATCTACAAAATGTGGTAGAGGTAAAAATTTTCGAGGGGGACGTCGTAAACAATCGAGACTGCAACTGGATGATGGTATATGTGCTCTTGTGTTTGTCGAAGAACGAATCACCGCCAAAGTTATTTACACATTACTTTATGTAAGTATTACCTTGCACACTTGGCTTTAATGGTTAAAGCCTTTTCTTCATTTTTAGACTATTAATCAACACGATCCTGACTTTTGGTGGATATCTGCTTTATTTACAGTCGAGAAAATAGCCGATCCTATAAAAGAATCCCAAGAGGCGGAAACAGAGCATCGCAGACAAGAGGATGTATTACGAAAATATCGTATGCACGACTGTAATATTTTAGTATCCACGTCGGTTCTTGAACAAGGTTGCGATTTACCAAAATGTAATTTAGTAATACGTTTTGATGTTCCAACAACTTTTCATAGTTACGTCCAAAGTAAAGCGAGGGCACGAGCAGTCGATGCTCATTACTTGTTACTGGTTAACGAAAACCATTTGGCGTCTTTTGTCGATAACTTATCCGAATATATGGAAGTCGAAAAGACGCTATTGCAGAGGTGCGGTGGGTTTGAACCGACCAAACAAGAAGAATTAGAAGCAGATTTTTGTTGTAAGGACGGACCCGTTTATAAACCAATGGATGAGATCGAGTCTCCTTATGTTACATTTTCAACTGCAATTGCTTTAGTTAATCGTTATTGTGCCAAATTACCTAGTGATACGTTTACTCGTTTAACTCCTCTATGGAATGTTACACAATCGAATGGAAATTATAAGTGCACGTTAAGGCTCCCTATTAATTCTCCAGTAAAACAAACAATCAGTGGATATTCAACCATTAATTCTTTGATGGCATGTCGCTCCACGGCATTTAAAACTTGCAAATATTTACATCAAGTTGGGGAATTAGATGACACCTTGCAGCCAATTAGCAAAGAAAACTTCAAAGCTCACGATGAAGATTGGAATAATTTTGCATTAGAAGAAGCAGACGAAGCATTAACCAGAGATCCTGCAGAACCGAGACCTGGAACTACTAAACGTCGTCAGTATTATTACAAGCTTATTGGACAATCTTTGATGAATTGTTTACCTAAACCAAATAAACCCACTTATTTTTACAAAATTGTTTTGACGTTAACCTGCCCACTGCCAGAGGAGCAAAATACCAGAGGACGACGAATTTATCCACCGGAAGAATTTGTGCAAGGATTTGGAATTTTAACTTCGAAACCCATTCCTAAGGTAACTAAATTTCATTTCTTTTATGGTTTCATTTCATCAAATTTATTTTTTTTTAGATATGTCCGTTTCCTATATTTACAAGATCTGGTGAAGTGAGTGTTGATATTAAATTATGTTCCAATTCTTTGGTTATGACTGCAAAGCAAATACACAGAATATCAGAATTTTTGAACTACACTTTTTCGAGTGTTCTTCGATTGCAACGGTATTTAATGTTATTTGATCCGAATGCTTCTAGCAACTGCTATTTAATTGCTCCAACTCGTGACAGTAAGATGAAAATTTTAATATAATTCCACTTAAAATAAAATGTTTGTATTTTTAGTGCCCGATGGAACGACAGTAGTTGATTGGGATTTTACAAATTTAATTTATCGAAGTCGTTTTGATTTACCAAAAATTATTCCAGAAAAAAATCGCGTCAATTATAAATTTGATCCATCTCGTTACAAAGATGCAGTGGTGATGCCTTGGTATCGTAATCAAGATCAACCTCAGTACTTTTATGTTGCTGAGATTTGTAATCATTTAAATCCAAAATCAAGTTTTCCTGGTTCAGAATATGCCACATTTGAAGAATACTATTCGCGCAAATATTCCATTCAAATTCAGAATAAAGAACAGCATCTCTTAGATGTTGATCATACATCGGCAAGGCTCAACTTTCTGACACCACGATATGTTAATAGAAAGGGTGTAGCATTACCCACCAGTAGCGAAGAGACAAAACGTGCTAAACGAGAAAATTTAGAACAAAAACAAATCTTGGTACCAGAACTATGTGCCATTCATCCATTCCCAGCGTCATTGTGGCGTAAAGCTGTTTGTCTTCCTTGTATTTTGTATAGAATTAACGCTTTATTGTTAGCTGATCAAATTCGCAGAAGAGTTGCCGTTGAACTGGGATTGGGCAAGATTAATTTATCAAGTGGTGAGTAATTTTTCTATTAATTCCATTTTTTGCCACATCTGGTAGTTAACTTGCTAATTGCACAAGTTTATATGTGAATTCCCACAAAGACATTACATATTTAAAAAAACAACATAGATTTTTCAATTTCAACATTTTCAATTTAATTATATTCCACAGATTTCAATTGGCCAGCTTTGAATTTTGGCTGGAATTTAGCTGACGTATTAAGAAAAACCAACCAAGAAACTAAAAAGATTGCCGAATTATTAAATGGAGATGCAGCAACTGGTGAAACGGTTAATAATAAAGACAAAGTCGATGAGTTAGTTTTAGAAAATATTTCTCTCATTGAAGAAATATCAACAGAGAAACCAACGGAAGGTGAAGTTGGGGTAGAATCTAAAGTTTGGGTGGAAATAGGTACCTGGTCAAACGATATGATTGATACGGGAAATCCCAATGCAGATAGTGCAATACGCTATGGATCACCTACGGGTTGGATAGATTCGACAACTTATGACGATTTTTCCGATTCCGATGACAGTTACTCCTTGGACGAAGATTCCGATTGTGGAGGTTTAAAAATTGAATTTATGGGTGATAATACCGCAGAAGCGGTAGATGACGAAGAGGAAGAAGATGAAGATAATCATAAGCTCACATTAACAAATGCTTGGACCAGTAATAATTACGAACATTGTCAGGAATTGGCGGACAATTTTCGAATTGCTTGTGAAACTAACAAAAAGTATCTGCTCTCAAAAGAATTTTTGTTTAGTAAAGATGAAAATTTTCAAAAATTGAACGAACAATCAAATCAGTTATTAACAGAACCTTCACTTGTTAATACCGAAATTGATTGGGATAAAATGTGTGAAATAAAAATTGAAATGAATAGAACAAATTGCAGTGATAACAGCACAGATAAGAAAGGTTGCGTAAAAGCTGAAGTTATAACCTTCAGCTTTGATGCCCAACCAAACTTAAGCGAACATCCAGGACCGAGTCCAAGTGTGATATTACAGGCTCTTACGATGTCTAACGCAAATGATGGTATTAATTTAGAAAGACTTGAAACGATCGGAGATTCGTTTTTAAAATATGCCATTACAAACTATTTATATTTAAAATATGAGAACGTTCACGAAGGAAAATTGAGTCATTTGCGATCGAAACAAGTAAGCAATTTAAATTTGTATAGATTAGGAAAACAAAAAATGTTGGGCGAGTGCATGATAGCTTCAAAATTTGATCCACATGATAATTGGCTTCCACCATGTTACTATGTTCCAAAAGAATTGGAAGAAGCTTTGATGGCCGCTCGTGTTCCTGCAAATCATTGGTCGCCTGCCGATGTAGCCGCAACGAGAGACATGACTTTGGACGAAATTTGTCGTATGGTTAAGGAACGAGGTGAGGCTTTAGCAACACCTAATATTATACCGTACAATTTAGTTACTCAACATAGTATTCCTGACAAAAGTATAGCAGACTGCGTAGAAGCTTTAATTGGTGCATATTTAATAGACTGTGGTCCTAGAGGCGCTTTACTTTTTATGGCGTGGTTGGGAATGAGAGTTCTTCCTCAAAACACAGATGGAAGTTACGGAGAATTAGAGTACCCTCGTTCGCCGCTTTTGAGAAACATACCCAATCCTGAAGAGACGTTAGAAATTTTACTTGACGGTTACAATAAATTTGAAGAGAGTATCGGTTATCATTTTCGTGATCAAGCTTATTTGATACAGGCCCTCACTCACGCATCTTATTCTCCTAATACTTTAACAGATTGTTACCAGAGATTAGAGTTTTTAGGTGATGCAGTTCTCGATTACCTTATAACACGTCACCTTTACGAAGACAAACGGATGCATTCACCCGGTGCACTTACCGATTTACGATCTGCTCTGGTTAACAATACAATTTTTGCTTCTTTAGCTGTGAGGCATGGTTTTCATCGTTATTTCCGTCATTTATCGCCAGGACTTAACGAGGTTATCGAAAGGTTTGTTAGAATTCAGGAAGAAAGTGGTCATGCTCTGGTCGAAGAATTATACTTGGTGGCGGAAGACGATACCGAAGAAGTTGAAGATGTTGAAGTTCCTAAAGCTTTAGGCGATGTGTTTGAATCTGTAGCTGGTGCCATATTTTTAGATTCTGGAATGTCTTTAGATGCAGTGTGGAAAGTTTATTATCAAATGATGTGTCGGGAAATTGAAAGGTTTAGCGACAACGTTCCTAAGTCGCCAATTCGTGAACTCTTGGAATTGGAACCTGAAACTGCCAAGTTTGGTAAACCAGAAAAGTTGGCCGACGGTCGACGAGTTCGTGTTGCAGTTGAAGTATTTGGTAAAGGTGTTTTCAAAGGTATAGGCCGCAATTATCGTATTGCTAAATGCACGGCTGCAAAATGCGCACTTAAGTATCTCAAAAGACGGGGCCTTCTTCGACGGTGCTAGCAAATTTTAAAATCAATGTGATATATTTAACATGTAATTTTCACAATTATTTTGTAACGTTGACATGCAATTTTTGAATTTGTTATTTTTAAATCGTTTCAACTACGACAAAGTGCTTTAATACATAAATTTCTAGTAAAGAATAGCAGATGCAGTTTTGAATGAAAAAAATTTATAGTTAAACGACACGAAAGTACCAGATTTAAAAATCATTCTGTTTTTAGTTAATTTTTTAATATTTACGAGTAATTAAAGTGATATCAAGTGGGTAAGTGTGAATAATTTATTAGTTTTAATTAAGACTGTATTTATTACATGCAGGTTATAAAAAGAATCAACGTGTGTTACAAACGATAGGTATTTATGTAGTTAGTAAAATATATTTCGGAATCATAATTTTGGAAGCAACACAAAAAAATTTGGTGTTACATTTTAAAACTATGTTTTTGTAATTTGAATAATTAAGAGAATGTAGAAAGACTATAATTACATTTAAAAAAAGTTTTTAGTGTTTCTAATCTTGAGTATTTATAATACTCTTTTATATTCTCGCTAGTCAGGATACTGCCTATTCGGCACAATAATCTAACAGGCACCGAGATTAAATGGCTTATGTCTTTTCTCCCAACATTTTATGCATACTTATATTTCCAACTTTCATCAGAAACCACAAATTTTGAAATGCGACACCAATTATTTTGTTTAGCTTTTATTTCTCGTAATATTTAAGGGTAGCATTTGATCAAAAAAATTGTATTAGTTAAAAACATGCGCTTACTTATGGATTATATTTTTTGTAATTCATTTAAAAGACTTTTGTGTTCTGTTTATTTCCCGAGTTTCAAATTGAAATTTAAACATGTAAAGTCGGAAAAATTTTAATTTGTTATCTTATTTAAATTGATTGTATTGTTTGTTGCATTGTAATATCAATCAGCTTGTGGATTTATTTTGTAAAATTGAGGAATAATAATAAAATCCAGAAGGGATTTTAAAAATATCACTCTACCGAGGCGATTAAATTTTTTTAGCAAATTTGACTGAATTACTACAAGTAATTTTTTTGTAACTTTTGTACTTATGAAATATTCATAATCGAACAAAAATTAAACTATCTATTGCATTGTTATATTATTTGTAAACTGGTAAATTAATATTTAAAGCTCTTTGTGCATTAACATAAGTATTGTATGAGCTAGTAGTTAAGTTCAATTTGTTTGTAACAAATTAGTGTTATGTCAGTTTGTTTATGAGTTCCTGTAACTATTGTTACCTTTATTAGTTAAATAAAATGTGGCTAAACTTTTTATATTATAGAAAATAAGTACAAAATTCTACCCACTTTCAAGTAAAACATTTTTGTGGAAGTGACTAAAGAGTGAAACCAAGGAGTACTAATGCAAACTTAGAAAATATAGTGAACAAATGAGACAATGTTGGCATGAATAGAGAATGTGAGTACCGGATATATTCAAAGTGATAAAATGTGAAGCAAATGTTTGTATCTTGGAAAATAGTCAAGAAATAGTGAATTAATACCCCTGACCTGACAACGGCTGCAATGAGCGGGTGAAGAGTGAGTTCAAGACTTTTATTGGTTTGGAGCGAATGAAGTGATATGAGTGTATAACAGAAATGTTTGATAATTCGCGATTTTTTGAGTTCATTTTAAAAACGAATCTATTTCATACCATAAAGAGTCTTCGTATTTTTTTATTTACATATTTTCCTGGAAAATTAAATAAAACTAACGCGCCGAATACCCCACTCTTAAGCAATTTCTTTTATATTTATTATAAATAATTTCTTTTGGTATGTAAAAGGATATGTATGCATGTAACTTCTATTTATTAATGTAAGACATACATCACTAATACACCAAAAGAATCTACTTATTTTAATGTTATGTATTTTTTTGTGCAAATAAAAATATGATAGTTTCGTCCATATCGTTTGTAATTATTGCCATTCCATTACGTGCGCGTTTCAAATTTTAATTTTATTTCATTGTTTGTTCTAAGTATTATATTAGCAACTAATTCGATTTTGTCATAAGGATCTATAGGAGTCAATTTAAAATTCATTAGAATTTTAGCTATAACTATTTTTAATTCCAATATAGCAAATTTTTGACCTGAAAATAATGAAATTATAATTTTTAGGATAAAATAGATCGCTGTGCTACGTGCTACTTACCAATGCAGTTTCTGGGTCCTGCGCTAAATGGAATGTATGCAAATGGATGTCGTTTTGTGCAATTCTGTGGTAAAAATCTGTCTGGTTCAAATTTATGTGAATCGGGATAAATGTCTGGATTGTGATGTAAATCATGAATTAAAATATTTACGATACAACCCTTTGGTATAACATATCCCGAATGTGTGGTAAATGTTTCGCTTGTTGTTCTCGATATAACGGGAACACTGGGAAATAATCTCAAGCATTCTTTTAAAACCATTTCTAAATATTTCAGATTTTTCAAATAATGTAGTTTCGCTGTTGTTGCATAATACTTCATTTAAATCAGTCACTACTTTTTCCTAAAGATCGAATTTCAGACAATCCTAATATGCTTATCAATAAACTTGCCTGAATATTTGGATGACATGCCAACAACATCCGAGTGAAACAAATTGACAATAGTTCATAA
Organism: Cantharis flavilabris; assembly: GCA_949152465.1. Taxonomy (NCBI): domain Eukaryota; kingdom Metazoa; phylum Arthropoda; class Insecta; order Coleoptera; family Cantharidae; genus Cantharis; species Cantharis flavilabris. Next base: position 662,824 of record OX424441.1, on the reverse strand, counting down.
GTCAATTAAAATCTCACCATTAGCCAGTTTTAGATTCAATTTCTGTGAAATTGTGAATAAAACAAACAAATTTCTTTTTTATTGCCAACATCAACAATAGAAAAGGCACATATATAGATTTCCTCAAATTTCTCTTTCGTTGTTCATCAGATTTCCTCCTCCCCCCATAGGGTCTAAATGTTGAAACCTTTCTTGGAGAGAAAATGGCCAGAAAAAATCTCTTTTGAGTGATACCAGTTTCATTTTTATCCGTTACAGTGGGAAGGTGATTTACCAGGTTATTGCCATTGCCGTCAGTACATGACGCAGTTTTCTTTTAAACGAAACCTTGAAAACAAATGTTTTATTATTTTAATAAGTTACTGGACATTAAAGTTGTAATATTAATTTTGATATAAAGAAAATAATGTTAGTTACAGCAACGAATTTGTTTTATTTTCTATCTTTACAGTGGTCATTATTGTTACATGTTATAGCTTTCATCTACGAATTTAAAATTTATATCTAAACATACATTATTGCACATTGTTAAATGAAGAAGTATGACATTTTTAATTACCATAATAGTAAATATATTACATCAATAATCCCACCGTTTATGCAATTAAATTTTTATATACAGAATCAACGTAAAAGCATCTTTTAATAAATTAAATATTTTACACTAAAAATAAATATCTAAATAACAATTAATATATTAAGTATATAAAATATTTATCGTTACGAGAAAGTAAAAGAAATTACGGTCGTTAATTTAAATTAAAAATTTAATACTTTTTTTGAACTAGAAAACCCTGATCACCTCGAAATAAATAAATAAATTAAATATGTCTTTTCTGCTTTTCACATTAATTATTGTGGAAGATAATTGTTTCGATAAAGATACCACAATTCCCTTTTGTAATGCTGGCTGGCAACCTATTTCGAGCATCTAAATTTCTTCATCCATACAACCTTAAACATTAATACATTCTAACTGTATTATTTATCTTACAAAATTGTACAAGTCAGGATACACAACTAAAATATACAAATAGGAACATTATATGCCTACTTATACGTAAAGTACTGACCAGCTTCTAATCAAAATTATAATTCAAATTATTGTTACACAAAACTTAAAATATAACACTTTCATTATTGTCGTATAGTAATACATCATTTCCTGACATGTATTTCACAAACTTTTCCCAAAGGATCATGTAAGAATTAATAATTCAAACATATTATCAATATGCCTATATTTGTACTTTTCAATGTTTCGGAAACATAATAAATAAATAAGAAAAAATATAAACGGAAACAAAAATTATATCACTACTGTACAATTACAAAAATATAGTAAATAATTTTGATCATAGTCTACTGATATGCATCACAGATTCTAAAATACTAAAATAAAAAGTAACTGTAGTTTAAAGCTTTGTATGCTTAACGGTGTCTGTCCACAAATTCTGAATTGTCATGGCCTCCAAGCTATTCAAAAATGAATCGTTATCAAGACTATACATCTCTTCAGAATTTTCCTGCAAATGTAACAAATTTAGTATATACTGGTCGAGCAGAACAGATCTGAGAGTAGTTCAAGAAGAAGAAAACGATATAATAAATAATTATAGTAAATTGAATATTAAATATTGCACAAAAATCATATTTAAAAAAAATGAAATTTTTCATTGAAAACAAAAGTTATAAAGTAACATTTTATCAAATTTTACGTTTCAATTTATCAGCGCCTGAAGAAATACCGGAAGAACATCAAAATAATTAGGAAGTCAAAGTTTAGGTCATTTTTAATTTAAATCAAACCCCAAAAATCAAGGCAGCAAGCTCAGCAACCCTATCATATTTTGAATAATTATATGCGACATTGAAGTCAAGTAAGTAGAAGTCATAGTTTCATATTAATTTTACAGCTATATTGTAGTTTTCTTAGTACAATAGATAATCATCAAATAAATAAATCAAAAAAGAGGTAATTAGCCAAATTATCAGATTACTCGTAATTTATTTTTTGGTATAACTAATGCAAGCAATTTAAAAACTTTTGTTAGTTAATAAAATAAAAAGAAAACCTTAATTAAAACTTACGCGCACCGTACTATCGTCGATATAACCACTGGAATCCGGATTACTGCAGCGATCGTTAAGTACTTGTGGTCGATTGAACTCGTAGTTTCGACAAATAATAAAGCTGACCGCGCAGATAATTCCAATTATACTAATACAGCCCAACGTGATACCAGTTATACCAGCAGCAGACAGACTTCCTTTAGGCTTTTTTTCAGTTTTGTCTTCGATACGTCCATAATTAACAATTGTGCTCTGATTTACGACAGAATCACTACTAAGATATGATGTATTTCCTAAACGATTAGTTATGTTAATGAGTGTTTGATTTTCAGTGATATTCGAGTCTATTTCGGTGAAATTTTGTTCTATCACAGTCGTTTCTTTAATTAAAGGATATTCGGTAGTGACTATAGCTTTATTGGTCGAGTTTGTTGATGATTCGTGTTTTTTTGGTGTTTTATGTAACTTAGCGGGTGTTAAAAAAGTTGAATTAGAATATCCAGTTTCAAGCGAAATCGGAATGGGCGGAATATAAATTAATTTTCCAACAGTTTTTTCCGTACCATTTAAAGTCAGCATAGTTGTCGTAGAATTGCTATTAATTCTTCCTACCATGTCACAGGTACAAGCTAAAACACCAAACTATTACAAACAAACCACCGCCGGTGGAAATGACTTACCATAGAAGTGATACGTAATCCAAAACCAATGCATCCACCAATGCAGTGTCATGACACCATTCGTATTTAATACTATAAAAGTAAAATGGATTACATTTAGTAATATTAATAATTAAATTATTATGTAACTTATTTGCTAATCATATTGTGAAAAACTACAATAGAATTAAGTAATTACACAAGCAGGTATACAAGACTACCAGCAATTTGTCATACATGCAAATATCTATAACAAAAAGCATTTTCTTACTTTTACCTAATTAAGCAACTTTAATTTAAAAAATAAGCAAACCTAAGCATTTAATACACCTGAAAAATTCGTCGTCGCAAATCACAACAAATTAAATGCGATCAAATGCAAAGAAGAACAACATGGGTACCAAAACAACTGTGTTTATGCTTAATGAATCCGGTAAATCGTTCCTCACATACGCGGCTCGTGAGGGGTTAAATTTCACCTTGGGTGTGTCAAATCTTTATTACTATATAAACGGTGTAATAAATTACGCCATCGAGTAATTAATTATGCATGACGCTTTTATTAACATGTTCAAAATATTGCGATTCAAATTTATTTTCCCGCCAGTTGCCGAGTATTTTCCAGCCAATGGTAGGTCAAGGATTTTGACAGATTCCAGACTTCCAGACACCGAAATAAATTTGAATCTCAAAATTTTAAACTAAATAAATTTTGCAACATTGACCATTATTATTTTTATATATTATATTTACGTGCAATTTCTGGATTCGTCAGAAAAACTGTGAGATAGAGATACTAAAAAACAGTTTTTATTGGTTTTGTGAAACCGAAAATTAACTTGTTAATTTGTAAATTTTAATTTATTTATTATATAGCTACGCCACTGGCATAAAAAAAGAATGACGTATTTGACGTGAATCACTTCAAGTTACTCATGGCTTTTACTTCTAACCTGAATGTCTACGTATATAATGTTAGTACAGAAATCTGCAGGTGAGTTTTATCTAAATAGATAATAAACGTAAACATGTAATTTTTAGATAATTTATCATTGTGCAAACTATTGTATATATTTAAATTAACATTCCCAACAATCGGTAATAATAAATAGCACTTGGCTACTTGTTTATCTTATCAAAAATTTATCCAATTAATAACCAAAATATTATCAATTCCCACACTTTCAATAATATTAGATGATTTGGTCCTCTATTTAATAAAAATGAAACCTTGCTTAATTTACATAATATGATCAACAATTACAAGTATCCAATTAGAAAACTTGTAACAACTAAAATCTTATTAATATCCACTTTCTAATATTTTTAATTCAATAATTAGGAAATTTAGGTTTCCTTTTAAATCATAAATTCAAAAAAAATTATTTAGTACCTAATATATTTTTGTAGATCATAGAATTTTTAAAGTTTTTCCTATCAAAATTTTAATTATAAATTCCTAAAAATAGATAAATATGACCCTCTTAATTACTCATTAACTATTTCAATTTATAAGTTTTTGATTTCTTCTGTAGGTTGACACCATGTCGCTTGCAAGTATTTCAAAAACATTAATTCAACAACGAACTCGATCAGTCACGTAAATTGGTAAGTCTTCATGTTTATAACATTATCTTACTTGTGACATTGATTCATAAGAACTTTTTTAAATACATAAATAAATTTGCAAAATTTTCAAACTCTACGTTAAGCTTTTATAATATATTTTTCAGTTGTTGTTAGTATGAATGATTTTATGTTGTTTCGTTTGGATATTAGCATGGTTAATTAATTCTTAAAAAGCTTAACATTGTTTTTAAAGAATTTTAATTTAAAATTCAATTCTTTTTTATTGCCGTATTGTATTATTTTCATTAATGACCTTCGACTATTTGCTCACAATCAGTAGGTATACTATTTTAATTTTATTGCAATTTACTTAAAACTACAACATTCCGTGACTGAAATTTGTAATCGATCAAATTAATCTTCAACAAGGTCAGCAATTTTTAATCATAAAGTAATTGTGATAAAACGGTAAACCATGTTATTTTGTTAAAAACCAACTACTGCTAACTGGTATCACTCTTTTGTGAATGAACAAGCATAAGTCATCGGTGGTATGAATTATGCCTTAATTTTAGAATGAAGTATAAGCATCGTTGATACTGTTTACTCAAATTATTAAGAAAAAAAATTGAACTCGAAATTTTTGAACTTACAAATTATTTATAATGAATAATAATAATATAAACTGTAATTTAAGAATAAACTACAGTCTATTCTATCTGAGACAGAATATCTGCAGAGCTTTCTAACGAAGAGATTTCTTCATATGGGAATCTAAAAAACTGAATTGTTTAATTATCTTACATAAAAATTAGATAATTTTTAATTACATATTACATTATTTTTTCATTTAAAAAATTTCAGTTTGCTAGTTTCTTTACAAAATAAAAAACTTTTTATTATACAAGTGTGGTTTGTTTCAGAAAGATTAGACCATAAATAGCCAAAAATGATATAGCAGAATTTACTCATCGAAAATTACAGGTTTTCATAATAATAAATTGTAAGATTTAATTTATAAATATTTATTATGGTAAATTGCTTTCTAATTGTTATTATTAAGAAGCTTATTATGTCTTCATAAATTTGTCAACAATATTGTAGTTATTAATAAATCATAAACTCGTTTAAGTAATAAAACTATCGAGAAGTGTTAAATTACCAGTGTACATCAAAAGTTATTTAGACACGATAATCTTTGTTTTGTTTTTTTACATCCTAAAAGCTTTATTCAAAGTATGCAAAATACTTGCATAAGAAATAACAAGAATATCCTGAAAAATATCACTTGGCATATTCCTTGTGCAGTGTGCGTAATATTTGCTATTAAATAACTTGATTTGTGGGAAACGAGAGAGTACAGGTACCATTACCAGGTTATATTTTATTGGAGTCGTCGGTTCAGAAGGAAGAGAATTTTAAAATATATTAATGAAGTCGGTGAGAAAGTGGACTTCTAAATTTTTTGAGATACCCAGTTGGTCATTCTACTGAAATCTCAGTACTAAAACAATCCAGACACGATATCATACCTCTCAATCAACCTTCTACTCCTCTTGGAAAATGTATTGGAGCATGCGGTGGTTGTGAGACTAATTACTTCAGTCAAAGGACTGAGGAGTGGTTCTCAAAACCGGTCTACTAAAATAAAAATATTAGGTTTGGCTTCTCATAAACTACGTAGCAGTAAATTAAAACCTTTCTCAAAAGAGAAAGAGTTTTAACCAGGGCTTGTCTTTTGATTATGTTTACGACAACAGTTTGATTACGGACAGCCGGAAATGTAACATACTATACTGTTCATAGTGCGGAGAGCTTAACCGTATGAACAGTACGAATGAATTGCTAGAGATCTACACTCGAAAGATGTGGTATTTGGGCTACGTAAATAAATATACTTTTGAAAAGTATATTCTCTCATCTCTCATCTGTTCAAAAACTGTAAGGATGTGGACAGGGTCACAAATAAGACTCTTTAAGGCCTAAAGAGGTGGCATCCATTTTAATAGCTTTTTATAACCTGGATTCATGACCAATCTGAAAAAATTCAAGTCGATAAGGCTGGCGTTGTGCTGCATTTCACAAGAAATAAGTAATTTTAAAAAGTTTTTAGGAACCTTCGCAATAATATAAAATAGCAGATATTTTTTTACGATGACTTATTTCTTGTGGAACAAGGCAAAACCCCAGCCTTAAAAGAAACTAATTTTTTAGACCTGTGGCGACCCATTATCCGGATTAACATCACTGCTTATCATCCGTTGATCCGAAGGATTATAGGATTATAAGATAAAACACTTTAAAGGAGAAAGACCTATTTGAACTTAATAACCAACCAACTACAACCAACTAAGATCCACAACCATCCGCCGCCACCTTACTACAAAAGGCATCATCCAATAAATATTAATCATTCAACAATTGTATTTTGAATATATAGCTAACCAACGCCATAGACCTATATTGTTCCATTGTAATTGTTTTGAATCATTAAATTGATTAAGACCATCATCTGTTGTAACGTTTTCATAATTTTTATTAACTTTCTACTTTTCTTGATAACTACATTCAAATTATTAGGAAAAGTAAACGTGAAATATCTCTCAGCTTTATTCTTACAACAAATTAATTAAAGTGATGGAAGACTCGTTAATTTTATAGTTTTTCAATTTACCCAAAGATAATAATTAACTGCGTTTCTTTGCCAAGTCGTTAAATTCAAGGTAGATGAAGTATTTTACTAATCAAGTTTTTAATTACTTATTTATCCGACAAAGGTTTTTTTTTATTATTTCAAGTACAAACAAATTTATCTATTCATCGATTTTCTAATTAACACAATTTGTTACTTAACAGCTTAGTTAAATGTGAGCCCATTAATTTATTTAATATTATTTTCAACAAATTTACATATAATGTGTTAGCTTACGAACTTATGTATATTCATAAATTACGCGACCCAATCGTTAGGATCATAAAACTTATATCAAAAGTATTGGCTCATAATAATTCTGATTATTTTGCAGCAGTTTAAAATATTATTAAGAAATACCAATTTTTAACGTAAGTAAAGTAATCTCTCTAATATCTTCGGAAACTGTTTGTTCGGGATTATACTAATGCCGCTCCCACATGATGCGGGATTTTGGCAAATGCTCGCGTTCGTTACATTTGCCAAATATTCGCCGAATGTAGGACTTGTTGCTCTGCATTGTATAAACTAGAGCTAAAACCCGTATTTAACAGTTTCCTGTTTTAAAATTATAAAATATTATTTCAATAGTATTACGTGAACGACACAACGTGAAGATAACGTTGCAGATCAGTAACTTAAGTTTCCAAGTTTGAGAAGCTATCAACATCCTATTCATTTTGATTCTACCCTAGACGGGAAGTTCCGCTTCCTGTAATTTTTATCATTGAAATCAAAATATTGTAATGTAATGACTATAAAAATATACACCACATTTACTGTGGTAATTTAATGGATTGACTTGTAATTGCAGGTTTTCAAATTCCGTCAAAAAATTTTTGTATAAGATAACGTCTGTAGGGAACCAACAGCTCTTAATTGATCGAATCGAATGAAAACCAACAAATTTTATATCCCTGTAAACCCGTAATTAAATTAAATAATAATAATCGATATTAATTCACAATATAATCTCTAAAAGGCAACATTAGTCAGATAATGATTTTATAATTAAGTAAATCATGTTTTATAGATATATCATTTACATTGAGAATTGCAAAAAAAGTTTAGGCGAACTCAAAAAATGATTTGTTATCGTTAAAAAATGTAAGCTTGAGGGTTGGTGGAGGAAAGCGGGGTGTACAAATGAATATAATCTTTCAGGAAATTGTTATTATAAATCTATTGATGATCTGAGTGTTGTGCAAGTGGTTTGGATGGAAATTTTTATATTAAATTTAGTATCTTGATGTAATTATGTATTACTGGCATAGAATTTGTTTATTCTAGTTAAGTATGTTGAACGTATTTTTGCATTAAATTGCAAAAATTTTGTTTAGTTTAATGTCAATTTTGTAACAAATACAATAATAAGGGGCGTCGCAGCTGTTGTCTTAATTTACTGGAAATCAGTAGTGGATTTATTTATAAAATAAATTTATTAAACTGATTAACTAGTCAAAGTTCATGCAAGACGTTTTGGTTTGAGATAAGAAATTACAAAATCGTTTCTTCCAATTAAATTATAGCAAAATATCATATGGCACTAATTATTATCATCTTATTAAATGAATTATTTCAATTTGTGGATATGTTTTACTCAGATATTTTTTAATGTAAATAAAAGTTTAATTACCACACATTGTTAATTTTTTTTAATGTTTCAAATTAAGCGTGTATGCTCCAAGATATATCAATGCAAGTAAATTATATTTTAGTTGTATCAATTTATGTACTCGTATGGACCAAAATGGGTCAATCAAATGTCAATTGTCTATCAATTATTATTAAGAAATTGACATGTTGTGTCCTATTTTTGTTTGGTACATTTAATTATATGAATGCATTTTAAACGAGAGCATTGTTACAGGCATGGGGGTGCCATGGGTGGCCCAAGTGCGGCTATTGCACTTGGCAATACTGGGAATAACAACAATTTCCTTGGTGGTGTATGTGGCATACATGTCATCTCCACAGCCACACACCACCGTTTCGCCAGTGTTGCCACCTATATCAGTTGAATTTCGCATGGGTCGTTCTAACATTACTCAAGCGGATGGATCACATAACGAAACACCAATAGGAGTTCATAACGGTTCTTCGGAGGTACCATCTTCATTTCATTCCTCAGAAAATCATACGGTACCAGATTTGACTCGTGGAATTCGTGCAGAGATTATTTATGAAGGTGGACACGTTGATGCAAGTTCTAAAATATGCGTGAACATGGGTAAACACTTACAACTTCTCATCGTCATTACATCTGCACCGGCACACGAAAGTGCCCGCATGGCTATTAGGCAGACTTGGGGACATTATGCAGCTAGAAAAGACGTAGCTGTAGTTTTTATGTTAGGGACAACGTCCGATAAAGAAATGCGTGATAATATTTTAAAGGAACAATACATGTACGAAGATATTATTAGTGGTAAATTTATTGATACCTATGAGAATCTCACGTTAAAGACGATTTCTATGTTGGAATGGGTGGACAGTAATTGTCCTAAAGCAGCTTTTGTACTTAAAACAGACGACGATATGTTCATAAATGTACCTCGATTACTTACATTTATTTCAAAACACAATCCCGACGTGAAAGCTATTTACGGGAGGTTGGCTAAAAAATGGAAACCTATACGTAATAAAAAATCAAAATATTACATTTCTCCTCAACAATACAAACCGTCGGTTTTTCCCGATTTTACCACGGGACCCGCTTATTTATTTCCAGCTAAACTATCTAGAGATTTATACCTGGCAGCTCTTAATCATACATATTTCAAGCTAGAAGATGTTTTTTTAACGGGTATTGTAGCAAACGATCTGAAAATTAAAAGACTGCATGTACCAGAATTTCTTAACAAACGTGTTTCGTTGACAGCTTGTAGTGTGCAGCGAGGTATTACCATCCACATGGTGAAATGGTCTGAACAGTACGATATATGGAAAAAATTACTAGATGGTCATGCCAAGTGCAAGTAACAAGTTAGGTACTTTATAGCTTTTAATAATTTTTGATGCAGTGTTAGTGAGAATTTACGTCTCTCTATTTTTATTTTACATCGGAGTGTTTGTGAGCGTTGGAATGCAGATGGCATTGTCATTTTTCTAAATAAGGTAACAAAAGCATTTTAAATTATTTACCAACAAATTTCATTTTAAATCTCACACACTCTCCGACTGATATCTTTTAAATCTGATTTTAAAAAATAGAATTTGTTAGGTTGAAAGTAAAAGACAAGACAGTATTCTATTAATAAGGCAGTCAATCTCTTAGACCGACTTTACACTTGAACAAATTAATTGTAGGTGTACATTTTCAGATCAAAATTATAATACCAAATGTGCTAAATAAATCCTTCCTTATGTGTAACCTCATGATTTTCCTATTTACAAAAATGTGTTCAACTGTAAAGCGGGCTTCTTTGTTAGTTTAGCTTGTTTTAAATTTTATTTTTATTGTTGAATTTGTTTAAAAAATTATACAACATACAAGTCTCAAAGTTGCATGTGATATTATTGGAATTTCAGAAGCCATTGATTCATATTAAGATTACATTATTATTATTTTTATTTTATTGTAACAAATTACCCACTATGAAGTTTTACTCTTGTCGTATTGTGAGATTAGTTGCATTTCAATATCACCCCGAGAGTTTGTAAGTTACTCGAAGTATTGTGAATGATTTAACTCGATTTAACTTATTAACTTGGCTCGGTGACTTGTAATGCAGCCATTTAGATATGAATAATATATACGGTTTATTTTAAATCGGTTCAAGCGGAGATTGACCTCTATAAATGTACCAAACTATTGTACATTCAAAAAAAATTAACTTTATTTAAATTTAGTTTTAAAATCTTTTACCTGTTTTTTTATGTAAAATAAACAGTAATTTTTCCATTAGGATTTTAGTTATAGTCAGGAATTTTGCAATATATGGGTATTTTACTAAGATATTTTTAAAAATCACTCGACAAGGTGAATTACCCAAATTCAACCGTATACATATTGCCAAGAATTTAAATATCGATATATTGAGGAACACCTGAAAATGATACAATCAAAGGTTATAAATTGAAATTAAATTTATTTTTTTATTTAATTTTATAAATTATCATTTTTTGTTATTATTAAAGTGATATTTTTGCGAGCCATTATTTAGATATAAGTAAGTTACATTTGTATGTAATGAATGGCGGTGCAAACAAGGAGTCTATTGTTTCTGTTACAAGTAGTATGACTTTTTAACTACTCTTTTAAGGCTCATGGCGATTGGTTTTCTATATCCAGGAGGTGAATAGCCGGTTAAAGCAACTGTCTACCTTTACCACAGCAGCTACTTAATAATTTTGGAATATCTATTTGGTAGTTTCTCATTGATAATTAAATGGGTCATACTTTCTACAAATTTAAACTAACCATGGGACACAAAATTTCAAGCCTCCAGATCATGCATATTTTTATTTATTTTCTTCTTGGAAGAACCAAGAGGCTTATTTTTTGTGTTCCGTGGTAGTCTTGCAGAAATGTTACTGAAGAATTATAAATTCTTAGATTTTTTGTTAAATTATTATTCTAGTGCAAATAGCTTTAAGTCGGAATAAGACTAAAAATTTAAATTTTTTCTAAAAACTGTGATTGCAATTTGTTGATATATAATTTTTGCATTACACTCATTTTTAGAAAATGTAAACAAATTGTGGGTCGGTGCTGTAAATTTTATTGTTTAAATCAGCTAAATGTTTAATTATGTATTTTTCTAATTATTGTAAAAATCTGCATAGGCAGCATAAAAATGCACAAACTATAAACTACAATGTTTGAAATAAATTGCTATTGCTATCCAAGTTTGTTATAAACAAAACCGGAATAAAATTTTAGGTGTCTTGCATTCGTCCTAGTTTTTGTATGCATCCTTATGCGATACCTAACTTTTTGTTTTAGTTACCATAGTTCAAGCATTTGGTAAAAAATGACAATAAAAAATTCAGCATATAGTAACAAACGGATAGCAATCTTAATTGGTTTGTTGATAAGATAAGATCGTATGTGCCATTACATTAATATTTAACTTTTATGTAATTACATGTACATAATGTAAAAAAATTATATCCTTAACTTTAATGTTTCAAGTTGAAAACAACAATCACCATTTAATAATATAATTCAATATAATGGAAATAAATTCATGTTTGTAATTTTACACAATAGAATTTATTAGTTTATTTATTACTTGGAGATCAACAACAATTTTAAGATTAAAAAGATTTTTGTGACTTTGAATTATGCAAATTTTCCTAAAAAATACCTACTATAAATTTTGATCAGCAGGAGGTCTCTAGTGATAAAATTTAGGCACTTTTTAAAGTAATTTGTTAATTTAATGTTCTCTAAAAATTTATCCTTTTTTTGTGTATCTCGAGTTCCTTGTACACATTTTTTCATTCCCGAAGATCAGTTTAAAAAAAAAACGAGTATCTTGACGCAAGAAAAACGTATTTGTGAGGCAGCTTTATTTAACAAGAGGCAATTTTTGTACCGTGTACTACATGACACACTGTAAAACTAGGCCTTAACAATTTAGATGAACTTATAAACTATCTAGATATCTAAAATTTTAAGAAAAACAATAAAATCGAATAAATAAAAAATATTTTGCCATATCCGTAACAGTGCTCCCTGTAATTTGAAACTTGAAGTGTGTAGATAATATTTTCGGTGCCCAGGGCGGAGGGAACCGGAGCCATTTTAAATATTAATGAACAAAATAATTTTGATGTGGTAAAATATCTTTTCTTTAAAGAAATGAGCGAATTTTTAAAATGTTTCAAATATTATTGTAAAATATATAGGTAGGTATTATTATAAAAATTAATTTTGATTGTTTTACGTAATAAACGACACCACATATAAAATATAAATTACTTAGACAATACAACTATTTTCTAATGTTTAGGGATTAAATGTCTAATGGCGCTGATAAAATATTCGTTTTTGTTTAAAACATTATGGGAATACTATTTTTGTTACTATAAATTAAGTTTTATTTTACAATAAAGAAACATAAAAAAACTAAAAGTAGAAGGTAGAAACATATCAAGTCACTGTACATAATTACATGTTAGAACAATTTTTATAATTAATGTATAATCTATAAAAAATAAAGTATCGTAAATACAATCCCTTTTAAAATAACTTATTATTTTTTATTTAGTTAGTACTCGGTTATACTAACAAAGTTTGCAATACGAACAATTTGTTATCATGAAGATTCGTCTAATGGTGGTGGAACAAACGACTTCACTTCTTCTAATACTAACTCTACAATTTCAAATGTTTACTTATTTCCTTTGACTTAAAATAACAAAAATTCATTACCTCTCCATTTTTCAACTGGAAGATCCATATCTTCGATACTCTGATCGTATGGTACCGATATAGGTTCATCTGTTGGATCGGCATATTGGGCAAGATAAGGATGAGCTAACGCCTGCTCGGCAGTGATACGTATATCGCTATCTAATTCTAACATTAAACCTAACAAATCGACGGCAAGTGGATTCGCTCCAGTAAACACTTGCTTTAAATCTTTCTTTTTTAATGGGGGAAGAGATTTTATGTAACTTCTAGCCTATAAAAATGTATATTATGAAAAGTATACCTAATTACCGATCTATAAATTTACACTATCTGAGGTTATCTTTTCCATAAACTCGTTGGTTGGTGTACCCAGAATTTCCATTATTAAATTTAGCTGATGAATATCTGTTTATTGTTAAAAAAAATAATTTTAAAGAAAATTTAACGTGAAGTTACAAAGTAAAAGGATACGGTCAGAACCAGGAAATAAAGTACGACCAGTAAGTAACTCGGCCATGATACAACCGACAGACCATATATCGACAGTTTGGTTATAGTGCATCCAATTTAACATAATTTCAGGTGCTCTGTACCATCTAGTTGCTACGTATCCAGTCATTTCAGTTTCGGTAGGTCTAGCCAAACCAAAATCTAAAATTTTTAACTCACAATCTTCATTGACAGCAATGTTGGATGGCTTAAGATCCTAAAATAAGGTTTGATAAGAAAAAATAGAACAGGGGTAAAGCTTACCCTGTGTATTATCCCTGCAGAATGGATATATTTGAGACCCCTCAAAATTTGATAAACCAGAAACTGAACGTGTTCATCAGTTAGTCGTTGTGTTCGAACAATATTGTTTAAATCGGCCCCCATCAAATGCGTTACTAGGTAAATCTGAATTTGAAAGTTATTTATAGATTGCAACGAAAAGCATTTCTTCGTACCTGGCTAGTATCGTTGTGAGGATAAAAAACATTTAACAAACCAATAACATTTTCGTGACGCATATGTTTTAACAGCTTCAATTCCCTGTAAGTTCGTTTAGCATGGACGGCTGATTGAAAAGGTCGAGCCAACTTTTTGATAGCAACTTTCGTATTAGTATGTGAGTCCGTTGCAGAACTATAAAGATAAAATGATGAACAGGAAGTTTATTTCTTCTGAAAATGACTAAAATTTAGGCCAAATAGGGTGCATTAAGGTAGAAAAACGCATTTTTATTAACTTTTAAAAATAACCTAACCTTAATTTTGACCTAAGAAATTAGAGGTGTAGGTGTAAAATTACATACCATACTTGTCCATATGCACCGGAACCCACGGCTGAAAGCGTTTGATATCTTTCAGGAACCTCCCATACCGTTTTATTTACTTCAATTTTATGAAATCGTTCCATTGTAGATACTTTCCTATTAATTTATTTTATTATTCAGTCATAAACAGATTTCTAAACTGTCAAACGTTGATTGAAAATGCCAACACACGTGACACAATTCCCACACTTACTTCTACCTAATAAGAGTAAAAAAACATGTATACGGGGGACGTTCACAAAACAAATATTCGCTAGCGGTAGACTGGAGAAATGCCAAGAATTTATGATTCACATATCGCGATCGTTTCATTGTAGCCCGTTCTCGCTTTTCCTAATTTTTAATTATTATTCTCTTACCTTCCCACGTAAAAATCTAAACATTTTTATTTATATTTGAAATAATGATTCAAGTTCGAGAAAGTTTATATTATTCATACCAAAATTGGCGTTTTGGGAATCCCCGAATTTTTTAATAACTGGAACCAATAAAACCAGAGAAATTATGAGAGAGATGCCTCTTTCCGTTGGTCATATATTTAGAAGGGAGAAATATTATGCCGTCTGACGAGTCGTAACGGAAGACAAAATTAAGAGAATAAGCGGTTTGGGAAGAAAGCGATTTTCATGGTTGAAAAACTTGCGGTGGTGGTGATGCGAAACTGATACAAACTAATGTTCAAGGATCTTACTGCTAAGCAACAGAGAAAACCACTTTTTGACGACTTTATTAACTAAAATAAAAACATGTAATTGCTACGTATAAAAATGTTAATAGTATAATAATTGAACATGCAGTTTTTATGTCCACCTTCAAATAATTACGTTTTACATTTCCATACACTTTAAAATGCCTTAAAAAAGACAATAAAAATTAATTACGAACTATGTGTTAATCGGTAAATTGAACTGACAACTTTTATTGCTATTGAATATTTCATAATTCTAAACAAAGTTAAATATGCCCTCAAAAATATCAAACATAAAAATGTATGGCATTGTAAATCGATGAAGAATTTAGATACCGAGTGCAAAGTTTTAAATCTGAACATTGCAATATAATATTGTAAATCAGTATTTTTCTCATTGTAAGGGATAAGTAAGAAAATGGTGTCGATCAGAAAACCAATTCATACCTATTTGTTACAATCTTAAAAAAGCTGATTTTTGATTATTATTATTATTATTTTACAGTAGTGGAATTGAGGATATATCCTATAATCTTTATAAATAACAAATTACAACTGGATCGCAATATAGCCCGACTGCTGTTGGTGTATCGCTGCATTGATGATTACCATGCAATTTCCACATGTTCGAGTTTAAGATTTAGTACCCAGTATAAAAAGTTTGTAACTGCACATGCAATCATTTTTATCACTATACTTGTAATTACGGAAGCTACTCTTCTGCAACATCAAGCATGTCTTGACAATTTAATATTTCTTATTATTAGTTATTCCAGCACGAGTTGTGCATCTTGACCATCAATTTTACGTACTCGTCCATATATTAATGTAAATTCTCGCTTAATGTAAGCGAAAAGAATATCGGTGATTAGAAAAATTTGGGCAGTGGCAAATGCTAAAGTAACTCCAAAATAAAAATTTGCGTTTGCCGATCCTGAATATATCCATAAATGCCAAACAGTTGGTGCTAATGCCGTTGTTACAAAAAAGCTGCAACCCACCAAAAAACCTTGTTGGATATCTAAAAAAATTATTAAGATATTATAAATTAGGTAAGCATTTGAGTGCAAAAACAAACTTACAGTTAAATAGGAGTTTCCAGCACGGTAATAAAGAAATTACAAATCCAACGTCTCCTAAGCACGAGTAAGACTTAAATATTGCGGTAAGACATAATAGACTTATTGCTAACAACATTGGATCTTTACGAAATCTTATCGACAGTGGTATTATGTACAATAATGTGACGTTAATTTGAAAGGAATAAATAAATAAAGTTCTGAAGTGTTCAAACATTTCGATAAAGAAATACCAAAACAATCCGGTGTTCGGACGTAAATCAGGTACGGTTAAGCTAAAACACAACATAAAACATTTAATTTCATTTACTACACTTGAAATTACCGTCTTACATGAATCCAAAAGTGTCATTCAAAAAATTCCAATTTCCGTAAATATAATAAGACAATCCTAGAAGTATTCCCAAAAATGCACTCAAAAATACTAAAGCCAACATCGCTGCAGGTAATTTGGACCTATTTACAAAATACAAGAACAAAGGCGATATCAACAAGATGGAATAGAAGTTTTGAGATATGCACACAGCTAGTGGTAAACAACTAAATAATATGCTGCCTGAAAGAATTGTTATAATAAATTAAGTTTAAGTGTGGTGCAGTATACATACCACTCATCAATCCAGCCAAAAATTGAGCCAAGAAAAAATTGTTAAAAACTGTGGTTGTAAATCCCACACAATTAAAAACGATGTAAGGGTTGAATAAGTAAGCAGCTGCAACATAACTAGGAGGAATGTTAAAATCATCTTCGTTCATCAAAATATCACTTGCATCTGGAGCATAATATCTTTCGTTTCGCTTCTGCAAGTACCTTAAATGTGTCATATATTTTTTAGCAGCAAAACACAGTAAATATGCCGTTGCTACATCACAAAATATAAAAACCAAATAAATGTGATTACCGAAAAACGATACCAAAACATTGTACACCATCAAATGCAACGGAGTTTCGTGTAAACTATCTCCCAAATATGGGTGGATATTCAGGTTATATAGATGCAAACCTTCGGTAACTATAAAAATTATCCCAATAAGTGATTTTAATAATAACGTAACTTTAATCTAGCACCTCGTTTCCACGAATTCAACGGAGTTGAAATTTCTATACGTTCGGCTATAACTTTCTGATATTCCGACGTCGATAACCAATACCTCACCAACACCCCCAAAATGTACATCCCCAAAATATCCTTCTTATTCATCGTTAAAACACTTTGATACTTTTTCTACAACAAAAAAATGTATTATGAAAATATGGAAAGTAGAAGTAAGAAAGCGGCTCACATTTTATAAATCTCATAAAACAGCATACTTTTTTTATCTAATTTACTTATCTACATTAGAAGAAAAACTTCAAGTGCTTAATTTAAGGTTAATTTACTTCATTACAAACACTGCACACCTTAAAATGTCATTTCGCTCTTCTCGGCAGTATCCCATTTAGACTTGAGATCTTTTCCCAGAGATGGCGCCAAGGTACAACAATTCAAAAAGATGCACTTCAAACAGCTGACTAACAACGTTCCAGCTGATGTATTGTTGGAGTTAGGTTATGAATTTAGTCGTATAATATTGATATTGGATAATTATTTCATATCGGGTTTATTGTTGTGATATTTATATACAATCAGTGGTTTTATGTTTAATCGTTAATTGTATTTGTGTTATAAGTATGCCAGAACGTTTTAAAGTAACAAAATCGGAAGATTCTAATTCATTATTAAATAAAAACTATGGGGTTGACGTAGAAATTCGAGGAAGTGCAGACCCCGGTGACCCGGCATCTGAATCCTTATTACCAAGTTATGAAGAATCGATTTTACTGAATTCAAATACATCAGGCAAGTTGCATTTTTAAATTATTATTTTACTATTTGTTAAAATTATCATTTCCGCTTGTAAGATTAAATATTTGTAAATCATACTGACACAGTTTGTTCTTATAAGAAGCTTAATCACTATCTAAATAGATCGGCATGGTACAATAAATTATAGAGTTTCTTTGGACATGCTTGATGACATTGGCGGGAAAATTTTTCTATAGGGTAATTTGGAAAATTTGGACAAAATAAATTTGTTTGCGGAGGTCCTTATTAATATTTAGGAAGGTTGTAGTCAAAAAAGTTATAAAAATCAACTTCAAAAATATTGTTTTGCTTCATCAAACTGTCTAAAATGTACCTGTTGGAGGATTTTTCCAAATTTCGAGTATTATGTGAGTTTGAAGGTTCACTGAGCGAAATACAGATCATTTCTTCAGCTTACAGATCTTTGCCATTCGTCTACATAAATTCCCAATATTTTATAATTTTTTAAAATTATTTTTGTTTTATTAGATTTATATTGTTTATTTAGGAGTTTTGGTTATAAAAAAAATTTAATGAAAATCCTGCCCCGAATTCTCCAAAAAATTCCTTGTACTTTAGAAGTTGGGAAAATTTCTTTTTTTTTATTTTTTTCTTATAATTCATTGAGTTTTTGGAACTTTGATGAATTTTCTTCTTATTATTATTATTAGTATTTTTAACTACATATTAATATTTTTAAAATTTAATTGACGAGATTGCTGCCCTTTATTATTTGTACTTAAGAATGACAAAATTTTCTTGCTGGAAAGCAACAATAAATTTTCATTTGCGTATGATTGTTCTTTGAACTGTGGTTTATGATGCGATCGCAAAATACTGAAATTTTCCATAATCACAAACGCAACAGGAATTTTAAACAGACACAACAAAATATTAAAATTTTAATTAATCTTTAAAATTTACTAAGCAAATTTAAAAATGCAAATTAGTTTTTTTTGTAAATGAATTTATTACACAACCAATTTTATAGCATCAAAAAATACCTACATATGCATATGTATGTACAGTGGCTCACAATATTATTCATACAGTCCTATGTTAGCATGTTAGCAATGTAAATCGTACGTTTTGAAGATGTGTTTTGTCATATAAAAATTGATTTTACAGCAATACTTATTTAAAATTTTTTCTTGCAAATTTCATTCTCATCATTTTTGTTTATATAAATTTTTCTATTTTGTCGCACCATTTCAGAGTTATAGTGACTTAAAAATGACTCTGTAAAATACAAAAAATCTCAAAATATCCCAGAAACGGTGCAACAAATAGAAAAATGTATATGAACAAAAATGAAGGGAATGAAATTTTCAACAAAAAATTTCTAATAAGTATTGCTGTAAAAATAATTTTTCTATGACAAAACAGACCTTCAAAACGTATAATTTGCATTGCTAACATAGGACTGGATGAATAATATTGTGAGCCACTGTATATGTACTACCTCCATTTTCGTGTTTTTATTTAATACTTAAAATGTTTATAAAATCTAAAAATATTCATATTATGGTTATTTAAGTTGACGAGTGTGAATTAACGATAAGGGAATAAATTTTTGCATGATAAGTATTTAACGTTTGTTGTGATGGCACCTTTTATATTGGGTGAGGGGGAGGCGATCGATTAATTTAATCTACTCCCTTGTATGTGCAACAATTGCAATAAAAGTTTAAAAAATGGAATTAAATTGTTAATTCCTTCAGCAAAGATTGGGAAACTAATGAAGAATGTTGATAAAACTTCCAAACCTACTCAAGATTTGATTTGCACACTGTGGTCACAACATAAATCTAAAAGGGTTGATAATTTGCATGTCGAAGGTGCAATGCCCCGAGCGACATAAAATTTCTTATGGTTTACCAAATTGTTTTTTGATTTCAGGCAGGTTTGGAAACAGGCTTTTGAACTTCTAGTTTGACAAAATAAACTAAATTCATTTTAAAAAATTAAATTTTTTTAACGAATGCAATTTAAAATAAATTCTCGCTCTATTTCGATGCTTGTTAATCGTCGCGGAAAACTGAAAATTCCTTGGAATGCCCTTTGCAATTTTCAATATAAGTGTGTCTGCAATATTTTCTAGGAGAGTTACAACACTTACGTAGAGATTACTTGACCTAAATCTCTTCCGAGTTTTTCCCTTGAGAGTTTCTTCAGACTAGGCAAAACTTTAGTGATCAATGATAAATTGCTGTTAATAATAATTAGTGCAACAATGTTATATCTACATATATCTCCAATAAACCATTCTTGAATTAGAAAAAATTAACTAATCCTTTTATCAGTTCACATTTTTTCACAATGGTTATTAAAGGAAAAATCGCTGAAAAAGGAGTAAGTTGTACACATAATTCATTAAGAGCAAAGTGCAAATCGGGAAATGCATGTTTTATGTCGTTATATGATCGGTCGATTAGCCTAATGAACTGTGCTTCTTACAATAATACGAATTCGATTTCACCGATAAATGAAGACCTAATTCACAATTAAATAGAATGAGATCTAACTAACTGCTAACGACAATCTAAAAATAAATTTAAAAAATACCAACAATAGAATTTTGTACATATTTAGATTTAAATATTTCAAAACATAAGAGCAATGGCAGCAAAATATTCTAAATAGCGATATGTTCGAATACAAAACGAAAAAGGACCCCCAGTACCCACTTAGTATATAAAAACTTAAAAAATTTATGAATTGAAAATATTTTCACACATCTTGTATGTCGAGTAATTGACAATTTTGGAATGGGTAAGAAGTAATTTTGATAATAAATGCAATTCATTATAATGATTAATTGCAAATCAAATAATTCAATAAACAAGCAAGACAAACACGTTAAAAAATATGAATGGATAATTGATAAATAAATAAATTGTGATAAGTTAATTAGCAATGAATTAATTCCTGTGACGTTTATTCGATGTAAACCAAATGAAATTACAAATAGTCATTAATAGGCAGGTATATTTCAAATTTATCTCCTAAATTTTGAATTATTCTGATTATTTGTAATTTCATTAGGTTCACAAATGTTAGTTTTACTATATTCGTAATTTAATTTTATTCGGATAATATTGTTTCAAATTAAATAAAGAAATATAGTTTGCCATTTGATAAAATCGATCCAGTTCTGATACCATAAAATATTGGATAAAAATTGTGTATACGGTTATTCTCTTCATATAAATACAATCTTTGAACAGATGAATTTGCTAAAATTTTTTGTCTCTGCTGTTAGTAAATTAGCTGTGTAACTAAAAACTTGAAGTTCAAATCAGCCTCACACCAACTTTGAAGTAAATTTTACTAAATTTTAAGTAAATTTTACTAAATTTTATATAAAATTTACTCTAATTGATGTAGTATTAAATTATTGCGAGGATTGTTTTATTCTCTGTGTAACATCACCGATTCTCCTCCGTGATTACTCTTGTGAAAATATACTTAGGATCCAATCTTTTTCTTTGAGGACACCTTACACGAGCTATGCCAAGGGGTAAATATCTCGTAAATGTTGTGTACACTTATTTGGAATTCCCTTAGAAATCTCTGGAAATCATAGAAATTTTTTAGATTGGAGCTAGTTTGGAAATCAAAGGCGGAAATGAGCAGTAGTAAGGAAGGGGTAAAGAAATATATTTTGATAAGAATTAAGGTATATTTTTAAAATTAAAAAAAATTAATAGATTTCGTTGGTTTTTGAAGTCACGAGGGGGGTTTGATAGCCCCGTTACCTTCCCTCCCTTTCAAACATCTTTGGCGGGCAAACTTAGAATATAAAAATTTTGAAAATTCTATTACTTTAGCAAATCGAGAAAATCTCAGTAAATTAAAATAAAAAATTAAACTTATCTTGAAACTTAGGCTTGAAAACCTAATCTTATTAGTTATTAGAAGCCATCCAATTATTATTATTATTATCTAGATTTTTCTTCAGTATTGTATTTCACGATTTCCGCTCAATTTTCCAGCAACAAACTAGGGAGAGATCATCAAAAAGCTCTGGTGTACTAGTGAAGAGAAATCTGAAAATATTCGAGGAAATTTTACAAAATCTCCAAAAGTTTATGAAATTCAAGAAAATCTTAAGAAAGAGAAATATCAAAGGAAATAAAATTTTTATTCAAATTTCCCTTTAGTTTTGTGTTATGACGATCTTCAGTTGATTTCCACTTAGGTTAGTTAAAATCGAGAGGGAAATCTGGGGTAGAAGTGAAAGGAAATCTACAGAAAACCGGAAAAATCCCAGGAAATTCAAGAAATAGAAATATCAAGAAAATCTTTGAAAATTCACGGAAATGTAGAACATGGTAGGAACTCGGGAAAATCCAAAGAAATCTCAGAAAAATCTAGAAAGTTTCGGGATCTTACAACATCTTGTGAAATGGAAAATCTCAGAAAATTGAAAAAATAAAAAAATGGTCATTATTTTTAAGATCTCAAATTTTTCTCTCAGTTGTACACAAGAACAGATTCAAGAGTAAATACATATTTTTTTGATAAGAATTTAGATATATTTTTAAACTTATATCAAAATTTAGTAATTTTATTGGCTTTAATGATTTTTGATGGGGGGGGGGTCACTCCGTTACCTCCCTATTGTTGGAAATCATTGGAATTCTTTGAGAATCTTTGGAATTCCATGGAAATCATTGGAAATCCGAGACCTGTGTATAAAATTAATTTGAGATATTTACCCCTTGAGCTATAGCATCACTTCTGAATAGATTAAATTTGGATTTGTCACTGAATACAGCATTTTTCCACTCATCGACTGTCCAGTCCTTGTAGGTAATAGGAAAATCGGAGATTTTGTTCTCTCGCCCGGGGCTGTTTATCCAAATATGGCACGAGAAAGCTTTGGAACGCTGAAAAACAAGTTTTTTTTGCCAAAAAATTCATTCTTCTGAAAATTTTTCAACATTCATGCCTGTCATCGACGCCTTTCTTGGGGTAGAATCTCGTTAATCCATTCATGCGCAACCAACCGAGGGCAATACTTAACTGTTTAGTCTAACCTTAATATTCTTCGATAACAAGGATTTATTTGCAGGACGACGACTAAATAATCTTCTTTGAATAGTCCTGGCACTTACATTTAAGTGATCAGTTTCATTATTCATTTTCATTTAGTTGGATGCTATAATTATGGACAATACTGTATATGGCAATCTAAAAAAATGATGTGATGTTACATTTTTGGAACTTCCTCAATCTATCGTCACAAATCATCACCCAGGTGTGAACCCCTTTGCGTGCGTGATGTAATTTCTAGGCAGTTTGTTTTCAGAATTTTTATTTATAAAATATTTGAGATTGAAACTAAATAATGTAAATATTTATGTACATAAGTTTGCATTTTTCTATGTTTCTCCTTTGGATGGATGATACAATAAATAATGTGTATCGATATGTTGTATACTTTGAAAAATTGAAATAGCGATATAAAATGAAATAACAATTTAAGTAAGTGCTTATAACGTAATATTTTATTAATTTTAACGGCTCAGATGTGAATCTTGTACAGATAATTTCGATTCGATCTCTTATATCCGACACCGGTTCAAGAATATCCTTTCGCCATGGGCGAGGCGAAAATCGTTAATCCATGAGAATCAAAGAGTATATTTTAAAATTGTAATTCGCATGATTATTTGCTTAATACTTATCTATAAGCTTAAAACATGAATTGCAAGAAGCTTTAAATATTTAAATATAAAAAATATACATTCAACATTGAATTGATTTTCGCTTCGTCGTGTTTGATTTAAAAGTTTTATTAAAACAGCGGTAAATTATCACGGATTTGAATGCAGATTTTTGAAATCCAAATGGAATACTAAATATTAAACAAATCAAAATATTTAGATGTTACAAATTTAAAATTACACTCTTGGAGACTAATTTTATACCGATTTAAATCTAGAAGATTTTGGCAACATTTCAAAATTCATAATTTATTTCTCTATTGCATATTTTTTTAATTATTATGTGTAAAGTTCGGGGTTTCTTAATAATTGTATGTAGGTACTTATTGTTAATCTGATTCGAACTAAAGATAAACTTGAGCATAGAACGTTTTGGTTTGTCGTTGATGATATGTGATTGCAGGATTAAATATGGGTTTATTTTTTGGGATCGATAAAACTAATTTATAAAATTAATAATTTTGCAGACTGCACTTACTGTTTTTGTATAATAAATTGTTTTGGTTACGCGTCAGCGCGAACCACTAATTACAATGATAATTCGTACTTAGTGGCAAAAACATTAATTATAGATAAAAAGTTCCTAGCTAAAACGCTATTTTCTATAATTTATTTTCCAATATTTCAAACTTTTGAACTTGGAAAAGACAAGTGCTTTATTGGCTTTTTAGACGCATGCTCATTTTGGAGAACCAGAAATTGTTTACGAAAAATTGTTATATATATATATAGGTAACTGGGTAGGGGTAATTAGTATGAGATATCCGTACATACCTACCTCCCATGGATTCTTAGCCAACAGCAAGTCCGTTTCGAATGAAAGCCAGTTTAAACTTCTTAATTATTTTGTTTATTTCATTATTCTTTCTGCTTAGGCGGAGTAAACATGTTAAAATCAAATAGAAAATTTAGTCAAAAATAAACCGATGAGCTGCTTTTTCTAAGCAGATTTTCTAATAGGATATCTTTACAATTGGTTCAGTTTCGCTCATCATGAACGGCACTGTATATGTTAATCCTTATTACGAAGGTGAGCAAAGTTACAGTAGAATTTTTTAAATGCGGTTGCTTGTAGACAGAAATGCCTCGCATACGCATAAGTTACTGCATAATTTAGAAATTGCAAAATTAGACCTAAATAAATTCTAGTAGTACTGTCACAAAATATATCACTTTTTAAATCTTTGCTAAGCTTTGGTTACAGTTTACTCAGCAGGTCGATTTGTTAAAAAGGTAGATCTCCTGAATAATGTATGATACCTTGCATAAATTACAAGGCATTCGGTCTTGTCCTTGATATCGCTGTTTTCTGTTGATAATACTTAGGCGAATTTAATTTAACATTTTTTACCTTACATATACTAGTTTACTACCAAACTTTTTATTATTTAATGGACTATTCGCATCCAGGTCCACTAACGACACCACGAGGAACGCCAAAAATACTGCGCGAAGTTGAAAAATAAATCAATGTACTAGATAATTTAAGTTTGATCAACCCTTCCCTTCAATTAATACCAAGTCAATTTTATAACCCTTGTACCAAAACTCTTTTATAATGCAGTTTGTTTCTAATATGTCGATAATTGAGTAAATATTTTATTGGAAATTCTATTTGAAGGATATTTGCCGATATAGAGTTATATTTATTTTCAAATTTTAAAGGAAAAATCGATTGAAACCTTGAAAAATAAATATCCACAATACAAAACCTATTTGCTTACTTTCTTATTATTATGTAGTAGAATGACTATGTATTGATAACAAAAAGTTGATTATGCTGTCTAGTTCGATTATTATACATACGTAATTAAACCGTCAAATTTTATTTCTATTGCACAATTATGTTGTAATGTAAAATACAATAGATCTGTTTATAAAATAAGAATTATTTTTAAAATTTTAATTAGGGAAAATATTTTACATTAAATTTGTACTTTTATTTGGCAGTTTATGGTACACATAAATAACCTGCCATCTGAAAATATGAACAACTTTGAAACTTGGAAGTGCTTTTTTCAATAATGGATTTTATTTAAATTTTCATTTATAGACATTCAGACGCACCCAATCTTACGATCGAATTGCTTTCCATGAAAAGGTAGTTGTATCGGTGAATGGTAGAGTTTACCACAAATAAACTTTTTTGGTTTATTTCGTTTTTTGAAACTTTCAAGCGTTAAAAATATCATTATTATATTATTTAATCAACATTACTTAAATAATATGTATCCCTGCCAACTTCGCTTGAATGGTAACCTCGAAAAATGATGTGATGCATACTTGTAAAATTTATGATTTTGTCAGAAATTCCTTAGCTCTCTTCATCTTTTATGCGGACATCTTCTTGTAATTAAATAATATCGATGCCTTAATGCACGTAGTATGTAAGTCCAAAGTAGCAAGGTCTGAGATAATAGCTAAATGCACTTCAATTTATGTTTTACGCTTTAATTCATAGTTTTGAACTTGTTATATAAGTTAGGACATAAAATGAATGTGCAATACAAAGTTTATTCAGGAACAAACTGATTTTGTTGCAAAACACAGTTTGGTCAAAAAGTGGACATATAATACCTGTGCATTAAACCTTCAATATATTCCAGCGTATAATCAACGTAGTTTTTCCCTTTTGGTGCCCAATTCATAAAGATAATACACCAAAAGGCTTTTAGGGTAAACGTTTGGTTTTGGTGGTGTCTCATTGTAATGCTTATTTTTCAAATCCAATTTTGTAGCTGTGGGTTATATCAGATATCGGACTGTTTAGGGATTTTTATGTGGGTTGATCGGTTTAATTTGCCCTGTGTTGGTAGAACCAAAGGTGAAACGGTTACATGGACACAGACTCGATTTGATTATTGTTTTCATGCGAAAAGGATGAGATTGTCACGTGGCGCCTGGTTATTGTAACGAGTAGACTTCGGATTTATATGCACCAAAATACTTGAAAATATCCGCATATATGTGCACCGAATTTCCTTAAAATATGCACTAAAATTGATAAAAATAGATTAAATATGCATTGATATGCAAACTAAAAATATCTCATTTTCGAATTTTTCAATTTTCTTCTTCAAATTTTCAATAATTACTACCTAGATTTATAAAATTTAATAATTTTGATAATAAATCTGGAAGAATTAGGTAAAATTTTCAAAATTTTGCATATTTTCAAGATTTGGTGCATATTTGAGCAAATAATGCACATTTGGGCCACATTTGGTGTTTTTTGAAGAATTTTAATAGAGAAAATAAAAAATTATTATAGCAATTGTTCTATGTATTTCATTTGAAGTTATTTAATTTTTTATTTATTTAAAAAGTTGTAAAAATTATCTTATTAATATATAAAATTAAATTGCTTAAAATGAAATAAAATAATTGCTTAAATTGGCAAATTTAATAAATACTTACTTTTTATTTTCTCTATTAAAATTCTTCAAAAAATACCAAAAGTTGCTCAAATATGCATTATTTGAACTAATACCAGTATTAGTTCATTTGTCCTTACTTAGCAAGGGAACCACTACTTAAGGAATACTTAAGTTGGTGAAATGCAAATTTTCTTAAGTGCTATGTTTATGGAATACCTAAGCTAAGAATTCTTTCCTAGGAAACTCATAAACAAATGTTGGTGAAAACGGGTATCTGTCTCCTTCAGAGAATTCTGGCATTGTTTTTATTTTCGGGAGCAGATTCCTGACGCGAATCTCAATTTTCGCATATTGTCGGAGTTTTACCATATATGTGAATGTTTTTTTCTTTTTTTTTTATAGTGGTTTGCATTAACATAGAAATTCTTAACAGAATGTTCTGTAAACATTTGATATTGTTAGAGTTTATACAGAAGGATCAACTTGAAGATTTATAGTAGTATAGATATGTAAAATACTAAAAGACGATCTGGACTTGAAATTATCATTCGAAAGCCTATTTTAATTGGCGGATTGTAAAAACAGAACTAGATTTGCATTTATCGTTACTTCAAATGTTAAATCTACTGGCACATTCTTAATTTCTTTATTCACTCGGTCTTCGAAATTATGGTTTGCAGGATTTCCCCTGTTCGTCACCCCGGGTTCCTCCACCAAGGAATGAGGTCTCCGAGAGTATTAATTTACATACTGTGTCAACTTCTCGGTAGAGTGGTAAGGGTTATTCGCTATTTTGTCAAACGATTAATTAAAAGACTACCCCTACCCGAGAAATTCTGAATTTGATATTCGAAAATAATAATTGCGTTTCTGAAAATGCAACAATTCAAATTAAATGTTACAGCTTGATAACTTCGGCGATTAAAAATTTTATATTGCTTATCGTTGAATTTAGTAAAAAACTAACGAGTTCGTTTAGTAAAAAAATCGTTATAATCGTAAAAGAAGCCTCTCGTTAATTATAAAAGTAAAGAAGGTAAAGAGTAACCCTGCCTATACGAATAATTGCTACGACTTTTATAATTTTGCATAGTTTAAAAATAAAGTAAGTTTGTTAATGTATGTACTAATAACAAATTAATGTGTTCATATAATATATCAATTTTTATTATTTGTAAAAATAGATTAATAAATCAGTTAGAATAAATACTTCCTACATGTTTACATTAACATTCTGAATTTGTTATTTTTATTAAAAATCAATTTTAAATATACTTTTAAATTGACAATTTTCCATCGGTAAAGATATTTCCAGGTAACATTTTTATAGTAGATTATTTTTATTTGGTAAAATATACATATTTTATACACTGAATTTCTCTCGTACGAATTAATTTGTTTCAGAATGACATTCGTTAGTACAACTTTGCAAAGTGCAGCTTTATTTTCCATATTTAAATTGAATGTTCGTTTGATAAAGGAAAATTATTTCACATTTATTAAATAAATGCAATAACTTACGTTCCTGCTTGAACTCTCAAATGTGGAAATTGTTTTCTTTAATTCAATAAACCCTCCTATAACGCGGTTTTCATGTAACGTTGGTGCAAACATTCATCGTCCTTCATAACATGGTGCTTTGAGCTTCTTACAACGCGGTTTCCGTATAACGCGGAACGAATTAATCGCGTTATAGGAAGGTTGACTGTACTCCCCATTTAAAATTTACCACCATTTGATATTATCTCTAAGTTTTACATGCACAAACTACATAATAATGTAATTTTTGTTAATTTTTAGCATTTACAAACTGAGAATCTGCCATAAGAGATTTTTTTATAGGGGATCAAGTACTGCTATAATTCACTTCAGTGATCAAGGTAACATTTAATTATTATCAATTAGTTAATTGAAACAATATTAAATTTTTACAATTAAGAGAATACATTAACATAAATACAAAATGTTAATTAGTCATAGCAAAGCTAAACGTATTTGCCTTGTGCATTTGAATCTATATTTGACGTTCACAAAAGCAAGCAACATCAAAAGAACGCCAGATATTCACGTTAAATTGTATAGGGTGTAACAAATACAAGAATAGTCGTTTAGAGAATCAACATTTTTTCGGAAATGCGAAAGAAATATTTTTAAACGCTAAATATAACTTTCAGCAAATCAATAAAAATTATATATATTTGTCGGAAACCTTATTTTACTCATTGCAGATTTAATCCCATAGGGTGAAATTATTTAGGCGATACCTTTATTGATTTAATTTAATATTTAGGAGATTTTTAATAAATTGTTCAGAAAATAAATAAAAGCATAAAAAATATTTTTAGTGAAGCTATTGTTGTTAACTTATACATGTATTTCTACCCGTTACAAAAAAACACCCAAAAGCCTGAATTTGATGTGGTCAGGATCGTATTCAGAATCAATCTTGATTGAAAACTGATTCCTTGATGTTGTGCAGATGATAGAATTCCGTTTATGATCCAAGGCAAAAACCAGCTGACCAAAATCAAATGATCTCTTGCAAAATTTATTCATTGGTCCTTATCCATGGGATAGTTTTGCTCACCAATTCGGTTTGGACTTATAACTCCAAAAGTTTCTTCCCGTTTAAACCTAATCAAAAGGGAAATTTAATTTAAAATAAATCTCGGTGATTCCATTAAAAATCCGCAATCAACACGAGTCCAAATTACAAAAACTAAGGTTAAAAGGCATTCACATTTTCCATTTTCTACAGTCGCGATTTCTTACTCCGCCTCTGATTTATCATTTGATTTCCAATTAAAAGTGCAACAATAAAATTTGCGCTCAACTAAACATCATATCGACTGTGTCATTTTAATAACTCATATCCCAGAAAGCTAATTTTACAGGAAAAGCAAAAAACTCATCAATTGCGTAATAATTGAAAAGGTAATTTCTTTTAGCAATAGATATATTAAGAAGTATATTAGAATGACAACGTCGATATGGTAGTAAAAATTTTGAGAATCTTAACCCTAGAGGAGTACTGTACGGTTCGCTCACACCCCATGTAACAGGGGGTGTGAGCGAACCCCAGACAACCGCGCTTCTTATTCACATTTACCTCTGTTAAGTACTAACCAAAACTTATTAATTTCTTTCAAAATTAATTTTTTTCTTTTTCTACACACAATAACGGATAAAAAATGTTAAAAGTAATTTTTTCGAAACTGCAATACAGGAGGCGCTAGCAATTTTTGAAACTTGTACTTCAATAAGGTCGAAAATACAGTGAACTCCTCTAGGGTTAAATATAAATTTGATCTCTTGATCTTATATTATTTTCCTGAGAAAATTAGAGTCCAAGACCATTTGCTTCGCTCTCTTTTTTGTGCATTTCGTTTACTCCTTTTATCTGCTATTGACAATTTTTATAGTTTAGAATTTTATTTTAGTGTAGAAATCGTTAAGTATATTTATAGAACTAATAATTCTGATTAACGCCATTTAAAAATGTAAAGCGAAGTGTAAATAATTTGTCATGCGACCAATTAGTATGTCGAATTATAATAAGAAGTCGGAGGGAGAAGTGTCTTGAAAATTCTCTTTAAGTTTCTATAGTTTTTAAAAGTCAAAATGCAATTGATAAATATTTATCCATCTACGAATGAGAGGACGCAACTTTTGTATTTTAAAGTTAAAACTGAAGTTTTATGCAAAAAGTTGTTACCGCGATCAGCTTCCAAGTTTTTGAATAAGCCTTGGTCTCTTGTAAATGACACTTCAAAACTTGGTAGGTAGCGGAAATTTTTTGCAATTAGGATTTGGTATTCACTTAAGGAGAGTTCCGGTCAAAATTAGGGAACAAAAAAATGATTGCAATTTTTGAACTTCCTTTTTGCAAATGAGATTTGAGAGTGCTCATAAATATCCAATGGGTAAGAAAAATAAGTTTTTGTCCGAGAAGCGCAGGTAGGTGTCTAGAGAGTGGTACATGGCACGAAGGACTAGGGATGCTGCGCGTGCGGCTTCTTTGTCAATAGGTTCTGGGGTTGCAAGAACTGGAGCAGGGATGCTGCGTTTAGTCGCTTACAAACTACCGACTACGTTCGGTCAGAGCATCAATTGCTGACTGAAATCGGCACCTGGTCATCGGCGCCCGCGGTGGATGCCGGCCTTTTGTCATGTCCGCAGGCGAAGATGACCGTAAGGCACCGGCCTCCCCTATCCCCAAACCCATTGCTGATGGACATTGTTCTCCAATTAAGGAACCAGGTACTAGTTTTAGAAACCTAATATCTGGTAGTCCTTAGAATACTTTAGTTATCTTATAAATAATGTATAATTTATAAAAAGAAAGCTGCTTGAAATTTTATTCGCTTCAATATTATAATATAAAAAAAGTTTTGTTTAATATTTAAATTGCAACCAATTTTTTTTTTTTTTAGTTTTAGTAAT
The DNA here is from genome assembly GCA_949152465.1 of Cantharis flavilabris. Classification (NCBI taxonomy): domain Eukaryota; kingdom Metazoa; phylum Arthropoda; class Insecta; order Coleoptera; family Cantharidae; genus Cantharis; species Cantharis flavilabris. The sequence goes on along the minus strand of OX424441.1, from coordinate 630,986 downwards.
TAGTTTTATTTTTATTTTAATTTTACGCATTACAATAGAAAAATGAAAAATTGCAAATAACGTGAAAAATTTTCTGTTATTTTCAAGTAGTGGCGGGATAAACATTTGACGTGCATGAGCAGGCGTCGTGGTGTGACAAATGGCGTGCTGCAGAGCGCGTGTTGGGTCAGTGGGTTAGGCGGCTCCGGGTGGTTTTTAGAAGCCGGCGGGAAGCTGTGGCAGAGCTAGAGTATATCGATCTTGCCACCGCCCTGTGCTACAGCGGCTCCGGCTAACCTACATTTGCTATCCCAGCCCAGTTACTGCTCCCGTCATTCCAGATCCGAAGTCCCGCGCCGATATCGATCTTTGCCATTATCACCCATCGTCTACCTGATTTGCGATTCCATGTGGATCCTCGCGATACAAATGTTTATTACTTTTTCAAATCTTTTTGAGCATTTTTTTTCAAACGCCCAATTTTTACTCTATTTTATCCGAATCTCGTTAATCACATCTTCAAAAGTTTATTTAAAGTTAGTTTCGACAAGTTTCACGCAAATATTATGAAACTTCATACGGCCAAAATATTTTGCGTGAATACAATTTAAGTTGTAAGTTTGTAACTTTAACATTTAATTCATTGCTCTCATTTGAGTTTGCTTGTAGTTATAATTAAATCTTGTTTTATGGAAAGTTTGAAATTTCTCATAATTTTTAATTTATAACTTTTATCGACTTATACTTTCAAAATATATGTACATATCATAATTACATAAGTTGAACACATTTTTGTTTTGTGTCTTCATATTTTTTTTTTCATATTCTCTAATAATAAGAATAAAATTTAAGATTAGAGTTTGGTTTTCCAAGTTTGTCCAAAATTTTGGCAAATCGTTGATAGGCATTTTATTAACTTAAGTAAGCACGTAAAAACCACTTTGGTTGACATGCTTGGTTAGCTGTTCGTTAGAATGGTGTAGATTTTTCAAGTTCTCAAAGCCCAAGGATCGATTCGTGATTTATCTCTACTAAGGTTGCCATATCTTACTTACATTGAAGTACTTATAATATTTTGCGTTTCCTAATTGAAAATATATTATTGTGTTAGAAGGGTAACCAAATTTTAGCACTCAAAACGAACAAGGAAGTTTAGAATAGTGTATCGTGACAAGAAGGTACTGCCGAGAAACCAAACTGTTGATTCCACTGAATACTACTCACAATTATTAGTCAAACTGAAGGAAGCTATCGACATGGGAGGCCTGTCTGGGAGTTGGCAAATGGATGGGGCGTTGTGCTGCACCATGACAATGCCAGAACCACAAGTTTGCCAAAAATTGTTGCAACTTGGCTGGGATTATTTAGTGCAACCACCATATTCCTGTCGGGATTCGGTCCAAATCTGAATCTTGCACCTTCGGCCTATCATTTGTTTGGATCTTTTCGATGCTTTCTTAATCATCTAAATTGATCAGATTTGAACTTTTGATGTTAAAACAACTTAGATCTACAAGTTGACAAAGGAGGAAATTCTTCACCTACCAGAAAGAGGTAGTATTTTGCTATTTTGAGATATTTTGCTATTCGATGATGGGTCTAATAATATTTTACACCATTTTGGAAAAAAGGCAGATGTTTTACCCAATTTCGCGTGGAATGACAGCAATGAAAACATTTTTATTTTATTTTTGATTTTCATAAAAAAAGTTCGACGAAAATCGTTGAGTGATAGAAACTGTTTGACAAGGAGAACACGTTATACGTTTTCTGATGTGAAAATGCTGTGTCGAAATTAGATAAAATAAATTTCAAGTCAATGGATGAATTATTATTTTTATGATATTTTCAAGGAGTTCTGGCGCGACAGGTTCTAACACCTGACCTGCTCACTAGCATTTTTATTGTTACGATTGTTCCAACTTTTTTTCAAAAGTCTTATATTATATTAATTGATGGACGTTCTGCCCAATCTCCGAAGTGAACATTTATTTTTAGTACAGTTTTCAAAATTGTGACGATTATTTGAAACAATTTGGTTGTATCGACGTATATACAGTGTAGCCTAGCTGCCGGCTTGGAAAATTGATCAAATTAACGGTAGGACATTAAATAATATGTGTTTATTTTCAAGATTTGCAGTGCAAACACATAATATATAAAAAAAGGATCCCAATCGGCCTGAAAAGAAGGCGGCAGAAGGAAGAGGAGAGGGCAAAAACTACAGATCCAGAATTTTGAGTTGAAAAACTTGGAAAACGTAATCTATTTACAAGGCACCGATTCAGGCGATAATTTTATTACTTGTAGTTCGCAATAAGATAGCAATATTGTGTAAGTGTGTAAGGTGCAAGTTCGTAGATCTTTCGAAATTAACCTTGTGGAATTTCCCTCGTCTTATTTATTTTTGTGTTATTTTTACTATAATTTGCATTAAATAATAATTACATAAAGAACCAACAATAAATTTCATAAAATATTTAGTGGTATAAATTTTTTATTTTCGGTAGTAGTTTATTTTTACAAACTTATTAGTATTTTTTAAAATTAAATTATAATTACGTTTATGTTTGTCTTTTCTGTAAGAAGAAAGTTTTTTTAATTGATATAAAAAACGTATTTTTTTGATTGTATCCCAAGGGTCGAACAGACTTATAAAAAATTGACTGCTTAGTTAGAAAATTATTTAATTTTATATATATATTTTTGTAATGAATTATTGTTTAATGTTAATAGCAACGGAAATATAATACAAAAATATATCGAGAAAATTTCAATTTTTAAACCACCGACCGCAAAGTTATAAGTCTCACGCGATATCGTCTCACCTGTATCGGTAATTGAATTACTGTAGACCTGAAAAGCTTTAAATCGTAGAATAAAATCTTTGACATATATATTCGGGTAAATGCGTGAGCGTGTTGCGTTGCTCACAATTGTTATCCTATTGTCAACTTTTCGTAAAAAAATTATCAGTTGAATCGATAATGGGCCCGTCGGACCCTCCCCTTGTTAGTGCACTGGAGATATTTTGCAATCAAACTGAGAAGAAGAGAAATTCGTTTATTACATTTTTAATTCTAAAATACTTAGCATATTTACAAATTCCGCTAGTACGTAACTTACCAACATCAAAGGAGAAACTTTGTTCCGTGAAAAATGACTCTCTTCCATCTGCCAAATCTGAAACAAAAAATGGTAAATGTACAGTAAAAATGCTAAAATATGCAGTAAAAACAATAAAAATGTGCAGTTAGTTTACTATTAAACATATACGGTCGAAGTGATAAATTGTTCAAATACTTTGCGGTTAAATTTTATACTAAGTACACGATCGTTTCCAACTTTTTAATTTAAGGATTCCAATATTTGAAAATGAATCTTTTAAGCTGTTGAAATTGATAGGTCAAAAAATATAATTTGTACCTAATAACATATAATTTTAAAAATAACGAATAGTCAATATTTGAAGCCTGAATCACAAGTAAGAAATAATTCGAAATTTGCACTGAACTGAAAATATTGTAAATTTTTTTGAAAGCAGAATATTTTAAGGCTTTTGAAGATAATCTGTGAAGGATCTAAAATGGTAAATAATTTTCCATGGCAGATAGAAAGTTTACAAGATCCACATATTATCCTTTCTTATCGTGGACACTCTCTAAAAAACCATATCAGTAGTACTTTTTTCTCAAATAAAATGCATTTGCAAATATAAATTTACACAAATTCAAAAATTTCTTATTTTTGAAAGCAATAAATTAACATTTAAAGTTAAAGTCAATTTTATCTAATTAATTCACTTTTTTCAATAATAATAACTGCCAATTTATCAAAATCTACAGCTCATTAACCGATGAAATACGTTCGCGAAATTAATACTTCCACATTGTATTTGCGAAACTATTGATTCTTAAAATGAGAAGTTTTCATTGGAACGCTCATCAGAGGAGCAACATATGATTCTACTTTTTTTACTTCGGTCAATTTTCTTCAATTTTGATAAGAGAAAATCGTAACAATTTTACTTTTAGTTTTACTTGAAATAAATAGATACTAATTCACAAGGAAAATTATACTTTCAATATGTACGAATAAAAAACATTCATTGGAACATCGGGAAACCCCCGGTTTCTATTATACATATATTTATGTTTAAGTATGCAAAAATTTTACTAGTCCGTTGTATGTACTCGTAATTACTTAAAAAAAGTAGAAATTTTTTAGGTTTGTTAAAATTCTAAAGTAATTACATGCGGCTGTCCCGTAATTTCCTGCAATTTAACAATATCAACGAAGCTTTTTGTTCGTGTTAAATAATTTCCTTTAGAATAATTTTTTATATAAAATTAACAACCCTAAAATTAACAGTTTATTAAAATCAAATTTACCCTTACAAGTTAGTGTCAATTTTATATTCAACATTGTCGTTATGATTTTGACATCAACGCACAACAATTCACAAAATCGGTTATGTAAATATTTTGCAAATTTAGTTTTAATATTTTGGCCATTAACTTTATACCTAACGCGTTACACATAATTACGTACTCCTTTATTATATCTGAAGTAATTTTAATTAATATACTTCCAGACGCATTTGTTTACTTGAACACTTTTGCTAATTACTTTTATAAATTATTTACGAATTTGAGACTTCATTATCTTTTCACTAACTGCTAGGAATAACAAGAAGTGCTAATAAAATTTAAATTAAAGTTGAATCCTGTCCCTGCATTTTAAATCTTCAAGATCTTAAGTAAATTATTCCATTGTTTGAGTATATATCTATTCCATTTTTGGCAAATAAAGACCGGTGTTTTAATTATAACCGAGTTCGACTTTTCTTTATCTTGTGTTCTAGATTTAGATTTTTTAATTTAATTTTTCAACATACAATATTTTTTTTATTGTTCAAGTTTCATTTCAATCTCCTAAAACTAGAAAATTGAAAAATCATTGAAGATTAGGTCATTTAACAGATGCGCAATTGTTAACTGTAGATGAATGAACACGTTATGATCTCCACTTGCTTGCAAATCTGTAAGCTCTTTTTGACACTTGAGGTATAATGGGTAGGATATTAAGCTTTCATGCTTGCCGGCCGTCAATCGCCTTATGCTAAACATCAACTCATACCCGGTACGGAAATTTAAACCTAAATTAACGTCGAGGTGTTTGGCTGGTTTGCGTATTTGTAAATAAAAGTAAAAATATCGCGATAGACGGGTGACCGCTTCGAGAACACTTTGTTTCTGCCGTCGTTCAAGTTGAAAATTGAGGCGTTCGCCTAGTTCGATTAGAAACCCTTTTTTATTTTTTATGGCCATTACAAAGAGCGGGTGAAGTAGAAGCATTTCTATGTTAACAATGTAAATTGTACATTTTGAAGTTTTTTTTTCATTGCCTTCATTTTTACTTTTATTTGTCGCATCGTTTCCTAGATATGTTAGACGACAATATTTTTTGTATTTTACAGAGTCATGTTTAAGTCGTTGTCAGTGTGAAACGGTGCGAAAAAATAGAAAAATGTGTATATACAAAATTAAAGGCTATGAAATTTGCAACAAAAAATGCCTAAAAAGTTTTGATGTAAATCGATTTTTATATATGATAGAATAAAGGTTGAAAATGTAAAATTTACATTGCTAACATAGGTGTGCCCCAGCTCTTTATATAAGAAGAAATTTAAATAAAAGCGATACTTCTGCTTTTAATAGATAAAATCAATATTCTTGTATACGGAGGTGTTTGTTTGTAAAATCCATTGTAAGCCGAAGAAGCATTTATTTTTGTCTTGCAAACTATGCGTACATAAGTATCTGCATATTAAATGAAATAAAATCCTTTGATGTTCGGTTACTATTGACTAAAATCAAACAGGTCATAAAAAGTTTAAACTGATTGATTTTAAGCTTTAAGCGGAATTATATTTTATTGAAATTTGCGAGGAATCAATTGAATTGATTGAAATGAAAGGGAATTATTTTGGGTTGAATTGATGTTCCTGTGAGTGTTAGTAATTCAGGCCCGATTACTCGCAAGGTTTTTTGTTGCTGTTAATATTACAAATAGGGTTGGGTATAAAACAAAGAAATGGTGATTACGTAACTAATTAACTCCGCAAATCATGCAAAACTAATAAAAACCGCACATTTTTTTATTTTCCAACTTTTTTGATTATACTATAATAATGGAGTACTTATTTTCCAATTCCACTGCAGTAGTAAATTGCTCTAGGTCCAACATATTTTGGTGTGCGCGAATTCTCGAGATCTTAAAAATAATTAAAGTTGAATTTCAACACATTTCGGTATGCGAAACTGGGAAATTTCGTTGTTGGCTATTTCGTGGCCAAGTTATGAACATTTACTTAAATAATTAAATACAAAACGAATTAATAATAATTAATGATGTGTGGATCTTGCCTCCGGCTGATTTTGTTTATAAAATATATTTCAATCAATAAATTTTTTATTCATATTTTGTTAAAATTACTCGAGCGCAAAACTGCTCAAGCTTTTTATAATAATTCGAATTGGATCAAATTTCGTTTTTTATTTCATGCTCCAGTGAAATGTTGGATCCTGCAGAATCATGTTCAGAGCACTTTGAATTGTACATTAAATCGATGGATCACACGATTTTTCAAATAGAGAATGAATGAAAAGTTGAATTGTGGGTACATCAAATCGGGTAGTTTGTATAGGATAATGTTATTTTCGAAAGATATTTTGGGAAGTCCGCCTTTAGAAATCGTGCAGCTGAATTTCAATTTATAAGGCGAAGGCATTTTCTTTTACAAGCAAAAAATAACTGAAAACATTTTGAATTTCGTAGCAATTATTGAACTTCAATTTTAATTAACAATTTCTAGCATAAATTGTGAATATTATTTTGTGCTTTCCTTGCTTCCAAATATATCATTTCTAGACTAATTTTCCAGTTCCTGTCTCGTCGGAAGTACAACTTTCTTGTTCGAATAACAAAGTATACACAAAAGTACTATGCCCAGCCAACCCACCTACCGACCCTGTACATTACAATTATGTCCACGTTTTAATTTCCATTCAGTAGTTGTGCTTTTTATTTGAAACGTACGGTTTTTATTAACATTTTCTCATTTTCTTTTCATATTCATTAAATAAACACTTGCTGCTTTTATGTCCTTTTGTTGCCCTCAAATTTTATGATTACATTTTTGTTTATTTGCGATTTTCAAATTAAAATGCTCTTATAAAAATTAATTGAAATATCAAGTTCTGTTGGTGCATACGAAACAATTGTCGACCAAACATTTGTATGGGTTAGAGTTATTTTTTTTACTATACTTTTCCCTTTTGGGTATGGGTTACCAATATTCAATCAATACCACGAACCGCCTACGATGTTACAAATTCTTCTATCTCTTTCCCAGGTTTTTTTCTACCTTGGTTCTTTTTCATATTCTTCTACTTTTGAGTTTTTCCGTATTAAGCAGCTTTGAGCTACTTCAGTTTGAAAATTATATGCATACAGGATGTTTCCTAATAATACATATGAATATAATAATTTTATCATTATTGTTGGTCAATTAAACAAATTTTAATAAAAGAAAAAGAACTCAAAATAAAAAATTTTAAGTAAATTTGTGGTTTTTAGTATGTATTTATGGTTAAATTCAAAAAAATATAAGAATAATACAATACGTAGAAAATCAAAATTCAAAAAATTTAAAAAGGAGACAATTAACACATAACAGGTCTGGATTAAGAAAATTTGAAAAAATGAAAATTTCGTAATACGAAGTACAATATAACGTTATTTCATGGTTATTGCCATTCTTCAGTTGCACGCATCGATTACGATTACATTGTAAAATAAGAAGAAAAAAATTTTTCAAACTAAACAAAATTATCGACTAAATTGTACAAAATTGACTTACCATAACCTCCAAAGATTATCAAAACTGAACTTGTTACATGAGGTATGAATAATTTAAAAATGATTTGAACTAAGAAATTCGTTTACCTAGCACTGCTAGTTTGAAATCCGAAGGCACTGCCCTCTTAATATGATTTCTAAAAACTTTGAAAAAATTCAAAATTCAAAAATTTACCACGTTTTTTAACCGTGAGGCGTAAAACTAGAAAAAGAACTCAAAATAAAAAATTTTAAGTAAATTTGTGGTTTTTAGTATGTATTTATGGTTAAATTCAAAAAAATATAAGAATAATACAATACGTAGAAAATCAAAATTCAAAAAATTTAAAAAGGAGACAATTAACACATAACAGGTCTGGATTAAGAAAATTTGAAAAAATGAAAATTTCGTAATACGAAGTACAATATAACGTTATTTCATGGTTATTGCCATTCTTCAGTTGCACGCATCGATTACGATTACATTGTAAAATAAGAAGAAAAAAATTTTTCAAACTAAACAAAATTATCGACTAAATTGTACAAAATTGACTTACCATAACCTCCAAAGATTATCAAAACTGAACTTGTTACATGAGGTATGAATAATTTAAAAATGATTTGAACTAAGAAATTCGTTTACCTAGCACTGCTAGTTTGAAATCCGAAGGCACTGCCCTCTTAATATGATTTCTAAAAACTTTGAAAAAATTCAAAATTCAAAAATTTACCACGTTTTTTAACCGTGAGGCGTAAAACTAGAAAAAGAACTCAAAATAAAAAATTTTAAGTAAATTTGTGGTTTTTAGTATGTATTTATGGTTAAATTCAAAAAAATATAAGAATAATACAATACGTAGAAAATCAAAATTCAAAAAATTTAAAAAGGAGACAATTAACACATAACAGGTCTGGATTAAGAAAATTTGAAAAAATGAAAATTTCGTAATACGAAGTACAATATAACGTTATTTCATGGTTATTGCCATTCTTCAGTTGCACGCATCGATTACGATTACATTGTAAAATAAGAAGAAAAAAATTTTTCAAACTAAACAAAATTATCGACTAAATTGTACAAAATTGACTTACCATAACCTCCAAAGATTATCAAAACTGAACTTGTTACATGAGGTATGAATAATTTAAAAATGATTTGAACTAAGAAATTCGTTTACCTAGCACTGCTAGTTTGAAATCCGAAGGCACTGCCCTCTTAATATGATTTCTAAAAACTTTGAAAAAATTCAAAATTCAAAAATTTACCACGTTTTTTAACCGTGAGGCGTAAAACTAGAAAAAGAACTCAAAATAAACTAGCAGTGCTAGGTAAACGAATTTCTTAGTTCAAATCATTTTTAAATTATTCATACCTCATGTAACAAGTTCAGTTTTGATAATCTTTGGAGGTTATGGTAAGTCAATTTTGTACAATTTAGTCGATAATTTTGTTTAGTTTGAAAAATTTTTTTCTTCTTATTTTACAATGTAATCGTAATCGATGCGTGCAACTGAAGAATGGCAATAACCATGAAATAACGTTATATTGTACTTCGTATTACGAAATTTTCATTTTTTCAAATTTTCTTAATCCAGACCTGTTATGTGTTAATTGTCTCCTTTTTAAATTTTTTGAATTTTGATTTTCTACGTATTGTATTATTCTTATATTTTTTTGAATTTAACCATAAATACATACTAAAAACCACAAATTTACTTAAAATTTTTTATTTTGAGTTCTTTTTCTAGTTTTACGCCTCACGGTTAAAAAACGTGGTAAATTTTTGAATTTTGAATTTTTTCAAAGTTTTTAGAAATCATATTAAGAGGGCAGTGCCTTCGGATTTCAAACTAGCAGTGCTAGGTAAACGAATTTCTTAGTTCAAATCATTTTTAAATTATTCATACCTCATGTAACAAGTTCAGTTTTGATAATCTTTGGAGGTTATGGTAAGTCAATTTTGTACAATTTAGTCGATAATTTTGTTTAGTTTGAAAAATTTTTTTCTTCTTATTTTACAATGTAATCGTAATCGATGCGTGCAACTGAAGAATGGCAATAACCATGAAATAACGTTATATTGTACTTCGTATTACGAAATTTTCATTTTTTCAAATTTTCTTAATCCAGACCTGTTATGTGTTAATTGTCTCCTTTTTAAATTTTTTGAATTTTGATTTTCTACGTATTGTATTATTCTTATATTTTTTTGAATTTAACCATAAATACATACTAAAAACCACAAATTTACTTAAAATTTTTTATTTTGAGTTCTTTTTCTAGTTTTACGCCTCACGGTTAAAAAACGTGGTAAATTTTTGAATTTTGAATTTTTTCAAAGTTTTTAGAAATCATATTAAGAGGGCAGTGCCTTCGGATTTCAAACTAGCAGTGCTAGGTAAACGAATTTCTTAGTTCAAATCATTTTTAAATTATTCATACCTCATGTAACAAGTTCAGTTTTGATAATCTTTGGAGGTTATGGTAAGTCAATTTTGTACAATTTAGTCGATAATTTTGTTTAGTTTGAAAAATTTTTTTCTTCTTATTTTACAATGTAATCGTAATCGATGCGTGCAACTGAAGAATGGCAATAACCATGAAATAACGTTATATTGTACTTCGTATTACGAAATTTTCATTTTTTCAAATTTTCTTAATCCAGACCTGTTATGTGTTAATTGTCTCCTTTTTAAATTTTTTGAATTTTGATTTTCTACGTATTGTATTATTCTTATATTTTTTTGAATTTAAATTTTAATAAGCTAATTCATTTAGTTTACACGGGACGAGTACTCGATTACAAACTAAATTTTTTTTTTAATTGTTGAATTACTAGTACTTGGAGTTGCATGTAAATTATATCCAGAACGCTACAAAAATTGAAATAATTGCTAGTTAGTACCACCTTGAAATATCGCTTTATGCAAATATGAAGAAAGAAATCTACTTATGTCAGTTGAATATGCAGTAAATGAAAACTATTTTTCATAAAAATTTTACGCGATATTGAAACGAGTAAATCAATTTCATTTTTCCTTGATTGTAGGAAGTTTGTGTTTATTTAAATTTTTGTAACGTTTTGAAAGCGAATGACATAAAACTCGTATTACTCAAATATATTTCGAATATTCAAAATTCAGTTCTCGTCGAAAAGGCAAGCGTCAAATTTGGTGTGCTTGCGAACGGGCGGGCGGTCTCTAATTGTCAAAAGGTAATGAAAATTTAGAGTACAAAAGCAATAATTGAAAAATAATAGCGGTTAAAGTTAATTGCCAATTTTTATTTATAAATGATGTAATTTAATATACAACCCCTTTCCGTATATGTTTCCATGTAGTTTGGTGTGGAGGGAAAACACGAAACTACAGATCTAATTGTCTTGAAAATATAAAACAATTAAGTATTCCCAAATCATTAGTGTCGTGGTTCGAATTTCACGTTAATTTTCTGGGCGCCATTTTTAACAAGATATCCAAAATATTTAGAAATATATGTATAGGTATTTAGTAAGAACGTTAGAAGAATATTTCGATCCAAAGAGAAATTTCGGACAATTGACAATTGTCAATATATAATTTGTAGATATTCTTGATCGATTTTCCAGAATTTTGAGTATAACATCGCCATCTACTTCCTTTTTATAATTTTTAAATCAATTTTCATAATAATTTATTGAAATAATAAAAATAGTAAAATAAAAAATTACTGATTATTGTCTTGTCATCGGTAATAATATAAGTACATTTATGCTGAATTTTAGGGCTATTGTTTATCTGGAAGTGATGGAAAAATCGATTACAAAATTTTGCGACAAACGTTCACGGGAAAGTTAATAGACGCTTTTAAAAATAGTAAACCCTTCTACAAACGTAAGTTTGATGTCATAGCCTATTTTTTATATATTTTTTATTCAGTTGTTGTAGAACTGTTATCTGAAACACACATCGGAGATTTGAAGAGAATAGTTCAAATATTGGGATATTTGAAGAAAGCTTATCTTTGAATATTGCCAATCAGTATAATTTTGTTTAATTTAATGGGTCATTCCATGTCAAACCAACAAGTCACTCAAATTGACTATCACAGATTTCTTTGAAACTTCGGGTAATTATACTCTTTCACATCTTGAATTCAAATATGATTTTTTTTAAATTCTACCTCTTATAGTTTTTGAGTTATTTAATTATAAAAATCTCAAAAGCGACCTTTTTTGGTCCACCCTCAATCATTACAAATGTTATAACTTCAGTTCTATAAGTCATACAGAGTTGTATGATAGCTCATTTTAAAGAGGATTTATAGAGCTTTAATTTGATACTAATCTTGGCCACTTTCTAATCAAAATGAATTATTTTGAAAACTTCAAAAAATGTTTTTGAAAAAAATTTTGAGTTAGTGTTTTCTGAAAATGATAAAAATAACCATGAGAGCCTTAAAGAGCCTTTTATTGTCTAAAATTAACGGCTTTCGAGTTATGAATTAAAGTTAGTAAAAAATGTTGAAGAATTCAAGCTTTCTTTTTTTTTGTTTTTTTTTAAAACCTTGCCATTTTGAACACTAATATAATAGTTATAATAATATAATAGTTTAAGTTTAGTTAATAAAATAATTGTTCAATAATTAAAAAAATTTCTGATTTAATTTTTTGTTTTGTAGCTGCCTTGTTAATTATTTTTTGATTTTCTGTGAAATGGATTGATTTTTCAAAAAATCTCACAAGACAAAAGTTGTAGTCCGTTAAATTTCCTATCCGAAATGGGCATCAGATTTTTTGTAAAATGTTTCGTTTAAAAGATACAGGGTTTTGAAAAAAAACCAAAATAAAAAATAGCTTAGTTTTTCAACATTTTCGTACTTACTTTAATTCATAACTCAAAAGCCATTGCTTTTAGACAATAAAAGGTATAAATCTTCTTTGTAGATTATTTCACGCTCTTTAAAAAGTACCAAACTTTGTATGGATTCTTTTTTTTTTCAATGGCATTGTCACCCGTCAGTTGAATTTTTGTTAATCACCTTCATCCAGTCGTCATGTTTGTGTTTAGTCTTGTTTTAATGTTTTTCTTGAAAAGTAGTGTTTTTTCTTCACTCTTTCTTTTTCAATAAACCATTCAATGCTTTTGTAAGCTATTTTACGAGGTATCCAATATTCCTAAATTCAGACTTTTAAGTTGTAAAATAGGTTAAAGGAAAAATATTTTATTTCTTTAAACCTCTTACTTCGTATAGATAACTGAAGTTTGATGATACATTGATTTTTATTTTTAGATGTTTTATGTTGGAAAATTAAAAAAAAAGTTGTTTAAATATAATTTAAACCAGTCAATCGACACAACGGGTTGGTCTTATTTGACTCGGTAATGGGTAAACAAATTCTGTAATATTATAAGAACATGAATCAGAGTTGGCAAATTTTCTGATTTTAGTATAACTTAATAAATTAAACAAACCACTAAGCTAACTTTTTTATGAAAGATAAAAACTATAAGAGAATGCTGTATTTATTGTTGACTTTTTTGGATAGTTGGGAGAAGTTAGGAGTTGATTGAATTTGTTAAAACTGCCTAGCATGACGTATTGATTTTTGTTTCTATTGGAAATATTTTTCAGATATTACGGCTAAATATCTTCTGAATATACAAGTAGGATCTATATCTTGACTCTTTAGTATTTAATTTGGTGTTTTTTAATGAGCAAAAATATAAAATGGAAAAATTAATTGTAAACCAATGCATTTCCATTTTTATTTGTTTACTTAATCCTTTTATAATGTTCAGCTATAAAAAAAATGGATTTCATTTTACGAACAACTACCTCAGCGAAATATACTTACGCATTAAAATAGATTGCAGGCCAAGGCAAGAAAGGATCATTTAACTTCTTATATTTTTTTTACGCCCCTATTTAAACGTGTTTTATAAAACAAGTTTACTGTATTTCTAAATTCTATTGCAAAATATTTTTTACGAATTCTTTTCACCGAACTCATTTTTCTCAAGTCTATACAGTCTGCTTGTTATGTTATAATGGTCCATTTGATCCTCAACTAAAAAATTGGTTAGGTATACGTAAAAAAATGTATGGAAGTTTTCACAAATCCAAAAATCTCAGTAGGAAACCTTATTATATTTTCGAATTTTGCTGGTAAACTTTCACGTTCGAGCCTACAACTATACGACATCGAATTGATGGATACAATTGTATAAATTTGAAAATAAAAAAACGATGCTTACGAAGGGAGAACTAGTCAGTTAGGGATTTCGAAATTCGAAGTTGACATTATTTTGACAGTCGTATAAAATTTTTATACATAGAAATCATTGAAGTAAATTAATGTTTTTATTTTGAACTTGGGTTTATTTCGAATTTATTTGTTTATTGTGCCACTTTTCAATGAACCACATTAAATATTATAATAATAGTAATAAAACTTTGCTTTATTTCGATAATAAACCAGGATAATAATTGTTCAATGAACAATTCTAATTTGTTCGTGTTCAAACGTGTAAATTTTGAATGAATATATATATAAAATATTTATATATCGCGTTTTGTATTTGGGTGGAAAAAAGTGGTGTTTGCTTTTGACAAGACCCACTGGCATTACATAATATTTAATTTATTGAAGGTGACAGCAAAATTGTAACTATCATTATAAATTTCAAAGCATTTTATATTCAAACACGGTCGAGGGAAATTCGTATTTTTTTTTTTTTGTCTTTAAAGGATGCACGGTATTTTTGTTTATTATGATGCTATTAACCTTAATTATGAAAGGAACTTTACACCGGTTGGCTTTATATTTCCTTGTGTGCTAATTAAAAAGAATTTTTTAATTTTGATGCTTTGAAAATTGTTTTGTAAATATTTTATTATTTTTCATGTGTTTTATAATTAAACGAATTATGTTTTAAGTGTTGGTGTGTTCGTTGAACGATTCGTTAAACAGCAAGACTAATGTGTTTATGTTTTACTCATTTTTATCCTTTTTAATTTCTATGGATATTTTGACTCGTTATTGATTAATTTAATCAATGAATTAATGCACAACTTTCATGTTTATCTAACAAAAGTCCACTGCTTTATACTGACCTCAACCTAGTGATAATTTCCAGAGTTAAAATAACGATCCGTTCAATTTATCGATTTGTAATAACCGTAACTTAACTACCGTAAGTGTGGCAATTAGTATTTTTCACTACATCCATCCTAAACCTGAACGATTGAACTATAAAGAAGATTGTGGATATAACAAATGGCTGATGAGTAACATAATTCTCAATCTAGTTTTATATTTCAGAACCCGGACTTTCGCCAGAATAAGCGACACCTTTATCTAATGTTATTTTTTAATTACACATACAAACCTGTATAAATTTAAAAAAAATTGGTGTGGAGGCAGGAGACGAGGAAAATTCCAGTTCAACTCTCGGCTACTCCCAAATTATTTTTACAATAAGTAAAAATCACTACATTCGTTTTTGCGAAGTTTATCTCCAAATGAAGTGGTTCGAGAAAAGTTATAATAAATTTCTATTATTAAATTTATTATTACCTGACTTCTCTACTTGACAAAATAATGTTTATGTATTGCTTGTAGTTGGGACGAGCACTAATAAAATCCTAAAATAATTCGAAATATAAAAGATTCGTCTCGGCTAATCCCGAAATGAACAAATCGATTTCATTTTTTTAAATTAATTGTAGTATAAATTCTAAATTTAGTGATAAAATTGCATTGGAATCCTTATGAAAAGTTAAGGAATAGGACAAATAAATCATATTATAGTCAAATTTGTAGAATATTAAATTTCCTATATCATAAAATATCATATTTTACAAATACATACCAAATACCACAAATCTACTTGAAATTTCTTATTTCGAGTTAAATAATAATAATTATTGAAATAAAATAATTATTTTTAAGGATTCGTTTGTTGACTGCAGACTTGAAGAAGATGTAAGTAGGTGAAGAGAAAAAGGTCATTAATATTATTCCCCAGTGGAACCCAGAATAATTTCTAAAATATTTAATAATTGATATTACGGAAACATCGATGTTTTCAAAGGATGTTATCGATGTCCAGGTTCGATTTCGACAGCGATCGATGTCCTAGCACTAGGATATTTATATTTTATTATTTCTTATTCAGTAACAAATAATTATCAAATGATTTTCGAGACAATGTTGTACCACGACAGAAAACCACAAAAATAACAGATTCAAAATTGAAATTTTCTGCTAACGGAGAATATTGGACCACAAGAAGTTAAGTAGCCTTGGCCAAATGTATGAGGCACCCTTTAAAATGTCGTTATTGTGGAAAATGTTAAATATTTTCTGAAAACAACCATGGCACTGTCTTAACCCTTTATGTATATATGTATATTATAAATTTTTAAAAATAGATCTTTAATAGATGTCATTCGAGCTTCCAATTTCATGTAAACTATCTTCGTTTATGTCACGTTGATGACATTACATGATTAATCACACCTTTCCTATAGTATTGATTGATAAGCAATTTATACACACCTCAAATATCTGCTTACAGTTAATAATTGACGTTAAAATTGTACTATTGTAATTTTGATTTAAAATTGAGACATATAAGACATTTTTACACATTTTTAAATTTATTTTAAAATCGGTAAATAATTATTAATTAAATTTAAATAAAGTTAAGAATAATACAATACATAGAAAATCAAATAATTCAAAAAAGACATATTTCACGGTTAAATAAGGGCCTTTATATCGTATCCTGAATTTTTTCATATTTTCAAATATTTTTAATCCTGACCTGTTATGTGATAATTATGTCTTTTTTGCTTTTTTGTATTTGATTTTCTACGTATTGTATTATTCTTAACTTTATTTAAATTTATCTATAAATACATACTACATACCACAAATTTACTTAAAATTTTTATTTTGGGTTCATTTTCTAATTATTAATTATTTATACTGCTGGACTCACCCCTATTCCTACTTACTCTCGTTAATAATAAATTGTTGCAAACATTTTTTAGAATCCCATGTTAATTGACACTTTTTATATCAAATGAATTTTAAAAACGAAGCCATCAACCCATTGCGAAGGTGTAAGACGAAATTTTCTTTCTTCGACATTAAATTCGGAATTAATCAATCGGAAAAGCGGTCGATTACATTTATAATATAATAAATAATATTATAGATGTAATTTCCTCTAATAGAAATAGGACAATAACTTATTATTGGCGATAATAAATTATTTACAATATATAATATTTATTTTAACAATAAAATGTAATCGAGGATTAGGATTCTACAGGGCTGTATTTAAGAATCGTCGTCAAATGAAAAACTTTCAAATAACAATTTTACATTCGTCTATGATTTTTCACAATTTTTAGCATTAAAAATATATTTTCAATAATATTGAAATAATGTTAGCGAGAGTCAAACGAACCCTCTTATATCGCGGTTACAGGGCCGTAGCCAGGCTGAAAGATTAGGGCAGGCTTGAGGTAGGCTGAAAATTGTCTAATGTCTAAAAAAAAAGCTCATCGCTCACAACCAGAAAGGACTTGCTTTATTTAAAAAAATATATAAATTATATTTGTTTTAAATCATAACAGAAAAACGGCTAGGGCAAGCTCAAATTCTCCTGGCCTACCCCTGGCTACGGGCCTGCTCGGTTAATCCGTACCGGATTATATGTAAAACTATAATTAATATTAGACGATGTATGCTTCAATATAAGGCGGTGCGAATTAACCGCGTTATAGGAGGGTCGACTGTACTGCTGTTTCAATTCACTGCAAATCACAATTACTATTAAATTATATTCTATTCTTCATAGTCGATCTCATCTGTTCTTTTTTTACCTGCAAATTACAGGTAATGGTGGTAGCAGTTGACAATAGTAATTCTATTATCTTGACTATAATCAGGGTCTTTTATTATTATCGAAGGTCCATTTACTAATGATGAACAGTACTTGTCACTATGCCTGCATCATCATTACTAGATACAAAGGATTAATCGAAATCTGAAGCCTTCATTCATCAAATATATCACTCTTGCTTTTACCAATGTTTACGATACTTTTAACAACTTTCCACATTGCCACAGTTTTCTTACTTGATATGAAGATTTTCATTGAAGATTAAGATCACTTTTGTAGTAAGTTAAAGCTCATTAAAATTCACAAAATTATCAATTTATTTTTATTGGAGAAAATTAATTTTAAACTTAAAAATTCCTAGCTGAAGAAAGAAAAATCATTGTATTTTGATATGATTTTTTTAATCCAGATGGATAGGTGGATAAAATTATGAAAAAAAATGTTTTCTGGAAGTTTTTTGATAATGTTTTAAAACCGATCGGCTGTAATTATATAGAATGGAGAGAATGTTGATTTAAATTAGTAATTAAATGGAAATAATTACTTAAAAGGGTAGTTTTGACGTATGCGAGGCAGTTCGGAATTGCCTAATATAATGGAAAATTTGTAATTAATGATAGAAAATATTAATATATAATTAATTTTAAAGGGGTAATGCGGTCAGCATTTTGGGAACTTTTGGAAATCCGGCCGAGTTCAACGAAATATTTTTTCGTTTTGTAATGATTAATTTTATTAATCATTTATTTATTGATCTAAAAAATCCAAAATTTTGGGCGCCAGAGAGTAGTTATACTTATATAAATTTAGGATGAATTAAATCTGAACTTGAATTTTAGCTTTTAGTTTTCTTTTAATTAAATATAACTTCAATACAACAATAAACATTAGTAAAAATCAATTTCATTTTTAATTTTTAAATAAATGGAAACATCTGATACGATCTATGATCGTGAGTTAAGGAACAACCTACGGTGAGTTTCCGTCAAAGTAGGAAAATCTTAACTCCAAAAGTTAGATAAGTAAATGGCTGTATAAGTAATTCTTTGAAAAGAGGGACAGTAAACCGTACGCAACGCCAAGGTGGCTGAAAGATAAACTAAAACACTAAATTCTACTGGTTGGTTGGTTTATGAGATAATCCAATGTGTAAATTCCACTGCCGTGTTGAGTGGATCAGAATAAACCTTTGGTTTTTGATAATCTTATTAGTATTACGGAGCAGGTATAGAACAGCAGTATATTTGATACCCGTTTGCAGTTACTCTTAAAGTTTAAGCTTTCTTCATTAATCTTATTCTAACCAATAGGCAAACGAAGCGGAACGGAATAAGTGATACTTACCGATTTATGGAAAGCTTGATATTAGTAACTTTTAACTTTTTGTTTTCTTGTTTTTTGAGAATGCATATTTCACTATTTGTAGGTATCGTACACAATCAGCACGGCATAACTATGGGGAACATTTTAATTTTCTTATTCAATTAAGCCTGCTGTGAAATCTGGAAACCACTGGATTAGAGGTTATATTAATATTTTTTTTTATTAATTTTATAAAATAACATACCGTAAATTATAAATGTAGCGAGCTAGTGCAATGTAAATTTCTAAATCAAGCATTAGGTCCAGCATTTAGATAATTGTCATACTTTGTCTTTGCCCAAACAAACTAAGGACTATCTCGCGCCCCTAAATAATTTTCGGCAGAATGACCTCGCGCCGAAACTGCCGCGTCTGAATGTTCTAGATCATTATCGTACAACCCTAGAAGATGCGTGGTTCATAGATGTAATATCATTAAAAGCAAGAACTTTTCGTAAGTTTCGAATCAAGTGCAACGGTCTGATGGTATTTCGGAGTTGAGGTGAGAAATAGAATGATCACCCAAAATTAATTTACGTCGACTAATTTAGTTGTAGATATTAAGATTAGTAACCCTTTAACCTTACAAATGAAAAGACTAATCAAAATTATTGCTATAATTCCCTGAAAACTCGCGCGGTCACGCACAAAGGCAATTTTAATATTGCGAAATGAAAATACGTGTAGAATGTACATTTTTGTTTTATATATGAAAATAACTTCTTAGTTACCTAAGCAAATAATATATTTATCTATTTAAATATAAGTAGCTAGACAAACATTACGTGATATCGATTTCTTGCTAATAGTATTTGTGTCGTGAAGTCGGAAGCGTATTTTAACTAAAAACTTATTTAGTATATAAAATTAACGAGCTTTATACAGAAAATACGAAATGAGAAAGTGATTGATGATAACTTAATCTGACAGAATTTGCTATCAATTTTAAGTTACTACAACGCAAACGTAGTAACTACAATTGTTAAAATAATTTGCTCAACCAGTAAATTTCCTTTTGTTTTCCTGATTTTTTTATTTTAAATGAACATCTCCGTCGGTTATGTCTCATTGGGCAAAATAGATGATAGATATTTAATTATTAATTTACTAGCTTTGAATAGGAAATGCCGTGCACTAGTCTAATTTATTTACCAGAAATCACTTTCAAAACTAAACCACTTAAGCTTATTGGCCTAATTATTAGATAAATTGGAAATTTCGTGATGAAACTTACTTTTTTCTTTTAATTATAAAATTACCAACTCGTGCTCTTTATTTCGGCTCTAAAAGTTTTTTTTCTATTTAAAATGAAGTGAATTTCTTACCTAACTTCATTTATTCCATCCTAATTTTTTGCTTCCCGATTGCTTTCTTTGATAAAAGTTATAAAGTGTAGAATAAATAACAGAATAGGGAAAAGCCACTCGCTGTTTAGCTACCCTTGGGCATGGATAATAAGAAAAATGTTACTAATTATAAGTAAATATTACAGTTAAAACACGAAATCAGTTAAAATTTTCAGAACGAAAATGTTCTTAAGTTATCACATGTAAAATACACTGTAAGTATAAATTCGCAAACGTTTTCACCATACAATATGCATAAAGGATTCTCTCTTAATTTTCTTTCCAATTCATCGCCTGATGATGTCATAGTATGGTAAAAACGTTTGCAAAATTTATACTTACAGTGCTCCCAGTACATGGGATAAATTAAAAACATTTCAGTTCTGAAAAGTGTTTATTGCATTTTTTGGGTTTTCTAAAATATTGATATGGTTAATATCGAGTTACACTACTTAAACCATGTATCAATCGATTAAGTTAAAATTTAATTTAACTTCCATGTTCTAGATTTAACTGATTTCCTGTTTTAAACTGTAACATAATATACATAATATATTTGTCGACACTATTTATATTTAATTCTAAATGTAGAAACTTATCGACCCGTGCGTAAGCTTATCAACCTTCTCAATTGTCACATTAATAGATGTGGTTATCGGATTTGATCTGTACGGTATTTATTCAACGACTTCTTTTAAAGAATATGTAACACAGAACCCTTACAAGGTTAGTGTGCATGTAAATAACTAATAACAGCTAGTAAGTGTAGCGGTCTGAAGGACGCGACGTCTACATTTCAGTCACTCGTTATTCACAAAAATATATTCGGTATAACATCAAGTGCCATCTATGAGACACTTGAAATTAAAGGCATACTCTCATCAGGAACTTGGCTGTCAAAATTCCCTAAGCAAGGGAGATCTGTATAGAGTGAATACTTTCATATTCTTACATCGAATTTCAGCCACTTCACAGTGTATGTCTTCGCCAGGGCCTATTTTACCATTAGACGCATTAGGCACGTGCCTAGGCCGAATAGCCAGAGGGGCCCGAAAAGAGAGAACATAAAATCGTAAAATAAAAATAAAATTCTGATAAAATAACCCAAAAATTGAGCCTTTCATATGTGGAATATGTGGAATTATCAAATGTAGATATTTGTGAATTATTTGTTTATGAATACGGGCGTTAACTACGGCACTGCTGTCGAATGTCGTGCAAAGAAGATTTTTCCATTTTCTGATAAATTTCCCTTTTGTCAGACAATTTTATTCGGTGGTTATTGAAACCATTTTAAAATTAATCTCCGATAATGAAGCACAAAGGTCATTTTTACATAAACCACTTATGTTTTGATTTATTACTCACTTTATATTTACCACCGATAAATAACTAACGATTTTCCCCTTATACAATGGGGTCGCTGATGGGTAGGCGATAAATACAAAATTTTTACTACAGCATAAATTTATTGCAACCTATACTTATCTACTTATCATTTTGCTTTTAATTTGAGAAGAGTTAACTTTTATCGAAAGATCCGTCAATTATACCAAAAGATAGTGACAAAAGTAATTTATTAAAAATGTTTTTGTTAAGTTTTTTCAAACTTTTACAACTTGAGGAAATTAAAGTTTTTACGAACCTTGTAGGAGCGAAAAGTTGTTTAAGCTCACCGACTTATAAGTCTGAGATGCTGAAATTTTTTTCAGTAATTTTCCCAAGGAAGTCGATACCGAAAAGATTACTTTGTATACCCTTTTGTTCGAAAATATTCTATATGTAGGTTTTTAGAAAACTTAATTAATTTATTTTATTTGTAGCTTATTGGGTTTTACTTACTTTTAAATTTAAATTGCAATTTGCTGAAAAGTTGGAAACGGGAAAAAGTTGAATTCTCCATACGACTTTTTAAATTCATTTAAGTAACTTAGCTTTTATGTCCTTACTACTCAGAAACTGAAAGTTACTTTTTGTGTGTGCTAAGAAAACAAAATTTTCCTTCTACTTTTTTGCTTTGAGCTTTGCGCGAGATGCTGAGAGTAGCGAGGCTACTGCCTATTTAAAAAAATCAAAAATAAGATTTTATTGCAATTTTTATGTAAGGATTTTATATTACGAACGTTTCTATAAATTCTTAAGATTCATCCAATTTAAAATAAAAAAAGTCCTGCGTAAAATACGAAACGTATTTTATTTCATACAATTTGACATTAGATAAAACTTACTTTTTATTTTCCAGTTAAAATTTTTCCATTTCCATTTAATGGCAACGAACTAAATAGTATGCTCGTGGGAATTTAATTTACAACCTTGTCAACCTACCTTAGCTTATAGTTTCAATCAATGGCACTAACTTAAGGTTGTTTAATTGCGGAGGTAGAATTAACATTTTTTGTTCGACATAAAAGAATTAAAAAAAGGGTTCAAAGGATTACTTGCATTTTGTTTTAACGAATTACAAGATCTTTCCGTTTTATAAATAAATTTACATATTTTGTTCATGGATTATAAATGAAATTTTTCGTTTCAATTCGTAAATTTGCTTAGACTTCCTTTTCGCTTAGTGCGAGGTTTTCCGTTTGACTGTAATTATTTTCAGATCAGGATTACTGATTATAAAAAGAGTGTAAATCTAAAACTCAAACAAAAAGGTTTGTTTTTAATGTCGTTTTTCTGTCATTATTTTTAATTATTAATTTAACACAAAAACCTCGTTATATCACAATTTATATTATTTGGACCAGAACTTTTGGTAACCGATTTCAGTAGCTCAAAAATTAATCAATATTTAATCAATCAACCTAACTTTACAATTATTGTTCTTCCATATTTTTTCATTGCGTTATAACATTTTAGAAAAATAATTAATCTTCATAATTTTAGTATCGCAGAATTCTTATGTGAAAATTCATTTTATAATGAATCGACAGATTTCATTAAAAAGCTCTTGTCCTATATTCTTAAAAAACGGGTCAATTGTTTATAGACAGTATAATTAATCGGCAAGCATTTTTTAATACAATGTTAGTATGAGCGCTTTTTCTTCGTTTTCAGCTGAAGATGCAAATTAATATTGTTTGAAGCATCAAACAATGAAAATTTACCGGATCATAATTTGTTTTCTAAATAATTCTAAACAAGAACAATAGTAACTATAGGTACAGGGTGTGACAAAAAATAATCAACAAACAACATTTCTTTTCCAATTCTAATTCAGAAATCGCCAATTGTAATTCAGACTATACAATTTTTTAACCCTCTACAAACCGAAGCGAATATTTCGCCTTGTGAAGGTTTAACAATATAAATGTTTGCTGATGCTGCAAATGTTCATGGTTGGACTACTCGAGGGTTTTGTTAACTGCTCGAAGCTATTGTTTGAAGTAAATTTACGTCCTATCAATACTAGCCACAAATTTATCTACTATTTTTAAAGCTATACTAATACTCTCGGGTTTAAATGCAAATAAGCGCCATTCTTGGTTTTCTAAAAGAAAATTCTCTTAGGATAATGTTGACGGCTGGGTCTACTGCATTGTCATTATTGGAACGAATTTTTAATCATAATATCAAAAATTGTTCAATTTTTTCATAATTCAAAACTTTTCCTTTAAGAACAAAATAAAAATAGAAAAGAGATAGAACTTGAAATTGGCACGAGACCGGAATGGAATGACGATGTCATAAAAGCAGTCACATTTTTTGTCGTTTGGGTAACTTATTTACGTAATAGTATTATAAGAATACTGAAGTGAATTCCAAACTTGGTGATGTTTTTGAAAAGTACGAAATATACATAAGTAACTACAACAATCATCAACTATAACAAAATGAAAGGCTGGGTACCCTTGGTGTGGACAAATAATTTTTTTACACAAAATACAATTTAAAATTGGAAAAAATTTAAGATGACCATAAACAAATCTTTGGTATTAAACCCGTTATAATCTTAGTATAATTCTCAATAACTTCTTATCGATTGGGTTAAAGTAGACTGGGTTCAAAATTCTCTTTACGCTTATATTCGCTCCAAGGCAATCTCATTTACTTATCGCTTACCAATTTTGATGAAAAAAAAATCAATGAAGCAGATGTGGCTTATTGTAACTTAACCTTAAAAATTAAAGCTTCATCAATTTTTTTTCTGCAGTTTGGAGATTTACTTAATATTCAACGCCCACATCGCTGTATGCTAACCATAAACATCTACTGTCTTATAATGAAATTAGCATTTTGTTTACAAACAACTTTCGTACCCATTTATTAGCTTAAGATCTGGATAAGCTAACGTAAACACAGCGTCATAAAATTTATATATCTATATGTACAGTAGAATCCGCCTAATGTGATCACTTCGGGCCAAGGACATTTTAATAATATTAACTGATAACTGATAACAATTAGCGAAATTTAGAAAAAGGCAAATTTTAGAAGACTTGGAAAGAAAAAGTGTCCGGTTTACAAAAAAAATGATCACAATAACCGACTGATAACATTAGCCGAGATCACATTAAGCGGATTCTACTGTATATTGTATATGCAAATAAACCACATCGCATTTTCCATTCCAGCGATTAACCTGCAATAAACCAATAATCTAATAATAAAGAATAGAGGTCCAAGCAAAAATTGATATTTTGAGATATTTACAACTTCATGAAAAATATGAATGGCATTTTTGGGTTTTCATTCTTTTCGTCGTATTCCGATTGAAAAATTGCTGACCTATTTTTATTACCCGGCAGTGGAAACCTCTCGCTTAAATAAAATATGAATTAATTTTTTAGGTTATCAGGTTAAGAGTTTCGGAGAACGCACTTCTAACATTTATCATTTGAAACGTATTAAGTATTGAACGGGAGCGTTG
Source organism: Cantharis flavilabris (assembly GCA_949152465.1). Classification (NCBI taxonomy): domain Eukaryota; kingdom Metazoa; phylum Arthropoda; class Insecta; order Coleoptera; family Cantharidae; genus Cantharis; species Cantharis flavilabris. The sequence goes on along the minus strand of OX424441.1, from coordinate 605,627 downwards.
CCGTTGCTTCTTAAATCTACAAACATCGATTTTGATGTTTGAATGTTTATAAGAATTTTTGACAAAAAATTTTTAAGTTCTGAATCTCAAAAAAATATTCGAAAATTGGTTTTTCATATGTTGTATTCAATATGGAAGAAAAGGCCTGTGACTGATTCCTTAAATTTTTCTATTAAAATTGTTACGTAATTAAAATTCAAGGATAGAAAAATGTGCAACATAATATGGTAAAAAATCCGATTGAACAGGTTGCCTCCGCATGGTCTAAGTTTCCTGTAATTACGTAATTGATAAATAATCTATTTAAAAAACACTTTAGAAAAATGCCTGAAATGATTTCTGGGACTGTTGAACTGAAGTTAACAGGAACTTCAATTTTATCAAAGTTCTATTGAAAAACCCTGTTTTTCCTTTTTTCCCGTTTTTCTTAAAATTGGAGGGTAATGGAGAAAAACGGGTGGCACCTCAGTATTATGTTGACATTGATCTACAAAAAAGATCATATGCATCTCATGGTATAAAAAAAAATCAGATTTTGTAAACTAGTGGAATCAATAAGAATTTCAATGTTTTCAAACTTAGGTAAGATAGAAAAACCCAGCGAAACACCATATTGTCGAGTATTGCTTGTGTAACTTTTCAATTATGAAAGGAATTAACCAAGCACTCAGGGCATTTTCAGTTTAACTCGCACAAAAGAGGATTATGAGATTTTAGACCCGATATAGACCCGAATGGAGATGCATTGTTTTATAAACCTCTGCATTAATGCAATAGCCATTATTAAATTTATTTAGGTACATTTGATTATATTGACACGAATGATTCAAGTATTTTTTATTTCTTCGGTCTGACTATAAATTTTCAATTTTGTATCATATGTGGGACACCTGTTTTTGGCTCACTGTTTAAAAAATACGAAAAACCTGCGAGATATACAATTTACATCTACCATTCATCATCTCGGTTACTACAGGGGTTTAACTTGTCGCCGAAATAGAAAATTCTTGTTTCATCTTTCAATTTGTAAAATCGATAGATATTATTAGAGGTTTCGCGATTACAATCGCGCCTTTGCTTTTCGCCCTTTCGTGTTACAACTAAGAAGGTTCTTTACTAACTTCCTATTATTTCTGTTATTTTTATTACAATTTTTATATTTAATTTCATAAATTATAACGACATACTTTTTGCTCAAAGAACCAATTAAATATTTTGGTAAATTCTTTTCTTTTTGAATCTGTTGATATAAACTTTCATAGTCTTATTATGTTTTCCCATTTTAAGTGATATAAAACCTAACTAACCTAACCTAACTAAAAAATAACTTAACTTATTAAGAGCGATGTCCGGTGCTATATTGGATAATCCGTGTTGAATGTAAATTATTTCCAGAATGTTGGAAATATTTAAAAATCGTTAATTTCCCACAATCTTACATCATCTTTTCTGCAAACACGAAAAAATAAAATACTAATTTGAATATCGCATAAAATAAAAATTAAGATTTGGGAATTTCCAAAACCCAATTTTCATTTTGCGAATTATTTATACGAGTAAATAAGTTTCTTTTTCGTATCTGCATAAACAGATGTTTCAAGATTGCGGGAAATTATTTATATTAAGATAATTAAATATTATTGGTAATATTTGTTAATAAACAAAAGTTCAAAGAAAATAGTTTTGCCGAATTTTATACTTGAATTATCATTTCAATTTGCAAATATTGATACGATCTAGAAAAGATATCTGGATTTTAACCTACGCATTTTTTTTCTGACAAATATAATTACTATATTATGTTTTGATGTTGATGGAACATTTCTGCAATATAACTTCAAGCGTTTGACTTTGTTTGAATGGATGTTCGGAGAACTATGTTTTCAAAACTGTAGTTTTACTTTCAAGTAATATTGGCTAACTTGAGAATATTAGATTCCAGTATACGCTAAGAGTAATCCATCTTAGTACAAGGATTTCCAATAAGTGGTTCCATATTTTATTAATTGAAAAAAATTATCATCAAATCGTCATCCTTTAGAGGAAAATTTTTTCACATTTTCTTTAGTGACTGTAGTCGTTACATCTTGATCATCTTCGCAAAATACGGCCCTACGCGGATTCATCAAACTGTCACTCCTCACTCATTTTGAATGGAGAGATTTTTCCACAATATTCTTCTACGGTTTTTAGGGCTTCAGGTGAGGTAGTTTCATGTTGACGCAGCCAAAATTTTCAGCATTTTTATAGAGAATTTTTACTATTTTTGTGAGTTGTTGAGGCGTGTATCGTTCCATTTTCTTAAACCGTATAGTTTTACTTGACAGCTGTCAATAAATTACAGCTTTATGTTTGACAGTTCACAAACGCCGCGAAGTTTAAAATAAAACTTCTTATTGAAAAATCCTGTAGGAAGCGGATTTTGAATTTATAAAAGAGTTTTTTTTTAATTAATGAACTAGTTGTGAGTTGTTTTGACATTTTATTGTATAAATCAATATTCATCCAAACTAATCTCAGTGACGTGACAGTGGTTTATCGCAAATTGCTTTGCTTGCTTTCTCGCAAATGGATATATATATTATGCACACGTTATAATAAATTGTTGTAGAATTTACCAAAATCCAATTGGTTGACTTGCATTATCTACACACTTAAATATCGTTCACTATTTTGATTGTAGCTTTGCATCTTTATGAATTGCTTCTAAATTATACCTCAATTTTGATATCATCCCTATTCACTAAAATGCGAATTTAATATTTAATGTTTTATTAAACTTGTAGTTGAAATTTATGCACTGCGTTTTAAGCATATAATTAACTTACCCAGATCATCATGCTGGTTTTTTTCCCCGTAAAATTTCGCTAATGTATTCTTAATTAAAAAATATTAATTTTAAATTTTTGTTTCAGGTATGAAAATTTTAAAATCTCAATTTGACCACGCGGTAAGTTATTGTCTCACTTATACTATAATATATTCATGTATATTGGGTCATTTGTTCACCGAATGTTCGCTTTAAAAGTGTTTAGCCTATATTTGAAGAGCTAACATTTATATTAGGTAAAACCCAACAGAGAAACTTCTCAACCAATTTAGTCAGGAGATACGAATACGTACATATTTATAAAAGTTTCGCCTTGATTATACAGTCTCTTCAGTTTTCAAGTGAAATGAAATTTTTGTTAATTTTCATCATTTTTAAGCACAAAAATAACAACAAAACAAAAATAAAAGTAGATAGGGATCACCTGCAAACCCTCAATCTTCGTACATATAACTCTGAACATCCCCATTACGATACTTATCCAATAAATTGTTCAGCTCCAAATCTGTTGAAAACTTTTGGGCTTGACTTTTAAACCATCATCAATAAATTTTTCTATGTACTCTTTATGAGTACATAAAAATTCGAATAAATCAAGTGCATAAACGTGTAATACAACTTTTCTCTTCACAATAGAAACATCTTTACAAAACTGAACGTAAGTGATTAATGCAGCTCCTTATGGAAGAGCTTTATGTAGTTTATAGAGCTAATCATCCTGTTTTTCAAGATTTGTGTAATTTATCTTGTTCTAGTCTACAGAAGACGCAAAAGTAAAATTTGTCAATTATTTGAATTTAAATTTTGATAAAAATTATACTCTTCTATAACCTGCGCTGCCGAACGAAATATCGACTTGATTTTAAAACCGACGTCACTTCTATAAAAGACCGATTATCTCTCCAGTCAGAAGCTTCGACTTAGATTTGCTTTTATTGCCTCGATTTTCTTGTTTCAACTTGTGTTACATGCTTTCTATCTCTATTTTATATTCTGTTAGTATTCCTACATCTACCTCCAGATTTTTCTTTATAAAGTTCGCAGCTGTTTCATTTGTTGCACGGGAATACCGTGATTATTACGTTTAATGCTGCCAAGAAAACCATAACATCGGAAAACACCGTCATAAGCGAGAATGGTAACCAACGGAAAATACATTTTTATTGCCGAATTTTAAAATAATAATTAAAGCCATTTATTATGAATTTCTTAGACAGTTTATTTATTTTATTTAGTATTTCAGCCATCGGTACAATTTTTGTTGGCGCGATGACAGGAAAATACCGCAATAACGCAAATTATTATTACTAATTATCCTGATTACTTCAACTTTATAATTTTAAATGAAAACCTACTCCGTCTAATACATCAAATTAAATCAGCGACAAAATGTTATCTTTTGTTACAAAGAAAATTAAACTTTGATTTTCTCTCGAGTTAATGCATGTTTATTTTGCAAGTTTTAAATTCCAGATAACGTACACTTTTCTTGTTTTCTCAGTGTAACTAACCAAAAGAAAACTACTTTCTAAAATAAATATAAATAGGCAGTGCTTCTGTAGCCGGTAGCGATAACAATGTTAAAAGCAGTATCATTGCCGGGAAATATTCTGTGGTACTGTGAATTTTTAAGTATAAAAAAAAATATTTTATTATAATTAAAGCAAATGTCATCGTTTATTCATCAATCGATTATTTTGGTGATTTTTGTGCTTGAAGGCCACGCTTGTGAACATTCTCAAGGGATTTTGTAACACAGAACCGTCATCCTGTAATCTTTTTGTGTTGATTACAACATCAAGAATCAATACTTGGCTCTCAATTTTTAAATACAGGGTGTCCCCGTATTCCCCGTATATACCTCCCTTTAAAGCAATTTTTTGAATTTCTGATTTCAAACGGCCATAGCTCTGATATTAGTGATTTTTTAAGCTTAATGTATTAGAACTTTTTTAAAGATAATTTGCTTATCTACAAATTAGATTATAACCCCTTATCGTCTAGAATCAACGGCTTTCGAGTTATGAATTAAATTATGTGAAAAAATGTTTAAAAAATTTTGGTTTTATTTTTTTTACTTTTTTGCTAACCTGGTATCTCTTAAACGAAAAGTCTAAGAAAAAACTGATGGCCCAAACCGGATAGGGAATTTAACGGGCTACAACTTTGGTCAAATAAATTTTTTTAGGAAACCAACCGTTTTCACGGAAATTCTGAAAATAATGAATGAGATGTAAGTAAATAAAAAATAAATTTTCAAAATTTATTTTAATAAATTTTCAAAATGGCCTCTCTTATTTTCTGCACACATTTTATTTGAAAATTTGTCTTAGAAAAGTATCCTTTATTACCACCTCAAAGGTTCTCCATGGTCACGGGGACATCCTGTATGTTTTTACTTTTGGTAGTCTCAAAAACTATAAGTTAGAGGCATAACAAAGTTTCATGAAGTGTCAGGACGAAAACGTAATTAATTAAACTGTAAAGCGGTTTGAAAATTTTTGGAATTAACAATGTCGAATTAAAACTAAATTTTTAGCATTTCGTTCGATGTCGTTTGAAAGGTTCAAAGCTAAAGGGACAAGTAGTTTTAAGTCTCGCTTGAGAAACTTAAGTTGAATTTCCTATTTGCTCCACAGCAAATGCGAATACCCATCAGCTTTCCTGATACTATTTACATCATTTTGTAATTTATTCTGTTTCTATTAACGAAACAGCATCTTCTTCCTCACATAATATTTCATATTTTTAATCAAATAATATAAAAAGAGTTTGTATTTTTGTAATTTATTTAACCTCGCCATTAGATTCAAGAGAGATCGATCCATTAAACGTTAACTCTATTTCCACTTAAACGGAAAATAAAAACATTTTATTTCAGTTTTCTAGATCAAATTAGTGTATAAATAAAAGCTTAGAGCAAGCTTATCCGTAAATTTGATATTTATAAAATAACTTCTTTTAGGTACTTATTGCTTTGAACTAGTATATTTTTTTAGATTACAATTTTATTATTTTAAATCGGTTTCTCAATTGATTTTTGTCTCAAAATTGCTTAAAAATGGCAAAATAATTAATTATATTCCACCGGGGCTTCGAATACCAGCAAGGATTAAATTCATTTTAGAAAACAGAGGTTTAATTGAAGTATCAGATGAAATATTTTATTTTTTGGACGATCGTACACATCAAACACCGGTAGTTACGCCACTGGCTTAAAAGGTAACAGTCAATTTTTTAAAGTTAATTATGTAAGTTGATAAGTTGCATCTCTGTATATTAATATAGTGTTTGGGCAAACTTAAAATATTTTGCACAACTTTTAGAGCCAACAAAAGGGTTTGACAAAAACCTTTAAAGCAGATAATAAATCATTTGGATCCTGTTACAGTGACAATGAGTCACTTTTCAAAACTTTTTTAACTTGAACGGTGAATAAAGTTGCAATACCCTTATTAATTTATTAATAAACAGGATATGAATACAGTTACTCAAAACCCTTAAATTTTGTTTTCAATTTTCCATAATTTCCACTTAATTCGATGTTATTTTACCTTTTTAGCCTCAATAATGGCGATTTAATTATTTTAAAAGTTTTAGTAGGCTTGGTTCAAAATAAATTTCCAACTATTGATAGTAAAATTAACCTTGTTGATATTAAAAATAGAATGGCATGCTTTTTGATAGTAAATATTTAATGCTAACTCTTTATTGATTGACTGATTAGAATCCTTTAAAGGAAGTACAGATACATATTTTTTATTGGTTTCTTGTATTAGTACTTGAATTATAATTTTGTCAGTTACAACTAGAGCTTGGATTTATATGCACTAAAATACTTGAAAATATACGCATAAATATTCACCGATTTTCTTAAAATGTGCACTAAAATTGATAAAATAGATAAAATATGCAAACTAAAAAATATCTAATTTTCGAATTTTTCAATTTTGTTTTCACATTTTCAATAAGTACTATCTAGATTTAAATCTGGAGGAATTACGTAAAATTCTGAAAATTTGCATATTTTCAACATTTGGTGCATATTTGAGCAAGTAATGCATATTTGAGCCACATTTGGTGTCTTTTGAAGAATTGTAATAGAGAAAATAAAAAATAATTGCTTAAATTGGGAAATTTATTAATAATTTTTTATTATCTCTATTAAAATTTTTCAAAAAACACCAAAAGTGACCCAAATATATGCAAATAAGCATTATTTGCTCAAATATGCACCAAATGTTGAAAATATGCAAAATATGCATTCTGATAAGCAGTGTTTTTCGGATTCGTTTTTACCTAATTTGTCCAGACTTCAAAAGGAATCTGTTGGAATATCAATATTAAAGAACATGCAAAAGCATAAAATCCGAGCTCTAGTTGTAACATATTATTTTACATTCTACAAGTTTATCAAATTCGAAAATTAATTACTATAAAATTTGTTTAAATTAATTCGTCGTCAGCTTCCCGGTATAGGCTTAGGCCTGTTTCGATTCCCAGTCAACTCATCGTTTTTTCGGACGTCCTATATATATCTCTCTTTTCTTTCGGGCAGTATTAATTCGATTAAATTAAATAATGAAAATTTTATAAATTTGATTCGATAATATTATTGTGTACTCCTGACGATTTTTCCTAGTTTACAGTTACAAAGCAGAAGATAATAATAGTTCATAATCAATGTAAAGAAAACTAATTTTTGAAAACAAATCCAGCTAAATTTTCTCGCAAAATAAACAAGAGCTTTGAACATAGCACTCGAAAATTGCTGCATTAACATTTTTATTTGAATACGTTTTCAGTTTGTGTGTTATTTTTCCTAACAGTTCCCTGGGGTGCTATTTATCTTCATAAAAAATAATTTATCCGAAATTAGGACAAATAAATTGATCTGGCAACTTTATTCAGATCTTCATTTAAATGAGAATTTATGAGATAATAATTTAAAATCGTGGTTGTCGGATATGATAGATAAAAGATTATGTGATAATTAAAATTCCTATTAGTCATTTTTTATATTAATTGGGTGAAAATTGAGAACATTATACAATTATTTACTTGATCAATTTCAGTTGTAACTACCATAATTTTACGTTAGTGCATTCTGAAAAAATCGCTAGTAGCTATAGCCTCAACATCAGAGTTTTTTGTTGTCGCAACAAATTTTATGTTGTTTGGGAAAAGAGTTTGTTCTAAACACAAAAAACTTTGTTGTGACAGCATGAAATTTGTTGTAGCAGCAAATAACTTTGTTGAGGCTATAGCTACTAACTAAATGGGATCAGATCCGCTCAAAAGCCCGAATGTAACTGGGAGTAGACCATGAAACAAAATTAAACTCCAAGACTCAAGTTTCGACATTACCCGTTCAGGAATGCGTCTTCCTCAGTTCTTCAGTTCTCCAATTTCTATATTTTTCATGTAATTTCAGTATCTTTCAAAAATTAAATAAAAATTTAAAAAATACCAAGTACCTGAAAATGAATAATTTGGACTAACATTTATATAATTAGCTTCATAAAGAAAGTTCTGTTGGTATATTTTCGATAATTTGAACTTTGGCATGAAAACATGAATTAAGAAATTAACTGGATATTGCTCTTAAATAATTAGTGGATGACGATTTTAATTTTATACGTTTTAAAAATAGTGAAATAAGAATCTGTATGAGAGTAAGAAGATGTGGGGCCATTTTGGCATCTAAACGATGGTTAATAAAATTTGCGCTGTGAGCTAATCGAGACGGTAGCTGTTGTTTTTGAGGAAATTGGTTTTGAAAAAAATTTAAATTGCATTCGATTAAGTTAATTGAATTTTTGTATGGAAGGGACTGAAGTTGACGAAAACATTGGATGACAAATTCCATGTTTTAATTAACAGTCATTAATATTATGGCCATAGTTTTGATTCGTACTGTGTATTAAATAATCACGTGCATATTTTGTAAATATTAATTGTTATTTCATTATCGAGTGATACTCAAGATAAGAATTCATTAATCTTTTTTTAAATGTTTAGAAGTAGAGCGATTGTTGTTAATTGTGATTAGGTGGCCCAATAGTGTTTTTTTAAAGTGATTTTACTGACAATAGGTGGTGGAATGAGTGTCAAAGTTTATATTTGATGCGGCAGGAATTTATCATAATTTTATATATTTTCTTAACGATAGAGCATTTAATTTATTTCGGTCCTGTGCATTCCTAACTTTCTTAATTGTTTACAAAGTGATCAGAAATTGTTAGCGAGTTGCGGCGCATCTGTTCTGTTGTCTTATTAAGAAAGTAATTGTTGTGGAACTCACCAATGTATATCATTTACTAAAATATTTTTTCATTTGTGCTTTTTAATTTCAAGTGTTTCGTGAATACTTATCGCAAAAATTACTATTCTTTTATCGGACTCGAAAACGTTACGCCACCATTCAAAAACTATTTACTATTTTCTACAATCCAGATTATAAATTATTTTTAAAGTTTTTTAAATAATTACTACAATTTCTTTCGAATATTTACTATTTATGTCCACTTAAAGAGATCCTATTTTATATCAAATTATGGGTAAGTAAATAAATTAATTTTTTTTGCAAAATTGAGAAAATTCGAGAGTTTAGAAATAATAATGCTACTTTTTATTGATTTTAAGTTTTGCAAATTTTATGCAAGTTTTTGCACACTTTAACCACAAAACTCTTGTAATAAAATATGAAGGATTAATTATTATGAAATATTATTTAAAAACAATTTCGATACATTTAATAGCCATTGACAAGTTGACTAAATGGAGAATAAATCATCTTGTTGGTTAAACAAGGTTAGACATTCAATTACATTTTGTATTAATAAGAAAAACTTCGAATGCTAATAACCTAAAATGTTTTTATTCGACTTTCTTGTTTATATTTCTCTTACCTAATATGCAATATGCAAGTGCAAATAGTTCCGTACTACAGAAATTGCCGATATTGAAAAACGTAGTATGTATCCAGATCCATAATTTCGTTATTGCAGATTTTTCTAAACATTCAAGTTTTTCAATAGAAAATTTTGAAAAAGTATACATATCAGGGCCTATTGAAATAAGCTCTCATCAGATAACAATTTGTTGCTTTACGATCGGTTACTTATAGTTGACTCTACAAATTTTTTCGAAAAAAAAATGGTACATCTCTCTTCCCCATCTCCTCCACACGTTGCTTAATTCTAAATGATCCAAAACAATGATCCAATCAGAAATTTCTTTGTATTTCAGCCTATTTAGTTTTCTGCTGTCGAGTATCATTTTTTTAGATTTAAAAATTAACTTATTCTGATTAGTTGAAGCTAACTGGAAGAGTATCATAAAATCAGAGAAAGAAATTTTCAAGCATGATCTCTCTGAATTATTCGATGGGGTAGTCTGATTTTCGAAATTTTGATAATTATAATCCAGAATTAAGCCCATTTTTCTCGAATTTCTTATCCGACTCTAAGGATGGTAATTTTTAAAAATTGGACTACCAGAGAGATCATTCTATTGCGTAATTTTAATTCGAAAATTCAATTTATTTTTTATTTTTATCATAATATATACTCAGGGAGGAAGTCTGCTAGTATCTTGATGATTATAATAAATTAAACTTATCGACGTCAGGCCCGTATTTAAAATCTGTAGACCCCTAGGCTTAATCTATGGTTTTCTTTTTTGAGAATTCATTGAAAAAAAAACTAAAAACTTTTTAAACAAAGCTTTTTCTAAAACGTAAATAAATAGTACAAAAAATGCACTAAAAAGTAAAAAATAATTTTTCAAAATAAGAACAAACAATAAACCTCCTTGAAAACTTCCCTCTAATTTTTCAAAGAAGAATTGAAATCTATAATAGCCCCACGGTTTATACTGATTTTTGAATTTATATTGATGTATTTTTTATTATCAACATTTTAGTCTTTAAATTTTCATTAGCTAATTTCGAGTGAGTATTAAAATAGAAAATGCATTTCCTCACTGTATATCACTGGAAATATTTTCTTAGACTAGAAAACCGTTCGCCCAAGACTCTTGCGCATAGATAGCTATTAACGGAACTATTTATGCAATTTAAAAAAAAATAGCTTAACAATAAAATTTTAGTTCTTTGGTTTTACTCGTAGTTCCTTTCGGGGACCGCTTCCCAAATGAACGAAAACAAAACTTTTCTTACCAAACTACAATTCGTGCATTTAAAGAAAAATGCATTTTTTCACAACTTTAAACATTTCACTAGCTATATCACTGGAGAGAAAGTTTACTAACCTGATTTGCTGCTAAACCCACGAAGTGGACCCTACCTGAAAAAATAAAGAAAATTCTGTGTTAGTTATCGTTTTAGATTAGAATGGTTTCAATCAAATTATACCTTTAACACTGTAGTCCTTTTGCCTTATTCCTCTTGACCATAACAGCTTCTCCATTGTCCATAACTCACTAACCCGGACACTTGCACATTTTTTAAACGATTTCGAATAAAAATTTTTATAAAACAACACTTTGAAGCACAAATTTTTCACTCAAGTATTAAAATGAAAATTATTCGCGATTATTAATTAATAAGCTTCCATCAAGCTTTTCTACAAAGATCCGTACTTGACACGTTACACTCCCGTTCGCGTATTACGAATTTCGCGATCACGCACAAACGTCTATTCTTAACTGAAAATTAAAAAAAATAATTAATTTTTATTGTGATTGTATATTTTGAAATCGAGGTTATAAACAATAACGAAATGGTTTATTTTTTATACAATAGAAACGCTGCGGACGGGATTCGAACCTATGCGGGTTAAACCTAATGGATTTCAAGTACATCTCCTTAACCGCTCGAACACCGCAGGTCTTATTAATGAAATTTTTAAGTTTTATTTAAAAAGGCGTTACTCATTAGGGGCCATCCATAAATTACGTCACACGTGAGGGGGTGGGGGGGTCATCTCAGATTTGTGACAGGAGGTCCGGGGGGATTTTAAATGTTGTGATGTCACAAAGTCAAATCTTTAGAAAATATATTTTTGGTCCACGAAAAAAAATTTAAATATTAATAAAAATAAACTGTTATTTAAGACCTGCAAAAATGATTTAATTTAAATTAGTTGTTAAAAAAAATTTCTGCGAATTATTAAATTTTATAGGATAGAAGTGTGGGCACTAGGTGATTTCGTCTCCGCTAATTTAGTTCCCGGTAATTTTACCCCTTGGTAACTAAATCTCCCTGGTAAATTGAACTACGGTAATTTCGCAACCGGTAATTTGGCAAATATCTCGAAACGTTGATAACTGAATAACCCGTGAAGAAAGAGCAAATGGTGCACTGGAGGGCATTCCATGCCCCCCAGACCCCCCGGTTTATTCCTATGATTTGCGTTTTTCAAAGTTTCTGTTACCATATCATACGCTGGGGTAATAAAACATTTTAGCATTTTTTACCCAGTGCAATCTAAGATTTTCTAAGATTATTCTCGAATTTCTTATTTTCTAAGAGTTCTAAGAACTGGAACGTTTTCTACGTTTATGTAGGTTGCCCCTTAATACCATAAAATGAAGGTGTCAATCCGGGGGGTCTGGGGGGCGTGGAACGCCCTCCAGTGCATCCTTTGTTAATTATCTCGATGGTAAATATCTCGAAACGTTAATAACTGAATAACCCGAATACATACATAACCGATGCATATCTTCGGGCGGATATTTCTTTTACAAGCGATTTTGCTAATGAAAAATCATTAACTAACTCTAACCTACATAACCGATGCATATATGCGCAACGATACATATTGGGGATGAAATTATCAGGGTCAAAATTAGCTGGGGCATAAAATCACCGGAGATGAAATTACCCGGGGTTTAAATTACTGGCTTCTGAAAGTGTGACGTCACGGGGGGGGGGGTCAATGGAAATGTGACATAGTGGGTGGGAGGGGTCTAAAAACTTTAAAAATCGTGTGACTTAATTTATGGACGACCCCTTATTGTGAGGGGGGGATTGTAATATATTGTACAATATTCGTAAACAATTATGAGCGGTGTACGAGTGTATTCTGCTCTCCCTAAAACTGGATTAATTTGTGACGTCATTAGTTGCTTAACTTTCAAAGTTTATAAATTTGCATAGTTAAAAAATTTTAATAGAAACTTACCTTTGTGTTGTTATACTATATCCACAGTAGTCTAGGAGTCTGGATCAAGCTCATCATTCCAAACTTCTCTTGCTTCGTTCTGGAATATTATATAAAATGTTCACACTTAACTTAACTTAAATTAACACTTCACTTTATGTTCAAAAATTAACAAACGCAAGAATGACTAATAATTTTTAGTTTATTCACAATGACGTTGTTGCTAACCAGACGCGTTTTTGTTTTGTACCTAAATTTTCGCGAATTCTTCGCATTTACTTGCGTTCTAACATCAAGAATGTCTTCAACTTCTTTGATCAACACTTATTTAAACAAATTTCGTAAATCGCAGCACTAGAACCGGCCAAGTTTTGATTTTGGTGAGAGCCGAATGTCACTAATCAAAAGCCACTATAAAACTGACACATACGGCGCTGCTAGTTCCGACAAGGTGGTTTTTTGTTTTTAGTTTAAATATGACGCATTGTTCACCAAATTACAAATAATTTATAAAATAATAATGTCGCAATATAGAAATAATAAAAATACCATTTCAATTAGAAAAACGTAATTGATGCAAATACAAATGCACCCTACTTTTAAATACAAATTATTTTTAATTATAATTTAACAAATTTGTAGAGTAATTCCACGCAAATATTGTTTAAATTGCAATAAATTAATTACAGCTAGTACTAAAAGTAACAAAATTTAAAAAATTATTTTAAACAATTTGTAACAAAAATTAGGGTATGGGGTGCACCGGCATCCTGCTTGCTTGGAAACGGGTTTAAATGTTTACAGGTTAAATCAGGGCTTCTCTCTTGTACATAAAATTTTTAGCATTTAGACCAAGGGTGGGTAAACTTTTTTCATTAGGGGAAAATGAAAAGAAATATCACGGAGAGCCAGAATTCCAACAAAAAATTCATTTTCTTTGCAATATTTCAATTTCAATTTTAATTATTAATGTTAAAGTTAGAAACTTATTTACTTAAAAAGAAACTAATTTAACTTTTGGGGACTGTCAGGGAATGAACCCCACGAATTTCACTTTTTCCTACATATCTGCCATTGGAAAGAGGACAATGTGGTGTGGGCCCATAGGTAGCCTGTGCATAAATACGGCCCTGATCGACGTATTAATTAAAAGGTGATAAAATATTTACCATATTGCACCTTAGCCAATCCATCAATTGTAGAATCAGTATTCTATAGTTTAATCAGAAATAACCTTTATATACCTCAGTTATATGTGGATTTGATTATAATCACAGTATCGGATAGGCAAACTTTGCAGAAGTTTTGGAAACAGATAGTGCTATTAAATTGGAAGGCGTAGCAGATTGATTTATTGTTGTAAAACACAAAAACCATTCTAGAATGCACAGTCATTTGGAAGTCGAATTAATTGATCAGTTTTCGCCAACAATTTTATGTGTAATTTAAAGAATAGGTCAGAAGGTGGATAGAAAACTGAAAAAGGAGACGAGCTTGCGTTATATTTAAAGTTAGGATCAAATGAGTTTTTGTACCTAATAAAGTTTAATCGGCCTAACGATTAAGAATGTTCCAATTACTATCGCAAACGTTTCGCAGAAAAATATGATTAATTAATTATTGTTAATTTAAGGGCAAGAGTTTATATATCAGGTTGTTACTGGACTTGTACCATTTAATTTTCGAATAAGACATCCGCGTGGATCACCAATTCCCTTACATACACCAAGGATGTGATAAACACGTAGCTCAATTCGATAATAATTGTGAATCAAACTATATCTACATATTTCACGGTGCGATGCTACCGTTTAATATATAATAAAATATTCTAGAGGGGAAAGAGTTAATAAAATGGAAAAGTGCGAAATCCGCTTTTATACCTATAATTTAAAATTCAGATATATCCGCGAAATATGTGTGCATTTTTAACATACATTTAGAAATAATCTACATCGATGTCGTAATATCTGTATTACTACACTCAATTGTTGTAATCTTTTCCACTCAAACTTTTTTTGTAAAAATAAAATCGAACTATCTAATGGCCAACTACAGTTGACGATGTCTATCAATCTGTTTGTCCGCGCAGTTCAGACGTAAGGATATTAGTATGTATCTGAAACGATAACTGTACAGTTATCTGGCCGAACAGAGATTATATCGTAACGTCTGGACTGCGCTTCAAAATTAGTGTAACTGCATTTTCTTATAGGAAATTTAATGTAGTCAGTATAAAATTCGTATTTTCACAATACAGGAAAGAAGGTTTCCAAATTTTTCCTATATACATAACGTGGTTATTTTCTGAAAATTAATGACTGGAAATAATTGATTCATTATTTAGGATTTTTATATCTTCCAACCGGTTATTTTATATTGGAATTATTAATTTTAAAATTCGTTTTGTATTTGCAATATAAGAGGATTTATCGAAATTTGTATTTTATATTTTGTATTGTTTTGAGGTCATTTTTCAAATTATACTTTTATAAAAACTTCCGACCAACACATACAAGTACTTTATGTGAGTGCTTTCCGTAATTTGTATTTCAACTTTTTTAAATTATTTCATGTTACGAAATTTTATATTAAAATCGCACTTAATGATTAAAGTTTTTGCAATAATATTGATTTATGATAGCAAGATATAAATGGCAATGTATGCCATACCTCAAGTGCCAATGTTTCAATTTCTGTTGAGTATTCACCTCTGAGTTAGTACTTAAGTGCAGGAGGGTTTTGAGGGTGCTAAACGTTGAGCGCCTGACAAGTGATAACTATAATTACGTAACAAGTCACTTTAATTTCGTCTTTTGATGAATGCATACGCGAAATTCAATAGAAATTACTTGGATTATCTCGTAATGCTTAGTAAACCTGAGTTGCATTCAAAAACTCAATATTGATTGGTTCAATCTATCACCTTGGTGCGAAAGATAGCTCTTCAATGCACACTCCTATCAAATATTTTTTATCTAATCTAGTTCATACTCAACGATATGTTTGTAATGATAACGTGCACCTTTCTTTCCAACGTTTATTTAAATAACGGAAAAACGGGAAGAAAAATAAAATCCAAAATCCGAATAACTGCTATCCCACCTAACCACCGGCTATTTGGGTATTCAGACCAAGCAACTACATTAGCATCAAGTGAACAAATATTTCTATGACCGTAATGTGATTTGGTCAAGACGGCAGCATCGATACCCATAGAAGTCGTGCATGTTGGAAATAGCCCCCTTTTTTTCTTTTTATTTTGTACTTCACAATCACGTTTGTGATATCGTCTTTCTTTTAAATATAGAATAACACTCAAAATTACCTAAACCTAGTTTCAGATTGTTTGTAAATTGGTCTGGTTCTGGCAGTTCTGGTAGATATATCGAAAACAGCGAGGGTCGCTACAGATGGTTTTGAAGTTACATAAACAATGTTAGGTCGATTTGGCGTGAAATGCTTCATGAATAAATTAAACTATTTAATAATATTAAATTAAATAAACTTTCATATTTTAGTTGGGACATAAAAACGTCTGACTGAGTGCAGGTTGCACAGCACCGCCGATATAAGTGAATGAGAAAATCTGATAGAAATGCGAGAATATTATTTGTTCGATGAATTTTGTTGTCAATGATGCGGGAAATTGTTGTGATAAATATCGTTTTTACTGTAAAGAAAATATTACTTTTGTGGTGCAAATATTTTTGTTGTATATGTTGAAAGAAATAAGGGTTTCCGAATACGAAACCGCCCTTCGTAAAATGCTGCATTTGATTTATATTTTAACAAATCAATTAATTGTAATTTAATACAAAATTTAATCAACTTCTTTGGGGTAAACGTGAACTCATCTATTGTTTAACAAATTGACAATTTTCCAACAAATTTCGAATTTAATTTGCAATAATAATTTATCATTTTCTTGCCAAATCTTTTTTTGGAACTAAATATTATTATTAACACTATTCATTATGGTGTTTGTATGTGTGAGAAGAGAGCTTTTCTAAATTGAGATTAATTAAAACTTGTCAAATTGATCAACAGAAACTTTTTTTTCAAAAATATTTTGTTAAAACAACCGCAATCAAAATAGTACGTGTAATTTAAAATGTGCCAAGTTGGCCAAAGATTTGTTACAATACATTAAGAGCCTTTCTGCCCACTCACAATCTCAAATTGTGCTTTTTTGAAATGATATAGGTACTATTTGCCAAAGAATTAATTAAAAATCTACCTTTCTTGGTACATTATTATTTGTATTTGCCAAAAAGCAGCTTTAAATAATTTGAAAAACTTAACGTAACGATTAACGTAAAAAACTGGAAATTTAAAGATGCAATATTGGTTTTAACCAGAGGCGGTTCGTCAGAGGAAGCAAAGGAGGCTTATCCTCCCTTGAAGTTCTGTCCTTGTATTAATATTAAAAAGTTTGCAAAAATATATTCTCTTTACACTGCAATATAGCATATACTATAATTTAGGATTAGCCTTCTCAGTATTATAAATTTATAACTTATATGCTTCGTGTTGTGATAAGGTTAATAAATTAAGTGATAAACATTTAACAGCTTTATATGACAAAATAATGAACTGCGTTATATTACAGTATAATACCTACAATGACAATGACTCTAACGAGCCTGTTAATTTAGTCGAATGTTCTGTTTCATACAAATTATTTGAATTAAGTAGTTGCGGTTTTGTGCAATTAAAGCTGTTGGTTTAGTTAACGTTTATAAACTAATTGCTTCTTTTAGAATGGACAATTTTAAAAGCTGCTCTTTAATTAAACTTGATATCATTCTATTAATTAAACTTTCAAGTGCTAACCGCATTATGAACATAATCGGCAATTTTTGAAATGAAACATAATTTGTAACAAATTTTTTAATTCTTTGCGAATTAATTGTTTCACTTAATTTGTGACGCACTTTGTACATTTTACATTCAAGAATGCAAACTAACCTATGGAGCAGTTTAAATTTTGTCACCCTTTTATGTGACAGGGTTTCTCCTATCAGGAACGACCCTGGCAACTCAAATTTCCTCATCACTTCATTTATCAGAAGCAGCATCAGACAACTCAAACATTTAAAAAGAAAAGTGTAACATAAAGTTTGGATTCCCGATTGTTGGCTATATTATTAGCTATAGTATTACTGTACTGTAGTGTACAATACACATATTACAGTATAGTATGATGTAATATATTTGTGTAATAATATAATGGTTAATAATTTATCGAGCTGTTTTTACTGCATTTTTGAAAAAATAATTTTCACCAAGTATAAAGAAATTGTGTTATTTAAACATAAAGTTTCAGGTCGGGAAGTGATTACTTTCCAATTGATCGGCCATATAATGAATAAGTTATAAATAATAACTAATTTCCTACTGATAAAAATTTATTAATATTATATCGATTGTTGTTGTTACAAAAAGGTTTACAGGCAAATGTAACAGTTTGTTTTCCACGCCACTGTTGATAATATTAAGCAACGAAAGCTGTCTGACACTTCAAAAGGTTTTTCCGAGTTTTCTATAGGAAAATGTTTTCAAAGTAGTGATAAAACTTTGCGTACTCTTTCATTTTTCATGTATTATCATTACGTATAAACGATACTTTGAGAGACTATTTTGAAATTAATTGTTATTGTTAAAAAGTTTTATTTCTTCCATTTTCGGATTTTATTGTCTCCACATTTTAACAGCTAGTACACTAAATTGTTGGTCTCGCATTAAAATTCAAATCAAGTTACTGGGAGTCATAATTACAAAGGTGTAGATGTCTAGATTATAACTTATTCCATTGTGTTTGTTCCTGCCCTTCGTACAAATTACTGAATAGATACAATGTATATAATGTAATAATTATATCGGCAACACTACCGAACGGCAAAAATAATAATAAACAACAAAATTTGAAAATAAAGTTCTAATAATTAATCCCAGCCTTCAAATTGAGAATAACTCATGTCAGTGGCCAAAGGTTTAAATTTTCCTCATTTTTGCTTAAAACTTTAAATTTCTCGGTTTTTCCTGGTGAAACTTGTAAAATTATAAATCCGCTGTTTTCTCCAAGTATTCTAAAAGAGTGGAAATCCTGCGATACGTACTGGAGGGTGTTCCACACCCTCCAGACCTCCCGGTTTACAATTTTGACTTTATATTATTTTTATAATTAACTTTCAAAGTAACACAAAAAGTTGCTGCTAAACTCCGTGGGCAATAAGGTAATTAAATGAATTAGCTTTCTAAGTTTTAATATTTTCTAGCTGAAGGTTAAACTTCCCTCATTTTTGATTAAAAATTCAAATTTCCCGGTTTGGATTAATATTGGACAAATATTTTTAGTCCTAATCTTATTTTAATGTATTTTTTGATTGGTAAAAAAAATCGACCAACCAGAGTGTTTTTTTTTTTCACCAAAAAATGACACGTTGTAATAGGATTAGTTACAACTGACGTGCATGAATAGATTAACGAGATTCTGGAAAATCTTAAATCCCCAAATATCACTCAATCAGTTGTCGAGTGCTTTTTTGATATATTTCCTAAGAAAACCAATTTCAGTATGAAATACATAGTTAAGTAGGTGAAATGCTAGTTAATATTGTAATATTACATATTTTCTCATAAACAAAAGCAGTCATCTTCGATATGTTGCTTATTAAATATTGTGAATTTACTAATTATTAACCTAGCAGCAGAACAAATATTGTAGGTAAGCTGATTATCAATATTTATGGTATTAACAAATATTTTTTTATCCGTTAGCTTGTGTGTTTATTTGAAATTCACTAAGAAGCTTAGTAAGTCTCAACAACGAAGTTGATGATTTATATAAAATGGTTACATTATTAAACGCAATTTTGAAGTAACTTTATTTTTTAATTTTCGTTTAGTAATCAGTATTTAGCCCCAGTTTTCTAGAAAATGTTGTCTTAAAAAGCTGCCCTTTAATTGGGAAGTTTAAAATAATTTTACTTAATTAGAATGATAATTTACGGAAGTCTACTAATTAGTGCATATTTAATAAGTTTAAACTTGGTTTAACTTTTCAAATAATATTCCTTTGTTGTTGCAAGTCAACTTTAATGTAATTCCAAGGGAAATTAAGACCTTTTTACATTTTAATTTTATTTAAATCAAATTATCTTTATTGATTTAATTCATAATCGAGCAAGTTATTTACTAACTGACGCGCAACTATCAGATTTGTGGTTAAACTATATAAGTAGGTACATAATGTGATGTAAGGTAACTATTTAATATTTACGGTTTGATAATTAATTAAAATTCGATGTCGAGTATAACGAGAACTTAACGACTTCATCTTATATTGCTAACATTTTCAGCTACAAAGTAAAGCATGTCAACTTGGGACATTTTGATATACCTATATACAGGTTGTCCTCGTGACCGTGGAGAATCTTTCAGGTAGTCTTTTCTAAGGCAAATTTTCAAGTAAAATTTTTGTTCAAGTCAAACCCTTGGGGGGTACCCCCTTTTAAAGCAATTTTTTGAATTTCTGATTTCAAAAGGCCATAACTCGGATATTATTAATTTTTTTAGCTTAATGGATTAGAACTTTTTTAAAGATCATTCGCTTATCTACAAATTAGGTTATAACCCCTTATCGTCTAGAATCAACGGATTTCGAGTTATAAATTAAATTCAGTTTTTTTGTTTTTACTGTTGTTGCGAACCCCGTATCTCTTAAACGAAACGTTTTAGAAAAAAAATTGACAGCCCAAACCGGATAGGGAATTTAACGGGCTACAACTTTGGTCAAATCAATTTTTTTGGGAAACCAACCGTTTTCACAGAAATTCAGAAAGTAATGAACAAGGTGTAGGTAAAAAAAATAAATTTACAAAATTAATTTTAATAAATTTTCAAAATAGCCTCCCTCATAAATTATTATCATAAATTGACAAAGTAATTAACGATAAACTAAACAATGTCGCTCAAACGTCAAACGCTACAATTCATTTTGACATTAAAACAAATGCTGTACCCAAATCAAATTGAAATTTTTAGCAATTTTGTAAATTTATATTTGTTTTACCTACACTTTGTTTATTATTTTCAGAATTTCTGTGAAAACGGTTGGTTTTCCAAAAAAATTTATTTGACCAAAGTTGTAGCCCGTTAAATTCCCTATCCGTTGTGGGCCATCAGTTGTTTTCTAAAGCGTTTCGTTTAAGAGATATGGGGTTTGCAAAAAAAGTAAAAAAAATAAAACCTGAGTTTTTTAAACATTTTTTCCCATAATTTTATGTATAACTCGAAATACGTTGATTCTAGACAATAAGGGGTTATAAGCTAATTTGTAGATAAGCGAATGATCTTTAAAAAAGTTCTAATCCATTAAGCTTAAAAAATCAATAATATCGGAGCTATGGCCGTTTGAAATCAGAAATTCAAAAAATAGCTTTAAAGGGAGTTACCCGCTAAGGGTTTGGACTTGGACAAAAATTTTATTTGAAAATTTGTCTTAGAAAAGTGTCATTTATTATCAACTCAAAGATTCTCCACGGTCACGGAGACACCCTGTATATCAAACTATAAATTAAGGTAATTTCGAATATTCCACTTATATGCTATTTTTATTTCGATACATAAAACCAATTTACAATTTGAGAAGTTGACAAAGTCACTAGGTCGTTCACGACTGCCCATATAAACTTACTATAAATATAATAAAACAAAGATATCTTTCCGTTCAACTGCCGTTGTTTCGTGGATTAGGGTCTATTATCATCAGCATTATTTACGATTATGACTTACACACTTAGAATAACTTTACAACTAATTAAAAGTTCAACTATTTGAGAGTACGCCAGGAATAAGATTCATTATCTATGGTTATTTGGTATTAGTCGGTGTTTATGCTTGTTTCTGTGTCAGGAAATTGCAAAATACATAGTAAGTAGGTAATACTAATTTGCTTTTAGAAACTTGAGTTTATATAGCCGAATAATTACAAACTTTTTCATTATGTAATACTGCGTCTATCTATCTGTCTGTCTGTCCGTACGAGCGGCCAGGTAGCGAACACGATTTTGGTTAGCGGGAAATCAAAAAATATAATAACACTACTTTAAATTATAAACTATGTAGCTTCAAGTTTGTAATTTTAAAAGATTAGCGACTTTCAACTAAACCAACCGCATTGATTTTTAATACAGAAATTGTTTGGAAAAACCTAAAATGTATGTTACCTAGATTGCAGAAAATGAAAACTTTATTTACGAAAAACGACAAACTCGATTTTTTGATAAATTTTGTCCAATCAAGCAAACGGTGTTGAGCTTATTGGATGTAATCGAGCATATGATAAAACTGCCAATCAATATGTATGTACATACAGTGGCTCAAGAAAGTATTCATACACTCCTACATTAACAATGTTATTTTTTGAAGTCTATTTTTGACACATAAAAATTCATTTATAGAAAAACTTATTAAAGATTTCTTGTTGAAAATTTCGTTCTCTTCATTTTAGGATATATAGATTTCTTTATTTCGTCGCACCGTTTTCGAGTTACAGTGACTTAAAAAAGATTCTGTAAAATACAAAAAATATTGTCAGATGAGAATATTTTTTGCATTTTACAGAGTCTTCTTTAAGTCACTGTAAAAATTTATATATACTCAAGTGAAAGGAATTAACCCTTTCAGCACTAACTTTTTTGTAGTCGAAATAAAAAAAATTTTTATAAATTCTTTATCTGGACCCATATAATATGGTATTCACCAAATTTCAACAAAATCGCGCCATGGGTTTAGGAGTTTTAACTATTATTAAGGCACTCAAAACTAAGAATAAGGGTAATATTATTTATGTTTTTACAGTCCTTAAGGTCCAAGCTTTTGACCTATAGTAGTCAATATCCAAATTATTTACAGATCTTTACGCTAAAATGCTAAAAATACAGCGGTGGCAATTGCCAAGGGCCGAAAGGGTTAAAGGACCCCGCACCATTCTTATGGGAAAATGTCTTTCTGTAGATTTGGCTCATTTTTGAATATATTGTAATTCTCATCTTTCTGAACAAATGTCTCATTGAGTACAACTTGATGTAATGGACAGTTTCCGAGTTACAAGCGCTAAAAGGTTCAGATTTAACATGAAAAATCTTAATTATTTATAAATATATAATGAGATATTTGATATAGGATGCACTGGAGGGCATTCCATGCCCCCCAGACCCCCCGGATTGACACCTAAGTTTTGTAAATTTAAGGGGCAATTAAGTACATAGTTGTTGTACCTGCACAGTACATAGGTAATTCTATTTCGTTGCACCGATTTTGAGATACAGGTAGTAATACTTTTTGTATTTTACAGGGTCTTCTTTAAGTCGCTGCCAGTCAAAAAGGGGACGACAAAATTTTAAAATGTATAGATACAAACTTGAAGACAATGAAATTTTTAACAAAAAATGTCTGCTGGAAAAAACGATTTCAAAATATGCAATTTACGTTGTTAACATGGGAGGGTTCGAATATTTTCGTTAGCCTCTGTATGTCCCCAGTGCTTTTTAAATTCAAAATGTAGGTGTCAATCCGGGGGGTCTGGGGGGCATGGAATGCCCTCCAGTACATTATTTACCAAATACCTCAAAAATAACTTCAAAAGGAACTATTTACATTGCTAACATAGGAGTGCACGAATCCTTTCTTAAGGTAAACATCGTAAACATATTGAAATTTATTTTCTAACCACTTATTAATATATTTATTAATAAAATAATAACAGAAAAGATATCAGACCGTTGGTTTATAATAATCAATTTATTATTTTATCTTGAAATTGTTTTTCCTTAATCTTTATTTCTAAATCTAAGATTATCGTGTCATTTGTGTTCACCTTCTCTTTC
Source organism: Cantharis flavilabris (assembly GCA_949152465.1). Taxonomy (NCBI): domain Eukaryota; kingdom Metazoa; phylum Arthropoda; class Insecta; order Coleoptera; family Cantharidae; genus Cantharis; species Cantharis flavilabris. Next base: position 581,775 of record OX424441.1, on the reverse strand, counting down.
TTCTTGTGTTTCATCAAAACAAAATTTCACATGATTTAAAATAATTTTACAGAAATTTACTAACGAATGCTAATTTTATGCAATACTAACTAAAATTAGATTTGTAAAAGAGAATTTGAACTAAATTATCGTATTACTTTTTAAAATTTTCATTAACGGCGATTTTACCTTAAAGTTTACTTTACTTAAAGCGACTTTTAAGTGAATATTGTGAAATTGGCTGTTAGCGTGACAGATTAAGGGATTATAAGCATTACGAGATGATCTACTATCGGAATGAAAAGTTCTGACCCTTAACAGGGGTAAAATTAAGGAACGAAAATAACTATAAATACTATAAATAAAAAAATTTTTAACTTACGCTGTTTTAAATCTTTTATTCATTTCTTAAATTATTTTATTTTTACATTTTATTGTCTCTGTGCATTTGGATTTTCTGCAATATCTCTTTACCAGTTAATTTTATCACAAAAATGGTTCCTATAAATCATTTAGAGAATAAAATTTCCTACAACTTTTGTCTAAAATATTTTTTTCCAACTTTAATATTTACCAAGCTATGACGCTGTCAAGTTGAGAAGTTGACTGAAATTTCTAAGAACGCTTCATTTTGCTCTAAGTTTCTTAAGTTGTTTCGTGGTCGTGGAATCACCTAAAACGTGTTCACTTATGGACTCTTGAGAATTGGAAAATATTTTAAAAATAAATAAAGTTTAAATTTCACCATAATTTTTAAAATAATTAAAAGTTTTCTCCTTGTTTGTTGATAGAAAAAAATGCTAGAATACGAATTCATGAAATTCATGAATTGGATTCGAAGATTTTCGATGTACCTGCACCGTTGTAAAGAATCAGTAATTAATGAACATTTCGTCACTCAAATGGGCTTTCTTTTGATTTCTCAATTTTGCGAACCTCGCCGAAGGGAATACTAGCTTTATCTTGATCCTCGCACATTGCGGCTGTATTCGATCCTGTTGTATTATTTGAAGGATACTTGATACTTCATTAATTGTTGCTACATGTCCTTAGTCCGGTCCATATTTTAGATATTTATATGAGATGTTTTCCAAGTCAATTTTGAAGGCTTAAACTATTTTTTAAAGCAAAACATTCACAGATTAAATGTTAAGTCTTTTTTTGAGCTTAATGAAGTTGCCAAATTAAAAAAGTGCAAAATAAATCTGTGGGGTGGTTTGGGATATTCTATGGATGTCAGAAATAGTAATTTATCCAGGAACTTATTGACTTGGTTCTCTATATATATATTTATACATAATAAAGCGAGATGTCTCAGACTGACTTGGATAATCTTTATTGATAACATGACCGATCACGAAAATGAAATCTTCAAGAAATCATGATACATGGAGATATACATTATTTATATCTCACTTTTTTATCTTAAAACGTGGGGGCCTAAATTGTTGACTTACTCAAAGTTTTCTTTTTAATAAGAGTAACAAATGTAGGCAATTCATATCGTTTCGCATTATAATAATAATAATCAGTGTCAGAATTTCTTTGATAGAATGCACACTTCTAAATCTAAAAAATGACTTTCGGTCACTGATAAGTCAATAGCAATTTCCGTCACCGCCAATATTACCTGTCAAGAAAAAATGAAGTAGTCGAAAATCGAGATTGCAAAGATAATATTTTTGAATTTTGAAAAATGTTGCGATTGTATTTCATTCAATTTTTCTCGAATCCATATTTAAAAATACGCTTTGCAATTATTTAGCTGACTGATTTATTCGATTGAAGTCGACTTTGTTTGAAGTGCTTTTGGTTATTGCATTTCATTATTACTAAAATGAACAGCATTAAGGTAAATTTATTGGAATGGTTTCAAACCATGCGATATTTTTCTTTTTTAAATTGCATGTACACATATATTATGTTAACTTGTCATCATATAAATAATACAATGTTTATACAAAAATTTTGTAATAATCCTAAATTTTTTGAAAGATTTTTTAGAATGGGTGAACGTAATATCTTGTTTCGTTCAACATGTTTTTGACATTTTTAATTAACCGTTTCCTTGGTCGTTACAAGAAAATAATTACTTTTAATTGTGACTTTTAAGTCTTGCCTTTCGCTCAAGTTATTTTATTTACAAAATCAAAATTTAAAATTAAAAAGTTAATTAAAAACATTTTCTAAATATAAGTACCTACTACAAATCCGCGGTATTTGGGGAAAAGCGACGCCTGGTGTTTGCCATATTGATTTCGATACATAGTATTTGTTAGAGCTGGTCGTTCTGTATCTAGCCATAAAAAGTGAACACAAACTGAAATCATACTGAAGAATACCAAAAACAGATTTTCTTTTTTCTCTAAACAGTATCTAATAATCTATACAAGTGTCCCCGGATACACTTGACATAATTTCAGTGGTGATAGAGGACACATTCCAAGAAAAATAACCCTCGAGAGTTAGGCCTCCTTAAGGCATTTTTTTAAATTTCCACTTTCACATGGGAAAATATTGATTTTTCAGTAAAAATGCTGAAGTGCTTTTTTAAAGAGCGTGAAATAATCTACAAACTAGATTTCAATCTTTTATTGTCTTAAATTAACGAATGTTGAATGTTGAAAAAAAATTTTTGAAAAACTAATCTATTTTACAGAAAAATCAGAAAATAATAAAAAAAAGCAGCTACAAAACAAAAAATTAATATCACAAAAAAATTTACTTAACAAAAGTTGTAGTCCGTTAAATTTCCTATCCGGAATGGGGGGTCAGATTTTTAGTAAAATGTTTCCTTTAAAAGATATAAGGATTTGAAAAAAAACGAGAAAAAAAAGTTCGAAATTTTCAACATTTTTTTACATTCTTTAATTCATAACTCGAAAGCCGTTGATTTTAGACAATAAAAGGTTTAAATCTAGTTTGTAGATTATTTCACGATCTTTAAAAAAGTACTTCAGCATTTTTACTGAAAAATCAATATTTTTCAAGCTATGGCCATGTGAAGGTGGAAAGTCCATCCGGGGATACCCTGTACTAAGTTCTTGTCTAGAATCTTGGGTTGTTTTTGGAAAAAAAATTGGATTTTGGCCGAAAATGAAGCTTTTGGTTCTGCAGGGGAGCTTAAAAATAGATTATCTTGTTACTAACTCGCCAAGCAATCAGAAAATATCTATAAAAAAATTACTAATCTTATTGGGTTCCTGCAATTTTTGAGCTTTATTGATTAGCATGGTAAAATATGGTTTAATCGAAAACTGGAGGCGGTTCAACTTAAATGGATTATCACATAATATAAACACCACGGTTTATGCTTCTTATAATAGCAGATTTCTCCTAGCGCAACCTGTTATTACTGAAGTCTCTAAGAACCATTGATGTGGTTGATATATTATTTAATATGTAATATTTTGTATTTTGTTATATTTTGCTTTCAATTTAAATAGATTTCCATGAGAACTTCTAATAATAATACAAATTTGGGAACCCGTTGATATACCGTGACTCTAATAATTGAAATGTCTGTCGGTAACTCTAAAATTAAAATAAGGCATCTAACTAAATCATTCGACAACTACCTTATCTATCCTATTCAATTAGACTCTTGTTAGGCCCAAATAGAACAAAAAAAGAGTAAAACATTCCTGAAACTGATTCTTTTCCGGAGGAGGGGGGCTAAAAAATTGAACTTCTGCTCATAGGATATCGATACTTGTCACTAATAAATAATCATGCTTTCCCATGGGAGTTTTTCCTATAGACTGATAGGATCAACATCAATTGACTCTGGATTAACTTTTACCTAACGTTCAACTAACCCTTAGATAATTTCGCCCAGGTAAAGATATGTTTACTAAGCTACGGCTGGGGCTCTGCGACTGAAGTCGCAGTGACTGCTCTCCATGCTTTCTTATGGGAGTGTTACCTTCGAGTCGGCTGCAAAGATCGCATTCTAAGGAAACACTCCCACAGGGCCGGATTGGAAACAAATTATTTACCGGGATTCGTAGCCAGCCACCAGCCTCCATCGCCTATGAAATATTGAAATACGCCGCAAGCAAAAATTTAAGACATTTCAAGGTCAACAAGGTTTAAATGAAAAGTATTTTTTAAATAGATTATTTATCAATTACGTAATTTACAGGAAACTTAGACCATGCAGAGGCAACTTGTTCATTCGGATTTTTTACCATATTATGTTGGACATTTTTCTATCTTTGAATTTTAATTACCTAACAATTTTAATAAAAAAATTTAAGGGATCAGTCACAGGCCCCCGCTTGGAACTTTCCGATTTTCCTCTGGGCCAATCCGGGCCTGCACTGCACAAATGAGAGCCTCATTTTGTAAATTTTACTTGATTTTGTAAATAATTTTTAAATTTTCGCAATAGTGCGGGAAGTATTTAAGGTTGGTAAAAATTTTTGAAAGGAAGGGGCTTTTTACCGACGCGGATATCGAGAGCGGATGTATTCGGCCGCGCTCTCGTGATTTTTGAGTATTTTGGCCAGTTTTTGGCATATTTTGGTAAATTAATTTGAAATTGTGCAATTTAATTTTTTGATTCAACGAATAAATAAATTTATGGGGAGTATTCATTATTTCAATCGTGTAATTATTATCCCCTGATGAAGATTTGGATTTTGTTGAGTTGGATTTCAGTTTGGATGTTGGATATTTGAATTTTGGATATTGGAATTTTTATAATTTGGGAAATTGTAAATTAAAAATTTTAAAAATAGGGAACGAATACGTTGAAGCGATAGCGAGGCCTGGCGAGTTATCACCACATGAAATTGGACGACGATTTTTCCATTTTATATTTAAAGTTAAAATTGCGATGTACACAAATTTAGATATTGACAACTGAGCTGGCCGGAGCAAAACATAAAGTGTAAGGGTGGTTTTGTGAAAAATTTATTTTTTTCACAAAATATCATTACAATATCTATAATTTTAATGCAACAATTTAGTTTCCGTTGCTTTTATATTTTCGTTGTATCTAGAAAATTGGAAAACAAAGTTATACGTAATAACTTTTCCTGTTAGGGTTAAACATACTGGAGGCCGTCGGACATCAATTTAAACGAAGTTTTTAAGTAAATTATTTTCTTGAATAAAATTTGCGGCTTATAATCACAATGAAATTCAAAAGCAAATTTATCTTTCAAATTATTTTAGCGAAAATGGTAGCCCCAATTTAGGCAGTTTGGAAGGGTGTGGTTTTTAGGTTCATTTCGGGAGATTGATTTTGAATCTAAAAATTACATATATTGATAAGATCCTAGATAAAGCCCTTAATATATTTTATTGAAAGCGGGATTTTCTTCATGTTTACACTAAAAGTTTTTCAAGTCTCAATTGCAATGTTGCCAATTAATTTTCCAAAATAAATAATTAATTAAAACAAAATCCTGATACAAATAATAAATATTTCAAAATTTAATTCCGACCATATTTAAAAAAAAAACCTAATTAAAAAACACATAAAGCTACATTACCTATATTTTTTAGTAGTTGATAAATAATTTTGTTATATTTGACTAATATATGTTTTTTGATAAATAACTCTTACATAAAATAATTTCCCGATAACATTCTGTAATAAAACTTATTACATTATATTAAAATAATAAACTGATAAAATATTTTTAACAGACCTGATTATGTAGATTATTAAATATTTTCTGACAATTATTTATTATATAATATTGGTGATAGGTGCACTTTTATATTATTTTACTATTATTTTTTTTATTATTATTATTTTTATATTAATTTTTCTGTTGAATTTAAATAGTTTTAATTTAAAATCTTACTAATTTTAAAATGTGTACATTAATTTATTTTTATGCAATTTTTTTTTCATAAGGAAATGGAGCCGAAGAGCAGCCTTTTGTGCCTGAGAAGATGTCGGGTTACGAAACCAATCTCTACTTATACTCGGTAAGTGATTTTTGATATAGATTGGTAAAAAAATTAACGCAACATATAAACTTAGGAGGAGATGGAAGATCGTCCTCGAATTTCTACGTTCATCAGCTCCCTTGCCAATTATTCCAACACTATTCCTCCTGCATCTTCAGACCCTGATGCGCGTCCCACAGGAGCGAGCGCACGGATGGGTACACTTATTGGTGTTTATCTACCTTGCATTCAAAATATTTTCGGTGTGATTCTTTTTATACGACTTACGTGGGTAGTTGGTACGGCAGGAGCGCTACAAGGATTTTTTATTGTTTTTATTTGCTGTTGTGTAACAATGTTAACTGCAATTTCCATGTCGGCTATCGCTACTAACGGCGTGGTTCCCGGAGGGGGGAGTTATTTTATGATATCTCGGTCTCTGGGTCCCGAATTTGGCGGTGCCGTGGGTATGTTATTTTATACCGGAACTACTCTAGCCGCTGCCATGTACATTGTAGGAGCTGTCGAAATAGTATTGGTGAGTTGGCCCTTTGCCCCTATAGCAAAAAAGTGTCGAGAGTATATAACCTAATGTAATTTTTTCAGACTTATATGGCTCCTGGTTTATCAATTTTTGGTGATTTTACTAAAGACGTCAGCGCAATGTACAACAATTTTCGGGTATACGGAACTTGTCTTCTGGTGGTGATGGGAACTATTGTATTCATTGGTGTCAAGTTTGTCAACAAATTTGCTACCTTGGCTCTTGCATGTGTGATTCTTTCCATTTTGGCTGTATACATTGGAATTTTTGTCAACTTTTATGGCAATGATAATCTTTAGTTAGTATCACTAATTTTACAATTTTAGGGGCATGTGGTGTATATATATATATATATGTTGCAAATAATAACAGCACCATAAAATAGTATATTTTGTAAATATTGCATTTAAAATTGTTTAATTTTCAGTATATGCGTTCTCGGCAAGCGTTTAATAAAGGACGTTTCTCCGGAAAATTGTAACAAAACAGTTGGCGGTGTATTATTTAAAACTTATTGTGGCGAAGCACGCAATATGAGTTCTTGCAATAATACTTATTTCAGAGAAAACGATGTCAATTCCATTCGTGGCATCACAGGATTATCTTCTGGCGTATTTATGGGTACGCATTGTACGTTATTTTGGGCTAACATAATTTTATAACTATCGTGTTCAACAGAAAATATATGGGGTAGTTTTCGTCAAAATGAAGAGTATATCGCTCGTGGGGACAATCCCAATGATGTCGAACGATTGGAACCAGAAGTTTATAATCAAGTTGTTGCCGATATCACTACAACGTTTACAATACTTATTGGTATATTTTTTCCTTCCGTTACTGGCATAATGGCTGGATCCAATCGTTCTGGTGATTTAGCCGATGCTCAGAAATCCATTCCAATCGGCACCATCTGTGCTATAATTACTACATCTACTGTATATTTATCTGCGGTACTACTTTTCGCCGGTACGGTAGATAATTTATTATTACGCGACAAGTAAGTTATGGCGATGATGGTGAAAAAAGTAACCGTGACATTGGTTTTTTATAGATTTGGTGTATCGATTGGAGGAAAATTAGTTGTAGCTAATATAGCATGGCCTAATCAATGGGTTATTCTCATTGGCTCTTTTCTTTCGACGTTGGGAGCAGGCTTACAATCTCTCACGGGTGCTCCACGATTGTTACAAGCAATTGCCAAAGATGGAATTATACCTTTTCTAAGTCCGTTTGCAGTTTCTTCTAGTCGTGGGGAGCCTACTAGAGCGTTATTGTTAACCTTGGTAATTTGCCAGATGGGCATTTTATTGGGAAACGTAGACTACTTAGCTCCTTTACTTTCCATGTTCTTTTTGATGTGTTATGGGTTTGTTAATTTAGCTTGTGCTCTTCAAACATTATTGAAAACTCCAAATTGGAGACCAAGGTTTAAGTATTACCACTGGTCACTATCGGTGATTGGTTTAGCTCTTTGTATAGCAGTTATGTTTATGACATCATGGTACTACGCTTTAGTTGCCATGGGAATGGCAGGATGTATTTATAAATACATAGAATATAGAGGGTTCGTTTTGCTGTAACTAATAGTTTTTGTGATAATTTGATTATTTAAATTTATAGTGCCGAAAAGGAATGGGGTGATGGTATACGTGGTCTTGCTTTATCGGCAGCGCGGTACTCTCTACTTCGTTTGGAAGAAGGTCCTCCTCACACTAAAAATTGGAGACCACAGATATTAATTTTAGCAAAACTCACTGACGATTTGGTTCCTAAATATAGAAAATTGTTTGCTTTTGCTGCGCAATTGAAAGCAGGTTAGTTTTAATATAATTTTTGTTTTCGTGGTGAAACTTTGATAAAATATTTTAGGAAAGGGCTTGACTGTTTGTGTATCTGTAATTAGTGGCGATTATACTCGTTCTTATGGGGAAGCAATGGCTGCCAAACAAAATTTAAGTAAAATAATGGAAGAAGAACGAGTGAAAGGATTTGTAGATGTTTTGGTTGGAAAAAATGTTACGGAAGGTATTTCGCACTTGTAAGTGATTCGATTGAACGTACGTGATAATTATTGATCTCTTGCTTTTATTAGGGTGCAAACTACAGGTTTGGGGGGATTGAAACCAAACACAGTGATACTTGGTTGGCCTTACGGATGGCGTCAGTCCGAAGATGATCGAACGTGGCAAGTATTTTTACAAACCGTCCGAAACGTTGCTGCAGCTCGCATGGCTCTTCTGGTCCCGAAAGGGATTAATTTCTTTCCCGATTCAACCGAAAAAGTTATTGGGAATATCGATATTTGGTGGATTGTTCACGATGGCGGGTTGTTAATGTTGTTGCCTTTCTTGTTAAAACAACATCGCACCTGGAAAAACTGTAAAATGCGTATTTTTACTGTAGCACAAATGGAGGATAATTCCATTCAAATGAAGAAGGACCTTAAAACATTTTTATATCATTTACGTATTGAAGGAGAAGTGGAAGTCGTAGAAATGGTATGTTCCTTTGGGTTTTTTTCAAAATTGTCTAGCTAATGTATGTCTCTTACGATTTTTTTAGATGGATAGTGATATTTCTGCATACACTTATGAACGCACGTTAATGATGGAACAGCGTAATCAGATGTTGAGGGAACTGCGATTGAATAAAAAAGAAAGTTTAGGAGTGGTAAGTTTTGATTGATATTAATCTTTTATACTATTATTACTTGTATTAAATAAATTCGGTATTTAATGAGATTTTTATTTAACATGCAAGGTTGAGACTTTGGTGGATTTCCATCAAGTAGCGACTGAAGACAAAGAACCTCTGGTAACGCAAATCAAGTGTTGCTCTAGCGCCACCTCATAGTTTATTATTTTTATGCATGGTTTTAATAATTTATATTCATAAATGGAATAATTTGCATTATGGATTAGTTCATAAATGTTTTCTTTTTACATTTCATCTGTGTGTTTAGCTTCCTTTATTTTATTTTTTATATTACTAAAATTATATAATCTCTTAGGTACAATCAATAGTCGATCATCACCATCAAAATATGGATCCAAGGACCACTAAAGTTAGATTTCAAGAACCAACTGGTGAAGCTGAAATTCCTAATAATGTTAAAGAAAATAAATCAGATAAAGAACCATCAAATGAAGTAAGTTCAAATTCAAAAATAGTTTTTTTATAATTTTAATAATTAAAATTTTTAATTTGGGTTCATCATAAAAATCAATGTCAGCCGTGAATATTATTACTTAATCTAAAGACGTCATTTCTCTTCCACTTGTCATGATGGTTTCTTGCCTTCAGGCAAACTCCATCAAAGTTTTTCTCAATTCAACGTATCTTGCTCGGAGCTTATTTTTTAAAATTTTTAAATAAAATGTGTATTTGATGCAAAAAAAATTTTGAATTTCATGTAGATACTAAATTTGCTCACCAGAAAAGTACTAGTTTTCTGGGCATGTGTTTCAAATTTCAAGTCAATTCATCGAATATAGTCTGAGAAATCGTGTACACCTTTCATTTATTTAAATATTTTTACTAGAAGTTCTGTTACATGGTAATAAATTACAGTACATACATACTTTGTTTTGAAAACTCTTAATTGATTTTGCTGTTTACATAATGTAGAAACGTGATAAAAGAGAATTTAGTTTGTTTGAAATTACTTAATCCTTGATATTATAGTAGGTATTAGTGATAGAATATTAGAACTCAAATTTAGTCTCGTGTAACATGAGGATAGTTCGATAATGCAAACATTCACAATTCAAATTCTCTAATTCATTTTTTAATATTATATTTCTTTTTAAAAATATAAGTAAACTTATTTTTCTTTTTAATTGTTTTTAATTGTTCATCGGAACAAAGCAGTAATTCGTCAAATGCAGAGCATCAACCGTAAAAATGGAGGGGTTGGAATTAAAGTAAACCAAGTTCATTTTTGCCAATTTAGGACTAAAACTACTGCCACGTTGTAGTTAGGACATCATATTTTTCAGTACAAAAGTTCATTTAAGTTTATTTTCTAATTTATACACCCAGGTTCAACCCTAATTTTTGAGTTGTTAAAGGTCACTTTAGAAAAAGACGTTGATATTCGAACCCCCTCACATTCAACTCGAATAGAGTGCAGTCTGTCGTTTATTAATTCTATGAACACATTTAAAGTATATTCTATTTAAAAATATAAATTATTAAATGAATTTTTTCCGGAAGGCCGATGTAGCTTTTTATTTTATTTCAATTTCAATAAGATTTTCTATGATATTTATATGACTAACAACTGTTTAAATTATTTCCTTAGCTTAATATGCCAGAGGACGACGAAGATAGAGATAGTACGGGAAAAGAAAAAGAAGATATTTCAGAAAAAGAAGTGATGGACGATAGCAAGAATATGCTTCTTCCAAGTACAAGAAAAATAACACCGTAAGAAATGTGCTACGTGTTTAAATTGGGAGTAATATATTTATGTTTATGATTATTTTAGAGATGAAGCCAACGTGCGTCGTATGCATACTGCGGTTAAACTAAATGAAGTAATAGTAAACCGTTCTCATGATGCTCAATTAGTAATTCTTAATCTTCCGGGGCCACCTAAAGACACCAAACTCGAAAGAGAATCTAATTGTGAGTAAAGATAAAAAAATTGTGATGTATAATAATAAAATGTGTGTTGCGTTTTAGATATGGAATTTTTAGAAGTACTTACAGAAGGATTAGAACGAGTATTGATGGTTCGGGGAGGAGGACAAGAAGTAATAACTATTTATTCGTAAAGTGTGGATGGTATCGAAAGTAGCAACACTTTGAGAATGGTCGTAATCTTGATCAGTATTTTTATTATAGTAGGTCCTAATCGCTTGTTTAAAGTGATTATACCAAAGAGATAATTATATTATTATATTCTTCTTAATGTTATATAGTTTATATACTTAAATATTTAGGTGGAAGCGATTGCAAAGGTTAAGCGTACAAATATAATTTTGAACGAATAATCGGTGTAACTGCTTAGACCTGTGCGAATTTTATCTTATATACTTAATATATGTGTCAAATCAAAATAATAAATAACTCTGCAAGTGCTCATTTTTTCTACATATGATCCTGCTGGCTGGATCATACTTAACGTTTTCATAAATACCTACCTACATGCAGCGTTATCGTAGCACACGTAGAATAAGTAAAATGATATGTTATAGATTAGATGTTACATCAAATGTGTATTCATGTAGTTTTGTTATCAAATCATATTTATATTGAATGTTCTATATCTTGTTATTTTACATATGACTCGATAGTGGAATGCGTTATTTTTTATGAAATTCCATCGTAAACCCTTCAAAATAATATTGGATTAGTTTGTAGTTTATTGATGTTATTCACCGGTTAGTTTTAACATAGCACTAAACGCTACCTACCTACCTACCTACCTACATACTTACTCGTCTTGAAGAGCTAATATTATTTTAAAGGGGACTTTATATGTACTTATAGCTAAACTATTATTAATTGATAAATATAACTTTTATTGTACTTTTATTGTAAGTACATAAATATGAGCAATATTAATACATACATACATAAATACATAAAATACATACATACACGTACTTACTATATTAATTAAATGTCAAATTATTAAAAGTGATAGGGAAATTCTGATGTACAATCTACTAGGAATGCCGCTAGAATGCGGGCTCTTCGTGCTGTGACAGTGCTTAATTGTATTCGTTTGTTCTGTTGCATGCCAGATGAATCGACTGACCCACTGTCCATCATACGACCTGCGTATAGAGATAGTGCACTAGTGATCTCATCTAGCCTTAAAGGTACCTTGAAATATTAAAACCTATTTATTTAAAATTTTGTCAAACTAATGTTAGCTAATGCCAGATTACGCCATTATACATCAACTACTTATGACTGTTGGTGCTCGTTTTCCAATGGCGGTTTTTGTATATAAGTAAGTGTTAATTCGTTGATCACTTGTTTATAATACTGAAGGTGCCTCTATGTTGCTCTCGATGCTAAATGTTAATCTTTTATAAGTATTTGTGATCACTAGTATTGTAAATGGCGCAATCTGTTCTATCTTATATTATAACGATGTGTTCATTGGTTAAAAACAAAATAAACCATGTTTAGCTGATTTTTAACTTTTGTTTTTAATTATTTCTTTTCACCTCGAATGTATTTACATTCTTATACTTAATAAAGGTATTATACAACTAACTATTTCTTACCATTCCTCTATCGACAATCTTTTTCGTTTATAATCAAATTAAACGTCTATTTCCATGACAAACTTGCATTGGCACACGAAAGTCACCGAAGTATGGATTTTAACATTTCATGCCATTTTAGGGCGAACATTTACGATTTTATGAGGCTATCAAATTAAGCCAATAATCTTTCAAATTAAATACCCTTGAGAATTTTACCACGTTTACATGCAGCCGTTAGATGGATCTAAGCTAGCTCGCTTCTAAATTTTACAAACTGGTGTATACATGCAATTAGGTTCGAACTGAAAGCGGTGTTACCAACTAAAGCATTTCCAGCGTCGAAGAGTTAACCTTCTTCTTCTTCCTTTCAGGGTTTAGGCTCTGTTGCCTGTTCCGACTTCACAATTTACAAGTACCACTGACAAGTAGGTACGAAGTAACGAAAATGACAACATCAAATAGTATACTTTAAAGTTACAGCAAATCAAAGAAAATATGGTAAATAATATCATAAATCCATATTATTTACCAAATAAGTGGTTCGTACAACTGCACTTAGTTCAAGCTAAGGCGTATACATTCAAATTTAAAGTCGAGCTAACGTGCTAGTCCACGTTTTTAGCTCGGTCTAACTTAGTTCGGCTTAACGGATTAGTTCGCCCTACCTGAGTGCATACATGAAAGGATTAACTAGCTCGAGCCGACTTAGGTCGACCGAACGACTGCATTTAAACATGGTAAATGTATTTTAATAATAAAATTGAAAATTTTGTTGGTGATCTACTTCTAAAAGGTAACCTTGGCTACTTTTTGAAAAATTTATTGTTTCAATACCAACTCAATTCGATGAATTCTTATGTAGTTCAAAAGGCTAGTAGTATATTCCACATAAATTACCATTTTATGAAGCATTAAAATGAAAATTCGTCAACTTTTAAATCTTTCCGCCAAGCCATCCCATCGACTAAATCGAAGAGCTTTTTCTGCAGGACTCTTTATCAGAAAAATTTGGTTATCATTATAATATATATATATATAATTAATTATATTTTTCTAATTAAAAAGCTTATTTAACGCTAAACAACAGTTGAGCTCGGATCAAAAAATTAGGTTTTGCTTAGAAACTTCACAATTTTTAAATCAATAATAAAACATAATCAATATTTACTGTCAAAGTGATTAACTCGGTTACTGATATGCTCATCAATGTTCTTACAAAATCCAGGCTTGAATAGTATAGCAAAATTCTTGCAGTGCTACGATAGCATAATTCAGTGGGCCCTGGGAAAAAGGGGCTAATTCGAAAATTATGTAAAATGAGAGAAGTGGTTAACTGGCTTCTAATTTTCTAAATATGCTCGTTTAGTGAAGGTGAATAGCTACTCAACACTGTACTTCATAAAAATAAAATTATGTGTCAGTTCTTAACGTGATTTGTAGTACGTTTCTGAACTTCAATTAATGCTACTTAAAACTGTTCAAAATGAACTTATCCCCACGGAATTATTGCTCTCAAATTTTTGACTTTGGAAATAATCGTTAGGAGTTTCTAGTAAATGAAAGCACATTTATTTTCAAATTGGTCTAGGTTTGTTATTAAAAATTATAGTATTCGATCCTTCGTACTTGTGCATTTAAACTTACCATGTATGTCAGTGATGATGTTTAATTTGTCGATTTTGTAAATAAAGAGAACGGCAAATATTTTAAATGTTTATTGATTATTAATAAAAAAACATCTAATAATACATGGTTTTAAACTAATATCATTAGTGAGACATTGCTACCATATTTACATGCGACTAGAAACGAGGTTATCTTTCGATATTATTCAAATTCAGGAGAATTATATACAAATAATTACAAGGTAATAAGTTTTTACAGCTGCATTCATTATTGATTGAAGTAACATTAAAATCTTTCATGAAAAAAAAACAACACAGAGCGTTAAAAAAACTAGTAACATTAACAAAATTTGTTAAAGATAAATAACAATAAATTTTACACAAAAGAAATATAACAAAAACAGCCAATCGCTTCAATTATTGATTAGAAAAAAAATATCAATTGTAAATGTGATGTTGAAAATATATTTGGTTATCAAGGTCACCTTAAATTACCGTTTAAAAATATAACATATTTACTTATTGGACAAATAATTATTCTGTATCATTAACACATCATTTAAACATCGGTGGATTTTGCATTAACACCAGGTGTTTTCTTATTAAATAAACCTCCGAGGAATGACTGCTGATAATAAGCCTGTTTGCCCTTGTGAGAAAGTTTATCTGAACGAGAACAAGTACTCGTCGAAGTAGATTGAAACGAAACCGACATTCCACTGTCCAAAGAACCCACACTTCCTCTTCTTTGTGCTTTATCTCCTAAAACTACACTAACATCATAATCCCTACTGCCACATAGTATTTCAAAAACTAATATTTACATTAAAAACTCTACTTACATTGCTCGTGAATATCTAATAATGAGTTACTTAAAGCTGAACGTTTAATCTGAGTCTCGTGGTTCGTTTCTTCTAAATTCTCGTCAGTTAAACCTTGATTTTGTACACACGGACATGGACAAACTTCCACATCAGCAACGCCACTATCACGATTTTCTGTACCTAAATAAAAATTTATAATCAATTCATTTTGTACTAATTATTGAAAACTCATATCGTTTTATTCAAGTTTAAATGAAAATTATATTTACCCGTTCTATTTCCACGATTAGATTTCTGCCTTTCAAGTTCTGCCTCAATTCTTAAATTCTCCATTTCGTCCATTTCTAACACCGATTCCTTCAAATCTTCGGCAAACTTACAACGATCGTGTTCATTACGAGCATTAAAAGTTACCAAAACTTTTCCATCGACTCGTTGCGATAGTCGAATACCGTAAGAGTAATCTATAGAAATGAAATGTTATAAACAATGACAAACAATATTAAACAAACAAAAATTACTCACTTGGTACTTCAAATAATGTTACAACTAAACCATGTAATGGGTAACTGTTTCTAAAGGTATAAGTGACGGACGATTTTTTCTTACTTAAAATTTTAGTTATAACAAGTAAATCGTTAAATAAAAACACTTCTCTTTGGTGCACTCCTGGTCTCTCCTTCTTATAAATATCTGGTATCTCGTACAAACGACAATAGCATACTAATCTACGATGGGGCAAAGCCAAATTTGGTTTTTTACCGACTATGGTAGCTTGAACTTTCATCACTTGAGATACGTGATCGGAACCAGGTTTAAATTCATTAGCCTTTACTCTTTCGTATATTCCAGCCAACATATCACTATCAATATCACCGCAATCATCAATACCCCGGAGATTTTTAATAAAATCCTCCAAGCGCATTCGACGTTCTGGCTTTATATTTGGCGTATGAAGGTCAGTATTTAACATTATTATAGCAAAAGCCAAAACAAATATCTGTAAAATAATTAGCTTTAAATAAACTGAAAGAAAGAAAAGTCAAGTTTTAATTCTTACTGTATCAGGAGATCTCAATCTTGCCACAATATCCAAATTACACTGACAGAACCTCTGCGAATAAATTTCCATCAATCTTTCAATCTTTTGAGCCTCTCCGGGCATTCGAAAGTGCTGCTGAAACTTTCTTAAAGCAACGTCAACTTGCATACCAGCCAAATCTAGTTCAGCTGCAAAACATTCTAAAACCATCATACAAAATGGACTTTGCAAATGGCCAAGATACTCTCCGATCATTTGCTTGCTTAAACCTTTCCTCGAAATTAAAAATCTAGCTACACCTTGTGGAGTATTTTCTAAAAAGCCTTTTCTTATGAGATAAGAAATGCCTCTCTCGGGTTTCTTATTAAATAAATTAAGTCCAACTCTATATTGACGTTTTCTAAAGGTTTCTGAAACTTTATAACTAGTGGAAGGTGTCTGTTCTTGACGTTCCGTTACATACGTAGAGGAACTCGAATTTGAAATATTTCCTAAACTAGTGTCTATAGCTGGTTCGGCATACTCGGGAGCGTGACCTTTGCGTTTCCAAATGGGAGAGCCAGAAAATTCGCATTGAATACGATCTGTTGATATGCTGCTGTCGCTTCCAGAACTTTGAACACTTGATAATGAACCATTTTCAGTACTTTTACTTAAGCCGTTAGTTCTATGATGTCGTGGATCTACTGACCTTGACGATATACTGGAAGTCCTTTTCGGTACCTCAGGAGGCATACGCTTTGTACTCTGTGTACTGCGAGAACGAACAAATCCGTTATTGCTGGTAAGAGTATTGCAAGAATTTTGGATATTATTTGGTTGGAGACTACGAGGTTCGTGCTTATTTTCTATAGGAGAGGAATAGTAATGGGAATGTGAGACATGAGTTGAATAACTCTCCCAACAAACAGTGGGAGTTCCCGATTGACTACGAGGAAGTGGACTGCTATCTACATTTCTTCTTTCTCTTAAGGACATTGAACGCATTGGAAGAGCTCGAATAGTACCGCACTCATGACCACTGTAATTTAAATATTTCTTTTATCGTAAAAGCGTCCCGTTTAATAAAATAAAAGAGCTCAGGAGAAGTTTGAAAAGTTGTAGGAATATAATAATTAAAAACAGAAAAAACTTACTTATCAAATTTTCGGTTATAGTCCGACTCGCAGGAATCCATTTCCGTTGTAGTTCGTGTTTCTTCACTGTTTGCTGGAATTCTTCTACTGATACGTTTATCTGTTTTCGCCATTGCCGTAATAGCTGCAAATTTCTTAAGCAATGTGTACCTTCTGAAAGCTCTTTGAATTGTAAGAGCAGCATTTCGAGCTTTAACTCCTCCATATCTACGTTCTAATACTTCTATTTGCTTATCTAACAAGTCTTGTGATAATTCGTACCTAAAAATAATAAAAGTTTTACTTTTATGTTTGACATCTACTAATTTTATTTACTTCTATTCTGTGCTTTTTTAAATAAGAAATAAGAAAGCAAACACTTACATTGTTTGTACCCTGGTGCGTTTTAAAATATCGCCATTTCTTAGAGAGCCTTTTTTATGCAAAGGTTGAGTGACAGTAACATAGCCAGAACCGCTTGGAGAAGTGCGAGCGTACATGGAACTTGGTGCAGGTGCAGCATAATTTTGAGATTGTATATAGCTAGGTGCTTGAATGTATGTTTGATCTTTTAAATGTACAGAATCCAGTGCAGGTGAAATTTGGGATCTTTCCATTTTGGGTGGAAAACTGAAATATCGAAACATAAATTACTTTTTGTATTTCAAATGGGCTCTATAGTATCGGAATGGTTTGTTTTAAAGCTGAACACACGAAGAGATTTAACAACATATTGATCGATATAATTATAATAATTAAGGCAAGGTCACGGTGTTAAATCTCTTTCTGTGATTATGTTAGTACAAGTTAACAAAATATTACAATGAAGGATTGAATTTTGATTAAACATTTTCATTTTAAATCAATTTACTGTGCAGGCTGTTGAAATTTTTTTTCGGCAGTGATTAAAAAATTAAAATTTAAAAATGTTTTTTTTTATTTAAGAGTCTCTAAAAACGTTGAAGTTCTTAATTATCTTCAGACTCCAGCAATTGAGCAATTTGTTATTTAAGTGGGATAACAAAAACAAATCCCAAGTTTTATACCCCACTTAAGATAGAATTGTATAATTTAAAGTTTTTCTATTTTTAAATTAGAAAAGATGTTTTTCTTAAAAAATTAGGTTAAACTGCGTTAACAGTAAAACTTAGAATTTTATTTTTGGGTTTCGGATGCAACATAATTCTTCGTTGAACTATCTTTTATTTTCATGCAGAAATTTTAAATAAATTTGATTTGAAGTGGAAATAAAAAAACTAACAATCACAATTTTAAAACTAATTATATATTGAATAAAAAAAATTGATAAGAATTTTTTTTCTATTTTTATATATTGAACAAAAATAAATTTTTTTTATCATAAATTTTTAAGATTATTTAATTAAAAAATTATCGACAAAATGTTTACCTTCCAACAACAAATCCCGATATACAGATAATCATACTTTCGGTTAATATTTTCAAAAATATAAAAATAAATTCACAACACAGAAGATTAAAGAAACTACCTAACCAGAGCACTGGCAGCTGGCAAACTGAAGATTTTGAAGGTTCCTAGCCCTTAATCAAAACTCTCGATGCCAAGGTGCTGTTAGATATTATGTATGTATCAGGTAGCAATGTATAGAAAAGGATAGAAAAAAAAATAAATTCAGAAGAGCAGCTGCTTCGAACACATGCTATATAGCAAGTAAATCTTTGGGCTGAAGCAATAATTCTCCCAAGTAACAAACGATTGCTCGATTAATAGATTAATTTATTTGCATTTATTTCAATCAAAATAATTACACTTAATTTAAACAATAACAATAAACTTGATTGCTTTCAATTTTTAAGAGCATAACAAAAACTATAAAAAATAATCAATCAAACGAAAAATAATAATAACCTGGGTCTCTTCTAACCTCTTTTGAGAAAGTTAAATTGTGATTATACCCAAGTAATTATAATGCAGGACAGGTATAAAGTACTGCTCAATTGTAATATTATGTGGGTGAAGACATAATTTAACTGCAACCTCTCATTGTTCTCACGGATACCTAATTTTAAAAACAAAAATAATATTTAATTGTTTTTTTAAATGAGGACAAAAACAAGTTTATCGTACTGTCGGTCTATCAGAAATCCCAGATCTATTTTGATAGCACATCAAGTTTTCCATCACTTGTAAGTTTCTTAGAAGCAAATCTTCAAAAGCAAACCAATATCCTGTTGCCAAAATTAGCAACTTTAAATGAATCCTATATATAATATTATATAAGTCAAGTTGCGGTTTCAACATTCACCAAGTAATTTTTTTTATTTCTGGAACTGTTCTATTAATAGGAAAAAATCTTCCAATTCTGAATCGAAACTATACAAAATAATATTTCTTGAAAAATAAATATACATCCTATCTAATCGAAAAGAAATGTTCCTCCCAAAGGAAGAGGCACGTGTACCTTGACAGATGGCAGGTGGCAAGAAGAAATCAAGAGCAGCTGCTCGTCTGTGCCCTTGGTCCTTACAGAAACTAACCAATCGCCCAAATTCAATCCGGTAAATGAAATTTATATAAAGCAGGTTTGTTAAATTCTTTTATTTTTTCTAGTACCCATCATCATTTACTCGTTATTCAAGAATTTCTCGACAAACGTCACTGATTGAGCTCCTTAAAAATTCAAAAGTCCAATAATTACGCTAAATAATTCAAACAACGTTTATTGTGATTCATCTACTCGTCCAAATCCTTTTATAAACAATATATATATATATGGATAAAAGAAGGTGGATGACCCAAGTAACTAATAATTATTCATGTATCGTCAAAAGGATGGGTTACGAAAAAAACAGACGTAACAAAATTTCAATTTTAAGTTAATTACATTTTTAATTTACCCAGTCAGTGTTCCAAAATATTTTGAACAAGAATCCTGTAGCATATTAACAAATTTTGATAAAAATATGAAAACATAATTAAGTCGATTCGTTTGTTTTTCTATCGATTTTCCTATATCCAGCGACGGCGCCAGCATGAAATGGGTGGGTGGGCACAATTTGGGGTGGGCAAGAGCACACAAAATTTATAAACAAGCTTAAAAAATACATTATTGAAATAAGCACCTAAAAAATGTGGACCCCTGGCACTGTCTCCGCACCTATGTGCTTTATTGCCCAGGGAGCTTTGAATTAGTAGATCAGCAGAAACATGGCTTTTGATTGGAGCATTTGTTAACATTACGTTAACATGATTCTGACAGGGCAGTTACGCCAGTTACTGCTGCTTAGTTATATTCCATAATCAAGTTACTGGGTCCACAAATTTCGAGTGCACTGGAGGGCATTCCATGCCCCCCAGACCCCCCGGTTTGAAAATCAAACAGTATGTGCGTATAATATTTGATTAATTTTATTAAACAAGGAACTTCTACTCTTTCAGAACCAATTACATTTCTGGGAATCCGAGGGTTCAATTTCATTGAATAAATATCTAAATATCTTTCACTATTTCTAAAGAGTGTTTCATATTCTTTGGACTATTTGGTTCTGAAAGAGTGAGAGTTCTTAATTTAATCTAATTCATAAAAAAATATGCCCTTCAATGCATCAGTTATTTATAGACTCAATAACTTGATAATGGAATACAATTGCCCTGAATCCCTGACGTACCCTGAATCCCCAGGTTTCAGAAACGGAAAGTTTGCTCACATATTTTTGGAATAATTTTATCAAAAAAAAACTTTTATTCTTTCAGAGCCAAATACCTTAACAGCCGAGAGTCTGGCGCAGTAACTTGATTATAAAATACAACTTAACACAATTAATGATGTACTGGAGGGCATTCCATGCCCCCCAGACCCCCCGGTTTGAAAAACACAAAGTTTCTCAATCGCTTCTTACAATTAGTGAGATACTGGAAGGTATTTTATAATCCACAGACCCGCTGGTATGTAATGCCGCGACCTGAAAATGTATTTGATTCTGAAAAAGTGAAAGATGTATGTTTTCAGAGTGCGCTCCACTATGGTGCACATGGTCGTTAACCTGTTAAACTAAAAAATTAAGGAAAGAAAGATCCTTATAATATATGCTCACAAATTTATTTTTTTGTTCAAACCGGGGGGTCTGGGGGGCATGGAATGCCCTCCAGTGCACTTTAAATTTGTTAACCTAGTAACTTCATTATGTAATACAACTTAACACAATTACAGATGTACTGGAGGGTATTTCATGGCCTTTGTCGGACTGTTTTATGTCTCTCAGACCAGTCACGGCAGTGAAACGTACACGTTAATCCCAGGATGGGCACAAATTGGGGCCAATATATTTGGGGTGAACAGGAGCACACAAAATTTATAAATAAACTCAATAAAATACAATATTGATATAAGCACCTAAAAAATTTGGGTGGGCACTCCAATCAACAGGGTGGGGAAGTGCCCACCCTGGCCCACCCCTGGGGCCGTTACTGTCTATATCCCCAATAAAAAAGTAATAATCCTTTATCTTTTCCTTGAACTTTTTCCGTAGATGAGAGTGGATCTTTAATTTGCAGTAAATATCAGTTCTAAATCGATAAACCATGTGGTTAAATGCAAAAATAGCAGTTAAGATTTTAGGTATTTCATAAATACATATAATATGTACGTCTAGTAAAATGTCAACTCTGCTTTTTTGAGGTTTTTCTTAAATCCGGATTGTGTGTTTGTAGGTAGGGCAAAGTTTGTTAGGGAATCATGATCATATAATATTTAAATATGAAAAAACGGTGCAATTAATTAAATTTATCAAGGGCACACGAATAGTAGGTTACAATTTTTTATTTCTAATTTTATTAAAGAAATCACCTTTATCGTTAGTCTATAAAACAAATAATTTAATTGCAAAGAACTGTCAACTAATAATAAATTAAGAAAAATAAGATCTGCTTCATCTACTTGGTTCACTTAACCTCGTTTCGTGGTGTAATTATTAAAAAGAAAAAAGAGTTGCATCAATCGATGTGGAAAACCAAGTTCCATCTAAAAATTAAATTCACAAACGTCGAAAATTTGACTTTTCTCCATTACGTAAGAACATTACCTTGATTTAAACAAGTTTTTTCTTAACAATCAATTTACCTATATATAAATGATTTTTGCTATCCGGAATAGATTTAAACTTGTCCGAATTAGGTTAGTAGAACCAATTTTAAAGAAAATCAATATACTACAAGTTTTTGGGGTGATAATCAAGATTCTGATAAATTGAACGACCGACGTCCGGATATTAATGGCTTAATGTTTATAGCAAGTTGGCATAAGACAGAGACTACATTAATTAAAAACCGGTGTTTTCACCTTATTGGAAAACCTGACCACTTTTCTGCAAATAAAATACATTTTAGTTCAATTTTTAACAAGTTCAAGACGAAATAATTCAAATTTGACCTCGACAAACAAATTTTGCAATTGACCTATTTAATAACTTGATCTATATCATCAGACGAAAAGTTTAAATATAAACATCGTGGATGTACATTATAACTTTTAGTTTGGTTTGGATGATAATTCGCAATTATTACAAGATGACTCAACGTTACTTTAATGTTACTTTTAGTCTCTAGCCAACAATTAATACAAGGACATACTACATATAAACCATTTTCAGTTAACAGGCTTAACAGATATTATAAACTTATTATGTAATAGCTAGATTTACGCAATCTTTAAAAACTTTTCTATCTACGAGAAGAAAATAGGGGCGCTAAAAATTTCCTAGGAAAACTTAAATTAATATCGAAATAGGCCCACATTGCAAATACTGACTGATAAGAATGTATTATTAAGAACAAGTAAAATAAATCAGTATGAAATAACTTTTATTTCAAAATTTTAATCAAGGAGGCACTAATTACAAAATGAAATCTGTGGAACGATTAAAAATGCACTGGAAAAAGGATTTGTCGTCCTAACAAAGTTTTAGTGACTGCAACAGATTTATTTTGCTGTTACAACAAATTCAATGCTGCCATAACAAAGTTTTCCCTGTTCAAAAAATACTTGTTGAATCAACTAATTTGCTTTTTCTAAACAAACACCTTTGTTATGGCAGCATAAAATTTGTTGTGATAGCAAAAAACCTCTGTTGAGGCTAACGATAGCTACTAAAAGCTTTGTTAGGGCGACAAATCCTTTTTCACTCGTGAAAAATTTGATTCATTAATAGATATTATTTTCAAGATTGACCCTAAAAATTCATCTTCCATTTTTTCTATTATTTCTCACTAGTCTCGAAAAACAACAAACTTCTTTAAAAATATGAAGTTAGGTGAAAGTGTAAAATAAAAATAGTAAAACCTAGCAAGTAACCACATTCAGAGCCGATTTCGAGATTCTCGCTTTGAATGAGTTGCCTAAATAATTAAAGAACGGATTTCCTTTGATTGTTAACGGTTCATTTAGCTTTGCAATTTTTTACAATATCCTGAAAATAAACCATATCCCTTCAAGTAGTACAACAGTATTAACTTGCAAAAACCAATCAAATGGCCTATTTATTAGTCAAAATAATACTTTTCATCAAATTGACGAACGTCAGCATTTTGCTAGATTTTAATACCTAAACTAATTAAATTAGCTCTTAATTGCTAGATTTTTGAATTGAAGATATAATTCTAATAATAAATTAATCACAAAATTGAACGTACACTCTTATGCTAGCAATGAAAATTGTGCCTTTTGAAGATATGTTTTCTCATACAAAAATCGCTTCTACAGCAAAACTCATTAAACATTTTTTGTTGAAAATTTCATTCCCTTCATTTTTGTTTATATACATTTTTCTATTTTGTCGCACCGCTTCCGAGATACAGTGACTTAAAAAAACCTCTGTAAAAATTTTTAATGAAATTAACATTACTCTTAAGAGTTCTTTTTAGTCACTGTATCTCGAAAACGGTGATTCAAAATAGAAAAATGTACATAAACAAAAATGAAAAGAATGAAATTTTTAACAAAAAATGTTTAATAAGTTTTGCTGTAGAAGCGATTTTTATATGAAAAAGCATGTCTTCAAAAGGCACAAATTACATTGCTTAGCATACGAGTGCATATACGTGTATGGGTGTACATTTTGATGCGGAATTTAGTGGACCAGTGCAATATTAAACGAATTTTAAAGTAAATCTGTTAGTATTGAGCAAAGAAGTCAACGGTCCTCTTTTTTTGCAATAAAGACAACAACAAAACCATACTAGGTAAGTAGGTAAATATATGGTAATGTCGTAAGTGCACGTACGACACGAACGGTACATTGAGCAACATTAAACATGTAAAGCATCAGCAAAGTTACCGGTATAACATATTGTAACTAGAACATCTTAAATAAATAAATCAACAACCCTCAATATTATTAACTGTTCAAGGCATTAAATTCAACACATTCAAGAAAACTGTAATTGTTTCGCCGTTTCATCAAAACGGAGCTTACATAATTTTGTCGTTAAATGTTTTTATGATAGTTGCGCATATTGCTTAAACGGTTTAAACAATCAATTCAATCCAACGATTAAAAAATATTATAGCAATCAAGTTTTTGCACCTTCGTTAAAATAATTTCAAGTTCGTTTTATGGCAAATAAAAAAACTAATAAAGCTCCCCAATCTTATCCAAGTCGATAACTGTGATTTGTTAAAATTTATTATGAAATAGCCAAAACGCCATTTAGTTAAAAAAATAATCAATTTTTACGTTCTTGTGAAAAAAATGGGAAATCCCTAAATGTATTTGTCTTTGAGAACTAAAACTATAAATACAGAAATATAGGCTGGATCTCTTATCTGATGCTGATTGCCTTTGATAAGAGATTTTGAAAGAAATGTGTATTTCCTTTAACACTAGCTTTTATCTTTTAAGTTGAACATTGAAAACATTAAATAACAGATTTATTGATAGTGATAAAAAACATGGTGATGTAATAATTATTAAGAAGAACAGTCAAAATGCAGGTGCTCCGGGGGACACGTAAACTTGGCGTCGGTGGTCCCCCTGCGTTGATAATTTGCCCCATCGACAGTAGAATTCAAGGGAACAGGCATATCCGAGGCAAGCCTAGCAGCCTCGGATGTAAACCAATTATGCTCAAGGTACTAAAAGTAGCATCGTACGAGGTTACTGTTGAAAAGCATACGGGGATTTCCCTAACCAAAAAAGAGAATTGAAGTTTTAATTCCTTTTTTTTTCGTTTAGTCCAACTTTTTTTAGCGAAATATTACATAGATCAAACTCGATTTTTAGAAACCTCGGCCAACTGTTCGACTTGTCCTGAACATACAAATTATAGCATTTCTACGTTTTCATTATGGATTAATCCCACTTTCCTTTTTCGGGCAGTTTAGAAAAATGTCCGATTCAAAGAGGGATATTTTTACAAAAGGCACCAACAATTTCTAATTTGACTTTTGGTAGTACCAGTAAATTTAAAAATCTTAATTTGTATTTGATGCTCGTTTATCATTATTATTGTAAGTAGAAAATGATTGCGGAATTCCGTTTCCGGTTTGTGAAATATAATAAATAATACGTTTATTGTTTAAAAAAATTGTAGCACGCCTGATTTATGTTGAATTAATAATCGATGATGTGGGTAGGTAATACTGGTAATATGTGGCGATCGAGCAATTAAATTTTAATCGAAGTCGATTTAGATAAAAACAATAACAAAAATAGTAGCTACTTGAACGATTGCAAAATTTTCGAAGTTATTGTGTTGTGATATTACATTATGTATTTACAAATAGAATGTTTATTGGCAATTAGAAAGGTTTTTTAAAAAGTTGCACCGAGCGTTTTTATAATTCATCAAATAGTAAAAAGTCGAAAACATCCTGTATACTTTCATAAATTTATAGAATTGGATAATGGCTATATGAAGAGTTAAAATATTGTGGGTGGATTATTTACTCCTACTGAAGAATTACACAAAACGGTTCTTTTGAAATGTTATGATTAAATTAGTACAACGAAATACTGCATTAATATGGAATTTTTGAGTTAACGTTACTGCGTTATCAAAAGAATGGTTACAAACCTAACAGTAGAGACATGTTTTCTAAATGGAGGTAAATTTGAACAAGAATCAGAAACTGTGACAAATCGACTTGTTTGTTGATTTTTCGTAGTACATACAACCCTCACACGTTCTTGCACTATAGAATGATGCACCCTCACCAATGTCCTATCACTAATCACCATACGAGAGCCAGGCAAATCCTTTACTACTAATTGGTGCCCTCGCATTATTGACTATTTGCTTAACACACTTGACATTTTCATAATTTTGCAAACACTAAATTAATAATTAACAAGCTGTCAATTCAGGCGACGAGAAATAGTAAAAGTAAGAAGTAACTTTCTAAGGTTTTCAACGAGAGAAACGTTAGCACTATAATTTAATAATAATAAACAAATAGAAGCATAACGCAACAAGTTCAAAAAGGCACCGACAACATCGCGAACAAAATACTTCCCGAACAAAATCTTGGTTCTCAAGCAAAAATAAATCAGCACTGTGCTGTATTGACGCAGGCACAGAAAACAATAAAAATTACCGATACGACTTGCGACAAGCTGGAGAACGTATTTCGATGTATGTCGACAAGTGCCACTAAGCAAGCACGAGGCGGACTACTCTTGACGTCACGGACCTTGGTGTTATATCACCAAGTGAACCTGCGAAAACGTCATCCACGGAGGATCAACAATCAAGTACACCAGCTGTAATGTTCACGTACTTGATCTTTCGGACTTTTTTTTTAAGTGGCAACATTTTAAACTTGCAAAAAACATGCCATTACCCCCAATCACTTTTGCTGCAGGTTAATCAACTAATTGTCGCTACAACCTAAGTGATACATTTTAAACACGAAAATCTCATTTGTTTCGATTAATAGAGCAAAACCTTTTTATTTTATGTGGATTTTACCAGTAGTCGCCATACCAATTTGTTGTTTAATATATTACAACTCGACGACTTATCGATAACAATAAATTTTTCCTGATACTACTTAATTACTAGGTCGTGACATAAATAGACAAGACAACCGAATAATAATATGTAAACAGACAATCGTATAACAACATTACATAAAAATTGACACAATTTTAGTTTAAATTTTTAAATTGTATACAAATAACTGGCAATTAGTAGCTATAAAACTTAATACTTAATGTGAGAATTAGGTTTAATAAATTTAAACATTTCCAATATAATATCCTATAATGCTAATGTATGTAAGCATACAGGTATAACTGAACTGTTGAAAATTAATAATATAAATTATTATTATTATATGCACATTTTTATATAGGACGACGAAATAAATTAATGCGTTATTAACTGAACATCCCGTTTCGAGAGACTTGAATTTGAGAAGCACCGACTCGAAAAAAAGATTTTAAATTTCCCTTTACAACTGAACATCTTCCATGTATCCACGTACATCTGAAATCCTCCCCCGAAGAATTTTATTATGTAATGTGGTTACTACATGCAATTTTCGTTTATTGGATTGACGGGGAGGCGGTTACCGTTGGAGTGTACACAAGGAGGTAAATATTGCGAACTTTTGAACTTATTTATTGCCATTGATTAGAAAATTGATTTTAATTGTATCAACGAGTAGTTTTCTTTCATCTATCTAGCCACTTAAAAGTTATTACAATAGGAGCCTCTCGTACAACACCTGTATAATTTTAATCAAGTCTGCGATTGTTAAGGTTTGAAAGGGACAACCCACGAATTAGTGAAATTTTCAAAACAGATGGTAAATTTCAAGTATTTTTACCAAAATTCATATACAGGTACAATCGAAATCTAAATGTAGTATGTATTTCAAGGCTATCACCCACTTGCTACCTCAATAGGAAGTTGTACCATTATATTTTGTGATGGATCTTACAGAAAAAAAAACAATCCGCACCTTTGACCTTATAAAGTAAAAACTACACGAGAAAATAAAACTTTACATTAGATAGTACTTTATTTAAAATTGCAATTAGTTGTACACGAAAGAGAAATTTACAAAATGTAGGTTTCCACTGTCAATCGGAAATAACATTTAAGAAAACTCCGAAATAAATCCAAATACAAATGTCGGAGAAGTACAATGCTATGCTCTTGTGCAGTGTCAGCGTGTATTGATTATAAGTTACAAGAGAATGAATCACTCGATGAGCTTTATTCCACCCCTGCAAGTATTGTGTCGAGTGTTCTCTATACGTTTCCCCCCATCAAGATTTTTTTATTACAATACCTTGAAAATAAATGAAATTTTCTTTTGCGAGATCGACCAAGTAAAATATTTCGTTCTTCTCAATAAAATTAATTTAAAAATATCAAGTTCGTGACTTGAATATTATACAAATCAAAATTTCTTCAAATTTGTCGTTAATTCAAATTAGCAATAACATTGAAAAAGAATGCATCTTTTGGATTGCGAGATTTCTAAAAAGTTTAAGAAACTTTTAATAATTTCGAATCGGAGATGAATTCAATTTTAACCATCATAGCATTTAAAATTATCCTATCCTAGCCGTAGGATATCCGTTCACTTTCCCTTATTAGCAAAACAAAATTTGAGTAAGTTTATGCTATGCCATAACACCACGACTTTCTATTGCTATGTAAGTTTCCGTTATAAATTAAATAAAAAACTTGTACTTGAAAATTTTATATTCAAGACCAAAAAAAGGCAAACGTTTTAATTATTAAACCATCGTATTCGTGGGACGGCAATATTTCCTTGTGGTCATCCTTGCAGGACCGTATTTATGCACAGCCGATGGGCCCGCACCACAAAAAAACCTGTTCGAAAATTTTAATTTTGAATATACTAAATAAAAAAAAGTCCACTGATATCACTTCAAAATTGAAATATTGCAAAGCAAAATGAATTTTTTGTGAGAAAAGCCTTTGATTTAAACTCGAAACATTTAAACCCTTTTCCAAGCAAGCAGGATGGCGGTGCACCCCATGCAGCAATGTTTGTAACAAATTTCTTAAATATTGTCACTTTTAGTACTAGCTGTAATTAATTTATTGCAATTTAAGCAGCATTTGAGTGGAATTACTCTACAAATTTGTAAAATTATAATTAAAAATAATTTGTATTTAAAAGTATTTGCACTTGCACAATTACGTTTTTCTAATTGAAATGTTATTTGTATGATTTTTTTCTATTGCGACATTATTACTTTATAAATTATTTGTAATTTGATGAACAATGCGTCATATTTAAACTAAAAACAAAAAACCATCTTGTCGGAACTAGCAGCGCCGTATGTGTCAGTTTTATAGTGGCTTTTGATTAGTGACGTTCGGCTCTCATAAAAATCAAAACTTTTCCGGTTTTCGTGCTGCGATTTACGAAATTTGTTTAAATAAGTGTTAATCAAAGAAGTTGAAGACATTCTTGATGTTAGAACGCAAATAAACGCAAATAATTCGCGAAAATTTAGTTACGAAACAAAACCGCGTCAGGTTTGCAACAACGCCATTGTGGACAAACTAAAAATTATTAGTCATTATTGTTTTCGTTAATTTTAAAACATAAACATAATGTTTTGTCTATGTTCATTTTCAGAGATTTTCGCGAAAGTGAAGTGTTAAAGTTAAGTGTTAACATTGAACGAAGCAAGAGAAGTTTGGAATGATGAGCTTGATCCAGACTCCTGGACTACTCCGGATATAGTATAACAACACAAAGGTAAGTTTCTATTCAAATTTTTAGCTATGCAATTTAACTTTGAAAGTTAAGCAACCAATGACGTCACAAACGAATCCAGTTTTAGGGAGAGCAGAGTACACACATTTTTGTGATTTTAGACAAAATGATAATTTTTTGTATAAATTATTTTGTCTACTCATCTCTCTTTCTCTGGTATTTAAAAGTAAAGTTAGTTTGTAAATAAAATTGAAAATTTAGTCTAAGAGTCAAAAGGGTTAAATTTGCATTAAAAAGAATTTATTATGATGTAGCACAGTAGAGCACGGTTAGAGCGCATACCAAGCACATAAAAATTTTTCCGACCATGTCTTCTTCCCAGTTTTGGAGTACCTCTCATCAGAGGTGGGGCACTCCTATGTTGGCAATGTAAATTTTACATTTTGAAGGATTTTTTTGTCAAATAAAAATTGATTTTACAGCAAAACTTTTTAGACATTTTCTGTTAAAATTTTATTGCCTTCAGTTTTGTTTATATACATTTTTCTATTTTGTCGCACCGTTTCTGATTTTCTAAATAATTCAATGTAAAACAAATAGGATATTTTATTGGATCTCAAAATTCAAAATGTTATCACTCGTGACGTTCATTTCCGTTTACGAATATTGCACAACATATTACTATTCCCCCTCACCATAATGGGGTCAACCATAAATTACGTCACACCTTAGGGGGCAGGGGGGTCATCTCAGATTTGTGACAAAAATGTGACAGGGGTCTGGGGGATTTTAAATATTGTGATGTTACAAAGTCAAATCTTTAAAAGATAAATTTTTTGATCAAATTATTAAATTTTATTGGGTAGAAGTGTGACGTCACTTGACGGGGGAGGGTTCAATGAAAATGTGACATAGGGGGAGGGAGGGGTCTAAAAACCTTACAAATAGTGTGACGTAATTTATGGACGACCCCTAAAATGAGTAATGTCCTTTTAAATAAAACTTAAAAATTTGAAAGTTTTTGCTTTTTTCAATATAAACATTTTTGCATATTATACATAAATATAAAAAATCGGAAAACTCCTATGTTACAAAATTTAATGCTACAAAAATCGAGCAAAAATTCATTAATTCGAGCGGTTAAAGAGATGGACTTGAAATCCATTGAGTTTAACCCGCACAGTTTAAGAAATAAACCATTTTATTATTGTTTATAACCTCGATTACAAAATATACAATCACAATAAGAATTAACAATTTTTTTTAATTTTCAGTAAGAATCGACATTAGTGCGTGAACGGTAAATTCGTATTTCGCGAACGGGAGTGTGATGTGTCGAGTACGAATCTTTGTGGAGGCTTGATGGAAGCTTATTAATGAATAATCGCGAATCATTTTCTTTTTAATACATGAGTGAAAAATTTGTGCTTCAAAGTGTTGTTTTATACAAATTTTTATTCGAAATCGTTTAAAAAATGTGCAAGTGTCCGGATTGGTGAATTATAGACAATGGAAAAGCTATTATGGTCAAGAGGAATAAGGCAAAAGGACTACAGTGTTAAAGGTATAATTTGATTGAAACCATTCTAATCTAAAACGATAACTAACAAAGAATTTTCTTTATTATTGCAGGTAGGGTCCACTTCGTGGGTTTAGCAGCAATTCAGGTTAGTAAACTTTTCTCTCCAGTGATACAGCGAGTGAAATATTTAAATTGTGAAAAAATCCATTTTTCTTTAAATGCACGAACTGCAATTTGGTAAGAAAAGTTTTGTTTACGTACTGAAGTAATAAATTACAGATAATAATTTTTTAATTAGTTATTAAAAAGTAAGTCTTAAAAAGTAGAGTGGAATGGCCACTCCAAAGAACTAAAATTTCATTGTTAATCTATTTTTTTAAATTGCAAGATATTAATTGATTTCTGTTTTAAAGAAATTTATATTTTTATACATCAATATAAATTCAAAAATCAGTATAAAAGCGTGGGGCTATTATAGATATTAAAATTGCGAAATTCACAGCCCCCCCCCCCCACGCTTTTATATTGATGTTTTCAAGGAACTTTGTTTGTTCTTATTTGAAAAATTGGAGAGATGTTTTCAAGAAGCTTTGTTTGTTCTTTGAAAAATTAGAGGGAAGTTTTCAAGGAGGTTTATTGAATTCTCAAAGAAAACAGATTTTAAATACGGGCCTGCATCCTTGCCCCAAGCACTTCTTATTTAGCCACATTGTAAATTACGAATCAACATAGGCACGACAACAACATTGTGTCAATATTAATGGGTATCACATCAAATATTGCTCAATAACTCATTGCATAATATATTTTCTTGCCTCTTTTTCATATTTCTAATGTCTACACCGAGTGCACCGCACTTGTGTTAGCACGAGGCTAATTTTGCTAGAAATGTTGTTCGAATCACCTTAATTATGTAGATTTTATATATGGACCGTATCGGATCGAGTTCAACGAGCATAAAATTCAGAAAATTCAAAATTGTGTCCGCTCATTGCGGATGCACAATATAAAAACCACATCGTATGTATATAATCAAATTTCATATTAAAAATCAATGAATAGATTTCACACTATGGCCACTTTCACCTGTAATATTTTGACATAATTATTATAATATACCGAAACAATATATATCTAAAACAACAAAATATTTTTAGCCGAGACCCAAATATTCAATTTCCGGGGTTACAAATGAAAATTAAGACGAGAATCAAGAGCAATTAATTAAAACACAGTGGAGCCGAAACTAAAACTAAGTAGGTAATTATTAAAAATTTTGAAATCAAAATCAAAACTAATCATTGATTGAAATGGCTAGCAAAATTTTTGATAACTAACGGCGCCACATATTTAAACAAATGATCGATATCGATAATTATCGCAATGGGTGGTTATTTTTAAAGTATTTAATTACCGAAAATTTTAATTATTTCCTACAATTCGAATAAAAACAGCAAACATTTATTTTGGCAGCCGTAGTTTCCAAAACAAAAAACCACAAATTCATACAAGGTTTCGGCTCGATTGTAAATTATCCTACAGAATTAACACAAAAATATTTATATCAGTCCTACATCGATAGATTTTTATCTTAAGTCCTTTTTGCCTTATTATGGGTCCGCCATTATTAAGGCCGGCCACAGACGATTTGTGCTATTAACGACGAATTCAATAAAAACTTAATTTGTCCACTGAAAATGTTTCCATTTAGTAACTTGTGTTTTATGTTATTCAATTCTAGGATTATACAGATATTTCAATATTCGCTAGCATTCCAGTTGCTAAAAAGGAAAAATTAATTTGTTTACTGATTTGAATATCGCATAAAACGTCAACTAAGGTTTGGAGAAGAGAAAATCTTAGTTTACACTTTTCCTTTTCAAAAAAATCTGTTTTGTATTTTATCAGACTAAAACATTGTCAAAAGACAAGACCCTGATACTTATATCACGCAGTCCATTTGGCTGATTACGGCCAGTGAAAACTCAATTAATTAGTGGAAATTTAATTTGTTTTCATGTTTCCATACAAAGGTTGGATTCTCATATCTGGAACTGCGTCAAGTCGATTTTAGTTCTTTGTTTTCATTCCTGAATATAGCAAGAATCCAGTCTCACACACAGGTATATTAATTTCCAAATGGCTGCAATACGACTCGAGCAATTCGTTCCAAAATGTACCAAGGGAAACTTCTTTAAATTTTCAATATCAACAACACCAAGCGGGTAGACAATATTATGTATTTAGGTCTCAATATTTTTTCATAATTTTGAATTTTTTGGTGGAATTCTAGAATGCTAGGGATTATTTATATTTTTGTAGAATTCTAGAAGTAAACTATATAAAACGCGAATTACTTAATGGCAACTAGATATTGCTCTTAAGTAAGTTAAATACTTACTACAAAGTGTAATTAGCAGTACAGGTCACGAATAAGTGATTACATTTTCAGATTGAACCAAGAATAGAAGAAAAACTACATAAGTGTACTTGATTTCTTTATATCAATACTTTTAGCTATTATCGACGACATTAGAACTAAATGCTTGAATTTTCATTTAAGACTGTCAAATAAATTTTTTCTGAAAGTCTAATTCAAAATTTTGCAAGATTGAATTTTTGGTGATTTTTAAAATATCAATGAATCTACTTTACATTAAACTAGAACCGCTATAACACGTTTTCTATCGATTATCTTTCAAATATTCGGTGTAATTCCTAAAAAAACACTGAAAAATTAAAATGATGAATATACGATTAAAAAAAGATATAAAGGGGAGTTGATCCAATCGTCTAAGGGTAAGCACCCCAGTAGATAATTAAAAAACACAGAGGTAACTAGAGTAAAAACTCATAACCAATTTCTAACCAAGCAGTGGTAGTAAAATGGAATATTTACGAAACTCAAATACGCAATGCTAAATTTTGGTTTCTTTTTCTCTACTACATATTTAATAGAACACAAAAATTATTCGTGGTAAATACAAGGAAGTACCGTTATACCTCTGTAATGATGGAACAGAACAATTCACAATCACCTGTACTTATTAGTTTTATTGTTATAATTTATAATAAAAATTGGAATCATTTTGTACTAAGAAACTTATAGAAATCAACCACCAACAATAAGAACCGGCCACACTTTAACAAAACACACAAAACTCAAAATAGGGCGTCGCGTCCGAATGCATTTTACACAGACGTCATCGACGCCGCCGACGTACGCCTGCGCCTATCTAAAAATTTTCTTTTCACGAAACATGCGTCTAAAATAGGGTGGTATTTTATATATATATATAGCAAATAAATATAACAATTTTTTTAGTTACTTGATGCAAAACAAATGACGACTGTTACAGTTACACTACTTGCTAGAACAGTTACCGTTTTAGAACTGACAAAGGGTAAATCTAAGAAGCATTCCTCCAATTTAGCTTTATTATAATTAATTAGCGCAAAGTAGTTTTACTTGATTTACAGCTAATCAATATGGGATATTCAGAATGTTAAGAAAATTTTTTTAATTTTTTTCTAATTAAATTTTGCCAACCATAAAATTAATTATAAGTTGTTAATATAAAAATTAGCATTACTACAATAATTAAATAAGATTCTCCCATACTGATAAATCCATATTTCAATGCTAAAAACTAAACTCGGCTTATCATTTTTTCAAATCCTTTTAAGTGAACTTATTAAACTTGTACTTTTTATAAATAAAAACTCGATAAATAATTATATTATAGATAATTTATTTAAACAATTAAGCCTGTGCACCCACACAAAACTGTACATGAGACCTTCGGTTTTCTGACCTCCCAGGTGCTTTACTAATTTTAATTTGTAAACGAATCTTGGCAATAATTTGTGTAGTCGTTTCAAACCCAACTTCATTCAGAAATCATAAAATAAAGAAGAAAGAACTTTTTTTATTTACCTTTCATCTTGAAGACGTTTCAGTTCAACCATCTCAAATTCGAAACGAAGATTACTAACTTCGCATAGTAAAAGGTCTCTTTCGCTGGCCACCCCATCCAGCTCTCTTTTTAATCGAATTATTTGTTCATGTTGTTCACGAATTATTTGATCTCGTTGAGATAATAATGTTTTTAAGTCAATATCACCTCCTGCCATTTCGCACCTCCCACTGTTATACTCACACATTGTTATAAAATAGCTAAGGAACCAACCATATCTTGCGACATACAAGCATTATCAATCAGAATTACCAAATTGCTAATAAATATAAAAATTAAAACACCCGCGACATTTAAAATAGCAACTTACTATCAAAATTACCACATTTGAAAGAACAACAACCCACTGACATTTAACATTTTACGCCATTTTAAACTTAGTATTTACTTCTCCCGCCAGGAGATTCAAAAAACGTTGGCGCCACTTCAATGAACATCAGATAAATAAAAATGCATATGAGCGGGGAGCATCGAACTTTCGGCAACAAATCGTACGCTCTAATTAATAACTCACATATTATTTTAAATTTTTAATGTACGTATTATTTTTAAATTATAAATTACAAAAGATTTTTTGGTTGACAAACGAGATTTCTTCAACGGACACTTAATTACTTATGGCAATTAATAATAAAAACTATTTTATCTTTCTATTAATTTTCATAATAATATTCATTATTCATAATATCTATAAAATTTGTTTTTACATCAATAACTTTTTCAATTAGCAACATTGTCGAAGACTTTGGCTGTCAACTGCTTTAATTTATTGAGAGACGGTGGCGGACTGGACCGAGGTGCGATTGCTTTTGGTATTATATCTGAAAATAAAAATTTACTTGATTTTTTAAAATTTGGGTCGTTTTTCTAAGGAGCACCCGAACGTTTAAAGAGATATTATCTTCTAGATAAATTAACAGGAGCACTTATACTGCTGAAGAACGTCGCATAATGGTGACAGTATTTTATCTCTAGATATGAGCATTCCACGTTTCTTTCTTCGAGGATTTAGCAGATAAGTCAAAAACCCTGGAAGCTTTAAACGAAAACACTTGATGGAATAGACACCGTAACTCCAAAATGCCTGAGAAGTGTTGAACACTGCCTCACGAAGAGCTCAACATTTGTCCGACGATAGAAAAGCCAACAAAGAAAACCACCAGGCTCATTTATAAAGTAGGTATTTCTTTGTTAGATAGAATAAAAGAAAGCACACTTGCTGTTTAAAATAGGTATAATTTGATGACTATTCAATGTGAAGTAATTAATCTACTAAAAATTATAATAGAACACAAAATATTTTTATAAAAAATTATATGTACAAGCGTGAGGATTTGTAATGTCCTAAATATTTAAATCTAAACTTAAAAATAATAATAGTAATGCTTTAAGTACATTTCTTATAAAATGATTCTTTATAAGCGATTTTTTTATTGTGTTCTTCCATTTCACCTATTAAATTTTGTATATCTTTCTCTAAAGTTTGTAATAGAAATTCTGGTGTACTCTTTAATTCTTCTATTGCAGATTCCGTGTCCTTAATTTGGGATATTAATTGGAAAGCTCTCTTTAGTAAATCGTCAGATCTCAGTTTAGTGTTCTCTACATTTGCTAGCTTTCCTTCCAATTTTAATTTAACATCTTGATACTGATTTAATAAAGTTTCAGACTTCTCGTACGTCTTATTAGCTTCCTTTTGAATTTCTTGAGATTCTTCGATAACTCTCTGAGCCGAAACTTCGTTACTAGTAATATTTCTTTTCAATTGTTCTATCTGATTGGCCAAATTGTTAATTTGTTTTGATGTTTTATTTGTTTTTTTGTGAGCATCATCAACCGTTGCTCCAATCTGAAACATATAAATTTAAGAAACTACAAATTGTGAGATTTTCTCTTACCTTATCTAATAGTAAATTAACTTTGTCGATATCATCTTTAGATGTTGAAATTGCAACACCCGCTTCTTCTTGAGCTAGACTACTGTTTGCGAGAGCTTCTTTAACGTTCTCTGCCACTTTTAGGATTTGGTTAGCTTGAGTTCTAAAATAATAATTAAAAAAAAAATATAGATTTTCAAAAATCCTTACTTTGCTTTATCTGCATCTTCTTTAAGTTTTTGTACTTGTTTTAAGTCACCAGCGGTGGCCTGAATAATAGGATCGATGTTGGTAAGCGATTCCACAGTTTCTTTAATTTTTTTGGCAAGTTCCACAATTTCTTCGGGTCTTAAATCAATATGTTTTTCCAAAACTTGCTGTGCAACTTTCTTAATTTCTTCAGGAGTCGAATGGTTTTGATTCAGAAAATCATTTATGCGCTTCTTCATATTGTTAACATTTTCAAGAGACACATTAATGGATAAAAACGTTTCGTATGCGGTTTTAAAAGCTTTCTCTGCTTGCTGTTTAGTATCAGCTATGTCCAACTGACTTACCTGTGAAAAATGCTTTATAAAAAGATTACATAAGAATATATTGATAACATACACTACGTATAAAATCGTTTGCTTGGGCTTCTTTTTCTCTTAGAACCATTTCGGTTTTATTAGCTAAGTTTAAGGCAGATTCTGCTTGTTGTTTAGCACCATTTTCACAAGAAATTGCATTTCCGCAACTTCCACAACCAGCCCCTCCACACACCGAGTCACACGGATCACCTCTTCCGTGACAAATCAGTTCGTTTAAGTCAGGAATTAAATTATTCAAATTCGTTAAATTGCTTTTAATTTCATCTAGAGCCTTCTCATTATTTTCCCTCATTTCATTAAATTCTTTTTCGGTTACATTAATTAGATTTTCGGTAGCCTTGCATTGTCTTTCTGCATAGTTGACCACTTCCTAAACAATAAATTAAACATAAAAATATTCTCTTAAGAAAATTAGTAACAAAATTTACTTGAGTGTGTTCCGCTTTATGAGCAGCAATATCGGCTTTCTGTTTAGCATTTTCGATAAGATTTAAAGCACCCTTGACATCACCTTCTTGCAACGTAGTACTGTTCTGTTCCAACTCTGCGATTTTGTCGCGCAATTTCTTTTCTCCCTGTTTTAAATGTTGTAAACTAATGTTTGATAAAACGATTCCTCGGGTGGCATTGTCTAGTAAGTTGTTCAATTTCAATAGAGGTCCATTTTCGGTAATATTGATTTGATCTCTGATAAACGTCAACTTCTCTTCGATAGATTTCACATCTATCTGTCTGGTACTATTTAATAAATTCTCTATTTCGTCCAATTGTGATTGTATTTCATCAAATTCTTTTGTATATGCTCCCGTTGCTCCAATTTTTTTAATACTTTTTGCTCTTTCGATTATGTCAAATGTGGTATCTAAAGTTTTTTTATTAAAAAAAATTTGTTTCAATTAAATTTTTAATTTACTTTTATGCCCGTCCAAAATTCTGTCCCAATTATCGAAACACTCTCCACAAGGTGTACAAACGGGTGCACTTCCTAAATATCCACGTGCACATTGATTACATTTATACCCTCCGATTCCAGGTCTACAAACACAAGCTCCAGTTTTTCTATCACATTGTGTAGTTTCTGATCCATAGATATCGCAATCGCAACCTACAAAAATACTTTAAAATTTCAAAATAACCAAAGTAAACACCACTTACTGTAACATTCATTATTTTTAGGATTACCCCAGTAATTGGCTCTGCATTCATTACATTGTCTCCCACCAAAATTTTCCTTACAATCGCACTGTCCGTCATACTAAAACATTCAAATTGTATTTAAAAAAAAAGATTAATTTGTATTTATTATTCTTAATTACCAAATTACATTGTTGCCTTTCGGAACCTAATAGATCACAGTTACATTCCACACATCCAGAACCGCTAGCAATTTTCCAATAGTTCTCGGCACATTGATCACATTCTGTTCCAATAACATTTGGAAAACAAGGACATTGTCCATTATAAGGATCACAAGGACCCGCAGTTGCATTGCTTCCCAAAATATGACAGACACATTCTAAAATAAGAAAATGATATAAACAATAAAATATTATTAATTTTTTCCACATGTTTGTCTACTACTCTATTTTAAAATCTTATACAACTTTGTGTTATCATTTATCATATCTAATCTTATCAAAATTAGGACAAAATTTGTAAATTCTACACACCTTGACAAATTTGTGCATCATCATATCGAAAATATCCAGATTTACAAATTTCGCAATGATCTCCGGTGGTGTCGTACAAACATTTCAAGCACTTTCCAGAATGAGGATCACAATTTCCTAAACTTTGTAAATCAATTTTGTCACTACACTCACATTTTTGACAACTTCCACCTGGACTCTCTGGATTACCATAATAATTATTATCGCAAAGGTTGCATCTGGTTCCCGAATAACCTTCCTTACATTCACATACTACATCTTTAGTATAAAGATCCAAAGAACAACGATGTGCAAAATTATGTCCACTTCCGTTCACACCAGGACACGGACAAGGCCTACAAGGAATATCGACTCCCAATCTTGGATCTCCATAATATCCTTCAATGCATTGATCACAATAATGTCCTTGCGTGTTATCTCTGCAACTAATACATGCTCCTGTACGAGAATCGCATACATCTGCATGGCCATGACAGTCACATCTTTGACAATTGGGGAAGTTCCAAAAACCGGTACGACATTGATCACACTCACGACCGTAGGTATTTGGACGGCATTTGCATTGACCGGTCGTCATGTTGCAAAAGTTATCTGACGCTCCAATACTGTTGCAATCGCATGCTTGACATCCTCCAGGTCCAAAATCGAAAGTTCCCGGCGCACATCTTTCACATCGCCTTCCCACAACATTGGGCTTACAAAGACAGTTTCCTCCATATTCGGCACATAGTTTACTAACAGATCCAGTTGGATCACATTGACAGGCTAAAATATTTAAATGAATACAGAAAAGTTAAAAAAAAAATTAAGTTACCAAGTGCGCCCTGAAATATGAAAGATCCAATGCTGATAAAATATTTTTGACATACTTCATCTACGGAATCTTTATTAGCAATGTAAGCTGCCAAAGAACAATGGTGTTTATTAAATTCGGCAGGGGCGGTTCCATTAAACCAGGGTATTTCATCAATTTTTGGTATCAAAACAATCTAAAATAGCGCAAAACTAATTTATTAGGCAGCGAAGAAGAAGTAACAAAATTTACCGAATCAATTAATACAGATGCAGAAGGCGAATTTTCTCTATAATCGTAACTAATAAAATCCAATCGTACTTTATACACCTGACCAGCTTCTAAGCAAGTCGGTGGATAAACTGTAACACTTTTAATATCGGATGGTAAGCTAACTTTTTTAACATCATCTGATGGGACAGTATTACGACACGGTCCATTAGGATCAATTGGACCAAGTCTATCTATAGTAATGGTAACATCCTGCCAAGGATTTGGCATTTCTGATTCGTACCTTATTACTAAATCATAGTCCATGGAAGCTTTAATATCATCAATTGTAAATTCAACTGAAGAACCTTGATAAGCTCTTACAAAACCGGTACCAGTCCATGTGTTTTCGCGACCATTTCTATAAGGTTCTCTGATGACAACTTGACAGTTCTAAAAAGTATAATAAAAATAAAAATATAGATTTATAAGAAAAAAATGAATAACAAACAACTTACAGAAGATGCCTTAGCTACTTCTGCTTCATAGAGCAGAAAGTCTAAACTAGGAGTAAAATACTGTTGTTCGGGAATGTCACATCTTCTTCCGGTCATATGATCTCTGCATTTACATTGGCCTTCAACAACATCGCAGTTGTTATCAAGTGAACCACCTGGATCACATTGACAAAATTGACAACCGTCTTTTTTATCAGACAGACCCCAATATTCAGGTAAACATTGATTGCAATCTCTTCCAGTTACGTAACGTTTACACGTACATTCACCATTGTACATATTGCAACCCTGATTATCGATTGTTCCTAAAGTGCTACAAGTACAAGCCTGACAACCATCGGGATTATTAGCATCAAAATTCCAAAAACCATTTTTGCAAGTATCACATCGACGACCATCAACATTAGTTTTACAATGGCACCTGCCAGCTTCTAAAGCATTTCCAACATCGGTTATCGAGTCACATATTCCGCCATCCAATGCGCCATGTGGATCACAGTCGCAAGCTAAAATAATAATGAATTTTTAAATAAGACTTTTACGACAAACAAAACAACATACATCTGCATACTTCAGGATCTTGGATATCTCTTGAAGGATCTTTAAAGTAGAACGGTTTACATTGTTCACAGTTAGAGCCCATCGTATTATGTTTACAACCATCACAAACTCCTCCACTTATTCGTCCCGTTTGTTCATACACAGCGGCATCAAAATGACAGCTTAATGCATGGTTATTGCAGTTACATTCTAGAAAAAAAAAAATTTTTATTCCAAGTTTTGATTTAGGTAGTAATTTATTCGGAAAAAAAAAATAAAATATTACTTTTACAAGCATTTGTTTGTTTTCCAATAGCAGGTCTCCATGGTAAATCATTATAAAAATCTTCACATTCTTCACAATTGGAACCTTTCGTATTGTGTGTACACTCACACCTACCATGCACCATATCTGGTTTTGCCTCCATTCCGGGAAGGGGCAAACAACGATTAGCGTGACCATAACACGAACACGATCCTCTTACTACCATATCGTTGATGCCATAATAATATTTCTCCTGTAAATTAAAATTTAATCCGTTTTACCTTTGTATGAATGATTATTATTATTATTACCTGTATATCTTCTCGTTTATCCAATAAATCGTCACCTAAAGTGTGTAATTTCGTAAAATTAATTCGTAAATTTGTCATTTTTAATAAATTTTGAACTTCTTGAGAATATGGATTATCGATGTGCTTAGTTGGAGGTAAAACTCGATAAATCAATTCACCATCACTCGAAGGCGCCACTTGAGAATACCGACTGACACAAATGATATCGGTTAAATTTTTTAAATTTTCTATGTTTACCGGAACACCAGGAAAGTTGTCTTGACAATTATGAGCAAAATATCGATAAATCTAGGTACAAATAATAGAATTAAAAGTATTATAATCTAAATCAACGACTAACGTTACCTGCCAGGTTTTTCCAAAATCGTAAGAACGTTCTATTAACATGGCTGCAGGTCGAAACGTTTTAAATCTAATAATTAAATGTGTAAAATGGAATTCGGCTTCTAAATTTAATTGAATGTAAACATTTTCTTTGCCATTTTCCGATTGCCACCAGGATTTGTCCCGAGTTCTAAAATTTCCATTAAAATATGTTCCGGTAAATACACCACAACCTACCCTAAATGATAATCGTAGACAATATGGCTAATGGAATGATTTAGTAATCGCTTATTTGGAGCAAACGGTCTAGAATCGCACCAGAAACATTTGATTGGATCCTCAAGATGTGATACTATGCAGTACCGTTGCTTTTCGTGTAGCCCACACGTAGATGATGCAAATAATTGTTTTTCACGACCAATTAAAAGATTACCGGTAGCAGGATAACAAGAGCTTTGTTCACAAGGATGTAATTTTACAGGAGTGTAACCTAAATTTTAGATAAATTACAAATTACGTAATATAACAAGAAGATTTTAATATTTTCTCGGGAAGCACTAAGCCGCTTGCATAAAATGGTTATTGCAGTAAAACCTCCACCTTACTGTAAAAATGTGCCTTTTATAATCCAGACTATGTCCTTTTTCATTGCATGCAAAATTTCTTAAACCAACACCGGCAAATTTGAAGAAGAAGAAGAAAGAGGCACCATCTGGACATCCCGTTAAAGCAAATTGAAAAATATTAAAACATTAGTGCGACATTTCTACATTATCACACCACAACCAATATCAAATATTTTTACAAAATCTGACCTCCACGATGCCATCGTGTTGAAAGATCAGTGAGGGGATGAATCTCTTCGTAACTATCAATAATATCGATGTCAGGAGACAATAATAGTTGATCCTTCCGTATTACAGAGACTAAATAAAATATAATAATTTGCTAACTAATAATGTGGGCAAAATAATTTTATTGTCAAGAGGACTGAAGACATTTGGAATTATTTGTCTAAATGTAAAAGGTTTAATTACTTTCTTTTGTCACGTCTCAATCCACTTGAACTGCTGTGACGCTAAAAATGTTAAAGTTTTAAATTTGCATTGTGCAAAAATATTTTAAAACTCATTCAATCCACAAAATCAAGGTGTAGCGTTCTAGGTTTGTATGCAACAGCACATGAAAATAATTAAACTCCTCTCTTTGATCGGCACACCAATAATATAACAAATTTGAAAAAGCTACTTTACAGCTTTAACCAAATCGTTAATTAATATAATGTGCAAGTAGCTGTAAATCTAAGAACGCCACAATGTTTCCTAA
Organism: Cantharis flavilabris; assembly: GCA_949152465.1. Lineage (NCBI taxonomy): Eukaryota > Metazoa > Arthropoda > Insecta > Coleoptera > Cantharidae > Cantharis > Cantharis flavilabris. The sequence goes on along the minus strand of OX424441.1, from coordinate 537,906 downwards.
AATACAGCTTCTTAAATTATAAAAATCATACCTCTCGAAAAATTGCTCCGTATTCTATCTCGAGCCCCACCATATTGTGCACTAACTGAGAAAATATCTATAAAATACAATTCATTAAATTTTGAAATAAAATAATTTGATTATATACGTACTCTGTATTTCTAAATAAATTAATATAAATGTCACGAAGATCCAAGTTGATTTTGTATAAATCATGTTCTTTACTTTTATCGATCACACCTACAATAAAATAATTAATTCAGGTCTAAATTGCAAAATTCTTTTAAACAATTATGATTTATGAGCTTAAAAAACAAGAAGAACAGAAATCAGCATCTTATTTTGTTGATTCTGCCAGTACGACAAATTCTAATTAAAATTTCTCATATATAAAATATGATTTATGCCCGGTTTCTTCACCTTGAGATATCTATCGGATAAGTATAGTTATACTTATTATATGGATAACCAATCAAACAACCAAAGTTATACTTATCCGATAGATATCTCAAGGTGAAGAAATCGGGCATTAGTAAAATACAAAAACATAAATAATCTAAATTACTCTCAATGCAAAATAAAACAGATTTGTGTCTGCCAGTTTTGGTTTATTACTAGTTTGTGATTTTGATTCGGAGTGTGCTTCGGTTTCTTACAATAATTGATACTGTGTTCCGATAATGGTATATAAACCGAAAAATCTTGCAGACGTAAGAATGTAGGAAAAAGAGGGTGGTAATTTTCCAAATTTCAACCTTCAAAACTTGAGATTTATACCATAAATAGTTGAAAAAATGAGACTAAACCATTTAATTTTTTATCAGTTTTATAAGTTATCTGCACATGTTCATGACGGAAGTCTCACGTTTAAAGATTGCAACTACTATAAGTATATTGTTTTTTATTGTTTTTCCATATTTACGAACATCTAAGCCAGTGCTGTACAAGGTACTGTAAAAAGTGTCGGTTAGGCACATCACTGATTACTTTGATAACCACTATAATAAAAGTGATAATGATATTGATAAGAGTCTTCTCTAAGCAAATTAACTTTTATATACAGAGTGCGAAATTTTACCAATTATACCTACTGCAGGTTTTGCAAAACCTGCAAGCGATAGTAATTGTTACATTTTTTAATTTTTGACCTTCAATAGATTTTATATTTGTGATTTGTTGATGAAGTTCCTTGATCATTTTTGTTTGATGAGAATCCAATAAGATTGTCGCAAGCTATCGTTTTTCAATCCCTACTATTTTTTATCCCTTTTCCCATTTTAACCCTTAACTGCCACTGTGGGGTCAATTTAACCCCAGCCGTAATTAAGTCCAATTTAAACACTTTTACTGGACGAAATTTGTACTTCTGTTGTTAGTTTCAGGATGCCCCTTCCCTCTCGACCCAAAATCATTAGTTAAGCATTGTTAATCATGTAAAGTAGAGTGGTGCCGTCAGAGACCCCAGTGTGGCAGATATAATCTTATAATTATTTACCAGATTTTTTTTTACTGTGTTCTAGTTTTGTTGTGAAGAAAAAACGTAATTAAAATACTGTCGTTGGTCTGAATTTTTTTATAAGCGTTTATAATGCAATTTCACAGTTATTAATTAGATGGCGTATAATTTGGGTTTGTGAACGTTACGACAAGAGTTGTTGGACGAAAAACATTATGGAAAATTCCGCCGATGATGATGACTCTGACAACTATGATACATCCCAATCTGATTTTGAAATGGAAATGGAGTTGGAAGAAGACCAGAGTCTTTTTTTCAACGCTGTCCAGAAAATGATTTTTTTCCTTACAGATATATATTTCAAGAGTATCCCATTCAAATTTTAATTGTTAACAATTTTTTTTACTACTAACTATAATTTTATCTTTAATGTACCTGTGATGTCTCCTGAACGAGTTCTTAAAAATTATTAAAAAATTTTTTGTAAGTCGAAAAAGTCAATAGCCGCTTCCCAAAACAATTTTTTGGCGGTGGAGTATGAAACGCCCGAGTGTGGCAGTTAAGGGTTAATAGCGAAATCTTGGTTTTGGATTGTCATTTTAGTTTTGAAATTAACTTTTAATATCTATCTAAGCTCTAGAGCAGTGTTTCCCAAATGTCTCGATATTGCGAACCCCCTAAATAAGAGACTAGTATCATGGGACCCCCAGAAACAGTTTCGTTACAAAAATAAAAAAATAAAGCCATGGCGTACATGTCTACATATACTGGCTCACAGAATTTTTGGCACAGCCCTATATTAGCAATGTAATTTGTGCCTTTTCAATACTATTTTTGACACATAACAATCAATTTTATAGCAAAACTTTTCAAACATTTGTTGTTGCAAATTTCATTTCCTTTAATTTTGTTTATATATATTTTTCCATTTTGTCGCTCCATTTCTAACTGACAGCGACTTAAAACAAAACTCTGTAAATTACAAAAAATAATTTCAGCTGTATCTCAAAAACGGTGCGACAAAATAGAAAAATGTATATGAATCAAAATGTAGGGAATGAAATTTAAAAGAAAAATTTCCTATTCAGTTTTCCATTTTGTGGCAACGTTTTTGAGATAAAGCTGAAATTTGAAATTTTTTGTATTTTTGCATTTTACAGAGTTTTGTTTAAGTCGCTGTCAGTTAGAAATGGAGCGATAAAATGGAAAAATGAATATAAACAAAATTAATGGCAATTAAATTTGCAACAAAAAATGTCTGAAAAGTTTTGCTGTAAAATTGATTGTTATGTGTCAAAAATAGTGTTGAAAAGGCACAAATTACATTACTAACATAGGGCTGTGCCAATAATTCTGTGAGCCACTGTATGTGTTAGCACCGTTGCCAGATCAAAAATTAATTCTTAAAATTCCATTGCTATCGTATTTTTGCCTATTCACCTATTTTTTTTTTCTTTTTATGTCGTGGGTTTGCGAACCCCCAGGGGTCCGCGGACCGCGGAAACACTGCTCTAGTGTTAAGGGTCAATTTGATGGTCAAATTCTGGTCGAGCCGTTGGAGGAAGTACCTGCCAGCGGAAGTGACCTATTCTATTTTTGCAAGATTTTTTTAAGGCTCCTAATTCGCAATTAGTTGTATAAGTAGCTAATTATAAATTGTTTGCTCTGCTTCTAATATTATTAATAATTCTATACGATTAAACCGACATTTGAATTGATAATAATTTCTTAATTATAAAATCTCCAAGCATTTTTTGACCAATTTCGAGCTAAATATTTTCAAAATATACTTGAATTTTTAAATAAAGTTGTAACAATAAATTTAACAATAGTTATTGAGATTGGAATAAAACAACAATTAAAGTGATAAGTGGTGAAAGGTTTGAACTTCCCAAGAGATAATAAAAATGAAATATATAGAGCGCTCTTTAGTATTGATAACTAACATAAAGGGAAAATATTTCGATTTTCGACTGTTCCAAGTGAACAACGCAAAAAAAATGAAAAAAAAAGTCCAAAGTTGTTTTACTTTTATGAAAGATAAAAAAAATAAAATAATTAATGGCATGATTTGATCTTAAAAAATTTTAATAGTCGGAAGTTTTAAATAAAAGTGTTTGGCCGATAAGAAATTTATAAACTAAAACAGGGGCGTAGCAAATATAATTTAAAAAAATGAAACGATCCTTGTAGAATTTAGTGTACTTCCCCCAAAAATTGAATATATAACCAATTTTGTTTGGAGAATTATCATTATGGAGAGGCCTAAATTTGATATTTTAGATACGGTCCTGGCATAAATAATGTTTGAATATAATATAAACAAAGCTTTCGTTTATTTAAACGTTATCAATAGGCAATGGTGAAAATGTTAAATAATTTCTAGTTGAATTATCTGGTTGTTATCAAAATTTAATTCATGGGAACTATGCACAGTCGATCCATAGTTTTATTTTAAAATTATGTCAGAATGAGATCAGAATATTTTGATGACTATGATTTTTTTAAAGTTAAATGTCTGTGCTTTATAAAAAAAGGCGTTGACATTTCGATTTGAAGTTTAAAGTTGAATGTTTAAATTTTTTTGTTTGCTAATAGCATTAAAAAGGGTTTTTGTGTAAAAATTGTAGGTATCCAATAGTTAGAGAGATCCAGATTACGAAGGCTATTTACCTCTTTGTTTACCTGCCAAGAACACGTGCACTTTCTAAATCAGCTCGATTTTAACACAAAAAGGTACTGAAATTCACAAACTCTTCTAGCATTATGAGTCACAACACCAACACATTTTTTTAATAATAGAAAAATTTGAAATGGATTAAATTTTAAATCTCATTATTCCGAGATGAGAGCTAAATCAACCTCCACACTCATATGTATTACTACAGAACTAATATTGTATTCTAATCAGACGTCGAGCAAAACCAAACGAGTCCCTCCTGCCTGCCACTCCGTCTCTAAAGTTGACTTAAACTAAAGTAAGCTCAGCTACACCCTCATAAAGTCACAATCACGAATAGATTGAATTTATTTGTCTCAACCGAAATAGCTACTTGGTTAGCCAATCGAGCTAATTATCCAATATTTATTTTATTTCTTGCGCATACATGAAAATTTAGTAAAAACCTCTGACGACTTATTATTTTTCTCAAATATGTTTCTCTTCGAAGGAGACGAAAATAATTAAATTTTAGTGAACATGTGGCACGCACTTGCTCAAGTTGCACACATTAAATATTACGCTCTGTATCGGCATCTCATGTCAGTCTAGGTCGGTCGACCGTTGCTCTTCTACATCTGAATCTGAAGAAAACTCTTTCGATGGATTCTTTCGTTTAATTAATTAAATGAAATTACATAAAATTCAATTTATCAGCCAAAGACAATTATTTGTATCTGTCGTACAAAGTTGTTATCATTTCCGACAAACGGTGAACTTCCTAAAATATGTTGTGGGAGTCCTCGTGATAAAATTACATCCGCATCTTTTAACTCATATTTGCGTAAAATTAGTAATGTTCGTTTAAACAATTCAACTAAAATCTAATCGAAAGTTAAATGACCTCACGACTACTAATTAATTGAACGACAAATCATTTTTTATTTCGATATTATTTTAATTCCCACTTGCTTGCGCTATTTTTAAAATTTAAATTAAATTTTTACCCACAAAGAGCCTCAAAATAAAACAATTTCCAAAATGATAAATAAAATAATCTAAACCCTAAAACGGCGTCATCGTGTTTAGATTAAGCTGCATTTTGTTTACTCATACGAGAGGACGCTACATACAGGGTGCCTCACTTAAATTACCAGAATATCAACTACCCTCTCCATTTTCACTCCTTTGTTAAAGTCAAAAAATATTTATAATAATATCTATGGACCCATCCAGAGCCAAAGGCGCCCGAAAGGGGGTGAAAAAGATGCAATTATTATTATTATTACTAATTTCTATCTGCTATTGCTAAAATGCATTGTTAGTTGAAAAATTAACACGTACAATGTGAACGTAAAATACTTGCACCCCCCCACCCCTTTCAAGTTATCCTGCGGGTGCGGGCGCCCTTTTCCAGAGTCGACTCTAGAGTAGCTAACTGTTCAGCACCCCGAGAGCAAAAAGTTATAAATGAACAGCATAACTTGAGATCAGAGCCGGATTAAGAATATGTGGGGCTCGGGGCTAATTATGAGGAGGCCCCTTAGATGTCTCAAGAAAATGCACCGCAGAAGTAGGTCACTCTAGAAAGCTGACAAATAGGTTTTTTGGGGAGTTTTTTTTTAATTTCCTTAAATTTAAAGTTAAATTTCCTATCCGGAATGGGACGTCAGATTTTTTGTAAAATGTTTCGTTTAAGGATGTATAGGAGATACAATCGGAGACAAAAGTATAGTTAATTTGAATTTCACGAATATTGGTCTTATGTGTGTAGTAAAATACTTTTTAAATATCGCAAACGATAAACAAAGTTATAAAAATGCATGAAGAAAGGTTTTTTTCGTTTAAATCGGTTTATTTTCTGAAATTACAAATATTAAATTTGAAATAACAAAATTTTTGTTAGTGACTATCCCTGCAATCCAACCTACTATCTAAGTAAAAAATATAATAATTTTTATGAGTAAAATTTGATATTTGTTGTTAAAACTAATAAAAACCGAGATATACATAATATTTATAATACCAACAAGTGTTAAATATGTTTAGGGTTCTTTTTACGTCGAAATTTATATTATTTTTAGAGAATTGAACGTGACAACTCTATATCGGTTGTTCAATTACTAATTAATTTCTCGAAAACGGGGTAGTAAACCTTGATGAAATTTTTCTAAAACCTTCTTCTATTTACAAGCTATAACTACAAAAAATTTAAAAAAATTTTTATATTTTGATCATATATTTTTAGCTAATATATTCAATACGATGTTGTTTTTCATAAAATGACTTTTACATTATATAATTTTTTTAGGATTTCTTAAGATTTAGCTTTAGATTTTTATTTAGACAAGTATTTTACTGTTTAACACCTTGTGATTTTCCCTAAAAGCAGACTCTTAAGTAAAACCATAGATGTGATTTTCTTGAATTTTAACAAAAAGTCAACATAAAATTAAAACTGAAATAATTATTGAACGGTGTAGTGAATCGATTTGAATTTTTTTTATTTCATCGCAAGGTCAATAACGACATGTGTACCAATTTTCATCGATATCTTATATTTTTGAGTTTTATTTTTTGTCTCCTATACATCCTTAAAAGATACAGCGATTTGAAAAAAAACAAGAAACAAAAGTTTGAAATTTTCAACATTTTTTTACTTACTTTAATTCATAACTGGAAAACCGTTGATTTTAGATAATACAAGCTTTAAATCTAATTTGTATATCATTTCATGCTCTTTAAAAAAGCACTTTACCATTTTTACTGAAAAATCAATATTATCCGAGCTATGGCCACGATAAGGTGGAAATTTGAAAAAATGCTTTAAACAGGTCTAACTTCAATTTAGAAAAAAATTTTTGTTAAATAGTTTTTTTAGAAAAGTGTCCTCTATCACCACTGAAATTATGTCAAGTGTATCCGGAGACACCCTGTAAATAACAACAGCGATAGAAGTACGTAGAATCTTTTCAATATATTGATTTTTAGCCAAATGGCGCACTTCTAAAGTGAAAAGTCAAACATTTTTTTAAATTTCAATTTTTTTGAGGCCCTTAGAAATCTGGCGGCCCGGGGCTGCAGCCCTCTTAGCCCCCCTTAATCTGGCTCTGCTTTAGATTCAATTTTCTTAGAGACGTCGTTTTTAATTTTTATAATTTCTTTAATTAAAAATTTTTTTTAAAGACTTGAGCAATCTCGGTCTTTCTTTGATCACTCGATGATCTGGAGTCCGCTATTTATTCAAATAATAGCCATCTAGACAGTGGCGGCTCGTGGCTTTTTCATTTGAGAAGGCTAATCATAAAGTATAGCAATAAAGTGTAATAACATCCAACTGACGGCTTTCCATATGTGGTAGAAGTGATAATTGATGGATGAAATGGAAAATTTTCGTTTTAATTTTTATGAAAATTTTATTAAGCTGCCCTGGCCTCTTTCCTAAGGTCTACCTACCTTCGTGCCCTCCAAAGCATAGAGACGGTCATAAGAAAGTTTAGAGTTAAAAGTCAGGTTTACTTTAATTTTTATTTAATTTAATTGATGATTTAACAAACTGTAAAATTTTCAAGAAAATTTAAAAAAAATTATTTGTTTATTTTTATTATTTTCTTAAAATTTTCATTAAATTCTTGGAAAAAATTCTTTAAGTTGTACCAGACAAAAATTTTATAATATTCTTAGAACCCATAAAAATGTTCACCTACTTTAGTTCTCGGAAAAATTCTTTTTTATGTACAGACAAAAATATTATATTTTTAACTGCGATGATTTTTATTAATTAATTAAAATTAATTAAAATTGTCAAATAAATATTTTCGTCTATATTTAAATTTAATTTTTTTATTTTATTTTTTCGGGATAATTCCCGAAAAACAAATTAAAAAATTTAATTAAAATGTTTAATTATATGCACAAAAAAATTTTCATTTTTAATTATTATCGATAAATTAAAAAAGAGAATTAAAAAATCTTTTAATTCTCAGCTGGGCATAAGTTCTGCATTTGAGAGAAAAAAAGTGTAGCAAGGTTGAAATTGGAATTTTTTGTAATGGAAAATTTTTCTTAATAATTTATTCTCATTAGTAAAAAATTGTACGTAAAATCCCAGCACTTAATATGCCTATCACTCGGCTAATTGTCTCGTGACACACTATTCGCCTCGCAAGTATTAAGCGTCATAATGCTCAATTGTATAATCTACTATTCAAGTGCTGAAAATTTTGAATTGCACATTTTCCATTTTTGAACGATTCAGAATCTGAAATAATTGGTTCAATAGATTGGCCTGAAAATTTCAATATATTTTTAAGCAATGCTTAGGGGCCCGGGATCATAAGGGGCCCGGGACCATAAAGGGTAGTAAATCCCAAAAAAGCTACTAAAAAAGTAAAAAATCCCTAGCTACACTTGCACCCCAGTGGGCCACAGTACAATGGGCCATTGTACTAACTCCGATGCAGCTGTCTCAATCGAATTCATCCTGGAGATTGGATGGCTGCATCGGAGGTAGTATAATGGGTCCCATTTAGTAGCTTAAGTGCGTGTAGGGATATCTCCTTGCCCTCCTACCTAAAAACCCAGAATCCAGAAAAGTGCACTGGGGGGTATTTCATACCCCCCAGATCTCCCCGGATTGGGCAAAAATAAAATTACTTTTAGACTTAGCAGCGAAGCCAGTTTTTTCCGATTTCAAAGCCATAAACATATTATTTAAGTATGGAATATCCCCCAATTTTTAAATAATATACGCAATTCAAAATTAATACATTGTGGTTTTAGGGGCCCGTTGTGTATATTTGCTTACGGGCTTTTAGCTACTCTTGCACCGCTACTGTAACAAAGATAATTTTATAGAAATAAAAATTTTGCGATTTTAATTTTTTATTTTGTAGTTGCCTTGTTTATTATTTTCTGCTTTTCTGTGAAACGGATTGGTTTTTCAAAAAATTTTACTAGACAAAAATTGTAGTCCGTTAAATTTTCTATCCGGAATGGGGCGTCAGATTTTTTGTAAAATTGTTTGTTAAAAAGATACAGACTTTTGAAAAAAAAAAATAAATAAAAAAGCTCGAATTTTTCAATAAGGGGGCGTCCATTAATTACGTGAGGCGTTTAGGGGGGGAGGGGGTCTAGCCGAATCTCACCAAATCTTACGTGGGGGTGAGGGGGGGCTCGGCAAATATCACGTAATTTTTTTGTGTTAACTATTCTTAAATAAAAATAATGAAGCAAATTATGCTTTTTAATAAATCCAACCCTATCAAGCACGACAGATTAACTATTTACACTAAAAATATGCATTTTAAAAAATCTCACGTGAGATTAGAAGGGGGGGAGAGGGTCAAGTCAAATCTCACGACATCTCACCAAGGGGGGCGGGGGGGTCTAAAAATTGCCAAAATCACCTCACGTAATTAATGGACGCCCCCTAAGTACTATTTTACTTACCTTAATTCATAACTCGAAAGCCGTTGATATTAGACAATAAAAGGTTTGAATCGAGTTTGTAGATTATTTCACGCTCTTTAAAAAATCACTAAACGATTTGCACTGAAAAATCAATATCTTCGGGATTATGGCCATGTGAAGATGGAAATAAAAAATTAAAAATTTTAAAAACCCCTGACTGTAAAAGCAGCTTAGTTGAAAAACTACTCTTCCCTTTAAAAAGGAAGAAATAATTTTTTCTTCTTCACTCAACAACATAAACTCTCGGACACTTAACTCAAAAAATTAACTTATCATCCTCCGCCCCCACCCCCCTATTACAAAATTTAAACATTAATTTTGAAGTCAGGGGAAACGGAAAATTTTTAATAAGGAATGTATAAACAGGTTTTGTAAGTGGAACAAATCTCCGTTTCCCCTGACTTTAAAATTAATGATTAAATTTTGTAATAGGGGGGTGGGGGCGGAGGATGATAAGTTAATTTTTTGAGTTAAGTGTCCGAGAGTTTATGTCGTTGAGTGAAGAAGAAATAATTATTTCTTCCTTTTTAAAGGGAAGAGTAGTTTTTCAACTAAGCTGCTTTTACAGTCAGGGGCTTTTAAAATTTTTAATTTTTATTTTATTTCACTTTTTTTGGAGTAAATTTTGTCGAAATGTATAGAAAAAGCGAATATATGTATGTTTTAAACCGCTTCGTGATCCAGTTAACCGACGTGGTAGCGCGAATAAGTAGCAATGATATGAATTTGACCCTACATAATCAAACAAATATAGAGAACGGGGGGGGGGGGGGGGGATAGAGATGGTTTTCTGAGATAGATAGTTTTCAAAAAAAATGATCACAATAACCGATTGATAACATTATCCGAGATCACATTAAGCGGATTCTACTGTATTATCCTTGCATCAGGAATCCTTCATGTTAAATGATTGTATAATAAATTAAATTTTAATGTTAAATTGAAGTGAACAAGTGAAGTTTTTTGATATTTCTCATTTTGTAATAACATAATTAACGAATAGTCAAAAAATATTTCTATATAACATAATTTCAGATTTTACATGGGGAGGGGGTAAGGATTAAAAAAAATTTAAGTTAGTAAATATTCGGTGCACTTTTCTAAGAAAATGACATAGCATTTTTTGCCGTAATAACTAAATTAGCTGTTAATTTTTGACAACTTTTGTTAGAAAATTACCCCAACTTACACTCCCCGAACGACGCTACTGCCATATTATGAAAAATTGTAATAATAACAAAGTACAAGTTGTTATGCAACCCGTCCTACCGTCTAGCGTATGTGTAACCGCAGTGAACAGACAAACTGTCACTTTCATCGATCGATGTCATCGATATTTAGTTTTGAGGTTAAATATTTAAATTTAAAAGTTTTTAATTATAAAGTGATAAAAATAATAAAGTGAATTAATGTAAGTAAAGCTTTTATTTTAATTGCATTAATATGTAACAAAATGTGCATATCAATAGTTGTTGCCAATTAATTTTTCACATCATTGTCGAAAGTGACGTTAAATTAATCCAGATGTTATCTAGTTCCTTATTAAATTTAATTTTAAATATAAGCAACGAATTAGTTTTGCTCTTTTCGATTTAATTCTATTGGTAAATAATAGAATTTTTGTAGTCTTGCCCATTGGTGGGTATAAATATGAATTCACGGTTATGTGGTTTTTAAAACTTTCCGGCATTAAGCGTTGTTCCATTGGTTTAATAGTAGTAAATAAATGTTGGTAACATTTTAAATTAATTGAGAATGGTTTGATTAATTATAGTTCTTTGACGTTTGCGTTACGCCGGTGGTGAAGACGTAATGTGACCTTGATTGTGTATTCCTACGCCCGACTTTTTCGAATGTTTGTTTACCATTAATTTTAATTTGGCTCAGTTATTTATAGTAAATATTGCTGATTAATAATTGACGGGTGAAAATTGAGACAATAGTGAGGTCGCATAAAGTTTTTGTTGCATTTAAATGGGTTTAAATTGCAATGTTTACATGGTACTATTTTTTTCACCTGCGCGTGTTGTGAAAGTTGGAACCCAAACAACAGTTGGTTAGTTCGTGGTCTGGTAAACGAGGCGCCACCAGTCGATAAGATACGTTTGTCAAGTGAAGGTGTTGTTAACGTTCGGGTTTGTTTTTGTTTTGATTTTGAATAAGAAGTAAATAAAGTGTCGTTTAGTATTTGTGATTGTGAAAAAAGATTTGAAATGCCTTCTGCAGATATGCGGTCGATAATAAGTGCTAATACAAATGGAAATATAAATCCTTTACCGTTACGAGGTCCCGAATTCAATATTAGTTCCAAGGACGTGGAAGGTTTAGTTTCTGAAATTAAACAAAATCTTCGTTTGTCTGCATCGACGTTAAAAGCAGTGCCATGTAATCACATTTCGAGAAAATCGTCGCGAGCCTCACCTTATTTCGTTCCCGGAAGAATGTGTTCTTGCGACTCCACATCTTGCGAAATAAATCGTAAAAATAAACGTAAAACCCAAAAGGATTCATCCCAAGACATTGACGATCCTTACGAATTTTTACAAAAGTTATTACGAGACGGCAGTTTGGTCAATGAAGCTGTACGTCGGGTTCAACTTGGACTTAGCCCAAAACAGCGCTACTTCTACGAATCCGACGAGGAAATAATGACTCCGGTATTATTTTGTTCTCAAGAAAATTAATGGATTCAAAAATAATATATTCTAATTTATTTAATATTTAATAATCTTAATGTTCCTTGATTCGGTGAGTGTTTTTTACGTGCGTGAGTGAACTATAATTCCGATATCATCAGGCACCAAGTTCATTCCGAGCCTACACTTTTCGTATTTTGTTGTATACGCTTCTATTAAAATCTGAATTTTCAGCTCAGATTAATAAGTTGAACTAATTAAATTTAGTGTATTTTAGGTAAATAATTATTAAACACTTGACACAACATGTCAACTCTGTTACTCCTTTATCTGTGATTGTAAGAAGCCTACTCGCTTTTCTTATTTTTAACGTTTTCCTTATCCAACTTATTTCATTCTTCACGATTGTGCTCAATTTCACTTGCAAATAATTGATTATTTCATTTCCACTAAATACGTGGCACTAAATAAAATTTATATATTTTCGGTTAAATACACCAATTGAAAATTGTCGACGAGAAAACGGCGGTCGTCCTTCGATCTAAAAGAGGAAACTTATTTGATGTTGAAACGAATCGGTTGTTTTTTTTTGTTTTGTATATTATAGTAGAGTAGTAAGGTCAAGCTCTTATATAACGAATTAATACCAAACGTAGTACATACATACATACTTCAAGATAAGGAAATTCGTCGTGAATTAACCGGTGGTTAGTGGTTTTTCACACCAAAATATAATTTTAAACCGAAAATTTTTTTCCCATCAGTAAGGACCGCCGCCTCGTGTACCAAAATAAAATTGATGAAATCTATTATTAGTGGAGTCATGCAATTTTTTGTAGAATCTTAAAACGCTTTAGTTCGTAATATGTAACTTAATTGATTTCTTCCATATTGGGAGCTTTTATGTATAAAAATAATTGTTGTAAATTATTTTGTATTGCTACTTATTGCTCAAGAAGCATGATTTAGGAAAAGCGAGAAGGTAATAAGATTCAGTAGTTAGATTAAGCGTTATTTCTTGGGAGAATTTGTTTTAACTTATTGGCGATAGGTTTTCTTTATTAAAGTTAAATTTTCCAATGTAAAAATATATCGATCGTGGAATGTTATATGTATAAACTACGGGAAATCCCCGTTTTCAATTACCCACCTTTGACGCCCATTCTCTAAGTTAGTATATATTTTTACAATGGGATTCGAGTTAATCGCGAAAAGTCGAAAATTTTAGTAATAACGAAATTGGCTGTTCTATTGTTATTTTTTGTTTGTAGCAAAAACTTTTATTGAGTAGTTTTAAAATGCAGCTCATTGTTCTCATAAATATGGAGCGGTTGGTGATATAGTTTGGGAGAATTGAACAAATTTGTTTAGCTTTACCAAACGAGTAATGAGACGAAAATGTAATTGGGTGTCTTTTTTTATTTTAACTTCTATAATTTTTATGTAATATGTAATGAGGCATTTTAAAAGTATTTTATAAGTAGTTAGTTATACGCCGAGTTTATTTCGACTCTTGTGTTATATTAATTCTTGTGATACCTTATTGACGCCTTAAGAGTTAAGAGTCATCTCGTTATTTAGAATGTGATTTTATGAAGATGTAGTGCATTTTTAATGTGTTCCTGTATGTATTTTAAGCTTTTTCATTTTTTATTCGTCGATTTTAAACTTGCAATTTTCTTTCTCATTTCACTCCGTAAAACTATGTAATTTAAGAGTCGCCACTCTAAATTGGGAAGAGCTGTTCGAAATATTATTTGTTTTGTCTTTTTGTTTTCTAAATTGTGTTATTATATTGAAATATACTATTGGTGTATAATTTTTTACTATGTATTTTATAAAAAATGCTTTGGTATGGAATACTTCTTTCCAAATAAATAAAACGTCTGAAGATGTGCGGTTCCCTGCGAAACCTGTCTTTGTTTGTAAATTGTTTTATTTATTTGCGAAGAAGTTAGTATCCCACAAGCATTTTTACTATGTAGTTTTAATAGTCTCGAGAACGAATTTTTATTATATTAATATAATTACAATATTAGTAATATACTGTCAGGTACAAAGTACGAATTATTGCTCACATGGACTTTAAATTATATAAAAGTTTAATAATCAAATGCTGCAGAATTTATAGTTTTTATTTAGAATTACTTATGTATCATGTTTATTTACCTATTTAGCTTTTAAACAATGCAATAGTAAAATAGTGCGATTTGGGTGTCACATGGTATAGGTACATGTCTCATTTTTTCATACATAACCTAAATTTGTACCTGAGATGTTAATATTGATACCTACCTACCTACCTACCTACTTACTTACCTACCTTGCAATAATTTGTATTATTGTTTATGAATGGTGTTATCGAGCTTATAAAGCTCTTTTAAAACCTTGTGAATTATTTTCAAAATAAATACAAATTTTTGAATATTGATTTGTTTTTTTCACCTACAATTATATTATGTATTTGCTGCTGCTGTCTGAAACTTTCGATAAGAAACTTCGATCTATAATCGAGGGATGCAATTGAGAAAGTAAGAAAAAAAATCATTTCGTTGATGTGTCGCCGAAATTCAAACACATCAATAAATTTGTAGTAGAATCCTGAGCAGATCGAAAATGTTATCTTCTCTGCTTTTTGATATAAACTTGCGTAAGATGTTCTTCAATTGTCTAAAATCAATGACTTTCTAGGTTTGCATCCATGGATTAATCTATAATAGACATAGGTCAGTCAAAATCGACACAAGTTCTCACTAAATTCGAAAAACATGATGTATCTCTGATTTTTTAGTACGTTGTTTGGACTCATTAGGGTAGTGTTTAGTGTATACCCAAGTTTGCAACTTTCAAAAATTTGTGGAAAAAGTGTAATACACGAAAAACCGCGAAATTTTAGGACTTTTCCAGTTTTTCCTCTATATCTGTTAAACTATGCATTCTTCGACGAAAGTCACTATATACGTTTTTGAAGAGCATTAAATTTGTGACAATTTATTTGAAACCGGAGCTCTGTAGGTCAATTAGTTACCGAATTACGGCACTTGGAAAATAGGCCATTTTTTCTCAAAAGTGAAAATTTTAGTTTTAGACCTTATTTAGACCAAAATTGCGGCTAAACCATTGATCCTACGAGTAGAACTCATAAAATAGAAGTTGTAGGCAATTTAATTAGCTTCAAATTAAGCACAAAGCGGGGTCTGTAGGCCTCGTAGTTCTCTCAGAAAAACCTATAAGGTAAAATCGCATTTTCCTAGAAATGTAGGTACGTACCGAATTACTTTTTTGTTGCATGAAGTGAGTTTTAAACCTGGAACAATATTATAGAATTAATAACGCAGAATTGCAAGTTGAATAAATTGCAAGTATTTCAATCAGTAAGTTTGTGTTCCAGCTTCGTGTTGTGAAAAGATTCCAACAATGCCAGTGTCTCCGGGCTCGTGTTTTATATGTCGATGTCCACTTGAGGACGAATCAGTGGTAGTTGTTAAAAAACGTGGTATCCAGTCACTAGTTGCCATCAGTGTGAAACGTGGTGTCCAAGAAAATGCTCAGTTTTTGGGGAACCTGAATGAAGTCGGTGTTCACGATGCCTGCAGGTACAGGTATACTGCCCCACGCAACATCGATGCTTTTGTTCGTCGTGGAGGAAATGAGACTCCTTCTCCCCAACCATCAACCTCGAGATTATCAGTAGGATCAATGAATCTGCAAAAAATGTGTTTCTTTTGTGGAAAAGAAATTACTGAGAAGTTTCTACAGCTTTAAAAACGACTTCCTATGTCGCGCAGAAATAAGATTCACACAGTTGAATCATTCCCCATAAGGGGGACGATTTTCGAGACTGCAAGACGATTGGGGTAAGTAACCATCGACCGCCTTGCATCTACTACAGACCTCGTCGCCGCTGATGCTAGGTACCATCAATTATGCTACAAGAAATTCTACAGTTTCCTAACCGCAGTAAGAGAAAAACTGTATCCAGAACTCAAAGATGTTGCTCAGACATTTTTTTCAGTCGGAAGTCATTTTCTCGTACATTTCAGAGAACAGGGACGACTTCATTGATCAGATAAAAGGTGATTACAAGCCTCACATCAGAACTGTCAAGACCCACCTGTTGAATCGCTTTGGCGATAAAATAACTTTTGCTGAGATAGGATCCGGCCGCAGTCACCAGGTTGTCATGTGCTTGACAGATGTCGTCAACTAGATACTCTATGACAACTGGTATAACGATAAGAAACGATCCACAGGAAGAACGGACAAGAGTCGTGAAGAGTGCAGCCGAGATTATCTTACAAGATATTCGCTGTCAAGTGTATGATCCAACCACGTATCCTCCATCCGACGATTGCTTAAAAGATTCGGAGTCTGTTCCAGAATCACTGCAGCTGTTACTCGCGACGATTTTGCTGAAGCACAAACGCCATTTCCCCGAAGGATGGAAGAAAAAATGTGTGTCTATTGCTCACGCAATAATCTCTGCAGCAAGAAACCAATCATTTCTCTCCTCCATCAAGATAGGCTTGGGCACCTACCTGTATCGGCAGTTTGGATCCAAACACCTGGTCAACCTCTGCGCAGCTATTAGCTTTTCAATGATTAATGATTAATTCATTGGTTGACTGTAATTTTGAATGACTTGTGTTTATATTAATATACATTTCACCGTTTTTACTTTATTTACGTATTACTTTATGTAGATTTTTCTTGAGATTTTGAGAGAACTACGAGGCCTACAGACTTTGTGCTTAATTTGAAACTAATTAAATTGCCTATAACTTTTATTCTATGAGTTCTACTCGTAGGAACAATGGTTTAGCCGCAATTTTGTCTAAATAAGGTCTAAAACTAAAATTTTCACTTTTTGGAAAAAATAGCCTATTTTCAAAGTACCGTAATTCGGTAACTAATTGACTTACAGCGCTCCGGTTGGACCTAAATTGTCACAAATTTAATGCTCTTCAAAAACGTATATAGTGACTTTTGTCAAAGAATGCATAGTTTAGGAGATATAGAGCAAAAACTGAAAAAAGTCCTAAAATTTCGAGGTTTTTCGTGTGCTACACTTTTTCTACAACTTTTAGGGAGTTGCAAACTTGGGTATACTGTATACACCGTATACACTACCCTAATGAGTCCAAGCAACGTACTAAAAAATCAGAGATACATCATGTTTTGTTGATTTATTGTCGATTTTGACTGGCCACGGAAAGTACTTTTCGACAGCAGAATCGAATACTTAGGTATTTTATTTGTGGTTATTTGGTTTTAAAATTGTGTATTAGTACAAAATCAGGATAATTACGTACTGTGTACTGTTATGATTTTAAAATTTAAAACAAAGGTGATAAAATTCTTTAATACGTATATAATATGTATGTTTATTTGATTAGTATTATTATTATGATGATGAAACGGTGTTTGCTTTATGATATCAATTGCTTTTCTTCTTATCTATGATATAATTTTGTAATCGTGCACTTTCCTTAAATTTTTGATAGTGTATCTATTTTTTAATAAAAAATTGAAGTTATTTTGAATTGTCATAAAAATCAATTCAAAAATTCTTTAATTCATTCTGTTTTTTTTTAATGTTTTATTGTTCATGGGACCGCTAAGGGAATGAATGTGGCTTGAGTGACGAAGCAAATAAATATACTATGACAAAAGAGTATAAATAATCAAAATGAAGGAATAAGACTCCACAAGACATGGTTCAATGTTACAGACTATATAATATAATATAATAATGTATAGTTTTCCTAAAAGGTGTCTACTTAACCCCGTAAGGATCTAGTGACCATATGGTTACAATGATTACTTGATTACATTGCCAGATCCAGTACAAAATTTAAGATTTTAAAAATATAGACCTTAAAAATCATTGTAAATAGTACCACGATTGTAACTATATGATTACAATCATTGTAACCAACAGAGATGTCCTCTTATAAGGAGTATCCGCTAAGAGAGAGTTTAAAAAAATAGTTTTTGTTTTAATTTAATTTTATTTAATATAATATTATTTTTAAATCACAACATTGTTATTTGATTAATTTAATTTGATAAAAATACTAGTGAATTAAACAAGCCACATAATACAATTAAAATTATTTCATAAACTTTCAACTTTGCCTTCTTCAAATGTTTTTAAGTTGTAAATCAATTCAATAATAAGTTCCACAAGCTAATAATAAAATTATATTAAAGATTAAAACATATTTATTACTATATGAGCTGATGAATTATTTACAATAAGCGAAGAAATGGAAATGGAAAAAATTATTTCTTTCAAATAAATAATATGTATGTCTGCATACATATATAGTATGTACATTAGGGTGTCCGTTATTTCCCAAGTTGGTTTTTTTTGCTGCCGCCCCATGAATTTTTAGTTTTTGCCAACAAAAATATCCAACCCAAAAAACCCTTAATTTTCTAATTAAACCGTGACGAAATATATATATTTTTATAGAGAATTAAACTCTCTACAACAAAGATTTCTTATGATTTTTCGCTAAATTTACTCCTCCGAAATTTATTTAAGATTAAAGTGGTTTAAATTCCCATTTAAATAACATGGGATTTTTGTACTTTTTGAATTTAATTTTTTTCTCTGAAACAAATAAGGTTACCGCAATAACCAATGGACATTTTTATAGAGAATCTGACGCTCTACATAAAAGATCTCTTATGATTTTTCGATAAATTCACTCCTCCGAAAGTTATTCAAGATTAAAGTGGTATTCATGGTGGATATTATAGTTTTCTTGAATAACTGTCGGAGGAGTGAATTTATCGAAAAATCATGAGAGATCTTTTTTGTAGAACTTTCAATTCTCTATAAAAATATACATTGGTCATTGCTGTAATCTTATTTGGTGCAGAAAAAAAATTAAATGCAAAAAGTACAAAAATCCTTTTAATTAAATGGGAATTGAACAAATAAACTCTTATTTTGGGATATCAGTACATAACGAATGATTAATTTTGTTATATCGAAATGTGAACCAAACTTTTATATTCTATATCTGCTTTTTATTAAACGTGTAGAAGTGTTCTTTTTCGTTAAGGTTCTGACTTGAAAACTTCAACATGGCAAATCACTGCTATTTCAAATAACTCAAAACTTAAGTGAACCCTAAGTTGTTTTTTCAGATACACTCGTTGGTTTTACAACGGCAGAATGAGTTAAAAAATTATATCTTAAATAGCCATACTTGGACTAGAACAACAAAAATTAGTTTTATAACTTTTGAACTTGTTTATAAATTTCTAAAACCTTGTAATGTTCAATGTTAGTATTTTATGCTATTATGAGTAACTTTTAAATTATTGTGTACACTTTTACTATCTAATAAACATACTTACTGATTTTAAAAATTCAACATGCACTATGTAATGCATAGTGACATTCTTTTTTGGTGACTTATACCATATCATAGTCGAAAAATAAAATAACAACATTTTGAAAATATAATGTTAGAGCTTGTGCTAAGTAGAAATAGAACCGAAAGAAATCATCGTTTTTCAGCAATAACTTTCTTGATTATTTAATATAAAATTAAGAAAGTTATTGCTAAAAAAACGATGATTGTTGGATTCTATTTCTACTTGGCACGAGCTCTAGTTATCCGGGTGCTCTGTATTCCCAAAACTGAAATACATTACCTTTATATTATGTTATATGTAAGTATATTGGCGCCATGACATCTTATGTTAGTGTTTGCACGGTGTGGAACTCGATTGGTATGCAAGTTGATTACTTATGTTACCCATCCCTCTTGTCCCCCCATTTTTTAGGTTGGCAAAAATAATTTACCAATCAGGAATTATTTTTAGTTTTTTTCTACAAAATTTTAATTGTTTAGTATAGAAATATTTGATTTTTTTAGTTTTATTTTTGTATATGTATATTTTTTTATTTTATTTTCTGGGGTATCACGCATTCTTAATATAGAACATAAAGTTTAATCAAGTAGTTGTTGTTTAACGATAATTGAACGATGATTCGGTCTAAAACAGAACCAAGTTTATTGCTAGATTAATTAATTATACCTAATGCAGTAGTTATTTAGTTGGCTAATTAATTGTTGACGTATCGATTATTGTTGAATTTATTGTAACATGAGAATATTTTTATCAGTTGACACTTCGGAATCAGCTAATCTTTTTGTTTTTCATTCTGTTTCAGAATTGAAGTGTCGACCATTTCACAAGCCTATTCAGTTTTGTTGTCTACTTTCGCTAGGAAAATGGCAAAAAATTAGTAAGTATAATATTAATTTAGCCCATCTTATCGTACACATCATATGTATAATTTGCATAATTTTAGAATAACATTAATTAAGTATTGAAACACGTTAGTTCGACGATGGTTGATAAAAGATATTTTTGTCGAATCAAAATTGCAAACCGGCACGCAACGTAAATTTTTGATTACTTAATATTTTGCTTTTAAAATTGTAATTTCATTATTAGAATATTTATTCAGTAAAAGACATCAATATTTGGTTTCGACTATAGTACATAAACTTAAATTAGAAATAATATAGTAGTAGATATACAAAAAGAAATTTTCCATTACTTAAATTTATTTATAGAACATAATACGAACATGATATTTTTGTTTTAAGTCCAATAAAGAAAATCAATTTCTTATAATTACTATGTACTTTTGTAAACGTCGTCGTTTATTACTCATATTGTTTATGATTATTAAAAAATATAAATGCTTTGTTTGAGTAATCGAATAACACAGATAACAAATTCAATAACTTCGAGATTTTTATTTGTTGAAAGTACGGTTTTTATAAATTTATCCTAATGGCTGTATGCCAAAGTATAAATTCTAACGGGTAAAATTTTTTTAGTCGGCGTAAAATTTGGTCGATACAAATATAGTTAAAGAAATCAAAGTTTTTCTTTTGAAAATTACCAAAATAAAATCTCAAACGAATTAATTAAATTTAAAGTTAAAGGACTTTTGGTATGTTTACAAGCAATCGAAACAAATTTTCTTGATATCTGGGGAATCCCCGATTAAATGCATATTGTGCACTTAAAAAACTATTTTCGTATCCTTTTATTTTTAATAACGAGTGTACTATTAAACGGATATCCCTCTTAGTATACCTACATACTACATTATTATGTACATAGCTCCATCATCCCAACCTTTATCAAATTGAGGGATATCCGTTAGGAAAATCAAATTACCTCTTATTTTCTTTAACTTTGCTGAAAAATGAAAATGAGTGCGGAATTAGGTCGATGTACATTTTAGTATAATGTGTACTATTTTTATAGTTATTGTAGGCATTGGAAATTTCATACTCAATTTATAGATTTCATTTATTTCTTAGTAATAAGCAATAACTAACAAATTTTTAATTAATATATAACATTGTTAATTGAAAATTTCTTTCGTCTCACTCCATCTGTTCTATAATTTAAAGACGTGAAATTCTATTTCCAACTAATTTTCGTTACAAAGTGACTGCTTTATTTTTAGTTATAGAATTTTTTAACTTATTAAAATTTAATTAGTTTAAATGAGTTTATATAACAATTCGGTATGAATGTCTTCTTTTACAAAAAAAAAGGATCCAATTGGTTGTAATTTCCTATGAAAATTTAATTGTTGATGTATCGATTAAAATCAAGTTTGTACTTTGGGAAAATAAGTTGAATAACACAAACACTGCAAGCTGAATCGACTCGCGCCTAGGGAGCGACCGCACACAGCGGCTCATTAGCAGAGCGACCACTGGTCGTTGGCTAAACGTATTTGTTTTTTTAAGGAAGCAGTTCAAGTATGATTTATTTTATATTGGAATGATTTTAACTTTTAATTTGTATCCGACGGAATACTTTTTGTCTAATCCAGTGTGACGCACTTGGATAGAGGATTAAAAGCGTAAAATAAACAGAGAAGGGTGAAAGCTTAAAGGAAAATACAAGAAAAATAAAAGAACCCAATTTTTTTTTTAAATTCTGCATATTTATTTATTTTACAATACATCTCATTCAGCAGAGCTGGCATAAAGATAGAAAATTTAGCTTACTTCCTTATCTTTTGTTAAAGCTCATTGCATCACCAATTTCTAAAAAGAAACTAGTAGTAAATATAAATAATATATAAATGGAATTCTCAATTTTGAGCTACAGGACACAAAATAAAACACAAGTTTAAACGAGCTTTCGAAAAATGACTTTTTCTTTCTCAAGTTTAATATGAATTTTAAATTAAATGAAAAATTAAATTCATATTAAACTTGAAAAAGAAAAAGTCATTTTTCGAAAGCTCGTTTAAACTTGTGTTTTATTTTGTGTCCTGTAGCTCAAAATTGATAATTCTATTTATATTATTTTCAAGAGCTAATAATTTAATTAATTTATAAATAATATAGTTATCTGATTATCTTTATTTGTTATTTATCTGTATCTATATATTTTAATTTATATTTTTCGAGTTTAACCAGAAAGGTATCAGTATAGAAGCCTGATCTGCGGTCATCCGAGTTCCACCTTGTTTTAAGTTAATTTAAAAACATTTTTACTATTCAATGTTATGAAATGGGTTTTTTCTTAAAAAAAATGAAATGTTTGAAAATAAATTGAAAATTTGTATTTGTAATACAAAATATAAAACGTATTTTTAATTAAGGTTTAATATTATAAACAGTGATGAGATTGGATTGTATTTGTTTGGGATAAGTAGACAACAAAAAATAGTAAAAATTTGCCATCCAATAAAATATATAAGCACCATATGCGCATTACTTATCTGCGTAAAAAATGGGTTCAATATCAAATTTGAAGGTCTTCGTAAGCACATTGGCTTTGGATTTAGGTATTAGGTGAATGATTAATATAACCTTGTGTTGATTATTATAATAAACAAATAGTATGACATCAAGTTAGTAAAGTAAACTAAATTATACTGGATCCTGTTATATGATTTGGATTTTTTTGGTTGTCTAGTCGAAAAATAGAGCATGAAAGTTTTACACAATATGAACATACCGTATAACCCTTTAGTTATTGTTAATATTTTTCAAATTGTGAATAATAAAAAAAGATGTAGGTCACTACAATAGAAAACTGTCCTGTACCCTACCCTCTAGTCTACTTTATAAAATAGAATATAGTTTTTTTTTTCAATTAAAAACTAGGGCAAATGCTGTACAATTTTGTTAAAAGTTAATGTTGTAAATATATTTATATAATAACAGAACAATCTAAAATCTACAATTTAGAAATTTTTGTTTCTAAGGGAAAATTATTTTGTAAAAATTACAATTTATTATTGTAGGTGAGGACATTAAAAGATCCTTTTTTTAAAAATTTTAAAATTTAATTATACAATATATTCACTCTAAACAATTACATTTTGCAGATAAAATAGTTTATTACATCATAGCTTCTCAAACTAACGAACGAATTACTTAATTACTCAAAGTAATCTAAATAAGTATACTCGAATACATTTTAATTACATTTTATCTTTTTGATAGCACTTTATTTTTATATATGGCAACTTTTTTATCATATACCAACCAATTAGAAATGATATACATCATATGTACATACGTATAAATTATATTCAAAACAATTTGGATGTTTATTTAGTATTTTTACAAAATTATTAAAAAAAGAAAAGGACCAAAAATTAGAAGAACACAATACAGAGACACCCTGATTTATATATAATATAAATATTTTTTAGTAAAGTTGTAAATTTTTTTATAAATTACCACCTGACGAGCTTCACTAAGAGCGAAATATGTACGTAATATACAGTGCAAGAAATAATAATAGCCTCACGTATGTTTTAAAAAAAACCTCAAAGTAATTATCATTTATTTTAATTGATATCTATAATTTTAATTCATTAATTACGCTTTACATTTTTTTCGTTTCATTTTTATGTGGTGGTGATGACAGACCTCATACCTCTGACGTGTATCGGTTCAAAAATTTTAAACACCATATCCAGTGACGGCGTCAGGCTGGGCCAGGGTGGGAACTTGCCCACCCTGTTGATTGGAGTATTTGTGTTTTCAACACATTTCACAAAATTTCAATTTTGTGTGCTCCTGCCCACCCCAAATATATTGGGCCCAATTGATGCCCACCCATTTCAAAAATGCTCCCGCCGTTGCTGACCATATCCAATAAGTATATATTTAATTCATTTTTGATGCTAATTATTAAAAACCGTAAGCATTTCATTCGTATTTAACTTGCTAGTATTTTGAATAGTTTCATGTGAGTTAAAAAACTTAAACACAAACGTACATTTTTATATTATCAATTTTTTTACTATAGCAATTATTTTTGCAATAATCATTATAGTGTAATACATAGTAATTATTGTAAACATTCTGTATATTAAAGATTACATCATGAATGTCCTGTACACCGAACTTAAATTTTAGAAACACTTGCATTGTAATTTTTTATTGCACCAACTTAATTGGGGGGAAAGGGTGGGGGGGATTTAGCTGTTTTTGAAGTTAGAAACTAAACATATCATGGGGCCTCTTTTGTGCAAGAGGATGAGCCATTCAACTTCTAGACTAACGATCTTACATTTTTTTTTGCAGTGGTAAACATTGGATGGGTGAAGGAACCCACCAAATTCCAATGCAACTTTTTGAATTAAACAGGAAAAGATTGTCAGAAAGATTACTTACGGAAGAAGTGCCAAGTAATTCAATCGTTTTTCTTCAAGGAGGCAGTGACGTACCATTCAACGACACCGACGTCAATTACATATTCAGACAGGTGAGTTTTTTTGAAACCATCAGGATTTTACTAGCAGATTAGTCGACAGAATAGTCTGGAATTCGGGATAACGTATTCCAGACGTTGATTTTATTCACTTGGTTTGATTAAGGATTTAAAATAAAACAACACCTTTTTTTTATTTCCGTTTGGTTACATTGTGTATTACCAACTCACATGCTAACAGAAAAAATATTAATGCTTTGGATTTTTTTATTTATCTCTGCAGTAGTCTGATAAAATGCATTTACCTACGTGTGTAGCTTATTTGCATCGATACTGGCTAAAGATGCATTCTAGTTTGTTCCTGAGGAAAATTTGTACTCCTGCATTCACAGTCGTTCTAATTATCGTCATACAAGCAGCTGTTATGCATCTCCAGCCAGTATTTTATCAGTATACCTAAAGGAGGAGTGATCCGATAATGGTACTATAATCTAATTTTTCTTTCGTAATAAAAATTTAAGGCTACACTGTACAAAATGTGACTTCTGTGAACTGTAAAAATACTAGTTATATCATGTGATTTCACAAAGTGTTCGTAAATTTGCAGAACGGAAATTAATTTTACATTATCTAAATCA
Source organism: Cantharis flavilabris (assembly GCA_949152465.1). NCBI lineage: Eukaryota > Metazoa > Arthropoda > Insecta > Coleoptera > Cantharidae > Cantharis > Cantharis flavilabris. The sequence goes on along the minus strand of OX424441.1, from coordinate 512,304 downwards.
GTAAATTTACATTGTCCAATTATTTTTACATAGATTTTCAACGTAAATTTTACAATAAAAATCATTGTAATTTTCCATAAATTTTTAACAGTGTAACTGAATAATCAGATTTTTCTGATAATGCAGAAAAATGCATTATATAAAAAATGGAATTATGAGCTCAGTCGTTCTCTAGTTTTCTCTGGTTTGCCTTTTCATCAGCTTCATCAGTAAAGAAAACATGTCAGATGAAAAAGACAAATAGGAAGGCAAAATACAAAAAAGAAAAGTTTGAATAAAGGTTAGTTTAAAGAAAGGAAAGATAAAGCACCTGCATGAAACTAAGAGAAATGTAACTTGAAGTTTTTTCAATTACATGCTATTAGGCCGCGGAAGGGAACGGCAAGGGGACACAGTCCCCCCCCCCCCCAAGTAATATACAAAATAATAGTTTCATCACTCCCCCGAAATGTAAGACTTGAAACTTAATGCAAAAATTTGAATTATTTAAATTCTGATTTTGCTCAAATGTTTACGCAGCTTTAGGTTCCTCAATTATTCTAGACAAAATTTTTGTATAGAATTTGTATAAATTTGCGTATTTAGATTAAAAGAAAAAATAATTTTTTTTTGCTCTAGCGGATCAATTCGACGAGATAAATTAATTTGTTATTGTTAAAAAATTTCCGTTAGAATAATTTCGTAAGTAGGAGTTCTTTAAATACACAAAATATTGTAATAACAATTACTTTTATTTTTTTGAATGTCGAGTTTCAAAGTTAAAATTATTTGAAAGGTTGTGTTTCATAATTAATCGTGATTGATAAACAAAGAACATATATTATTTTAACATTGTTTACAATTTGCTTCAGTAAACAAACTCGAAAATTAAATCGTTAACCAGTTTATTGATCTCTTAGCGAAATACCTTCTATTTTTCGTAGCCAGTAACTTGGAATATTTTATATCTTCGAGTCAATTCGCAATTACTACAATTTTTTATTATTTATTTACTTTGAATTTTAGAATGTTTACTACTTGATTTTTTTTGGTATTATGCAAGTACCTATAATGGATTGATTAATTTAGATAGCTTAGTATAGATACTGTGGGAACTAGTTAAAACTGATTTTAGTATTAACTTGTTCTACTCTTGAAAATACGATTAGCCTGAAACTGTAGTAATAAAAGTCGATTAAATATTTAATATAGGTTATTTCAAGCACTCGCCAAATCAAGCTCCTAACTTGGTAGGGGAAGTAGGTATAGGTACCACCCGAACCTATTTCGAGAACTTTTTTGACTTTCTTTCTTTTTAATTCCAAATTATTTAGGTTGAATTTATGCAAATGTTTATTAAAATTTACCCCCACTAATTATTATAAACAAAAAATATGAACTAACATTTAATGTGTATTAGATTTGTATCTATTAAATTAAAAATGGGTCAATAGAAAACGATAAAATTGTTACAGTATACTAGAATCATTTAGTATCTTGAGATAATAATAGCTTACCTATTTATTGTTGTTGAATAAATAACCTGTTATAAATAAGCACGCATACAGGGTGAGTTGTGCTACAATTGCAATATGCTCTCCTCTTGGCAAAACTACCGGGGACCTCGAGAAATTATTAGAATAATTCTGATCTCGTTATACAGTACCCTTGGTATATTATTTGTATTTATTGATTATGATTTCGATCATGGTCGAGAGTCCTTGCAGTATGAAATATGTAAATATGCTTTCCATTTGTGGCCTGTTCTTAATTTTTTTTTAATATGTAGCAAAACAAAACGAATCAGTTTTGGGGTGACAACGAGTCTAGAACGTGGAGTTGGCCACGAATAATACATAGAAATATTACAAAATAGTTTCATATATTTTTTGTTTTATTTTTATTGTCAATACCGATTGTTTATTAAAATGTTTGCAATATGTTTGGGTGAGTAACCCACTTACTCACGGTCAATGCTCGCAACTTTTATTCATCAAAAAGAAAGGCGTTGTTGTAGTTCGTGTAACACATACTATAGAAAGTCAAGAATTGGTTAACGTTACATGTACTTTAATGCCATCGACCATAGATTTGATAGTTACGCAAATCTAAACCATATTATATATTCATATATACTACCTGTTTTTTGTGCTGTTGGAAGGGTAAAAACCTTGCATAGGGACCTCCCCGATGTCCTAGGGTTCTATTCTTGAACTTACACGATCCGACTCGAATTCAAGATTAGGACCCTAGGTACTACCTATATTTGCCGATTTTTATATGAAATATGAAAGTTACATAACATATTGTATCCAAACGCTGTTCTTCCATGTTTTGATTTAAATTGAAAATTTCTTAAAGAACTTTCACATAGTCGAGACACCAAGCAATTATTCTATTTATAATACTTCAAACAATAATTATTATATAAATATTAATAGCACAAATATTCAGTTCCGGTATTACTTATTTTAATAGTAAATAATAAAATATTATTTATGAAAAATTTTCAATTTAATATAAATTGCAACCTAATTTTAAATACACTACCATTGGCTTAAAAATTTTTGACCTCTGACTTGAAGACCAAATAAAATAAAAACTTAGGAAAAACAAATAAAAAAAATACTATAAGATCAGATTTATATCATAGGATACAAAATTAAATAAGGACTAAGCATGCCCTCTTTTTAGACAATACATTTTGTTTTTTCGAATTTTCGTCAAAAATTGAATTATAATATTTAGTATATATTTATGAGGAACTTACTTATAATTCCATTTATCTAAATGTCCTAAATTTAAACTTCTAATTTTGATTATTTTTGTAACTCAACAAGTGATTTTATTTAGGACCCTCTCAGGATTTTACTTCTCCACGGTCAATAGCTATTTATGCAAGTGTACCGATGTACTTTAAATCAACTGATAATAATAAAATTAAAAAGTTCTCTGGTCCCAAGTGATGCCTCTATGTATTATTCGGAGCTTCTAGATAGACTCGGTACTACTCTTACAATTAGTTATTTTTCAAATAAATCGTAGTTTAGTATTATTTGAAAGTAGCACTAAATGAATTATTAAACAATTTTTTAAATTGCAGGAGTCTTATTTTATGTGGACATTTGGAGTTTTAGAACCTGATTGTTTTGGTGCCGTAAAGATAGATAGTGGGGAAGCTTATTTATTTGTACCCCGTTTACCGGATAGTCATGCTGTATGGATGGGTCCACTTCACAGTCTTGAAGACTTTTCCAAAAAGTATATGGTCAATAATGTGTATTATATCGACGAGGTGAGTGCGTAAGAAATATGTATAACAGAACATAAAGAAAAAGTAAGTTGCTAAGCTTTTTTTTTTTTCTAGATTTCTCAAGTTTTGAAAGGTCTCAATGTTAATACCTTACTGGTATTGGTAAGTTTGATTATTTTATATTATGCGTTATTTTGCATACTATATAATTTATATTTTTTAGGATGGAGTTAATAGTGATAGTGGTTTAAGACCACAAGAACCACAGTTCACAGGAATCAAGAAGTATTTAATTTTTTTAACATTATTTTAATAATAAATTTATTTTTCTATTTTCTTCAGTTTCACTTTGGACAAGAAGATATTGTACAATAACATGGCTGATTTGTAAGCATTATCTATTTTATTTATTACAAACTAAAGTGCAGTTTACGTTATGCGATTTTGCTTACGATTTTACATATGATTTCTTTCTATGACTGGTTTTGGTGGTTTTCTGTTTACGACTTTGTTTGCGAGTTCATCTTCGGGTCGAATTGTATAACGTGAACTTTGAAAAATTTGCTTACGGCAACTTGGAAGAAAAATCGCATAACGTAAACTGCACTTTACCAAGTCTTTTCCTCCAAAATCTTTGATTTAACATCGGTTGGAAAATGACAACTGGCAAGAAAATTAATTTGAATTGCGAATTTTAAGAAAATATTTTTATTTGTTGTCGTTAACTGCTATTCAGTATTAAAGAAACGTTTATGTTAAAAGTTATGTTAATTTTTAGAGATCTCGTAAATGGATTGAATAGTAACACTATCCAATGATGGTTTTCATTGTAATAATGAATGAATTGTTTAATTTTGCACATAATCGGATTATTATTTAATTAAGAAGAATTTATTGTGTAAAGAAATTATAGATAAACAATTGAAGACTATCATTAAATCTATCCTTAAAGGATAAACCAGTTCGTTCTTCTATATGTTAGAATTTTATATTTTTAAAACAATTGAAATAATTTGTGTTTCTGTTGTCTAGACGAGTTATAAAAACAGATTTAGAAATTGAAGTGATGCGTTATGTAGTTGAGACATCTTCCACGGCTCATCGCAAAGTTATGAGAATGGCAAAACCTGGCAAAAGTGAATACCAATGCGAATCGGAATTTCTACATCATAATTATAGTGTTGGCGGATGTAGACATGTTTCTTATACTTGCATTTGTGGATCTGGTACAAATGGTGCTATTCTTCATTATGGTCATGCAGGAGCGCCTAATGACCGTTTTATTAAAGCTGGGGAATTATGGTAGAAAAATAAAGTAATTTTTCTGTTTATTTACAATTTCTTTTTTTTAGCTTATTTGACATGGGAGCTAATTACTTTGGTTACGCAGCAGATATAACTTGCACTTTTCCAGTTGATGGCAAATTTACTCCCGATCAGAAATTAATTTATGAAGCTGTATTAAATGCAAATTTAGCTGTTGCAAATAATGCAAAACCTGGTATTAAGTGGACTGATATGCATTTATTAGCAATTCGAGTTCTTTTAACCAACTTAAAGGAAGGAGGACTCTTACAAGGTGATGTAAATAAAATGGTTGAAGATGGATTGGGGTACATTTTTCAACCGCATGGCTTAGGGCATTTACTTGGATTGGACGTTCATGATGTGGGTGGATATTTAACTGATTCTCCTCAGAGAATGCAGAAACCAGTTGGATTGCATCAATTAAGAACGTCGAGAATTCTACGTAAAGGAATGGTTTTAACAATCGAACCAGGATGTTACTTTGTTGATCCTGTAAATATTTGAATAATTTCTTATATACACATATTAATTTATATTTTTAAGCTTTTGGATCAAGCTTTGGGAGATTCAGTACTATCAAAATATTTAGTACCAGAAGTAATTCAAAGATTTCGAGGATTTGGGGGAGTTAGAATAGAGGATGACGTTTTGATTACTGAAACAGGGGTCGTAAATCTTACGAAAGTTCCTAGAACGTAATTTTTATTAGTTATTTTCTTTATTTATTTTTTAAATTATCAATTTTTAGTGTGAAAGAAATTGAAGATTGGCTTGCTTTCAAGGATGATGATAAATATTGATACCTGAATTATGTTTTATACAAGTAATATTTCTTATAATAAAATCTATGCTGCATAATATAATATGTTATAGTAATATAATATAATAACTATATTATAATAGTTAAAATATTAATATATCTGAATGGACTAATAGTTTTTTGACCTAGTTCCTTGCGCTGTCTTTTTTATTAATTTTTGTTCCTATTTGTTCCACACGAACTCTTTCTTATTTATTCTTCTTCTCTTCTTTTAAGTGCCATACACTAAGCAGAGCGTAGGCGATCACTTGGCTGAAGCCAACATGACGCACTAGGGAATTTAATTAATGGGTTGGTTTCCTGTTGCCTTCCCCATAGCCCACATATATATTTTGGGCTTTAGATCACAGCAGTGTATTCGACGCGACCAGGATTTGAACAGTGGATACCCTCTTCCCAGTTGGCCGGTGTAGGTTTTACGCCACACTGCTAGCTATTATTTATCAATTATTTTTTGATATTCTGTTTTGACTATTTTTTCATTAATTCTTTCTTTTCTTGCAATAATTCTGATTTCTCTTTGACATCTCTCTTCTCTAGGCAGGTCGGCAGTTTAACCATCCACTTCTACTACTATCATCTCTGAATTATAATTCGAATCTATTCCACAGAAATTTGTTGTAATTTATTGCACTATCCAATGTTTACTAGTAAATACTAGTAGAAAGAAGTAAAAATAGTATACTATATATATTTTATAACTTGAGAGTAAATTTACTTTTTTTTGTTCCCTTGTTTGGAAAAATTCTTGACGGCGCCCATATCTTTGGTGGCTTGCTGGATCGAATTTTTATCTTAATTAGGGCATTTTTGGTTTTTGTAAAATACTAATAATGGTTTACGATTATAAAATTTTGAATTATGCATTTTGATGCATGTGAAAATCTTTTGGTCTATCTTTCTCTCTTTTGCCAATTTCAAATTAATTTTGTACAAAAACTATTGATATTACCTAATAAAGCCAAAAATAGACGAATAACCGGTTGTTGTAACAGCATAATACGACCTTTTTGGAAATATCAACTAGGATGATATCATTTGACGCATGTATACAAAAATATAAGTCTATTACACTATACTCCAAATTTTAACTTATCTCATCGTGCCTCGTTTCTGAAAATGCCCCTCTTTTCCTATCCTATAGATTAGGTATTCTATCATATGAATTTGGAGATGAATTATTGGAATCTTAGTATTTCTTATGTGTGTTGAGTTATTATTATGGCATGCAGGTGTTTTTTGAAATCTTTACTAATGGCTTTAAGGTTCTGGTTTGAAGAGTATTTCAAAATTCCACCCACGAAGAGGTAAAATACGGGAAAAAATATAATAAAACTTAAAAAGAATTTCAATGGCGGGCTCAATATGTGTCGATTTAAAGTTCCGAACTTCCGTTTTTCGTCCGGAGGTCAGTTTTCGGAATACTTTCTGGTAGTGAGTACAAATTTGGTAATCTCTGGACATGTTTGGTTTTTCTTTTGTTTTTAGGTAACCTCTGGTTTTCCAAAAGTGACGAGTAAGATAGAAAAAACAGGGAGAACGACAAAAGAGTACTAATGTTGTAGTGCAAAATGTGGTTTTCAATAAACTTTTTCTTATCGAGGTAGGTCATGTTTTAATTCGTATCTTTGGAATACCTAACAAAAAGTTCCTTTTTGCTCGATTCGCCAAAAATTAAATTTGGTTTTCATGTACTTCGTTTTAGGAAAACCAAAAATTTTGCTGGTTTAAAAAATCAAATTTGTTTTATTACATTTTAAACATAAATTCTAAATTTAATTTATATAATTTATTATATAAATTATACTTAAAGTAATCACGAGTTTAATTTATCGACAATACGTACATAGAGAAAAATATATACTAAATGTCAGCCAAAAGTAATAAAGCTAAAAATATAAAGTAATAAAAGCAATTTCAATAATTTTTTCATCCCCCTCAATGTCTAAATCGAGGTGAATTTTGTGTAAATAAATTTACTTAAAATCGATAGTTATTGAGACAGGCCAGTTTTGAAATGAAAGCGCTAAAGCTGGCTAAGAAACTTACAATACAAAGAAAATTAATAGTTAACTTTAAAATATATAAATTATTAACTAATGAAATTAATGTTAAATTAAGAATATTACATTTGAAATTTTAATACAAAATGATATAAAATTACCATGATATAATAATCACCTATTTGATTACGTTACGTCGACGGGGGGGGGGGGGTTATACAAAATGTATATTAGAAGAAAGTAACCCCCCCCTCGCAGCCGTCGAAATCACGTTACGCCACAATTTTAAGGCCAACAAAGTAAATTTTCGCTTTAATGATTAAAAATTAATTGTCTTTAAATTAACATAAATTAATAAGCTAATCACTGGAATGTCGCTTTTCTAATTTTTTTTATTTTCATTTAGTAATACGGGCGATAAAAACGATTTTCCACACACAATATCTTTTAAATTTTCACCACTGTAAGATAATAAAGGCGAAATTTCTACAACGTCACCTTCGACTGTACCACCGGCGTTTTCAACGTAACTTTTATGCAAAGAAAATAAATCTTTTCGGGCAGTTGATGGGCAATCCTTTCCAGCGTTATCAGAATTTTTTAAAGCACTGAACTCTTTATTACGCGGAACTTCCCAAGTAACAAAATGCTTGCTAAATGGAAAAGCGTCAAAAATAAATTTTTCTATTTTTATTCCATTGACATGATCTGGCTTTTCTTTTTCTCCAAATTCATTAATAAAAGGAATTTTCTTCTGGGCTACATGAAGTTTGAGTTTATCATCGTGGACGTCGTTAACATTTTTTAAGAAATCCGTCGAAAAGAAGTGATTGCAAATACTTGCAGAATTGAATACTAAGTTACCTTTGTCATCACACAAGCGACTGGTCGAGTCGGTTATTTCGCTATATTCGATAACTCGAATATTACCATTCACTTGACATACAACCCCAACCGATTCAGACCAACTGAGTTTTTTTACAACTTTAGCACCACAATCGGCTTTTTTATCTATGCAATATCCAATAAAAATTGGATCTGCAACTCTTACAAGAATATTGTCTACACTATGTACGTGGATGTAAAGAATTTTTCTTTTCGACATATCTTTTAAAATTCCACTTACGTGCAAAGCACGATATATTCCACCATTTCCATTAGGAGAGAGAGCTACTCGATTTTTCTCTTCCAAAAGAATACGACCTTTCATATCAAAACATGGAAACAATCCTTGATCAAAGAGAACTACATTTTTCTGTTTAAGTCCAAAAAACTTGTTGGTTATCAAATAATTTTCAGTAGTTTTTCTTGTTGCAACGCTGGTCATAATGTACCAAACAATGTTACCGTGTTGTCCTGTTTTGCGTTGGCTTAATTCTTCAATTTTACGTATTCTTTCTGCTTGAACTTGAAAGAGAGATTTACCTGAAGGTAATCCAATCGAATACATTCCTTTCGGATAGGACACCCCCAATCTGGTTCCTTGCCCACCGGCAAGCAGTAACACACCGACGCGTCCTTCCGAAATTGCATTCAGACCGATTTCATTATATTTTTCCAATTGCTTTTGTGACGAACTCTCTTCCGATTGGAACTGTTCTTCTGGTATAGGTTTCATGTGATTATCTAACTGTTTTGATTCTTCCAATAACGTCATTTGGGCATTTTTGAAAATTCTGATAGCTTCTTCAAAATCAATATCATTCAAATGGACTAAAAAATCATTTTTCTCTTCGTTTGTTAATTCGTCCCAAAATCTCAGTAAGTGTAACTGGTTAGTGTTGGTTAATAACGTTTTTATTTGATTATAATTTATCATTTTGAAATCGAAATTTACAACAGTTTCTTATCGTGTTCACAACTTTAATGAACAATCACATTTCTAAGACACGATACCAACAGTTCCACTTCTACTTTTAATACTTTTACTTGACATTCAAATATTTCCTATATCCTACATCTCAATAATATTTATCTATGTATTAATTAAAATTTTATGCATTCAACATAAATTTATTTAAATTAATAAGGATATTAATACTATTTGTGGATCGACTGCGCCAATCTATGGTGCTAAAGCCTAAAGCGAACTAGTTTAATTAACTAGACAAGGGGTTTGTACGCAGATTAGCATAGTACAAAATAATTAATGGTATTGGGATAGGTATCGGTCCGATAAGATAATAAATTTTAATATCTTCTGCAGTGTCTGGTTTTGATGAGGAAAATTTAAATTTTTCAATAAGATCCTTGTAATTTAAGCATTAAACTTTAAAGGTCAAAATTTTACATTCAAATTTACAGTTAATGTTAAATATAGGTACCTATTACTTTCTACTAATACTTTAATAGTTATGTAATATTATACAGGGCGATATAGGTACTACATTGCAAATAATCTTAGGATTCATGAAAAAAATTATACCAAAATTGGCATTGAGTATCAATAATATTCTTTGAGTAAAGTAGTTGTATTATTTTGCTTTCAGTGACTGCACGTTACGGGGACGAAGAGACGTGACAATCGCAGGTTGCCCGCGTTAGCAAGAATGAAATTATAGCAAAGTCGGCACTGTATATACAACAGCAATCATACGGAGGAGCTATGCCATATTTAAATTATCCTGATAAGGGTAAGACATATTTCTATAAATTTAGACAAATTGTAACAAAATAAAATGTATTACGAACAGGGCCGTCTCCTCCGTTGGCCACTCTGGGCAATTGCCCAGGGCCCCATCGGCCCCAAACTCGGTAAAAATTTTACATTGCTCTTATAGTAGTTTTAATAAAATTTTTACAGAGACTGCCCCTTTTGCCTGTTGTTAATAAAATAGTTGTCTGTCATATCATAGTCATAGGGGCTCCCTTATCCAAAATTGGCCAGGGCCTCTAGGTTAAAGACGGCCCTGAGTACAACATGTACAATAATTTAATAAATTTCACAAAGAAATTCAGCTTTGTTAAAGCTCGAGTAAATACCACATCGACATTAAGTTTTATATATTATCATTGTTCAGTATGAACGTTCAATTAGAAATTACTTTCAATTTTTAAAGTTGTGCAAGGCACGAAGAATGTAATTTATCCTTGAAAAATAATTTATTAAAATATGTAAGTTGCTGGCATACTTTTACAGATTTTCTGTGTATACATTGTGTGTATGCATATCCAGGTTTTAATTTTAAATCAAATTTAATGAAACAAAACAAAACAAATAATTTTCAAAAAATTCATTCTTTCTCGTAAAAATATGATGCATATTGCATATCATATATAATATATCGCGGTTTTGTTTTATATCTGAAGACGTCTTTCGCATTATTTGTCTACGAGGTGCCTGCTCTTCATGTGAGACTTGGTCTAACTCGTTCCCTTTTTTGGAGAGGCATCCATCTTTCTACTTTCATTCTGTTTAAGTGGCCTTAATTAACTACTTTATCTCTAGGGTTTCAACGATGTTTATATCCACCTCAGCTTGTTTCCTGATATCTTTGCCTCCAATACTCCATCTCGACTACTTTTTAGCTTTTCTCTATTTTTCTTTGTCATTGCCCATACTTCAAAGCCATACAGGATCAGGATCACAGGTTCCACAATAGTCTTATAAATCAATGGTTTATGATATGATGCATATCAATTGAACGTAAAAATATATAAATCTGAATTAATTAAATATATATCGCTAAAAAGTTCTTCACCTTGTATATATAAATAACGCAAACGTAAATGTCAAGTTTACTGAAATACTTATAGTTTTGATATAGAAAATAAAATACTTAAAAAGAGAAAGTACAAAATTCTTGCTAAAGGTATTTTTATTAAAATTATACCTATAAACTGGTTCTATTAAAATCTTTTGTTTTTTTATTATAATTTTAATAGGTCATGAATTGTAATCAATAAGAAAAAATTATGCAGAGTAGGTAGTTATCTCTAAAAGAAGGCGAGAGACAACGTACATACAGGGTGTTCCCGTGACCGTGGAGAACCTTTGGGACATTTTTCTAAGATAAATTTGCAAATAAAATTTTTGTCCAAGCCCAAACCCTTGGGGGTACCTCCCTTTAAAGCAAGTTTTTGAATTTCTGATTTCATATCGGCCATAGCTCCGATATTATTGATTTTTTAGGGTCAATGGATTAGAACTTTTCTAAAGATCGTTCACTTATCTACAAATTAGGTTATAACCCCTTATCGTGTAGAATCAACCGATTTCGAGTTATAAATTAAATTAAGGGAAGAAATGTTAAAAAAATTCAGGTATTATTTTTTTTACTTTTCTTGCGAACCCCGTATCTCTTAAACGAAACGTCTTAGAAAAACACTGACGGCTTAAAACGGATAGTGCAACACCTTTTGAAAAGAGCACACTTGTGTGCTGAAAATGGGAGAGGCCATTTTGAAAATTTATTTTTTTTACCTACACCTTGTTCATTATTTTCAGGATTTCTGTGAAAACAGTTGGTTTCCCCAAAAAATTTATTTAACCAAAGTTGTAGCCCGTTAAATTCCCTATCCGATTTGGACCGTCAGTTTTTTTCTAAAATGTTTCATTTAAGAGATACGGGGTTTGTAAAATAAAACCTGAATTTTTTAAACATTTTTTCTCTTAATTTAAGGTATAACTCGAAATCCGTTGATTTTACACGATAAAGGGTTATAATCTAATTTGTAGATAAGCGAATGATCTTTAAAAAAGTGCTAATCCATTAAGCTTAACAAATCAATAATATCGGAGCTATGGCCGTTTGAAATCAGAAAAAAAAAACTTTGACAAAAATTTTATTTGAAAATTTGTCTTAGAAAAGTGTTCTTTATCACCACCTCAAAGGTTCTCCACAGTCACGGGGACACCCTGTATAAATGGAAAACCGACTGAACAATTAATTTTCCTTTTGTGTTTTTTTTACATTTTTTCCCTATCAATTTTGAAAGAAAAATACGAGTTTAAAGTCAAAATCAACTACTTCAAAAATTGTTTAAACATTTTTTCAACTAAAATAATCAGCGGCGTAACAACGGGGTGTTACGAGTGTTTATAAACTCTTATTGTCGCTTTTGGTTTTCGGGAAAATATATAAATATAAATAGTAAAAATAATATAAAAATTTATTTCTCGGAATTGGCTGAGTCTGTTTTTTTTTTTAATGCTTTTGCGGGATATAGGAGCTTTTTTAGGAAAAGTTTATAGAGCTATTTATCAAATTCAAATAAAATACTTTAGAATTTATTTTAAATTTTTATTTTTATTCTCCTCTGCATTATAATATACACTGGCTCACAAAATTGATTACATAGTCGTATGTTAGCAATGTAATATGTATCTTTTCAAGACTATTTTTGAAACATAACAATCGATTTTACAGCAAAACTTTTTAGAAATTTTTTGTTGCAAATTTCATTGCCTTAAATTTTCTTTATATACATTTTCTATTTTGTCGCACCATTTCTAACTAGCAACGGCTTAAACAAGACTTGTACAAAAAATAATGTCAGCTGCATCTCAAAAGCAGTGCAACGAAATAAAAAAATGACTAGGAATTTTTTCATGTAAATTTCATTCCCTACTTTTTTATTCCTATACATTTTTACTTCCTTGTAAAACAAGGAAGTATTGTGATACCGATTTTTTTCGATTTCCAGATTTTGACGGAAATATCCGTTTTGACCTTCCCTGAATCCATTTTGACTATTTTCGTTGTGACGTTTGTACGTACGTACGTACGTACGTATGTACGGACGTCTGTATGTCGCATAACTCAAATACGGTAGGTCGTAGAAAGTTGAAATTTTGGATTTGAGACACTTATAGCATTTAGTTGTGCACCTCCTATTTTTGGTTGCGATTGTCCGTGCCAAAAGTTGTAATTAATGACGCGAATGAATAGATTAACGAGATTTCTGTCCAATTATTATAAAAATTACAAGGAAGTTATGTGGTGTCCACATCAGATTTTTCTACTTTGTCGCACCGCCTCTGAAATGCAGATGACTATAAGTTTTGTATTTTACAGATCATTTTTTAAGTCACTGTAACTCCGAAACGGTGCGACGAAATAGAAAAATATATATGAATTTTTTATAAACAGTTGGTGCATTTTTATAGATTTCAGGAAGTATATGAGGCATTCCATGCGGTTTCGAACGGTCAAAAAGTTGTCCACTCTCAAAAAAATTGAAATTTTGTGAAATTATTTAATTATATGAAAAAGAGCAGTGTAAATTTTTTCAAAATTATTGGATGGAATTTTTTTGAGTTTCTCAAAATTTCAAAATTTTGTAAGTAGCGTTATATTTTGAAAGCATACGATTGTACAGAAAAATGTTTGAGACAAAAAAATTGCAGTTTTACATGAAATTTGAGAAAAAATTTTTTTTGGAATTTTTCGAGTTTGAAAAATCACCATTTTCATCAAAAATAGACGAAAATAATTTTTTTCGGTCAGTATGTCAGTTTTGATTTATCTAAAAAAATTACAGAAAATACTCTGAAGTGTGTACAATACACATGTATTTTTTTAAGATGGCTCGATTTGTTGTTCCAAAGTTATGCTTTGTTTTTCAATAATTTTTGTTTTTTTTTTTTTCAATCAATTATTCTCTCAATTTTTTGTTAGATAATTTATGATTAAGCTCAAAAAATTATTACTGTTATCGATGTTTATTACCTGAAAAATGTGAGAAAAATTTGTGAGAGAATAATTTTTAATGATATTTGATTTTTCTAAAAAAAAAATAAAATTATCATAATAAAACAAAGCATAGATTTGGAACAACAAATCGAGCCATCTTAAAAAAATACATGTCTATTGTACACACTTCAGAGTATTTTCTGTAATTTTTTCAGATAAATCGACACTGACATACTGACCGAAAAAAATTATTTTCGTCTATTTTTGATGAAAATGGTGATTTTTCAAACTCGAAAAATTCCAACAAAAATTTTTTCACAAATTTCATGTAAAACTGCAACTTTTTTGTCTCAAACATTTTTCTGTACAATCGTATGCTTTCAAAATATAACGCTACTTACAAAATTTTGAAATTTTGAGAAACTCAAAAAAATTCCATCCAATAATTTTGAAAAAATTTACACTGCTCTTTTTCATATAATTAAATAATTTCACAAAATTTCAATTTTTTTGAGAGTGGACAACTTTTTGACCGTTCGAAACCGCATGGAATGCCTCATATACATAATATTAACAATTCAAAATTACCCGGCACTTTTGCGATGTACTTACGTCTCCTAGTTTGAGAACCGCTGATTGCGAGGTAGTTCAAATCAATACCAAAATAGATTATTATTAACCTTTAGTTCCTTTTGTGTAGTTTCTTGTTGTCCAATTTTAGAAAAATTATATTTTGATTTGCAGTTTTTACAGCTAAAATTTATCATGATTGTGTCAAAGAAAATTATTATTTAATGTTGATGATGTAATAATTATTTCGAGGAATAAGTGGTTTTGAAAAGATTGAATACCCATTTACTAAATTTTAGGTTATACGACAGAAAATATTTTTAAAATATCTGTAAAATGGATCACGGAGAAACGTAATTTGTTTAACTTTTTTCTATTTATATATTTTAACGTTCGTAATTTTTTAGTGAAACTACTACGAACAATACCATTTTACCGAAAGTAAGTTACAATTGGATAACCATAACTAATGACTTTTTGGATGCCGTGCAAGGTAGAAGTTTCTTTGAGCTATGAAACTGGAATGTAAAGATTATTTTAGGTTTAAATTTGGGCGAATTACTACACGATGACTTGTTTGGCTTATTTGAAGCAATGTCTGCTATCGAGATGATGGACCCCAAAATGGATGCCGGAATGATTTGTAATCGGGGTGTTAAAAAAGCTAAGTCATTTAACCAAGCAGTAGAGGTTCGTTTATTTTTCTTTTTTGTATTTTTGTAAATTGTTGACAAATCTGTTTTAGGAACAATGTTTGAAGTTAAATAATTTTACTAACGAACAAATGATTGGAATAATTGATACAACTTTAGCTTGCATAGTATCTTGGTTAGAAGGTCATTCGTTAGCACAAACAGTTTTTACAAATTTATACTTGCACAAACCTTACAGTATCGAAGATAAAGTTTTAAAAACCTTTTCTCTTTGTGTTTATAAATTATTAGACATTATAAAAGAGTTTATTCACAAGTGAGCAACAGTGTTTTAAGTTTGTTAAATTAATAATTTTCTTTTGTTCAATTAGAGCTATGGTATACGAAGAAGAAGATTTCCAGCCTATGCAGTACGGCTATATTTTAAATCCTGATATTTCTGAACAGAGAATGATTGGACTAGTTAAAGAAGTCGAAGAGGAATTACATAAAAAAACCAGAATTAAAAATAATCACAACGGATCTGAAGATGTAAATTTAGCTCGTATTATTTTATTTTACTTACAATGTTTTATTTTCATTAGTTAGATTTGGCATTATTTGCAAGAATTCGATTTGTGAGAACTTTCTACCAAGCTCTTACCATGTTGTTACAACGTAAAGAGGATCAACCACCTGCAATTTCCGATTGTCACAGGCTATTTGCCACCGCTTCGGACATGCTTATTATTATGCAGAAATCTATTCAAGCAGAGAGTAGTATAGACGAAGAAAATTCAAGTAAGAGCAGACAATTTATATATAAATATGTTTGTTAATATATAATATATACTTTTAGCCGAGAGTTCTGTAATAGGTTTTGAACCTCTCATTAACCAGAGGCTCTTACCGCCAACTTTTCCTCGATACACAAAAATTAAACCAAGAAAGGAGGCCTTATTTTATTTTGAGGAAATGATTGATCGACTCAAGGCTGTTTGTAAAATTTACAACATTTCATCTTTTCATCACGCTTTGGTGAGCATCATCCATTCTTCCAAGTATAAACATCAGTTTTACTTTGCTTATTTTTTCAGGATTTCTTTATAGATTTCAGTAAGGGGAGTCCTTGTATATTGTCAAGGTCGGCCTTACAATTATTGTATGTGGGTAGTCACAGCATGATATTGGGTTCAAATCCTAATGTATTAAAAGAGTTACTTCGAGAAGCTGCTAAGTCTTTCATTTCACCACCAGCTCTTATGGCTAAAGCTATAATTTCAAACCAACAAGTATATTTTAATTATTCAATCCCATCTTATTTGTTTTATTGCACATTTTATTTAGGCCAAATTGTATGTGGATAGTT
The DNA here is from genome assembly GCA_949152465.1 of Cantharis flavilabris. Taxonomy (NCBI): domain Eukaryota; kingdom Metazoa; phylum Arthropoda; class Insecta; order Coleoptera; family Cantharidae; genus Cantharis; species Cantharis flavilabris. Next base: position 495,735 of record OX424441.1, on the reverse strand, counting down.
TTCTTTCGCATTGCACAAGACCTTTTGCAAATTTGTTACAACTATGCGGTCACAATCGTGCAAGACAAAGAGATAAATTGGCTCATTTGTTGGAAGAGTTTACCACTTTACAAGACGAGGTAAGTGTAACGTTAAAAAAGGATTGATTTTTATTAAAATTTTAAGGCGGAACGGGTCGATGCTTATCTCCATAACATATCTGTAAATAGCACTTGGTCGAGACCACATTTAGCATGTTTTGGTACATGGATTTTGTATCACACACTGCGAATAATGATTATGTATTTATTAGCTGGATTTGAACTTGAATTATATAGTGTACATGAATTTTATTACATTTATTGGTAAGTATTTTATTAACATTATTTCGATTACTAATTAAATTTTTATAATTGCAGGTATTTATACGAATTTTTATATGGCTGGCTGGTATCGGCATTAACAAGAGCAGACAGTTTTTTAGTTGAACAAGAATTAATTGGTGAATTACAGAAACCTAAAGGCAATAAAAAGTTAAAAACAAAACATAAAAAGAAACCAAGACCTTATAATCGAGACATTTTATTTTTCCAAGCTTTACAAAATATGTGCGGAGGATATTATAAAGTAAGAATAATTATTTATAAACAAATTTGGTTTATACTTCATTTAACCTGCATATCTTTTAAAACCTACGATTAATAAAGTAAGATTAAGTAACAAAATTAAAGTTCTTCTTGTAGGCATTAATTGGATTTAGAATGGATCAAAAATTAACAATGCCTGATCCTCAATTTGATAATGAACAAGTGCGATACGAACACAGATTTATACCCTTTCAAAGTTTGTTAACTCCGCCACCTGTACAATATTCTGAATTTCGTGATATGACATCACCTGCCAGATGCAATCAACAATCAATTGATAGCATGTATTTGTACATAGCGGGCTGTAAACATTTCCATCAAGCTCGACAACTGTTGGAAACTGTTCTTCCCATGGATTCTGAGGTAAAGATTAATACTTGCAGTACCACTTGACAAATTAAAAAACTGATGAAAAAGATACACGATTCTTTGTGTGAAACATGTCGTGTTAATTAAAAGATATTTAATCTTTTATTAATTTGCACAGTGGTACTATTTAACTATAATAATTATTAAAATAACTTGGCTTAACGGAAACAATTTCATTATTTATGTTTTTGTTTTTAGGTTTCTGAACTACTAAAAATATGCAAAACTAATTTTGTAGTTTTAAAATTATTAGCTGGAGGTCACAAAAAAGAATCTAAAACTCCTCCCATATTTGAGTTTGCAAAGCATAAACACTTTCCCATCATCAAATTGTTGTAAAATCTTTTTGCGATATATGACATAATGTGGTATTTTTGTTTTTCTTTTAAATATTATAAATGTGTGGTAGGTATAATAAATTTAAGTTAAACATTATATTATATATTAAACAAAAATTATAGTCAACAGCGAATTAATTAATAAATTTATCAAAATGATTTATATTATTATTATCGATTGATGTACAACTTGACACAACTTTTTTGCGACATGTAAAAACATGTAAATTTTAGTAAAAACGGATTTATCCCATGCAGAAAAAAGTTTCCAGATCATTTATACATTTTCGTTGTATTTATTTTTGTTCATATACATTTTTCGATTTCGTCGCACCTGACTGTCAACGGATGTGAAACGGACTGGGTGAGGTAGTTCTTAGTACTTAAGGAGGTTCAATTGGAGGTCAGTTTGTGTGGATGGAATGACATGAACAAAGCACTTTGATTGATTTTGGGTGCTTAATGATTAATATTTTATGAACTTGTAAGAATATGTTACTAATCTTAAATTTTTAATTTCTTCTAGTATTTATAAAGAAGCAAATAGTTCAGTGTAGAACTGAAAACGTGGATATTAGAAAATTTATGGTGATTTCAATCAATAAACTACTGCATTTAAAATTCATTGGTAAGTTACTTCCAATAAGATTTTGTGGTTTTGACTATCCAACATTATTAAGGTATTAAATTTTATTAATTTTTCTTTTTTAAGATAAAAGTGGTAAGTGGTTACGTGTGAGGAATACGCAAAACTTGGAAATTTAAAACTCGGTTTTTTACATAATTCTGTAACAACTGTTAGATTCGTTTTGAATACTGCCATGGTGGAGCAACACCTGGATATGATTTAAAAGGTATGTTTAGTTTAATTATTTGTGCCATCAAATAGGTATTTGTTATTTTACAATTATGTATTCGAAATATTGGATACTTTAACCCGTCGTTGGTACACATGTGAGCGCGGCGCTCACATGAATAAGATTTCGGCCATCAATCGAATAAATGATGTCGAATTAATCTGATACTATTAATACCTTCAAATGACATGTCTACAAATATTGACAAAAATGAATTATAGCGCTATTTCTCATTCCCTCATAGTTATCGTCTTACAAAGTTGACAACTCCGATAAAATGAGCTCTTCGCACTTACCGAACAATATTTTTATCACAGTCGTACGTACATGTGTTTCTATTTTTTTCAATTCATCATGGCTAATAAATTAATTTAATAACGCTCTCACAGTGTACCAATCACGTTAAAAAATGAAGTGTACCAACGACGGGTTAATTGAAGTTTCATGCTTTGAATGAACAAAACGTAATTGAAAATTAGTTGTTGGTTGGCAGCACAGGAAATAAGTGGCGGAAAGCTGAATTTTTGCAGAAACATTGCTTTTATGGTTTTAAATAAGTACCACTAACAATTCTACGCGGGGTAATAGGTTGTAAAATTGGTTTTTTGCGAATATCTTTTTACCCATTATTTTATGGAAAAAATACAAGAGATCAAATATGTAGCTTTCAAAATTGCCTACAAAAAACATTTATATCTTTTTTCTGTACAATTAACTATTTCGACAATAATTCAATTCGTAGAATCAGAATTTATACTCAACCTCGAAGGTGGTTAGATTTAAATTTGTTCTTAAATTAATTTGTTGTTTTAAATTTATTAGATTTCTTATCGTTGATTTTTTTACAGATTTCAAATTTATTGGACAGTTTCTCGTATATTTTTTTCAATGTTTTGGAAGGCAAGCCATACGAAAGCAACTACAAACCTGAGAACGATGGATTTCACTGGTAGAGAAAGTCAAAAGTCAAGATTTACGAAACATCAACTTTTGTTAGAAAATATTAGAGGTTTGTGACATTTATTATTTAGTGTAACTAAACTAATAGCTATTTGTAATTTGCATGCAATTAAATTAAATAAAGAAATTTATTTAATTTTGTTTGAAATGTAATGTCATTCATAAGTTAAACTTTGTTTATGTATAGGTGCTGCCATCCGACATCGGAAGTTGAAAGGACTTGATAGGTTTCTACATTAACGGCTGGCATCCAACAAGAAAACTGGCAAATGAGGTGTGTAGCTTGGCTATAGTTTAAATATTTTTCGTTAGGTGGGCGCCACGTGTCATTAAAATTTTTTAAAGTGACGTTTCGTTCGTAAATGACAGTTTATAAACAATTCACCTTTGATTCACTTGCTTTTATGTTTTTAAAGTTGATTCATTATGAACTTTTGAGAAATGTTTTCTAATTTGTGATTTTTAATTTATTCTAGACTTCCTAAAAAATAGAATAATGCAGTGCAGTGTAAGTGAACAACAATTGGATAATAATTAACCAAGTGAAGAACGATTAATTGAGTTGCTGCATATGACAATGAAAGGTTAGTTTTATTTGTATAAGGTTTATGCCAGGGTGACATTACTTTGAATGAAATTTTCAACCCAGTTTACATTCATAATAAACCTAGGCCGTTTAAGTGATAAGTTTTATTAAATTTAACGCACCGTTAGTTTAAAATTCCACGTATGGAATTTAGTGGTCGTTTGTTGGTGGTTTGAAGAGGTACACTTGTAGGTAGTAAACATGTATTCGTTTTTGTTTTAATTTCAAGCAGTTAAATGATGTGTTAACGAAGATCAGATTGTAATCGTTGCTTTACATAATTCTGACATAGCAAAAATTAATATTTTTAAAATGCATTTTATTCTTACAATTTTTTTAATTCCTCTGATGAGCTATATGAACCTATTGGTCAATATGTTAAATTTTTTCTTTTAATATTTGGATTGACACAATTACGTCAGTTTTCGATGGATATGTGTGTTCAAATAAGACCCCTCGCAGACTGCAGACTTTCTATCGGCTGATAGTTTGGTCGGTTTCTTAATCAGTATGAAGATGTATGCAAGTGCGCACATTATAACGATTTGATATCCGCCGATAAAAAGTTTTATGGGCTATTATATGATTGGTCGAGATGAAACCCACTAAACTATCGGCCGAATTCTGCAGTCTGCGAGGGTTCTAAATGTCACCCTGGCAAGTTATATACGAAATGAGTTATCTTAAAAACGGTATTGACAGATTGACTTGTAATTTTGAGAGTATATACTGGGGTAACAGAATACAATAAACACCTAAAATTTAAATATTAAGTAATTATAATTATTCCACAAAGTATACAAATACAAATTTAATATTTAGGAGGACAGCTTAATTCTTCTTGGCATATTTGGTTTAACTGCAATTAATTTTCATTGGTTTGCAGGTTTACGTGGCCGTTTGTGCAAATTCACTTGTAAAATATGCCAAGCGTTCTTAATGGGATTTATATCCGGAGATTGTCCTGGCCATGGTAAAATATTAATCATTTTTTGTTGTGGCTATCCGAGTTGCAACTTTTTTTGTCTTGGTCTTAAAAAGTTCCAATTTATTTTCATGGAAAATGGGGGGCCCCCCATGTCACAAGGTAACAAAAAAGTAGCAACTTTTACAATTTTACAAATGAATTTGCACCAATGATTTCGTAAACCTCCAAACAAACGAAGAATGGTTTAAAATTCTGCAAGAGTCTATCGACAATTTTCTATTAAGCATGCCAAGGTTTTGTATACTTTGTGAAATAAATTGTAATAATTATCTAAATTTTACGTAAATAAATTAGTGCAGTTTTGTTATATTGTTTATATAATATTAGATTTTCACCTTCTATAGTTTTTTTATGTATTAATTCAACAATGGTGGAATACACATTGCATAATGTTTTTCATTTCTTAAGTAAAGCAGCTATGGATATGAATATAACTGATCAGTATGTGGGAAAACATCTTAGCCACCGTTACTTCTGAAGACGTCCTCGATTGATAGGGACAAAACTATAGTAAAGTTGAAATCTAATAAATAAATCAATAACATAGGAAAGTGCACTAATTTATTTATCCAAAAATTCTTTTACTGTTTATTAATTATTATTACTACCGGAATAATAGAGGTAGAAAATTAATTTTTGACTCTGTCGAATGAAGTGTCATAGGTTTATTTTTGTCAGTTTTCACCATTTAATCTCGGTTTTCTCAGGTTTCTAAATTTGGCTGCACTAGCAAGACAATTAATGTTGTACACATCATTTTTGTAGTTACTCTATCTTTCTTAATTTTGGATACGTAGGACTGGCTTGGAGAAATATTCCAGAATTTATCCTGTAATTCCTTCAACCATTAACTTCAACTACTTTTCATTTATCCCTTTTCGTTTAAGTTATAAAAACTAAAGTTATCTGTCAACTCTAATTTTTCTTTGTATATTTATAACGGCCTACGTTTATATATTTACTAGGTCGGTTTTGACATGTGTTTATCGCTCCTTGCTTTAATTGTGTTAATTAATTTTAAAACTTGGATGCACATGGTGCGAGATTTGTTTATCCATGATAATAACTTCAATTTATTTTATGATGGCATGTGGCGACACAATGCTGGCTTTGTCAATTTGGTTTTGTAATTTTTATTCTTGATATGTACTTGTAGTTTTATTTTAGTAACATGTAATTTTTACTTTGCAGATTTAAAGATGTGCAGATGTGCAAAATTTGATAACAGCTGTTGGATTTGCTTGGACTTTTGCTAAGGGTTTACCGTACAACAGGTTTGTGATATTTTATATTTGGCACGTACAAAGTAAAGCGGGGGTTTCATCCAATTAACGTTACGTAGTTTAAACGTCAATTAATAAAATACATGAAATTTCTTTTCTCCGAAACCTCGTTTTCCAATGAAAATACTTCAAATGTATTTGACGTAAATAAGTTAATAAAACAAATAAAAATTAACTTTAAAACACAGCGAAAACGAGGTTTTAAATAGGAAATGTTTTAAATTAGTTTTTAGTATTGTACGTAGCGTTAATTGGATAAGAACAACGCATTACGGGTGTTGTGAATTGTATGTGTTAAAAGTTTTGTCCAGTTTTATTTATTTTGATTTATAATAATTTCCGTCATTGCCTGCCTGATTGCAATTTATATTAAATTATGTAAGCGCTGACATCTAACGTCAAAATTTCAAGGAACAACATAGGAATCTGTAATACCGTCTGTTTGGCAAGGCGGAGAATTCTGCATGCAAGGTTTGTCGCCTGGCTACAGTTTAGTTTTAAACATAATCGATAGATGGCAACTCATATTGTACAGTTTTCTGTTTTGCTTACATTTTAAAAAATGACAAGTTATAAAAATAATTTGTTTTGTTTCGGGTGTGAACTTGTGAGAATAGGTTGCTAACTATAGTTTTTTAATTTCTTCTAGTATTTATAATGAAGCAAATAGTGGATTCTAGAATGGAAAACATACGGATATTAGAAAATTTTTGGAGACGGAAACTCTTGGTGAGTCATATCGAGTAAGATTTTGTTGTTTTGGCAATCCAACATTCTTGAACTGTTTATTAACTTTTATTAATCTTGTTGCAGGATGAAAGCGGTTATGTCTGAGAGACGTGCAAAACTTGGAAGTGTTAAAATCGGAAGGTTACATATTCCATGACAAATGTCGGATTGGTGTTGACTACGATCACGGTGAAGCAACGACTGGATATGATTGAAAAGGTATGTTTATTTGAAATTTTTGTGCCATCAAATAGCTATTTGTAAATTTAGATTGTGTATTTGACATATTCGATATTTCAATTGAAGTTCCATGCTTTGACACGAACAAAATTTAAAGGCGATTTTCTTTTGCTTTTCATTATGCAGTTTGGTGTTACCGACGGAATCCAAATAAGCATTTGGAAATTACATTTGAATTGTGAAAACGACAACATTGAAGCTCGTTTGTTAAAAACTAAAAAATGCATACGAATTAACGATGGTGAATTTAAGTCAAATGGCAGAAGCATGCAACTTATTTTGGCGATATTTAAAGCAAATTTATAATGATTTCTATCAGAAGTTCTTACTAATTTTAAACTTTAATTTGTTGTAGATTTCATAACATGATAGTGCAGTGCAGAAAGTTTATCGGAGAAATGACGATTGCGAAAGATATCAAGCTGAAGTTCAATCGATGGATTTGAGAGTAAAAGGTCGGTTTTAGTTGTTCAATAGTTTGCTAGTTGACATTCATTTGACATTCAATTGTGTTCAAATAAATGCAAACTTCCCCTTTATTGTGATTTTTTGTATTTAATAAAGATATTGAATGTTTGGATTTACAAGTATGAAATTGATTAGGGAATCGAATATAAAATATTTGCAAGTTTGACAAATGTATCCGTAAATAAGCAAAATATTTGGAACAAAATTATATTTTTTTTTAGATTTAGGTATGTGGTCAGTTCTGATATAACTTGTTCTGATGCTGTCCCCACTTATTTTTCTGAAAGCTTATTCCAGCTAAAGTTTTGTTTTTCGTGTGACGATACAGTACCATTGTAGGGTATTGTCCCATTCGGAACTTCAATTATGAAAACCTAAATCTATCAATTTTTTTCTAAAATTCAGGTTTTATGTCACTTACACAAGTGACATTTGCCATATATAAACTGCATTTTACGAAAAAATTGATAGATTTACCCTGCAATGTACTGTATCATCATAAAAAAAACAAAACTTATGTGGGAATAACTTTTCAGAAAATAGGTGGGTACAGCATCGGAACAAGTTATATGAGAATTAACCATGCTTCGTTAAATTGGTGAAACTAGTGTTTCAATTATCTTTATTTGGACATGTTTTGTGTAAATTTTTAAACATTTTCAAGTCTTTAAAGTGTGTAAAAATTTACTCAAAAAATGTCATTTAAATAAAGATCATTGAAACAGTAGTTTCACTAATTTTTAAAAAGAATTACATACTTAATCCTAAAAATAAATTCAACCTCGTAAAAAGAAACTTATTTAATTACAATAATAGAACGTGAAATTCTTTTATTATTTTTATTTCGTGCGACCACGAGTCGGAACTTTTGCAAATTTTACTATAAAAAGTAAAAAAGAATAATGTCGTAAAATTTCTGACGGTAAATGTTGTTTGAATCATTTGTTAACAGTGTCAATGTTAACGAAAGCTCGATTTTTATTGGTAGATCGTCAGAAAGATTTCTTTAGATTGGTATTACAAACCTCTTAATCAAAAAAGAGTAAGGATTTTAGATTGCATTTTACGCCAATATGATGGTCTAGACAGAAAAAATGGTAAAATTGCATGCTCTATAATTTTGTTTTTTAATTATTTTGCTTATTTACGAAAATATTACCAAACAATTTTGTCAGGGAGAAAAAGTGGAGAAATTTTTGATTTTTAAGTTGGCCAGGGAAAATTCTGTTTGAAACTTTAAAAAATGAAAAAACCAATAGAAGTTTGTTTTGTTATTCTAGTTTTGTTTTCGACGATCTTCCATTTTAATAGTAAGATGGTTTAGTTTCGATAATAGTTAATAAGAGCAACTTAAAGTGGTATCACATGTTGCTGGTTATTTATTATTAAGCCTATTACGAAGGCTTAAAATGACAAACATATAAACAATTATTCCTGGAAAAATAATAATAATAATCTTTCGAGAGAATATTCATATCCTAATTTCAATAACGAGTTTTCTCTTGCAAGATTGGTAGTAGTTTTCTAAGGCTAGTCAACCATATTGTTTGTGATAGCAATGACTCGATAACAAACCACCGATTGAATGAAGGACCCGAAACGTCTGATCCTATTTTTAAGTTGCTCTTCTATCTCAAGTCGCAAATAAACCCTTTTTTTTCAATTTACGTAAATTATTAAATGTAAAGCGTCGTTCTCAGCCAATTAACGCTAACGATTAACGTAATTTAAACGTCAATTAATAAAAAAAACTGACATTTCTTCCTTAAAACTTGGATTTTATCGATGTATTTGATGTAAATTAGTTAATAAAATATAAAAAAATTCAAAAAAGAAAAGATTTTAATATTGCGAAGTCGTACTATAAAATACTATAAAAAATTCAAAAGTCAAATACATCAATGAAAATGAGGTTTTAAAATAAAAATGTCATATTTTTATATTATTTTTTTAAATTTTACGTAGCGTTAATTGTAAGGGAACGAAGCTTTAGACTTGAGGCGTGTTCTCACGATTCAAGTTCATAGATTTAGATTTTCACAATTGAAGTTCCGAATGCTACAATACCCTACAATGCTACTGTATCCATCACACGAAAAGCAAAACTTGAGCTGGAATTAGTTTTCAGAAAAATAAGTGGGGTATAGCATCGGAACAAGTTATATGAGAATTGACCACAGACGATCAACAAAAAGTGTAGGAGTCTAATTTTTTAAACTTTCGTAAATATGTAACTGCGTCACAATTTTGTGGAACTTTGTATTTTGATTTAGATATTATATTTTAATGTTTTATAAATATCATGCAATATTTAATTTATGCAGTTTTTAAAGTAAGATCAAAATTGCGAATCTGATATAACGAAATGATGTAAGAACTACGTTCAGCAAAGAATTGCTTAAAATAAATTTAAATGTGTATGTACTTGTTCGCAATTGTAATAAATCTATTGTTTTATTAAAAGTAAATGTTTAAATTTATGTTATTAAAATATTCACCGCACACCACTGATTGTGTATCTTCGGTAATTAAGACAGGTGTGTTTGACGTTACAATCTAACGCCTTATTGTTTATAAGTTTTATATAGTTTAACATTATGCACATGTACATAGTATGTGGTAGGTTGGTATCATAGGCGTATCCAGTAGGGTTCTCGTGTATGATACAACTTAATGTATGTTTTTCCGAATTACTTGGAAAAAATATTTCATAATGAAGTATGTTTGTTCCAGCTTCGTTATGAAAATATAATATATGTAGTTAGTATTATATAGAATGGAACTGGTTGTAGGTTACTCGTGTGTACGATATAACGAATGAATGACATCAGTCATACTCATTGCTCATTGGAGAAGGACGTACCCACCAAGTGACGCTCACATCAGGTGTTGTAGTTGTTTGTTATATTATATTACCGATGACTTTGTAATAGGTTAAGTATCATGAGTAAAACACAATGAATTGTATTACTATTTATTTATATGTATCATCATAAGTAATCTATGTGACATCACATCATGTATTAATGTATTACGTGTTGCATGTTATATTACCAATGACTACGTAATAAGTTAAGTATCATGTATAAGTAAAACACAATGTATTGTATTTATTTGTATGCATCATCATAAGTAAGCTATGTGACATCACAAGACAAAGACATACTCACCATCACTCATACTCATTGCTGGACAAGGACATACCTACCAAGTGACGCTCATATCACGTGTTGTACTTGTTCGTTATATTATATTACTCGTGTTGTACTTGTTCGTTATATTATATACGAACGACTTTGTAATACGTTAAGTGTCATGAATAAAAGTAAACCACAATGAACTGTATTATTTATTTGCATCATCATAAGTAAGCTTCACATAATATATTATTAAGTATAAGTCATTAAAAAGGCCTTCCCCGTAGCGACGAACTTCAACGTTCGTCCACCAGAGGATTAACAATGGCAAATTTTATTTTTCAAAGTGAAATTGTCAAATAAAAATTTGACATTTCGGACTTAGAAAAATTCGGGGACTAACTCTCGCCGCTCGCAGCGGCAGCATCTCCCCTTAAACAAATGGTTTTCTTGCCCGACCACACCACCGATCTTGGTGGTCCTCGCTTCGCTCGGACCAAGCTTCTTGGGGGAGTCTTACTTGTTAGAGGTCCTCGCTTCGCTCGGACCTACGTGTTCTCGCACTGCTTCGCAGTGTCCCACAAACCCACCCTCAGAGCTACACTTACTTATATACCTAAAATTTTCCCACTACATTTTGGACCTTAGTGGGGGGGTCACGTGACTCCCCACCAACTTGTTACATTTGATCAATACTTTCGTGACGTTTTATTGTTAACATATAAGTACAAATCATTTTTTTTCTGATTTGCAATATAAGCTACAATCTTAACGAACACTTCCCGAAGAAGCTTGTTCAACTAACAAAGACGATGAGCAAGAAAGCCAGTCTTTTAGGGGGAGACACTCACCGCTACCGGCGACGGTTTTATGTCCCGAGTTTAACACTTTCACTTCCTTCTTCTCCCCGAAAACTCCATCATCACCCATTCCGAAGTCGATTACGTAATCTGCTATTCTCTCCGTTTATCTGAAATTCAAAATACAAATTACAATCGGTTTTTCAAAATTACACAATACACACAATATTTGTGGGGGGCGCGGGGGGTCAAAATCTCGGGATAAAATTTACTAACTCCTATTTAAGACTGCTTTTCAACTTTTTCAAGACTGTCACACTTTACACAATACACACATGATCAATTACAGGGTCAAAATCCTGGGATAAAATTTACTACGCCACACTAACTCCTACTTCCAACTAGCCACCTTGCCTAATACTACCCGAACTTTTCCCTAAATTACTTAACACTTTCAGCTACTATCTCCAACTTCTGAGACTACCTCGTATAGGTATAGCCAACTGCCAGGGTGATTTACCCTTGGTAAACCCAAATCAATTTTTAACTTAACAATTTTTTCTCCACTGCCCTGAACAAACTAATCACGTTCTGCCCGTATTGGCACTAACACATTTCTCGCATTAAGCGACTGGAGTTTTTCCGTCCCTCCACCCCTAATTCTTTTGGAAATTTACAATATTCCTCGCAATTTAAACAACTTTCAAAAAAGGCAGGTGCATTTACCAATAACTTCAAAGATACTAATGCCAACTTTTAAAGGAATATCTTCGCGGACGATTTTACATATTTTTTCTAGTAATTTCAATACCTCCCAAGATATCCTTTTGAAAATTAACGATATTATTTTTGTAGTTCTTTCAGTTGCGGGAAATATTCGCGAGGAGTAAAAATCCCGGGATAAAATTTACTACGCCACACTAACTCCTATTTCCAACTACCCCTCTTGCCTGATGCTATCCCGGAACTTTTCAAGATTATCCCACTTTTCCCTAAACTACTGAACACTTCCAAGTACTATCTCCAACTTCTGAGACTACCTCGTACAGATCAGTGACCAACTGCCAGGGTGATTTACCCCTGGTGAACCCAAATCAATTTTTGACCTAAACACTTATTCATGACGTAACCTAAATTTTCACCACTGCCTTGAACCAACTAATCACACTCTGCCCGTATTTGAACTAGCAGAGTTTTCGAGTCCCTTCACCCCTAATTCTTTTGGAAATTAATAATATACCTCGCAATTTAAACAAACAACTTTCGAAAAATAGTAGATGCATTTACAAATAACTCCAAAAATACTACTGCCAACTTTTAAAGGAATATCTTCGCGGATGATTTTATTATTTCTAGTAATTCCAAACCGCCCAAGATATCCTTTTGAAAATTAACGATATTATTTTTGTGGTTATTTCAAAAAACATCTCCTTTTTTTTAAATTATTATTTAAATTTAAAGGTATAACATTTCACAACGAAATAGGGGTGGACGATAAAACCCACTACCGTTAATTAAGACTAAGGTTTAGCTGTGTTTCACAGGAAATAAGTCCTTTTAAAACTCCTCTCTTACAAAATAATATCGACACTTCCAAGGAAGAAACAAGGAAACTTGTTACTTATTTTCGCCAAATTTCGGGAGAGCGATTTCAAAGTTTAAAAATTTCCTGCGGATTTAACTTACGTTAACTGCAAAACGGTTGTGTTTTCGGCAATTTTTTAAACTTTCAAATTCACTTTACCGATTTTAAAATTAAAAATTAGTTACACTTTTCTTCATTGCAAGTGTCCGGATATATACACCCATACACAGAATTGAACGTACACCCCTATACTAGCAATGTAACTTGTGCCTTTTGAAGACATGTTTTTTCATATAAAAACCGTTTCTACAACAAAACTTATTAAACATTTTTTGTTGAAAATTTCATTTTCAGTGACTTAAAACAACCTCTGTAAAAGTTTTCATAAAACTCCCATAAGAACAATGTTAATTTTATTAAAATTTTCATAGAGGTTTTTTTAAGTCACTGTAGTTCGGAAACGGTGCGACAAAATAGAAAAATGTATAGAAACAAAAATAAAGACCATGAAATTTTCAACAAAAAATGTTTAATAAGTTTTGCTGTAAAAGCTATTTTTATATGAGAAAACTTGTCTTCAAAAGGCACAAGTTACATTGCTAGCATAGGGGTGTACGTTCAATTCTGTGTATGGGTGTATAAAACACATTAACAAAATAATCCAAGTCCTCTTAAAACGGATTGCTTAAAATTTTGACAACATAATATCGACACCCCCGAGAAATAAAGTTGTAACTCAATTTTACTTTTTTCTGGAGAGCGTTTTCAAAGTTTAAAATTTCCCGAAGATTTAACTTTACTGCAAAATAGCAAAAATAATAATTTAAAACAAGCATTTGGTAATTAAGCCAAACACCTTCGGGAATTTTTTAAACTTTCAAATCGCTCTGCTGCAAAAAGTTAAAAATGAGTTACATTTTTCTTCCTTGGGGAGTGTCGACATAACTATAAAACACTTTAAAGTCTCGTTCTCCTCCAATTAAAGCTACGTAAATTAAAAAAAAAAATTACATTTCTTCTTTGTTTTCCTAGCTGTGTTTACGTCAAATATATCGAGGAAAACGTAATTTTAAAGAAGAAATGTGGATGTTTTATTTTAATTTACCTCCGATTTACAAAGCATTAATCAGATTAGAAGGGTACTTAGCAAAACAATATCTACTATTTTGTATTTCAAAAAAAAATACAAATTTGATGTCAAAGTATCTAGGTTTTAGACAAAATTCCTAAAAAATACATTTCGGCTAGTATTTTTTAAATATAAAATAGCCGATATTGTGCACTTATATATATTTTTTTTTAGTATATTATGTTTTAAAAAGTACAAGTCGTGTGTCGAGGATTTTTTCTTATGAAACTCAGCAAAACCCCATCTTAAAGGGATTATGCCTAATTGGGATCTCGAAAAAAAGCGACTTTTTGATTTTTTCCCTTTATTTCCATGGAATCTAAAGAATTTTGTGTACACAAAGTTTTCGAGATATTGACTGAATCTTAGTGTAGTTGTGGTCCAACAAATTAACTAAATTTAAGAATTATTCATTTTCGCAAGTCAGTTAGTTATTAAAAAGTTATTAACAATGGTCTTTTTATGATTTTTTGACAATATTTTGAAAACCAAGCCCGTCGAGACAAAAATTGTTCCTAATTGTACTTGGTAGATCATAAAACTCTCTACAATAATAATTCTAACACAAAACCGATACCTTCGATGCTTAACTTTGTATTGGTCTGCCGCCAAAATTTCACCAAGGGGTGACAAAGTGCTTGTCCTCCGTCATTTTTTGGTAATACCTTATGACGTTTTCCGGTCGTTTAAAATGCAATCACGATTTTTTAAAAAATCACCATCTCGATACATAAGCAACATTTTCTTGGGGAGAGTGCAATTATTATACCTTCCCTGTATATTTTGTTGCTATTTAATAAAAGTAATTGATTTTTTGCATTATAGTTGTTTGTGATTTTCGGTTCTTAAATAACATTCGATTGAGAAACAGAAAAGATAATAATTATTATTTTATTGTAGCAGCAAAATCCCTATCAAGAGAATAATTAATTGATTGCCTCGTATAATATCTAAGAACTAAGAAAACCCAACTGCAAAAATTGTAATACCATCAGTATCCCTATAAAAAAATGACAAACAAGTGCTTTAGAACTTCGTGGTTGAGACTTGAAGGCAAAGACTATCGAATCCCTTTTCCAATAATTATTATTATAAAGAATTTTATGTCCTAAAAAATTTCTATCTCTCTTGGTTTCTAAGATAATGAAGAAAATGCATTTTTTTGGCAAACATTATCAATAAATTTTTAACCTGGCTAACAAAGACTTGTGGAAATTCAAGTTTTCTTAAACTAATAATGAATGAATAATATTGATACTAACTAAATTCTTATACTTAGGAGTTTTAAATTGTACATGTTAAATTAACAAATTGTATAACCCTAACTAATATTATTACAAACAGCAGATTATTGTTACACCTTATTAATTTAACATGTAATCATTAAAACTTCTAATTATAACTATTATTATGTTAATAATTTAAAAACTAGTCCTATACTATATTAATGTTGTGTTGGAAAAGTTGTCTGTTCGTAGTTGCAAAGAAGATCCAATTAACAGCTCAAAATGTCGACGAAAGATGTTTAATAAAATGAATTTAAAATAAGAAATTTCTTATTTAGTATTATTCCGTTAATTACTCCCTAACATATTTTTATTTAAACTTGTCCAAAATTTCGAGAAACCTAATGAAATTATTTTCATTCCTTTGATACCCAAGCTCCATGGAATAATTAAAAATTTTGACACAGTTACATACAGTGGATCCAGAAATTAATATACACTTCTATGTTGACAATGTAAATTCTACTTTTCAAATATTATTTTTGTCATATAAAAATCCATTTTAAAGCAACATTTTTCAGACAGTTTTTGTTGCAAATTTCTTTCCCTTCATTTTTGTTTATATACATTTTTTTATTTTGTTGCAACGTTTCTGATTTAATAAAATAAATAAAAAAATTAAATAAATTTAATAAAACAAACATTACTCGAATGGGAAAGAGTATTATTAAATTTTGTACAGAATCTTTTTAAAGTCGTTGTCACTCGAAAACGGTGCGAAAAAATAGAAAGATGTACATAAACAAAAATGAAGGGAACGAAATTTGCAACAAAAAGTATTTAAGCAATACGTATTGCTGTAAAAGTGATTTTTATATGAGAAAAAGTCTTGAAATGGTACAATTTACATTGCTAACGTAGGAGTGTATTAATAATTTCTGGAGCTACTGTATCGTTGGTCTAAGATGAAAATTGCCCAAGTCCATTTTTGGCTGAAAATTACATTTAGTTGCCATCTATTCATAAAAATTATATATGAATAGAAGGCAACTAAATGTAATAATTTAGGTCAAATGTGGACTTGGGAAATTTGCATCTTGGATCGACGATATAACATGTAGACAAAAAATGGAGAATATAAAATTATATAAAATATTATAATACTAAATCGGGCATTAACTCAATTATTATTGTTAAATGTCACATACCTTTTTTTATCCGGCTGTTCTTCATTAATCCTCTCTTCTTCCACATCGGCATTCTCCTCAAGTTCTGAAAATAAAAAATATTTATAAGAATATGTCAACTAATTTTGCAATACAAATTTTATATTACATTGTTAAAACTTTAAAGAACTAATAAATGCAAATAAAAATTAAACAAATTTCAGTTTTACCCGTACCTTTATAGCGCGTTTTTAAAATATTTAAGTTTGAAAAGTAAATAGTTGGTATAAAAAATTCAACATAGAAACGACTCAAAGTTTAGCTTACAAAAAGCTAGTGGCGAATGCATCGAGGGATGGAAATATTGTAACCAACCAACCCTCCTCCGCTGAACCACAAAGCTGATTAAAAACATGGAATATGCTATGTTTGCTGAATTTAACCCCCGTTTTCATAAAGACTGCTCTACTCATTCGTTAACTAATGATTTGTTAACCCCTGTCGGAATACTGTTAATGATATAGGGTTAAAGACCGTCAGATAGGAGCATTCGTTAACATTAACACTATTCTGACTGGGCTCTAAGAAATCTAACCGAAAACCTAGTTTTCTCTAAACCCAGTGTTACATCTCAAGAATTACCAAATTCAAAATTTGGTGGCGAAACAAAATAAAATATCCGAGGACTTATGAAGAACAATAATTAAAAATCCTCAGCGGAGACTACAAGTTTCATTTTCTGAACAAAATCAAGTACCTAACGCTCTAACCAATGTGATTAAAAAACGTTATCGGGAACCTACTGTTTTTAAATTTTACGGTAAAACCCTATTCAACCAAAATACTTACAGGGAAACCTACAGTTTTACTGTGCCCAGAGTAACTCTTCAACGGATTTATGATCTAAACTTCCAATTGGTAATCAAAACCGAGTATACCGAAAGCCCTAACACGATTAAAAATACATTAGCGGAGACTTACAGATTTTCTATGAAAGAGCTTCAGTTTTAGTCGGCTAAATAATTATAAAATTTCAAAAATTAATATCTCCGAAACCACTACTTATTCATTATTGAAAATTAAAGGGCATATAGGGTAAGAATTCCACCCAAACGACATTAAATTTTTAGAAAAGAAAATTTTTATAAAAAAAATAAATACTTTAAATTTCTTTTTTGGAAAATCGCAAAATTTTGGGTTAATTTGGAAATTCTTCAGATTTATAAATTTTTAAAAATCAAGTACGATGTTCCACATAAGGGAAAAAAGTCTTTCCGAAACCCACATTGTTACCGAACGGTCAGTGAGTTTTAGTATGCTATACACAATATTTTTGAAAATAAAATTGATTTCATTCTAGCACAGATTCTAGCAACCGTTGGATTTTTATTCATTTTTAATAGTAAGTTTTGACATTTCGACACCTCCTACGTAAATCGTAACCCACAAAATCCCAATTTTTACTTTTTTGCAGAAATTGACTGTACTATATCTAATCTTAATGTTACCAAAGCGAAAGTTGCAAAAATTATACCGATTCTTTTTTAAATTGCAACAAAATACATTGACATTCCACTTTGGAGCATACACATTACAAACTTTAAAATGCTCTCCTGTAAAATTAAGATTTTGAAGATACGATAGTTTACGTAGGAGGTATCGATTTGTAAAATTGGAAAAAAAATAAATATTTAATGTTGTGTTCGTATGCAACTTCTGCAGAAGATGGGCAAGACTTTTCTTCCAACAAAAACCCAGCTCCGTAGGTTTACCTAGTGGGAAATATTCCGATCAAAAGCATTTTCGTCGCTACTACTATATCAAACTAGAAAATCATTTAAGCTAAACTAAAGAATAATTATTTAGAAAAGAAAATGAAATATCCGCGTAAACAATCCATTGCCAAAATTCCTTTATCAATTTAAATTTAACAAAATGAAAATGTAATATTTTTAATTTAATTTGAATCATTTAAAAAACGTCCTTACAAACTCTTGAATAAGCGGATGTACGCGTGTCGTAGTTTAAAAAAAAACTATTGGACACAAAGAATAAGTTTCGATTTAAAAACATTGAGTTAGTAATCTAAAGATTTTTAAAAATTAAGAGTAAAATGAAGAGAACCAAAGTTTGGTTTGATTTTAACCACTGCGACTAACCCCTGATGTAAGAATAGCGTTAGCAATCTAGTGTTAAAGACCGTCAGATTCGAGCATTCCTTAACATTAACACACTATTCTGACAGAGATCTAATAAATCTAGCCGAAAACCTAGTTTTCTGTAAACCCAGTTTTACATTTCAAGAATTACCAAATTCAAACTTTGATGGCGGAACAAAATAAAATACCCGAAGACTTATTAAGAGCAATTAAATACCCTGAGCGGAGACTACAAGTTTCAATTGCTGCACAAAATCAAGTACCTAACGCTCTAACAAATACGATTAAGAAACATTATCGGGAACCTACAGTTTGTCAATTTTACAGTAAAACCCTAACAAATTCAACCAAAATACTTGCATGGAAACCTACAGTTTTACTGTGCCCAAAGTAACTCTTCAACGGATTTATGATCTAAACTTGCAACTGGAAAACAAAACCAAGTATACCGAAAGCCCTACCACGATTTTCTATGAAACAGCTTTAGTTTTAGTCAGAAAATAATTATAAAATTTAAAAAATTAATCTCTGAAACCAATACTTATTCCTTATTGAAAATTGAAGGGCATATAGGGTAAGAATTCCACTCAAAAGAGATTAAATTTTTAGAAAAGAAAAATAAATATATTTTAATTTGGAAATTCTTCCGATTTATAAATTTTTAAAAATTGAGTACGATGTTCCACGTAAGTAAAAAAAAGTCTTTCCGAAACCTACAAAATTACCGAATGGTCAGCGATTTTTAGTATGCTATACACAAAATTATTGAAAATAAAATTGATTTCATTCTAGCAACCGTTGGATTTTTTTTTAATAATAGTAGTCAGTTTTGACATTTGTAAAATTGGAATAAAATAAATATTTAATGTTTTTTTCGTATGTAACTTCTGCAGAAGATGGGAAAGACTTTTCTTCTCGCTCATCTGCAACAAAAACCCAACTCCGTAGGTTTAACTAGTGGAAATTATTCCGATCAAAAGCATTTTCATCGCTACTATTATGGAACTAGAAAATCATTTAATTTAAGCTAAACTAAAGAATAATTATACAGAAAAGAAAATAATATATCCGCAAATTTAACAAAATGAAAATGTAATATTTTTAATTTAATTTACTTCATTTAAAAAACGTCCTTAGAAACTCTTGAATAAGCGGATGTACGCGTGTCGTAGTTTAAAAAAAACTATTGGACACAAAGAATAAGTTTCAATTTATAAAACATTGAGTTAGTAATCTAAAATATTTATTATTTTACAACTCAAAAAATTATCAAAATTTGCGCAATAAAGATTTTTAAAAATTAAGAGTAGGTACAATTTTGCAGTGGCGCAGAAATTCGGTTTTCCTACAAATAGCTATAAAATTTCAAGTGGAATTTCATATTATGAAATAAATGGAATATGGCAAAACTTGATTAAAACATCCTCAAATAGCAATGTAACAACTAAAACACAACGGCGTTGCATCATTGTAACCAAAAGTAGCCCAAATCAGTGCTTAAAATTTGGTAAAAACGGTAGCGCTAGTGGAAAGCTGCAATTACTCTCCAATAAATTGTTCCCTTTGTATGTATTTTAATGTTGAAATCTTCTTCGAGGTCAGATTTATTACGGTATGACATGATTACATTTTTATAATAAAACTCAAAAAAATGTTATGCAAATTTACTACAATTTCCTATCAGTGCAGACAAGATAATAATAATTTATTCAAAATTACTCAGCAGTTTATAACATTTCCTGTGAATCATGTACATTTGAACATAAAATGCAAGTTATTTCACATCATAATATTAAACCCTCGAACTTACGATTACGATATTAAAATATAATAGAAATTTCAAGAATTTTCCAAACTATTTCTTCCATAGCAATTTTTTTATATTTATCCCCTTGGAAGTTCTATATAATGCCGCCAAGGAATGATTTCTGATTAACTAGCCTATTTACTAAAAATGTCTTCAAGAATTTTTCTTAAAGCTTGATGTAAATAATAATACTTTCTTTGCATTAAAAAATCTAGGTCAAATTCGACTAGTTTCTAGAATAAATTTTTTATAAGTTAGAACATTTAGGCAACAACATATTCTAATATTAAAATTAAAACTTTTGCTCCCAAATTTCAGTTCATATTCTATTACTCCATTTTTCCTGAAACTACACGAATTTGTAAATACATTTTTGAATGCAAAGAAAAAATCATTATTGATACAACCTATGGCTTAAACCCACAAAGTGCACCCACTATCGTGTAGTATTCCTACTCCGCAATACCAGTGATAAACAAGTTTTGTTCAAAAATTCCCTAATTATTAATGATTTCATGAAAAACAATCTTAAACATTAATTTCCAACTTATTCAAAAGCTTTACAAATGTTTTTCTTAGGTCCAGTTTCTCAATAGTGAATAAATTAACCCAAATTCAATGGTTAACTTAGAATTTTGACCAATCGGGGTAGTCATAAACGTAGGTTAACCCTTGAACTTAGTTTAATTTACAATTCACAAAGAATGATTTCTAGTTAACCAGCCTATTTACTAAAATGTTCTTCAATAATTTTTAAAGTTCGATATAAATAATAATACTTTCGTTGCATTAAAAATCTAGGCCAAATCGACTAGTTTCGATTAGATTCAATCTCCTTCTGGAAGAATGGTCTAAATAAATTTTGTATGAGTTAGAACATTTAGGCTTGATAACTTGATAATTTGACTATATTTTGCTTTTTCTTTCTTTTTTTTATAAACTTCTAAAACATCTTGGATTTTTTTACTACACGGTTATTAACATTTCAAGAGTCCCTCAGAATGTTTTCAAACATAAGTACTAAGTTGAATCGACTTGCCACCGTTTGGAAGACACTCGTGTGGCAATTAACGGCTTCAATGATTCTGGAGGTTTTGCTCATCCGAAATCAAAAAATTAAAAGGCATTTTAATTGGTAAACCAGAGGCTAACGCCATAACCAGAATAAAATAAAAATATCAAAAATTGAATTTTTGGAACTGTTTTAAAAATTAAGTTTTCAAGTGCAAGTAGCGGTGCAAAAAATTCAATTTTTGATATTTTTACATTATTGTAGTTCCGGTAATAGCCTCTGGTCTACAAACTAAAATGCCGTTTGATTTTTTGATTTCGGATAAGCAAAACTTCTGGAATCATCGATTGCCACATGAGTGTCTTCCGAACGAAGTGAAGTCGATTCAACTTCCAATTTTTGTTTGAAAAAATTTGAGAGACTGTTGATAATGTTAATAAAGGTGTAGTAAAAATTCAAAGATAGTGTATTTTAATGGTTCATAAAAAAAATCCAAAAAATAAGCGAAAATAGATAGCCGTCTAAGGCAAGAAGATACGGCTTTTCGATGATGCAGAATTACTTTTCTAAAAACTGCCAAAAACAGATCGAGTTCGCAAAACAAATAAAAATAATCAGCGGCCAACAAACGCAATTTTCTCAGGTACTACAGTGCTTTTTCATGTTCGGGTAGTCCCCTTCGATAAATGTAATTGCAATTTAATAAAATTGCTTGACGAATTTTCAATAACTATTACTTCAAAATTTTTCACCCTCTTTTATAAAACAATATAAATTTTGATTACAATAATTAGCTTTTAACAAATGCAGTCCCCAGTGAAACCGATATAACCACTTAAGACTCGGTTAATTTGAAATTTTCTAGCCTAAAAAATTTACTTTGTTTTTCATAAAATAAATATTCACACTCAATCAAACACTTATTGTTCAGTCACATAAGCAGTATTTTACCTAACAAGGGTGGCAATCGAGTGTAGGTAATGCCACCCCTAGCTTCGCCACTGACAAATCACATAAATTTTATCTATAATATACTTTCATTTATTACAATGACCTTGACCTATGCAAACTTGCAAAAAATCTCCCAAAATAAGTTTTAGTGTGAATGTCACTGACATAAGGAAATTGGGCAGTACATCATACCCGTGGATGCCATGACCCCACGAGGACAAGCTAAATAAAATGGCAGTAAATAAAATTGTATAAAGGCACTAGTAATTATGGTATAAACTTTGAATATTAATTTCAGGTGCCTCTATAGCTATTTCAGCCAATACTATATAATTTTTTATTTTCTCGCAGTAGAAGTTGTACCTACTTGTAGGAAGATTAAAATAGAAAAAACTTCTAAATAAGCATCTCTTTTGTTAAAATCTCCAAAGGAATGTTTTCAAGCTTGGTCAAAAATAATTGAAAATTATAATAATTTCTAAGCATTCAAACATTTATTTACAAATTATTTAAAAAGTATTTTATTTTATAAAAGTAACAATTTATCAGTAAATTCGAGTTCATATTATTACTCATAATAATTTAAAGACTCATAATATGCACGTGTACTATTTAAATTGCTTTTTATCATAATACTGAAAAATGAATCATAAAACAAACAGGTATGAACTCAAATTAACAAACAAAGGATTTATATAATTTTGAAGTTTATAATAAATTGGACATCGGATTATATGATGCACTAATAAAATGATAAAATATACATGCAAAAATCAGGAAAACGTGCACTATAAAAATGCTAAATTAATTTATCGTTTGTTATTATTTGTCTCTCCTTGTTCAACAATCGGTGATTTTCAATAATCACATTATTTTTCATAATCGATAAAATTTCCAAGTCTAATCGTCTCAGACAGATCACCTTATTTTTAAGCATTTTTTTAAAAATTATTAAATAATAAAACTAGTAAGAAGAGTTCTACATATTATTTCTACCCAAATAGGCATGATCGTCAAGAAAGTACTAAATTATAAATATCGTGTTAAATGCAATGCATGCAAATATATATAAATCGATTGCCTAAATCCTAAAATATTGTTGTGCTAACTTGTAAATTAATTATATTTGAATATAAAATATCGAAGATATGTGGATTCATGTGAAACTAGCCATATTTTTAAAATAGATTTTCTATATGCAAAATTGAAAAGAAAAGTATTGTCCTAAAGCTAAATAAAATTTGTAATAAACCCCAGAAAGATATTATTTTATTCATCGTAAATAAAATACCCAATAGTATAATCAATATAGATTTGTATCACGAAAAGATTCTAAACAAAATTTAATTTTCCTCATATATAGCACGCAAAATAAAAGTGTCATCCTGGGGTAGATTCTTGAAAATTTGTATTTTATAAAAATATAACATTTGGGGTTTGAAACAATGGAAATCATAAAAATGCTTATTATGATGTCGAATTTATCTTATTTCGATGATTTTCGTTGTTACAAACCTCATACAGTTTCAAGACACAAATTTTCAAAACTCGATCCCCTAGCAGAAGTCACCGATTCAAATTTTTTACCCCCATTTCTGAACTCCAAAACTTGCAATACAGCAAGTATATATGATTTATTGTTTCATTTAAAACATAAACAATTAATAAATCTGAACTTAAAGATTTCTGCTAGTCTGAACAACAACCAAATATTATTTAAAATGTAAATACCTTTCATTTCCAAATACAGCACCACGAACAAAATTTCTTCATTTCGGTAAATTTTCAAACTGTCTTTATCCAATTTTTTTTCAATGTTCACACACACACACGCGCACCGTAACTTGATTTGATTCGATAGATTTCGAATACAGCACCGCTAACATTAATTGTTCACCTCGGTAAATTTTCAAAATGTCTTTATTCAAATTCTTTTAATGTTCATACACACGCGCGCACTATAACTTGATTTGATTTGCTTGATTTCGGCTACAGCACTGCTAACATTATTTCTTCACCTCGGTAAATTTTCAAACTGTCTATCCAAATTCTTTCAATGTTCACACACGCGCGCACTAGAACTTGATTTGATTGATTTGGAATACAGCACCGCTAACATCAATTCTTCACCTCGGTAAATTTACAAAATGTCTTTGTCCAAATTCTTACCAATGTCATCACATACACAGGCGCTCATCAGTTGATTTGATTTACTTGATTTCAAATACAGCATCGCGAACATTAAATCTTGACCTCGGTAAATTTTCAAACTGTGTTTTCCAAATTCTCTCCAATGGTCAAGCACGCACCATCACTTGATTTGATTCGTTTGATTTCAAATACACCACCGTTAATATGTATTCTTCACCTCGGTAAATTTTCAAACTGTCTTTATCATTCCTTCCAATGTTCACACTCACACGGGTGCCCGTGCCCATCACTTGATTTGATTCACTTAATTTCAAATACAGCACCGCTGACATTAATTTTTCACCTCGGTAAATTTTCAAACTGTCTTTATCCAAATTTTTTCAATGTTCACACACGCGCGCACTATAACTTGTTTTGATTTGCTTGAGTTCGAATGCAGCACTGCTAACATTAATTCTTCAACTCGGTAAATTTTCAAACTGTCTTTATCCAAATTCTTTCAATGTTAACACACACGCGCGCACTATAACTTGATTTGATTTGCTTGGTTTCGAATACAGCACCATTAACATTAATTCTTCACCTCAGTAAATTTTCAAACTGGCTGGATCCAAATTTTTTCCAATGTTCACAAACACACGCGCGCCCATCACTTGATTTCTTATACAGACTATAACAAATTAAATAAGTTAAATTTAACGTTCATAATTTATTTAGTTGTAAAACGCGAAAGCAAAAAGTAAATTGTTGAACGATTTTATTGACAGACACAAACGTCATTTGTTTAAAATTCAAATAAATTCGATTTAAATGACGTGCTGCGCCATCTATCGGTAAATACCGAAAGTGCATTTTAATAATAATTAAAATATTTTGACAATTTAAATTTAAAATTTCAAAATTTTGATTGGAAAATCGGTATGGCAAAGTTTCATTCCATCACAACAATTTGGTCTTTATTTAATTAAAACTTGAGTTAGTTTGAAATAATCAAATTACAAACAAGTCGATCCTTATGTTTTCTAGCAACTTTAAAACATCTTCCTTTGCTGCTGATTGGAATTCAAAGTGTTTCTAAATGTATTTGCAATTCACCGTTAGTTTACTTTTAGCTTTAGCTTTACATATTTTTTCTTTGGCCTAGATTCTCAATCGTAAGTTATAATCCAAATTCAATGGTCAACTTTTAATTCTGACTAATCAGGGTAGCCATAAACGTAAGTAGTTAATCCTTGAACTTGTTTTAACTTACAATTGAAAGACTGGACCTTAATTGGCTGGAAATTAATAGCAAACGAAAGAAAACTATGACAAAAATCAATATTTCGGTAGAAGTCATCAAATTCAAAATTATACTGTTTCCGTTTTTTTCAACCGCAGATTTTTCTATTGGCGTCAGAAGTTGAGAACACTCAAATTGTATGTAAAATTGGAAAACTTCAAGCTCTGCTTGAAGCTCTAAATTTAACTGACATCTAAGACCCCTCGCACACTGAAGACTTTTTATTGGCCGATAGTTTGGTCGGTTTCTTAATCAGTATTAAGATGTATGCAAGTGCACACATTATAACGATTCGATATCGGCCGATAAAAAGTTTTATGGGCTATATGATTGGTCGAGAAAAAACCGACCAAACTATCGGCCGATAAAAAGTCTGCAGTGTGCGAGGGGTCTAAGACTTGAAAATATAAAAAAATCAGAAACCACTGCAAGAAATTATATTTTTTTATTCACAATTCTACAACACATAAACAAAGGAAGGCCTTATAATCGGTTGCCCCATGAAAAAAAGGATTATTTGGAGTTCTCAGATGTGTGATTGTTTTTGAATTTTAGATTCTATTTTAAGAGGTTTAAAAAAATCACCTCCACGACATCAAACCACGATGAAATCGGGGTGTTGTACCACTGATAGATATGTGAATTAATTTCAAGTGAATTAAACATGTTGGAAGTTACATCTAAATAATATAACTTGTACAAAGGTTATAATAGAAAAGATTTCCAAGAATGAATCCTTCTTGTTAAAAATTCACAAAGAAACTTTTCAAGTTTTGATATAAATGATAGTAAATAATAATTTCTTTGTATTCAAAATTTATTTACAAATTCAACTAGTTTTACGTAAATCCACCCCTTCGGGAATTTATAGTTTAATATTGATTAAAAAGTATTTTTATATTATAAAAGCAAAAATTAAACTCTTATCAGCAAATTAAAATTCATATTCTATTACTCGTATTAACTTGACGACTCGTAGGTAGATATGCCATTTAAATTGTTTTTGATTATGAACAGGTATGACCTCGAATATGCAAACAAAAGATTGATATAATTTATTATAAAAATTATAATATAAATATCTAATGCATTGTCTAAATCTAAATGTTTGGCTAACTTGTAAAGAATATTCAAGTGTAAAATCCTGAAGATATCTTACGGATTCATAATTATGAAATTAGTCGTATCTGTAAATAGGTTTTCCTAGACAAAATTACAAAGAAAACATTGTTGTTTATACCAAAACTTATAAAAGAGAATTTATTTTTATATAAATATAAGTTTATTTTATAGTAACCACACCCAATACAGATTTTTATTGCGAAAAGATTATAAACTAAATTTAAATTTAACGGCTCCTTTCTAACTCTTAAAGGTAAAAAATAAATCAAAGCTATTATAACCACCATATTTTTCTTTCTCCAAAGAAACGTCCTAACGTTAATTTCTAATATGTTTATTGTCTGGAAACTCAAAGCACACAAAATAAGAAGATCAAAGATCGTTCTGGCAAGTCACAGATTCAAATTTTTGACATTTTCAAAGGTCAAATCTTTCAACGCAGCAAGTGTATGATTTATCGTTACATTAAAAATTAATTTTGAACTTAATGAGTTCTGCCAATCTGAACAAGCAAATAATATTTAAAATTTAAATACTTTTCATATTTAAATCAGCACAGCTAATATTATTTCTTCATCTCAGTAAATTTTCAAACTGTCTCAACTATTGGTAGCGTAGCGTAGCGTAGCATGATGGCTTGCGAAGCATGGAGTGCCGGAGGCACTTTAATCTTCTTCATCTGGCGATTGAAGTTTTGGCATTGAGAATAGATTATTACGCTTGATGTGGACGGACCACAACGGTCTGGGTGGGTTTCTCAACTATCGGTAAATATCGAAAATGCATTTTAATATTTAAAATATTTTAACAATTATTTATTTAGTTTAAAAATTTCAAAATTTTAATTGGAAAGTTTCATTCCAACACAACAAATTGGTCTTTGTTTAATTAAAACTTGAGTAAGCTTGAAATAATCAAATTTCAAACAGGTTGATCCTTATGTTTACTATAGCAATTTTAAAACATCTTCATTTGCAGCCGATAGGATTTCAAAGTGTTTCTAAATGCATTTGTAATTCACCGTTAGCTTATTTTATAAATAATTATAAAATTTCAAAAATTAATATCTCCCGAAAACACATTAAATGTTTAGAAAAAACAACTTTTAATTTTTTCAAACAAGTTTCAAAAATTTCGGTTTAATCGATAAAATTTCCAAGCCTAATTCTCAGACAGATCACCTCTTTTAGCATTTTTTTTAAATTATTAAATAATAAAACTAGTAAAAATAGTTTCTTACTATTATTTCTTACTTTTATTTATAATATTATTTCTACCAAAATAAGCATGATCGTCAAGAAAGTACTAAATTATAAATATCGAGTTAAATGCATGTACATATGCAAACATGCAAATCAATTGCCTAAAATAATTTTGTGCTAATTTGTAAATTAATAATATTTGAATATAAAATCTCCAAGATATGTGGATTCATGTGAAACTAGTCGTATTTCTAAAACAGGTTTTCTATTATGCAAAATTGAAAAGAAAGTATTGTTCCAAAGCTAAATAAAATTTGTAATAAACTCCAGAAAGATATTATTTTATTCATCGTAAATAAAATACCCAATAGTATAATCAATATAGATTTGTATCATGAAAAGATTATACACAAAATTTAATTTTCCTCGTATATAGCACGCAAAATAAATGTGTCACCTTGGGGTGGATTCTTGAAAATTAGTATTTTGTAAAAATAAAAAGTTTGAAGTTTGAAACAAGGAAATCCTATAAAAAATACTTATTATTAATCTGATTTCTATAATTTTCATTGTTTCAAACCTCATACATTTTCAAAACACAAAATTTCAAAAATCGATCCCCTAGCAGTAGTCACGGATTCAAATTTATTACCCCCCATCTCTGAACCTTAAAATTTGCAATACAGCAAGTATGTGATTTATTGTTTCATTTAAAACATGAACAATTAGTAATTCTGAACTTAACGATTTCTGCTAGTTTGAACAACAACCAAATATTATTTAAAATGTAAATACCTTTCATTTTCAAATACAGCACAGCGAACATTATTTCTTCACCTCGGTAAATTTTGAAACTGTCTTTATCCAAAGTTTTTCAATGTTCAGACACACACGCGCGCACCATCACTTGATTTGATTCACTTAATTTCAAATACAACACCGCTAACATTAATTCTTCAAATCGGTAAATTTTCAAACTGTCTTTATCCAAATTCTTTCCAATATTCACACATACGAGCGAGCCCATCACTTGATTTCTTATAAAGATTACAACAAACAAAACAAATTAAAATTAACGTTCATAATTTATTTAGTTTTAAAACGCGAAAGTGAAAAGTAAATTGTTGAACAATTTTATTGACAGACACAAACGTCATTTTTGAATAAATTCAAATAAATTCGATTTAAATGACGTACGGCGGCATCTATCGGTAAATATCGAAAGCGCATTTTAATAATAAATAAATATTTTGACAACTTAGTTTCAAAATTTCAAAATTTTAATTGGAAAATCAGTATGGCAAAGTTTAATTCCATCACAACAAATTGGTCTTTGTTTAATTAAAACTTGAGTAAGCTTGAAATAATCAAATTACAAACAGATCGATTCTTTCGTATTTAAAACATCTTCCTACTGTACCGAGCAACACCTCGGGATGGATTCCTGAAAATTTGTATTGTGAAAATGTATCTGATTTTCAATGTATCAAAAACCACAAGCATTTCCAAAAAATAAATTTTTAAGAATCAACCCCCTGAAATCAACAAGTAGGCATTGTTCGTATGATTTCATCAATAACCATTCACTTCGAGTTTATTCAAAAGCTTTACAAATCAATATTTTAATTGACTGGAAAGTAATAGCAAGCAATCACACAAATCGATGTTTTGGCAGAAGTCAACAATTCCAATTTATATCGCTTTATTGCAGTAACATAAACTAACCTTTTAATTCCAATGATAAATATTGATTCAGCAACCTGTTCCAATTACCAATCAATTGATCTGGATCCAAATTCACTACACTGGCACTGCTTTTTATTTTAAACCAAAAATTAGTTTATCAAAAGTTTATAATTTATTTAATTAAAATCAATTAAAACACGAAAACAAATAAAATTGCATTTCGACATATGTAGCGGCACCTAACGAAAAAATCGGAAATTAAATTTTGCAGTTAAAGATTATTTGTTATTTTCATTAGGTTATGTTCATTGTTCATCTATAAAATTATTGTAATTTTGTTTAAAAATTGTTTTAAATTAGTTTCATGGTTATTTTATGAAAGCTTTTATTTATAATGAATAATCAAGGTGAAGAGTATTTCTAATTTTTTTAATTTGATTCAATAAAAATTTTATCAAATGTTTCAGATTTTGCTAATAATCTCGATGGTTTTAAGACTCCAAAAGAGATATTTGACGATATGACTGCATGGAATACCACACAAGATGTCATATATTGGAAAGCTCGCGCTATGAGTTTAGAAATAGAAAATGCGAGATTGAAAGAGATGATTCACGATATTATGATACCACAGGAATCTCAGGATATAGACGAAGAAATTTTACGTGATCGACAAGTTTTAAATTTATCTATGGAACAAATACAGATTAGTGATCCTATAGCAATTATTCCGAGTCCTGTATCAGATGTAAACCAAAGGGTCCCTTCCAAAAAAAATAAAGACTCTCATCCGAAGCATAATATTCAACCTGCAAATGAAGAGCTGGTATCATTTGTAAATAACATGGAAGAAGCAGAAAAAGGGTCCGAACTACTTTATGGACCTTGTGCAGCTCAAATTAGGGCAATGGAAGTTGCATTGCGAGTGAATTATGAACGGCATCTCAAGAAACCTGAAACTGTGTATTGGCCCAATATTCCATTAAAGTTTTAAAATTTGTTAAGTTTTTTATTAAATTTTTTTTGTACTCAGAAACTTCGGAGTGAATAACCATTGCTCAGGGTTTTCATCTTTTTTTGGAAAACCTGGGGAATTTTGAAATGTCCAATTTGGATATGGAAAATCAGACAATTTTTTATTTTTGATATATTTGTACTTATTTTTTTCAGTACATAGTTTTGAACCTGAAATTAGGGAAATAATGTGGTCAATCAGTCATTTTAAGATATATGCTTCTCATTCCCAAGTATGAAAATGGTAAAAATTAACATATTATCACCAACATGTTAAGAGATGACTTCTTATGGCAAGTCTTATTTAGTAATAACGATTATGTATTTACAAATCCATCGTACAACAGATTATAACATATTGATGCCACATATTCACATTAAAAAGCTGCAAGTTATTTGCGAGTTGCAAAAATTTAAAATTAATTAATTGTCTACTATGACGGTATTCCACTGGATACCAACTAATCACATAAAAAAACTAGAAGAGCAATTCTGACTTTGCTGCCAAGATTTGGAATTCCCTCCAATTAACGATATTCGGCTATTGATAGCCTATAGAATAGAAGATAGATAGAAGTTTTCAGGATCAGATCAAGTAGTACAATATTACTAATTTCTTGGGTAAAGAAGTTCAAGCGAGTTCACCACAAATAAAAAACCAAGAAATAAGTAAAATTAATAAGATGATAAATATATTTGAATAAATGTATACAATGAAAAGGAACAATGATAATAATGATACTAAACAAATTAGTAACTAATCTACAATTCGATTTACCTTAGCATAAAAAATAAAATTAGAATTTAATTTTCAAACAATTACCAACGCACTGCTTCTATAGAAATACAATCAGTCGTACATTAAAATAATTGTAACAGAGAATTTAAATGAAAGCAACAAAACATTACTAAAAATTTTCATCAAATCAAATGTATAAAAACTAGTTATTTGTTTAATATAATAAATAAAACATTAAGCACCTACTACAGTCTGGCAAGTTCTCAAAAATGGCAAATAACAAATCCTAAACTTAAATATACCTGTGTTTTGAAGGCACTCCCTTTAACATCTCTTCAATTATTTTAAATTTATTTCATTCCAACTTATATAAATGATGTATGTACAATATAATCATTATTTACAAATTATACATAACAAAAAAACAGCAACAATTAAGTTTTTGTCATGTTATGCCTGTATGCAGGGCTGGGCAAAATACATTTTTTTTTGTATTTGAAATACAAATACAAAATACTCGAAAGTCAAGTATTTGAAATACAAATACAAAATACATTTGAAAAATTGTATTAAAATACATTTGTATTTGAAATACATTTTTTGTCGTTGAAATACATTTTTGGTATTCGAAATACATTTTTTGAATTTGAAATTCATTTGGATTTAAAATAATTTATTAAAATACATTATGCACATTATTTAACATAATGGTTGTTCTCTTTAAAAAAAAAATCTCTCGAATTGTAAATTGGAAAGCGAACTTTTTGTTGGAGAACAAAAACGTGCAGATTCGGCGGTAAATTTAAAACATTTTATTTTAGAATTTAAAAAATTTAATTAAATTAATGGCCGCAAAATGTAATTGAGTCAAGTATTTCAAAAATACAAAATACATTTTTATTGTATTTCAAATACAATTACAAAAATACATTTAGAAAAGTATCGAAAATACATGTAACGAAATACATTTGTATTTCAAATACGTATTTGAAATACATGTAATTGAAATACTGCCCAGCCCTGCCTGTATGGTATAAAAATAAAAAAAAAATTGCGTTCATTTTTTGTTTCGACATGCTGAAAATATGGTGCAGTTTCCCTCTCCTTTCCAACATCTACAGGCAATACAACAAGTAACCGAAAACCTGTTCGTTGTTATTTCTTTGGATCTTAGATCAGATTAATCTCGAATAAAACTCAAAAATGTCAGATCAATAAAATCCAAAAAGAAATTTTTTTTTTTAAACTCAGATCCATTATAAAATATATTAGTAAGCCATTTCTTTGTCTTCTTCGAGCTTTTACAATGTAACATAAAAATAAACAATCAATTACTCTAAATTTTAATATCATAAGATGCAGTCAAATTCAAGTTGCCTTAAAAAGTATTACTAACTAATTATATTACAAGTAAATCACTTTACAATTGAGTTTTATCGGTAAGCACGAGAATCACTTTAGTCTTCCTTTAAACTTTTTGCTTCAAAATGTCTATGTGGTACATACCCTTTACTAGGTTCAGAACTGCAATGCACAGGGGTTTCCCCAATTGTCACGTATCCAGTTTTAGGCACTACATCAATAGAGGAGAGTTGATGTGGTGAAAAAGAATCAGTGTCTGGTTTTCTTAAATTGCTAGTGTTAGCAACTTGAACATACAAGGGTTTAGTGTCACTTTCTAAAGGTATATTTGAATCTAATCTAAGGAGATCAGGCATATAACTTTTATTATCTATAGAATCTGATGGGTTTATCGATACATATCCAGGATTAACACTCTTAGTTAGCTCGCCAGTCATAACATAAGGTTGCGTAGTAAGTGTATCGCTTAAAACATATGGAGATATTTTACCTAAATCTGACTGCGTTACAGCTACTGGCACATAAGTAGGACTTACACTTGTTAAAGGTGCTGGGTCAACGCCAAGAACGCAGTAACTACCGGGAGAAGAATTCTTGGTGTTCCAATTTGGAGCATTAACAATATCCGTGGGCATAGGCATGGTCACATAACCTTTAGATACCACAGGACGAATAGAAGCTACATTTCTTAATCTTAAAGAATTTGTTCTGTGCAAATCTTCAGTCGAAGCGGTACATTGTTCTGTACCTGAATCGGAAGTATCCGATAGGTGCGTTGCCGTTTCTAAAGAAGACGTCACACTTGCATGTCCCGAACTACATCCACTCGATTCCCCACTTAAGGTGTGAGCATCACTTAATTTAACCAATAATAACTCTTCATCTGCAGGAGAATGATCAATCTTTTCGTCTTGTTGCGGTTTCTTAGAAGCACTCCACTCATCCAGTCCTACATCTATTGCAGGAGCTAATCCGGGAGGTAACTTGACTTCCAAATTTTGCATATCTTTGCAATAGATATGAATTCTAAAAATTAAAAGTTAAAAAATGTACTTGACTACACATTTTTTTAAACAAAATATAACTTACTTTTTGCCTAGGAAGTAGAAAAATCCAATTAAAATTATACCAATTGGTAAAATCAATAAATACCAAGTTACAGTAGATAATTGACAGTTGTATGTCAGTTCATCACTCCAAGGTCCTTCGTATCGCTTATCACCAAATAGGTTTACAGCCCGAACTGATACATAGAAAGTATTGTATTTTCCATTTTCTCCGCAATTTTTAATAGTGTAGTTTGTGTCTAGAAAAAATTTTCAATTATTAAAACCAAGTAAAAAACACAAGAAAACAAAATTTACTTGTAGTGTTTATAATTATAGTTTCCTCATCGCCATCTTCAAGTCTACTTCTAAAATTTACTTCATATATTTCGGTATTTCCTCTCCGAGGAACTGGAGATTCCCAATAAATAATAATGCAAGAATTATTTTGGAAACCGACACCAGGTCGAGGTATTTTGCTAGGAACTACAAACAAACAATTGATAATTCAAATGTTAAACATGAAAACACCTAAAAACTCACTTCCAATTTTGGTTACAACAATTAAAGAAGGAGTCGCTTCCGAACAAGCAACAGTACAAGCCATCATCCTAATATTGTAAGACGTATAGCTTTCCAAGTTTTCCAAAGTGTACTAAAATAACGAAAATTTATAAGTTTGAAATGTAACTAAACCAAATTTATTTTTTGTTGCAATAAATTTTACTTACATTTGTTTGATCTGCTCCAGGAGTTTTTTCTGTACCATTGTAATTAATTATATAACTTGTAAGTAGACCATTTGTTACACGAGGTCTCTCCCAACCAACCGTGATGGTAGTATTGGTTACTTCAAGTATAGTAAGGTTTGTCGGAATGGTCGGAGCTAAAAATTCAAAAGAAAATCATCATGCATATCAAATAAAATTAAAATTAACAATAATGATACTGTAATTATCACGACTTGAAAAATTGTACTCTCTAGACAAACTGGCAGAAATGCGTCCCAAAAAGCACAAACTTTTATATAACTAAAAATAAAAGCTGACATTTTACATTTAAAAATGTCTTCATTTCATTAAAATAATAATTAATATTTCTATTTAAAACAAAACCGATTTTAAATTAGCACTTTGAACGCCATATTAATCAAAAATATACGATTCACACTTAATTTGCTCTTGGGGCCATGCGAATCGTCCGTAAAAATTTATAAATTTTTTAGACGTTTTTAATTGCAAAATGCCAACAACTACGCAAGACAAATTAAAATTTTATAAGAAAATATATTAATAATACCATCTTCAAGAGTAGTTTGATAAAGAAATTCGCTGTTTTGGCTTTGGCTATGCTTGCTAAGAACAGAAATTGCCATTACATAAGTCTCATAAGGTTTCAATCCTGTTATATTGGCACGATCTAAAGTGGAATCTCCAGCTATGGTTACATTTCGTTCAGGTTCTAAATATAAAAATTATTAATTAAATGAATAAATTAATTAAAATTAAAGTCTACCTTTACAACTTGCATCGCTGGGACTAACTATTGCACAATAATAAATTACATAACCTGTCACACTTCCAATATGATCTGAACAATCTAATTTCCATCGTAACTCAATAAAAGTTGAACCAAATTCCTGAAGCCAGACATTCTTCATTTTGCCTATTGCTTTGCTATGTATAACAGTACAGGCAGCCCAAACCATTCCGCTGCTTGAATGTTCTGTATTTGCCGAAATTGCAAATTGCGTTACTTTTATTTCGTGTACAGTAATATTGTATGTCTTATTATTTCCAGGAATAGTAACCCAATTTAAGTATCCCTAATCAAATAAATTTTTCATTAATAAAATTAAGAAACTTGGCAGTTTGCATTGCTTACGGCACATTGATAAGGCCAATCACGTTCACTGGGACACCAAAAAATGGTGTAACTTTTAATAGGATGCTCGTGCTTCTTTCTAGGCAAATCCCAAGATAATTCATATTTTCCATCACCAAAAGTAGTCTTT
Organism: Cantharis flavilabris; assembly: GCA_949152465.1. NCBI lineage: Eukaryota > Metazoa > Arthropoda > Insecta > Coleoptera > Cantharidae > Cantharis > Cantharis flavilabris. The sequence continues at coordinate 459,701 of OX424441.1, read as the reverse complement.
ATAAAAGACACCGGTTCACCAACTCCTAAACAACAAATAAAAATTATTGTTATGATTTTGATTTAATTTATGAAATTATTACGGTTAATATAACTGGGTACAGTAACATTTGAGTATTTTTTCGAAGATCCAACGCTGTTTCTTGATCGAATGTGAAATTTATAAGTTTCCATGCTACTTAAATTTACAAATTTGGCATACGCTTGCGTCATTTCAACTGGTTTAAGGCTAATAAAACAAAAGTTAGTAAAACATAAGTTTACAACAATTACAAAAACATATTACCTTTTATCCCCTTCAACAAAAATTTCATAGGAAAAGTTGGGACCATTTTGATTTTCATCTTTTAATTTCTGCCAGTACACATACAGATCTGTGTTATTAAGAGCAGTACCAGTGGAAACAATTTCAAAACTACCAATATTAGTCTTTGGTGGAGCTTTAGGCGGTTTGGCACTTGTTCGCACTGTTATAGAAGCATTGTTAGACCACATAGATTCATCATTTATAGCTGCTTCGGCAGAACGCATAGAAACCCGAATGTCATACAATGTAAATGCATATTTCAACCCAGTCAGATTAAAATGTACGCCTCTTGTTGCCATCATATTTGTTGTATTCAAAGTTCCACCAAACTAATCCAAATAAAAAATTTCAAGATTTATTTTAACAAAAATACCATTTTTTTTTTATAGCTTACCTTCCACACTTTTTCATATTCAGACTGATAAATAATGCGATAATGCAAGCCAGGTGGAAATGTTTGCATTGCATTTGGAACTTCCCAAAATAAATAAATGGAACTTGGCGTTGTACTTTTAAATTGTAATTTTTCAGGTGCTCCTGATAAAACTGCAACCAATATATTAATAACTTTTAAGCAAACATAATTAAAAATGCTTACCGTGTGGAAAATGAGAAAAAGTATAATTGAATGTGTTTGTACCAAAATAATTAGACATGTGAAGTTCAAAATAATAAGTTCGTTGAGCTTGTCTATACTGAGGCTCTGTGAGGATGGTCCACACACATTCTGCCTTACGCTCTTCTTCGTTTTCGGTCAAATTTGGACAGGAGTAATACATGCTTCTGTAAAACAAAAAAAAATAAAGCAATTAAACTATTGTAAATTACAATCGTGAAAAAAAATTTACCGTCGACTATTGAAATGGTAAGTCAAATTGTATTTAGTTTTTGCAAAAGTTTTTGGGGTATTCCATGTGCATGTTAAATTTTCGTAATTATAACCAATGCATTTAAAATTTTCTACAGATTGAGGTTTAGCTGAAATGATTAAATTTATTAATATAATTGAAATTATTAAAACTTGGAAAACTTACTATCAACTATAACTTGATTGAGACAAACAACGCCTTCACTATCTTTACAAAAATATACACTGGAAGATCTACGAGGTTTTTCAACATGTAAAATTGCACTGGTTTTATTTATTACTTTCACCTGTAAAAATTCCAATATGAAAGAGCATCTACGTTTATCGAGGAGTTAAATACTCACCATATCACGATTTAAAATTGTATCACCAACTACAAAATATATACCTTCGCTGCTATGAGGTGGATTGCTAAATTCGGCACTTAAAACACAAGTAATATTTAAAGAATCTCCATATTCTACGAAAATTTCACCTCGGGGTTCGGTATCTAAGATTTAATAAGAAGTTAAACAAAGTATGAAAATGTAATGTTCAAATTTTAATCAAATTAAATGTTTAACGATAATTCCAGAAGTAAATCAAAAAGCGACGATCGTCAAGAAAGAAAAAAGTTGATATTATAATAAATAATTGAATATGCAAACGTATGAAGGTAAATATAAAAAAACTCATTGATTCAATATAGTCACTTTTTGTCCACATACTAGCAAATTAAAGGATAAAAACTTAAAGGATTTAAAAAATTTAATAATAGTATTTGTAAATTTGATTACATCCGTCACATTATTTATACTTACATCCAAATGATGCAAGTCCTGCTACACATTTTCGTTCGCGTTGACAAATACAGGGCGATAGTAAAATTAAGAGATATATATAAGACAACTTAAAACTATTTAACCATCCAATAAAATCCATCTTTAAATTGAAGAATCTGAAATAAAATAATAAGCATTAATTATGATTTTAATAATCTCTTATGGTTCTGAAATAGATGATTCTATAGTAGCGTCCAACATAGGGAGCAATACCAATCAGATACTAAGCCATTGGTATCAGTTTTGTTAAATATTTGGCAGAGATTAGAGCTACAATTTAAAAGCGGAGCGATTGCTACATAATGCTCCCTACGTTCAACTCAACTTATATAAGTTAAAGAAAAAGTAATAAGTATTATACGACAAAACTTGGCACAAAACACTATGCTGTCTGCAATAATAGTAGAATTAGTAGTAATATTAATAATAAAATATAGTAGTAATAAACAGATATTTAAGAAAACTGAAAATGTTGTCTTTAGTGGCATCGCATAGTTCTTGCGATAGACCTTCCTTCCTTAATTATCTTTCTTATCATCGATAAAAGTTCTCAATCAGCATTTGAATAATGGAATCGCACGTTTAACATAGTGCACTTTTCACCATCTTATCCGGCTATATCCTTTTTGTAGTTTTTGTAGAATAGTTGTGAAGTATCTATAAACTATTATCGTTTTACGACGTTCTTAGTAAAATATTCTTGAATTAATCTCGTTTTCTTTCCTATCTTTTGTCTACGTCAAGACCAAGTGACCACTTCATTTTGCACGCATCTTGGTGGCTTGCCAATGCCTACCAAGAGAAGACAGTTAGAATAAATTTTTTTACTCCGCTCATCTCGACTCAATAGTCAATGCATTTAAGCACACCATGACCGTATTCACAAGATTAGTAACAATTCCGTTTTATATTAATTAAAAACTAAAATAATTTTTTTTAATATCACAAAAATACCGTTAGTCATTTTTTAAGATTCAAATTAAAAAGCCAATGAGTAGATAAAAATGAATTTCCTTTTATATATTTATGTTTCTATAAGGATATGAAACTTTAACTCAACTTCGGTTAAACGTTCTATGAAAACTATCAAACCGTTCTCTAGATATTTCCGCAAAACGCTTATAAAATTATATTAAATTGGTTAATTGGTGCGATAATATTGTTTCAGAAAAAAAATTAAAACTTAATAACACAAAACACTATTATTACATTTGTAATAAGTTTTTAATATGTAAACAATAATTAATGAGTGAATTATTTTAACATAATCATTGCATTAGGCAATGGCAAATATTCTATTAATAAAATAAGGTTATCAACATGTTATGTTATGTTGAATCACTGTCATTTGGCCGAAATTTATTTGGCCGAATTCTATTGGCCGACTGTTTTTGGCCGATAAATCACTTGGCCGACATATCAATTGGCCGACAGATAATTTGGCCGAACAGTTTTTGGCCGACAGATTGTTTGGCCGAACAGTTTTTGGCCGACGTTTATTTGGCCGATCAGTTTTTGGCCGACAGTCACTTTGCCGATAAATTTTATTTTTTTGGTAAATAAATAAATATTTTGTAAAATTATGTTGTTTTATTTAAATTATATTAAATTATTATTAAAATACACAAAAAAACATGCAATACAAAATATTCGTTACACACCAACGAATTATTTTTAAGATCCATTAGGTTTAAACTGAAGGTTATGAGAAATGCCACGAAGGAAGTCGTCTTGAGTTTTGTTGGGAAAATCCACAACAAGTCGTTTGAGCCTGTCCGCCAGTTTGACGTATTTTTTCTTGGGAGGATTGGGCACGTGGCCTGCATTATACTGAGCAAGGCTGAATTCAACATTACCTTGCTCACGTTTGAGTCCATCAATAAATTTCCAAATTGTAGGGTGATTGGCTCCGAGAAGACTACTGAATGTATTATTCCACCCTTCAATGGAATTATTTGTTTTAGGAAGGTCTCCAAGGCAGGCATCGTGACAGTTCCAAACCGAAATCCCGAAATTCACGGGTTTTCGCACTGGATTGCTCCTACTTCGAATTGCGCCAATCCAAGTGTTCTCAAAGTAATCGAGAAGTGGTTTTAAAATTTCTTCATTTTGCAGAAAAAATTCGGTTTGCAGCAAATTCTCGAACATAAGCTCCACATTCTCTTGAGGAGCAAAGGCTAGAGCCGCCAACTTTCTAATATTTAAGGGAAACGATGGATCAGCCAGATTTTCGTACCGAACTCGAATAGGATTGTTAGCCTGTATTACACGCCAAATACATTGATTAAAATGAAAAAAGCATCCGTGGTGAGCGATGCCAGGAAAAACACGTTGAAACGCTTTTTTCTGAGCAATTTCAAAATCAGTCATAATACTTACAGGTTTTAACTCGGGTTTCAAGTTTAGCATAGCTTCTAGAACTCTAATATAAGTGTCCTCCTTCTTATTCGGAAGAAGGACAAACACAGACGGAATTACCACCTTATACTTGATAGAATGGATCGTGTACAGTTGGAAGAACAGTGATGGGGCCGACTTGAATGTCCCATCGGCAAACCAATGATCGCAATCAGCCAATAATTGTAAATTTTCTGCGGTACTAAATATAAGAATCCGATTTTCACTGGGTCCGCTATCATAAAGTAAGAAAGGCTCTCCTTTGCCAGTTTTTCCGTAATCTCCTTCAATCACTAAATCAGTCAGGCTGTTAGGAGATGTTGGAACAGCAGGACCATTCCTATTACGAGTTCTGCGAATGGTCTGTTTCAACAAGTTGGTGGAAGGAAGATGTGGGGCCACTGCTGTATCAAGATTTAGAGTAGCATCTGCCAGAATCTGTTGGGGGTTTTCTTTTGAAGTTTTCGCCACTTCTTTAATATTAGCAAGCACAGTTTTTGCTGCAACTTCACTACTTTCCACCGTGTGACCAATATGAGTGCCACTAAGTCCAACAAGTTCATCGTTTTCAGTGATTGCTCTTGCTTTGCACTTTGAAGTGTTGTATTTGGCACATTTCCAATAAATTTTTGCACCACCTTGTTTATCGCGAGTAAACAGAAATCCATTATGTAAAAGCTGCTTAACTCCACGACTGCTTTCGACATATTCCAAAGGCATATTTGATATAATTTTAATTTACTTTTGATTTCTTCTTTTTCTTCTAATACTTATAATTTCTTCTAATTCTTTCTACTTACTGATTCTTAATTACATAATTGTTTATATAGAAAATAACAAAAGGTAATCGGATAGGATTAACGCGGATAATTTTAATACCGCGTGGTTCAGAAACGGTATTAGTTTTTTTATTAGATTCGTCCTTGGGTGACGTTGCTTTCTATTGGTCTGCTCATAGTCAGGACCATATTCCTCGACTATACGTGCTAACACGGCCATCCTGCAATTGCCACCAAATAACTGTCGGCCAAGTGACTGTCGGCCAAATACTGTTCGGCTAAATGACTGTCGGCCAAAAACTGTTCGGCCAAAAACTGTTCGGCCAAATAATCTGTCGGCCAAAAACTGTTCGGCCAAATGATTTATCGGCCAAAAACTGTCGGCCAAATGATTGTCGGCCAAAAAAATTCGGCCAAATGACTGGATACCGTTATGTTATGTATGTATTAATAAGAAATACTCTTTTACTCTAAAATTCATATTGTTCTTTTTTAAAACATAACTATTTTAATTACACGGTAGGTTAGCTGAGGAAATATTTTTTAATAAAAATCTTTTGAAATTTGATATCTATTAAAATTGAGTCAAATTTTTTCATCAAAAATATTAGCGCTAAAATGATGTCTCTTCGAACGAGTAAGACAAGTTTTCAAAGAGGTTTTGAAAGATTGTGATGTATTCCTATATCGCTCAAGTCTTTTGGTATTACATAAATAATCTAAGATAATTATTTAGATGAGTTTCCTTGCAAATCTAAACTAGAGCTCGTGCCAAGTAGAAATAGAACCGAAAATCATCATTTTTCAGCAATAACTTCTTGATTTTTGAGATACACCAAAACTTGTAGATACGAACTTAGAGAATTTTATTGGTTCTTTAAATTTGTAGATTACAATTTTTGCTGTATCTCGAAAATTAAGAAAGTTATTGCTGAAAAACGATGATTGTCGGTTCTATTTCTACTTGGCACAAGCTCTAGTATTGGAAATTTGTATCAAATTAACTCTCTACATTATTCGACATTTAAACAATAGAAAAAGTTTACAAAATAATAATATTCATTAAAAAACGACATTATGAAAAATAAATACCGCTGTATTGTATTTTGGTAAAAATTAAACTTGTAAAATTGTATCATTTCACTGCCGAGTCCAAAATAAAAGTTGTTTCATTCAAATTTACATTTTGATTATATATCATAAAATTGCATTCAACATAATATAATAATAAAACCATCACAAAACTGGAAAAAAATACTCTGAATGGAAAGCAAGCAAATTGTAAATAACTAGAACTGAAACATAACTAATAAGATCAGTAGTAACACATTTTTGATAGAAAAAGATTTTGATAGTAAATATCGGCTATAACTCACGCAAAGTATATTTATTAAAATAAAATAAACATATCAAAACGACAATTGTTGAAGAACTAAATTGACAATTGTTTGAACAAGAAGTGGTGTATCCCTTCGAAACAATTGTCGTTTTGATATGTTTATTTTATTTTATTTTAACAAATATACTTTGTGTGAGTTATAGCCGATATTTACTATCAAAATCTTTTTCGATTGTTTAGAACTGAAATATTTTTAATGTACAAACTGAACGGTAAGAAAAATCATTTCTAAAATCATGTCAGGACATTATGAGCTAATTAATTAATTTATTTATGACTTGTTACAAGCCTTCTGTCACACCTATACAAGTTGTTAACAAAGATAATAACCGGACGACTCACAAATAAGCTAGACTTCTATCAGCCAATTGAGCAGGCAGGTTTCAGAAAAGGATTCGGTACCAGCGACCACTTACAGGCTGTCAGAACTTTAATTGAAAAGTGCGAGGAGTACAACGTGCCTCTCCATCTAGGATTCGTTGACTTTAAAAAAGCATTTAACACGGTGGAGCTGTGGGCGGTATTCCAAGCCTTATACAAAAACGCCACAATGCACGTAAAAATTGATGAAGACACAATAACAAACAAGATTCCTATACAGAAATACGGAGAGGTGTTCGACAGGGAGATACAATATCCCCGAAACTGTTCACATTGGCCCTAGAAAACATATGCAAGGAATTAGAATAGGATGAAAAAGGAGTGAACATCGACGGCGCACTACTAAACCATCTCCAATTTGCAGATGACATCGTTGTTATTAGCACAAAAGACGAAGAACAGGAAAAAATGTTGAACGAACTGGATAGGGCATCCATAAAGAAAGGTTTGCAGATGAACATAAACAAAACTCAAGTCATGTCAAATAGCGATAGAAAATTTAAACTAGGTCAAAAAGAGTTAGAAACGGTAGACGAATATGTGTAATTAGGACACTTAATGAAGCTAGGAAAACAAAACCAAACGGCGGAAATCTCAAGAAGAATCAGACTGGGATGGGTAGCATTCGAAAAGTTGAGATGGATCCTAAAAGACAACAGCTTACATATGTGCTTAAAAAGAAAGGTATTTGACTCATGCGTCCTACCAGTACTGACCTACGGAGTTGAAACAATGGCATTGACGGTAAAGAGCGCAAATACACTGCAAATAACCCAACGGGCAATGGAGACATATCGTCGGCGATCTGACAATACCTACTAACTGCAAAATCCATTTTTTACAAGAAGGCAAATAAATATGTGCACAATAAAGTTCAGATGCTAATTATATAAATATCCTTAAATAATCCATAAATACCTGCTAACTGACATTTTGGTTAAAAATGGATATTTATGTAGTTAGCATCAGAACTTCATTATGCACATATTTATTTGCCCTCCTGTAAAAAATGAATTTTGCAGTTAGCAGGTATTGTCAAATCACAAATCACTGACGATATGCTAGAAGTGAGTCTGTGCGACAAAATAAGAAACGTTGAAATTCGAAAATAAACAAAGATAACAGACGTTATGAAAAGAGCTGCGGAGTTAAAGTGGAGATGGGCTGGACATGTGACAAGAGAAGGGTCTAGAAAGTGGACAAGCAGATCGAATGGCCTCCGAGGACTACAAAGAGAAGTGTCGGTAAACCCCAAAAAAGGTAGTCAGATGATATAAAACAAACCGCAGGTAAAAAGTGGCACAAAATAAGGAAGAATGGAAAAATATGGGAAACAAGGCTGAGAAGAGAAAGACAAGAGTACAAATAAATCTGTATCTCTGAGGCATAACACTGTATGTGGAAAATCATGCTTACATAACAAGAACAATTTGTCTTAGAAAATGAGTACATACATTATTTAGTAGAAAAACCCTTTCCTGGCAGTTGTTACATTAATATGATAATGTATGTAATCATTTTCTAAGACAATTGGGCTCGTTTTGTAAAATCATGATTTTTCACATACAGTGTTATGCTTCCAAGATATATCATTTTGCTTTATTAAATTAAAATGACTTTGAAATACAACTAAATTCTTGACTACCCTGTAATTATTGCCATATATCAATATTGACCTACAAAATAATGCCATTTTAGCAAAGGAGTAATCATTTTAAATTATGCGTTCCACAAAGTTTCTTAAGACGTTGTTAGAGATTTCTTGCTAAAGATTTCGTAAGACTGCACCAAGACTTTATCTAGACTAATTTTTTTCCACTTCTACAGACATTATTTAGTAAATTATCTCCTTGCATTTCAGGTAGGTACTTGATAACATTTTAACATCACGTACCTACAATTGATTAATAGATCACACCCCCATTAATTATAAACACCATATTGTTAAATTTAAATATATCAAATATACATATTACCCATTAGTTAAAACGATTGTCCTGCCAAAAGCAAAAATTTGACTAGTCCGGATAATCGTAGGGTGTACAACTGAAGTTCATAAGCAGGATGTTTTCATTAGACTGTTAACTTATTATTCAATAATTTATAATATAATAACAAAATAATAGTATAGCAAAGCACTTGTTATTACATCTAGCAATTCAATGAACATTCGGGGATGTTTGTCACCAAAGTTTTTTCAAGTGTTTCGTCGACCATCGTCTTATTAACTCTACACTACACATGAACTTGACACGAAAAAATTACTTTAAAATTAGATATTCTTTTCAATTTACGTGTATTGTTCTAATAGGAATCAACAGCTATGATGTGATAACAAAAATAAATAAATTTGTTGGTGATTTTTGAAGGTTTAATTTTTAAGTAAATAACTCACCGTATAAGTTTTTAAAACAAGTAAACCAATAACAGGAACGAAATTAAAAATAAAACTTGAAATTTGGGATCGAGACAATTTCCATAAAAATAAAATAATATGGGGTATGAATGTCAAAAAAAAATGACCACCAACAATAATTTAGATCTTCACCAACATATCGACGAAAGAAGATGTAAACAATATCCAAGTTTTGTTAAAAATTAATCTTGGGGAAATTTAAAAATAATGCATCTTACTTTTTAAAACATGATGCACTATTCTTAAAACTTGAATACCAGGAACTCGGAATACGTACGTAGGCACTATAAATCAGTTCGTATGTTTTAACACCATTTTGAACCACAACGAAACTTTAACGTCGAATGTATCTTAACGCGACTTAAGTGGTCTTCCTCAATTGAAAAATAAATATTTGATTTAGAATTATATTTTCACTAGGTCTTCGAGTAAAACATTTTCATTGCACAACAAGAATATTACGAAGTAAGACGCAGATCAACGTAAATACATGAACGTCAGGTGGCGCTCTATGTCAACTTGTGAAGTTTGACGCATTACGAAAAGGACCGTATTAGTTAAAATTTGGTTGTCGTTTCTTTAAAATAAATCCCGTTACATTTCGCATTCTCCGCACAAAGATATATAAATTTATTTTCTGAATAAGTATGCGATATTAAATGATTTAAACGATAATGCAAAACATAAAAGAACCTAATTTACCCACACGAATTATGGCTACCCGCTCGTACATAAAAAAAAAATGGAAAACATTTTCTTATAGCGACTGTATAATGCAAGTTTTATGCTTTCAATATTTAATAAAATACAAACGTTAAAATGAAATACCACATAATTTATTTAAAATTCTTTCTTATTTTCGTGTTAGCTACCACAGACCTATTCTTACCATCATTTGGTCGAAGAGATCGAACTTCATCACAAAGAACGTTCGACAGGATTTCAAATGAAAGAAATGCAAAACTTCTTAACCAAATAATTTTAGTAACAAGTTGATCAAGAAAAACTTTATTTGGGGATTATAGGATCCATAAAACCAAGTCGTCGATATGTAAAAAGTAAAAAGCTGAAAATAAAAATAAAAACAAAAATTTGTAAACCCTTATTTATTGAAAATTTCTTAATGGAAATCACGTCACAAAATAAAACATTTTACTGTAATTAATTGAAATTATAATTATGTAAAAAATAACTGAAAATAGTCTAAGATGGCAAATGGGTTACTTCTTTTTCTGTAATTTTTCAGCAGCTTTCGTGACTTTACCGGCACCAGCATCTTTGTGATTAACGCTCTTGATGACACCAACGGCAACTGTTTGCCTCATGTCACGTACGGCAAAACGACCAAGAGGTGGAAATTCTTGGAATGATTCTACGCACATGGGTTTAGATGGAACTAAGTTAACAATAGCAGCGTCCCCAGATTTGATGGCTTTAGGATTTTCCTCGGTAGTTTTACCAGAACGACGATCAACCTTCTCTTTGATTTCGGCAAATTTGCAAGCAATGTGAGCAGTGTGACAATCAAGAACGGGTGTATAACCATTGGCAATTTGACCAGGATGATTCAATACGATAACTTGAGCGACAAAGTCTGCAGCTCCCCTAGGTGGGTTGCTCTTTGAATCACCAGCTACATAACCACGACGTAATTCTTTGACGGAAACGTTTTTAACATTGAAACCAACGTTGTCTCCAGGCACAGCTTCTTGAAGGGCTTCGTGGTGCATTTCAACAGATTTAACTTCAGTTGTGATGTTTGCGGGAGCAAACACTACTACCATACCAGGTTTCAATACACCAGTTTCCACACGACCAACGGGTACTGTTCCAATACCGCCAATTTTGTAGACATCTTGGAGAGGAAGACGAAGAGGTTTTTCAGTTGGACGAGATGGTGGTAAGATAGCATCTAAAGCTTCGATCAAGCATTTGCCATCAGCTTTTCCTTCTTTACGTTCTACATTCCATCCCTTGAACCATGGCATTTTTTCAGATGGTTCCAACATATTATCTCCGTGCCATCCTGAGATGGGAACGAATGCAACGGCAGCAGGGTTGTATCCAATTTTCTTAATGTAAGAAGAAACTTCTTTCTTGATTTCTTCGAAACGGCTTTCACTGTATGGAGGTTCAGTAGAATCCATCTTGTTAACACCAACAATCAATTGTTTGACGCCTAAAGTGAATGCCAAGAGTGCATGTTCACGAGTTTGACCATTCTTCGAAATACCAGCTTCGAACTCGCCAGTACCGGCAGCTACGATGAGCACAGCACAATCGGCTTGAGAAGTACCGGTGATCATGTTTTTGATGAAATCTCTGTGTCCGGGTGCGTCAATAATTGTCACGTAGTATTTGGCAGTCTCGAATTTCCATAATGCAATATCGATGGTGATACCACGTTCACGTTCTGCTTTCAATTTATCCAACACCCATGCATACTTGAAAGAACCTTTGCCCATTTCTTGAGCTTCCTTCTCGAACTTTTCGATGGTACGTTTGTCGATACCGCCGCATTTGTAGATCAAATGACCGGTGGTGGTAGATTTACCGGAATCGACATGACCAATGACGACGATGTTAATGTGAATCTTTTCTTTACCCATATTGAGTTATCTATAATAAAAAAAAACCGAAAATCAAATATTTTTATTAAATAAATAATCATAAAGACAAGAGAAATATTGTTAAAAACTAAAATTTCAACATATGGCGGACTATTCGAAGTATGGTCGACACGTGGTGATCTTCCATAGATCTTCGAAAAACCGGCAAATTACCATATCAAATTTTAAAAATTTTGCGTACTAATTACACAAATGCTATTTACTTACATTTAAACGTTGAAAGAATTCAAAAATTAGAAAATTAACAACACTTTTTACACCTTTTATTACAGGCGAATACTACGTGGCAACCGTACCCTACAACGATCGACTCGGAAAGGATATGAATGGCGGTTGACCTCTTAGTTTATAAGTAGGATGACGTAGCAGCGTACCGGAAAACGCCAGCGCCACCAATTCATCTTTCGCGGGTTTTAAATTTAAAATTTTTATTTGAATTCTTAATCGCATCTACGTAAATTATTGGCGTTTATTTATTTAAAATTTTTTTTTATTTAAATTTTTAAAATTATTAAAGCGGTTACATCACAATTTTGATTAATTGAAATTTTATTACATAAATTAAAAAACCCATGTGTCTAATAATAATCTATTGAATTCAATCCTGATTAAATTCTTCCTACTAAATTATTCTATTGCAAACTAGCCCAGTTTTTGTAAATGTTTCTAAAATTTTGTGATTTATATTCGAAATTGCCGCTACTATTTTTATTATTACATACCTCTTTAAGTAAATAATAAATATACCTACAATTTTTAATAATTAATATTTTGAGTAAATCTTTAAACTTATAATTTAAGCTTTAAATATTGATATTAAAATCAATATATGTTTAAAATCTAGATTTTTGCAACAAAGTTGTTGTTTTCTTTTGACCTACTTCACTAGAATCCCACGTAGTGTCGTATCAAATTTAAAGCTATTTCGCAGATTTATAAAATATTTAGTTAGAAATTTAATAATTTTTCATTGAATATTACAGTTAACAAAATGAATATTACATATCGTTTCTCTGGAGGAACAACGACGCAATTATGATTTAATTGTTTTTTTAAACTAACACTAGAAGTAATTTTATTAAAATAATTTAAAGAATGTTAAACAAGCTTATGAAAAACGATTCGTAGTAAAATTCATTCATATGTAATATTCATATTTATATGCATAAAGAAAATATTTGTTGTATTATCCACATGAAAAAAAAATTAACAAATTATTAAGAACAAGAAGGTATAATAACAAAATGTTTATAAAATCCACAAAGATTGATAATGAAAGATATCCAAAGGATACACAAGTTTTTACCTATTTTGAATTTGTTACTTCTCATCAGTAGCATTGATTAAGCAATATGAAGTAGATGAGGACAAATCTCTAATTTCTAGAGATGGATTTTTGAAAATAACCAATGTTATAAAAAATATTTTTGCCAACGACAACTTTACTGCGTGGCAAGTCTTAAACTTGAACAGAGGGAAATAACAAGGTAAATTGCTTTTCTTTTATTTTATTTATTATAAACCGGAATAAAACTCAATTTCAAAAAATAATCCGATATCAGAAGGTTAGCCTTTGCTATACTTGCATCTGGTGTTATTACTTCTTACTTCGCACTTGTTTATAATTTATTTTACTCACAAATTGTGTTAATAATATGTTCGGTAAAGTAATAATTAGTTTAAAAAGGTTTTCCCTTCTAATTTATAGTTATCATATTATATTATAGAAAATAGATCACCATTATATTGATGTGGAACTCAAATGATGAATAACTCCTCCCGAGTTCCCTCAATTGGTTGCCTTACTTGTTTACATTGGTTAAAAAACCAACTAAATCAGAAGTGCATACCAGGAATTCAAAATAAGAATAAAGTCTTCAAATAAAAAAAATTGTACATTAATGGGTTCAAGTACCCTAAATTAAAAATAGCAATGTTTTTTGGATCATTATCGAAAGCCATATTTTAATAATAACTTGTTTAAAAACCAAAACTCTCATATGTGTTTCAATTTGAATAGATCTCTTCGATGGTATTTAGAATAAGTTCTTTCAAATGATTAATTGCTGTAGGCATCGTCCTGCTTTATGAAATATTATCCGGTACCTGCACTTCACACATTAAAATGGTGATACCTAGATCGTTTCATATTATTGTTAAATACATAAAACTTACAATCGAAAGTCCAAATTAGTCGATACGATAAATTTTCATGCATTTAAACTTCCATTAAGTAAAATCTATAATTTCAATAAGTTATTTTTATGATTTGAAAATTCGCTTAAGCATATTATACTTATAATATTTAAAAAAAAATATTTATGATATATTTGGTCGTTTTCTTGTTAAAAATAAAAATAGAAAAGTAGTAATTTTATACTATAAAATTTATATATTTTAGAAAACATCATGATTAAGTCATCACAGTAATATAAAACGAGAATATAAGTTCGTTACGCTTAACTATACATATAAACACATTAAGTAACTAAATTTGTACATAAACGTTAAAATAATAAGTTGCTATAGGTCAATCAAAACTCTCATAAAACATTCACTTTTAGTTTAACAATGACATATGAAAATATTCAATACTTCATACAATATACTTTATGCTCTTGACAATTTCTTAAAATTTGCACGACTTCCTTAATTTACACTAATAATACATTGTTTTTACATATTTAACTAACTAGTACATATTGTAGGTAATTACTACGTATTATCACCAAGAAATAAGGCAACTGTGGCTAATTTCAGGTACTACTTTGTAGGACGGGTTTTAGCAACAATAAAAAATCAACATAAATATTCTTAAATATTAACTGTTCACAATCCCAAACTTGACAGCTAAATAAATATTTAATTATTTATAAATAAAACTATAATACATATTTAAAGGTCAAAAATGACCTTATACAAGAGTTGCGGTCGATCTGTTACTAATATCATCTCTTTCGGTACTGTCAACCTGCTGCTCCTGATTTTCATACCACATATTCATTTCTGTTGAAAAGTTTTCAGCTACATTTGATGTTAACTGATTTAAATTTAAACTTGTGTTTATTGAATTACTTGGTGTGGTGTTGCCATCGACACTTGTTTCAAAATTGCTAAAAATTAAATTTTAGTCCCAAAACTAAAAATTAAAAAGGTGGTGTAACACACTTGTTTAAATTATTGGACCGACATTTTAGAGGCTGATAGGTTCCTGTTCTTACTTGTATACCACTACTTGCATTATCATTCACGTTGTCATTTAAATTGTGTAAACATATTGGCGATAACTGTGATGCATTATTGTACGGCTTAACGGGCGATTTTTTAAATTTTGTCGAATATTTATAAAAATCGGACATTTCAAACGGTTTTGTTTCTTCATGATAAGGTTTGCATTGTCCAGCTTGTATTAAGGTACCATTTTTTGGAATGTTATTAAATAATTCTAAGTTTGGTTCGTGAACAGTTGGGGATAAATGTGGGTGGGATTCTGCTGGTATTTCTAGAAGGGGTTTATGTAGTTGTGGCGATGATAAGGATTGAGGAGACAAATTTTCTACGTATTTTTCTTCAGGAGATATCAAAACAACTGATGTTGCAATTGTTGATGATATTATCGAATGTGGTCGCAATGGTGGTGAAGAAGCCGGTCCATCCAAAGAGGTTTCAAACCTACAATATACAATAAACACGATTTTTGTTTGTTAGATAAATCAGTAAGAAAATATTACCATTCTTTTTGTTTTCGTACAGTTACACTCAATTCGTTTATACTGTGAGCATCACTTCCACATGAAGAATTATCGTCACTAGGCCAAACGTTGTCTGCGGTTTGAGCTCCAACGCTACCTAATGACTGAGTACGAACTAATTGCCTATTATCTTGTGAAATTCTACTAGCAATCTAGCAATAAAAAAATAAAACAAACATACAAAAGATCGCAAATAATCTAGATAAACATACTTGCTGTGCTTTAGATATAGTAGTTCTAGCCGTTTCCTGATATTGTGTCACAGTAGAAATTGTTGCAGATTTTGGGTCAACTAAAGGTGATGTCTTTTTATGTATTCTTTTATTTCTTCTACGATCCAAGCTTCCAAATCTACAATATTAATTCAATGAATATAAATTAAATACAGTGTAATCCGCTTAATGTGATCACATCGGGACTTGGAGTTTTTGATAATAATAACCGATTGATAACAAAAAGAGAAAAAAAATATTTATTGGTTATTCATTAGTACAATAATGAATTAAAAAGAAAAGAAAAACAAATTCAAAAAACTCATATAGAGTTGTTTGCCTATGCTGTACAAGGAGTAAATTGTTTATAAAAAGTTCATACTGGTAATGCATTTAAAAATCTGACAATCTCATCTGCACACCACACTGCAAAACTTAAAGCGCTCAAATCACGACGCTTTTTTAAGCCATTCATTCCGAAATTTTCAAGTAGGACTGAATTAAATCACACATTAACAGCAACTGGACAGATTTTCTTGCTAACACCTAACTTAAAAGTCGCTGAATAAATATGGTGGGTTATGCACAATATAGAAAAAAAAAAAATGGTTGTAACTAAAAACCAACTCCTTTGTTCATGAGAGAAAATAATCTTAAGAATAATTTGATAATATAAACCGAATAAGCAATGTTTTTTGTGTGTAATCATATACGTTCCTCGCAAAAGTGATAACAATACCCGAATGATAACATTAATCGTGATTCCAATAAGCGGATTCCACTGTATGACTGTACCTAATTAAATGTAATAATTTATATAAAAATTGTTACCGCTTATCACGCTGCCAAGATTCGCTAGGAGAAGAATTACACCAAACTAATTCTCCTGATTCTAATCTCTTCCAATATCCTCCTAGTCCGGTGGACATAATATTATGCTCGTACTGTTGATGAGGTTGAATTTGGTGTGGATTTGATGTTCTGTGCTGCACTTCTATGTTCGAGTACGGTCTGTTTGTGTACATAGATGGACAATAGGATTTTGAATTACCACTGCAATTGGAACTATTCAATTGCCTCAAACTATTATTGTTATAAATATTTCCCATGGTATATTTTGGATAATCGTGCATCGATTGACAGTGATGTAAATTTGTGTTATATTGGGGATACATGGAAAATGGATGGCCTGGTGGCTGTATACGTTGAGATCCATGAGGAAGAGTGTGACTACCTCCTTGCATATTTGACAGTTGCTGCTTTGAGGAATGTTGATAGAGGTTTGAATTTGAAGGAGAAGATGAAAAATGTGGCAATACATGTGAATTTCCAATGATGTGGGTATTTTCTTTCCTAAAAATTATTTAAATAAATTAATAAAAATGTAAGCAATTTCTGATACTTAATACAATAATAATTTTTCTTATTACCGTTCCATATATGCTTTGTATCCGTTTAAACTCAGACGATAAATTCCCGAAACTAAAGCTTCTTCCGATCTGACCAAAGGTCCTCCCACATCGTGATGTTGATTATATTCTGAATTTCGATAACCATACTTAGAATAAATAATGCTTGCACTATCAACACTGCTCTCTCCAGATAAAGAGTGTTGGAGAGATCGCATACTGTGACGAAAAACAGATTTTGCAAATGGTTCAGTTTGTTGCACACCGACAGACACAGCATCATCTGCTACAAAGAAAAAATTTTGTTTATGAGGCTACACAATCATGAAATTTAACAGGTAATGAGCAATAAATAATAAGACAAAGCACCTTTGGTGGTTAAAATAATACTAATTAAGATAAATTTTATTACCTTGATCAACTGGTCTTGGTTTCTTTTTCTGTTTTTGTTGTTGCAATGGTAGATGAGATTGTTGAGACATTTGTGCACGAGTTTTAAGAAAAGACAGTTTTTCTTCCAGCGAGTTGTATTGCCTCTTATGATACTGATATTGGGTCATATGTTGCCTACGTATAGTCTAAAAATTTTGTTGAACTCACAGAATCAAAAATAAATTAAAAAACTTACTTTACTAATATTACATTCGTTGGCCAAGCTGAGAGCAGCTTCTGCCATGTTTGCCTGTACTTGCATATTAAGTTCCAAAGAAGCAATAGACTCGTCTTCGTTGTCTAAATTATTAATTAAGTTTTGAGGTAACTGAAATGATGTACCAATACGACGTCGAAAAATGGGAGGCGATTCTCCTGGTTGGAGAGGAATTTCGGTGGGCATAATGCCAGTTAATTCGGCTTCCTAAAATAACAAAACTCAATATAGAATAAAAATTGACGAACAGAAAGAAATTTAACCTGTATGCATAACTGTCGCAATTCCTGATTACGCTTGGCCAAAGTTTCTTCTATCGACTGTTTCCTTTCTTGCAAAGTGGCAAGACGTGCCGCATTTGGATTACTATTTGCACCCATATTTATAGTATTGTCTTTAGTAACTAATCCATTATCTAATAAGACATAACACCATTGTCAAATTGTAAGTTTACAAACAATAATTTTGATTTTAATTACCCATATTTACATTTCGTCAAGACAATTTACACATAAAAAAGTTTGTTTACAATTACCAAAATAAATTTTTAAAAAAATAAACAAATGCGTTGCTCGTAATAACTACATTTTTATTAAATGAAATGATTAATTTTATTATCACTACTCGATGATTATTAATATTGTGGTGTGCTGTTATGGTAGCGTTCAATAAAATAACAGTTAATTTTAGGTTATTTTTATTTTGATGTATGAAACATGCAAACGTATTTGCGGTTCATTCGTTTGGTTGTCGACTTTTTGCATTAATTGTGATTGTTAATTGTCGTTTTACGTTTTATATTAATAAAGTTAACTGCAAAGGTGCAGTTTATATTGCAAGTTTTGGTACACCATGTATTATAATGTGACGCTTGCAGATACATTGGTTGATAACTTCGTGTACTATAGTATATTTAGTAATGGATTGAATTTTGAGTGGTGGAGTTGGGAAAAGGTTGGGTGTTGAATAGATGTCTTATTTGTACAATGACAGTTAAATGTGTTGATGTTATTGCACCTGATGAATTAAACGTACTGGTGTAAAAATGAAAATAAATTAACTAAAATCATGGAGAAATTCAAAGTGCTTTATTTGTGTGGAAATAATAACAATTTGATTTAAATCCAAGTTTTGAGAATACAAGTAAAAAAAAACATGGTGAAAAGAAGAGAATTTAAATCTAGTGAAATCTGTTGTTGGAAAAGAATTCGACAATATTTTACTAATTTCGATCGAAATTTTAAAAGCACATCACGACTGCTTTACTATGTTCCTGTTTCAAGCATATCATGTTACCTTAAATTAGGTTAGAATGTAATTATTTAACTAAGATGCAAGCAAAGAAACGATACTTACTGGTATTTGTGTCCTGTGCTTTTCTAGCTTATTGTTACTTTGGTGGTTATCGTTTGAAAAGTGAAGATGCTAATTCTGAGTTGTATATGTTGTCCGATTTTGTTGATGCAAATTCTTTAAGGACAGGAAGTGCGGTTAAACGTAAAGAAAGAACTACTAATAGTGAAAGTACAAATGAATGTCGCATGGAAACGTGTTTTGATTTTAGTCGTTGCCGTAAAGACTTTCGTGTATATGTATATTCTCCTGACGAAAGTTTAATACCTAGCCATTCTTATCAAAAATTGTTAAACATCTTAGAAGAATCTAGGTATTACACTAGTGATCCAACACAGGCATGCTTATTTGTTTTAAGTTTAGACACATTAGATAGGGATCGTTTAAGTATAGACTATGTGCGTAATTTACAGACTCGAATACAACGTTTACCATTTTGGAACAATGGTTTAAATCACTTAATATTTAATTTATATTCCGGTACTTGGCCCGATTATATAGAAAATGGACTCGATTTTGATTCTGGTATGGCTATTTTAGCCAAAGCTAGTGTCTCCGTTAATAATATTCGACCAGGATTTGATATTAGTTTACCTTTGTTTCATAAGAAACATTCAGAAAAAGGGGGAGAACAAGGATTTGTTGTCAGCAATAATTTTCCTCTTAATAAAAATTATTTATTAGCTTTTAAAGGAAAACGTTACGTTCATGGTATTGGATCCGAGACCAGAAATGCTCTTTTCCATCTTCATAATGAACGCGACATAGTTATGGTTACTACTTGTAGGCATGGAAAAAGTTGGAAGGATATGAAGGACGAACGTTGTGATGAAGATAACAAGGAATACGATAAGTAAATATTTCATATTTTCAGCTTTTATTTTCATATTACTGTGCGTAAAAAATGTATTACGTTAAATAGCTGAAAACATTAATTTACTTTACTAACTTGGTTAGCATATTATTTTATTTTTGCCTATTTTTATCTTATTTTGTTTTATAAGATTTGATTAAGATAAACTTTGTAAAATGAGAATTAAGAGTTTTGGTTTCAACATCTTAAGACATATGTAGATGTTTCAATATGATGCTGCCCTAGTTCTAAACTGAGACGTCTTGAAAGATGCAGTTTCGAGTAATGCAACTTTAAATATTATTTTGAAATATCATTATTCCATTTCTTGGCAATTTAATAACTGGATATGGTGTCCAATTCAGTACAAGTGAATTTTTCTACATATCTACATCTGGAATCTCTATTAGGACCCAATTCTGATTTTATTAGAAACATGTAGATAAAAATATTGTTTATTTCAAAGGTTCGCTCATTATTAATATAATTATAATTATCTCGAAATCACTATTATTAAAGACAATAATCAGTAATCTCATTCGACATTTTTCATAAACTTACTGAGGCAAGATCGGTGATTTATAGTAGTTTGGAACACCTTTTGCTCATAAAATTACTTCTTTCCATGCTTTTATTAATCGTTTAACTAGAATTTCCAAGGGGGTACATATATCAAAGAAGTTGTATAAATATAGTTGGAAATCATGGAATTGTCGAGTGTCACTTTCCATTTGTCAGCATGTAAGGGTATTATGGCTGAAAATTCTTCTTGAAATAGGTTAGGCCCAGTAGTGGACTAAAAACAACTGGATGATGATAATAAAGGATTGATTTTGTTTTGCATTGAATACATGCATATTGACCAACACGATCTTTATATATTTATTTTTTGATTAAAGGTCATTATTGTTATTTATAAATTTGAACTCTTGAACCTGACTTTAGTTGCAGAAAATTAAAAAAATAAGTTTTGTACTCGTTATGATGTGTTTGATAAATAATACCACGTGCTCTCATATCTCGAATATTAACCCGGCATAGGTTTGGTGGGGTATAATATACCCCAACGCACTTTAAAACGTGTTAACGTCATTTAAAATAATTAATATTTACGTCAAACTCTGTCTATCTTCAAGTTGAACCTTACTAAGCACAAATACATTGAAAAGTCAGACGTAGGTCAGCGATTGTGCACGCAGTTTTTATTTAATTTAGTAAATACGTGTTCATACCCCACCAGCCTTATAAGATTAATAACGCTCAGAGTCTACTAGACTCTTTATGTGACAGATTTTTTTATTTTAAATTTTAGTAAGTCATTTCTTACATTTATTAGTTTTATATTAAATATTTCAATTATGTGTTAGGTATATGAGAAAGAGCAAGCATGGTTATTACAGGTTTGGAAAGAGGTGGAAGAAGAGAATATGCCTGTTCAAGACTTAAATTCGGGTTCAGAAGTTGAACAAGACTTAAAAAATTGATTTTAAATAACATTAAACACATATCCTTCTAAAATCAACACTAAATTCATATTCATTTGTCTATTTTAACTCATAACCCACTAAACCACTAAGGTAACTAAAGTCCACCAGACCTACGCCGGGTTAAGTACATCAAAAGGTCTGATTTAATTGTCGTTAATGATAAGATAAAATTAATATATATATAAAAATTTAACAATATTCAATTTTTATTTTTTATGTCACCTTGAAAGTTCTTATTACTAAATAGTGAAAATGTTTATCCAAGAGTTTGAAAAAAAAAATATTCTGGTCACAGGGGATTAATTCTGAATATTGTGTAAGATGAATATTGAGTTTCTGTGCACTTATAGTTAATCGACATTTAAAATTATTTTGAAATAATGAAAAGTAATATTCATTAATAAGTGCACCTTAATGATAAATGGGTGAGAGTACGGTATCCTTTATCTGCATTTAAACATTTTCTAGCTGAGGGTGTAAATTAAAAGTATATACAGTCATTTCTGCGGATCATTAGCTAATTTTTGTTAAAAACCGTAAAAATCAAATGCATTTACTGCATTGGCTGTTTCCACAAGGTTAATCTAGCTCATGGTGTATCTTTATGTTATACACATAGATGTTAATAGAATTCTATATTAACATCTATGGTGTATGAATTTGAAGGTTATTAGACATCGGATTATATGCCGATTATATTATATTACCAAAGCAGGTCCAAAACTATTTTAAAATTACTTTTATTATTTTTAGTAAAAACATTCACTTTAAACAATAGATTTAAGAAAATAACAGAAACGGAAGCTAATTATTCTCTGGGGGGGGGGGGGCACACTTTTTTGATAAAAACATCTCTGAAGTTTGCCCAAACTCGAAGAACACAGATCCCTGGGGCCCAACTTTTAGTAGTGTGACGAACACTTTTTATGAATTATTTCTTTGAAGCTCATTGTAGGACACACATATGTTTAATTTTATTAGTGATTTTAATTGGAAATTTATATAACAGAAATTTATTAGATACCTAACTAGTAAAAGTAAAATAAGGTCATAAAAAATTTTTTTCATTAAGCAATAAATAATATTTTATTCATACCAGCACTTAAAAAGATACAAGGTTCGCTTAATTTTAGTGTTGCTTGTCCCGATCCTAGAGTTAGCTTGGGCGGCTCTCCCGGTTATAGTAAAAATTTAAGCAAAAACATAACTGGATATATATCAGTAAGATGAAGCAGCATCTTTGGCGCAGAGAAAAAAAAATCAAATTAAAGCAAAGAAAAACCAAAGTTTTCCAATAGACAAATTGTAAGAAAAATTAACAAATCACTGACGGCCATAAATAATTTAAAAAAATATTTCTCTGCTATTTCATAATGAGGTTAGTCAACAATTTCGATGACTGTATACTAACTACTTAATTAAAAAAATATTTGGCTGTACAGGGTGGCTCAATTTCGATCCTTCTTATGGGGAAATCGGTAACTATAGGAGATATCGAAAAATGGATGGCGCATCCTCGATCTCTTTTTTTGAGAAAAGTTTAATGGTTTATACTCGAATTCGATATCTTTTTTCGTTTTCTAGTTATGGCTAAAAGTTGACATTTTTGACTTTTCGTTAAACGTCGATATCTCGGTTGTTTGTAAAGTTATAGAAAAAATATTTACACTTTCTTCAGACACTTTTTTAAGGACAATAAAATGGGCTAAAGAGATTTTAAATATCTAACTTAGTTTGCGAGTTATAATATAAAGTTATGTTTTTTTAAATAGAAACCATAGTTGGCTATAAAATATTTAAATAGAGTTTTTTATCCTCTTTTCAATTATATATAATATGTGGGGACTATTATTTCAGTTTCGTCCCATTATATTAAAAAATGTTAAATAAAAACAAACTAAGATCGGAAAATTAAAAATTGGATTTATCAAAACAATCCATTATACATTTATATTATAATATTTCATAGTTTTCATAAGCCATTTGACACTCTTGTGAAATAATAGGTAATAGGTACTAAATAAAAATAAAAATAGGTATCGAAGTATTAGGTACTAAAAACACTATTTAAAAACAACTGGAGACAATTGTTTTAGATGTCAAGAACAATTTTGTATAGTGTTTTGTTTTGAAAAAGTCAACCTTTAATTTTCCGATCTTCTTTTGTTTTTATTTAACATTTTGTAATATAACGGGATGAAAGTGAAATAATACACCCCACATGTTACATATAATTGAAAAGAGGATAAAAAACTCTATTTAAATATTTTATAGCCAACTATGGTTTCTATTTAAAAAAACAAAACTTTATATTATAACTCGAAAACTAGGTAAGATATTTAAAATCTCTTTAGCCCATTTTATTGCCCTTAAAAAAATGCATGGAGAAAGTGTAAATATTTTTTCTATAACTTTACAAACAACCGAGATATCGACATTTAACGAAAAGTCGAAAAAGTGAACTTTTGGCCATAACTCGAAAACGAAAAAAGATATCGAATTCGAGTTTACACCATTGAACTTTTCTCAAAAAAAGAGATCGAGGATGCGCCATCCATTTTTCGATATCTCCTATAGTTACCGATTTCCCCATAAGAAGGATCGAAATTGAGCCACCCTGTACAATTATTAATAGAATCTTTGCAATGCAATTTATTAGACTTATCAATTTATTGTAACTGGAAATAATGAGTAATTGATGCAGGAAAGAAATAATATGCTTACGTTGTATACGTACATTATACACGCATATTTTACGAGTATATCCTTCATTTTATATGCAAATGTAAGAAAAATGACGCGTTTCAAATTCCATAGAAATTAAATGCAATTTAATCTTGATAATCAAAACCTCTTTTCAAGTGTTAAGTATTTAAAATAATTTATTAAAATTAATCGGTTATTACGTTATTAGTTTACTGTCAACGAAAAGCTTTAATGCCCGTTTGTACCACTTCTGCTTAAATATGACTCTTATCTAAAATCTAAGCACCCCTTAATTGTTTTTAAGTGGAAGTTTAGTTAAACTTTCCATAAATTTATCAATACCGCATTTGTTTAATAACTTTGGTGATATATTTCTTATTGTTTGGAATAATATTTAAGGAAAGCTTAAATTATAAGTGTAGGTGGTGCTGCACCACGTAATTTGCATCATCGATGCAAACGGGCACAAGCGTCTTACAGTGTGGTTTAAATTTCAAAAAACCGGTTAAAACTTACAAAAATAATTTGACTTAAACAAAATTTTAAATGTGGGTATTGTTGAGAGATTATTGATTGAGGATTTTAAATACTGTAATTCAAAATTGGCCGTTATTTAGAACCTTACATCTAAGATCGATATGACAGATATATGATCTAAGTTTAGAATCAATTTATTGTGAAATAAGACAAAAAATAAGTGTTACTTTTATACTGAAGAACTTTTAAGAAAAGTTCAATTTTAATGGTACAAAGTGTGGAAGCAAATGTTTAACATTTTGAAAAACGGAAAAACTGCTGGATACCCCGTTTCTCCCGCTGTTGTGTTAGTAGATTACTATCAATTTTTCGTGGTTCGGGTCATTATCCCCTATCGAATTTTTATGGGTATTGATTATAAAAAATATAATATGGATAAACTTTTTATTTACTTACAGTGGAAAATTAAATTAATTTTAATATTTATTTTTAATTTTCAAGTTTAAATTTTCAATGTAAATTATTTCTTTCTGTGGTTTTAATTTTTTTCCTCATTAAAAAATTGCAATAATATAAAAAATTTTAATGATTCCATTACAATCTATTTCAGATACGATTATGAAATCCTTCTTCAGAATTCCACCTTTTGTTTGGTACCAAGAGGTCGTCGTTTGGGATCGTACCGCTTTCTTGAAGCTCTTCAAGCTGGTTGTATACCAGTACTACTATCAAACGGCTGGGCTTTACCATTTGCACAAGTAATAGATTGGAGTAAAGCTGTTGTATGGGCAGATGAACGTTTGCTACTGCAGGTAAATGGACAATAATCCATTTAAGACCTTCCTCCACTCACCTACAGTTTACGTGAAGATCTGTAATTGCCAATTAAGGACTTATGTCCGACATTCATTATTTACATCACATGACAGTTCCAAACTGCTCTGTTAACTGACAGTCTATTATGGGCAGGCAAAGTTATAAACAGGGTGTCTCTGAAAATGACCACCAACGCTTTATGACAATATCTAGTCAATTACATGATAGACAAGAGATACAGCTGTTGGAAGTTAGGATTTAAAAAAAAAATTAATTTTTGAGTTAGGGAGAGGCTACAATTTCTGCTGATAAATCTGAAGTTACCCCAGTTTTAAGGTTTCTGCATTTAAAATAATATTTTTTTATGACTTTAATTAATTGATTTCAAAATCAATTTCATACTTAACTGAGCATCAACCAAATATTGAGAAAACGGTTTTATGAGTATCATTAACACAATAATCATCCGTTTGTTGAAAATTAGTCTTTAGTAGCTTAACTGTTGACAGTCAATAATTGTAGGTGAGTGGATACGATTAGTAACTTTAAGTTAATAACTTTAATTAATAACTGAAGGTTCCAAACATCGTTCGGTCTATATCTCCTACTAAAGTACTGGAATTACGTCAGCAAACCCAAGTTCTTTGGGAACTATATTTTTCTTCAATTGAAAAAATAGTTTTCACTGCTTTAGAGGTAACACGTTATTTTTTCTATTAATTTTTGTGACTTAAAAATGATTATTTACTAAGATTATTCGTGAACGTCTACCAAAACATATATCAAGAGATGGAACAGTTTGGAATAATTCACCTGGAGCTTTGCTTACACTTTCACAATTTTCCGATTCTGCTTCACAGTTTCCTTTTACATTAGAAACTCAAGTGGAACGTTTTACTGCCGTGATATATTGCCAGTTGGGCTTACAAATTTTACCTTCTTCTCCTCTCTATCGACTAATTAATAGTGTAGCTCGGAGTAAATATGTAACAAGAGTAAGTTTTCTATTTATTTAATTGACATTTAATTAATTAATTTAACTTATTTTTGTTTAGATCATCATAGTTTGGTCGAACGATAAAAGTCCTCCATCGAAATCCAGATGGCCATTGCTTCCAACACATGTTCCTTTGGATGTGCTTCAATTTTCATCTGATCCAAGTAAACCAAGCATATCACAAAGGTTTTATCCTCATCCGCTAATTCAAACTTCTGGTGTATTATCATTAGATGAAGATACTGTACTGACAACGGATGAAGTCGATTTTGCTTTTAAAGTTTGGATGCAATTTCCGGATCGGATTGTTGGCTACCCAGCTAGATCTCACTATTGGGATGATGCCAAAGGATCGTGGGGATATACTTCCAAGTGGACTAACGATTATTCTATTGTTTTGACTGGTGCAGCATTTTATCATCGTTATTATAATATTTTATATACAGAATGGCTTAGTCCACTTTTACACAAAACCGTTGAGCAAAGTCAAAACTGCGAAGACATATTAATGAATTTTTTGGTAAGTCACGTAACTCGTAGGCCACCGATTAAAGTAACCCAAAGAAAGCAATATAAAGAACAACCTTCGAATGGGGGAAGATCACCTTGGAATGATCCTGATCATTTCATTCAAAGACAAACTTGCCTTAACACTTTTGCAGCTGTGTTTGGTTACATGCCTCTACTCCGTTCCAACGTTCGTTTGGATCCTGTACTTTTTAAAGATCCAGTGTCCAATTTAAGAAAAAAATATCGCCAAATTGAATTGGTAGGTAGTTAGTTTTAAACATGTGAAGCCAATTTTTACATATGTAAAGTATTTAAATTATACGACTGGGGAAATGCTCACTCACAATATTTCAGTGTTATATGAAGAACTAATAATCTAGGCAGCAGCTTCTATTTAATCTTATTAGTTTCGCTAATCAGTTCTTTGTATAATCTGCTGGATATATTGGGTCATTTAGTGTTTTTTTGGTTATTATAGAGCTTTTTCAATGTATACACCATTTTGTTATACCTACATCTTTTTGTTATGTTAAAGTTTGATGTGGTATTTAGTTCCTTTATGCGATCACTTCACTAAATTATCTACATCAAGTGGAGCACCTTATTTATATTGTTGGATCAAAATTTTAATTAATAGAAACTGTAAATAATGTTTTAAATATTTTTTTAATGTAAGATTTATTTTATCATGAAATAAATTAAACAATGCAACACTTTTATTATCTCAAACATTTATTTAATTTCAAATTTTAATCAAAGGTGGAATTATCGTTCTATTTATGAGTAGTGCAACAATAGAACTTTATTTTATCAATTAATTACCAATTCAGAACATTGTAGTATAATTTTTATTTACTCTCACAAATTCATATTTTTATTTAGAAATTGTGAAACATCGGGTATTATAAATATAAATGAAGTAGGTGCTAATACTTGAAAACTTTGCAGTATTAGGTGCTCCATAGACGAAATAGCTTCTAGGTTGGTGGGGTACCTACTCAAACTTTCCTAAAACACAAACTCTCCGTAGAAGTATTAACGTCAAAAAAAGCAGGAGTAGGCAACTTGTTCCTATTTTGAAATAGATTAGTATTCCTTCATTGAAAGTCTGCGAATGCATTATTTTGGCTTAATTAATTAATTATTATGAATACATGTTTCATAAGGTTTTAGTTTTATCAATTTTCATTTTAAGCGTTTTATTGCAGTTCGAGCAGTCGACTATAAGTAATTATAAGCTTTCAGCAACAGTTAAATTGCTGGAAAAAATTTTGGTTTTTATTGTTTAACTGATCAGCATTTTAAAATTTTAATGTAACATTAATTTCAATAGTTAATAATTTATTAATATACAGTCAAAACTCTCTAAATCGAATTCCCATAATGCTTTAAAATTTGTTCGAATTAGAGAAAGAGTAAAAAACAAAATAGGAAAAAATAATAAACATGTCTATAAACTATAAGATAATATGTTTTTACTTTAACATGCACTTGTTGCATAAAGTAGCAAACTCATAATAACAGAGTACATATTTATAAAGTTCTGATTGTGTCAGCGTCTTGACATATCGGATAGATACGTTGGGTTTAGCGTTAAAGAAATGCTTACACTACAAGGTACACATATGCTGAGCCACATTAATTAAAATGAAGTTTAATTAAGTATTTCGGGAAGAAGTGCATACTTTGCATAATATGGGGCACCTACTTGTTAAAACCTACTTTGTTTTATTCATAACACCCATCATAATTTCTACTTGGGAAAATAATAACTGAATCACTGCTTTATAAAATGAATTAAGTATTTTCATGTTGGAGTTATTTTCTCTGGATATGGTTAATATATTTTAATATCGAAATCTGAATTTTATATTAATATTTAATTTAGATAATTGTGAAAGTTGTGGCAAATTAAAATTTGTTGCACATCGTCTGTAATTTTACAATTAAAACTATAATCATTTTTATAGCGTGAAATATCGACGGTTTAGCTTTAGCTTCCTATGTTGTGAAAATATGTAAATACAAATATTAAATTCCAACATTATGTCACAAATATTCAAAGACAAAACATGGTGTAACAAATTTTAATTTACTACTAACATATAGCAACATATTTTAAAGGCAGTGCCTAGGTAGCCGATACTGGTAATAATATTGAGAATTAGTAGTCAGTTCATTATCTTTATTCGGTTTATAAATTTTTTTTTAAACAGCAGTAGTTTGAGTTGTGGTTACTTTTAATATATACTAATTCTTTAAAAAATCGTAATATAGCTCAGTTATCTTCTATTGTATGGCAAGTACAAGGGGGATTTTGCCGTTAAGTATTCTAGTCTGATTTTTAGTTTAGTTTTGAATTACTTTTGTATGTTATTCTATTTTTTAATTTTGCTAGAAGCTTCTTGAATTTATTGAAGGTAAAATAAATTGTTGATATAAAACAACGAAATGTGCAAGAAATTCTCGCAAGTTTATCCGACAAGTACTTGCCAAAATTAGAACATATTCTATCTACGTCAGATTAGATATTACATGAATTTTTGAAAGTACCGACTGCTGATAATAAAAACAACTAAGAAAATTTAAAAATTTATTTTCATTTCTGTAACTGATATATAACGAATGTTCAATTATTACTTTACTTGAAATTTTTCATCAATAAAATGTAATGAATTATTGATGTAAAAATTATTCGTGTAATATTAGCTTTACCATTAGAGTGCAGGTTTTTTATTTTATAAAAAAAGTTTTGCGTCGGTTAGTATTGGCAATTCTATTAATGTCGGTATTTCTAGTCCAATTTATAACTTATATTTACATGTATACTGGCATCCGTTTTACTTAGGTTGATCCGTCTTACGTTGACCAATGACAAGAGACTACTGGCTCTCAATAATATTGTCCTTGGTACTGGCCACCTAGATACTGCTTTTTTTGAAATTTATTGTTTCAAT
This sequence comes from Cantharis flavilabris, assembly GCA_949152465.1. Classification (NCBI taxonomy): domain Eukaryota; kingdom Metazoa; phylum Arthropoda; class Insecta; order Coleoptera; family Cantharidae; genus Cantharis; species Cantharis flavilabris. The sequence goes on along the minus strand of OX424441.1, from coordinate 429,526 downwards.
TGTTTATTTATTTATAATTACTAAATTTGATAAAACTATAATTATGGCGTTTATTACTTATAAGTTAATTAATTATGAAAATATTTTATAGTTTATATATTTTTTGTTTTGTAATTTTTATGGTAGCTGAAAATATCAAACATCATATCAGTAACAAGATGTGTTAACATCTTTGAAGTTGGCGCTATAGAGTGACAAAATGGGTGTATTTTGAAAGAAATTTCTGTAGCTGTGTTGTAAATATATTTTTTATTAAGTCTATTGGTGCAGCTAAACAATATATAAAGGCTGCTAAGTTGCCTATTATGTATTTAAAAAAAATTGATAGTTATAATTGAAATATTAGAAGAAAGCCAAAGTCTTTTTTTTATTAAATATTTTCATTCCATAATATGGTTTGGGGGTAACGATTCCTAAAATATATTTGGGCTAAATTTGTAGTTCCTTAAAAAGGCATTATTAATATTTTAGTACTTAATGCTGGCATTGTGCCATAAAGCAATAATTTTTGTTGTTTAATCATGACAAAAGCCATAGATTCGTTAAGTGATAAAAAGAATATTATGTATAATTTTGTGGTTATTTTAAGAATTCATTATTTTTACAGACAGATTTTTTTAATTTTATTCATCGAGAATTTTATCACTATTTTATATCACTGTTATATCAGGATCTTTTATTTAAGTTCTAACAATTATTATCTTGTTAAATATTAATTTTAGTCTTGCATTGAAAAAATTGTTGCTAATGTTGACATTAAAGAAGTAATGATTTTTGAAACTTAAATGAAAGATTCAGTGTATATGAAGTTAATATATAAATACATATTAATTGTAAATATATTTTTAAATGCAACAGTACTAATTAAATAATATTTGTTATTTGTTTATTATTTTGTGTAGATGTCATAAATAGTACTGTCAACATTCTTCTATGTTATATTTTGGTACGTATGTATACGTTACTTAAACTAATGTTTTGTACAATTTTGTAAGCATTTCATATGCTATGTGATTTATAATACAATTATATACATCTAAAACATATTTCTTTTGCTTCGTTATGTAGATCCATCTTCCCTATCACAAATATTTTAATAAATTTTGTTTTGATTGTTTGTGATTTAGTATGCTACAAATTTCTTTCAATTTTCTTCATGGATATCGAAATAAAACGTATTGTCAGTTGATACGATCTAAGAAACAAATTATCAATACAATCCACTAATGTCGAGATAACTTTTCTTGACATAAAATAAGAGAATAACTGCCTAAGATATTAATGGAGCCAAAAACCAACTTGGTCAGGAAGATATCATAAAAGTTGAGTAATAGGCACAGCTATATGACTTGTGAATAGATCCTTAAAATTAACCCATGGCGACTATAGAAGACAAACCTTGAAAATTATTCACAAATAGTTTTTGTTAACATGTTGGTGTGTGGTGAAGACGCGAGCGATCAATGGTTAGTCGTTTTAATTCAAAGACTTTTTGTAATGGGGCGATTCTCTGTAAGCACGTTAATGGCTGTCCAAACCACCTTTTCCAAAAACTATTTGCTGTAGCATAAATTAAAATATCTCAAAACGCAGCATAAGATTATTCCTGTCTAGTGCAGATGTCGTTATAATGGCATAAATTATAATTTTTTATAAAAAAATTCCCAAACCACCAAAAAAACAGTCCCCTGTGCTGTCCGATTTCCAGAATTAACACTTTGAGATTTTATTTTATTATGTAATACAAAATATAGAATTTTTTTAAATGTTTTAAAAACACAATTAAAATTAACTTATTTTGTTTTGAAATAAACAACATTTAAAATTGATTTATTTCAGTTCATTCGTTTGATTAAATCTTGTCCGCGGTTTTTAAAAACAGTCCCCTGCCAAAAATTTAATACCAAGTATAACTTTTTCCACTGCGCCTTTCCATATTGTCTTGCGTGGAAAGCAACGTAACTTGTCTTAAGTTTGAGTCAGTAGCACTGAAGGTGCTGTGCCGTCAATTTTTTTTAGTGTTAATGCATCGTTTGTGACGGGAGCACGTGTCAGGGCTACTACGACGCAGTCCCCCGGCAATTATTTTCTTTATTGTTTATTTCTGGAATTGGATATATTATAAAAAATTTTATAATGTTTTATGTACATATTTATAAATAAGACGCAAAATTAAATACATTACGATAGTTTGCTTGATATTTCAAGATTTAGTCAAAATGAACAGTCCCCTGCTTTCTAATGTGGCAGGTGACTATAGATTTCTATTATTTAATTATATATTATTCCTAAAAAATTTATATTATCGATATTTATTATAAATGTATAATTTATAAATGATATTTTACTTTATTACTTTACTTACTACCTATATAAATTATAATTATTCGCTTTTTCCTTGTTGATGGTTTTTAGTCTGTAAAATTAAATTTAGATTTTAAATTTGTTTATACTTAAATACCCCAGCCACGGTTTGAACCACCGACCGGTTTATTGTGGTTTTGATGTATTTGCAATAGGCCCCTGTTACACCGAACAGTCCTCTGCAACCATTTACCCGAAAAAGGCTAATATTTCGAAAAGTAGCTATAAATTCAATGGGCTTTTTGGCACTTGTCATTAAACTACTACTTTTCTAGTCCTTGGTATGGTTTTTTTTAATAGAAAAAATATTAATATGACCGGACAACTATGTACGGACTGAAAACGTCTTTACAGAGAATCACCCAATGATGTTTATGATGGACGAAAAAATTTTGAAAATACTTACAATTTCAATTTATTTAGTTCATTTCTAAATATACATAATTATGATTCTTCAAAGCGAGATTCGTTTCAATTTTTAAAATATAATTAAGTATGATTATTTAAAGAAAATGTTAGAAAAACTGTGGTACAGTTAATAGTCCAATGAATGTAGATTTTTACTTGGTAGTAATTTATTGCAAACAAGCTGAATTTCTTTATTTTTGCTTGACTACTTAACATATAATTCATTAATTATTAAGATTTAAATTCAAAGAAGGGTGTATGACGTCAACACTATGTTACGAACGATATCGGAATAAAATTTGTTTGTTGATATCATAATTTCGTCCGTACGTATGAATGTCTTTCACATCTTAACTGTATTGAAGATTATTTATATTATGCTCTCTTTTCATTACTAATTCAAATGAAATAATAGTCACAAAACTACATTAAAAAACACATGTTTCGGTTTTTTAAACTATCATTCGGTATTAAAAATAAAATGAAGTTGAATAAAATTCATTTTTTTCAAAGTTGAAAATCCAACAAATTTATTCATTACGTACGCCTTTACGCCTTTTTCGAAATTGCGGACAAACAAACCGAATTTGTTTATATAAAATTTTTTTGTGTGTATTTGGTATAAGTAGATTGTTCAGCAAAAATCTTTTAGCAAAATTGTCTGCTCTACAATTATTATGTCACATTTACAAATAAAGTTTTTGGTTGTTATTCCCATTTATGTGGAATTCCTTATTTTTACTTTAATAAATTAATAAAAACAATTTTAGTTAAAACAAAAAATTCAGCTTGTTTGCACAGGTTCTTACTCAAATACGTCTGCAGTGACTAGACTATAAAATGAACTACCTAGATCATAATATAAAATTTTAGATAAGTAGGTAGGTACTATATAGGGTTCTTTTTTAAAGCTATTTACACAACATACAAAAATAAATTCAACTAAGAATTTAATCATCTAGTGGTATTTTATCACAAGTTAGGTAATCTAGTAGGGAGTTTTAAGATGAAAGTATGAACTATAAATTATCTCCTTAAAACACCCTGTGCATGTACCTGTCTATAAATATCAAAAATTAAATCAATGTATTTATTTTCCCGCACAATATTAATTTTAAGCTTAAATTAACTAATCAAGGTTTCAATGTCTAATAAAACTTTCTTCATCAGAATGTTGACAATTTGATAATAATTGTTCCACATCTTCGTCCAAATTTCTTTGAGGAAATGTGCAACCATCGCCTAAACTGTACCAACATATAAAACGTTATTACATACATAATTTTACACTCATGCCAAAAAAACTAACAGCTTGTATTTGATATTTTCATAATGTTGACTTAATATGTTCATATTTTTGAATTTTACACTTCTAAAATTTTATGCATCAGCAACATAAAATATTTTGTAAAATGAGAGAAAGAATTCAAATTTTCACTTTTCTCGACTTTAATTGAAATATATTAAAATTACAAATTTGATGATCGTTTAGTCAAAAGGTAAAGGAACATGGGGTATATATTTAAATGGCGACAATATTATTTCAGCTTTATTAGGTTGTCAATTACAATAGGTACTATTTAAAATAATTTTTTTGGTATTACAAATTTATGGGATACTAAAATATAAGAAAAATGTCAACTTGAAAATACTGCCAAGAGTACAAGTATCACTTTGCCTTTCTTATTATTGTAATTGAATATAAGAAAAATAAAATATAAACAAAATTAAACTCACAAAAATTTATTAAAAGTTTGCAATTGTAAGTCATACAAAAGTTTACATTACAATAAATATAAGGAAATTAAAACGATGATAATGTGTTGTATTATACAGGATACAGCTTGGTGGCTTCAGAATGTAGGTTGTGAGAGCTGTTTGAAAAAACTCATCAGTAACAGTTTCACGTGATCACACAAATTCTATCTGTTAATTATTTCGCAAAAATTCACACTAAAAAGCTGTAACGTGCAAATATTGTGTTATTCCCACCTTTTATTAAATAAATATTGGAAATGTTCCTTGATCAAGCACAATTTTTCATAAATTCCTTTTGGTTAGTAGTATAAAATTGCTTAGAAAGTGAAAACGTGTTACTAAGTCGCTCCATGTGAAGCCAACAGCATTTTGATGTATTATTTTGGACGGTGGCTACAACTTTAAAACAAAAGTCGCTAGCTTCATCGAAAATATAAAAATGGTACTCTGGTGTGTTGATTTAACATGGAATGACTTGAGAAAGTAAAGTATGAACTTGTAATATGATGTTAGGTTGGGTTACATTGGAAACGGATCAGTTAAGTTGAGAAAAAAAATATTAGGTATTAAATTTCACCAAAGTACAATATAGTGTCCAGCCAGTTGAAATGCTACCACAATTTCTCTTGTCGAGTAAAACCCATTCGAGTTAATTCAACAATAATCACAATCAGTACAAAATGTTGTATATGATTTGTTTGGTTTGGTGAGATATATACGGTGTAGATCAGTTTCCAATGCCGAATTGGATTGAACGAAAAAGTAACATATTATTATCATCATCATCGCAGTTAATTTTTTAATTTAAACTTTGATTGTTATAAGGAAATTCTAACAAATATAAAACTTATATCACATGACAACCAAACCTTTTTTTACATTATTTGGTATAGTCAATTTGTATCTCATAATTACTACTACATAAGTCCCTAATTTAAAATTAATAAAATTTTAAAATAAATAGTTATAGTAAATAAAAAAAAAACAAACATAAAAGCACGATTCTGTTGCAGTAATCTTTCTTCAAATACTCAATTTTTAAGGCACTTAAAAGTAAACACTAAATAAGTAAATAAACAATATGTGGTTACTGCAAAAGAGTTTGGCTAATTATTTTGAAATTAAATTAAAAGCAACGTTGTTGTTCAAAATGAATGTCGTTAATGTTAATAAATCAACATTGACTAAACCGAAACGTTTTTCATTAGTTGCTTAGTCTAAATTAAAATACAAAATGCTAAACAATACAGGAAATAGTAGAATTAATATACAAAATCATGATTATTAATGCTACAGTTAAGCATTCACAACTTTATTAGGCCAAAGCGTTATTCTAACCTGGTCTGTGTGGAGTCCATTGAGTGATAGAAGCTTGGTTGATGATGAGACTGAACAGGGTACGATACACCATCACCCAAACTACAAAAATAATATTATGAACTTCCCACAGTGGCCACACTAATTGTTTTTTAAATTCTGTTAACAATAAAATTTAGTATCTCCATAATTACAGAGTTCAAGTCACCGAACAATAAAGTCGACAAACTATGAATGAAACATATACAAGCTGCGTGCTTTTGTTTTAGATTTCACTTAAATCATACAAGGTTCAATTAATCATTATAATAAGTTATGCTTACATTTGTCAATTTTATGAAATTTTGAAACTATAATTTTTCAACCGTAAAAAAAGAAAGAGCAATGCAATCCCACATTAGTGGGTTAAAATTAGAGGCGATTTTTTTATATAAAAGTAAAAATTATTGGCAAATATAAACATTTTCAAAAGAATACCTCGAATGAACTGGAAGAAACCACGTCATGGGATTGTCCCCAAAGACTTCTTGAAAATTATTGTAAGCACCTAAACTAAATCCATTTTTATCTGGTCCACTGTAAAAAACGGCAGGACGAAATGCTTCTAAAAATATAAGACACTATCACGTCCTTATTTAAAGAAAATCAACTAAAATTACCTAGCGTTGTGCGGTTATGGATTACCAAGTAGCAATGATAACCAAATAAAGACACCAAACTGATACCAAACATTAATGAAACAAAAAATAGAAAGAGAATGTGAAATTTTCCTATTCCTTCCAGATTTCCCTAAAATTTTTTATTTTGAACATAAAAGTTGAAAAAAAAAACCACATTTTACCTTCCAAAAAGCTATAAAGTATTGAACGGATGTTAGAGAAACATAAATACAATAAATTAAAGCATATCCCAAAAATAATATAAAAAATTTATAATTTGTGAAACAGACACAATTATTAACCCAGGGACAGTGATGATCCATTTTTAGAACACACTCTCCGCAAACAGAACAGTGATGAGCACGATCGGGTTTCACGTTTTTACATTTTTCACAATATCTCACAGCACCCCCGATAGTTCTGTTAATATTGGGTAAATCTTTGGAGAAGTTTTCTAAAATTTGACGTTGCATATCTTCAGAATCTACAAAAACCAATCGCTCGTACTCTCCGTCGGGTAACTTGAACTACAACATAACCACTTGAGAACAAAATTGAATTTAACCTAGTTATTACCTTATCGGGAACCCTTCCAATATTTGTAAAAATAGTCTTCCAGTAGGCCCAACAGAACATCATCAAAGTTATGTGATAAATAATAATATAGAAAATCTTTTTAACAACCGAATTAATTGTAACTAAAAAGATATATTGCATTAAGATCTATACAGAAATCAAAACGTCAACTTACATATACACAATTGAATCACATAGGCATAATACGACCAAGCAATAATAGTCACTATAAATAAAACAGGTACCCATTTTAAAGCTTTAATACACCAAAAACATCTACCCTGAGCACTTTTTCTGTCAACTTTGGGAATGGGCATTTTTTTAACCTAACATAAAATACTACATCTATATTGCATATTAATATCAGAATTTACTTATTAAATACGATTTAAGTAATTAAATAGTTTTTGTATCATTAACCCACTAATTTAACTAACGGGTGGGGTACTTTTGAATCTAACCTAAAAGGTTAAACTTAAAATTTCCATAAAAGATAACACTCAATTTACTTCAACCTATAGACTGGGAAAGTGTGACGTCAAATGTGGTCGATCTAACAGCTGATGGGTGGAAACACTGCCGGGTGCATGCGTTATTTTAAACTTTTTCGTGATTTTACAATGTTTTAATTCAAAATTATGCCTTTATTGCATTTGCCCACATAATTCTAGACGAGAAAAGTGCAGTTTTTGAAGCTATATGGCAGGGGTCTCCAAACTACGGCCCGCGGGCCAAATCTGGCCCGCCAGCACCACCAATCCGGGCCCGCCCTTTAATTTATTTTGATTAATCAAATCAAATAAAGCAATCATACAAAATAATAGTCAGATATTTTATTTACCGACTAAAAATAGTTGTCAAAACACTACAAAAGTTGTGCAATCTTAATCCAATGAGGTATAGCTGTGGAGACCAACCAAAATATTCGAACGCTCCTATGTTAACAATGTAAATTGTACATTTTGAAACCGTTTTTTGACATATAAAAATCGCATTTACAGCAAAACTTTTTAGACATTTTTTGTTAACAATTTTATTGTTTTCAATTTTGTATCTATACATTTTTCAAATTTGCAGCCCCGTTTTTGACTGATAGCAGTTTAAGCAAAACTCCGGAAAACACAAAAATATTGTCATTTATAAATCGGAAACGGTGCGACGAAATGAAAAACTGAATAGGCATTTTTTCTTGAAAACGTGATTCTGTACATTTATGTTCATAAGCATTTTTCTATTTTGTTGCACCGATTCCGAAATATAGATGAGATATTTTTTGTGTTTTGCAGAGTCCTGTTTAAGTCGCTGCCAGTCAAAAACGGGACGACAAAATTGAAAAATGTATAGGTACAAAATTGAAGACAATAAAATTTATAACAAAAAAAAATGTTTAAAAAGAAGGTTTGCTGTAAATGCGATTTTTATATGTCAAAAAAAGGTTTCAAAAATCAAAATGTGCAATTTACATTGTTAACATAGGGTGGTTCGAATATTTTTGTTAGCCACTGTAGCTAGATATTGGCCCTTGGGGCTTTGGGGAGCAATCAGTCTGGCCCTTAGACTAAAAAGTTTGGAGACCCCTGCTATATGGTAACTAAACGCAAACAAAGTGAGGTTATCACCATGTTTCCACCATAGATGTATTCTATATTAACATCTATGGTTTCCACCCATCAGCTGATTGATCGTGACGACACGACACATAGACTAGTCTATAGTCTAGTCTATAGGCTAGCCCATAGTCTATAGACTAGTGTCCGCCTAGGCTTACCTAGTAAGTGAATAGGGTCGTAGAGGGCCACGTCAGGCTTCGTGGCAAGACTTTGCGGGCCCTCTACTCTTAAAAATTTTCATAAATAAAAAAGAAAAATATGAAACTTCGAAAACAAAACCCAATAACTAATTTTTTATTCATTCAAATTTTAAAATAAGCTTTTCGGGTTTTTTGTTGCGCAAAATCTTTAATTACTTCACCGTAATTAATTGTTCTTGCCATCTTACTTTCTATAGCTAAAAGAGCTATACTGCTTAACCTTTTCTAGCCTATTGTGGCTCTATAGTGATTATTAATGTATACAACATACATTGCACTTTAAAGATGCGGGCCCTTGATGGATCCCGGGCCCCGGGGACAAATCCCCAAGCGCCCCTGCCTCTGGTTGGGCCTGTAAGTGAAAGAAAGATACAACATACTTTGCATTGGGTGCGATATGCCCAAAAAGATCGTAAAACACGAGAAGACATAAAGGAAGAAGCGCTATGCTTATATTGGATTGGAACTTGCGCCTATATAGCAAGAAACTCATTATTGCCAATGATATTTTTTAAAAATAGCTATTAGATAGTTAGTGAACTTAAATGGGAGGAGGTAGACTCAAACCAAGAAAGAAATAGAAACTGGTAAAGCTTGTGCATGTTTCACATCTAAAAATAAACAGACTGTTAAGTTCATTTATATCAACGAACAATGTTCTGTAGATTTTTCATTTCCATTCAATGAATCTAATTCATAATCGGCTGGTATATTATCCATTACTAACAAATATGCACTATTAATTTTTTAAAACTACTTAACTAGGTACTATTGTATAATTAGCAAACAACGAAATAGAAGAAAGTGCGGCAACATAGTAAAATTGTCTGAAATCTTATAGGTTTATCCCTCTTATCTCTCTCTTTCTTTCTCTTTGACTATCTCTATTATCTATGGGTTTATCCATTCCCGCTCATTTAAAATTTCATTAGTTTTTTTCTGATACTCAATGTATTCAAAAAAATCTGAAAAAAACCGATGGCTCCGTTTGATCTCTACTTTCAAATAAAAAAATTAAAAAAATTAAGGAAATTCTTCGATTAATAAAATTAAAAAGTTTTCTTTCTTCTCATTTTTGACTTTGATTTTCTGTCAATTGGCCAGACTTATGTAAATAATATAGAACCAATTCTTAAATCCAGCTAAGAAATTCTGTCAAGTCCGAGATTCGAACCCAGAATTTCCACTCTGCAACTGTGTGGTGATTCAAAAGACGAGGAATTAAGTCTGAAATTTGAAATTGCTCCAGTTTCTTTGTCGGTGTTCTCGAAAGAAGGAATGCACAAGGGCATTAATTTTGATAAAACGATTTAAAAATAAATAAATAGAGAATCATACATTGGACGTATTTTATTAATTATTTGCTTGTAACAAATTTCCTGTCAAATTACTAAATAATACTTAACAGTATTTTACATAGACATCGTATAAATAATATCTAGTAAATAATGTATACATATATATCCAATGCACTGTGTTTGAATGTGTCAGTTTAAAAACAATGTTGACTAGAAGCAGACTAACAAATATTCAAACACATTTTTTTTTAAATCTTATAGCAATATTTAAGCAATCAGTGATATCTTTGACAAATGACAAGAAATATTACATGAGGTCGTTATTTTACAACTAACTTTATCGCTCATAATTAACAAATCACGTGTGATTAAGATTATGGCTACTTTACAATTCTTTCTCAATTTTAATGATTTCTGCAATACCATCGTACATTTCCTTAACGGCATCAAATTCGGTAAGACCCATACGACGTTTGTTGGAGATGTCGTAAACTCCACCTTCTGCTTCGGTATGTTCGCCACGAGTTCCACGTACTTGAAGACTGTACTTTGAGGCAACTTCTTCTAGTTTAGCTTTGTTGGCAGATAATTTTGGTACTTTAATATGTACAGATGCACGTACGGTAGTACCAAGATTAGTTGGGCAGAAAGTTAAGAAGCCCAATCTATCGTTGTGAGAAAATGGAATACGTTTCTCGATGTCGTTGACAGCAGTAACGAGACGACGGTACACTTCTCCCAAATCACCACCCATTTGCATTGAAATAATTCTGAGATGATCTTCTTCGTTGCACCATACCAAGAATGTTTTCTTTTCGTTGTGATAAATTCCGCGCCCGCTTGGCCAGAAGCGACACGCATTAGCTGCTTGCAAGAAACGATCACCTTCTTTAAACAGAAAATGATCGTCTATGAGTTTTTGTTGAACGTCCTTGGTCATTCCAGTGAGAGGGAAGAAAGTACCCTTAAGTTCTCCCTCAAGTCCGGATAAAGTAGATGCCACTTTTTGTTCCATTTCTTTGTACTGTTCTTCAGTTAAGCAGGGGTTGAATGGATAACCTTCCATGGATCGACCGCAACGAACACGGGTAGAAACAATGTATTCGCCAGTTGGGTCAAGGTTTCCAAAAACGCTGACATCACCCCAGTTCTTGGGAGGATGTTTGTCGCCCTTTTTGAATCCGGTATGGTAATCCTCGATGACGGGATCGAACAGATCGGCGAAAACGGTGTACGATTCTGCATCGGGAGCGTACAATCCAATACCAGAATCGTGATTTTCGAGACCTGAAAGTACATAATAGGCTTATTAACCAAAACGTGCGATATTTAAATTACGAAACCAACCTGATTGAACTACATCAAGAAGGGTAGATCCAAAGCCGGTTTTCTTAGTTTTAAGATTATCTAAGACCTCTCTCGTCAAAAATTTTTTTAACAGAGATTTGGAATCGGACGCGTCCAATTTTTTAAATCCAGCTTCAAGTTTTTCTATGACTGCTTGGTCAACCATTGTTTGTGATTTTCTGTAAAATTTAATCAACTGCTATAGTTAAGTTTAACTTTGGCTTGGAAAAAGTGGTGCCCTTTAAACATTTTCTTAAAACTCTAGTTTCTTAAAACTAATGATTGTTTTTAATCTTTAATTGTTAATCATGCGTGGCGGTGTTTATTGACAAATATAAGCTTTCAACAGTCAATTAAATAATATGCTCGTTGAAATTATAGATAGATATTTACAAAATGATACGTCAAAGCTCATACATTACTACAAATAAGACATATATATTTTTGCAATTAAAAAATAAATTCAAATATTGGAAAAATTTGATGGTGGCAAAAGCAAAGCAAAAGTAAAAGACTTAGCGTACTTTATTCCTTGTAGGAAGACGCGTAAAATACAAGACACATAAAAGAAAAGAGCGAAGGCGTCCACAGGTATCCGGGCGCACCCCCGCGGTGCTATTGACCCATGCAGACATCAACACCATACGAATAGTACAAACCCCGACTCATCCTCTATGGGATTTTTAGCATCCTTTGACGCACAGCCACCCATTATAGTTAACTAAATATTTAGACACTTAAATGACACTAGAAATAAGTGGATGTAACAACTATTAGGCATGGGGTTTTGGACGCCGCCCTATTAATCTAGACGCTTCCTTCGTCTTCAAACAGAATGCAGTCGCTTGACGCTTGCCGCTCTGACTGAAAGCACGAGCTTTGGGAAACTCGAGGCGCAGTTTTCCAGGATCAATAGGCGCACATTATCGTGTACAGACGGCCAATCCAACAGAGCATTTCTATCTGTTTTTTTAAAATCTTGAACCGCTTACAGGAGACTTAATTTATATTTTGATGCGACAATATAATTTTCTTCTCAAATAAATGTCCCTTAACAAATATTTCATTGAAAACCTAAAAAATCTTTTCTTAATTTTCTTTTGTTTTATTTATACCTTTTATAAATTGCAAATAATAAAAAAAATTTGAATTTTTACGAATCAATCAAAAATTATTATCGAAAAGATTTTAGCATCACAACGATTAATTTTTAAATTTTTAAACTAAATAAACAAATTGATTGTTATAAATTTATATTTTATACCATAGTATGTACATAGTATGACTTTTAAAGATGAAAAGAATTTTTTCAAAAATTAACAAAATTCTCATCAGTTACATTTATGAAATGACGTTATTTAAATTTTTTGAATTAAATTTTTCAAAATTATTTATATCCATATAATGTATCTATGTACCAATAAATTATAATTTTGTGCAAGAAAAAATTAAAAAATTAATTTATTGATCTATCGGCTTATGAAAAATAGATTCTTGAAAATTATTATGAGGTGGAAGATTATCGATTTATTTTTGATGAAAACACGAATTTGTGCTTGATTTAAGAAAAGATAAAAATTATTATAAGTACATAGTAATGTGTGTATGACAAATTCTTCCTTGGCAAAATCTAAATGTTGTCAACTAAATAAAGTTGAATCCATTGATAGATATTGGAAAATTGGTGTTTTCATTATAGATTACCGAAGTTAAGACATATTGGGTGTGGTCAGTAATCAAGTTACGACTATCGCATACCGTTGCCATGTGGAAATGAATTCACTAACTTTTCCAAAAATAAATCCATTATTGGTTATTACAGATTAAAAAACTCAAGTGGTTCTAAAAATTTTGACCAATTCTTTTGAAACCCGTCAGTGTTCCATCTGCGGTTTTCATTTCATTTGATTTAATAATGGCCCCCGTTTAATTAATTGTACGTATTTCCTTTCAATTTTGATTTTATCAAAATTAGAAGGAAAATGTACTTTTTCAATCCAATATTGCGTTTTTCCTAATCGTTAAACCCGTTTGCCGATCGATTTTATTTATTGAATTAATATTTTATAAAGGACAACTTACTACTTATAGAATGATACTATAATTGAAATCCTTTTTGCTTGCTATTATATTATTTTCTTTGTCTATTTGTCTACTTATTACAATATTTTCATCAAAATTTAAATGTCGTTGGTGATTCTTTTACACATTAGCTTAATGTACTAAATTGATGTTTTGCTTGCAGGAAATTATTAAATTGTTGTAATAATTTGACGTTTCTATCTTGCTTTCGACTATTGTGAATTAGAACTTGAATAATTAACTACAAATTTTATTTAACAGCAATTTGTTGCAATTGGGATTACTTTGGCAAAAAATATTAAATTAGTTGGTATTTTTTTAAATAATATTTTAAAGCCCGAAAGATGGAATGCTGTTTTCCTATTCCATTGTTAAACAGAATAGGTTAAATAGTAATTTATTGTAATAATAGTAAAAATTAACTTTAATGTATTCAAATGAACAACTACACCGAATTATAAGTTACGATATAATCAACTCCAATCAAACTTCGTTGACTTGCTGATTGTTCCTATTTTAAATAGTAATCTTAATTTGTTGTTAAATATAATACATAGATTTGAGCATATATTCTTGAAAAACTAAAACTGCGTAACTTGCGCACAAGTAAATGAATGATCGGTATCGACTTTAGTGTTAACTAAAATATTGTTGCGTAACAGCAAAATTCATTGATTTAATATTTTCGTAAGAAACAAAAAAGATAAGAAAGAAAAATGAAGAAGCCCATGTAGCTATGCTATACCTATATAAATAAACTTGGAAAATGCAATTCAAATCTTATTAAAAGAAACTAAATAATATTTGTGGCATTGTAGCTGATAATTTATATTATTATATTATATCTATAGTAGAAAAATCTCAAGATTTTAATTTAGGAAAAGCTTAAAAGCGTCAAAAGCGAAAGCTGCTACTTACAATATTACTGATTTATAAATTTTAATCACAAAAAGCTTAAATAATCACTTTTAAAATTTAAAACTAAAAAAACAATATTCTATTTTTTCAAAAAGAAAAACCGTTTTGTTTTTTGAATGAAGGCAAGTCCAAATATATGTTTCTCACCTTGATGCAATAAATATGAATCGAAATACACCCGGACTTGAGTAGACCGACTGTAAATGTAACTTCAGGACTCGGAAGAGATGAGCCTGAGTTTTCATGAGCCCCACTTTCCCACTGACGTCAGGATAACCAGAATTAGAGCGGCGCACCAATCGTTAGCTCGCACCCTTTCCCGAAACCTTTGACCGACCTAATATTACCTTTGTTGTCCACAATTTCTCAAAAAATCAAAAGTTTAATATTATTTGTCGACTTTTTTTCATTAACAAAATCGTAAGATGTTAATTTAAAAATTGTTAATTTTGAAAATTGAGAATCGAAAAAGTTAATCTTGACAATTTATCGAGCTGGTTACTACTTACTACATTGCTACTACGTAATCTTGGTTGGTTAGCAAACATTAAGAAATTGATTTTTTATCCCATTACATTGAAAATGCAAAAAGTAATAATGTAATGGTACAAAAGTAAATGCATTTATTAATTATTCCTTATGCTAAAAATTATGTAGATACATGCGACATAAATTTTGTAGATATTTTTAGTTACCTACTCTTATTACATAAGTTTTATTTTCTTACAGCAAATTGGATATTGTTTATTTGTTGGATAAGCAATATTAAATTTTGCCAAATTTTAAAATATTCGATTTAGTTAGATTAAAAATAGAAAACGTTCGAATTAGTTGGTTAGTTTTGAGATTATTATGAAGACGACTATACCTTTGTTTAAAATCAATATTGGATTTTTGGTTACCAATTTCTTGAGTAAGAAAATCATTTACCGAATTTTTTATGTTAACTATTTTCTTATCTTCTATCACAATGGGTTTTAATTTGTTTGGTACGAGATCTACGATCGAATCTTCTTCGTCGTCTTCATCGTCCTCTTCGTCTTCTTCGTCTTCTTCTTCTTCATCGTCGTCGTCTAACTCTTCTACATCGCTGTCTTCTTCTTCGTCATATTCTACAGTTTGAATTGGATGAGGAGACGGCAAACGAACAGGTTTTTTTAAAGGCAACGTCGGCGATTCTGATTTCTGTATAGGGGCTTTAGGTATTGTCGGTTGGTCTGGAATTACTACTGTTTTTTTTGGAGGATCTATTTTTAATATTTTGGGCGATTCGGATTTAGTAGAAACATGATCTGGAAGTTTTTGACTTTCTGGCTTATTAATAATATTTTTATTCGAAGTTTTTTTTTTTGTAATTGATTCCAAAATAACGTCTCTTAAAGTAAACAAAAGAAACCAAAAATTAAAATAAATATAAATTAAATAAATAGTAAACAGGTACATAATAAATTATAAACAAAAATATTATTGAATAAGCAAAGGAATTATGTAACACCTTTTATCTAATTTGTTGAGTTTTGGCAAAGGTCCCGCATTTTAAATATGCCATTTCAATGTAAACATTTCAGAACATTAACGTTTGGTTTTAAAAATTTTAAATTTAACATAAAATTTGGAAAATACGTCCATCTTCAATTTCTAAATTTTATTAGCATTTGCACACGTTTTAAATATGTAATTTTATAATTATAATACAAAAAGACCCTAAAATTTGCCGTTAGAACATTAAAAATAAATACAAATTAGAAAATTGGCAGCCAACATAAATTGCAGATCACAAAATAGACCTAAAATAAGCCAACAAAAGTATAAAGAACCTACCCACTGATTTATGAAGCTAAATTTAAATAAACACTTGAAGCTTCCACTTTAATTAATTTATATAATAGATAATAATTCACGGTGCATTTTCATTTTAAATACGGATCTAAAGTAATTATAATTATAAAAATTTTTTTGAAATAACCCATTGTAAATTTTAATTTAGTAAATTGGAATTTGGAATCAAAGAAATTGGAATTAATATTTTATATATTTATTTAACTATGTTTTCATCCAATTAATTCAATTAGTATAATATATTTTTTGGGAATTTGAACTTTTGCTTAATAAAACTACTGTGAAATATTGATTCTACCTAGCTACTTTTAAAAATAAAGGTATTGCCATGTTTTGCTTTAATTCCTATATATACTTTTCATGAATAATTTCTTTTTTTTCCTATTTATATAGTAAAAATTCTAAGCGCTTGTGTTATTTTACAAATGAAAACAATTTTATTAAAAAGTATTAATGAATGAATAAAAGATATATATATATATTATAATAGTTGCTATGTACGCGCGTCAAAGGATTATATTCCAATTACATATATATAAATATAATAATAGCAAAGCGACCGTGGCCCTGGAATATAGTGATATTTCGGGAACACGTCTGGGCTCTTAATTGTCCGGGTTTAGTTTAATTTTGTTATCTTGTCTAAAAAACAAAGATTATTCAGATAATTACATTTATTTGGCGATCACAATGCCTTTTTGATGTTTAAAATAAAAATCGTTATAAAATTGTTACAGGTACTAAATAAATATTGGTATTGGTATATACCAGTATATACCAAGAATCTCCATTTCTTGGTAGAACAAAATTTAAAAAAATTTTTTATCAAAAATTAAAATTTAAAGATTTGAGAATATTTTTATTCTTTAATTAAATAGAAAGAAAAAGATGGGAGCTCAAATAATATAAATCTTCACCATTTAATAGATAGCAAACTCATTATAAGGTACGAGATGAACCATAAAAAAAAAGAAATAAAAAATGCAAGTTATTGTTAAATATTTTAATAAATTGTGCTATATTTAAATTACTTTGTTGGACAAAAATAAAAGTTTCGGTAACCTATTTCACTATAAAGTATTAGGTATATGTAGGTAGGCGACACTTTTACAACTGCACATAAGGAATAAAGAAATATTATATCACATGACGAAACAGTTTTCTTAAGATTCCTGTTTTGTAGCATGTACTTATTGGAAAACAATTTTATACAAGTTGTAAGTTTTTGAATTTACGTTACTAAATGGTGCTTATTTTATTCTTGAATTCTTAACAATAATTTAAGAATAAGAAAAAATATTAAGTGATATTTTTACCCATGCACCGTGATAATAATATGTTTTCCTATGTTCGGGCATAACTGTTGTCACCCGGCATTGTAGTTGATTATTAATAATAAATGTTCATGAAACAGTAATTTTTATTGATTTCAGTTTAACTTGTTTCTTTTGTCAGTTTTTTTTTGTTATTGACTCACTTATTATTTGAATATTAGGTTGCTCGGAAACTAAAATATTAATAGGTATTGCGGATCTCTTAAATAAATATGGATTGCTAATTTATACAAAAAAAAATACCCTACATAAAAGGTATTACTGTTTATTGGTTATTGGTTGAAATAAATCAATAGCACCTTACGATTTTTGCGCGCAATTCCATTAATTCAAATTAATGGTTTTTAACGTTTGAATAAAATAATTATTGGATTTAATTAATTCGGTGATTTAGGAATAATTTTAAATTATTTATTTTATTAATAATAAAATGTTATAAATGTATAAAGTATAAATAATAAAATTGTGATTAAGCATAGGTTATTGTAATCTACAAACATCGGGAAAAATGCTGGTAAGGAATAACAGCAAGAAAGAGTGTATCAGTGCTCACATGCTCAACAAAATTTAATAACTATACAAAATTCCCTAGGATTGCGCACATCATGGCGGCACTCATATAGGATTCAAAAAATATTTTGGCCAATTCGAGCGTTTCGAGACAGTACAACCTCTGTGGTGGCATCTATGATGCCTTGGTTTATTTGAATTTTACATTGTGTTTCAGATGTTTTTCCCTTCATTTGTTATGTATAAGTATTTGAGTAAGTATTTTTTACAAATAAAAATAAGGGGCTCAAAAACAAGTTTTTGTGTAAGGAACATGAAAAGCTGACTTTCTGCCTATATATTGGTATATAGTTTGTTTATGCTTTTATTTTTGTATTTATTGCAAAACGACCGGCATTCAATTTTTGATTTCAACAAGATAATGAAATTTTCAATGGTTATAAGTATAGTCAATTAAACAAAAATTAAACGAAATCATAAATAATATTTTTAGTTTGTTTAACAAAAATGCGCAGAGCTTCTTTCTAAGAATTTAGTATTACATTGAACCCAAAATAAATTTACGATATAGCAACATTTAAAATTGCTTAACACTTTAAATTGAACTTAATTTAAATGTAGAATTTAACAAGATCAATTTTAAATTAATTGATTTATTGTGAACGATTAATAAATATTTATTAGTGTAAATAACTTCATTTAAAACGTAATCCAAAAATAACCGTCGATCGAAATTATTAATATGAATAATACATATTATTTATTAATCAAACAATCTGATAGAATGTATATTTAATTATATATAAAATACATTTTTGATGTGACTTTACGATTCAAATTTCTTAAACATTTGATTTCTAACTTGTAAAAATGTTGTATAGAGAAATGACCACTCAAGAGTTACATTATTTTATGAAAATAGAACTGCGGGAAAATTGCCAAAACTTATCACATTTTGTCGTAGACGAAATTCAAATGCCAGTGAACTATTTACTATAAACATGCATTGTCATTTAATATTTTATTTTAACTTACCGGTATTCTTTCCACGATATTGTTGTATACCAAAGTGCAAACATTTTGTAGGACTATAGTATATTTTACAAATTTTCCAAAAGAAAATTATAAGTTCTTAACAACAAGTTGCTTACTCGAACACCTCGTCTTAACTAACAACTGCTTATTTCTCAATTTATTACTTTTTCAAATTTGTTCTTTCCTTTTCTGTACAAAAAAACAAAAACAAAATTGTTGAAATCATTTTCTTTTATTAAATTATTAATCGATATTGTTGTAATTATTGTTAGGTTAAATATAATGAAACTAAAAGTTTCAGATCTAATTTAAACAAACTTAATTTCAGTACAGATTAATTTTTACAAAATAATTTAGTAGGTATCTATTTAATATTTTGAATTAAAAATTGATTTTTTTAAATTTTGTTAGCGTGCATATTTTACTTACAATAATTTTCACTATTAATCAAGTTTCACAAAATTTAAAACCTACTGTTCACGTAAAAAAATTGATTTAATGCAAAAGTACGCAAAAATTTTAGACGACGGCTATTATTACTTTTCAGCCTTTTCAGCCATTGCTTTTCAGGAAATAGCGATCGAAAAGCTCATAACATGCGCAGCTTTCAACATAGGCAACCCATTTAGCAGGCGCTTAATTTCTTTCAAATGAAACTGGATGCATCATAAACTTGACACAACCCCATAAGTATTATTTACATTTAAAATTGTTTATTGCTGTAGAAATACCTACATTTGCAAATATAAAAAAATTATTTATTGATATTAAATTTTTATTTCTTTTCCTTAAATTTTAAAGTTTGAAGAAGAAAATATATTGTTTTTTACATAAAATTAAAATATCTAATTTTTTTGAAATAAATAATGTTATTATTAAAAATTCGTTGTATAACATAAGAAATATTGCTACCAATTTAATAATTTGGAGCTTTGGGTAATTTGCTGTCATTTTCACTCATGTGGTACCTCGTACTTGATTTTTAAAAATATGAAGATCCAAAATATTTCAAAAAACAAAAATAATGTAATTTAAAAAAATAAATAAATAAAAAATAAAATCTCAGAAAATTGAAAAATAAGAAACTCATCTATATATTTTTGATAAGCATTAAGGTATAATTTAAATGCGGGGGGGTCTCTCTATCCGCCCTTGTTTGAAAGAAATTCTTTGGAAAGCACTAGAATTGCATGGAAATCGTCGGAATTCCAAAATTATTGTTATATACTAAGATCTTTATTATTTTCTTTTATTTTCGTCTCTTATAAAAGCAGGGCCTCCGTTAACAACTTCGCACACGTGTCCCTCACCTACTTGTTACGCCACTGGTCTGGAGTTATCTATAGTTACAACACAGCGCTGCCCATTTTGTTTTTTGGTTTATTGGAAATGCAATATAAACCTACATAATAATCTGAAAATCTGTTGAACTAATGATCGTATCGGTATAAAGGTAAAAGAAAACGATACAAATCAACAAGGAGTCATCCGATAATATTTACTATATTATTCTAATTTTTTTTATAATAAAAATTGAAGGCTAACTGAATAATCATATAATACACCAATATAAAATATGGATTACTTATATAAAAAAATAAATTGATTAATTTAAAAATAATAATTGTGAGCTCAGTTGTTATTCAGTTTTTTCTGGTTTGCCTTTTCATCCGCCTCAAAAAGAGAACAAGCCAGAACAACCAGTGAAGGTAAAATACAAAAAAGTGAAGTTTGAAGAAAGGAAAAATAAAACACACTTATAAATGAAACGAAGAGAAGTTTCTTCATTTATATGCTATTAGGGCCGCCGATTATCATATTGTTAATATTAATATAGAATTTTTGAAAAAAAAATACAAAAGATTTATTGTAACTTATGTATACAATACAGTCACTTAAAAAAATATATACAAAATAGTTACATCGAATAAGTATGTAGTTAACTTACAATAATTATTAAATGTATACTTAAATATAAAATTACTACTTAAATAAAAATAAATACAATAAATTATAAATGACGAGTTCGAGGTATCAAATAGTTCAAATTAAAATTTTCAATAATTATGAGCTAAAAATTTAGCTGTTTTTATAATAAGTGCAGTCTTTTAATATTATGACAGTAATTTATGTATTAAATATTTTTGGCATATTGATAAAAAAATATCATCAGTCATTACTTTTTGTCTTATTGTTATTAAATTTACTTAGGCGCAATATTACAGTTACATTGATCCTGCTGTAATTTGAATTAATTGCCATAAATATATTATTTAATTTAGTATTATATTAAGGGGCGCATTTTGAGAATTGCAAAGTTTGATGCGCGTTTTTAATAGATTTATCACAGTTTTATTTGAAGTTAAAATTCCGGTTCAACTTATAAATACCGACAAATACTTTTTTAAGTTCAAATACAAATTGATTTATTTATTTTGAAAATCTTGAACACCAATTTTTAATATGTCAAAAATATAATATGTGTAAAAATTATAACGAACAGAATTTCACATGCCGGCCCTGCAGATGATGTCCTGCTTATGTCGTTGCTTTCAATTTCATTAAGGGTAGGAACTGAAATAAATTTTTTTAGTTATTTCAAATTAACACGGAGACTTTAGTTACTTACATGGTGTTTCAATATTCCAAGGTTTCGTAGAAGAAATCGATGGCATTAATGGCGATAGTGATTTAGTTATGGGAGAAAACGTCGAAGATGGAATAATACCTAAATGCAGAAATATTGTATTTTGTTAATTTTAGTAGGATAATTTAATAAATAATTACCCATGCAAGAGTACAATCCTTGTTTAATAAGTTTCATTCCATACTGTAAAGGATTAATTCCTTTTTGACAATGCTCCCCAGCTTCTTTGATGTAAATATCTTCATTTGATGAAATAATTGTACCAACGAAACATTCGTACGTTTCTGCAGCAACATCGTTTCTTTTAGTGTAGGTGTAGAGAAATTCACCTTCTCTCCAATGTCCCAAACATTTATATTCGCGTTCTTCATAAATTTCTGCTGTTGTACAATCTGTTACCTGATAGTACATTAATTCGGGTGCTCTACAGTCGGACCATAGCTTAGCACATATATCTGTGGTATCTGGAATAACTCCTGTGTATTCACCAGAAATTGGACACGAAACTTCCATTTTTCGATCCAATCCTAAAATTTATAAATTTTAAATTTATAAATAATAATTTATTATACGTTTACTAACTTCCTTGAGTTATCCATTCATTTTCTTGAAAATTGTTGTCCGCACATAAAGACTCGTAAGATTCTTTATTGCTACTGAAATTGGTACCCAGTTGGAATTCCATAATATATTTGTTTTTCTTTTGAATCCTTATACAATTGTACCGTTCTTCATTACTATAAAATTATGATAAAATAATAATACAAAAAAAAAAAGAAAAGAATAATACCATTGGTTTTTAGTGAACACCAAATATCGATCATTGGAATCCAGAACGCCTACACATTTAATCGTGTAAGTTTTATAACTAATTCGGTCTTTAAAAATAAATGTGTCGTGTTGTATGGTGGAATGTTCCCATTTTCCAATCATCCAGTCGGGAAAACTAGAGAAAAAATAGTTCACGTATTTCAAGCCATATATTCAAGGATCTACTAAAACTAACCTGCATGGACTGTATATTACTTCAGGTGGCCAGTTATTATTGTTTTGTGGTGTGAACGTAAATGATTCAAAACCAAACGTAGAATTGTATAGTTCGTTAGTACAAGTCGAATCCCTTCCAAGAGACATATCAATTATTCCTGTAGCCGAATTTTCCCTATATAACTACAAAGTAAAATTATGTACCTATTTTGTTATTACAAGAATTGAAAATCTTACAGCACAACGATATTGCAGAGCTTTGCTGTTCCTATTATCGACTAAAGCTAAATAAGTATTACCATTTGGACCTTCCCATTGACCAAGACATTCAAATTGTAAATCTGAAAAATAAATTTAAAGCAACAGTACTCGAAAAAATTAAAATGCGTTTACTAGTATTTTCAAATGAACAACTTTTAAGGTGAAGATTTAACGTGGATCCAAGTGGGCAAGTATTTAAACTGGAATCCGAGTTCATACATTCTCTTTTTATGCCGTTTTCATTTATTCTATACGTTACAACAAAATTTCCATCGATTGGACAATACTCCTTTGGTATAAAATTGCCTTCCAAGTCTCTGGTTTCTAAAATAAATTGCATTAGTTTAAAACTCAATTACTAAGAGGTAATCATATATTTTTACTAAATAAAAGAATTTCAGCACTCGTTCGATTTCGTAGGGACTCTTCCGAAGGACAATTTGCTGCAGCAGTTTCTTCATTGGTATAACATTTTTTGATTGTTTCTTTGTTTGAAGCGTGAACTTGCAGAATGTTTTTTGATCTTAACTTTAGATGCAAACATCGGATACACTGCTCGCCACGATAACTAAAAGTTATTTTCTTGTAAATATAGTGTTTTATTTAAATAATCGACTTGTCATTTTAGGTCATAAGTTTGATGTTATAATTAAAAATAAAGTTGTGCTACGGCCGCCATCTTCAAAATTGGCGGCTAAAATACCATGGTTTACACTATATTGCTTGTTACTTTAATAAAATTACTAGACTACCGGTTTTATCGTCCATAATTAATATAATTTTTTATTAATTTAAAAATATATATAATAAAATAATAATAATAATTAGAGACCGGATTATATGCATTTGCATATTTTGGCTATTTTTTTTTAAATATTGCATATTTCGACTGAAATCTACTTTGGGCTATTTGGGCATATATAATAGTATATTTGGGCATATTGTATAAAATTTCTAAAAAAAAAGAAAAAGTTTCTTTATCAGCAGACGGTCTGCTCTGATAATTTAAAATTAGGCAATGCCAACAAATTAAAGTTTTGATTGAAAATGCCTACCCTAAAAGTACGTTATTATATCAAAATTGTTAAAAATATTATTAAATTATAATAATATATATATATTAATATTAATTTAATATAAATATTAAAAAAAAATAGTAGAATTAAAAAAATAACGTTATTTTGTAGTATTTATTGAAATTTGATGTTGCATATATTATGGCACTTTTTGGCGATTTTGTTGCATATTTCGAGCATTTATGATGCATATTTGCATGCATATTTCGACCATTTTAAGTTGCATATAATCCGGTCTCTAATAATAATAATAATATAAATAACAATAATGTAACCAAGAGTTTAAAGATTAAGTAAGCAACAAAATGACTGCATAAGCGATAAAATAAATTTATTTTTTAATGAAACATGCATGATATAAAATATAAGTAGTTAACATACTAACTTAATCATCAGCATAAATGTATTTTCAATTCTTTGATGACAATTTCCCCATATTGGTATCGCGTTTGCCGTAATATTTAAAGAGCTATATTTTATTTCGCCTTTATAATTGGAAGTTTGCATTTTGTACTCTCCTTGAAATTCCGGTGGAAAATAACATGCAGCGTTTACGTAAATATCTGTAACAAAGAAAAAAAACTTAAAATTTAAACATTATTTAATTTTTTTATGTACTATACTACGAGTATCGTTGCTATTATTACAACGTTTGTGAAAGTTTAATCCTTTTGTAGCATACGCAATTTTTATAATTATTTTATTTCTTTTCGCACCAAGTATATTAGTAGATATTACAAATATTTAGGAGATTTTCGGAAAGTTTTGTTAGTTATTACATTACTTATCAGCGACGGCGCCAGCATTTTTGAAAAGGGTGGGCACAAATTGGGTCCAATATATCTAGGGTGGGCAGGAGCACACAAAATTTATAAATAAACTTTATAAAAAAAATACATTATTAAAATAAGCACCTAAAAAATTTGGGTGGACACTTGGGTGGAAACTCCAGTCAACAGGATGGGAAAGTGCACACCCTGGTGCCGTCACTGTTACTTATGAACTTAACCCTTTCGGCCCTCCCGGTGGCAATTGCCACCGCTGTATTTTTAGCATTTTAGCGTAAAGATCTGTAAATAATTTGGATATTGGCTACTATAGGTCAAAAACTTGGACCTTAGGGACTGTGAAAACATAAATAATGTTACCCTTATTCTTAGTTTAGAGTGCCTTAATGATAGTTATTTGCAGTGTAATAAAAATTGAGTCTAAGTTAGAGTATAAAATTAAACACTACGTTTGGTAAATTAGAAAATTTTAGTGTATCTAATTATTTTTTGACTTTATCGTGAATTATGGGCATACATATATGTCTAATCAGTTGCTTTGTTAACGTAGTTTGATATTTTTTATACAAGTACCCTTGCCATAGACGCTTGAAATTTGTAGGCATATTTTTCTAATTCCTAAACCCATGGCGCGATTTTGTTAAAAATTTGATGAATACCATATTATAAGGGTCCAGGTAAATAATTTATAAAAAAAATTTTTTATTTCGACTACAAAAAAGTCAGGACTAAAAGGGTTAATCCTTACATAATTATGAATCCAGATGATGGTAAAAGCTATATATTAACAGAAATATGTAACCAATCAAAAATCGAACATTACTTGCCTTGATAAAAATCCAATAATTGTTTTATTCGCAAAAATATATCAATCTGCTGAATATTTAATTAATAAAATTTTGCATAAGGAACACCTAAATTTATTAGTATTTTACTTAGGGGAAAATGGTATAACACCGACAATAATGAAACTAATGGAACATTTAACAGAACTATACAAAACATTAAAATAATAGAATTTTAACAGTAAAGTGAAGAAATACAATACGTAAAAAATTAATTTTAAATTAAATTAAATTTATTAATTATTAATATTATTATTATTCATTTTTTAAATATTATTTTATTATTATTATTAAATTAAAAAAAATAAATTTTCTATGTATTGTATTTCTTTACTTTTACTTATATTTACTTACTGTTAAAATTCTGATATTTTAACGTTTTGTTTAATTTTGTTAAAATTACATTCAACAAAACAAAACAATGTCTTTTTTTATAATATTGAACGCAGTATTACCAACTTGGGTGGTACCTTTGGTAAACATGCACTTTTTCTGTTTTTACAATTGGCGTAATTTATAGGTAGGTACATGGTGTTTGTAAAAACGACCAAGTAGAGTAGATTAGTGAGATAGAATTAGACTGATTGAACCAAGAACAGGTCCGATGGTGATTTTTATATAAAAATCGGCGAAAACCGGCCCTGTTTCTGTATGCAACAAGTCCGAAGTCGAAAATAAGTCCGAAGTCGGACCTATTGCATACAATAATTTATCTAATACAGAGAGAGTAAGTACACTTTTTCAGAAATACAAGGATGAAACATATTTTCAAGTTTTTGCTTTCAAGATACATTCATTTTTATATTTTGCCAAACCATTTTGTCTAGAAAACCTAAAGCCATACCAGCAAATTATGATAGACGGAAATGACTTATTGTTAAAGTTTTTGTTACCTTACACGTGTATTCAATTTTAGAATTTAGAAAAAGAATTAAAGAAATAGTAAATTATGAAGAGTGCAGTAATTGGTGTATTTCCAGTGTGTCTTTTTTCTCAAGCTTTCTTTCTCAATTACAGCTTTCTCGTACAGAGAGAGACGAAGATGATGTTTAAAAATTGAAGGTCCCAAACAGTTGTAGCAATATAAAAAAAGTTTTGAAAAAAAATTTAAATGCAATTAAACATTGTATCCAAATTAAAATTATTTTTATTGGAATAATTATAACAAATTATTGGTGCTAATTGTAAAACAAGATTTATTATTTCAGTATTTTTACATTATTAATAAAAACTGATAGAACGGAAGTATAATACAGTACAGTAAAAACCTTACAAGACATACATATTATATTTTTGTATAAAGATCCCGATAGCGTGAGCGTTTCATGGTCCGATAATTGTAAAGTCAGCGACCGAAAGTACGCGTGGTTATGTTTGTGCGCAATGGCCCGTTTTCTGCACACAGATTTACATAATAATTATTATTATCCAAAGATGACAAATTATTAAACATTAAAAGCAATTTGGAAGCAAATCTGTATTAAGATTTTAAAATGTTTGATACAACAGTCTCATCGAATGCTCCTTGCGGATCACCATAAATAATTGTCTTTTCATGTCCCATTAACTTAAAAGGTCATCTAATAGATTAAAAAATATAATTTTTAGTAACTAATAATAAGTAAATAGATATTTTAATGAGCACTTATCTTTGAGTACTACCATGGCGACATTAAAAATTTTAGTGGTACCTATACTACCTAGGTGCATTTTGATTTTAATAACGTATGAGTATGAGTAGTACCTATTAGGTACTCCGCTAATATGCTTTAACTTTGCAGTCATTATTTATTTATCTATCTACCAACAGTAATTATGTGATTTTTTGCATTATAATTTACTTACTCAAAAACATCGCGTGTTTGGTTTGTATGAAGGTATAATCTTTGAACGATGGTTATGCACAATTTTCTAAAACAGTAGGTATACCT
Source organism: Cantharis flavilabris (assembly GCA_949152465.1). Taxonomy (NCBI): domain Eukaryota; kingdom Metazoa; phylum Arthropoda; class Insecta; order Coleoptera; family Cantharidae; genus Cantharis; species Cantharis flavilabris. Next base: position 401,736 of record OX424441.1, on the reverse strand, counting down.
AAAAATAATTTAAACTTACTAAGTGCCTTATCTTAATAGATATAAGTATAGGGTACGCTTTTTTTTGCATTATTTTTAAACCATAATTTGGTTTGTTGATGTAAAATCTGTATGCTACTACTCTTCGTGTCAAGGGAGTGCATTGCGGTGCACTTACCTAAAATAAGTTCGATTTTCCAAAAAGTTGAAACTATTTAAATATTATGGACCAAGTAAACATTACTTGTCAGTTAGGGTATACGTATACCACAAGTATCATTATAGTCAAGGCCCGAAAATTCAGTCAAAGAACTGGATCTCGTAACTTAGATGACCCGAAACGGCATCCCCCGTTTAGTGGTTATTTCAAAGAAATGTCATATTTTTGTCATTTTAATTTGTGGAAACCAGGCTTCACAGCCTGGTCGCGCTGACTCCTGTACTCCTATACTCCTGCGATCTAAAGTCCAAGTTCGATCTTAGGCTAAGGGGAAGGCATCTTGGTTTAATAGCCAGGACGATAGACAACATCCGAAACATGAAAAAGAAGAAGAAGAAATAGCAGAGGCTTCACATCATCTAGATACGTTTGTTATTTTTCACCAGGAAAGCTGCACCATGGTTGTTTTCAGAAAGTGTGCTTCTAACAACTCTTATTTTTTTAAATATGTGCCATTCTCCAAGACTAAATGTAAAAAGCAAAAAAAAATTTAATATTAATAATAGGGGCGCCATGAATTTTGTTTAACGATTTCAGTACGGTGCCAGACAAAAAAGTTTGAGAACCACTGAATAATATGTACACAGTTACAATTAAGCAAAGCACGTAGGATTTTAAACGTTTTTACGACTTTAACTACACACAACTTTGAATTTCAATAATATTATTTATATTTATAATACAATTAGAGTAAACCGTAAGTAAAACAGCTCATTGAAAGAGAAGAAATCTTTTTTATTAATAGATTTTAAGACACATAAAGAATTTACCTGGACAAGTGTGAAAAAAAAGATTCCGAAAACAGTAAAAAGAGAATTATATAGAATAGAGTTAGGAAGAAAGTAGATTAAGAATTGTTAGAGAAGTCAAATACGAAATCGGTATACAAAGCATGAAGTCAAACTAGTAATAAGTTATTTTTGGGATAAATAAGTATAATTAAAATCTCGACCCCAAATATTCAATTCAGAAAAGTTGATGGCAAATCCTGGAGCTTTTGTTATTCTTCTTCTTCCACTTTTAGGCTAAGATAACTCCTGTTTGCTTTAACATTGGGCTGTCTTCTATCGAAGACCGAGCCGAAGTCACAAGTCTCTGAGCATACATCTGATGCAGCTTGCTGGGAATGTCTTACGCCGGCTTTACGTGCCCTCCGAAGCACGGAGACGATCATAAGAAATTTTAGACTCCCTCCGGATTTGAACCGGGTACCTTAGTGTCAGCAGTTATTGAGCTAACATACTAGGCTAATGACCGTCTCGCTTTTGTTATTAGTTTACCAAATACCCAGGATTTGTCATCAACTTTTCTGAATAAATTTGTATGGTTTATGAATTTGAACGTTATTACCGAAGCTGTTAGATTTAAAAATATCTTTAAAATACTTTCTTGGTAAAAACATCCTCTAAGGTTGCCCAAACTGGAAAATCCCAGATCTAGATATAGAATGGTAAGAATTTGTTCTTACGTAAGTTAAACTCGGTTATAATTCTGTGGTCTCTGGGTAAAACGACTTAAGTCACCTTTTGGCGATTTTGGGTTTATTGCACCATAACATGCAGAAAGTTGAACTCAATGTTTTGGTAAAATTCCTAAGTCATTCGGCCAATGAATGACGAGATATTGAGTAGTGTAAAAAAACTTAGTACATACAGTTGTTAATGGGGCATAGGTTAAAACTTCATTTTTGGACTTAAGTTGTTTTACCCAGAGATCACAGAATTATAAACGTAATCCGCAATTTTAAATAAATTTATAATTTGATAAAATCGAGTCCTGTATCTTGGATTTTGTCTGGTATGAAATGATCTGTAAGCTTTTTTATCGAGTTCGTACTCTGAAGCATTCATTTTGGAAGTCATGTAGGTAGGAAGATTATTATTCTGATAAGATCATGCTGGCAATCCAGTCTGCTGACAATTGCACAACTTAGCTGCTATGCACAAGACTGATTTACTGCTTTACTTCAAATCCAAAGCACAGGAAGGCTGTTGTGACTGCGAAGTAAGCTATCTGAACAGGGGTGGTCATATTTCCAGTTTCTGAGAGGATTGGTTTATTGGTTTGAAACACTATAATATGTTGGTTTAAAGGGGATCTTCCTCCTTATGATCACTCTTGCATCTGAACGCCAGGATGCGTATCTACACCGCGTAGACTCGCCGCCATTGGGATTCGAACTTGACATAGCCGTGTCGTAGTCTACCCAGTTAGACAATAGAATGTGCAAAACAGGTTCTCACTTGATTCTCAACCGACATTAGAAGTTAGTCAATAATTTATTCTCTGCATTTTTATTTTATCTATTATATGCGATTGCATTTTTGTAAATAATATCTATATTTTCTATATTTAATGCTCAGTTTTACAAAGACTATTTTAATCTATGATTATAAGTCGAGACCGGATTATATGCATTTGCATATGGGTTGGCAATTCCTAACCTAAACTACCGTATAAGCAGATCTATACCTATCAAAATAGTTAAAAATATACTATAGCACTAACAGGCCTTGTAGACCCATGGCATAATATTTCGGCATTCAATACCTCAAAGATGTTGCCAACATCTTGTGAGAGACACGGTCGAAATAGCCAGTTGTGGGGATCGAACCCACGACTCCGACATAGCAATCTAGTATTCTAACTGCCAGCCTACGATCGCGCAATATTAGTAGAAAATAGTAGAATTTAAAAAATAACGTTATTTTGTAGTATTTATTGAAATTTGATGTTACATATTATGGCAGTTTTTGGCGATTTTGTTGCATATTTCGAGCATTTATAATGCATATTTTTGCATGCATATTTCGACCATTTTAAGTTGCATAGAATCCGGTCTCTAATTAAAAGAGTTTTCAGCAATGAAAAACCGGGCATAGCGATAGTAAACATAGGCGATTTTTAAAATTAAGGCAATTAAAAAGACAACATGCGTTAACTTTTTTCTGTCAAGAAATAAAATTTGGGGCATTGGAGATTGTATCAAGAGACGCCACTGTTAAAACCGAGTTAAAACTATATTAAATTGTACCGAAGAACTAAGCATCATCATAGTACTTTGAGCTCTTGCAAAAAACCGGATTTCATATTATTATTCTTTGTTTTGTAACTAAAATTAAAGTAACTTTTAAAAAAAAAACTACAAAAATAAGTATTATTAGAAAACTTGGTGATTATTGTTCATTTCTCCAATATATTAACACATAATATGTACATAATATGTACATACATATAGAGGTAGGATATATTTAACACTTTCCCAAATTATTTAATTTTTAACTTCCGCAGTCATTAAACCTAACAAAATCATTTAATTTATTTATAATATGTATTTATGTATGTATGTATACGTTATGATTACTCAAATTAAACTTAGTTAAATATTTAAAAAATAAGGCACTTTTATTGTTACTCTCAAATAGAGTGATAAATAGGCAAAGTTACAAAATATTTAATTATTGGTACCATGGTACCTATAAATCTACTATATAGTTGGAAAATCAAGATCAGTTTAAGGTAACTTTATTAGTCACAGGTAAAGAATTTACAAAACTTGTTCAGGTAAAATATCGTCATCCGCATAATCTAATTACATACAAGTAGTAATTAATAATAAAAATCAACTTACTTAAATAAAATAAAAAAATAATCACTTTCCCCAAATTCGACATCGTGTTGGTCTTCATTATTTTTTAATTTAAAATTTATGTTAATAATTCAGTTGTGGATGGTTTTATTATCTAAGGTAAGTATAATACTTTTTTTCAAATTTAACAAAACTATTTAAAAAATGTCGATCACTTGTGCAAACTTTAATTTGAAAAAGAAATTTTAAAGAAACGCGAACAAAATACCGCGTCAGGTGCACGTTTGCTTGTTTAACATTTTCACACACCAACTCAATGAAGGTACTTCAGTTTATGAATGAAGTAGTGAGAGAGTAAACTGCTGGACCAAGAGCAGTTGCTGGTTACGGCAGGTAACTATGCATTGTCGACAGAATACCCAAAGGTAGAATACTTACTGCTCATGCGTCAAAAGCTTATCAAAACTATTTGCAACTTCTATTTTTTTTAATAATTGATACTCTAGCTTTTTATCTTTATATACATAGGTATCATGTTAGAAGTTATGTCAAGAATTCATTTTCAATCTTCAAAATATTGTTATTTTGTTAAATTGGAATCAAAAATAAATTAATCCCAAACAGGATACCCATGTAACACGATAACATGAAGCGCAATTTAATATTTATTTCAAAATGGAGTACTCTCTTGGTATTCTTTAAGAAATTACGTATCCTGACATAAATAATTAGAGCCCGATCTGGAGTGCGGACAACCCTGACATTTGTGCGGGCCGAAAATTTAAAGGGCGGCATTTTGGCCGTTAATGTGACAAAATATAACAGTTAAATACTTTGGCTAAAATCACCAAGCTATTTACATTTCGTATTCACTATTTTTGCCTGAAAGTTAAAAAATATTTGTAATCCTTACTTCTTAAGAAAACAACCATAGAAGAGCGGAATGTTATTCAAAGATATACATATGTATATTTTTAAAACGTATATGTTTAATGAGGCGGAAATTTGTATTTTTATCCGGGGCGACGTAAAAGCTGGAGCGGGCGCTGACATGATGAGTACATAGTACCTACCCAGTGCCGTAACTATAGTTTTTTGTGTTCCTTTGGGCCCTCGAATTCTTTGTAGGCAAAATATTAACTCAATTATACATAATATATATATTAAACATGACCCAACGAAATGGTAAAATAATAAAATTTTAACAGTCAAGTGAAGAAATACAATACGTTTATATAATAATCGTTATTTAAAAATTAAAAAAAACATTAATTACTACTTGACAGATTAAAACTAAAAATATTTGGAAATCAAGATAAACAATTATTTATATCTGGATCTCAGAGTTGGCAGTTTTTCCCGCTCATTCCAATGGTCTAATTGATTAAGTCAAATTCTTTTCCGTTTACGAAATACGAATTAAGAATAATTGATATTAAGTCCTAGATTAAATAGAGCCAAACAGTTTTAAAGGCTCTCGATACTGTTTGGCTCTGGAAACTTTTGTATAATTATAAGTATTAAGTCCTTCATTAAGTCCAAATGTTTATAGGATTATAGGATCAACACCAACTAAGAAAGTTTGTTACGCCCAATTAGAAAGGCAGAAGAAAGGTTCTTTCCAATTTTTTGGGGAGAAATTCAGGTACATAAAATGGAAACCATGGACTTAAAAATTTTTAGCTTTTTATCGGAAAACTCCAATTCTTATTCTGACAACTACAAAAAAACAACTAATCATAAATTGACTAAGTTACTTATCATGAACACAAAAATATCAAATCTGAGCGATGCCACTGCCTACAATGAATTTTGAAAATTTAATAAATGCGAGGTTCCAAAGAACGACCCTGCCGTTTTGTAGATTACACTGTATCCTATACTGATTTCTAAAATTTGGAAATTTTTTTTTTTAAATTTACCACGTTTTTCATCGTAAGGTATATTATTAAATATACATGATAAATGAGAAGAGAGGAGATTTAAAATACATTCTGAAATTGTATTAAATATATTTTTTAAAAATATACAGTTTTTGTTTCTTATTATTTTTTCGGCTTTCCTATAGTTATTACATGCGACTGAAGATGAAAATCAATCGTGAAACAAAATTCAAAAATTTATCATGATTTAAAAATTCCTTGTGCATCCTCTGTCAATTTGAAAAACCATTTTCTTTAGTTTATATAGAAAAATAATATCTACAACTTTAATTTATATAAATATATATTTTAAGTGAGAGTTGCGTCTTAATTCTTACGTCTTACTTTCTACATATTATACTAATAAAAAATAATTCACATGTTCTACTGGTAAAACAAACGATGCTAGTATGTACATAAATTTTTATTTTTTAAAATTTCCTAACAATTGATTATTGTTACCTATTTCTCTCAGTAATTGTGTAATACCGGTTATACTATATTTAACGCTAAATTAAAGTAAATTTTTTTTTATTTTCTGTTAAATATATGAGAAAATTACAATAACATATAGCTCTTGAGCTCGTCAAGTTTTGAACAAATTCCATAGTAATAATTTTTAGAAAGATTTCTCGGAAAATCTTCAGACATGTAAACCTTATTTTCTTAATTTTGACCTTTTCCTGCCATTGAAGTTTTTTTGATCTCGTCTTGTTTATGAGTTGTTTTTGATTTATTAGACAGCGCAATTTTCTGAATATGAGAATGTAAAAACACTACGACTTTGAAGTGAAAAGTTTTCGAGCTAAAGATTAATTATCAAAATACTAGACCATACACTGTAAAAATTTTTTATGTAAATTTACATAGAAAATCATTGGCAACTTTGTGACCTATGATAATCTATGTAAATATACATAAGTATGTAAATTCACATACCCAAGTAATATGTACTCATATGGGAACTGTAAAAATTCTAGTTATATCATTGTGATTTCACAAAATTTTTGTAAATTTACAGAACAAAAATTAATTTTACATTATCTAAATCAGTAAATTTACATTGTGCTATTATTTTCACACAAATTTTTTAATTTTACAGGAACGTTACCGTAAATTTTACAATAAAAATCATTGTAATTTTCTATAAATTTTTAACAGATTACAAAATTCTGATTGCTGTCCAAATCGTGTTGTTTTTTCCAATGCTTTCTTGATAAATATTTCTGTGATCACACGCAATAAGGGATTAAGTCGACCAGCGACGGCGCCAGCATTTTTGAAATGGGTCGGCCCAAATTGGGCCCAATATATTTAGGGTGGGCAGGAGCACTTAAAAAATTTGGGTGGGAACTCCAAACAACAGGGTGAGCAAGTGCCCACCCCTGGCGCCGCCACTGCACTTGTGTGTTTTACGACATACTGCTGCTTAGTTGTATTCCATAATCAAGTTACTGGGTCAACAAATTTCGAGTGCACTGGAGGGAATTTTTACTCTTTCAGAACCAATTACATTTCCACCGAAGAATCTGAGGGTTTAATTTTATTGAATAAATATCTTAACATATTTCAGCCTTTCTAAAGGGTGTTTCATATTCCTTGAACTATTTGGTTCTGAAACAGTGAGAGTTCTTAATTTCATCAAATTCATAAAAAAATATGGCGATAAACTGTTTGTTAATGAAACCGGGGGGACTGGGGGGCATGGAATGACCTATTAACTTCATTATGGAATACAACTTAACACAATTACAGATAGACTGGAGGTTATTTCATGCCCTTTGTCTTACTGTTTTATGTCTCTCAGAACAGTCTCAGAAACTTCAGTGGCAACAGCAGTGAAACGTACATGTTAATCAAGTCGACTTATACCCAAATTCATTTTTTGGTAAAATTAGATTCTTAATAAATAGGGGTTAAGTTTTGGTAGTATAAGAAAAAAAGTCTGTGTCAATAAATAATTAAAATTTACGAACTTTTTTACAGATAAGTAGAATCCGCTTAAAGTGATTACTTTGGACCAAGGACGTTTTTTCAATATTAACTCTGATAACTGATAACAATAAGCGAAATTTAGAAAAAAGCAAATTTTAGAAGACTTGGATTAGAACAAAATAGAAGAAAAACAAAAGAAAAAGCGGCCGGTTTCCAAAAAAAATGATCACAATAACCGACTGATAACATTATCCGTGATCACATTAAGCGGATTCTACTTAATATATTATACTTAATCCATCAATATAACAGTAATTTTTTATTTTATTTATTTTTACTTTTGCTGTAAGAGTCTTGTGATACATTTGGGAGGTAGCAATTACTTTTTCAAAATAAAAGTTCACCAAGAATGTTGGTGCGCTTGCATCGTTCTTAGCAAGAACATCTTGGGGCATTTGAAGTTGAAATTAATTATTGTATTCAAAGCAAATTATACGGTTCTAATTAACTTATTGTTTTTTGGATATTAAAAAATTATAACAAGGACTTGGAGAAAGGATTTATTATATTTGTTATCGGAGGCGGATGGGCCGATCGGGAATTCGAGAAATTCCCACCTTAATTAATATTATCCATATTATTTAAAGATTAGCTTTAATCGACAGTTTCAATAAAGTTTTGTTTGCTATAATTATAATTATTATTGTTTTTGATTCAGAAACTATGCTCAATTGGAAGCTTTATAACAATTTACAGCACTCGTCAGCAATTCGAAATTCCAAAATTGAGGAACCAACTTGTCGAACCAACCGCCATCTGGCACCGACTTTTAATGTGTAACCACAATTTTTATACTAGTATATTTACACTATAGGTACTACTTGAGCTTTCACACAAAAATGATTATTTACATTTCTTCGTTGCTAATAACAAATCTAATCTACTAGAGACTAGACTATTAAAAATTCTCTGTTTGTGGAAATTCAGTTTAATGTGGATGAAACTAACTTGACATAATAAAACGATGAATGTAACAAAAATACGATGCAGAATTATGGAAGTTGATATGTTCGTATCGATTTATGTTACAAAATATAATTATTTCAAGTGTTCTAATATGTCGTAAATAGACAGACAATGCTATAATAGAAGTGAAAAATATCGGCACTGCAGTGGTGAACTTCGGATGGCGCTGGAACCTTTAAGCGTCGCGACCCGACGCAAATTTGCCGAAAAGAGCAGGCGTCATCGTATTGATCGCAATTGAAAAGGTTCAGAAAGCAGGAACTGCCAGATTCTTACCAAGGTGGGGCTTTGTCATGCTGGCAGCATTCACCACTTGACTTCCTTTTATGCTGTTAATTCAGTATCCGAATATAACATCCTGTGTGTATGGCTTCCAAGCCCAAACTTTTTAATTATACTTGTGCTTCGAATTAATTGACCTCATGATCGGTTCATTTTGGAATCTTTGTAGAGCTTGTCCATCGATGCCAGTAGATAAGGTATTTACAATATATTATAATATTAGGTGTTGGAAATATATATTGCGCTCTAGCAGTTTATTAACTAAAAATAGTACCGAACCAAAAAGCACAACATATTATAATAATGGGAATTTAAGTTTCCAATTTTTGAATTACAAAATCGGAAGCCATCTTTTTAATTTCAGCGAGTAATACCGCATCAAAAGTGAATGTAAAATATTCAAGTAAATAATTATGTAATATTTGTACTATAAGTATCTGTAATAAATAGCTTATATAGATTTTTTAATAATTTGAAAAACATAATAATATGTTAATTTTAGTTACATTCGGAATATCGGAGCACATATCGATGGCACGAATATACAGGATCTCGTCCAGAAGTAGTGAGACATCCACCCCAATCAAATAACACGGTTCCTGCTGGTGGTGGTAAATTATAAAACTTTCTTAATAAAGTTATTCTTCAAGTTAATAAATTATAGATGAAAAAGTAAACAATCATAATTCTACACGGGTGAATGAGGAAGATACTCATAATGAAAGTAAGTCATTAAAAAAGGTGACTAAAAACGGACGTGTTGTTAGTTATATCATGTCTCCAGTGCCCAAATTGGAACCAGCACTTCCAAGGCGTAAAAAGCATCCAGAGCTTGCATATCGTCATCACGAATTTTTGGCTTCTAACAAGGATATTTCAAATGACGTCAACGAATCGACCGGCAATGACAGAGCTAGGGTAAAACACTATTTTAAATTTTTCCGTGTTATGGTTCTTTAAAGTTTTCAAGTTAATCAGTTAATCGTTTTATTAAAACAGATATTACACAGTAGGTAGTAGTTACATAATATGTAATTATTATTAGGTATAATGAAATCGGTTAACACTTAATACATATAGTGTGTGTGGATGAGGAGAGTAGAAATATTCACTAAGTTGACTTATTTTGAAGTACTACATATTGTAGATACTATGTACATAGATATATCTTATATAGGTATATATTATGTTATGTATGTACATAGGTAGGCACTATACCTAATATTGCTTCTAGGATTATTATACTACTTACCTATTATCTGTACCGGTAGTGTCTTTTCAATAGGTACTATCTTAAACAGTTGCAACCCAAAACAAAAACTTTTGTTTTGGTTTTATGCTTCCTTAGCTACATAATAATAATAATAACATTATTTTTGCTTTTACAATATTTAGCACATTTCATTACAAAAGTTTACATTATTTTTTAAACAAAGCGAGTTAACCGATTTTAAATTTTCCTAACCTATCGAGTAAAGCTTAATACCCTCACTTGCATTGCACTCAATATTATTTTAGTAGGTATATATTTATTATGTCGGCGGCAAAGACTAAAATATGCCAATCTCGGGAATGCCTATTATAGCAGAGGATTGCCGGCAAACAAGGAAATCGTCAAACTTGTACAGTTTTTGACTACGATTTTGACTATTCCCAGTCATAGCTAATCCATTTTAGGCAAACGCCGGAACTTGTCCAGTGAACCTCGATTAAGATACTTGCCTAACTCAGTAATTCCCCAAAATAGTTAATTACAGTTACATTATTATTCTTAAATTGAGAGAAAATGTTGCAGCACTTCGTACTTTTACTATTACAATAGCCCATTATAATAATATATAGACCGAGTTTTACTTCTTATAATAGAAAACAGTTAAATTAAACTTCTAAACTCGACAACAATTTTAGTGCTGAGCAAACTTGATGTGTATCATACGGCTCTAAAAGTGGGTTTACGTCAAACGCACCGCACGCAGACGGATGAAGTTCAAACATTCAATTTCTGTAGTAGCTTTCACGTTCAAGTTTAACGATTCCACTATTTGCCGGCAATCCCTAACACCATAATTCACGAATTTATCAGTCTTTGCCGCCGCTCATATACATAATAATTTATTATAACATACAACTTGAATCTGCATTAATAGATAGTATTATAGGCAAAAAAATACACAAGTAAATAATAATAATATATAAAATATAATTAAATATAAAATATAAAAATTTAATTATATCATAAATGCATACTTATTATTTATTTTTATATCAATAACAAACACTTGAGAAGTTGCTCGACATGTTCATGTTCATAGAAATTTATGCAATATAATATTCATTAATAATTATCGAATAACTTTTTTTTTCGAGCACACGAAAACGAAAAACAAAGTGAAAATGTCAAAATTTTAGGGTTGGTTTAAATTTTATTGCACAATATTAAATTAGTGCTTGTATGCCTAAATATATCAAAATATACATTTGGAAGCATTACATTATTTAGAAACACGCTTTATAAGTAAATCAGAGGGTTCTATACAGAACAACGGTGCTAAAAAAACCGTAATGCTGGTGTAGTTTTGAATTGAATCGATAATGCTAATAAATTAATTGATTTTTGGTAACAACATTTAGCATTATTTATTATGAATAATATAGGTACGCCAAGTAGAATTGCTGTCCTGCCTGCCTTGCATGATATAATTTATCATCCCAGTTGAATTGTTTCCAATTTCTAGATGGTCAAGCTACTTTTAATTATCCTTCAATGAATGCATGCCATGCCAGGTGACTATTAAAATGAATACGTTTCCAAATCATGCAACATGTAACTCTTTGCATGGATTGCTATTTGTTGGTGATGCAAGAAGAATTATTGTACATCTATTGTAGAACAAATAGAGATGTATTCATTTTAATTGCAGTCCGAGGAGAGAGGCGGTTCGCATTGGAGACCGTCTCGACGCAGCAAGTCCGAGGGTCCAGTGCGTAATGTCGTCGCCATTGCTCACGACGACAACGATCAACGTAGAGAGTCGGACTCGGATATAGATAATACGGTAACATAAATATCGCCCGTTGTTCTGTGTGCCCCTTTTTGTAACTCACTTAAAGTATTGTTTAAATAAAATCTGTGTAGGGTCGTGAAACAGGATTACTGAGAAAAGCAATTTCCAAAATTAGTACCGAATACAGGCTCCAGTTCGCTTGGCCACAAGGACACGTATCTCGTCGAGATAAAGTAGATTCTGTTATACCCAGAAAATCCTTATCGATGGGTGCTATTAAACCTACAGCAAATTCAATGGTGCATAAAAAACGAACCGACCTTGAAAATAAAGACGGTACTAGTAAAATTATGAAAATCGCTAAGGATAAACGTATCTATGTCAACTTTTTACAGCTACTGAGCTGGAACCTTTGGTAAGCGAACATTCAGTTAACGAAGATCATCGAGAAGATAAAGTTGCAATTACTAGAACATTTAAAACGGAATATAAAAAAAATTTTCGTCCGTTTTCTCAATATGAATATTCGAAAGGTCGTTTTACCGAACGTCCTACCGAAAATAAAATAACAGACAATATTCATTCCAATAATCTTATAGATCATAACAATGACTCGTGGTATTGTGAAGTTGTAGAACTACGAAAAAAAGCAGGACAATATAAGGTATTTATATTATTTTTTTATAATCCAAAAGATCTAAATTTAATTGAGAATCAAAATTATTTATACAAGAATGCTGGATTTTTGAATTTCACTATTCACAATTTATGGTTAAATTACACTTTACTCGTGCCAATCCCGATGGGCATAATTTATTATTTTAAAAAGGCTGAAGAACCCCATAAATTATCTTCTATAAATTTCTCTAGAAATACATTTATCGCGAATCCATTTTCATCTCAAGTAAAAATTTGTTAGCTAAAGGTATTCGTATATACATAATGTATACAAATTAAATATTATTCATTAGTGATGAGTGTATTTACGAGTGTATTATGTATATATGGAGTAATCGGGAATCGGATGGAAGAAGCACCCCGTTGGCAATTTATTTTGCTTGGATCACCACGCGTTTTGTCTTGTCTTCATTTAAGCGAACAAAAACCAACTATGGTTTGAAACAAGTCAAAAAATTCGATTTTTGCACGAATTTTAATGAGGTGCTATAATAGCAAACAGTACACGCTAATTTCTAGTTAGAAATGAATTGCAGTACACGCACACCCTAGGCCTAGGAGAATTTAATTACCATTTATTTATTTATGGATGGTTATTTACCATCTCTTCAACACAACACTCTTCATGTGTGAGCATCGAAAATCCAACACTCTGATGCGTAGTATAAAAATACACTACCGAATCATGAACCCCATGATTGTATTAAGTTATTTTATTCAAATCGAAAGTATAAGAATCTATATTATAATAGACACTATTCAAATCCCAATTTCAAAACTAAAGTGAAGCCAACTTATCGATCATCGATAGCAGAGTTTAATTATTTACATAATATACCTATCTATTTAAAATGTAACACTGTAGCCACGATAATAAAAAAATACCGCGAGGGTTGAGTTACTTCCCAAAATATGGCCGAATTGAAGCTTCCAAGTTGAATTTATTCTATTCAATTAAACATCATACATCACACATACCTATATATTATTAAATCACATAAGTTCTCTGCGATATACGGACGGACAGACATACATACATACTCGTACATGGTAATTTTTTGACGTGACAATTTTTGAAAATTCGCAGACGATGGGATGAAACTCAATTCTGCTTTGCATCTAAAGTAATTTTTCTTACCTAAAAACTGGCCGAAAAGTTTTTGAAAGCGTTAAAACTGCATCAAGTTAATAGTAGTCTTTTTTTGTATGTGCTTTAGAAAATACTGCTTCATGCTTACAGCCTTATTCACATTCAATTTTGATCAGGGTAAAGGTAAAAATATTGATAACTTATAATCTTTTATCGTTTAGGAAGTAGGTAATTATTGTTTTCTGTATTAAAGATTTTTTAGGTTTTATCGCATTTAATGGATTTTTAAAATAGTATCTCCCTATTACTCAATAATCCTAAAAAATCGTTAAAAGAGAATAATAAAATATAATATAATTAATTTTCTACTGCATATGTTCTTTTTTTCAGCATCGTGGATGGGGAACCGAATTAGCTCCAGAACGATTATCAGAATTTTATAATAAACAAATCGAATTGTGGGACCAAGTGTCACGACGAAGTTCCTTATCGGCACTATCTTTAGCTTCTACAACGCATAGGTAAATAATAAGGTTTTGAATTATTATGTACATAATTCATCATGTGTAAAACTCGTCAGTTTTCAATATACAGTAGAATCCGCTTAATGTGATCTCGGATAATGTTATCAGTCGGTTATTGTGATCTTTTTTTTTTGGAAACATGCCACGTTTTCTTTCTTTTTTTTCTTCTATCTTGTTCTAATCCAAGTCTTGTAAAATTCGCCTTTTTCTAAATTTCGCTAATTGTTATTAGTTATCAGTTATCAGTTAATATTATTAAAATGACCTTGGCCCGAAGTGATCACATTAAGCGGATTCTACTGTAATATATATATATATGTATTTTGTACTCGAACGAGGAATTTGGTCAGTGGCCGAAATTTACACTCACAACGCGTTGTGGATAAATTTATTTGCTTTCCGACGTCCACTAGGCAAAGTGTACTACCCCTACCCACAACGTCTTTTGGACAAATTAACAAAAAGACTGGATAATGATGATAACAAAATGTTTGCTTAACAAGGAGAACCACTCAAGTGTAACTCTAGAACCGGGTTGATAGAGCAATGAAATTAAGCGAACGCCAGTTTTTTAAGTGCTACGAGTAATTTTTTCCGAGAAAATAGCGTTTAAAAGTTTTTAATTGCAATACTTCAGGTAGTTTATGCAACAATATTCAAAATTCTTTTAGATGATGATTTAATCTTAAATTCTTCTTCTGATTAACACTATTCTATTCCGTGATTATTAGAAGCACAATTTTAACAGTTATAACTTTTTGATCGGAATTACATACGAGTAATTTATACACGAGTTGTTCAGTTTTTGTTAATGGCTATAATTTAAAAAAAAAACATGAAAATTATAATTTTTGATTTGCAGTAGACCGTTCACAAAAGAAGAAAAAGAACAAGAAAATAATAAACGAAGCTCCCCAACTAAAAATTTAAAAATTACCGATAATTCCATTAAGGCTGTGAAAGACATGATCAGACATCATCTGGATAGAACTACAGGTGGTTCAGGTACCTTGTTAGATAATGCAAAAATTATATTTAATTGATCGAAATTTATAGAATTAGATGGGTTAATTTTATCTCCAACACGAGAGAAGTTAGAGCCCACTATACCAAGAAAGGATGACGAATTTCGAGGATCTCAGCTAGGTAGTCCTCAAAAGTATAGTCCACAAAAAGGATCTCCTCAAAAATCGGCATCGTTAAAAAGGAATTCTCAAAAAGTGAAAAATAATTTGAAATCTTGTAAGTACTACCTATTTTTATTTTATTATTTTTAATTCAATATTTTTTTAAAACTTTGTTTTAGTGAGATCACAATCCGTGGGGCCTACCGATACGTATAACGATAAACGATCACCTAAACGTCAATCGCGTGCCGCTACAGCCAAAGAAAAAGAAAAAAGAGCATTATCGAATAGCACTTCAGCAACGCGAAAACCTAGGCCGTGTGAGTACCAGCGCTGAAAAAAATCGATGTGTGCCAAGTCTCGTGACGCATGTTTTGTGTACGTTTTAATTTTTCATGTTGAAATGTACCACTATCGAATTGACGAGACGAGAGATGCATTTTTTGCTTATTATAATTGGAATGCTTTTGCCAAAAAAATTGTACATATTACACGTTGTGTTTAAAAATGTTCACACATACTACCTGAATGGCATTATTTAGATGCGGAAAAATTTTAGATAATATCCACACTTTACACTTTTCTAGATGTTACACTTTAGTACCTAGTTTAATTAACCTTTATTATAATAGATATTCCGGTGTTTTAGCATCCTTGAACACCACTGCCTCATTCCGATCCAAATGTAGTACAATACCCCTTAAAATTGAAGACGATCGATTGTCCAAAGCAAAGTCAAACAAAACTCAAAATATTAATAAAGCAAATAATCGAAACACCGAAAAAGAATCGCAAAAAGGAGGTCAAAAAGGTAAGACCCAACCTGTATTCATCATGTAGGATTTGTGATCTTCACGATCTTTGGCACACACGTAACATTTAATTGTACATTTTTAAATTATAAGTTTGCTTTACTATAAACGCTAAATCATTGACAGCTGAGAAAATTGAACAAAGTGAAATGGTCGAAGCGCCCACCGTTACGGAACCCGAAGATTACATAGATCTTAAACCTGTGGTTAAGAGTCCTCCAGAACCTACAAGGGTTAAATCACCAGAGCAAATATTAATGCGATCTCCCGATCCGGTTAATTGGACTGTTCCTCTAGATACTGGCAAAACTTTCACTGTTACGCAAAATATTAGAGAAGGTAGAGAAGATGGATTACAAAGAAAATATTACAATTTTTTTTTATAACTACTTTTTTTATTAGGAGATCTTGGTACTCGACCCCATAGTGAAGTAAAAGCTTGGACTCCACCAGAAGTGCCCCCACCTGTAGCACAATCAGCACCTCCACAGCTTTCCGAACAAGTTAAAGAACAAAGTGTGTCGATGTCATAACTTGAGAACAAAGCTCCGCTTATCGTATTCCATTTGGTTAAAAAAATTTAGGTACGAGTACTGAGTAAATATTACTTTTATAGGGCAGGTACGCTGGATTTTATTGAAATAAAAATTTTCCATAAGAAAGTTTATAATTAAATTTTAATTACTTACTTGCAGATAGATTCCTCAAGTCAACAATACAATTGAATGTAAATGAACATTAATATGAAGAAATCGACTTGATCAGACGCTAGACTAAAATTATTAAGCGGATATCGGCGTGCGTTATTTTGAGACGATAGAATTTACGTTATTCTACTGCCATTTTAATCATGTCTGAACCCAATGAAATTTTGCCCAGCATCAAATAGAATTAGAAGTATACCAGAATCCGATAGGTACCTACCTCCCTACTTATTGCGATTCATCAAGTCGTTGACTTTGGCTATTATGGAATCAAACCGTTCCAGTTGTTGTTAAAATTACAATACGCAACATTAAATCGTCTAAGTAGTATAGGAAAACAAAAATTAAAGTAGAACAAGGAATAATGACGGGCATACAGGGTCGAACCCTCAATTGTTGGAAACTTTGTCTGTTAGCTTTATCAGCCCATTTTTTGTAAGACATTTTGGCCTGCATTGTTCATAAAACTATATAAACAGTAACAACTAATAGTTATACTAAATCTTTGTTTTTAATCATTGTGGACGTATGTATACCCAGCCTTATGTACTAATTGCTTATGTTCCATGCCATCCATCTACAAGTAATCTACACGCAATCCGTCTCAGTACCAACGGCATCTGCTACAATATTTTTCATATTGTTTAAAAAATCTGATGAATATGCAAATGCTGCTGGATAAGTGTAGTTAAAAAACTAATTTATAAAATTTATATATTTTGTGTAGATATGTTTGCTTCTTGTGAACATATTCATAATTTAGTTAACATCGAACGCACCTTGTATTATCACTATTACAGTATTATAACATTATACAAATACAGTTTCTTTTAACAGCGTTGATTTTTCTTATTCCCCTAGTCCCCTCATTTTTAATCTTTTCAAAATTATCTCGGTAGGTATACCTTATCCCCAGGGAGCTTTTTAAATGTTTCGCCAAAATTTTGAAGTAGGCATTAGCTTACATCTTATCAAAAGTACGACATATTGCTATTCAGGGGAGGTCATATTTTTCATTTCTAAACGCAATCAAACGAAATAAAAAAGCCATAAAAATGCACCGACTGTGTTTATAAAAATCTCTAGGAAAAAATTCTTTCATTTTATAGGTCAAATATTTTAAAAGTTTTTATTAGTGTTGAATCCAGTGGGGTGCCCGGTAGGCTATGCCCTCGGGGGGAATTTGTAGAAGCATATAAAAAATTTTAAATATAAAACGCAACATTACATTTTGAAATAATCAAAATTTGATATAAACATGTATTTTTGGTTCTTTGTTTTTTTTTTAATTATTAAAATTTTTAAAATTTTTGAAATTTATTTATCTATTAAAATTTTAAATATAATATGAAGTTTATTATTTTATTCGACATTTGCATTACAACCAATATGTTGTATTAACACAAGAACAAAGACAATTTTATATTTTTATGATTAATATGAATTTAAAAATCTAATTTATGAGTAAAAGAATTATCAAAGACCAGTTTTTTTAGACCAAATTTTTTAGAATATACTTTTTATTATTTAGGTGTTTATTTCAGTAATGAGTTTATTCATAAATTTTGTGTGCCCGTGCCCACCCATTTCAAAAATGCTGGCGCCGTCACTGGCAAAGACAAAAACCAAGACCTTGGAAAGTTTGTTTACGTTTTAACTGTCATTATTATAGGTTACGTATTTTATACTAAGGAATTTGATGCTGCAGTATGAAAAATTAGTTATTCTAAATGTCTAACCCTAGTGTGGAAGCTTATTGGAATACCAGCTCTAATCTTAGTTACAACTTCGATGAAGAAGATGTAAGTTATAAATAAATTAAAGTATTGTTACATCTTTCTTTGTAATGAAAACTTTCAGGAATCTGAAGAACCTAACACAACAGATGATGTGCCTGATAGTGCCAACACCGATTTAATTTTTGGTGCAGATACAAATGACAATTCTTATGTTCTGTTACCTATACATTCTATAATTTCCAAAAAGAATTTTAATTCGGGTGAGTGGATAACTGCAGTGGCTCACACTGTGTGATTTGTACACGTTGTAAAACGTATTTTATTTTACCAAATGGCCTTTTAATTACACTTGAATAATTTTGATGTAAGGGTGATTCTACGGTATTCGTATTTTCGCTGTCATTAAAGAAAATGTCATCCGTATAATCTAATATTAATTATTTCACAAGCTGGCAATATTTATAAATGTGTAATGATAAGGATCAGAAGATATTATTTTTCTAAGTTTTATAGGCACCAGAGGAGTGCCCCCATAGCCAGGGAAGTGACACTACACACAGAGTAGTGACAAATTGAGACAGTAATTTTTAGATATAAAAGGTACCTACTATATAGGTATAGATATAGAGAAGCACTACATGCCTCGTAGGTCCAGGGCTGAGTAATATTTTGACATTTAATACCTAAAAGATGTTACCAACATATTGTGAGAGGGACAGGGTCGAAATAGCCAGGTGTACCCAGTCGGGGATAGTTATCGTTAATTGAATATGTGGTCTAAGTAAAAGATGATATTATTTATCACTTCAATGATACAAACAATAAATTATTTAATTTTTGTGTAAGATTTATTAATGGGCTCGTTGCAATACAAATACCATAGAATCACCCGTAAACTGCCAATTGTTGTTCGAGTGTTGGATTGCTATTTTTCACAATCATGCTAGAACATAAATCCGTTGTTTCCAAATACAAGTTTTGAATGTTAAGCTACAGAAGTTGATATGAAATGTTGAAATAATCAAATTTGTTGATTGTAGTTTTGATATCATCACATTTTCATTGTAATATTTGACAATAATTATCAAATTATGTATGTCTTATAAGGTGTATGAATAGTTATGTGAGCGATAGTACATAATAATTACTATGTGTGATTAACATTTTGCTAAAAAGTTGAAAAAATAAATATAAATTGTTCTTTATTAGTTTTGAATGATGTTGGTTTACATTCTGCTACTTCAATTCCGTTAATTCAAGAAACAATTTTAAAAATGTTTTTGGGGATGCCTCATAATTTATATGTGTATCGCAGTTTGGATTTAAAGCTTGAACTTCTTGATGAAGCAGTGAGTACGCAAGATGGTAATGTTATATTGTCGGTAAATAACACATTTATGTTTCACTCAATATTGTACATCCTTGTAAATTATTTAGGTTTTACTACATTTAGAAAAAACTCTCAAGTGTACAATTTTATTTCATCACCTTTCGACGAGGAAAATTGCATCACAACATTATAGTAATTACTTGTTAAAGCAATTAAAACTAGAGGAATTAGCAAATCTTTATATGTAAATATGCCATTAATTCACCCGTTGCTTATTTTAATGTTCTCTTTTTAGGGCTAGAGGAAATTTTAACGATATTGTATGTATTTAAAATTTGATTCATTAAAATTGGAACTTGAAAAATTATCAACTTTTAGGGTTTACTCTTCTATGCTGGATATAAACACACAGCAAATAAAGAATACGTTAATACGAAATTAAAGCGTTTTCTTATTGAACACGAGTCAAAATTAAATAATAATCAAAGGAATATGTTTTTGGATTATAAAAAATTTATCAGTAAGTTTGTTGTCAACTTTAAAGTTGTGTACTATAAGTATTAAGAGGTTTTGTTCATATAGATTGGCAAATCGAGAAAAAAATGAAAACGGATTCTGTTATGGAACAGTTAACTATTTTGTGTAAAAATGAGTGCGAAAATGTAAACAGTAGTAACAAATCGTATCAGGAATTGAAGGATTTATTCAAAGTTAACAATTTTCAGTACGAATGGATTTTATTAAATACCGTCTGTGCTTTAAAAATGTGGAAGAAGTTAATTAATATTTTTATAAAACCTGTAAATATTTTGTTGCATTTTAAAAAATATTTTTCTAATTTTATATTTCAGAATTGGTTGTCAAAGAAAAATTCCCTTAAAACTTGTATTGATTTTGAATTATTCATGTCGACTTTGTATAACCATGAGGCACCGAAGCAAATTTTAGAACAATTTTTAACACACGTTGATAATTTTGACCTTGCTCTAAGTTTTGCACAGAAAATGTCTTGTCATAAATTTATAATAGATTCTTACCTTGTCCAAAAAAATAGGATCGCTCTTTGGAACTACAAACAGGACGTGAAACTAGAACCAGATGAATTAAATTATATCGAAAATGCTCTTCATTCATTAGTAAGTGGAGTACTACATAAAATTTTTATTATTACTTGACTTTTATACTTTTATTTTAGGATAAAAAATAAAACAAATTTTTTGATATCTACATATTTTTAAACAATAAAATTATTTTTCTATACAAAATAGTTGACCTTATTTGAAAAGAATAATACTGATACTTTTACAAATTAATTTTTGAAAATGCTATTTGTATTTATACATTATACGTAAATTACGATTTTAATTTTTAATAAATTAACTAAAATAACTTCATTGTAGGTACAACATAAATACATATAAAAATTTTACAAAAAAAATTTAATCATTCAATCTGGAAGCTTTTACATAAATTATTTTATTATTGTAAACAAATAAACAAATTTTATAAATTATTATTTCTACCAGGAAAATTTTAGTGGTCTTTTTAGTTGATGAAACATTTGAAATTTTCTTAGAGAAAAAAAAGTAAATTTAAATTTCAAAGCGTCGTTTTTATGATAATGAAAAATCTTCCATTTCTTTCATCTGCATTGGAAGGTTAGTTCGTTATTTGTTTTACAATAAAACTAATCAAGCTTGGTTTTATTTCCATGAGATAGTTATATTTGTTATAATATTTTAGCGCCGCCTTAGTTTGTTGCACCAAATTTATAAATAATGGTGAGTTACCGCTAGGACTCCTGATTATTGTGAACGTATGTAAATTTAACAGTTGGTAATGTGTTATGTTAGAATTCTAATGGAGTAATCAACCAATGAACTGATTTATGTTACAATTGTTAAGTACGTCCATTGTTGTAACGCTAACGATAAACTCATTTTTACACTATTGCCCATGAGTAATATTAAATATAAATGGGTGAGCCGGACTATCCGTATTAGGTTTTCTTTTCGAAAACGTTTATTTGAAGGTAGTTTGGTCAAAAATTTTATTACAACAGCTTTAATAAAGAATCGAATGGTAATTCTAGTATTTCTCGTAAAAGTCTGCATTCTGAAAAGTTTGCTCCAGAATATCGGGAATTCTAGAATTTTAAAAGGTCGAAAGTGTTATCATTGAAAAGCTTTTGTAAAACATAAGTAAGTGTTGTAGGAAAAATAATTTTAATACCTCTTTCGAGGAATACTTGATTGGAAATCAGTTATTATTAAAAAATTTAACGCTAAAAACGAGACTTGTTATTTAAAATTGTTTTGACTTTTTATTTGATAACAATCATTTTCTAACTTAAAGGGGGTCTAACCCCCCTCCCAATTACGTATTTTTTACCTGTTAAGGTAAAAAATATTTGAAAAATTGATATAAACATAATACTATTTACTAATAATAACTGATGTATTTATTTTATAAAATTTTTTTGTAATCCCCCTCCCATGGAGATATCTTGCGCACGGGACTCCCTCCAATTTACGGCATTTGTAAACAAATACAGTCGATTAAAAAATTAATTTCATTGGGGTTAAACAAAAATTGTACTTAACATAACGCCTGCTTAAAAACAGCTCTTCAACCCGGGAAGAAATATAAATTAAGGCTTTCACTTTAAAGTTGATCGTCCCATTAAATAAATTGTTATCGGGCTGTCAATGGTTTTATTGTTAGCATTACCCTAAGGAGTGCGGTAACTCTAATAAAGTTTGTTGATTAGTAGGTATTATATTTTGTGCTACAAACTTTACAAATATAATTATGGATACCTACAGCACTCATTCAAACATTTGTTTCTGAAGTATACTGGCAATTTCAAGCAGGTAACCTATTAAATACGTAGCTATTATTATCATCGTCTCACAAAAAAATAAAAAAACACTAATATATTATTGACACATTCGAAAATTATTAAAAACTAAAAACTTTTTTTAAAAATTTTTGAAATTTCTTTTATTTAATGTTATTTCTACTTTTTAATACCATTCAATCTAGGAACTTGGATATAAGACTACATCAGATTTACTTTCGTAAAATAGATAATTATGTCTAATAAAAACCATTATAGACGACCAAACTAGGTAAAATTAATACTGCTGTTCTGAAATTTTTAAATGTCGTCTAAAGTTACAGGCGCTGATCCATAAAGAAGGAAGCAATGAACAAAAAGTAATTCCCCTTATTAATTTTTAGATCCGCCTGTATAATTATTATATTTTAAATAATACTAATTAGACGTGGAAATTATAAAATCAAGTGAGTAATATTATGTTTATAACGAGAGTTTAAAATTTATCACATTCGCTATTTGCTGTTGGCACAAAGCTGTATAATTCCTGCTAAATTTGAGTAAGTTTGTGTAAAAATTGTAGCAAATCTTTTCATCAACACAATCAAGAAGAGTTTAAAATTTACATCTGAATTACAATTTCATTTTCTAAAATATACTAATATAATATATAGATCTTTTCTGCTTTGCCATTCCAACATTAAATCATTTTTAAATAAATATAATACTTTCAGGAACCTTTTATTAATTTGTTAAACTATTCGTATTGGCTACTGTATTGAACACATAATAGGTATCATTGGTAGCTGTGTTAAAGTGGACCTTTTATCGTTTTAATATTGTGTCTCATACAGTATTGCACTTATGGTATTCTATAATTTTTTTTATTGCTAAGGAGTATCCCGATTTGTCGAATTAGATTTGCTGGGTGTGGAATGATTTCTTTTAGGAGGAGGTTGTAATGGAAAAAGACGATGCTCACTTTGCCAATAGCTTTGACGTTCCGAATCTTCTATAGATGTTGCTATAATTGTCATACTCGGAACCGATTGTTCAGGCATCCAGTCAAAGGAAAATGCACTACCGGAATGTGTACTGGGGGTGGTTGTAGGGGTTGGTGGTGCACTTCCGATGTACGGGCTTAGTTCCTGATGGCATAAGTCGGGCACTTTTTGTAATGTATCTGACCACGGAGGACTGGGATTCCATTGTTCCATTATATCGCTATTAGAATCAACTTTTAATAGAGATCTTGATCTTTCTGTTGCGTGTGTAACAATTAAAAGTCCTCCACTACCATCGTCAACTTCAGCATCGATGTTGGCAACTTCTAATTCGAGATTTTGAAGTTCTTTGGGTTTTCTTTTGCTGTAAGAATAGTCTACTGGTTCCGAATCTGGTCTTCGATGATGATGGTGGTGATGTTGATTGTGGTGTTGATGTGGAGAAGTTCCGTGATGAGAGAGGTGAGGTTGTAAATTACTAGGCATCGGAGTTAAATGGGAGTATCCTGCTGATTCGTGAGTCGTTCCAAATTCAGGTCCTTGGGAATGTTCTGGATAATAAAGTAATCTAGTGGACGGTGCTATGTCGTAAGCCAAGCCATATTGCAACTTATTTTGTACCGAATAGTAATGATAAAGCCAAGTGTTGCTCCTCATTACGGATGCTTCTAAATCACTAAGAACTTGATTAGTGCATACAATGACAGGCTGTTGATTGCTTTCGGAACTTTCTTTAACCTGAAGAACACAGTGCATCCATAACCATTCTCCGGAACGCCGTTGAAATTGAGCTAATAATATGCAGGAGCGGTCTTGTTCCGATTGGGTAACTTTAACAAGAAAAGAAAATAGTATTGTATGTATGTATGTTGCAATGCTGAAGAAAAATACTCACTTAACCTATGCTTTGTTTGTGCTTCTCGCATGCATTCCCAGTGAAGCAAGCGATACCAAGACACCCCCTGTAGATCACTGCGCGGAAAGCCTAAGTAGAATTCGCCACTGAAACACAAGCATAATAGTTGGTATGATTTATTATCAATAATGTCCCCGGTTCTTCGTTGACCCGGTGACCTAAAACGCTTCGCTATCACGAGCGGTCATTGATTTATTTCAAGTTAAAACAAAGCTCCACTCACTTATTGTCGATGTGGATGAAGCGCATATCCATAGAATGGATTGATGTGAAGACGTTGGTTGCACCTTGGACTACACACTCGCGGGTCTCCGGCATTGCTACGGGAGTGCAGGTGGCCAAGAAGACAGGTTCGTTGCGGCTGCATAGTGGTAAGAAGGACAAGTATCGGCCCTGTACCAGCACTACCTGCAAGACAAGCATGAACAGTGGTGGTTTGGTATCCCAATAAAACTATTTCCATAAGCTCGCTTTGTGTCAAATAGTGGGCGTCATATTACTAGAGATGAGATTTTTAGGTTTTTACCTTTTTCTTATTTACGCTGCTATTTACATTTTATTAGAATTAAAATTTGTTTAATGGAAAAATATGTTAGCTGCGTCCTAGTTATTTTTACCTTTTTACCTTATTTTAAACAATTTGCTAAAAAGTAACTATTTTTGAATTTTCAAAACAAAACAAGGCACACAACTGAACTCCAAAAGGCAATGTTTACTAGAGTTGTAATTTTAAAAGTAACACTTTAAAACAAACCAAATTATTTTTTGTAATTCGTGCAAATACGCACCATTGGCCGGAAATGGGGCGGCTACTTTGTACTTTAGGTTTATGACAATCCCAAAATAAGGTACATAGGTATTTAGTGCTTTTGTCCTCATCTTCCGTTTCAACTAGCCATAGTTCTCTCATTAGAGAAGCATCCTTATTATATCTACCCATCACTTAAAATTGTAAAATAAAAAATTTTTTAATAAAAAAGAAAACCGACTACAAAAAAAAGTTAACTAAAAAGCAAAAAATAAATATTTTGTATTCACAATTTAATACTTACTATTTGTTGTTCCGTTTAATGTAACTAAGAAATTATTGTTTATTATATAATTATTAATTGCTTTATAATTATGAAGTCGGTGCCAAGCGAAACATAATTCGCCAGTAACTATAACACAAATCGTTGGTTTAAATTTAAAGGTAACTAAGTACATAGGATTCCTATGTACTTGTTACTGCTTTTACTTGGCACCGACTTCATAATTATAAAGCAATTAATAATTATATAATAAACAATAATTTCTTAGTTACATTAAACGGAACAACAAATAGTAAGTATTAAATTGTGAATACAAAATATTTATTTTTTGCTTTTTAGTTAACTTTTTTTTGAAGTCAGTTTTCTTTTTTTTAATGTATAAACCCATTGTAACCGAGATAAGACAAAACCTCGATAGCGAAAATAATTAAAAAAATTTAGTTTGTTACAGCTACTTTAATATTTTAAATAAAGATAATAATAATATATAAGACCATTAAAATTTTGGCACCTATTGGTGTTTTTTTACCTAAAACTACAAAATACTAACCTAAAATGGCTTTTATTAGTACCTTTTTAGTTAACTTTTATTGAATTTATACAACCTAAAAATCTCATCTCTACATATTACATATATAGGTAATATAGGTACATACATACATGGCCTAGTGCAACTTTTACTATTTTACATTATTTAAAAAAATAAATTTTAAATTTGTGAAAATTTTGACGTTGACAAAAATGCAATGCAAAGAAATTTAAATAATGTTGAATTTATTCGTACAAATGTCAACGACAGTTTAAATAACGATGCAATATGGTGAGGTAGTATTATAATACATGTTGCATTGCAAATGTGCATCTCGTATGCAGATACGTAGTTTCTTGCAACATCTATGGTAAGTGTACCTACTTTAGGTGTGGGTGGAATCATTTTAGCCACCGATGATGGAGTAAAGGGGCAAGACTGCTGAGGTTATTGCGTAGTGAAAGGCAGATCCGGCATCGTTACATTCAAGAACACAAGGTATCCGCTTGTATGTATGTTTATAAAAAATTAATTACCACTCCATATTGACGTATTCTATTTTTATTATTTTTATCCTTAAAAACTAATACTTACACATAGTATATAACTTAATGGAAATGTTTTACCTTTTGATCACCGAATCGCATTTGGCGTCGCGCATTTCTGGAAACGTTCATTCTACACAAAAATACTCGAATTTCATCGTTAGAAATACCATTGCTGCTCGAATTTATGGGTCTTCCAAGTTCGCATTGAATTGTTTGATGATCTTGTTTATCTATTATATCGTACACACTATCGCCGTGAATTAGTAGATCTTCCTGAAATAGAGATTTAGATTTTGTTTTAACTCATACCTAAAACCAAGTTGCAAAAATGAACTTCATCGTCAAATAAATACCCCAAAACTTTTTGAGCTGTACCTAGTGCCCGATCTTAAAAAATTAAAATTATATTCGAGAGTGCATAGATTGTGTGCTTTTAAAAGCAGGTAGAGATTCATCGTATTTATTGAGAATATAAAATGCTGCATCACTCACGTTGATGGCATAAATTTGGTCAGCTGTCACAATTGTTTAACTAAAGATTAATCCAAAACCAGAACGTTGCTTTTTATGAATGTAATCAAAAGTCGATTTAGATAGGCATATTTAAAAACTTTAAAAATCTAAAATCATCGTTAATTAAGCCTTCATTGATAAATCTTCTTTGTGAATATGATAGTGAAGGCTATTGTATAAATTAGATGATAATTTTCCATTAATTATAAATAATTTTATTGTATACACCTTATAGGTACATACAAACTTTCAGTTAACTCGGTGATTCCCAAAATGTGCGTCGTGGCGCTCTGAGGAGCCGTAGCATTTTCAAAGGGGCGCCGCGAAATATTTCCGCGTCAAATTTTTTTTCGTTTAATATTCAATGTGGTAGGATGTGATATCTAGATGAGCTGGTGTGCACTACACTAGACGAACAATTTTTTAAAATAACTTACCATCAGGTTAGCGTGGTACATTATTGTTAAGTGCAGTTTACGTTATGCGATTTTGCTTACGATTTTGATTCCAAGTTGTCGTAAGCAAATATTTTGAAGTTCACGTTATACGATTCGACCCGACGATAAAGTCGTGAACAGAAAACCACCAAAACCAGTCATACAAGAGAAATCGTACGTAAAATCGTAAGCAAAATCGCATAACGTAAACTGCACTTGAGAGTATGAAGAGTCAAAGTTAGCAAATAAAAAAAATTAACTCGTGAGTCTGATGCTGATGAATCTATTTGAAAAAAATATTGAAAAAAAATATCTATTTGTTTTATTTTAGTCTGTGATTAATAGCAGAGCTATTCAGGGTTGCGTAACCAAAATTAGAATATTAAAATATGGAATTTCGTACCTGTAGCACTCGAAAAACCGATTTAAGGTGTAAATTTTCAAGAAATTCATTCAAGTGCTAAAATATATCGAAAAGTAATCATTTTTTACTAAGGTCATATTTTGATATTCTGGTTAGTCATGAGCTGGCCTATCAGCCCTTAAGTACACCTTAGGGTAAATTTTTTTATAAAATTGGTGGTAGGAAAGTGAACAGCATTGGAAGAAATAAAATATTATGTACTATGTAGATAATGTGAATAAACTATAGGTACTCACCATCGAATGTCCCAGGTACTCTGCAGCGTTATCGGATATGTACAAAAGTTTTCCATTTTGAGTCATCATCATGAGAAAGCCACTTAATGCCTAAAAAATTTTAATATTAGTATTATAACTTTTATTCTCTAGTTTTATTAGGCCTATAGCCAAAAGTCATACTTGGGACTGTATCATTACTCTGGGACATTAAATAACTTTTCACTTTTCAAAACTTTATTTAAAGTCTTAGCTATTATTAAATAAAAATTTCTAACAATTGGAAAATTAAACCAAATTGATACCGGCATCAGCTGCCCGCTTATTAATCTCAACTATAATAAAACTTTTTAAATAAGCAAATTCAATCATCAACAGTTCCGATAAAATTACTTTCCATACAAAATCCACTATAATTCTCAATATTTAAAGTTAAAATTCAAACAAAATATCTGAGAAAAAATTTCGCAAAATGCCTCGTCTTTTCCCCACGTTATTGCCACCTTACCTTGTTGGCGGCAAGGACGAGAAATATTCAAAAATATTTACAAAAATAATAAAATAAATAAATATATAAATTGTACGACTTCGCAATATATTTTTTTAATTTTTTAAAAAATAACACAACATGTTTCGTATGAAGGATGGTACATCTTCAGGTGTCTACAGAAGAAATTAAAGTATAATACAATTTTTTTAAATAAATATTTTGTTATCAAATAAATTTAAATTTAAACAATATCCCCCTATATTTAAAAATACCATTGCAATATAATATCTTCGCATACAAATTTGAAATGAAAAAATAAAAAATAGTTTACAGAAAAGCAAACTTTGTCTTTTATAAACTACATATAATGTTTTTAACGAAATTGGGAAATGGAGAAAAATTAGACTTTTAATCAATCAGAACGTCGAAATAAAGTTTCCTTAATTTTGCAAAAATAAATTAATGTAGAAAGCTAAGAATAGTAGCGTTTAACATTAGAACTCTTATTAGATGAATATCTAATGAGATTTGGTGGAACGAACAAACAAACTTTGTATTTTTTATATTAAGATTTAAGATATTATTTAAGATACTTAATCACCGTGTCAAAGAGGCTCTACACATAAACAAAATTCCTAATAGAAAAAAATATATTTCTCTTCAAAAACCATTTTCTTCTAATATTGCCACTGCATAAAGGCGCATGATTCTTTGCATTTGCACGATAGCGGCTATTATAGGCTTGACTTGGCTCTGACAAGGTAGTAAAAAGTAGTGCTGTAACTATAGGCAAAAGACCATTTTTATTACGGCCAATGAGATATTATTTTTAACTCTGAGCTTTTCAAAATAAGCTGCGCTTAGTAATATCACCTAGTTACGGTACTGGTTAAAAGGTTAAAAGCTTCAATAAAAGACAATCTCACCAAAGCTGGTTGCACATGACAAGATTGCTGCAAACTTGCGAAAAGCCAAATGCTTCTCAGGACAAGCTAGCAAAAAGCTTTATGCAAGCTTGTCGAGCTTCAACTAGCAATCTTACGCTAAGCTTACACGCATATTTATAATAACCTTAAAAAAAGTTTGCGTATGACAAGATTGTGACAAGCTTGTTAATGACAAGCTGGTGAAAAGCCATTTGCAAGCTTGCAGCAACCTTTTAGCTTGTCATCGACAAGGTTGTTGCAAGCTTATGAAAACCTTAAATTGCTACCTAGGTTAATAAAATTCTAATTTGGAATAACGATATTCCACACTTGTTTTCTTTTCACTATTTTCTTAGTTTGGATTGGAATGATTAAAGAACTAGTAAGACTAAATTCAGGATCTCTGTCTAAATAGCATGTTTACATTGTTTTAAAGCCGACCACGATATGTTTAGAATTACTGTTTAAATTATTTATACTGTTTATAATGGTGCTATATGTATCTGCATTACAATGTTACCTGAATTTTGCATTATTTTTGTACCTGAATTTTAAATGATCTGCATATTCTAGCTTAACATTTAGGGACCATCAAAACATTATGGATGCACAATCTTGGATGCACCAACAGAACCAGGGACTCGATAAACAAACATAAAACAAGCCACGCTAAAATAGACCTTAGAAATGGCTTCAGTAATTCTCGCCTATCCTGTATCTAGTCTTTCTAGATTTTTGGGAACGACAAAACCTGAAAGAAATAACTTAATTAGTCTTCAGAATGCAATGCATTTAAAAATAATCGAAAGTCCTAGGTGGTATATGGTGGCAGCTAAAACTTTCAGATCACATCAAATAAAACAAGAAAAGAAATGAAAATCTAAGTATATATAAGATTAACTAAAATTAGAAAAAGAACTCAAAATAAAAAATTTTAAGTAAATTTGTGGTTTTTAGTATGTATTTATGGTTAAATTCAAAAAATATAAGAATAATACAATACGTAGAAAATCAAAATTCAAAAAATTTAAAAAGGAGACAATTAACACATAACAGGTCTGGATTAAGAAAATTTGAAAAAATTTTATTACGTATTACGAAATTTTCATTTTTTCAAATTTTCTTAATCCAGACCTGTTATGTGTTAATTGTCTCCTTTTTAAATTTTTTGAATTTTGATTTTCTACGTATTGTATTATTCTTATATTTTTTGAATTTAACTAAAATTGTAGCCGAATCCCAACGCAGAGCTTTATATGAGAAACGTGGTGAATATTCAATAATTGAAGTGTGATTAAATATATAGGGAGATCGGGGAGACTGAACACTTTTGCTCGGTTTCATAAAACTTTTAATAAGCCGTTAAATTTAACTAACCAATGGAAATTACATCCTAGTACTAACAAGCCCATAGAAATCATCTGTTAAATTCAACGGCTTGTTGACGGCAACAAAGTAATTCATCTGTTAAATGTCTAATATTTTATCGATAAAAAAAGTGAGATTTTTCAATTATTAATTTTTCTAACATATAATACAATTATTGTATTTAGTATAACATAAATAATTAATAATAAATTTTGTTTGTTTACATTTTATACCAATTGCAATAGACGAAAGTGTTTCTCACGTGTACCCCCAATATATACCCCCGGGGACACCTATGCATAGATTGAGAAACTCTGCTCTAAATAATTTATTTATTTTTGGGTATGATATAAACATAAACTTGATACAAAATGTTGTTTCATAGTGTTCTTATAATATGTAATCATATATAGAGTCGCTCATTTCGTCCATTGTCTCCTCATACCTGTAAGACAGTGGACTCTTGCCGGGGAGGATTCCATGTCAAAACGCCGAATACAAAAATATCGAAAGGTGGAAAAGGTACAGCGACGTTGCAGCCAGGATCAAGTTCATAGTGCAGTCGCATGGTAATGTAACTTTGAGGACTATCTGACTGGCATAGCCTACAACTTCAAACTTCAAGGTATAACAAAAAAGATAGTGATTTATTCATATATATTTTTGACTTTTGCGTATAATTATAATGTAGGTTTATCAGATTTACTTAACTAATCAATGATCCCGCGCAAAAATTAGTTTGACGTCATTCAAACTCTAGGTGGGGGCAGCACTTTATATATTTTCGATGTTTTTGTTTTCGGTGTTTCTGCAAATAAAATTGCTGTAATATTTTCCTTGAAAATTTATTACTAATCAGTTTTTTATTAGGTTATTTTTCAATTATGCTAAACTTTTGGAAATTTCATATCAGTAGTAAATATTTGAGCTTTACAAAAATTGGGACTGTACTGCATTCTAAATTATTTACCTAAGTCTTACATATTTGTTTTTTTTTTTTTTGATAATTGCAAAGCTGCTTTAGTTAGCTTTTTTTAGCCTTAAGTTAGCCTGCCTTTTAACTCGTATTAAATTTTGTGTTATAAAAAATTAAAAGTAGTATAAAACTAAAAAAATATATGACTCAAGGGTTTATCATGATTTTATTGCAAAACTAGCGAGTACAGATCAAAAATTTTTGTGCCTTATTTTTATCATTGCACATCTTGTCGACCCCAGGGTAGGTTTTATATTGCGAAAAATTCGTCAGACTTTTACTTTATAAAATTTTCCGTTCTACAATTTTGCTTTCTAACTCAATCAGTCGTTTTCTTACTAAATACAATAATTCAGCTGGTCTGCAATTTTTTCCGGTTTCTATAGCTCGAATATGGCTTCCCTGTGACTGGATTGTTCTAGGACAGGGGGGTCGGCAACCTGCGGCTCTTGTATTAATAATTATATTATTTTATTTTCAAAAGTCATAAAAAATATTATACTGCAAAAAAAACTTTAAATAGGATAAAATACCATAATATTGAAATAAAAATGTTAGTGGCTAATTGTAACTTTTGGCTCTTCCGTCTCAAAAGGTTGCCGACCAGGAGGATGATCAAAGTACGTCTTATTTTAAAATTTTCTTTTAAACCTATATACAGTGACTCTTAATTTTGGGAATATCCAAAACACAAAATGCAAATTAGTCGTAGATACCCATAATATATTGTGATATATACACATTATTTTCATCGCGTATATAGATTTTATGGTAGCTCAACAATAAAGCTTTTATGTTAACATAAAATTTATCATTTTAATGTGCCATAAATATTTTAATATAATATTATCTATTTAACACGAGCACTTTCTTATTTTTGATAAAATAACTTTTAACATAGTATTATCTTACGAAAAATATATTATATTATGTACATTATAACATATTATATATATTTAGCGGTAGCGGTGTTTTTATATTATACTTTTAGATAGATTAAAAATGTACGATAGTTTATATTATTTTAAGTCAATTAACACCATTACAGACGTACAATTACGTAGGAAGGTGGGGTAAAACAGGGTAGGTACTTAATGTTACTGGTACAAATTTACGATTTTCCCAAAAGTTTATACGATTTTTCATCGATCGAAGAGAACGTAAAATTGGCAATATAAATTTGCAATGCAATGAATGTTGCAGTGATTTATCGAAAATTTTTGGATTAAAATACCATTTTATAATTATTGTAGAATTACATGAATTGTCTAAAATAAGAAATAATAAGACTAATGTTCTTCGATTATAATGTTAATGGGTGTCGGTAGATTTAAAATTACTTAAATCAATTTAAGATATTAAAATGTTTTAATTCGAAATAAAATCGCAGAATAAAAAATTGGTCTAATAATCATAAAAGCATTAAAAACACGTTTTTCAAATGCAAGTAGGTATGTTATTTTTTTTTAATGTATTCTGTATCACTTTAAAAGCGGATTAAAAACATATAGTGGTTTTTAATGTACACGATAAATTTTCGTGTTGTTTACTATAAACAACAGTTGTTCTAGGTGATTTTGCTATCTAAATGATATTTACTAAAACGAATGCATCACTTTTTTCAATTTATTGATTGCTATTCTCTAACCTCCTTAATATTATATTTTTCACTTGTTGGTCTAAAATTGTCATTTTACCTGCCAAAATATCGCTGTCCCAGTGCAAGTCCGTTACAACTCAAAATTTTAGATATTATTATAACGTACATTCCTACTTGTGCGAAACAATTTCACATAAGTTACTTATCGTGTAACTAAATACTAAAAGATAATTAAAAACCTATACGTGTATACTATACTATAAGTAATTAAACAAAAATAATTTGAGACAAGGTCGTTGGACCTTCTCTCAAGTCTTCAAAAATAACAGCTAATTTCAAATAACCGTCGCGAACAGTTACTTTTTCAATTTTAACAAATCAAATTTTTTGTCCGAATTGTTCTATCAAAGATACTTATTTTGATTTGCTAAAATAAGTTCATAATAAAATTTTGAGTTTAATTTTGAAAACGTTGGATTGTTTTAAAATTGAAACCAAAAACGAGTAAACATAATAGGTTATCAATCTATAACTGTATACATAATATACCGAATTTTTCAGATTTCAGATTTATGTACATGAGTATTTAGATCTGCCGATCGATATTATAGTTAGTTTATTGGGGTCATTTTTGTTAAATTTTAAAAATAATAACGGGACTAAGCATATTAAAATAATATGACAAAATAAGTGGGATATACATCATAATATGTGTGTTGGGTATACAATAGGTACTACCAAATATTTGATAAACAAAATTGAAACTAGTGGAAACAGAATCTCGTCCGAGTAGAATTAGAATGATGAAATGGTAAACGGAGTCTCAGGTTATTCGGACAGGTTAAATCAAACAAATTTATAACTTGTTTCCATATCAGCCCTGAACATGGAGAGAATATAATCCTCCGAAACGTTGGCTAACAAGTTATAAATTTGTTTGATTTAACCTGAGACTCCGTTTACCATTTCAAAATTGAAACTAATAAATGCCAAGTACTGTAATAACATGTAGGTGTCATTACTATAACTTATATTAAGTTTAAATAATTCTGGTAACTTCAACTCTATAATAAGCATCAAACCTTAACGCTATATCAAGAGATTTATAGTTTTATAGATATCGTAAAAACTGACAAGTAATGATAGTATTAATAAATAGGAAAATATGCAACTTTCTATTAGAGGTGAATTTTTTTAAAATACTTTTTTACAAATAGCAATTTATTAGCATCTATACCTATATTATACACAGGTATGAATGGTATCCACCTTCTAAATTTCTTCATTTAAGCTTGCTCTGGAACTTATTAGGTATATTATCCTTTATCAGTAAAGTACCTATTTACCTATCGCAATGGTTGCCGTTTTGTGATGGTTTATGCGATTCTTATCTGATTTGAACAAAAGTTAATATTAAATGCGGTCCCGCATAGACTATGTATATTATACATAGTTAGATAGAGCATTATTTGTTGAAGTTTCTTAATAAGCGATTTTGACAAGTTGTTTCGGTGTTGGCTATTAAAACATGACATTAGAATTAATAGCTGCGAGTACCTATTACCAAGTTATTTGCGCTCTTTTTTCTGCACCTTAAGAGGTGTGCTAGACTATCGCATTAAAATTATAAGCCAGGTCAAAGTGTGGTGTTGGAATACTCCGATTAAACCTTTTACCTCGGTTATTTGCAAAAAAGTGCCAATTCTTTTTCAAATATGTGTCCATGTCATATTGCTTAATCTTTAAGTAGAACCGATACAGTTGTGCATGTATCTGGATTGCTTAACCACATATTGCCATATTTAATGATAGACTAGAATGCTCGGATGAAGAGCGGTAGATATTGCGGGCGGGTCCGTGGGAAAGTAGCCGTGTACCCCTCGGCTTGAGGTCACGCGCTGACCCCGCGAGATTGCCTCTTCATCCCGCCTAGCTTGTGATATAGATCCACCCAAGTGCCCTCGCATAGCCCTGCTCTGACTTCGAGGGTGATGAACCGTATAATGCCTTTGCTCTGTATTTGTTTAAGTGAACCAATTTATGAAAAACGTTAGAACCCAACTAGCATTTTTATATCCATTCAATAACAGTAATTGAAAATTTTAACAATTATTTTTTCTATGTCCACTATAATTGCCATTCTTTATGGATTATATCCAAGCCAAATGCTTATCAATATATTATTTATATTATTTTAATAGACGCTAATGCTGTATCGACCGTGCAATCTAAATTGTAGGTACGTTTCAAATTTTTATATGCCCCCTTTCATTTTATCAATTATTTTTTATTTTTTAACCTATGAACTTATATATTTTTATTTATTTTCTAGACACTTATTTCGGACCAAACCAAGCGCGAACCATCCAAACAATATTGGTATACTCAGCTAAAAAGCTCCAAGGGTTGAAATTCTAAATTATAGGTAACAACCATAGGCAAAGACGTTACAGTCGCATCAATCGCGATGCACCGATGACCGAATTGTTATATACATATGCGTCGACATTTGTGCTATCGAGAAAAACTCATCTTCATCTTCCGTATCGTAATTTTTACATTAAATATTGGAATTTCTTGTGGTCAAAATTATGTTGCTAAGAATTAATGGGTTAAAGAGATACGTCGAAAGTGCAAAGCAACAGCACAAATAAATAAAAAACGGTGCGACAGTGTACGATGAAACTTTGATTTCAATTCACTTGTACCTGAAAGGTGAAATATTAAAACAAAATAGTTTTAGCTGAAAGTTAAAAAGTTAAAGCTATAAATTAATAGAAAGCCTCAAAGTTTTCAATTCAAAAAATATTTAAATTTTAGTTGATTTTATTAGTTTAAGCAAAACATAATTCGCCAGTAACTATAACACAAATCGTTGGTTTAAAGGTAACTAAGTACATAGGATTCCTATGTACTTGTTACTGCTTTTACTTGGCACCGACTTCATAATTATAAAGCAATTAATAATTATATAATAAACAATAATTTCTTAGTTACATTAAACGGAACAACAAATAGTAAGTATTAAATTGTAAATATAAAATATTTATTTTTTGCTTTTTAGTTTTTTTTTTGAAGTCGGTTTTCTTTTTTATTAAATTTTTTTTATTTATTTAGTTATTTATTTATTTACTAGCTGGAAAGCCCGTCCACGGACGGGCAGCTAAACGGTGGATCTCTCTTTCAGCTGTGTAATATTTAAACATTTAATTTCGTTTCCCGCTATTGGGTGATTCCCGTTTTTCTATATTTTCAAAGTAACGCAAAAAGTTGCTGCTAAACTTGATGTGCCGTGGGGCAATTAAATTTTTTTTTATATTATAAAAATAAATAAGTTTCTCAAATTCTTATTTTCTTAAACCGAACGTTTTAATTTCCCTCATTTTTGCTCAAAAACAAAAACCCAGCTTTTTCCGACGAAATTTATATAATTATTCTGTTTTTTGTAGGTATTCTAGAAGAGTGGGAATTTTATTATATGTGCTGTGTTCACCTCCAGACCACCGGGTTTACACTTTTGACTATAATTTTGACAGTTAACTTTCAAAGTAACGTAAAAGTTGGTACTAAATTCTGAGCAGTAAGGCACTTAAATAAATGTTTTTTCAAGCTTTAATATTCTTGAAGCGAAAGGTTTAAATTTCTCTCATTTTTGCTTAAAAATTTAAATTTCTTGGTTTTTCCTGTCGAAACATGTAAAATTATAAATCCCCTATAATCTTCAAGTATTCTAAAAGAGTAGAAATCCTGCGATATGTACTGGAGGGTGTTCCACACCCCCAGACCCCTTGGTTTACAATTTTGACATGATATTATTTTTATAATTAACTTTCAAAGTAACCCAAAAAGTTGCTGCTAAACTCCGTAATTAAATAAATATGCTTTCCAAGTTTTAATTTTTTCTAGCCGAAGGTTAAACTTCCCTCATTTTTGATTAAAAATTCAAATTCCCCGGTTCGGATTAATATTGGACAAATATTTTTAGTCCTAATCTTAGTTTAATGTATTTTTTGATTGGTAAAAAAAAATCGACCAATCAGAGTGTTTTTTTTTCATCAAAACATGACACGTTGTAGTAGGTGCAGAGGAAGTGTGCTGGAATTTTATGTAATAGGAATAGTTACAACTGACGCGCATGATTGGATTAACGAGATTCTAAAAAATCCCCCCCCCCCCAAAAGCATTTTCTAAATACGCCACTGAAATAAGGCGCTACCATGTAAAACAAATTGTACATTTAAAAAAAAATAAAATCGACATTGTGGGGATTATTTAAAAACGAAAATAAATCTTTCTTAATTTTAATCAATCAAGTTTCATAGTTGAGCCTCTAACTGTAATAAATGTAGGTATTATATAAAATAAAAATACATGTGTATATAGGGAGGAATGTGATGGTATTTAAAATGTAAAATTGGCAATGATAATTAGAAAAATGTAAAAATAGGTTAAATAAATAAATTTTATATTATATAGGTGATTTGCTGAATAATTTATAACATAAAGCAGAAAACGAAAGATTTACAATATTATAAAAAATAAGATTGATTTTAAAAGTTTTTGTAAAATACATCGTGGGTAATAACATTTTCACTAAACAATAGGTTTTACGTCCAGCCTCAAGAATGTAGATTTATTACTGAAAGTAAAATTATAGATTTATCAAGGCCTAAAATATCCTGTTTAAATTTCTTATTATCTCACTAGTAGATTCCATTATTTGTAATAGATATTGTGTCATCACGGCGATCTATTATTATTATTAGACGTTATTTTGTATTTTATATTTTCTGATACACACCTATAATAAGTTACTCAATAAGTTCTTTGTCTAACAATACAATTTTTGTATTACGCTTGAATCGAGAAAGTAAAATAGCTACGTTGACTATACTCGGACTTGCAAAAATTATTTAAATCATTGCGAAAAGTTCAAGATGAAAAAATCGTGTGAAAATCAAGATCGATGCCCTAAATATTAATTTATGAAGTAAATAAAAATAAAGCAAATCGTTTGCGAGAAGGGTTCAATAATGCGATGCAAACACGCAACTAAGTAATTGTTTTATTTAAGAACTTGGGTTTACATAGATTCCCACGATAGACTCTAGACGCACGGTCAAATAGCAATTACATTAACTGCTGAATACGTAATTTAAGAACGAAAAATTATTTTTTAAACAAATTTACCAACAACACGCAGACGCGTCTATCTATGTTGATTTGACTCACAAAAATTGTTATGAATTAATAATAGTAATCGTATAAATGAAATTGTAAATACCTAACGTTATTTGGATGCTCCAAAAAACTTTTAAAATAACAACTTATGATGGTATCGAAAGAATGTTATTCATCTTGTCATACACATTTTTCATTAACTGTCTTTTAGTCGTTCCATTTTATTTCATACGACACTCAAGACTATTTTCGTTAAAGAAGATTTTTTAAAATTATTTAAAACTTACCTTTGAAAATCCAATATTTGGGGTTGGTTGTTGATGTAAACCAGAATCGTGACATTTAAATGCTGTAACAAATTATTTAGTAATTATAGTTTTATCATCTAAAGCAATTATTAAAGCAATAGTTGTAACAAATATAGAAATTTATAATAATAATCTTATAGAAGCACATATTTTAAGTTATATTTTTAATAAGAAATTCTCGATAACAATAAATTACCGCAATTTAATTTGAAATAATAAATTTAATTACTTTATTTTAGTAATTAGTACCATCGGTATTACCATAAGATAATTATAAAGATGTATCTTATTATACTAAACGAAAGACATTTCATTGTACTTTATTTTTCATTTTCGAAAATTATAATTTCTATTAAAACTTATAATAATATATGTATGCTTTTACAAGATTATTATTACGAATTGCTAAATTATAACAAGTATTGCTTTTTTTTCAATCCCTACCGAACAGCCTAAAGTATAATTATAATTTTTGAATTTTTTTAAAAATTTAATATCTTTGTGTATACCTATTCCTAAATCCATAACGTATTGGAAGGCCGAGCTAAGAAATTCTGTCAAGTCCGAGATTCGAACATAGAATTTTTACGCCTTAACTCAATCAGCGATCACATCAAAATTAACATACAAAATTAATACAATTTTAATAAAAAAATTTTCTAAGGGAAATAATTCGAGGCAAGAGATATCCAGGAAAGATACTAAAATGCAAATACAGCATTTGATAATGCAACCTAAAGTTCTAATTTTCAAAATTTTATCAAATTGAATATCTAAAATATTTTCACCATAAGCTTTTTATTAAATTACAATTTAAGCAAGGTAAGACTCAGGTGACCGCAGTTTTTAAACTTCTATACAAACCCCTTCTTTTAAAAATATTTATTAAAAATTGTAATAATAATATATTCTATTATCTATTTTCTAAATTTAACAATTTATTTATTATTTCAACTTAGTAATTTAAATTATTAATGTTGTTGATAGTAATTACAAAAAAGTAACTGTTTAAGTACATTATACCTATTGCATATTTTGACAATTTAAAAACATGATTTACTATTGACCATTAAAACTATAAATGATTTACGAGTGCGATTCAATCCCTAAACCATCAACACACATAATACTTGCACCCTAGTAAGTATACTATCAAAACTATAATAATTAGAGCTCGGATTTTATGCTTTTAATATTTATATATAATATTAATATTAATATGCCAACAGATTCGTTATGAAATCTGAACAAATTAGGTAAAAACTAATCCGAAAAACTACTTGGCAAAATGCATATTTTGCATATTTTCAACATTTGGTGCATATTTGGGCATATTTGCGCCACTTTTGGTGTTTTTTGATGAATTTTAATAGAGAAAATAAGAAACTATTATTAAATTTGCCAATTTAAGTAGTTATTTTATTTAATTTTTATAATTTTTTAAATAAAATAATAAATAATTTTTTAAATAAAATAATAAATAATTTTTTAAATAAAAAATTAAATTGCTGAAATTAAAAGAAACAATAGCTTAAATTAACAAAATTTAATAATAATTTTTTACTTTCTCTATTAAAATTCTTTAAAAAACACCAAAAGTGGCCCAAATATGCATTATTTACTCAAATATCCACCAAATGCTGAAAATATGCAAAATTTTGCGCTTACTTACTTTGTACTTCTTGAAAATTTGAAAAAAGTGCAAAAGTTTGAAGATTTTATTTTAAATTTTAATTTGCATATCATTGCATATATTTTATCTATTTTTATCAATTTTAGTGCATATTTTAAAGTAATTGGGTGCATATATATGCGCATATTCTCAAGTATTTTGGTGCATATAAATTCGAGTTGTATAATCCTTCGTACTACTACTACATCCTGATTAGAAAAATGCTCCATTAGACGGTGCTTAGTTTAGTTTAAGCTCTAAGAATATATTAAAAGCATTTATAATAATATGCTACATAATTTATATTGAACAATAAAACTTTTTACATTCTTAAAAAAAGATTTTGTCTAATTATATTATTAAAATTACGCAAATAAAAATAAATTATTTCAATTGGTTAATTTAATACAAAAAGAATCAAATGAAATATTAAATTATATATAATATTAATAAATAAATAATAATATAACAATAACATATAATTAAAAATAGTGACAGCAATTGAACGTATTTTTCAACATTCAATAAACAACAACAGTGACGGAGGCATCAGATAAGACACGTTTGAAGGCACGTATACATGTCTGACGAAGAGTTAATTGACAGGCCAATCAATGGAGAATTTTGTCACTTTAGTCCAAAAGGCATTGATTGACTTAATATTCTGAGATTTAATTTCAATAAACAATAGGTAATTTCGTTTCTATACACTGCCATTTGACTTAATTTAACATCTTCGAATGATACCATAAAGTTGCAAAAAACGATTGGGTCATAAATTTTATTGTTTAAAGAAACGATTACAGATTGAATATATATGTATGTAGTACTACTTTTAAAGTAGCCTACGTATGCAAGGTATTGCTATAGGTACATTTAAAAATTTAAAATTCTAATAAACAGTAGAAAATTGATTTTAAATTATGTTTCGCTCCCGATTGCGATTAAAATTAATAAATAATTTTGAATGAGCCAACAGACGTTTTTCATTGGTTAATCGTGTTGTTAAAGCCTTATTAAAAGTTTAATGAGATCAGAGGGTTTAAATTCTTAATTTTAAAATAAAATTCAAAAAATTTGAGTATAAGACGTGGTAAACTAATAATAATCTTGAGAGCATAACGACCGATGAGCATCTAATTTGCATTGTGTAGAAAATAGTGATTGATGTTTTTGTTTCTGTTTCTTCATGTTGGGAAAAGTGGAATTTTCGCTATGCGGGCAATATGAAATAGTTTTTTAATCAATGTAACTGATATGAAATTAAATGGGGACGGTATTTTGTATAAGATCCGAACCCACCAATCGCTAACCGACTATTCCGATTTTTCAATAATCCAAACTCGATTAAATTTAAATAAACTTTTTAATTTTTAAGCTTAATTTGAAGGTCTTAAAATTAAGTTATGTCTATATTATATAACCGGGATAATCTTGACTTTTCAAGTTGGCAAGCTAATAAAGCTTTGAGAATGTACAAACATTATGTTATGTATGTAATAAGAACTTTTGAATTACAACTTAGCCAGCATAATCGTTATTGCTGTTATTATTTGGTTCGGATTATCTAGGTTGCACTATATTTATTTTAATTTTCAAAATGGAATTGTAGAACAATATATCTATATTATTATATACATATACCAAGTGAAATCAAAAATC
Source organism: Cantharis flavilabris (assembly GCA_949152465.1). Lineage (NCBI taxonomy): Eukaryota > Metazoa > Arthropoda > Insecta > Coleoptera > Cantharidae > Cantharis > Cantharis flavilabris. Next base: position 359,135 of record OX424441.1, on the reverse strand, counting down.
AAGAGGAATATGAGAGTTTCGTAGCAGTAAAATTTAAGAAAAATTCTATAATAACAATTTTTAAAAGCTTGACGAACTAAATGGTGTACCTAAAACTATGATAATTATAATTGTGGCAATTAAAATCTGCATAAACATAACATTAAAAAATCCGTTACAGATATATTTGTTCAGCGACACTGTTTAATTTAAGTATTGTTTTGTTTAAACTCAAATAATTGTCAGCTATTATTATTCTACCTAATTAACTACTCACCCACCGTTCGTAATAAGCGAATTGTAAACGAACTACCTGTTTACTTTCATGTTATGCAATTGGATATTCTTTCAATTTTGACTAAACTTTAGTTTCGTATACATGGGTCAGCGGTTCCCAAATGGGGTTCCGCGAAAAAATCAAAGGATTCCGCCAAAAAGAATTTTAAAATGGCGTAAAAATAAATATTGCCACTTAAAAAATATTTTTTCCGAATTTTTCCGAAAATCCGAATCGACATCCTTCTTTAAGAGAAAAAATGCATAACTGGGTGCACAATCCATTCATTGAAGCCAACGACCAGTCGAATTTTCTGCTATAGATTTCAAAAATCTAATTGAAATCAGGTGCGATTTCCAATTGGAAAGTAAATTTGTAATGAACATTTGCGAGCACATACATGTGTGAGACTGGATTCTCATTATATTCAGGAACAAAAACAATGTATCGAAATCGACTTGATGCAGTTCCTGATATGAGAATCCAGCTATCCGAAATCAAACCGAATATTAAAAGGATTTGTCAGAAGAAAACAAAATGTTATTCTTCTCACTAACAAATATTGTAATATTTCTAATAATAAACAAATGGGCTTGGGGTTCCGCCAAATTTTTTACATCGTCCAAGGGTTCCGCGGCCAAATCTAATTGGGAACTGCTGACTTGGGTCATACATCGAGTGATAACCGTTACACTAGAACGTTGTGTCATATGCAAAAAATATGGCAAATTAGAAGTTAAAATAACATCACCCCAATGAGATTAATCTCCGCGTCATAAAATGCATAAAACTACTTGGATGTTATTATTAAAAGTAATAAATTATTGATACGAATTCATTTTTAATAACTTGAGTTATTAAGGTAACTTGATTCGTTCACCAAGTAGTTTTAACGGCAGATTGCTGGATTTCTTGGTGGATCCTACGTAATGGATAAGAGCATTAGAAGTTTAATATTGGGAGATTTTAGTACTAGCTAGAATGAAGATGATCTCTACAGTAGAAGACTTACGAAAAAATGTAGGGAAGAAATAAAAAGTGTAAATATATACGTCGCTGAGTAAATTTTAATTAAAGCTTAATAAACTTTTATGATAATCTACAAGCAGTTATAGCTATAATTATATAAAGGATCATGAAGAATGAAGCAACTGTAATTATGTTTTAAGACAGGATAGCAAAGAATGATTTGAATATTGCAGAAGAATTTAATAAATATTTTTTTGATAGTATTGAAGAAGTTTTGGATTCGATACCAATGGTTGATTTTCATCTCGATGAGTATATGAAGCAACGACAAATTTAAGTGATTTTAGACGAATTGTACAATGCAGTCAGCAAAAAGAAAAATAAAGCTAGTCCTAATGGTATGGATATGGGTTTAAAGTTTATTGATTCCGAAATAGTAAGAAATTATCAATCCCTTCTTGAATATTATACATAAATAGGTCTAATGGAGTGCAAAAATGTGAATTTTATTATTTTTTGTATGTTAATGCATATAATTGCATATATATTATAATTATTAGTATGTTATTCTTATTAATCATTGATATTTCCATAAACTTCAGTGTAACCAATAATGATTGTGAAAAAATAATTACTATACATGACGCTATAGATACAGGGTGTCCCCGTAACCGTGGAGAACCTTTGAGGTGGTGATAAAGGACACTTTTCTAAGACAAATTTTCAAATATAATTTTTGTCCAAGTCCAAGTTTCAAGCAATTTTTTGACTTTCTGATTTCAAACGGCCATAGCTCTGATATTATTGATTTTTTAGGCTTAATGGATTAGAACTTTTTTAAAGATCATTCGCTTATCTACAAATTAGGTTATAACCCCTTATCGTCTAGAATCAACGGATTTCGAGTTATACATTAAATTAACAGAAAAAATGTTAAAAGAATTCTGGTTTTATTTTTTTTACTTTTTTGCAAACCCCGTATCTCTTAAACGAAACGTCTAAGAAAACAACTGATGGCTCAAACCGGATAGGGAATTTAACGGGCTACAACTTTGGCGAAATAAATTTTTTTGAGAAAACAAACCGTTTTCACAGAAATTCTGAAAATAATGAATAAGGATGTAGGTGAAAAAAAAAATATTCTCAAAATTTATTTTAATAAATTTTCAAAATGACTCCCCTCATTTTCAGCACACAGGCCTGCTCTTTTCAAAAGGTGTTGCACAGTATAGTTTTATTATATAAGCCCGAAACCAGAGAGAAATTAATGTAAAGAATACAAATATGTGTGACAGAACTTAACGAAAGAAGCGCCATTATAAATAATACCATGCAACACCTTTACAAAATATTAGGCCTGTGTGCTGAAAATAAGGGAGGCTATTTTGAAAATTTTTTAAAATAAATTTTGTAAATTTATATTTTTTTTTATCTACACCTTGCTCGTTATTTTCAGAATTTCTGTGAAAACTGTTGCTTTCCCAAAAAAATGTATTTGACCAAAGTTATAGCCCGTTAAATTCCCTATCCGATTTGAGCCGTCAGTTTTTTTGTAAGACGTTTTGTTTAAGAGGTATGGGGTTCGCAAGAAAAGTAAAAAAAATAAAACCTGAACTTTTTTAACATGTTTTCCCTTAATGTAATGTATAACTCGAAATTCGTTGATTCTAGACGATATGGGGTTTATAACCTAATTTGTAGATAAGCGAATGATCTTTAAAAAAGTTATAATCCATAAAGCTGAAAAAATCAATAATATCGAAGCTATGGCCTTTTGAAATCAGAAAGTCAAAAAATTGCTTGAAAGGGAGGTACCCCTCAAGGGTTTGGAGTTTTATTTGAAAATGTATCTTAAAAAAGTGTCTTTTATCACCACCTCAAAGGTTTTTTAAGGTCACGGGGACACCCTGTATATGGGCTTAATTTTCACGTTAACAAGGAAAATAGCATTTGAGTTGGAATAATAAAAAATTAACCTAAATATAAAACGACTTTACCTTGTTGAAAATAATTTGATTTTCGGACATAAACGCACACTAAAGCCATAAGCTGCAATTGCGATAACCTTTGACGTGTAGAAGGTGGAAGTGGTAACAATTCACGTAAATTTGCTATTTCGGCGTTGATTAGATCTCTTCTTAATTTGCTTGCTCCTTTTGTAGATTTATTTGCGTCAAACCTGAATAATAAAGTATTATTCTATTAGTATAAAGAAATATTGATTAACAAGAAAAAACAAAAAAATGTGCTACTAAAAAAACCAAGCAAAATGATAGTAAATGTTGGAAAAATCCTTTTAAATACAATAAATATTATACATTATATTAACTTTTTATATCGATAATAATTACTTAAATTCCCATAGATGATTGTAATTGTCGATTATAACAAAAAAGAAAGCATTCGCGGCACTATAGATCTGTAGAGATGAAAATAAAGAATATTCATTGTTCAGTTCTAAATCAAGGTAAAGATTCTAAAACTAGATTAAAGAGTAGAAACAACGAGCTAATCTGTTCATTTATCATTGTCATATCAACTGCTAAATAATGGTTACACAAATCTCAAACGTCATATTATTTCTTTCCAATACTGCATTATTTATTAAAAAGTTAAAATATTTAACTTATTTTTATCTAAAAATTATGTCATTAAATAGTTAAGTTAATAATAATTTTATTTTAAAAAACCCCCGCAACCCGCAACTGCCTAGATTATATAGTATTATTCACAAACATGGGCATTTATACATAGCTAACAACACATTAGGGTTGTTAGAACTACCGATTTTTCGGTAGATTTACCGATTTTGCTAGTAAGCTACGAATCTACTAAAACCAAAGAAAAATTTACCGAAATTTAAAACAAAATTATTTGTTTGAAAAGTTTTTAAGGTAAAAATATCGTTTGGATGTAGTAATGGCCGGAAAAATAATGTAACTTTTGGACATTTTAATTTTAGTTTACGAATTTTAATCTGACTCAAATTCGATTCAAACAAACATCAAAATTTATAAATAACTGTTAGATATACGTTTTTATACGATCTTGTCAAAAATTCATTTCAAAATGCCTCTGATAGTTTCCAAACGATTTGGAGTACTAAAATCACAGAGATATCATAATTGAATTATTGTATTTGTGCGAATAAAGTATAATAAGTATGATAAATTAACGAAATAGCTAAAAAATCCTCCTTGCTACCCTACAAATCTAATACCAAAAATAGAACATCAGCTACAAATTTTTTCATTTAAAGCGATCTACCAAAATTAAAGCTCTTTTTTGCCAATCTTCTGATTGTAAAACGCATTGTTAGATTGTTAGACGCATTCTATTTTTCTTTTATTATTTTATTAATAATTCTATTAATTCAATAGCATATTATTCGGTACAGGTTGAAAGCAAGCTAACAGAAAAATGTAAAAACTTGATTTCTTTTAAAATTGAATTTGAAAAAATTGAAAGTTTTATATTTGTTTTATTTTTTCCGCACTTTATAATTATTACATATTAAAATTTATAATAAATAAAGCATTTGTTTCACTCAGAATCTTTTAATGAATCAGCTCTTAGAGCTCATCTAAGCTCTAAGATATTATATTCGTAAATGGGTATTGAGTTTATTGGTCGATGTTTTTGGTATAGGAGAGAAATAGAAAATACTAACATTAAAATTTGGTTATAATTTCAAAATTTTTACTGAAAATAGCTAGAAAGTATTTATTAGTGAAAATTGATTACTTTCAGAACTTTTCGTGACTTGGATGTCCGTTAAGTTAGGTGTTTGCAAATGTAACGGTAGACTATATTGTGTTGTGTTAGCAGCACATGTGACCAATCTTAACGAGACTCTAATAAATCTGCTTGTTAATTACTAGGATCGTATATCGTATGTTTACATGCAGTTTATTGCTGCGTTCTTAGTCAACACCAGTTACTTTCCACTTTTCAGTTCTATTCCTTTTACGTGCCAAACTGTTTGCATGCATTCTTTATCATGCTTTTCATGTCACTTGTATCTATTCGGATTTTAAAAGTTTTAATTAAATAGTTTTTGCAAAATACATTATTTGACTTTCCAAGATAAGACTTTTGTTTACAATACAGTAAAAGTTCATATCCGACATCCAATTATTAAGCATCACAACTCCACTTGTGACACGTAGAAATGGCTCGCTCCAGACTTATATCACATGTAAAATACACTGTAAGTATAAATTATCGCAAACGTTTTCACCATACTATGGCATCATCAGGCGATGAACTAGATATGGTTATGGTTATGGTTAATATCAAGCTACACTACGTCAACCATGTATATCAATCGACCATTTTATATTATGTTTATAACTACAACACACTCTTGTAGTTTGATATCAGAACAAGCCTTTAATTTCTCTATATCGGGATCGCGCCGGAAGGTCGTAAAATTTATCAAAATAAGTTCTTAAATTAATAAAGTCAAAGAATTTGTTTGTACCAATTAATATATCCTTGAATTTGGAGAAATATAGGTAAATGTTGAATCAATTAAAGCCTAATAATAAAATTAATTAAACCTATAATACCTATATTTGAAAATTAAGTTAGACGCAATTCTAAATAAAACTATAACATAAATATTGTTCTAACTCCTAGAATTATGTATACAGTTCTCTGAAATCCTGGTTTTCAATTTTTCACTAAAATTATACTCAATTTCCTATTAATTACTACAAAAATCAACGAGGGGGGAATCGCTGGGAAAATCTTGTGTACAAGTGAAGGAAAATCTGAGGTAATCAAAGGAAATCTCAGGAAATCTTAGGAAAATTATTGAGACAACCTCTTTTCTTTTGGCAATCTATATGAAATCAGGGAAAATCCTTCAAAAATTTTGTAAAAGGAAATGTTATAAAAATTTACCTTGCAATTCACCCATCGACAAACAACTTTCTATCCCTAATAGGGAAACCTATAAAGATGCTTTACCATTTTATAGCATGGGTTCTCGAATTATTTATTTTTTTTAACAATTAAAAATGATATGATTTAAATCAAATCAATTTATATCATTTTCATAGAAAAAATTTTTTGCGTAAAAAGTGAGCTTTTTAATAGATAGAAGCCTAAAAGATAGGTATTCAAATTTAAGCATTACTTAAAATTAACTCACTCAGTTATAAGAAACTTAACCAAAACACCGGTGCAAGTGACCATTAAAGTAATAGTAATTGAAGAGTGAAATATGCAAAAAGACCTAAGTGCCAGATTTCCTAAAATTGAGATTAATGTAGTTTTAGGTTCTAAATGCCAAGAATGCCAAGTTTTTTGAGTCTCCTGAAATATTGACATAATGGCACTTAGTCCCTTTTGCATATTTCACTCTTCAATTATTGTTATATAAAACAAAACAAACATTATATTTGGATTTTATTCGATTTTAAACTTAAAAGTTGTATTATTAATATCGAATCGAGTCTTGCGTAGGCTTTTAATTAGGTTCGAGATTTAATTTAAAGAAAATGTTTGATTAATGATAAACCAGCTATGCTTTTACTTTTTTGCTGGTTTCTCATTTCAAATTATACAGGGTGTCTCACTTTGTTATTATATTTTACAACTCTGATATTTACTTCAATAGCATAATATTCGGTATATTATTTATATTAGACAAAATTTTGTCATACTTTATAGTATACTTACAACACAACGTTTGTGCTGTTATGAAAAAATAAGTGGCAGTGGTTAATAAACCATGGTTTTTTTTAAATAGGGGCACATGCCCCGGGCGCAATGGAGAAAGAGATGCAATGGAGTAACGCCGTCGCTGGTTTTAAAGACAAAGAATCTAAAAAATGACAACCGAGGAGCTCAAAAAAAAGATCTCTCTTTTTAAAGAGAGGAGATAAAGAGCTAAAAAGAAAAAAGGTCATTTCTGTAAATCTGAAAACAACTGAAGAAACGTTTGTTTCAGCAAACGTCACATTGTAACTTATAACTCACGTAAATAAATAAGTATAGCTTGAAAATTATAAATTCGAGGAAGTTCATAAACTTATTTAAAGTAATCAATCAATTTCATTACTACTCTTGAAAGATAACACTGAGTAAACACCGGGGAATTTATGGTGTCACTCATATTAGGATGTAAGAGTTAATGCTCGAGGATATACAGGAATTTACCACGGATGTATACAAGGATTTACCATCAGGATTTACGCAAATGCATAGTTTTCAGAAAAGTGCAATTATAAAAAATTAAAAAATAAATTATGACTTTTGCTTATATGAACTATGCAAAGGCAAAAGTCTCAAATTAATGAGAAATTTTTGTGTCTGTGTCTCTGAAAGAGTGAACTGTTGTATTAGATAAAATTGGAATCAATTGTTTATACTATATATTGTCGTGTTCCAAAATTCAATTTAGATTTTTATATTCTTATTTTGGTAATTTTATAAATTCCAAAAATTTTGAATTTGAATGTTGAATATGAAGATTTATAATATTTAAATTAAAATTTTATTAGTATCGCAGGAATAAATTCGATACGACGGCAGGCGAACAAGAAGTTATCTCGTTGATTTGGTTTTCCATTTGTATTGAAATTTAAAATTGAATAATGGAGAAAAGGTCATTAGAAATATATATCATAACAATATAATATAATCAGGGGTTATCTTCCAAAATAGGGCGCTTATAAAATTGCCAATAGTTTGGCCATCATTTCAAATTCCACTGTAGTTTTTCCTATTATTCAGAATATCTTAGATTCATCATTGTCATCAAGTCATCATTGACGTTGCTGTGGCTTTGGCCAAAAATGTGTTAAATACAGAAAAAGAAAAAATTCGAACAAAAAATTTCTATAATAATAATAGTAACAGCGTCTACTGATGTGGTATCTTCCAAGTTTGAAATCCATCTGTCCCATTTAGACCTTTCTACAAAATTATTCCCAAAATGCAAAAAGCAATCGTTTTAGAAACATACCACATTGTTAGAAAACTTAATATGTAATTTAGTCAAAATCAATTTATATTTACAAATATTACAAAATACAAAAATACAAAATTTACAAATATTGTTAAAAGAAAGAATTTAACAAATGATGTAAAAAATATAGAATGGTTGGAGCTAAATCTCCAATCAATATTCATTCCACAATGTATTTTTTACATTTTTTACATTACAAGAAAATCTTGATTCGGGCCCGAATGAAGCAAAAACTGTATTCTAACCGTTCTCTCTCGTCATCAGCGAAAATGAAAACTCTTCATAAAATGAAGTGGTTAGACAAAACCCACCCTCGGTGGTAGCGGTACTCTATAATTACAACATTTGTACGTTCATTTGAAAATTAATAAAACAAAATAAAATGAAAAATTTAAAAAACCCCGACGCACGATGTAAAAGTAACCATCAATAAAAAAAGCTCTTGAAAAAGAAAGAAAATAATTTTATTAAATAACTTTTCACATTCTAAACTTTAATTCAGTTTCCACTTTTTATATAAATACTTCTAATATTTAAATGTAAATGGCTATCTAATATTTAATTTAATTTAATTTGGTCAAGATTTTTTCTGAATTCAACGAGGTCTAAATAGCAAATATTTTTTTTACATTGTTTTTATTGTCTGTCGTTCAAAACCCATTGAAATCTGTTTCAATAAAATCGACTAGTTAGTGAATCTTCGTTTTTAGGTAGTACACGTCCGATGCAATTAGTTGATCCAATTGTTGTATTAAAATGTATTGGTGTAAAATTTAATGATATATGCAGTTAAGACATTATAGAACTTGAGTACCTAAGTAAATATTTTACTTGTCCAAATATAAAACAATAATTATTAATTTGAACCTATAATGAACAATCATCAATTATTATTATTCTGTGGTTACAAATTTTGTTTATTGTTTGTTATTGTTTATATTGAACAATTCGGTACCGTAAACGCATTGTTATTTAAATTCAAATTCAATTGGTGTAGGTAGTAAAACTTGAAAGTATTTTTTAAACTTAAAATGATCGATCAATTCGTGGTTTAACTAGTTAAACTCAAGTACTTCAGAATAACAAAAAATTATAAAACTTATTACTCCTCAAAATTAATATCAAATTAAAAATTAACAATAAATTAATCAATAATTGAATAAAATTAAAATTATAAATTATATCTCTAACAGGCAATAAATTACTGAAGGCCTACAACATTTTTTTAAATTTATTGTTTGCTTAGCTTATTAATTATTAAATTTTAATGTAAAATGAGAATATATTCACCTCCAAAATGAAAGGCATCTAACTCAAAAATATTTTGTTTTTCAATAAAAAAAATAAAAAAAATATTTTATAAACTGTAAGAGAATATTTTGTTTAAACCAAGACATAATTGATAATTTGAATTTAATAATGATTAATGAAAATGTTCATAAGAAACTGCCGTTTTCTGACTTATTTCATTTTTACATGAAAGGGGGACTTTTCCGTTTTATAACGGCAATAATTTATCGTATTACAATTATAATCTTTTTTAGAATAATGTATTTCTTGAAAGAGCAAATTCTTTGTTATATTATATCTGACTTGAAAATTGATTTTTTTACTTACAACTCTGCATTTTATGCATTTTTTTTACAATTGCATTATTTTCTTCAATTATTGAAAAAAAATTTAACAATTAAGTTCAGATTTGAAATTGCGCTATAATATTTCAATATATTTTCACCAAAATTATTTGATACGTACATACATATATTCATAATTCTAATTCTATTGGGGAAAGTACTGGAAAATGTTAAAATTTACCAGTACAGGTACCTTTTCTTTAATATTTTATATTAAAATGTAGTATAAGTAACTATACTAACAGTTCTAGTGTGTTACTGCCCTGTCAAAATCATGTTAACATTAACGTAATGTTAACAAATGCTCCAATTCTGCGGATTTACCAATCCGAAGCTCCCGTTCGTTAACATTTATTACGTTAACATTAACATCATTCTGACTGGGCAGTTAATGATATAAAAAATCTTTTCTGAGCGGGATCATTGATTAAGTAAGGGCCGGTTGTATAACAGAAGATCAACCTCGGATCAAAGTTAACTTTAGGAACAAACAAAAATTTATTTAAATTAAAAAAAAAAATGTTATCGAAGGAAACGAAAAATTTTAGTTTTACATACATTAAATTATATACGCAACTAAAATTTTCCTCCGATAAATTTTTTTTTGATTTAAATAAATTTTTGTTGAACCACAAATATTTTATTTAAATTAAACAAAATTTATTTGCTTAAAAAAAATAATTCAAATAAAATAGTTTTTTTTAATTCAAATAAAACGTTTTTTCTGTGTATTTTGGCAAGTAATAATTTTATCGAGCTCAAACTTCACTTTTAGTTTTTTTAATTATGAAAAGCTTATAATTTTAATTAAGAATTACCATGGAATACCGCGATTTAACTGATTATGAAGATTTTATAGAATTTCTAAATATATTGGAAGAAAATCACGTGTTTTTCGTTATCAACCAAATCATTTTGAAAAGTGAGGAATTTTTGATCGATCAAGTTTGTTTTACGTTTAATAATTGTTTTACAATTAATAATTAATTATTGTTTTACAATTAAATGTAAAACAAACCTTAACGTTATTATTATTTTAATAAATTAAAATTTAGTTTTTTAAATTTAAATTAAAAAAAAAAATTTTTAGATTCAAATTTAAATAAATTGAAACTTTAATAATAAATTACATGTTACTAAAATTTAAAACTTTATAAAAGTAAACAGATTTCAATTCGTATATGTCAAATAATTTAAAATCACTATATTTATAGGGATTTCTATTATTATTTGCAATACCAATAGTAATTTTAAAAATAACTCTTGGATTAGTTGACTACCTGAAAGTTACTTTATACAACCGCAGAGGCGTTGATCCTGAATCAATTTTTGAACCAGGTTCAACTAATCCTCGAGTCAACCCTTCTTTATACAACCGGCCCTTATTAACCATCAGTTAAAAAATAACATTTATTTTGAATAAAATTCAAGTTTTTTACGTTTTTAAGTAAGTGAGATATATTCTTCCTTCTTTTCCTTCTTCCTTTTCGACTTTTTTCTTTTTTAGGATTGCGTCTACACCCATTTTTGTACAAACTTTTTGAGTTATATTTTGAATAATCTTAATATTCATTTTGATGTGTAAGTAAGTAGGTTTAGCGTTTACAATTTTTACAACGCTGGGTATAATGTGACGTCGTCAATGCTCATGGCCTGTATAGGTTTGGGTTTTAAAAACAGCATAATATTCAGAATTCACTTAAGTCCCAGATTTAGACAGATTCTTTGAATTTGGAACTGTGGTGTTGTGAAACAGACAGATGCTCCTTCGAACGTAAATTTAGGCTGTGGCAACCTGATCTTTTGATTAGAAAACCACTAAGGTAGCTAGGATGTCCCAATTTAAATATGGTAAACAACTGTACTGGAAAGAATATAGATCAAAACGGGTATTCAATTTCATTATTCTTCGCTCAGTGTAATGTGGAGTAACATGGTCTCTATTATATCCAATGTCATAGGCAAAAGCAAAGCAAAGGCAAACATTTTGCAGTACTTACAGTTACTTACTTACAGTACAGTACAGTACTAAACCGCCAATGCAATAGTCAACGTGACATAGTACCAAGCTTTCAATAATCGCCATTTTACTTGAGATGGCAAGAGGTTCTTGTATCGGTAAAGTGTCTTGAGTTAAAATAACAGTTGCCAGTGATCTTATTGACATGAGTACACAGAGAAAAAAAAATGGTTCAGAGAAGTGTAATATACTTCAGTTAACTCTATGAAACGGTTATATATACGTGATCATATCGTACGGTCCTAGTAAGTAAATAAAATACTTGTAAATTCAAGCATAGAATTACTTCAGTTAAGTAGATAGAGTAGAAACAACACATAATGTAGGTCACATTCAAGTAAATTTAAGAGTCACATCTAGAAATGAATCGAGTTCTTACGAATATTTACGAATTCAACCCAATATAAGAATTACTTTTTTGAAAAATATCCGTTCTTAAATCAACATTTAAAATTAATCGATTCAAGTAAATAATATTTCGATTAACATAATTTGAGAGTGAAATTAAATAAGAAATTACTTAAAGTAAATTTTTCTAATAATTAAATTAACTTAATTTGGGATTAAATTAAATTCTACACTTTCTTCATATATTATTTTATTTTATGAACTGGTTTCGACTGTTCGTCTTTTTCAATATGTTCCATCAATTAATACATTGATGTATTAAAATGTATTAATTGACGGAACATGTTGAAAAAGACGAACAGTCAAACCTAGTTCCTAAAATAAAATAATAATCGATGAAAGTGTAGAATTTAATATAAGTTGGGATTAATTTGAGGAAGGTATTATTTAAAAACAATTGAAACTCATTTAATTATAAATATCTATATTTGAAAATTTCTATTTTAATATTTTTAACGGATGTTCTCGCCTTCATAATATAACGTTGAACAGGTTGATTGTTTCTCCAAAATCCTGAAATCATTTACATAATAATACAAAAATAATCAAACAATATTATTTCGATTAACCTTACCATGAATAATTATTATTCCATCAATAAGCATCTTGTTTCCAATGTTGTTTATTTAATAATGTCAGCCTCTCTTAAATAAATTGCAGTTTTAGAATCTGTAAATTATAATACAATATACATTGTCAGATTATGAAATTGCAGGTTACATGTTTATTTAAATAATTAAAAGTTACAAATTTAAAAATTATAGTTAATGCAGTATTAGCAAAGTAAAAAATTCTACTTCTTCGACTTCGAGCAACATTGAAAATGCAAATTTTGAGGCAACTAGAAAAGTATCTACACTAAACTAAACAAGCTTAATATTAGTTTGTAATCAAGGTCAAGGGAGCCCATTTTAAAAGGTTATTTGTACTTCTTGTAATAATTATTATTGTAAAGATAACTAATAGAGCACAAAAAAGCAACAATTAGGATTTTTAAACTGATTAATGTACATTAATATTAACTATAGGTACTTAATAAGTTAAGCCCCGCCGAAACTGTAAGTATGTAGGTACCTACCTTTGACGATTCCACCAAAGGATGTAAATTCCAAGTTTATAATAACTCTAGTTCTCTAGTATGACAAGTACACAAAGAATTCACAAATTATTAACACACCAAAATTGAAGAAAACTTCTCTTTGCAAATTATAAGGTGTAATGGCGCGTAATGGTTGATGTTTGTCTATATTATGGCAATAGCGCCGCCACAAATATGAGCCCATATAGAAGTTAAAAATAGCACAATGCAACCATATTATTATTCCATTTAACTCTACGTAGAGTTGACTTGAAAATAATGACAATATTCAAGAATTAACCGTTTGTAATGCTTAATCGAAATACACAAAATGTTTAGAACAACACCATTTCACTTAATTTTAAATTTTCAAAATGTTTAAAGCAAATAAAAGTGTCCACATTAAGTTAAATATATTTCAATTCTTAGTTCAACCTTTTTGTAGATTAAATTAACACTATATTCTAAGAAATCTTATTACTCCCAGCAAGTAATTCGTTTTATCAATGAAACTAAATAAAGAGTTCACACAAGTAAATAATGCTGAGTAAAATATATACTTGAATTCAAGTATATGTTTTTCTCTGTGTAGCAAAGGACAGATGGCAATCTCATAGTAATCCAAGAGTTTTTTACTTTGGTACAATACTCGACTAAACATCCGTTACTAAGATTACTGCTTATGGATTAGCAATTTGGAGATAAATTAAGAATTGCACAAAACATAAAACCTGTCATTTCTGAATCACGGAATCAGTGACTTGAAAAATTTATTTTCTATTTTTTAGTCGGTTTTGAATGAGTTTTAACAATAATTAAAGAACAAAATATTAAATGTTGAATATCTTTATAGAATCAGAAAATAAATAAATTTATGAATCGGGTATTTAAAATTAATCAAATTTTCCTATGATCGGGTGTACGGTTGGTCAACCGGTATAGATATATAGAAAAAAAATTGTTATTGTTTTCAAGATCATTTTTGGAGAAAATGAAATTTTCTTGTTGGTTTTAGATACCTATAGGTACCAATTCCTATACTATATTTATATAGGTACGTGAATGTTGAAATCTTATGTTATGTTGAATCTTATGTTTGATAATTATTGTTAATTTAGTTAATAATTATACAATGTTACCCTACAAAATTTTAATTATTTTCAACCTGCTCATTTATTTTCTAATCGTACTACATATAGAACAATTTATAAAAACGCAATTTTAAAAGGGTGGTTCCTTAACCTGTCCTTAAATTATATTGTAGGTGGAGACTAAATATTTATTAGGTAAGTTGTTATTATATGGTTACAAATTTTATCTCATCATTGATCTTTAAAATTAAAAAAAAACGATAATTACATACGAGTAGTACCATTACTGATTTGTTTTTTTTTTAATGTGTGTTTTCATCTCACACGATGATGAAACTAAAAAAAATAAAATAAAATTTTTGAAAATAATGATTTATTTGAATTTTGCATAAAGAGATTCTCGAATGCGATGGGTTGGTGTCTTACCGTCGCGTTGAAATTACCGCCAACTATGTGCAATTTAAAGATTTTCTTTAACTTATGCGATTTATTATAGGGTTAAATGCACAGAAAATGTTAGTTAATAGAATTTTGTATTGTTTATTTGCTTAATCATGTAGGCACTATCGGTAATATAATATTAGGTAATAAAAAATGTTAATTAATATGAATACTTAGTCTCTATAGTATATTAATAAGGTAGGTAGGTATTTAAAACGTTTTAAACAGATCGTAAAATAAATGATCGGTGATTATGAAAAAGTAAATTACCGTGTAAACATGGTGTTTTGTAAATGTTCTGGTTAATTAATACGTCATATAGGTTACACATTTACAACACACATTGTAATCACAATAAAGCGCGGGTAAGCACGTGAACCGCACAGCACAGGACGTTCGAGCACGGTACCGAGTATCAAGACTTCTAAAAGGTCTTTCGTATCTTCAGCTACGGTACCCTTCCTCCGACTCGCGGAGTCTTACTCAATTGGGAGATATGATTCGTACTATATTTTATAATTTGATATAGCGAATTAATAAAGATCAAACTTTTGTCTTAAATTATTTCCATTCACACTCACAGTTACCTACCTATAAGGTGTACCTACTTAGATGTACAATAATATCTATAGATACCTCTTATTTGATACTAATTGTATAAATTATATATATAATATAGTATTATTTCGACTTACCTATCTCTCTATAAAATGTATTTTTATATCCTTCATATTATGAAATTAACTATAGGAAAATTATCGTCTGATTAATTAATTATCGCCAATAACAATAATCATTGGCAGTTTGAATTACTCTATACCAGGTACTTACCTTAATTAATTTAATAGTTGGATTTAAAGTTTATCCACAACTAACTTTTATGGTTACGACGGTATAGATACCGTATATTTTCAAAAAAAAATATTTTTAATTTATAGAAATAGTCGCGACGATTATACCTATTTATTATCAAATACAGTAAAAGAATTAAATTTTAAGCAAAATCTTAGTTATAAATAAATTATCGGTATAATTAACTTAGCGAATAGAAAGAAGAATAGTGTAGGCGGAGGGATGATCATAATATCTCGAGCGCTGTGACCGCATTTCAACGTGGTCCAGTATACAGCATCCACCCGCACCTAAGCAAAACCTGTTCTTACAGTGCTTGGTCATTGTCCGCGTACTTTACTTGCTCGCTATGACCTAAATGGAGCACTCCCAAACTACGGGGCCACAAAGACCTCTGTACTTTCAACTTTTATAGTGTACGATACACTACTGGTACTCGCTAAGAAGTACAATTTACTATGATGAAACAATGTCGTATAAATTGCATTGTTTCATAATTTTATCCATCAGCCATTAATTTAATTTTAAAATGTAACTTAAAATTACAACCATTGTAACTTACAATTAGATATTCAATCAAAATTAATTATATCGATATAAATATCGTCGGTATACTGCCAAAACTTGATTTAGGTATTGAGTATCTTACTGTCTGGAAGAAGTTTTTAAGTCCTATGTACTTTCCAAAGCAATTTTTTAGAAATTTAATTTTTAAATTAAATTACATTAATCAATTTTTTTTTTATTTACTTACCCACAAAATTTTTTGTTTTCAGTTTATTCAAAAATACATATTATAATACCGTAGTGCCACCCATGAAATTTTTGAAAATTCCACTATTAACCAATATAATATGCAGACGCAATGAAATAAAGATATAACTTAAGAAAATGTTCTTAAATGTAATTTGAAAGAAAAAAACAAATTTATTATATAGCTTATGTATATATATATAAAAATTAAAAAATTTTGATTACAAAAATTAAGTCATATATATATAAAGTTGAAAAAAGATGTTAAGCAAAAAATAATTATTATTTTAATATAACAAATATATTTTAACTCTTTGTATAGTAGTTTCGAGTCTTTATAACTGCTTTAATTCTTTTTCTCTTGGTATTGACTTTATTAAGCATGTATAGTATTCGGCCTTAATATCGTATTTCCAAGCATCCATTGACAGTTTTAAATTTGATTTTGGTTGTAAGATTCCGTTTACGTATACTGATGCGCTTAAAAACCGTCCAGCAATTTTTATTGATAGGATTTCAGATATGGATTATTTCCAGGCCAAGGAAGTATGGTAATACCGGTCTTGATATCGTCGAGTAAAAAAGGGAAAAGCTTAACTTCAATTCATATTTTTGAACATATATGATAGTGAGGAATACAAAATCATCAAAACTTCCTTTCCAAGCATACGATGACAGGGCGCAGAATTGTCCTAAAATGTGGGATCAAATTAAATTACTGCAAATAGTCTCAAACAATTGATGGAATTAAATGGGCTTTAATGATTTTCATATAAGAATTTTCATAATGTGAATCCAGTGAGGAAGGTTAAATCTTCAATTCCAAGGTAGTAAATGCAACCCCCAAACCATGAACTGATCGGAAACTTGTTCCTGGTGCAAATTTAATCTTTGTGAAATTCTTCCACAATTTTTTGCCAACGTACCGAATTCCATCTAATGGATTGAGGTTACATTTTGATTCATAGGTAAAGATGAACATCTCTCCAATCATTTTTTGCAAAGTTTAGCTTCTTAATTCTCATTCATGTTGTCAAAGTAGGGTATTCATGAGTTCTTCTTGTCGATAATCTAAAGGTTTGCAACCTACGTCGTACAAATTTATGACTCAATTCTGTTTTTACCATTTAATGGAACTCCAATTTTTATTTTGTGAATGATTTTTTCAATTATTTCGCGATTTTACACAGTTTTGATTGCTTGAGCGAGGTTCTGAAGGCTGTTTCCTGCACTAGGCATCTATAGGTACGTCGATTTAAGTAATTAAAATACCACCTAAATTTTTTACGATTTTTGAAAAAAAAGGAAGATTAACCTCATTGAATTTTTTTGGCCCCAAAAAGGGAAAATTGGAATTCGGAAGCTTCTTTCACTGTTTTAGTCAGATGTACTATGTAGATTGTATAGTACTACAGTGTCAACTAGGTTAAAATTTGTAGTTTTGAGATATTTGCGTCTAAAGCTTTGGTTGAGGATTACTCATTAATAAAAAAACTAAAATAATTAACTTTCCCCCAATCTACTATATTCTTGAATCATACAATAACTTTCTTACTTGAGTAATTACTTGCTTGCGATCGACGTTCAGCTCCTGTCTATATGTTGGGTATGGATTTTAATACAATATTGGATCTCTGTTAAGTTGACCTCCTCAACTTCATCATTTTGACATAACAAAATATGGAATCGTTAGGTTTTGAAAGAAAAAATAATTTTCCTTTAACATAATAGTAATCGAACTTTGAGTACGAGATCACCGAGTACTTATAAAAATTTAGACTTAGTTTATTGTTCTAACACCACACTGTAAAAAAAAAATTTACTAAAAATTACACAAAATAACACAAATTAACACATTCCTGTGTTAATCCAGGTCCACACGGAATTGTGTTAAATTTTACTCGGAAATATTTTGTAAGTTCAATTTTTCAGCGTGTAAAATCTTGACACAAAAAAATGTAAAATACTTACACCAATTTTTGTACTTATTGATAAAATTTAGTAAAATATTAACACCAATTAAAATTTTTAGTATTTCTTTATTTCTAGTGTAAATTTTACACGAATTTATGTACATAAGTTATTACAAAAATACAGTAAACTTGTTTCTTGATAGAAATGTGGTAATGAAATGAATTTAACTCCAAATATTGGTAGCCCCACAATTTATTCTTCATTTTAAATTTTAAATTTGTTTGATCAGTAAAACTTTATCGTAAGTAGGTATTCAACGCCTCTAAGTTGTCATCCTGGCGCGTCATGTCTAGGTATCATTTTTCATCGACTTCAACTGCACTGTAAAATAATTAAAAAAATTACCTTACATGCAAAGACAAACTTTATGAAACTTACCTAATTCTACGTAATCCTAATTCTCGTATTGGAAACTGAGGGCGTTTACTTTTACCCAAATAATTGTACTTTTCTTTGTTGAAGGTTGAGTGCATACTATATTTACATACTTATTTTACTATACTATACTTACATACTATATTTAAACAGAACACCACATCAACATTGTTTAAAATAATTAATAATTTGGTCTAAATCTAAATTTTAAGCACATGTTTACCAATAGGGTACATATTTTAAATTATTTTGTTAAGCAATATAGTACTTACTTGTTCGTAACATACACAAATTTCTTATTATTTAAAACAACTAGAGATGCTGGAGATATTAAACGTGTGCTCGATCTAGGTATAATCACGCGTGGTAACTGGTACCTAACGTCTGTTCTGTCGCGTTTGTTCCACCTACAACCCACATTCTTGTCGGGGAATCACACATTTACACAATAACGTGTTAAAATAATCATTTTTATCCGTAAGCAGAATATTGTGTAAATTTTTACAGAGTGTTGTGTTACAAATTAACACAAACTTACAAAGCTAAATTTACACATCGAATATAGCGGTTTACACATCGAAATTTCTAGGAGTGCACAGATTAAGATTATCGAGATCTAATTGCAATAATAAACAATCATGATTTGATTTAATTGCTTTGTATAACTTGAGGTTACCGGCAAACAATAGATACCTGCAGTGCTTAATATGCTGTCCAATGTCATTGACGAATAACGAAAATAATATCGGACCACAGTGAGAACTCTGGGGAACACCTGACGGCATTGAAATATTCATCAAGTGAAAACTATTGATGCGCACTTTCTGTTTGTGGTCTATTTGATAGTTACCAAGCTATTTGACTACTATCGTTAGAAATCTTAAGGAAGCAATTTTTGAAAGAAGAGAAGAGGGTGATACACGATCAAACGCTTTAGAGAAATCTGTATACACAACATATTCACTCGCATGTGATCTTCGAATGACTCCACAACATCGGTAACAAAAGACAGCAAGTTTGTATAGTAGTCGAACGGCCAAAACACAAACCATCTTGGTTAGCCACTAATTCTTCCTAACATCCATCAGTTGAACTGAAACCAAATTATCCAGTACCTATCTTTGGCATAGTAAAAAAAATGAAAATACCTCTATAGTTTCCGATGTCACCTCAATTACTTTTCTTAAATATAGGAGTTATTAAACTCTTTTTACAAATACAAACTTTTCACAAACAACTTAAAAATTGAACCCGAAAACGAATATTTACACCTATTCACGAAATACACTAAAAAAACAGGTACATCAAAAGTTCATCATTTTTTGTCGAAGAAAAAAATTGATGAAAAATTCATAGTATTAATGAAAAATACATTATATTTATGAATTTTAAATATAATCCAATCACCCTGTTGATTGCAGTGCCCACCAAATTTTTTTAGGATAATTTAAGTTTTACTTTTGAGGTGCTTATTTTTTTAATAATGAGTTTATTTATAAATTTTGAGTGTTCTTGCCCATCCCAAATATATTGTGCCAACCCATATCAAAAATGCTGACGCCGTCACTGTTTTTAAGTGTTCGGAAAACATAAAGAAAACGACTATTTGAATGTTTTTGTTAATTTCGAAAATATTAGTTGAATTAGCGTTAATTTAAATAATGTTTTATAGGTGCTGCCATCTAAAGTCAAAACTGCAAATCAAGATAAAGATTTCTAGATTATAGGAATAAAAGAAAACATTGCCACTGCATTTAAATTTCGTCGATTAATTTAGGGCAAAATTGCGCATTTTCATGCTGAACAATTATTTAAAAGAAAATTTGATTTGTCATTTTTAGTTTTTGAATTATTGGGAAAAACAGCAATTTGTAATTTTTGTTTATATTTTTTCAAGCGAAAACTAAAAGAACTAGACGTTGAGGCACTTTTTTATAAGGAGTCTAAATCTGTCATAGTATTTTCCAAAGTTTTCTCGATGCCAAAGTTACAATAATCAACTTTGGTTTTTCTTATGTGCGCCATGTTGGAATTTTGCATTTCTGAAAAGTCTTTTCTTTCTGATTACGACGTCACAGAACATATTATTTACATGAACGATGTAGCACACGATACATCATCTTACATGCTGATCAAAATTGTGAAAAAATCATTGTTTTCGAGGGTGCTTCGGAAGGAACGCCAACAATTTTGTGTGTAAAATTGTTTGAAGCACTTATTTTTCGTATCAAAACACATTTTTCACAAAATGGGAAAAAATGAAAGCAATGTTGTAGGAATGTCTCGCTGTCCTTGTAAGCCTTTCAGGGATTACCCTACTATAACTAAAACATCACATTCAAGGGTTAACATCGAAATCAATTAATTTTCTATAAAAATAATTAAAATATAAACGGGTTATAGAAATATTGTTGACGTCTATTAAAAGCCTGACCTTTTAAAATTGAAAAAAGCAAATCTATAACCAAATGATCAGAATCAGTACAAGATATCCTTTTAATTAATTTTATTTAAGCTGCAATATTAATTATGTATCGAGTAACATTGACCATTTCCTTCATTAAATCATTAACTAATACTTAATGGTCTACAAGCAATCAATAAATGATTAGAAAAAAATAAAGAAAATCGATTCATTTAATCAATCCTTATTGTATAAAAAAAATTCATGTGATAAAAATGTTACATAGTAATGCTTATAAATAGAATACATGGAAATAAAATTACAATTAAAACTTGTACAAATATTGTTGATATTTGTGTGGAATCATTAAATTTAATCTGTACAACATGTTTTATGTCAAATAAAAACTAGAGTAATTTCCTAATATTTCCAACATTAAGCAAACATAATAATGATGAAAAGTATTTTATTTAAATAGCAATAATACTTTTTATATCAACACATAAGCATAAAAACTTTCTTTAACTTTTAATTAGTAAAATAATTTGTTAGTATTGCAATTTTACATTGCCTGCCTCAAATGATCGGGTGCATGATAATGTTGTTGAGGAGTTAATGATGGATGCAAGGGTGGAGGAAAACATCGTACATGTTCCACAGACATTTCATCATTTTCTCCAGATTTTAAAAATTTATTAAGAATTGCAAATATTTGAGAATTCAAAACTTGAAATCTTCTTATTCTATCCACCATTCTTTTCAAACTGATTCCTTTAACCACTTCATCTTTCATATCGACACGTTGAACCCTTAAAATATGATAACAAAAATCTAAAGCTTCAAACCTCCTTTGTTGACCGAGCAACATAATCATTGTGCAGCCTGCCCAATGTAAGCCTTCTCCAAAAAGTTCTCTAAAATAGAAATTATTAAATTAATTTAAATTTCAACTTATTAATTTAGACTTACTCTACAGTATATTCAGTTTCACCAACCGGAATGCAATAGACAAATTGTAAAGCTGACCACAATCGATGAAATTCTGTACATTCATCCACATTCATAACGCCATTTGCAGGAGGTGGACCCACCCATACAGGATCATCTAGAAAGCTGCGTAAGCGATTTAAAACTACTTCAAATATCGAAAGACCGCAACATAATCTTTCCCTAGTCAATAGATCACCTTCACGAGATATCATCGATTGCTAGAAATAAATTTTTTAAAACCAACTTTTAAATTGTAATTAAAATCTATACCTTTGCGGTTCCCAGTTTTTCTATATTGGGTACAATTTGTAGGGCAGAATATTTAGTTTCCAATCTCTTTTGCTTAGTTTCTGGCTTTTCACCTTCTATAAATGTTTTTATTTCCAATCCAATTTACAAATCAATTTTCTTTATGTATAAACTTACCTTTGCAGAAAGGCCTGGGCAAAATATTTTGGAATGGTGCAGCTTGTAGAAGATCGCACACTTCTTCTTGGGACAAAGCTTGCTCCATTAATAAACAAAATAAAATAGTATTACCAAATTCTCGAAAATTGTGAAACAGCTCAGTTCTTGCATCGGGATATTGAACAATATCATTTAATTGAGCATGATAGTAACCTAAAACACCAGGTGAACCGTAATCGTATCTTGGAAGTTTACAAACTTTAGGCATGGCTTCCATTAAAGTTTTTGTAAATTGTAACAAATTTCCTTGTATTAAACTTTTAACAATTTTTAGTAATTCTTCCATTACAACTGCAATTCCCTGATATCCAAGCAGTTTACACATTGCATGAAAATGATGAGGACCTACAAATCCTGCATACTGGGCATATTGAGTTGTGTATGCCATATTGACGTGTTTTGTTCCCCATAGATAGTGATGTGCCATTTGTGGAGGCTTATCTCTGTGCACAGGTGCTGTGAAAGCAATTTGACCTTTGTATTTTGTAAATCTAAAACCAAAATTTAATTTACAAAGCAAATACGACAGAAAACAACAATTTACCGATTTGTGGCAGCATTATAGACATAGTTTGGAAGGAAATCATAATTAAGCTCCCAAAAGACGTGTAAGGTGATTCTTCCGTATGGTGCTAAAACGTTATGGTTTGCTTCTCGATACATGGAATCGTAATCATCTAAAGCTAACCATTTACTGAGCAGCTTGTGGCATAATCTGTTAACCTAAAAATGTTTTTTGGTAATATAAAAATCAAATAAATGTTCTACATTTACTTCTAAAAGACCTTCCAATTCTACAACTCCTGTAATATCGCCTGCTTCAAACTTGCTTATAGCAAAATCCAATGATTTTTGCATATCTGCATTAATTCGTTGAGTTATAAGTTTATTTAAATCGATAGACCTTCCTAAGAGTTGTACGTGACGTTGTTTTAATAAAGTTTCGTAACGGTTTGCTCTAGGATAAGGTAGTAAATATGCACCCAGCGCAGCACATTCAACCCTAAAGCGTTTATCCAAAAATATACTTGCAGCTAATTGTTTATAATAAGCAAATATTTGTTCACTTAATTTATATACAAATTGATCAAAACATAAATTTACTTCGGCTTCCACTTCGTCATATAAAAATTGCTTACGAAAAATAGTTAAAGCATATAAAGCGCTGTCGTTATATAAATCTAGTGGATACAAAACATACCTGAAAATTATTGTTAAATTCAATAAATTAATTTCTTAACTTAAATAATTTAACTTACTCCATCATAGATGGTTCCTTAGTTTTTAAAATATGATCTGTTAAAATCCACGGCATCGACATTTCAATTGGAAATTGAATTCGTTTTTCCATTGTAACAAGATCGTTACATTCTTCATTATGATGATGTCGGACAGTGCATTTCTAAATAAAATATATTCAATTAAAATATTTCAAATTGGGTCTGAGGATAAACAAGACAAAGCTAACTTTTTAAGTACATTGATTGCAAATTTGACAATGCATCTTAAAGAAATATCACCCTTAGACTAGATAATATAATGTAATTACTTAGATTGTAAAGCAGCAGAAATCCTGAAACGAAGTAAACTTTAACTATACAAATCGTCGGATACACTGATGTATGTGTGTGTAAAAGTGACAGAGGGGATGGAGTGTAGATATTAATTTGTTAAACACAGTTTTAAAAAAACATTTCATGTTTTAGTTGAATTTTTTTGATTACCCTTTTGATTATCTATTCTAAAGATAGCAGCTTAAATGAACATAAAAAGAAGAGATTACTAATAGATATTTGTTCGAACTTACATTAATACGTCTTCCCATTGTCATTTCTAAATAAAATTCTCTATACCACAATTGGGATAAATCACAACAATTTTGCAAAGATTCTGCAACAAACAAAATAAAACAAAATATAAAATACCTGTATACACCAATAATTATAATAGCATACCACTAAAATTTAGAAGATAACTCCAATAAAATGAGGTTTTATGAAATTGATCAATCTGTATGAGATATTGACCATCGATGTCTTTTCGTAAAGTTCTCTTTCCACCTGATTTGTCGGCAATTAAAGATTCCAACATGGTGCGAACCATATACAGTTGTGTAGAAGATGGTCCTAGTTAATATAAATATATGTAAGACAGAAGAGAGCCTATTAAATAATTTCTTACCAACATTCCTTCTGGGTACTTTAATTCCAAACCCATTATCGGGATCCTTCTTTCCCTTCAACGCAGGATCTTGTAGAGGTTCCACACCTTTTTGCCAATCTGCACACGTTTCTCGAACTGACATAATAATGCTCCGAATAAGATCCTTCTTATTTTTTATTGCTTTCCTTAGGGGCTCTCTTAACATTAACTGTACAAAATCTTGTAGTTCGGCAAAAATATTTCGTCTAATTGCATCTGTAAAAACGGTTTCCATTCGCGCCATTAAAACTTGCAAACCTTTAATCATGGCTATCACTTCAATAAGTGCAAATTTTTCTTCCTCAGTATAATTATATCTGGTGGCCTAAAATTTGTAAAATAGAAAAAAAAAATCAAAATAATTTTGTTTACCCTTTCATATTCTTCGGCTTCGGGTGGGCATTCCTTGTTTTGATGATGGTCCGTTGGGTGTAATAATTTCCATGAATAAAGCTCGGTAACCACGCTGGTCCATTCGGATAATAATTGCAAACCTCTAAGTGCCAAATCAGCAGTGTCGCGATTTTCAGCATCACTTCCACTTTCTTTATATGTGGTAGTAACCTTAGTAAAGAAAAATTTAAATATTTGCAATGAACATAAATTAAAAGCATAAACAATACAACGTGTGCTTACTTCGTTGCTGTAACGAGCAAGCTCGCTAATATATTTAACATGATCGTCCCTAATTTGAGGCAAATGAACCATTAAATCTGCTTGTGGAGATGGTGTATTTGAATTTGACAAAGGCCATTTACTTGGATCAAAATGTTTGCTGCGCTTTATGTAATTAAATGGCGCAATTTGCATATCTCCAAATAACGGCACTACTTCTAAATTCTAAAATTTTATAATTTATATAAATTTATTTTATCTCTAATTACAGTAAAGGTTCGATTATGTGAACTAATACAAACTAGAAGTGTTGTTATAACTTGCACAAATGTACTAAAAGTGTCAATTCGTCTAAATTTTCTGCTTACCTACTTTACTTAATTTAAGTAAAAGTAAAAACAAACAAAATTATCTGATTTATTCAAAAAGGACTTTTTAAACACGATCCCAGTCGGTCCGGATAATCGAGGTTCTACTGTACTTGTTTTCTGCATTTTTATAATACTGGCAAGTTTTCCATATTTTCGTATTGAAAATATTGTTTTGCTCCAAATAGTAATAGCAAACGCCTCAACTTGGTAAATAATAGTAAAAATGCTTCTAGTTTGTGATCACAGACAACTCGGGTATTTTCTATTAATAATCTGTGACAC
Source organism: Cantharis flavilabris (assembly GCA_949152465.1). Classification (NCBI taxonomy): domain Eukaryota; kingdom Metazoa; phylum Arthropoda; class Insecta; order Coleoptera; family Cantharidae; genus Cantharis; species Cantharis flavilabris. Next base: position 332,973 of record OX424441.1, on the reverse strand, counting down.
ACATACGCTGTTGATATAATCGAGATTGTTGTTCTTCACTATAGAACCTAACAAGTTGAATTTTAACTGTTCAATGTAATGAACGATTCACATAACCGAACTTCTATTGTAATATATTATTAAAAACCTTAAAAATTCTGTCGATTCTATCCAAACGCAACTTTTTCTTTTGGTCCAATTTATTTATATTGCAAAGTTCGCTGTCCATTAAAAATAAACCAAAACCCATCACTTTAACGAGCATGTGCTTTTCACTAGGAGTAAGATACATTTTTGTTTCAAACATATGAACACATATATTCACCACATCGGCTAAAAGATCTTCATATCCGCTTATTTTCTCAAGATTTTCTTTAACAGTATCCCTAATTTTATTTTGAGTGGCTAGAAACATGGACAAATTCTGTGATTCTTGAAGAGTTTGTGAATCTGACATTACTTTTAAAAATTGAGCCGCCCTTAAAGATATAATAATCATACTGTAGTAAAACAACAGAAACAAGTTTACTTAAATAAATTATTACCTGCGATACGTAGAATAATCATTTTTAACGCTCGATTTCATATTCTTTAATTCGTCCAAAACCGCAAACATGTTAATAAATTTTCCCAAAGTCAACAGATACGCTTCCGACACAAAATCTTTTCTCTTTTCAGTGTGACACAATCTTTTTACTTCTTGTGAGAATCTATCGATAGCTTTCCTCTAAAAATAAAAAGAAAATATTTAAAAATAGTAAATATTTTAAGACAATTTAACCTACCTGAAAATACATAAAGTTTAACAGTTTATTCACTTCGGGTACTAAAACTTCTACAGTTTTATCGTAGATTTCCACTCGATTTGGTTGTTCGTTAGATTTTGGCTGTGGTATTGCCCGAGAGCAACATCGCCAAGTATACAACATAACTGCATGTTCTTGTCCTTCGTCCAGTAGTTCGTTCTATAAATGAAAACAATCAACTGCATTACTCGCTTTAATAAATTGTACACACTCAACTTACTAAACTGGCATGAACTGTTGCTTCTTCAATGTATTTAGCAATTCCAGTAACAAAACCATTACGATCTTCAAAATTGGTGTCAAAATTTGCTTGATACACAACCGAACATGGTTGAGCTTCAATGCATGGTTGCTCGTCTGGTAAAGGCAATTCATCTAGTACATCCACATTTGATAAAGCATCCGTCAAAGATACTCTATCCGTAGTAGCCATTATATTATTTATCTTTTCTTCATACAGCAATCAGAGTTAACCTAAATAAACTTTTATTTTCTTCCAATAATTTACATTTGAATATCAATTACCTAGTTAAGAAAATTGTAATTTCTTTCAAAAGAAAAAACTTTGGTACCTATTAACAATAATAAAATAATTATGTAGTATTAATATGTAGGCGCGGTAGTATTTCAGACAAACTGTCAAAACACAGAATTGTGAGTCAGAAGAAGAGAGGAAATCCATTATCTATCTTACTTTATCTTAACCTATTCATTGTTATTTGCTCTCATAATAATATTTTTATCTCTTTTATTTGTTAGCTGATTACAATGTGGTATAGATGGCGCCGTTTGTTCAAAACAGTGGCGGTTCCAGGAGAGGGCGATAGGAGCAATCGCCCCCGTTAGAGCTCAAGAAACATCACCAACATGTAGTAAAGAAAATTATTGTAATCGAGTTAAAAAAAAATTTTGAATTAGCATTTTTTTCATTTTTTATTTATTAAATTTTAATTATTTTATTATATTTTATTTTAATTATTAATAATTTTATATTATTAAATTTATAAACCATGGGTGCAATGGAGCCGCCTCGCCGCAGCCAGCGCCAAAATTCAGAAGGATCAAAAATTTTTATTTTCTATAAAATATTAAATTTTGAATAAAAGGAATATCTGAACGCCGGGATCCATATGAAATCAATAAAATCCACGTGGGATTGGGTAAGATTCGGCTCGACCCCCTCCTCCCCTAAACGCTCACGTAATTAATGGACGTCTCCTAATGATAACACAGGTCTGCAAATCAATTTTTTTTCAAGCCCTGATTCCATTCCTCTTGATTCTCATGTAAATTAACCTTCTGAATCCGAATATGGCCGTTTTCCCTCATCATCCACCGCTTTCGAGGGATGTCCTCCCCCCTATTTATTTTATTATTACTTTTAACAATTATTTTAACCTTTACATTTCTTTTGGTATAATAGAGAAGTGAAAAGTTAATATTTGTAACAAGAAAGTTATTTTGGGAGAAGATTTGTTCCCTGAAATTGTAAAAAAAAATCATTCAAACTGATCGAATTTTCCGTTTTTTTTGCTTAATTTTTTCACTTATTTTTAATAATACCCTAACAAATAATCCTTTCAGCAAATAATCTCCAAAGTGAATAATGATTATTTTTAAATTAATTTTGAAATAATTTTTTTTTAATTTCAGGATTGGTGCCAGGATCATTTTTCATTCTGTATGAACTTAACCGACCATTAGAGCCAAACTACACGAGCGTTGTTTCCGTCGCGTATGCTCAGCCGTATTGAAAACCATACGTTTAAATGGAGCAAACTACACGAGCGCAATTTCCAACGTTGAAAACGCTCTTCCGTCGGCGTCAGCGAGTTGTACGCTATCGGGAGCGTTGTTTCCGTTCCCGTCGAGACTCGCCGGCGTATTTCTGAGAACGCAAACGCAGTGTTTGAATCTGGCAAACTACATTGAAGCGTAAAACGCCAACGAGTGTACAGTATCCGGACACTCCTAGATTAACAATGTAAATTTGACATTTTGAAACCGGTTTTTGACATATAAAAATCGATTTTACAGCAAAACTTTTTAGACATTTTTTGTTGCAAATTTCAATGCCTTCAATTTTGTTTATATTGTTTATATGTTTTTGACTGACAGCGACTTTAACCCTTTCAGACACGAATTATGAAGGGGTGGTAGGAAAATATTCAAACTCAGTACTTGTTTAATTTTTTGACGATTTTTCATGTTTGTTAGACTACCCTAAGGTTCCCGAGCACTCAGATACCAATTGTCCTCTGTGTAGTGAACATGGTGATTTTCCGATCACGTTTATCGAAAATTTGAAAGATTCTATGAAAAAAAAATTATTTTATTAAATGCACACAACATTATACAAAGTAAAAAAAATATTAAGTACTTAAAAAGTATTAAATTCCAGAAGAAAATTAAACACAAAAAACTCGAACACAACTACGTGCTTTCAGGTTCAAAACATTAGACAAAATAAATGAATTAAAGGATAACAATAAGTCTCACAAATAATGCAATCTTTCAGGAGCCAAGCTGACTAGTCCTCGGAGCAGATCAGTCATAATTTTGCCTTAAACTTATGTCCTCTGTACAGGACGCTGTGTCTGAAAGGGTTAACAAGACTGTAAAACACAAAAACTATTGTCATCTATATCTCGGAAACGATGCGATAAAATAGAAAAATGTTTAGGAACAAAAATGTAGAGAAGAAAAAATGCTCATTAATATTTTAATTATTTTGCACCGTTTCCGAGATATAGATGAGAATATTTTTTTGCATTTTACAGAGTCTCGTTCAAGTTGCTGTCAGTCTATTCTACATCATATTCAGTGGCGGAACCACCGGGGTGCGGTGGGTGCGACGCACGCGGGCCCCCGGCTAAAAGGGGCCCCAGGAATCCTTTAAAAAAAGTTTAAAACCATTAAAAATATGAAATAATATAAAAAATAATAATAAAATAAAGTAAAAAAGACCGGTTTTACAATAGTCGGATATACCTGGTATAAAGTTAGATTTAGTATTACCACTATTACCAATAGTAATTCAGTGTTCCCACTAAATTTTCCAAATCAAATCCAGATATTTCCAGCTTTTCCCTGACAAAGAATAAAAATTTTCCACGACATTTTGATAAATCAGAAAATAAATAGGTAAAAAAATCTTAATTTTAAAATTAAATTAAAACCAATAATTTTTTAAATTTTTTAATTGGGCAAAATTAATTTTTAAATAAAATAAATTTAATTTTAAAATTTAAAAACATTTTAAAATAAAAAGAAAATTTAAATTAAATTGTTTATCTTAAATCTTAAACTTCCTGATTTTTCCAGATTTTCCAAATATGTGGGAACCCTGCAACCCTGTAATTGTTATATCAGGAATAACGTTATACCAAAGTTTTTTCGATTATTCTAAATTTGATTCTTAATCTAGTTTTGTTATTTGTTTATCTTAAAATTATGGTTATATTGTACGAGTTATTTATTATTATTTTTTTTTTTTTTTATAAAAACAGGGCCCCCGTTAACAACTTCGCACAAGGGCCGCTCAACTACTTGTTACGCCACTGATCATATTATATTAATATTTCGATAAATTAATTTAAAGTTTACTTACCAAATTTTGTTGCAGGAACATTGAATTGGTTAATTTAATAAATTACATTAATTTGGAAGGATTTAAGAAATAACAGTAAGAATTATCTTAAATGGTGGCTAAGGATATGTTTTTATTTTCCAATAGAAGTACATATAAATATTACATCGATATAAAATAATGTACCACTTCAGGTGGAATTTTTTTAGACCCCACACCGAGGTGTTGCATAATATATTGTCACGTTGCTATACATCACAGAATTACATAATTTTTTTTTATTTTTAATACAATCAACACATACTTATAATGAGAGTTAAAATACGTATAGATCTACACGACATAATTTTTTCTTTTTATTTTCAATTTATAACAATTATTAGTACAGAATTAGATATTTACATTTAAAATAATGTTGCTTAGACATTTTTTGGGCTAATAATGTCATTTTAGCAATATATACTTTCAAACGTATAAATCCAATAATTAAATATATTATCTACTCAGTTAAGAATTATTTATTTTATTTTAATTAACCTTAATCGAATAGCGATTTGTTCGCAGTTACCCAGTTTGACAAAATTGGTGTATCGACTTCCGAAAAGATCCGGAAGTATGTACATGCATATTATTAGGTATTTTCAACCAGGCAGGCGATGATGCGATGGTGCTAAATAATTCTTTCCTTAGTAAAGTACTAATGGACAACATAACAATTAATACTAATTAATAATAAAACATTGTATAATATTATACTTATTGAACGTCACAAATTTTAGGTAGATTGTTTGTTGTAATATTTTAAATATTATTGAGCAGATATTTATATTAGTAAACCGTTGGCCCTAATACTTACTATTATAAATATCGTACTAATAAATCAATTACAAATATCTTTTACTAATTAACTCTAAATTGACTAGCAAAGTTATTGTCATTGCAGAATTAAACTTCCTAATTCTATAAATTGCACTTTTAAACAAAACTAATTTCATTTGCAGGCGCGGTTAGGTTAGGTTAGGTTAGGTTAGGTTAGGTTAGGTTAGCATTGTTGAGCATATTATTAGATGTTAATTCTAATTAGGTGAATATTCTATAAGTAAATTTAAATTTGATGTAGGATAAGTCTGGGAGAGTAACCGGGAATTAAATTTGTGAATGAATGGTAGGTGGCAAATAATGAAGAGAAATTCGGAAATATCGAGCGATTGGAGTGGCGCCTGCGTTTGAATGGTTTGTCGTGATCTTAAATGCTAGTGATATTTCTAACTATAGGGAAGACAATTTTTTCAACTATCATGTTAAACTGTGCTTACTTTTAGGCTCTTTTCAAAAAATATAAAATTTATTTGTTTTAAAATTATGTATAAATAATTGAGATATATAGTAGATATATTTATAATATAATTATTTCGATATGTAGGCTGCAGGTAAATGATAAATGATATAAATTCTGAACACTATACTTGATATAATAATTATATTAAATTAATATTATTGAAACACGTTAGGTAATATTATGCAGTTTTCTGAAACTCTGTTTCAAAAACAAAAGTATTTGATAATTTAATATTTTGGCTCGACTAAATATTTTATAAAAGCATCTTGTATTGATCGTATTTTTCAACAGGTTGAACCTTTATTCATAGTAAGTGTTTAGAATGGGATTTTGTTAAGAAGCTCATTTTGTAAATGAGATTATTTTACCTTTCGACTAAATTCAGATATTATTAGAAAATTGAATAAAGACTATCAAAAACTGACGATATTCAATACTACCATTATATTTTAATTTTACTACGTACTAGGTATGTAGGCTCGACTAGGTATTTATTGTATGCTTGTTATGTAGTATGTATGTATGTATGTATGTACCTAACCTACCTACTAATACTTATGATGTTTTAATATTTCGTTTTAAAATTTCGTAATTTTATTTTTTTATCAAAAGCTCTAAAAGTAACGTTGACGTATGATTAGCGACACATAATTTAGTAAATTCCGCATAATTAAAAAATGATATAATATAATCGATATAATCGAATCGTTTTAAGTAAAAATTGATAGTAGTAGGTATGTATATGTGTAATGTATGTATATGTATTATGCAACAGACTTATTTTTTCAGGAAATTATTTGTGTGAATTAGATAAATATAAGTGAAAAGCTGAAATATGTTCAATTGTAAAGTTAGACAAAATCACGTATCATACCAGCCTTATATGATTTCGTGAATTATAAAAATAACACAATATTTCTTGCTTTATTCGTTTTATTTTTTATCTAATTCACCTTTTGATTTATCCAGCTTTCGTAAATATTACTAATAAATAGTTTTAAAAATCAGTCCACATTCTACAGTCTATAAAACATTTATATTAAGATTTTATAACAATAAAACTAACCTAAACTTCGTTAATATATTTAAATGCCTAAAACCTTTTATCTTTCATAATAAAACGAATTAGAAATTTAATTATTTACATCTAGCGCTAATAATAGTGATAATTTTTTTAAATTAATTATGTACTATTTATACAAACAACAACTTTTTAATTAGCACGATAATGCATACTGTCAAAGAAAGCATCAAGCAAGATATAACATTCACAAATTTTAAATTTCTATCGTTTTAATCACATGCAGTTACAATTCTTTAAAGCATCAAACCGTCCATTTCATTCTGTAATAATAAATATTAAAATTAATTTTATATTATCTTCAATTATAATCGAGTCAATTTACAAACTTTACTTTTAAATTTAAACAGTCGGTCGACTTATAGTTATGTAAACACGGGATAATCATCTATTTCTTATTCGAGAACCTCGGATTAAAATACTAGACTTCTAGCACTTTGGATTAAAAATATTATTAATGTATTTTACTTATGGTTTACTATTTTCGTTAAATTCAACTGATGATCTATAATAATTTCAGTGGTGATAGAGGACACTATTTTTTCTAAATTCAAACCTTCGAGAGTTAGGCCTCCTTAAAGCATTTTTTTTTAATTGCCATTTTCACATGACCATAGCTCGGAAAATATTGATTTTTCAGTAAAAATAGTTAAGTGCTTCTTTAAAGAGAGTAAATTAATCTCCAAACTAGATTTTAATCTTTTATTGTCTAAATTCAACGGTTTTCGAGTTATGAAAAAGTAAAACAGTAAAAAAAAAACATTTTACAAAAAATCTGACGCCCCATTCCGGATAGGAAATTTAACTATAACTTTTTTTTAGTAACAATTTTTGAAAAACCAATCCATTTCACAAAAAGTCAGAAAATAATATAAAAAGCAGCTACGAAACAAAAAATTAAATTCACAAAAATTTTATTTTTATTGAAAAATTATTTTATTAATAAAGGTTAAACGTTTTCAATACACAGTCGTGATAGTTTTAAAAGATTTATATTTTAAAAGTAAAAAGCATCCGTTACTCTGTCCATTAATTCCTCTCTGGTATCGGGCTTTCATCTGTTGCTGTACACCAAGGCTTTAACAGCACACCAAAAAAATATATCAAGAGGAGTAAATCTGGAGATCTTGCTGAGGGTGGTCGTTTTGAACATTTACTTTAAATAATGTAATAGTTTAAATTTTATTAATAAAATAATTTTTCAATAAAAATAAAAATTTTGTGAATTTAATTTCTTGTTTTGTAGCTTTTTTTTTAAATAATTTCTTGATTTTCTCGGTTTTTCAAAAAATTTTACTAAATAAAAGTTATAGCCGTTAAATTTCCTATCCGGAATGGGGCGTCAGATTTTTTGTAAGATATTTGGTTTAAATAATATATAAATGTTAACTTGTGAGTTAAGTTTTATTGTTTATTCGGTTTAAAAGCGGTTTACAGCGGTAACTTGTAGTACGGATTAAGTGGTAGTTAAACATTGCTAGTGAAGTAAAAAACAAGTTAAAAACGAATCTTTCAATAGAAATAATGAAAAATTATATGGAATTAGTGGACGATGTTTTAGAAGTTTTAGAATTAATTTAATATTGAATTCCTAAACAAATTTATAATAAAGCCAGTTCAAAAATTGACTGTTGACAAGGAATGAAGTATATAATCCCGCTGCAAACCAAAAAAAAAGTTTGTAGTTTATTATTTTTTTTTAATTTTATATAAATTAATTTAATTAAAAAAAAACAAAGGTCTAAAAACAGTTACTATAAATTATAGAAAAATAAATAATTTGTAAAATAAATGTTGTTTGTCGAATTCCAGGTAGGTAGTTCACTGTTCATTACAAATTATTTATCAAAGTAGCTCAACACAATCAAAATGTTGACTATAAAGTAACCACTTTTAGATAATACAACACAAAATTACGGATTTCAGTGTTACCACCCTAGATAAACTATTAGTTACTTAACTAATAGTTTGCGACGGACGGTGCCAAGTATTTCAAATTTAATTATTAATTAACTTTAACTAGAGATTAGTTAACTATCACTTTTTACTACAACCGGTGCAAACCGCTGTATATAATTATACAATCACGAAAGAGTAGGGGAGAGTGGGGGAATATCGACTGTAGGGAAAGGTCGGCCTGGTTAAAATTTTATAAACTTGGCGCCATTCGAGCGAACTTTATCTACCAGCCAAAAGATGGTTTTAAATATGCCTAATTTATAAGGTTAGTATGGTGCCATCACTCTTCGTGTGTGTATGCTGTCAGTTTTCTTCGTTTTTAGACTTTTTTTTATTAAAATTGTGCTGCTTTTATTGAAGCTGGGACAGTTTTATATTTTCTAAATGTATTGAATTTTACATTACTAGGATACGACAGATATTTTTCCATAATTTGAATCTGATTTGGTGCAGTTTTAATCTGTATATTTTTCGTAAACATAATTTTTAAGGATAAGTATACTGGTTCGGGTAAAATTGATTATGGTGGTCGATATTACCCTAGTGTATATTTGTGGCCTCTTTCTCTCTCAGATTCCTTCGCTCTACGTAAGAGCATAGTGACCACTTCTTTTTCTTTAGAAGGGTTCTCTAGGCCAATACCTCGGTGGTTTGCCATTGCCTGCCGAAGGAAGACGATCAAAATAAAGTTTTTACTCCGACCGGGATCGAACCGGTGATTTCTGCTTAGCAGTCGACGCACACAAGCGCCAGGCCGTGACCGTGACCTATGTGAGAGTAAATCAACATTAACATATTAAAATAAAATTTATTTCAAAATATTACTGTTGGTCGATTTTTCCCTCCACCATGGTCGATATTATCCTACCAGTCGAAATTACCCGACTTTTTTTCTATTTTTGAAAATATACCGTATAAATAAAGTCATTTGTTTTTTTTTTCGAAGATTACTACTTGAAAGATAGGGAAAGCAAACCTAGACTTAGAGCCGTTTAATACACGGCAAGTTTTCACACCAAAATTGTCATCAATTTTCAGATGATCAGGGGCAAATTTAAAAATGGTCTAATACAATGTTTTAGAACATGTTTGTCTAGACAATATTGTCAAAAGGTTTTATTGCGTGTTTAAAAAAATTTATGTCAATTTTGTCAAAAAGGCTCTTACAAATTAGCAAGACAAAACTCTACCATTGTGGCAGGACAATTTGTTGTAATGGTAAGCTAGTTAAAACACTTGGTCATTTTCAAAACTTAATAACTCAAGAACTAAAAAAGTAAAGAGCATTAAAGAAAACGCCGAGAACTGTATTATTTTCTGATTCCTAGAATCACCAAAAAAAAAGGTTCAATAATAAATAAAAGTTATTCTAAAGAAATGAAGCGAACTGCGTAATTATGCGATGAAATTGTAACTTTCTAAGTGACCACTTGATTTAAAATATTTTATGGCTAACAAAAAATAAAGTTGTTTTCTATTTTGCCAAACAATAAATTCATGTATGAAACAAATAAAAACTTTTGTTACCTATAAGATTTCCAACTGATAAAAATAACCTTATTGTGTAATTTTCCGCCGACTTGATTGCTAAGAATAACTTTTCTTTTGAATTTTTTTTATTTTCTGCTATGATTATATTATACTTTTGTAGAATTTTAATTAAAATCTGATACGTTTGTTCGCACAAAATATTTGAATTAAAAATACCTTATTATAAACCTAAATTTAAAAACTAGTTTACTTACATTAAAGGAACTTGTGTCAAAAATATACGAGCGATGCGTTCTTTGGTAAGGCGTATCTCTTGGATAATAATCTTCTATTTGTATGTCATGTTGATACGATCGAACTCCTGGAGCTAGAAGGTCTGGAAAAATCATAATGCCATCTCGACCTTCCAAACTTTCGAGCTGTTCGTTTTGTTCTTCTCTATCGTAATTATTGTAATTCCTGTCTCGTAAACTTCTGAAATTAGTTTTATCACAGATATTAGAAGTTGATATAACGTGTAATAAAAATCAAGTTTATAATTTTATGAAACAAAATAAATTTAATTTAGAATCGGATTGTACACACTCGAGCTTAATTCAAAATAATAAATTTTGAATAACGTTACGTTTTGAATGCGGATGTCTAATTGCATTGCTCATTAATAGAAGATATCTCAAAATAATGTTCATATTATCAAACTACATTGTCCAATATTTAAAAATATAAATTTTACCACTACATCAAAAATTGGTTAAAATACTGGACAGTTTTAATAATAAAATTGGCACGGAGCCAAATATATTGTCAATACATTTTAGAATTTTATATTATTAATAAAATTATACATAATTAAATGGTTTTGTTCTTACGAAGTTAATTCTTAAGTTATTATATTACCCTTGAAAATGAGTTAATAAACGAACCCGAAACGTCGGTAAATTATAAATGGTTCATTTTGACCGCTTACTCAATTAATTCTTCACCACTTTAACTGTTAGGAAATTTAAGATTAATTACTTAATTTTTAACCTGGAAAATAGTATTCGATTATTCTTTATTCTACTCAGGTTTCTGAGTCCGTGTGGTGTAGTTTACTCTGCACTATGTTGCTTTCCTTGAGAATCTTTCTTTACCATCGTGAATTAGAAATTGGTATTTTAAATTCAGTACCGGACGGAAAGTCTTATACCTTTCCGAGGTTACACGTTACAACGTCTTTTCAATGCTATGGAATTTCCCTAGCTTAAAATATCATTGCAACAATTTTGCTTCTTTTGTCTCAATTAAGGTGACTTTCTATTATGGAATATACAGTAATATGTAAGTTTTACGAATTTATTCGACGAGTTATGTTTATAAAATGGGCAAGTTCCGGGGAATCACAGTCGTCATATCTTACATGCAATTAGCAAATTTGCATTCTCTTATCATATCAGTAAACTTACTGCATTAACGTCCAAATAAAAATGCAAATTATCATCGTATTAAAGGTTGAAACACATTTGTCTGACGTGATGTGATGGATCAGAACGCAATTTTATTGGTCAAGCCAGGTCAAGCTACATCACATAACAACACACTAATATGAACGCCTTCATCTAAATGTAAGGAACCGATACTGTTCTGACCCATCACATCAGCACATCACGTCACGTCAGACAAATAATGTGTTTCAACCTTAAGTCACACTTGTGAGTTATACCTAACGTGACCATACGTCCCGTTTTGAACGGGACTGTCCCGTTTTTTGGTACTCCGTCCCGGTGTCCCAGAGGAAAGCTTCCGGACACAGAATTGTCCCGTTTTTAGTTAAAGGTCAGCGATAGATGATATTTAATTAAATTTAATGCACTGATAACAAATTTATTTTTCTCACTGCTGATGCTGGACGAGTGTGATACAGTTACATCTAACGAAACGTTATAGTTTTGATGATTACATAGAATCAGTTGAAGTTGGTGCTTTTTGAGAGGCAATCCTAATTCTCGTTGACGCTTCAATTTACTCTCAAAAAGCACCAACTTCAACTGCTTCTTTGCAATCATCAAAACTATATTTTTACCATTTTGATGACTTAAATAAAAATGTCCAATGATATACAATTAATTATGAATTAATTAGTTTTTACTTTTTATCATTGTAATAATTGCGAAGCGATTAAAGTCTATAAAATCCAGTTTTTTCGATTTTCAAAAATTTATAACTCAAAAACTATTATCTTTGGCTAAATTTCATACCAGTAATTTTCGTTTTAAATTTCTCAAAATATTTTTGAAAAATAATTGATCCCCAAAAAAATATTTTTTAACAATTTCTTCGAATTGACCCCCGGTCTCTCCTAATTTTGACAATGTCCCGTTTTGAGTAAAAATAAAAATGGTCACGTTAGTTATACCTTCGTTGTTCAACTTGATTAATTTTCACTTTGTGTTTCGACTTGTTAGTTGCAGTTTTCTTTTATACTTTTGGTAGTGTGTCTAACAATTAGTGTGTGATAGTGTGTGTGGTTTGGAGTAAAATAAATAGGCATGAATTTAACATATCTAAATGCAAAACGATTAGTTACTCAAAATCGGAAACAAAAATAATCTATGACTACAAAGTGGAAGGTACCAAGTTGCATAGTCTGGAGGCAATAATGGACTTGGGCGTCACGTTTGTCCCTGATCTAACATTTTGGAATCATATTACGGGGGTCGTAGCAGAATCCAGAAAACTGCTGGGATTTATTATCAGAAATACACAATTATTTGGAAGCGTGGAGGTGGTGAAGACTCTATTTAATTCCCTTGTACGTCCTAAATTGGAGTACTGTAGCATAATCTGGAACTCAACATATGCGGTTGATAGACTGGCACTAGAGCGCGTACAAAATAGAATGATCAGATACTTAGAATATATAGAAACAGGTACATACCCATCATATGATATACATAATAGAAGCCTGAGGTTAAAATTCAGTGTACCCGAATTATGTGCCAGACGAGAGTTTATTGCTGCCTCATTTTTGTTCAGATTGGTTAAGGGAATGTATAATTGCTCAAAAGCTCTGGGTATGATAGGGATAAGGGTACCTCGATCATGTAATAGTAGACTTCCCAGTGCGTTGCGGGTCCCTCCAGCTAGAACACTTTATATGACCCATGCGCCGTTGCACACCACTTTCCGTAGTTTTAATTATTTGCTGTTAAACTCAGACGTAGATTTCGACACCGCACTCACTCATTTTAAAAAAATTAGTAAGGTATTATTTAATGAAATGCCTATATAATATTGGGTGCTCTTGCTGTTGTTGGGCGCGGAGTCTTTCGCATTTGGCTGCTTGTTGCAACTGTATTTAAAAAAGTATTTGGAAAATAATGCTTATCTGCATGAAATTAGGCCTTGTGGCCTGTATGCAGTGTAATATTGAATTAATAAAATAAAATAAAATAAAAAATAAAACATCAGCAGTTTTTTAATTTAGTTCTAATAAATATTAATTCTTAACCCTTAATTAGATGTAAAATCACACAATAATTAGTCGCATGGGGTCAAAATTGAATGTTAAGCCTTAAACTTATTTTACAGTTTGTATTGACAATCTTTAAATTCTTTAAATTTAAATTTATTTTAAAGGGGGTAGATGCATGTTTGTTGTAACTTTTCCTAGATTTCAACTTTTCGATTGAAATCCGCGCCCCCCTCAGAAACTGAATTCGCGCTAACCCATAAACTGTACTTTATTGAATAGTTAAATATATTAAAGATTGAACACTATATTATAGCCCATACATATTATAGCCCTATATACGACACATTTTACCTCGGTTTTTTAAATCTTTGAATGGAAATATAGACTTTTTACTTAGACCAATTTAACGTAGACTACTTTTCCTTGGCCTTTTTTGCCGATTACCGCTGTATTTGTACCTTTACCCAAAACAGTAAAAAAATAAACTAGATGTAATGCCGAGTATACCTAAAAATAAATTTTATAATATGAAAGCAAGCTATTTGCAGGGTGAGAAAATATCAACTTTAAAATCTCATTTGAAAGCACTTTGAAAGCACCCAAGGGTTGTTCTACTTATTCAAAAAATTGAATCCAGTTTCACTAACCTAAGAAATACTTTTGAGTCGGATAAATAAAAATGATTCAAATATATAAATGGAAATTTACAATAAATAAGGAGCTAACTATACTTATAAAAAAAAAGATTACCTATACTGACCATCGATGCAATACACATATGTCCCCTAACGTATGTACGTACGTCCCCTAACCCTAACCTAACCAGTGCAATTCAGGTGCCAGATTATGGGACCTTTTAACTACCGGTGCAGTATAACTGTATAATGTATATTAACACTTACATATATACATATTATATAAAGCACAAAAAACTTTTTGCCCTACAAAAATTGTTGTATAATAAATACTTAGAATTTACAATTTAACGTGTAATTTCAGGGTATAATATATTATGTTCTCATACTACTTACCCATCGGAATAACATCTTGATTCCTCAAATCTTTCGAAAGAATTAAGTCTTAGCATAAGGTTGCTGTTATTCTGAACTTTTTACTATTTTCGGTTCAAATATAATATAGATTATATTATAGGTGTATAAAGTATAAGTAATATTTGTGAGTCCAAGGCTTAGTTTACACCGCATCCGGAATTTTATTCGACAACATTTGTTCAGCTACAGTTATTGGTTTGCTTTTGTTCGACTTAACATTTATTTAAGTATACAAATAATTATCGACATGAAATTTCATACGACATAGTACCTACATTTTTGTTTTCAATATACAAATTAGATTCAGCTAGCAAAAGGTACCAAAAATGGATTAGCATAAGATTATTCTAAATTTGGCTATTATGGGCTTAGTTTTACCGATAACATAGGTAAACCCCCTTACCTTAAATTCGATTAAAATAATTTACATGGCATGGTGTAAACCCTTGTTACCCGATCTATCATCTAACTGATCATATTTTTAGGTCAGGTGAAGTCGACCGATTTCCTTGGATCGATCTAAATTTAGCGATCCATGAAATGCGATATAAACCGATGCACCTAAGGTATAGTCTTAAGTAGATAATTTTTAGACGGCGTTATTCTACCTATTTGTCGATCGCATTGCGGACACCGTCATTTCGGCGATTCCAGTTCGGCACCGTCATTTCGGCGATTCTGATTCGGCGACCCGATATTCGGCTATGTCAGTTTTGGCGATTCTCATTCGGCGACGGAAAATTTATTTAAGTGTTATTTTTTCAAAAATATTAAAAAATTTATTTTTTATCTTTATCATAATATTTAATTTATAATATTTAATTACTTAAAAAGAATGTCTAATTATGATAGGTACCTGTGACGTATATGAAAATAAATATTTAATTTAAAAATAAAAAATAAATTTTTTTAATATTCTTAATAAATTTTAACACTTAAATAAATTTTCCGTCGCCGAATTGACGTAGTCAAATTTTCTGTCGCCGAAATGCCAGTGCCGAATTGGAATCGCCGAAAGTAGCATAGCCGAATTTCGAGTCGCCGAATATACGTTGCCGAATCGCTTTCGCCGAACTGCGGTCGCCGAAACGACGTGTACCGACTAAATTGGTCAAAATACCACATGGTGTAAACAGTTGAAAAGGGATAGGGCTTAAGTGAAAAGATAGGCCAGGTCACTACTTCATCTCTCGGTGTAAACTAGCCCATTGTCGTCGTATTTTCCAACAAGTAAATTATATAGAACTTGAAAATTTTTTCTGTCATTCAGTTTGTAAAAGCTATAATAGAGTTACGCTTTAATAAGAAAGGGGTTTATAGAATAAAAGAATGTTTTTTATAAAAATGTAATGTACTATGTCGTATAAAATTTCATGTCGAATAACTGCTAGTCGAACAAATGTTTTCGAACAAAATTCCTAAAATCAATTTATACCAAGAACGTATAGGTAAAGACCAAATTCTACTTAAAAACAAAATAATTTTTGTTCTTATATATGAGTCGTAATGAGTTGTATCCTTGTTACCCGACCTAACAGTCCATATTTTCAGGTAAGGTGAGGTCAACCATATTCTTGGCCTGATTTAAGATTACGATTTACGACCCATTCGATCGCATGAAAACCGGTGTAAATTCCTATATTCCACCTATCATGGTATTATGCAGTACTATGTCGAGGTAACCATCGTAGGTATGGTAGGAATACCTCCAAATACTACTCGGTGTAAACATAATATATCAAGGCTGTATGCTGTATTACATTACACAATTAAATACACTCTAAATACATTTGACAGACCTCCTGCGCAAAAATTGTGTAGGACATTGTATAATGTAATACAGCCTTAAGATGAAAGAATATGTCATATTAATAAAAAAAGTTGAGAAATCGGCGTGGTTACAGAGAGATAGAGAAAATACTAAATTATAAAATTTGTAAGTACTGAAAGAATCTAATAATAGCAACTCGATAAACAATAATACCTACTAGCTATGTTATACGATTGATTTACTTGAAATTTAGAATAAACTAATAAAAAAAATTGGAGTAACAAGACATACTTTGCAGCCGAATAAAAATATTTAAAAAATATTAAGTAAGAAAAATTTAAAAATGTTTGTACACTTTTCGATCTACATACCTAATGCTCTTTAAATTGATTGATAATAGACTGCGGCTGACTGATATTTCTGTAAAACAATAAAACCATAACAACTTACGCTTGACTTCTAAGTCCAGATAATTCTTTAAGTGCAGCAGCTCGGGCCGCTACTTCTTCCGCCATTCTTTGCTCGTGTAGTTCACGAGCCCTCTCAGTTCTTATGAGCTCCTATAATTTGACAAACAATGTGCGACTATTTATCATTGTAAACTTGTTATATATTTACTTTTAAATGTTGAAAACTTCCACTTTGTGGGGTTAAAGGCCCAGTAGGTATATGTCCACCTCCGGGAAGTCGAAACGCTGTCACTCTTCGTCGAGGTGCGTTATCTCTTTGTACAGTTCCATACATTTTTGCTACTTCCTCGAAAGCTTTATTCCTTTCAGCTACGTCTTGCACTCGTAAAATGGGAGCTTTGTGAACCACTCTTCCATAAATAGGTCTCGATCTATACCTTCCGCCCACGCGTAACCTATAAAATTATTTCACTGTAGGATAAGGTTGCTATCGTTGAACTACTTACTTCCTTAATGTACAATAACAGCAATTAAAAAAAAATTGTTGGATACCTGACTTAGCCAGTGTAACTCGGTAGTAACCATATCAATATTTTAGAAAACCCAAAAAATGCACACAAGTATTAACTAAATAGTTAATACTTATAGTGTATTTTATTTGTGATTACTTAAAAAAAAACGTTTTAGTTCTAAAGAGTACCTATGTGTACATTTTTTGGGTTTTCTAAAATATTGATGTGATTTATATAATTATATAATTTTCCAATCAAGGTTTTCATGATTGGACAACTATGTGTTGTTCATTTTTACCAAAAAACTGCATACCATTGATAGAATTTATAAAACATAGTTTATGAGTTAATGCTGGAAATTACACGAAACACGTGTTAAAGCAAATAAATCAATTAAATGGAAGTATCGCTTTGATATTGTAAAAATCTTTAAAGAAAATGTCATTGCTTTTATTTATAGAATATCTATCTCGTTAGGATCCTTGCTAGGAGATAGCAGTTACTATTAACTATAGACGTTTTAATGAACTACCAAACCTCTATCCTCTATGTATAATACCTACTTGACCAAATGAGCTTACAAATGCATTGAAACGGAGCTAACAGAAAAGCTTTGTTATCTCCGAAGTCTTCAATAATTAAAAAAAAATTGAATCTTGCTTATTTCAGATTTTATAAATACTGCATATTTGAGAGTAACAAAAAGCAGATTTGAGTTTTGAAAAGGTTGGAGAATGAGGTAAATGCAAAGCAAATAGGTATACGCCAAAAATTTGAATATTTTTACTTTTAAAGAACAGGAAGAGGTCGACGTAGATAAGAATGATGAACATGATGTATAAAGGTATTGCTTGTGATTTCTCCAGATGATACTCCCGACGGACGTAACTAAGATCATTAGAATTGACAGACATTAAGGTGATGTTATCAGATCAATATGTGGCTAGGAATGTACTTAGACTGAAAAGAAACCTAGCAAGAATAGCAATTTTTCTGGGGTTGTGATTATAGATGGTAGAACCTCTCGTCAGTTGAAGTTTTTAAGATCCGTGCAGAGTAACCTAAGAAATTGCATTGATGCTGGCGAGAAGGACTTAACCATTCGTTATGTTGAGAGTATTCCTCGGGTTATTACTTAGCGCTTCTCCTAAAAAACTGGTCCATCCTTTATACTAATATTGTTTAATTTCCCACCATATTTTCTAAGTTTGTAGCAAATAGGTTTTATATAACTGTTATTCATCTTATTTTAAGACATAAAATTTCCGCTTAATGAAATATAAATAAAAATGTTCCAAAATAGATTTTATTACGTAAAATTAAAGTAGGTAATATTTTCAATTTTTGTTATTAATAGCCTTAACAAGATATAATAGGATATTATTTAACTAGATGGTTTACTAGATGGTTAATGGTTTCTTTCCTTGTTTTTATTACAACTTTATTTTTAAGTAATACAAGAAAATTTCAAAATATTAAATGTCACAAAAGCTGCCGATTTTAGCACATTACCAAAAATCAATAAAAAATAAGTTCCTATAAGCATTTTGTACAGTTGCAAAGAATTGCGGTCATCCGAGTTCCACCTTCTTATTTAATTAAGCCGTTTTTAAACTCAGATAACCATAATCTCCTGCTTACGATGTAAGTATGTAGATATAAGTAGGTTGTCCACTGTTCAGAGCGGAGTTTACATTTTTCAGAGAGGAGTTTACGTTACCCCTAAAATAATGAACCCAACAAGTCTTAAAAAATTTGGAAATATTTAAAATACCGTCGTATTTATCGTAAATATTTTTTGTAATATTACAGTTAGTTACATAAAATTAAATTTTTATCTTTATAAATACATGCTTCGATGATCTTAAAAATTTGAATATGGTATCGCGGTCCAAATATTTTTTTATTTTGTTTTTCTTACCTAAAGTGGTCTGCGCTTATTAAGGCCTACTAAATTTAATCACAGTCTTACTTCATGTATCAAAGTTTGTTTGCTTTATAATGTATTTTACAGTAGTTTTGAGATATTACGAATGTAAATAATTAATAGGCATATTTATTACTAAATTATTGAGCGTTATT
The DNA here is from genome assembly GCA_949152465.1 of Cantharis flavilabris. Classification (NCBI taxonomy): domain Eukaryota; kingdom Metazoa; phylum Arthropoda; class Insecta; order Coleoptera; family Cantharidae; genus Cantharis; species Cantharis flavilabris. The sequence goes on along the minus strand of OX424441.1, from coordinate 313,448 downwards.
TTTAGTGATTCGAGCCGATGCCTCCTAAAGGAGCGACGTGGTCAGAAATCGATGATTTTGAGTGCTCCAAGGCGTTGTAATTAATACTTTTTTTTAAAAGAATGTTTAGTTGTTGCATTTATGTGTTGATTGATTTCAAATACCAAATAATATTACGTATAATTTTATTATTTAAGTATGTTAAAGCCATAGGCCTTATCGTTGTACCATATTAAAATACAAGTTGCCATTTTTCGTTTATAATTAGTAGAAAATGTACCAAAAATATGATTGTTATTAAAACATGTTGATTAAATTGGATATTTTTCATTTTATTGCAAATTTCCCTTAGTTAGGCCTGATTATGGTAAGGTACCTTATAAATTACATAAAATAAAATGTATAATAAAAATGTACTGAATGTCGAACGTAAAAATATGTACAATTGCCACTATCCTTGTTGTCTGAACAACGCAACACAAGAATTTTTATGTGAACGCTCAAATCGTGTAAGCAAGACCATAGCAAAGGTATGCAAGGCTAGCTACCTGCAAGGCAAGGCAAGAATCTTTATCTGAACGCGGCTTTAGCCCTACAAGGGATGACGTTAAGTTTCGGATACCCTATATTGTACATACATAAATACAGCATTAGAGGTCATGTAGGTCCATAGTTTTAATGTACATAAATCAATAAATTAGTATAGGAACTGTTAGAAGCTTGGTTTAAACAAACTGGTTTTTTTCAAAACAACGAATATGTACTATATGATTATTTGTAGTAACATGAATATAATCCATTAATAATTATTAAATTTATATGTCTGAATTAAATAAGAAAATTTTGTTTGTTAAAGGTTAGTGGTCTTGCTAATCATGGACCAGAAGTAAAATCTTTCTTGAAGGAACATGATATTGATGTAATGTTAATATCCGAAACGCACTTCACAAACCGCAGCTATTTAAGGATCCAAAACTACACCATTTATGATACAAAGCATCCAAATAACGCCGGTTGGGGTGGAAGCGCTATCCTAATCAAAAACAATTTGCAACACCATGAATTACCAAAATTCCAAACAGAGCATATACAAGCAACAACAATTTTGGTTGAAGATACGAAAGGACCACTAGCTATATCAGCGATGTATAGTCCCCCAAGACACGCAATTAAAGAGGAACAATACAAAGAATATTTTGCCACCCTGGGTAACAGATTTCTTGCCGGTGGAGACTACAATGCTAAGCACCCAAGATGGGGTTCCCGTTTAACAACAACTAAAGGAAGAGAGCTGGTGAAATGCATCGATAAACAAAATCTAGGTGTTCTTTCTACTGGAAAGCCTACCTACTGGCCTACAGATTTAAACAGGATTCCCGATGTCATCGACTTTTGCGTGACGAAAGGAATCTCACAGGATCACCTCTGGGCTGATCAATGTTTCGACCTATCATCAGACCACTCACCCATGATAGTATTGCTGAGCTCCACGGTAATAAACAAACATAAACCAGCGTTCCTCGCTAACAAGTGGACAAACTGGGAGCTGTTTAGGTTGGAAATTGAAGAAAAAATCAATACAAACGTCAAGCTTAAAACATCAGAAGAAATTGATACAGCAGTAGAAAATCTTGTAAAATCAATACAGCAAGCAGCATGGAATGCAACTCCTGTACCATATCTCAATACAAAAAATCGAAATCAGTCAAAGCAGGTCAAAGAAGCCATTCAAGATAAAAGAAAATTAAGAAAGATATGGATGATGACAAGAGCCCCTCAAGACAAAGTAAACCTGAACAAAGCACAGCGAAATCTTAAAAAGCTTTTGAATGACAACGAAAATATAGCTCTCCAAGAATATCTTGAAAATTTAACACCTACCGAAGCCACCGAATACTCACTGTGGAAGGCAACGGCAAAATTAAAAAGAACGAAAGAAAACATTCCCCCTATAAGAAAACCTGATAGAACATGGGCAAGAACAGATAAAGAAAAGGCTGAGACGTTTGCTAAACACCTGGAAAGTGTATTTAAGCCCTTTCCATCTATGATTCCTCAGGAGGAGGAGAATGAGATTGCCGAGTTTTTGCAAGCACCGTACCAAATGGCACCTCCTATCCGAGCCATAACACTTCGAGAAGTCAAAGCTTTGATTAGAAAAATAAATCCAAAGAAGGCTCCCGGGTATGATCTCATAACTGGCGTAGTCATTAAACAACTGCCGGATAAAGCATTAATTGCGCTAACCCATATTTACAATTCCATTTTAAGAACTAGCCACTACCCATCCCAGTGGAAGGTAGCGCAAATAATTTTAATTCCAAAGCCAGGAAAGCCTCTCGAGGAAGTAACATCGTATAGACCAATAAGCCTGCTGCCTATTCTGTCTAAGATTTTTGAAAAATTGTTTCTGAAGAGGCTAAAACCAGAACTAGACCAACTCGGTATCATCCCAGAACACCAATTTGGATTTCGCGAACAGCACGCAACTATTGAACAGGTACATAGAGTAGTAGAAATAATAAATAACACGTTTGAACGTAAGAAGTATTGTTCGGCTGCCTTTTTAGACGTTGCCCAGGCGTTCGATAAAGTATGGCACCAAGGACTACTTTACAAAATAAAAACAAAATTGCCTACACCCTACTACCAGGTATTACAGTCTTATTTGACCAATAGATATTTCATGATTAAATATCAAGAAGAGATCACCGACCTATACAAAATTCAATCAGGTGTACCCCAAGGTAGCGTTCTGGGGCCGGTCTTGTACTTGCTGTATACTGCAGATATACCTACCACTCCAAACACAACAACAGCTACATTTGCAGATGACACTGCTATCCTTGCAACTAGTGAAATACCTGCCTATGCTTCGGAAAAACTACAAGAAGCACTCAACCAAATTCAAAAATGGTTTAGAAAATGGCGCATTAAAGCAAATGAAGCCAAATCGCAACATATCACTTTTACATTGCGTAGGGAGACGTGTCCTACTGTTACTCTTAACGGACAACAACTTCCCCAAGTAGACAATGCTAAATATCTTGGTATGCATCTGGATCGCAGGCTCAACTGGAAGCAGCATATCTTCACAAATCGCAAACAACTTGGTTTGAAACTATCTAAACTTTACTGGCTAATTGGTAGAAAATCAAAACTCTCGTTAGAAAGCAAGCTAGCAGTGTATAAAGTGATCATTAAACCAGTGTGGACTTATGGTGTGCAGCTGTGGGGTACCGCGAGTACTTCAAACATAGAAATCCTTCAGAGATTTCAATCTAAAACGTTACGCACAATTACGGATGCCCCGTGGTTTGTTACTAATAAATCTATACACCACGATTTAAACGTATCTTTTGTTATCCAAGAAGCCAAGTGCGCGAGTGAGAGTTATCTATCGCGGCTCGAACTGCACCCAAACTCTCTAGCAGTAAACCTGTTAACCGACAAAAACGCAGTGAAGCGCCTAAAACGAATAAATCCACTCAACATAAGTCTCAGATAAATATGGTCTTGTTTGTACTGTTTTTTTTTTTAAAAGATTAAATTGCAGACATTTTAATGTGAATGTGATAATATGTTAGGTCTTTAATGTAAGATGCTAATTAATGCTGTATTTTTTGTAACTACTTGAATTTATTTATAAATCAATCGTTTATTGCTCTCGAGCAGATTACGATTTGTATACAGGAGTTAAATAAAAAAAAAAAAAAAAAAAAAAAAGGTTAGTAAAAATTGTGCAATTGTTATCAAGGAACAAAGTTTTTACAGTAAAGCACTTTTATCGCTTTTGAAAAATTAATTAATTTGCCCGATCGAAAAACGTTAGGTTGCATTTTGAAAATAATATGTTAAGTAGAAAAGAAACTATACTTATAAAATTTAATAAAGAGTTTTAAGAATTTTAAGAAACATACCCTCCTATACTTCTTGTTCTTGAATAAGGCTCCCAAACGTTATAAGAAAATGGATCTCTATATGTAGGAATTTCGTTTGTAACTTCGGCTGCTCTGGATTGCCGTTTTGAAAATCTCCACATAGCTTTAAGTTCTTCACAACTCGGTTCCGAATTAAGTCCATCTTTACTAGCGACTTCACCTGATCCACGATATTCTTTTGTTCGACTAACTGCAAAAGCTTTACTTTGTGAGCAAGCCATCCACCAAATAAATATGCTTGTTAATGGCAACCTTGTTTTCATCTAAAATTATATTAGCTTTTATAACGAAGCAGTATAATATAAAGAACATGCAAATTAAATGAAACATGAATAAACGCAAATAAAGTTAATTTGTGATGTTGGAAATTTATCAACTAATATTATGACATAAATATTATACAGTATTCTACATAAGTCAACACATTAAAGAAATTGCTTTTGAAGCCGTTCCATTTGATGTAGAAAATTCACATTATCCGATCCGTGCAGTACTTCATCTTTCTTCAAACAAACATGCGGTATAGCATCTTGATAGCATTATAGGTCTCAAAAGGATTTGCTATTGTGCACGTTTCGTGAATAACACCAGAATAAGATAACATTTGTAATAATCAAAATATGACTATTAAATTTCACGTTTTACTAAAACAAATTTAACTACACACAAAGAAATGCTAAACAAAATATTATATTTATCGATCATGATGTTGTTTCAAATTTCATTATAAATACTTGTATACTTAATATTAATTTAACGTACAACGTACCTACATAGTACAACTAAAACTAGGTAATTAATAATTAAAATTTCATTAAAACCTACAAACACTTTCCTAATTTGTTACCGTCTGATAAAATAATGACTTGCTATTCAATTAAAACAACATAATTTAATTAAATCAAAATCCGGACAATTTTCATATAACCAAAGAGAACTCATGGACCTAGATAATTTATTGTATATTAAAATTAAATAAAGCTCACTTATTAGTAAAAAATTAACTTAAAATAAAAAATGTTCAATTAGATTTGTGCTATATAAATTATGTAGTATGTATTTGTAAAATGTAACATTTACCAGAACTAAACAAAAATTAAAATAATAGAATTTTAACAGCAAAGTGAAAAAATATAATTGTAGAAAATTATATATTATTTAGAAAAACCGAAAATGCATTAATTACCACTTGACAGCTTAGGATTAAACATATTTAGAAAAAGAGATTAATAAATATAATGTTATAAAAAAAATAATTTTAAATTAGTAATGCGATATAAGGCCCTATTTTACATTTATTTCCGATATTCAGTCGCTTATAACGAACAAAGTAAAAAAAAATAATAGTATATTCTGTAACGAGTTAGGAATTGGCATATTCTGCACGAGGGGAAAGTTTGTCACCCGATCCGTTTAGGCGAGGGTGACGGTCCCCGAGTGCAGAATAGCCATTCCAAACGAGTTCCAGACTATACTTTCTATACGACAGACGAACAGTGCTAGTGTATTTCTTGTAGTACGCGAACACCAATTTGACAGTTGGCGTTATAAAACCAGTAAAACAGTTTGTTGATATTTTTTTATAAAAATAATAAATTTTATTTTCGTCGAAGCAAAAAATAAAAAATAATAACCTGTTGATCGATGTCACTACCAGGTTTTAATATTTCTTAGATGTGAGAATATAGTCATTCTGTAAAGGATGTTGCAGAATGAAATATTCTGTAACAGGTGCGAAGAATGTGTATTTTCTGAATTGAAAATTGAGCCAGAATGTTCGTATTCTGTATTAGTCGTATAGAAAAAACATTCCAACTTTAAATAATAAAAAAACCACTTAAATTTTTTAGGATTTTTGAAAAATAAAGAAAGTTAAAATGAAAAGTGGAATTCGGAAGCTTTTTTCACTGTTTCTTACGTAGTTTGAGCAGAAAATTCGAATGCCGCAGTCAGATTTCTGGTAAGTAAGATATTTTTTATTTTATTTGGCTTTAAACGTAATACATTTGCGGTGAATTTGCCCCAATTTATTTTGCAATTTTACTTTTTTTATTTAAATTTTACAATTTAAACTTTCTACAAATATTATCACATGCTAACAACAAAACACAAATGATAAATTTAGATGTTTTGGAATTCCTGCAGTGGGACTCGTGACTTTTTTCTAATTTAAAATAAGAAAAGTTCACACTTAACACATTTATACAATTAGCCAAATTGTATTCATTACATACAATAATAGTTGTATTACTTTCATGTTTCTTATTTTCCTTAATTCTGCCTTATATTCTGTTCCAGTGTTCGTTTGTCTGTTCAAAAAAGCACACTTATACTATGTACAATTTACATTTTATACTCGTTACTCAAATAGTATATAGTATAAAAAATAAAAATTAATTATAATTAACATAAATTTTTTTCTAATTTTTATGATCCTCATATAAAATTTGTTAGAACATTAAGATTAAAGATTATGTATTGGATAACTATAAAAGACTTCTCCGTTATACTTACATATACACAAATTTTAAGTCAGAAAGATTTCCAAAACTGCTTGAACGCGATTTATGTCGACGAGATAATATACAAGATTGCAGATACTTTAAATTTTATTTCACCCTTCTTTCATTCAAACAATTCAGAAGATTTTATTTAAAATTATTATGATTTTTAAAAAATATTAAAATTTAAACCCAATTTTTATAAGAGCACTGCAATATAAATATTTTTAATATAATATTATGCTTTACCGAAATAATTTTTCCTTTATACTAATGTAGAAAGATAATGAACATATTTACGGATAATGTACTTTACTCCATTTCCTTTTATTTTTATGACTATATTATGTTCTTTAATTAACTTTATCTTCAGGTTTTGTTTATATAGTAAAATTTACTTTTGGTATATAAAAGATTACTGGATAATACCGTTGGGATCAAATAATTAAATACTTAAACTTAAAATATAGCCGAAAGAATATTTGGGGACGCGTTCGCAATGATTATTTAAAATAGATATCAAGGTTGGTAACACTGTTTGGACTAAAGGCAAAAGAGAACTAAAGACAAGAACTAAAGACAACGGAGAAATATTAAGTGTCCTGTTAAGGTATATGTATGTTTACGCACTGTTATAATCTCCATCAACGACCCCTTGAGCTTGAGATGAATTTATGATTATCTGCGCTTAATAGAAAAGAATTGCACTTCATCCGAATTGATGATTTTTGTTGAGGTTTCCTTTACTTTTAACTAGAAAGGTTAAGCTAAAAAGCTTTAGAACTGCGGTCATCCGAGTTCCACTTTGTTTTTAGCTCATTTTTTGGTTAAGTCTTTTATGTAGAGCTTTGGTAGTTCATTAAAATATTTTGGTAGTTTTTAGTTTTGCTGCAATTAATTAATAAAGTTTTGACTTGAGTCAATTTTATAATTTTTTTAAACTTGTTTGTTGCTTAGCTGCAATTAGAGAATGAAGTTGAGACTTTTAAATTTAAATATTGTACGACACCAAACGTTTCGTAATCGTTTGGTAGGCATTAGTAGTGTCATTAAAAGTTGATTTGATCCTATATATTTTAGGTCATTTCTTCGAATATCATCTGTAAAGGTTGTAATAAATTATTGTAAGATTTTGTCAGGGTACAGTTTGAGTTTAGCATACATACACAGTGACATTAGCAATTCCAAACAGAACTGACACTTGGAACTAGATTAGGGTTGCCATAATTATGTGAGTGCTGACCGGGACGTTTTGTAAAAGTTAAAAAAAAAAAAGCTCCCACAATCCTAAATTTACTTCATTTATCACTTAACTTTAACAAAATTAGCAATTGTTGGCTCCTATCGCACTTACACTTCAAGTTAATTACAAATTTAAAATGCAAAAACAAAAATAAATTTAAGAATGCAAAAACAAATTTTTTAAACTGAAAAATACTTCGATACCGGGACATTTTGTAGATCAGCCGGGACGACCGGGACAGGAGGTCCCAAAAGGGGACATGTCCCGGTGTACCGGGACGGATGGCAACCCTAAACTAGATCACGCGTTTTTCTTTGTTATGTGTACATTTGATAATGTACTTTTGTGATTTTGTGATTACAAAATTTGGTTTTTTCAATGCCTGACCGCTTATTTGTTGTTATTCTTAAGAATCTTGGTCGTTATTAATCATTAAAATTATGTAAAACTATTACTATATTTCCAAGTATTACGTCACTCGTCTTGGAGCGGCTCATAGATCTTCTTCCTCTAGTCTTATATTGAAACAGTTTCTTTGGTAGTCAGAAGTGATCCATTCTATGTAGGTGTTCTCTCCATGCTGATCTGTATTCTTTTTTTTTATCTTTGAGTTTAAAATATATAGTATGTTTAACTCATTTCTTATATCTGTATTTTCTTTTTCTATCAGTTTTTTGATAACCTGCCACACAGAGAAAAAAACAATCCTTGCAACAATTTTGAAGTAAATATTACATCAATTTGAGTAAATTTTATATCAAATTTAGTAAAATTTACTTCAAATTTAGTACAATTTACTTTAAAATTGGTGTTATCCTTATTTGAACTACAATTGAAGTAAAAAGTACTTCAAAACACCAAAAAATTTTCTCTGTGCACTGATCGTAGGAATCTCATTTCGGCGCTTTGCAGTTTTTGCTCATTTTCTTTTGTAATTGTCAAAATTTCACCGCCATAAATATGTAATGCTAGGGATAGAAATAGTTTTGAACAATTTTATTGCTAAGTTCTATGGTGGGCTTTGTTTTTGAAAGTTCTCTTTATTGTGCCGTTTATGCAGTTAAATTTTTCTATTATGTTGTTTCTTCGAATATAGATCTTAACCATCCGAGAAATTTTATTTGTTCTATTGGCTGATCATACAGTACTATCTTTAGAAGAGATTAAATAATTATATTGGTGCAATCCGGATGTGACCATCCCTGCAATCTGCATCTGACCATCGCATCGGTGCAATCTATTGACCATCGGTGCAGTCTATTGTCTACATATAACATTTCCACCGCTGCCATTAGCAGGTAGACTGATCAAAATTTTAATACTTTAATTGTTGAGTCTATATTAAGTAGTTCTTAACATATTATAAGATTTTATATATAGGTATATATATTACGAATAAACGTAATAATTTTTTTCAAAAACTTTGTTTTTTTTCGAGAGGTGCGCGCTGCCGCTTGGCCTAGAGTTTGTTATTACTTATTACTAAGTACTTTTCTCCCCCAAAAGGGCTTTAAAATCCGTGACCCGCAGGACGAGTCCCCTCCTAGTAAGATTTGATCCTCAGTTTCTCGATTTATTTATTTAATCCTAAGCCAATAAGATGCTTTTATTTGGACCGGTTGCCTGGGTCTGTTAAGAATATTAATAATGCTTACGGAGGGTGCATCTACTAAACGTTAGCATCGTGCCGAATCTGAATATAAACGGTACTGCTAACTTTGGCTAACCTACATATTATGTAGGTATACGTAATTTCTCTAGCTAGGTAATAGTTTATTTTAATATAAGATGATGTATTCTTTTTAATTTATATTCTTTAATTATGCTCCTATTATGGCAATAAATAAAAATTTTATGAAATGTAGTTTATATGAATAAAGCATAGTAAATAAAGTTATTTAGAGTTTTAAAAAGTTACAATGTTATCTTTCGAATTTTGTATCCTTCGTACATAGTACAGTTTAACTTATTAATTATTAATTATTTATTAATAATTATTAAAACAATAAATATTCTGAATATAAATAGGAAATAATATATAGTTTAGAAAAACAAAATTTTTTTATTTAAAACTTTAATCGAAATAATACGAGTAATTATTTTATGAAAACTTGAAAACGTAAATTCTAAATTATTGTGAACGTATTATACATAGTTAGAAAAAAAAATTAAGTGAGAAAATAATATAAAAAACAATAAAGTAGCATTTAAAAAAAATAAAATGAAAAATGTTCAAGCACTTTTAGAATAAAATAAATAAAATTTAATTTAATCGGTGAAAATGTTTCAAGTTTTAAAATTTAGCTTAAACTGTTTAATAATAATTATGGATTACTTACGATTTTGAAACTTGAATGGTGTGTGTGTGCAAGTTATACAAGTTTACACCCTATTCATTCATAAATTTCAAACAACAATAAAAATTATATATTTTGTTTGTTCTATTTTTCCGAATAACATTTGACCTTTGTGTGTACGATAATAAAAATTTGTGGATATATTTTGAATTAGACCATTAATTAATTTTATATATATATAATACATTGAATTTAATAAAAAGAATTATTATATTACCTTAGGACGATGCTTCTTTAGTGCAGTGCTGTGCAATAATAAAAAAATACAGTGCAATTTAAAACGTGCCAAAGTAATAGAAAATCATATATTATCATTGATGATGCATATTTACTAAAATGAATTAAAAAATAATATTTGATTAAATGCAAGTGCACTATGCTTTGAAGACTTTTTGGTGAGTTTCTAACTGTTTTAATTGTGTCAAAAAATCGTTGCCATTTTTGGTTCCAATACGTACACAATAAATTGATAAGCCGCGAAGATAGCTTACGACTGCTTCTGGTGCACGGTGGCAATCTACTGGTAGTCTGGAGCTTAAATTGGGGTTGCGCCATCAGGGGAGCTGCTCCTGGGAAAGTATCTAGTGCGCTCTTTCTTTCTATTCGTCTATCTCAGCTACCGCCCCCAACCTGATCCTAAATACTACAGCTTTTACCTACACAGTAATATTTTGTATTGTTCGGCAACTTATTAAAACACAATTAAAATTATTAATTAAATTCATTTCACCAACATTTAAAATACTCAACGTTCGAGAAAGGAACATTTATAAATCACCTAATTCTGATTCAGATTCAGATTCAGATTTTCTGCTCGTTATTTTTATAAAACTTATCAATATTAATTTATATTCTAACTTTGTTTTCAATCAACTTCGTTCCAAAGAACGGAATTTAACTAAATCCTTTAAAAGTGATTTTACATGACTCAAACATATTGGGTTAAAAGTTAAAAAGTTACACACGCACAACTCATTCATAACTTACTAAACCTGTCGTTTCAACATTTTCTTACTCTGATAACTTTGGAAATATATTATGAAAAACTTTATAGATGAAAATCGATCAATTTAATTAAAAAGTTTTTCCTTTCAAGAATTTCAAATTTAACGATTAAAAGAAATACATTTCCTATATAAATATATATAGGGTGTCCCCGGATAGACTTGAAATAATTTCAGTGGTGATAGAACACATTATTCTAAGAAAAATATTTAAGAAAAATTCACATGGCCATAGCTCGGAAAATATTGATTTTGCAGTAAAAATGGTTAAGTGCTTTTTTAAATAGCGAGAAATAATCTACAAACTAGATTTAAACCTTTTATTGTCTAAAAGCAACGGTTTTCGAGTTATGAATTAAAGTAAGTACAAAAATGTTGAAAATTTCGAACTTTATTTTTTCTTGATATTTTTTAAACCAAACATTTTACAAAAAATCTTACGTCCCATTCCTGATAGGAACTTTAACGGACTATAACTTTTGTCTAGTAAAAAGTTTTGAAAAACTAATCTATTTCATTGAAAAATCAGAAAATAATAAAAAAAAGTAGCTACAAAACAAAAAATTAAATTCACAAAATTGTACTTTTTATTGAAAAATTAATTAATTAATGAAGATTAAACCATTGCACTATTTAAGTAAATGTTCAAAAAACCACCCTCATTTTCAATACACTGTCGTGATCGTTTTAAAAGATGTTGTATATTATTATTATAACATTTTCTCTTTCGTTAAGAGCTACTATAGCATTCTTTACTCTGTTCATTAATTCCTTTCTGGTATCGGGTTTTCATCTGTTGCTGTAAGTACATCAACGCTTTAATAGCACACCAAAAAAATATATCAAGAGTAGTTAAATCTGTAGATCTTGCTGACCAATTAATAGTTCTTCTTCTTCCGATCAATATTTCAGGATTACTTCATATAAGGGGTTAGGCCCACCTGGAGATTTTAAAAAATCGATTTTTTAAAAATTACATTTTCTTGAAGTATACAATGTCAGAAATATCTCCTGAAAGTTTTAAGATAATCTGGTTTTTTATAAAGAAAATATACGACATTAAGTACATGTAAGTGTAGGAGATATTAACGTGGTTGTTGCATTAACTAATATGTCTCTCTTCTATACCTGCCAGTAAATGGTTTAGATAATCTATTTTATTATACTAAAGTAATAAGCTCTTATTGTAAATACGGAAAGTTACGTAAAATACAATTTTAAAAATAAATTCTAAGAATTTTAAACCTTTTATTTTTTTTTATTTTTTTTAATTTTTATTAATTTAAAAAAAAAGATCAAGAGCTTTATTACAGATCTTACAAGGTATAGAAGTAAGCAGTTACATCAATACCCACCAATATATCTAAAGAAAAGACACCAAAGGCATACAGGTAGCAGAACAACGCGTACAAGAGAGCACCCGAGACGGAAGAAAGCATCTTCGGCTAACTCAAATTGATTTTTCCGCTGCGACAATTTGAAAAAAAGATACAGTATATCGGTCTAAAATAGATGCCTATGTGTAAATTATAAAATTATTCTTTTACTTTAGTGTAATAGACTATCGAACTTTTTTTGAATTTTTGATTTCTGATAACCTGGTTCCGAATAAAGTTGCTAAATAATGTAATAGTTTAAACTAATTATTAAAATAATTTTTTGTTTTGTAACTGCTTTTTAATTATTTTTTGATTTTTTGTGAAATAAATTGGTTTTTCAAAAATTTTTACTTGACAAAAGTTGTAGTCCGTTAGATTTCCTAATCGGAATGAGGCGTCAGATTTTTTGTAAAATGTTTCGTTTAGAAAATACAGCGATTTGAAAAGAAAGAAAAGGTTTACAATTTTCAACTTTTTTTACTTACTTTAATTCATAACTCGAAAGCCGTTGATTTCAGACAATGGGGGTAAAATGGGATTTTCTGAAGGGTAAAAACGAGATTTGGATCATCGTTCAGTCACAAAACTGCACCGAATATTTAACGAATTTTTAAACAAGCAAAAGATTCCCTGTATCCTTCACAGATTTGAATAATTTTTGGATTGTGGTGGAGCATCAAACAATGTCCCTAACTTTTTTTTAGCTGCTAATAAACTCTCTTCAAAGTTAGGGTAAAAAACGAATTTTTGAATTGTTATATACAAGAAGTTTTTTAATTTGAATGAAACCAACGGTAAAAATACTTCATTTTATAAATAATGATATATAATATACTTTTTTTTGCATTGATCATTAAATATTTTTGGGGGGTGGACCATCGCCTAAAATTTTAAAACACGCATGAAGGGGGGAAACTGTAAGTTATACGTATTTTTGGATTTTTCCCTAAAATGATGTATTTAAGGGGTAACAACCCCTTTCTTAACTGCCATGTGTTGTAATTTTCGATTAAAAATGTTTAAATATTTTATTGAAATAGGCTTACGAAACATATTACTAATTAATAAATAATAATTATACACAAACTGTACTACATAATGCTCCATTGTACTCCTACTATAATGCTTTATAACATATGATCGGTGGAATGTTACACTACTCTACGTATCTACGTTGACCATTTTAGGGTTGGAGATTAAATTAATGTCAACCATCCATCGGTGGAAAAGGCTACGGCACCGCCAGCGCCATAGCTGTCTAACCAGCGCAGCGTATAAAGAAAGAGTCTTTCGATTTGAACGAAACCAACGTTGAAACCTTAGATCATATTATAGGTATACATATATATGTTACGGGCAATGACGTAAATTGGGCATTAACGTCAATGGCCGGACAATGAGGGGAAAAGGGGAAAAAATTATATCGCATATTTTTTTTATAAATATGCAGTTAAGTTAACGAACTGAGAATATTTTAAGTGGTATCATCAATTTAAAAAAACTGAAAACTTTGGATGGATTGTGTTTGCGTTAGGGGGTCGATAGGAAATTGGTAATGGAGGGACGGCGAATGCGCCCTTTTGCCTAGGGAGGCAGACATGGTTACGCCGGCCCTGATTATAGGATATAGTTGCGTTGCGCATAGGATATAGGACTATAGGATCCTATATTATAGGATATAGTTGCGTTGCGTTACACCGTCTGCGATTAATTTTAACGAAGTTGAAAAGTTTGTTTACTCAGTTTCACCCCCCCCCCCATGATCATCTCCATGACCATTTTAATTTTTTTAAATTTTTTTAATAAAAAAGCTGGAAGATGAGCAAAAGTTTTTCTTTTCTAGAGAAAACTGTTTTTTAATGTTTTTCAAAAAATTTGCATGATGAAACCTACCCATACACAAAATTGAACGTACACTTCTATGCTAGAAATGTAAATTGTGCCTTTTGAAGACATGTTTTCTCATATAAAAAACGCTTCTACAACAAAACTTATTAAACATTTTTTGTTAAAAATTTCATTCTCTTCATTTTTGTTTATATACATTTTTCTATTTCAAATCACCGTTTTCGAGATACAGTGACTTAAAAGAATCTCTGTAAAAATTTTAATATAATACCCGTAAGAGCAATGTTAATTTTATTAAAATTTTTACAAAGGTTCTTTTAAGTCTCTGTATCTCGGAAAGAAAAATTAAGAGAATGAAATTTTCAAAAAAAATGTTTAATAAGTTTTGCTGCAGAAGCGATTTTTATATGAGAAAACACGTCTTCAAAAGGCACAATTTACTTTACTAGCTTGGGAATGTACGTTCAATTTTGTGTATGGGTATATATCTTTCGGAAAAAATATTTGTGTATAGCGATTTTCTATTTTTTAACTTTTTATTAGAGCACTTGACCTTGAAAATTTGAAAAAAATTTGCCTGCGACGCTATAAGCTGGGGACCCCTAGACCCCCCATTAGACTTGAGTTAAGCCCCCCCCCCCCCATAGATACATCCTAGATCCGCGCCTGTATTATGCACTGTCTTGTAGTTTTTTCTTGTTTTATTTATATTTTTTCAGATAATTTAACAAATACGCGAGCTGTAGTAATTTACATGCTTGTGGTAAATTTTACAGAAAATTTAAAAAAAATTATAATCTCTTTTGATTTTCTTTCAACAAGAAAGCTTAAAACATCAACATCAATAATAATTTATCTTCTACTAATGTTGAGTAAATTATATTGGCTCTTGTAGTACATTAAAAGTTAAAACAACTCGTAATTAAGAATAAAAAAAAAGTTATAAATTTCTGCTACGTTGTACGTTCATAATAGTAAAGCAGCTTTTAAAATCTGAAATAAAATTTAAAATCTTGTTATTATGGAAACTTTCCAACTTTCCAAGAAAATTTCCCAGTTCTTTTCTTCTGTTCTGTTCTTTCATGGAATCGAAATTGCAATAGCCTTACGCAATAAATTTTGAAAATATAATAGATTTACCGAGATTTACATAATTTTAATGATTCGTAATGATCAAGCTTATTGAAAAAACTATTATAACATTATTTTGTAATATCTCCGAAATAATTCTCCTCACATTTTCCGAATATTCGTTTTCTATGAAAGAACAGAGCATGAGAGAACGGAAAATAAAAGAACAGAACATGAAAAATTGAATAAATTTAATTGGATAAATTGAATAAATTTGTTTTATTGAAATAATGATTTACTTGAATTTTCTTAAAAACACATATTATAGTACTTGATCCATACGCCCTTACCCATACTTGTTATTCCTGCACGTAGTACGTACATATTATGTACCATCTACAATACACCCATACACAAAATTGCACGTACACTCCTATGCTCCTATATAAAAATCGCTTCTACAACAAAACTTATTAAACATTTTTTGTTGAAAATTTCATTCTCTTCATTTTTGTTCATATACATTTTTCTATTTTGTCCCACCGTTTCTGAGATACAGTGACTTAAAAAACCCTCCGTAAAAATTTTAATAAAATTAACATTACTCTTGTGGATATTTTATTAAAATTTTTACAGAGATTCTTTTAAGTCACTGCATCTCGAAAACGGTGAATCGAAACAGAAAAATGTATATAGACAAAAATGAAGAGAATGAAATTTTGAACAAAAAATGTTTAAATAAGTTTTGCTGTAGAAGCGATTTTTATATGAGAAAACATGTCTTCAAAGGGCACAAATTACATTGCTGGCATAGGGGTGTAAGTTCAATTCTGTGTACTATGTTATAGCTGTACACAAACTCTCGAAGAAAACGCATGATTATACATTATAATAGATTTTTTTAAATAAATTCGTTTCTTCAATAAATTATTATTTTCTTTCATTATCTACGACTAATCAACAAGAAGCGCAACATATTTACTACTTCATTTCGGAAAACATTTTTCAGCTAGCGAGATTTTCTCAGAATCCAAATTGCCACGAATGGTAATATTCGTTGCGTGGGTGGAACTACCCCGTTCAACGACGGTTAACCGTTGTGACTCATATAAAGTGTAGGCGTTCTATGTGTTTGTCAATTTAATAACACTCATTTTTCTTTCCATTTCATTTGTTTTATTGTTTTTTAGACAACATTCTGATAACTTTTTTATTAGTTCAAGCATACGCACAAATCAAAAACATCTGTACGTACACTTCACAAATTATGATTCTGTTCTAATAAGGACAGGGACCTACGCTACGTACTATAAAAACGTAGTACCACAAAATCACTAGACGAAACTATAATTTATTCTATAACGAAAATTATTGCTATAATTTCGTACGTACTACATAGTACATAAATATAAATGCTTAAAATTACTTTTATGGGGGTGGTGTCGTGGTTAAAAGATGAAACTTATGTGTACGCAAAAACCTAAAAGCTTATTCGCTGCTTTTTTTTAGAAAACCGACACTACTCGAAATTCACTAGTTTGGATATAATCGCATTTAAAGAGTTAACCCTCAGTGCAACTGAATACCACTTAGGTATAGGGGAGAGTGAGGGAATATCGACTATTAAAGATTTCAAGTAGTAATCTTTGTAATAAGAAAATAAGATGCTCAAAACGGTACAATATTGATTGGTTACTTTATCGAATACGAATTTTTTATATTGATTTTTCAAACAAATGACTTTACTATTTTACTATTTACTTATAACTTATAATAAGTAAAGTCATTTGCTTAAGTAGTCGATATTCCCCCACTCTCCCCTATACCCAAGCGGTATTCACACTTTGGCTTAACTTTTTCAATGCGATTTTATCCAAACTAGTGAATATCGAGTTGTGTCGGTTTTCTTCCAAAGCAGCGATATGTTTATATGGCATTACATTCATAATTCGAAAGTAGTCAAAAATTAAAGCAGACAGAAGAGCGCTATTGCTATTCGAATAAAAAACTTCGAAAAGTTCGACTTTTTAAACATTTTCTCTCTCACTTTAATTCATAACTCGAAAGTCGTTGATTTTAGACAATAAAAGGTTTGAATCTAGTTTGAAGATTATTTCACGCTCTTTAAATAAGCACTAAACCGTTTTTACAAAAAAATCAAAATTTTCGGGCTATGACCATGCGAAGGTAGAAATTTAAAAAAATAATTCATTTTTCTTAAGAACCACAAGTATGTTACACTAGCAAAATTTACGTGTTGTTGACAGATAACATTTAATTTTTCATATTAGTTTAAATAGTTCTTGTGCAGTATTTATTTATTTATTTTATCACAATCACATTAAATAAATTTGTGAAAATACGTTTTGTAAAAAAAATTACGATGTAAACTTATAAACATTCTAAATTAGGCAACATCTAACACATTTAATTTTAATGACATTTCCTTTTGTAAATGTGGTTTTGCATTCGATGTGCCACCCACATTGTTCGTATAGTGGATCGACTATAAGTTATGTAAAGTGTGTCCTGGGACACCCTGTATAAACATCGCCTAACTTTCATCTTTATCTTTATAAAGATCATCTCTATGCCATAGTGTCCTTTTAGAATTTTTTAACTGAAGCATTAAAATTGTAGAAATAGAACATTACTACAAAAAATTGGCTATGTAAACATCGCATAACTCAGGGTTGTATATAAGGCATTGGTTAAGTATTTCTTAATAATTACTACATTACAAAAATTAATTTAAATACCGGCATATGCCAACCTGTTTTATAATTCCATAACCCCCCCCCCCTTGACCAATGTCTAACTACGGCACTGGCATAACTTTCCCATTTAACTTGAGTATAAAAAATGGTGGTCAAAAAGTAATTGACACCTGAACTTTTTTTAATTTTTATTATAATTTTCGCAATTTTCAACGAATTTTCACAATTTTCAGCTTGCCTATAAGTTTAACTATGATGTGCATTTATGCCGAATTTCATGACATTTGGTTGCATGGTTCAACTTATAGTATTTCTTTTCTTATTCTAACCGCATACTGACAAACAGACAGACATACAGACGAACATTCAAATCAAGTTCATCAAAAGCTTACCAGGACATGATAAAAAACATTTTTATACCAAAATTTCGATTTTCAATTTTAGATTTTTGAGTGGATTACAATACTTTCCCTTATACCGGGTGTTCATTTTAAAACTTCCAGCAATTAATATCTCAAAAACCAAAAGTCAGATGAAGAAATGTTTCGGACAAATGTTGTACGATAGCGAGGGGGAAAGAATATGGCATAATTGCTTTCTTAATTTATTGACCTATTGGTCGTTTAAAGGTCAACTTTGTTTTCTTAAATGGCACCTTATATTTTTTTTACCAGATTCATATTTTGCATAAGAAAATAAACAACTTTTGTTGGAAATTTTTTTTTATCCGACATTAGGTTTTTCGAGTTAGATACGTTGAAACAAAATAAAAGCATAAACAACATTTTGTTAATCAAAATTTAATATTTCCAAGTTTTAGAAGGCTATTTATTAGTATAAACAGTGGAAAAATTGTTTGTAAACGAGTGTTTTCATAACAAGTTTTCAAAATGTTCTCCATTTACAGCTAAACAATGATACAGCCTTTGTTGAAACTCGCTTATAACTTTTTCGAAAGTTTTTTTCGAAATATTCTTGCAAGCCACCGTGATTCGAAATTTTAACTCTTCAATATTAGCTGGTATTGATAAAAATAATTAAAAATAAAAACTCACTGAAAATCACAAAGCTAACAATAGTTGAAGAAACTAACGTCAATTTATTTGTTTTATGTGACCGTGTTTTGTTTTGATTGTCCTAAAATTATAAGTTGAATAATAACAAAAGCCTTCTAACTTTAAAAAAATTAAATTTCGATTATAATCAGCTGCAAATGTTTTAATATTGTTTCAATGCATTTTACTCGAAAAGTTTACGTGGAATGAAAAAATTTTTTGAACAAAAGTTGTTTATTTATTCATACTAAATATGAATCAACTAAAAAAATATAGGGTACCATTTAAAAAAATATAGTTGACCTTCAAATGACCTTTAAAAGGTCAATAAATTAAAAAAACAATTATGCCATATCCTTTCCCCCTCGTTATCAAACAACTTTTGTTTGAAACATTTTTTCATTTGACTTTTGGTTTTTGAGATATTAATCGCTGGAAGTTTTAAAATGAACACCCATTTTGCAAATACAAAATAAATAATTAATATTTTATATAATGTCAAACATAAAATGTCTGTTAACCGGTTGTAATCTGACGAATGGACCCTTATTTATACATATTTTATAGATTAATTTATCTAGTGCTGTAGTGTACCAAGTGATCTCTACCTTCGCTACCATATGCTACGCCTCTGTGTTAATTTTGGTTGCCTAGCCTTGTTTATGTCAAATGGTTACAAACTAGCAGAATTAAGACATTTGAAATTCTAACCTAAAATATATCTTCTAATGCTAATGTATCAACTCAATTAAAGTATTGAATATTTTTACACTTACAATTTAAATAATGTATTGCATATAGTTAACCGTATATGTAATTGTGCAATAGCTATAAAAAATTTGCGCTTTGATATGGATCCTAAACCAAGTTGTTCGAAACCAATTCATATTCAAAGAATTGAAAATGCTGTAAATTTGGGTAGCTTTAAACAAACATATGAGGTATTGAGAGATGTAGATTCCGATATTAGTGACGAAGAAGAGGAAGTTGTAGTGGATGACGAATCTTTTGAAGCTGAACGTGAACAGTCTGACGAAGGTTATTTTTAAATTTTGTCTTGAACGCATTTTATGTAAGTTTTTGTATATAGGTCAAAATGAATCCGAATTAAATGATGTTTTCAACTTTGAAAATATTGATCCAGAAAGAATTTGGCTAGTAAATATTTTGCAAGAGGATGGTCTTGATGGAGAAGTCGACTGCAAAACTTTGCTTTCACTGCAACACTCTCGTAAAAAAATTAGCATGTCAAAAGAGGTGTGTTATTTTTATTCTTAAGTAATTTTTCTGCATGAAAATAATTTTTAGAAGTGCGCTCGTCATATGTACTATGGTGCAGGATTACTCTCCACTTTTGATAAATACCCAGAAATTAAGAAGACCCGTGGAACTAAACCCACTAAAAGGAGAATTCCAAAAGATGACATTAAGCACATGCACTTTACAAATAATGCCCAAGAATTAGATGAAGCATCTGTTAGTATAATACTAAATTTTTTAAACATGTAAGTAAAACTTTAAATTTGTAGAACGAAGAAGGCATTGACTTTGGAGAAGAAAATCGTATGATCGACAACGGACACAGAATTGTTTCAGAATTAAGAAATCGATTGATTCAAGTATCCACGCCTAGCACAACTAAGAAAAAAGTTAGAAAATTTAAAGATGAAGAATCAAAGAAAAAATGGGAAGATATTATGACTATAAAACGCAAAAAATTATTCATGAGTATTGTTAAAAAGGAAATTGGCAAACAACAACGTGCAAAATTTAATCGACACAAAGAAATGTTAATTCAGTGCAAGAAAGCTTCCTTACAGTGCCAGAAAGTTGTCCGTCACAAAGCTGTAATATTAAATGAAGTTTATATAATTTATATTCCAAATATTTTTGATTTGTAGTTACAATCTGCTCGATTGGTTAAAGAACAACTATGGAGAATGAAGAGGTTGGCTCGTGAAAATTTGGCTTATTGGAAACGTTCCAAACGTGCAGATCGTGAAATTCGCAGAAAGTTGGAAAAGGAAGCCGAAGAGCAACGCAAAATGGACTTTGAATTTATCGAAGCTAAACGTCAACAAAGAAAACTTAATTTTCTTATCACACAAACGGAATTATATGCTCATTTTATGTCAAAAAAATTGGGAACAGGTACACAAGAGGAGAGACTGCGTATTTTAAAACAGTTGGATGAAGAAAAAATTCCGAGACTGGCTAATATTGATGATTATGATTGGTATGTAATTTTATGTTATTTTATTGATGCTCCGAGTTTAAACGTCGAAATCTGTAATTGAAAGAATAATTTGTTTTGAAAAACAAATAATGCATTTTGAATTTTTTTTTTTACAGTGATATTATGAAAACACAAGCTTTAAAAAACGCCGAAGAAGCGTTTCAAAGTGAAAGAGCTCGAACTAAAATTTTTGACATGGATGCTAGTTCAACAATAAATTGTAAAAGGACAGATTCCGTAGGTGAACATATGCAGCCTTTGCTTTTTCGTGGTAATCTTAAAGGTTATCAACTGCGTGGTATGAATTGGTTGGCCAATTTATACGATCAAGGTATCAGTGGTATTTTAGCTGACGAAATGGGTTTAGGAAAAACTGTACAAAGTATAGCATTTTTGTGTCACATTGCTGAAAAATATTGTAAGTTTTATTTATTAATTTTTTTAAATGTTTTTATAATGAAGATCAAAATTAATTTACTTTGATTGACCAAATATCGTAAAAAGCTTGCGTAATGATAAAATAAAACCAAACAAAAATAAAATATTTTAGTAAAAGGAGTTTTTGTTTGATTTCATTTTGTCATTATCAAAATTAATGTTTTAGCTGTATGGGGTCCGTTTTTGATTATTTCTCCCGCTTCTACATTGCATAATTGGCAACAAGAACTGGTAAAATTTATTCCCGATTTTAAAGTAGTTCCATATTGGGGAAATCCAAATGTAATGTATTAATTTTTTTTATTTATCACTTTTTTTATTATTAATTTAAATTTAGGAACGCAAAATTTTGCGTCAGTTTTGGGATCAGAAAGATATGCACACAAAGGAAGCTAGTTTTCACATTGTTGTTACTAGTTACCAAATTGTCATCACCGATATCAAATATTTTAATCGAATTAAATGGCAATATATGATTTTAGACGAAGCTCAAGCTATTAAAAGTACTAGCAGGTAAGGTAGATTTGATTGTGGCTTAGAAAAGGATAAACTTTTTAAATTGTTTGCAGTATGAGATGGAAAACTCTTCTAGGATTTAGTTGTCGTAACAGACTATTGTTGAGTGGCACTCCTATTCAAAATAGTATGGCAGAATTATGGGCACTTCTTCATTTTATAATGCCCACACTTTTTGATTCTCATGAAGAATTTAATGAATGGTTTTCCAAAGATATTGAAAGCCATGCTGAAAACAAAACTGGAATAGATGAAAGTACTTAATAAGTTTTTTTTAACTTTATTTTGTTTAACTAATGATGATTGTTTTGTAATTTTTAGAACATCTTTCAAGATTGCACATGATATTGAAACCGTTTATGTTACGCAGAATTAAAAAAGATGTCGAAAATGAACTTTCTGACAAAATAGAAGTTATGGTTTATTGCCCGTTAACAACAAGACAAAAATTGTTGTATATGGCTTTGAAACAAAAAATTCGTATTGAAGATTTATTACATTATACGGTGGGGGGTGGAGATTCACACACAGTGGATAAAAATTTTACGTCAAATTTAATGAATTTAGTTATGCAATTCAGAAAGGTTTAATTTTAAAATATTTCGTTATAATAAAATTACTTAAATTATTGTGGAATTTTGTAGGTCTGCAATCATCCTGAATTATTTGAACGGCGAGACGCAAAATCACCTATTTATTTTTCTCCACTTTCTTACCAATTACCATATTTACTTTACGATTACAACATTCGACAAACAAAATTTCGACCTATTCTGAAGTATTTCTTTTTTACTGCAGAGTACATAGCTCATTCATTAAGAGATGATTATAACCAATCAATTTTCAACTTTGCAACTGCATTAAAACTTTCAGCAAGTGATCTTTTTAAAATATTTTCAGGCGATATACTGCACAGGTTAGTATGTAACAAAAATTATTTTGTTTTTCTTTATAAAGTCAAGTTTTATGGAAAAACATTTTAAATCTTAATTTACTCATCATTTTATCTGCCAAATTTACATTTTCAGATGGAGACTTTATTATGAAAATGAACACGATGACTACAATTCGTATTATCGTACATTTTATTCCGAAACTAACAAAATGAATATAAAGCGTTTAAATTATACTTTTCCCATTTCGCCTGCATCTATTAGTACCGGTAAAGTTCTCAAGGATCTTGTATTTACTTGGCAAAATACTGGACAGCATGTAATCTACACCCACACAAATCATTCATACCATTATATGCCAGAAACATTAGAACATCGAAATATTAGATCTAGAGCTGGAAATCTTGAAGATTGTGAACCTATAATTGATGTCGTTAATGTTGATTCTAATATGGTAAATTTATAAGTATTTTTACCTTTATCTTGTTAACAATTTTTTAACTTCAGAAAACACTTGCCAATGAGCATGCATATAAACAAAAATTTTCACAAGTTTTTAAACAAGAGCAGACGTTACTTCCAACTTTTCTTTTCTCTGCCATACCAAAGGTAAGTTTTTTGATTTTATAGTTTGATATTTCCACACAAATAAGCATTGCATTTCTTTTACTTGACAGTTGGAAACTATTTCGCCGATTTTATACTGTTACTCCAGAAGAGCTGCATGGGAATATTACCGTTTTATAGATGACTATTCTTGGAATTCTATTAACTATCATTGGTCAGAGGCAACTAACAATAAGTCATGTAAAATAAATAATGAAGTTACTAATGTAACTTGTAGTTCTACTGACACAGTAAGACCTCTTAATGGGTGGTCCCATATTGTTATTCCAGGTATGACATTATTTTATTGTTTATTGTATTAGTTACAATGTTTTTAATACATAGATAAAGAAACTTTGGTTACTGATTCTGGAAAGTTATCTGTTCTGGATAATTTGTTGAAACGTCTTAAAGAAGAAGGACATCGGGTGTTAATATATTCCCAAATGACAAAAATGATTGATTTATTAGAAGTAAGTAATACTATCATATAAACTTTTAACTGATTATTTTAAAAATAAACTTTCAGGAGTACATGTGGCACAGACATCATAAATATATGCGATTGGATGGTTCTTCTAAAATATCTGAAAGAAGAGACATGGTTGCTGATTTTCAAGCACGGGCTGATATTTTTGTGTTTCTATTATCTACCAGGGCAGGTGGTTTAGGAATAAATCTTACTGCAGCTGATACTGTAAGTACCTTTTACTATTTTTTTTCAATTATTTTACAGATATAGGTGATAACTATACACACAATACCATTATTGTTATGGTGTATACGACCCCAAAACGAAAATTGATATACAATAAAACAACTATCATTTATAATGTTGGTTTTACATTTGGTGACTTAGCTTATAAAATGAAATAATTCGTTTTATAAAAATAATTATTTTTATTTTTTAATTAAAAAGAAAACAACTTAATTTTGTAATCTACCCAGTTAGCATTTGGGTCAATACAGTGGCGGTGATATCAATAAGCGATTGTGAGCAATGCTTAGGGGCCTGGAACCATAAAAGGCCACGGGATCACAAAGAGTAGTAAATCCCAAAAAAAGAGATTTTTAATATACGCAATTCAAAATTAATACTTTGTTTTTTTAGAGGCCTGTTATGTATATTTGCTTATGGGCCCTAGCTACTCTTGCACCGCCACTAGGTCAATATGACCTAAATGTGTTTATTTAATGTTACAATGTTGTTTAAAATACAATATTTATACTTTTTAGTTATAATTATTCCTGGGTCATTCTAGTGGTTAAGTGGTCCAAAATGACCCTTATTTAAATTTATGTAGTTGCCATATTTGTTTGGCAAAGTGCAGCATTTCTTTCATTTCGAAGGGTTTACGGGTTTATTTTTGATTTAACCTATTAGTATGAGATAAAAAACAAATTGTTTACAAAGAAACGGGCTACAAGACCGAGCATATAATATTTTAGAAAAACCCAAGAAATTCACAAAACACTTTTCAGAACTAAAACGTTTTTAAGTTATTACTTGTAAAATACATAAAATATCCCAAACGTTTTCACCATACTATGGCATCAGGAGATCAAATAGGCTACCCAAACCACATATGTAGTACCTAAACCACTTATCAATAGGCTAAAAGACTGATCCTTGCCTATTTTCACTTAAATGTAATTCTAAATTTTCTGTCTTCATCAAAATCTAGGGTTTGCAGCATATTATTTATATTATTTATTAAAAACAAATCTTTCTGAAATGTATATTGTGTACTTGACCATCATCCATCATTTGACATTACAAAAATATTTTTTGAATATTAGGAATGATTCTTCATATATCCAAACATAATTACAAATTTTTTTTAGTTTAGTTATTAGTTTTTGTCGTCGATGAACCAGAGAAGAAATGTTAAATTAGAAAAAATATTCTAAACTAAAAAAAAAATTGAGATTTACAGGATAATTTTTGATTTCATTGCGTTATGTGTATGTAACTTGATAAAATTCTAATTTTTTTTAAGTTCATCGACAATAAAATTTAATTGTGCACTCAAATTCAAAAAGTTCACTTTGATAGCTTTTTTTAGATTCTGAGTAGTGGTGCCTTCAAACTGTAAAATGTAGTTTCGAGTAACTTCGAGTTAGAAATTTCCAATACGAAAAATAATTTTTTTAAACTTTTTAGTAGATTTTGTTTATAATACTGTTTTTGGTTAAACACTCTGCTTTCCCTTAGAAATTGACTTACCTAAAGCTGCCTGCGAGCCTTGCAAACCTCTTTTGAGGTACTTTTGGTAAGTCCCTCTTGATTTTCAGAAAAATTCAGGGTATTTAATAATTTTAAAATAGCGTTCAATTATTATCAATTATATAAGCGGCGATTTTCACAATCCTGACAGAGCGCGCGATCTTTCCGGGGTATAAGATGCCTGACGTCAGGAATCCTTTTACATGTGGATTTAAAAAAAGGTATTTTAGGTCAAATTTTACTTGGAAATTGGAAAACATATTTTCGTGATGTTTTACTAGTTATTTAATCGTAATAATCATATTTTCCATTTATTCAACCAGATCCTTAAAACAAAATAAGTTGAAAGTTGGAAATTCAATAGGACGCTAATTTTCCTGGTGATTTCGTATTTCGATAGGAAATTGTAAAAAATGTCAACTATGCTGCACTTGTCTCAAAAATGTGTTAAAGTGCAAAACTCATAGTTAAATTATATTGAAGTTCTATTTCATATACTACGGAGCAAGAGTAGAATTGTTACAAAGTCTGCTGTAAATTGCTTTTTACTGCAATAAAATATCCTTTTTAGTTTTAAAGTAAGATAAATAAATAAAATTAACATACAAAAATTCTTTTATTAAACTGAAAGACTAAAACGAAATTATTATAATTTCGCTCAATATAGACCGTTTTTGCACTTGCGTCGTTTCTACACTTACCCCACTCCACCTTCTAGCAATTTGACTTTGAATTTTTGTTTGAAACTGCAGGTACATATTTTTGAGATGTTTTGCTAGTGATTTATGCAATAATTTTTTTTTTAATGTAGTTATACATAATATATTAGATTAGTTATTAAATTAGAAATTACCTAACTAGGAAGCTCGAACCCTTTCAAAATAGAGTGTTGAAAACCATAACTCATGAGCTTTTAGGGCTAGGAAATTTTTTTTTAGAATTATTGGAAATTACGTCTACTTTAATTGATCTTTGAAATATTTTATCGCCAAATCAGGAGGTTCTAAGAAAAACTTGAAAGAGACCTAACTCGAATACGGTGTACCGTCAATTCATCGCGGTCAATTCATCGCGCGACAATTCATCGTGCGACAATTCTTCGCGTGCGACAATTCATCGCCGCGACAATTTATCGCGTACGACAATTCATCGCGTGCAACAATTCATCGCATTAAATACAATTATTAAATACACCTATTTTTATAATTTATTGTAGTTAGAAATTATGAGCTTACCTCGAAGAAAATCTAAAATAGGTCTATTAGCGTAATCTTGCAGTATTGTTTTAATTCTTCTGGTAGTGTCTCTGTACACTCTTTTTTGTAAAATTTCATTTCCAGCAACTAATTGTTTTATCTTAAAGATATAATACGTATATAGATATCTTATAGTATAGCTTATAATTTCAAACTACAATTACGAAAATTTTCAATTTTAATTAATTTTGTAATATCTAATTTTTGTTGTTTTTATTTTTTTTTATATTTAATTCCGATGAGAATTGTTGCAGGCGATGAATTGTCGCACGCGATAAATTGTCGCGGCGATGAATTGTCCGCGATAAATTCTCGTGCGATGAATTATACGCGATGAATTGACGTAGGTTTCTCGAATACTGTTAGAAGATCTGAAGTTCATTTTCTAAAAAAACTTTTTGAAATTTTGTTAAAATTTTTGAGATAAAGTTTTTTCTAAGATATTTCCGAAACGAGTAGGAGGTAGCCTCAATAAAGCGTATTATATAAAAAACGCGCTGTTACTAGTTAAAAAGTTGAAAAAAATTAATGAGAAATAGTTCTAAAACTTTTGTTTTCTTTATCTTTATCAAGTTTAAATAAAATCGATAACTCCCAACGGTGTCAAATTAACACTTTCGATCGTTACTGCCAGATCAATTTTGAAAAAAAACTAAGGGTTGATGTGAGGTTATTGATGATGTTATTTGTTATGTTATTTCCGTAGCTTTACTTTAGGTAGCAATCACATCCTTATAATAATATTATAATTTATTTAATAATTATAATTAATATATTAAATAATTAATAATATATAAATTTTGTTTATACAGTTTTTATTGTCTCCTGTAAAATTTCACTTTTTTTCTTCAGCTTTTTTGCTTTTTTTTTATAAAATAATGCTATTGATTTCCAACAATATAAGCGATTTGCGGCAATTAACGGTTTTGCGTTTTAGCCAACTTTCTGGTAAACTAAAGCCTGTCCACGAAAAAAACCGACCACTTGTATTGTTGTGCTAAATGAAAGACTGCAAAAATTTTGGACAAACAATTTATTAATAGTCATTTCTAGGTTCCTTTTTAACATAAAAAAAATTAAAAACAATCAATTTATGAATCTCTATAAAATGCTCTCACTTTCCGTTTGATGCCACTCATGAGAGTTTGCACATCGTTGACATCGAACGAATCGGCTGCTTTCTTATATTTTTTTTTAAATTTTTCTATATCCGTCGTTACGCCTTTGGTTTTTTTCAGCTTTAATTTAATTTGCGCCCAATATTTTTCGATTGGCCGAAGTTCCGGACAATTTGGCGGATTTGCCAACTTCGGTACAATGTTGATTGAATTTTCTTCATAAAATTCTAAGCACCGTTTGCTATAGTGGCAGGTAGCCAAATCAGGCCAAAATAGGGGTGGTTTGTTATGCGATTTTAAAAATGGTAGTAAACGTTTTTTAAGACATTCAGATAAATAAATTTCTGTATTTACTGAACCCGTTGTAACGAACGGTTGTGATTTTAAACCGCACGAACAAATGGCCTGCCATATTAGGTATTTTTTTGGGAATTTCGATACCTTAACAGTTTTGTTTTCTTTGGCTACCTGCCCCCGACCCTTGGCGACGTAAAACTCCTGCCCAGGTAACTGCCGAAAATCTGCTTTGCAATATGTTTCGTCGTCCATGACAATGCATTCAAATTTTGTTAAAAAATCGCTGTACAATTTTCGTGCTCTTGTTTTCGCTGTTGATTCTTGTGTTTCTGACCGATTAGCGATTTTCTGAACTTTGAAACTTCTTAATCCAGAACGAACTTTCACATTTTGCACATTAGATTTAGATGTACCCACTTTATCGGCCATGTCCCTAACAGAAGTGTTAGGTTTTCGTTTAAATTCCCGGATCACTTTATTTTTTAATTTCGAATCCACCGAACCTTTTTTTCGACCCGAACCACTTTTTCTTTCAACACTACATTCTTTTCTGAACTTGGCCAGCATATTTTGAATGGTTGATTTTGGAATTTTCAAATGTTTTGAAAGCTCTCTTTGCGACATTCGCGGATTTTCACTGTGCGTGGAAATAATTAATCGTCTTCGTTTTACTTGCTCGCTCTCCATGATGCTGTAACTATACTAACCTTCTAAAAGTAAAAATTTTACGTTGTTCCCAAGTTTATTCTGAACAAAAGGGTCATAAAATTTTATGAGATATTTTAAAAATTGTACCTGAAATATGCAATTCAAAGTGGTCGGTTTTTTTCGTGGACAGGCTTTATGTTTTCTGCCGATGCTTCGCCATACTGAAAACTAGGAGTAGATGATAACTTTTTGACAATTTTTTTTGCTTGATTGTCCTAATCCCGACAATAAAATCAAAAGATTTATATATATGGTATATACAGTAACGGTCATAGAAATGTACTCAATTAAATTTTTTAAACTTCGTAATAAAATGGAGGAATTTTTAACTCTGTAAGGCTCTTGTGACCATATGGTTACAATCATGGTACTTTTTACAATGATTTTTAAAGTCTATATTTTTAAAATCTTAAATTCTGTACTGGATATGGCAATGTAATCATGTAATCATTGTAACCATATCATCACTAGATCCTTACAGGGTTAATGTAACATGTATCACGTGATTATTTAAGTACACGATGCAAAAAAGGACAATATTAATCCGTCGTTGGTACACATGTGAGCGCGGCGTTCGCACGAATAAGATTTCCACCGTCAATCGTATAAATGATGTCGAATTAATCTGATACTATTAATACCTTCAAATGACATGTCTAAAAATATTGACAAAAATAAATTATAGTGCTATTTGTCATTCCCTCATAGTTATCGTCTTACAAAGTTGACAACTCCGTTAAACAAATGAGCTTCGCGCTTACGCGTAATAGAGGAGAAGAAATTCTTCAGAGCGTCGGAAACAAGCGAATATGTGTTTTAGGGGTTAATTTGCCAATTTTCGTTATATGAAAAATATTTAGAGATTATTTTGCTCTTTGAACTGCAAATGCACGGGCTATATTTCTACGGAGGAAACCTCTGGATTTGAGCAAGAATTCTTAGATAAAAAGTTTTATTGCGACCAAAACTAAATGAACTCTTTTTTTTATATGGAAACGGTCGAATGGCATTAAATTTATTTGTCTCTTTTATTTAAACACATTTTGAAATTATTTGGAGATGTATTTTTACTTTTTTCACCTTGGCTGCTTTATTTGAATATCGAGCTGTGTCGTGCGGTAAAATCGTCAACTTTTCCAGTTTTAGTCAAGGTTTAGTTTTGAAACTATAAAAATGGAATAAGAAACAGACGACGTTTTGAAAAGTTAAAAACTTATTTGCAATATTTGTTCTCATCCTGTATAGGTATAAAATATGTACCTTTTGGTATAGAATTTAAAAGCACTTATAATCTACATTGTAGTTGCATAAAACGGATATGGTAAGTAGTCTTGCAGCCACTTCCTGCAGTTCGCACGTGTCGAATCGGATATCTATTCTGATTATAATCTGTTTTTGAGTCGTCTCATCCCCTTTATTATCGTGTGTCTTCAAATTTCAAGTGTCAAAAGTTCAACGTGCTCCAAAGATTATCCTTAAATGAGATATTGTCAGACGTAAACTTTTTTCGGAAGCATTTTGATTTTATAGGCGGGATTATCGATTTTACTCGATTTGCCCGTCGAAATTATCAGTTCCAGCTTGGTGAACTGAAAGAAATAGTTGAACTGTATTAGATAGCGCATTATTGCGAATTGGTCTCCATTCAGAGCTTTTCAATTTCAACGGCCGACCCATTTATTATTACTTTTGTTTCTTATTTATTTCTCTTTTAATGAAATTTTATTTCAGGTTATATTTTACGACAGCGACTGGAATCCTACCGTCGATCAGCAAGCTATGGATCGAGCTCATAGATTAGGGCAAACTAAACAAGTTACGGTTTACCGTCTTATTTGTAAAGGCTCTATAGAAGAGCGAATTTTACAAAGGGCTAGAGAAAAGAGCGAAGTAGGAATAATAATTAATATTCATTATTATTATTATTATTTATTATATCTTTGAATCTTTGCCGATCATAAGTGTTGGTTTTTTTTTAGATTCAAAAATTAGTTATAAGTGGTGGTAACTTTAAGCCCGATACTCTTAAACCTAAAGAAGTCGTTTCTCTTTTGTTAGATGATGAAGAAATCGAACAAAAATGTAATATTTTATTTTATTTTGCTATTTCTTTGTGTTTGTTAATGTTTTGTTATAGATCGACAACGCACAGAAGAGCGTAAGCAAATCGAAGACATGCGCGAAATGGAAAGAAAAAGAAAGCACACGGTGGCATTTAAAGTATGTTTAATATTTTTAAATGTTTATTTATTTTTCAAGCGTGATAATTTTTATATTTAAGACCGTTCATATGACCATTCCCGAAACAAAAAAAATTAAACAAGAAAGCAGCGAGAGTGGTGTTGAAGAACCGTGGTTGAGTGTCGACAGCGGACCTAGTAGTCCACACAGTGATAATTCGACTGTTCAAACGCCTTCTGAAGATTTAAGTGAGGGCGGCTTTTTAGATGTCGAAGGTGATGCACCAACCAATAGCAGTAAGTAATTTAGTTTAATGTACTTAAAATTATAATTAACGTATCTCTTTTTAGAATACACTGTCTACAATTTATATGGTTCCACGGTTAAACCTAGAGCTCCTGGACGCGGTTCTTCAAAACGTGGAAGACCTCGTGGTTCTAGAAGAGTTTCAGCTTTGGGAAGATTTAACAGTAATCCAACTCCCAGTACTTCAGTGATGCAATTACCTACGTCTGGTAAGTAATATTTTTTTTTTTTTTTTTAATATAAAATGTTTATTTTAATAAATAGAATTTGGAAACGATCTGCATCAACCGTTATCTACAAGTTTTGATAGCGCATCATCTACTTCTTCCCATAATTTTATTTCTTCAAGTACTTCACCCTCTAGTGGTTACTTAGGAAGTCCTGGAATAAGAAGAGGTCCCGGACGACCTCGCCTTAAACCTAGTGGCCCACTTAATACTGGGAGTAGAGGTTCTTACAGACCGCGTAAACCGGCGCGTCCTTTGCCTGTACCATTACCAACCGATGGAGGTGGAAATTCAAACAATTCAAATTACACATCATATTTATTCGATTATAACGATCAAAACGAATAACTTTAATTTGACTATAACTGTTTCCTAAATTTTAAACTCAAATTTTAAGATGATTATTTGACATGCACATGTCAAATTTTTCTATTTTAAAGTTAAACGATTTTATTAGTTCATATGTTTTTTGTAACTTATTCAAAGTAAAAGTTACATTTCTGTAATGTGATATTATTAAATATTTGTATAATTTACTGTTTTAATGTATCGAACGTAGAATAAAATATATTAGTAGTTTTATTTAAATTATATATTTTACTAAATACCAAGCCCATTTGTTTATTATTAGAAAGGTCATCACACCCCCCCCCCTCCGTGGCCTGAGGATTACAAGTTTAAAAATTAGATTTTTTTTTAAAATTAGATTCAATTAGATTTTCGAAATCTACAGCAGAAAATTCGACTGGTTGTTGGCATTCAATGAATGGATTGTGCACCCAGTTATGCATTTTTCTCTTAAGAAGGAAAATATTTTTTGATGGACGCTCTTAAATTTCGAAGATGTTCTTCAATGTCGATTCGGATTTTCGGAAAAAATATTTTTTAAGTTGTTTTTGGTGGAACCCTTGGATTTTTTTTGCGGAACCCCATTTGGGAACCGCTGCTATAGACCCAAGTTTGACAAGAAACTATGGCATATTACTAGCCCAGACTCGAAAATTATTCACGCGAGGGTTTTCAAACCCTGTCAGAATCATGTTAACAAATGCTCCAATCAAAACCCATCTTTCTGCTCATCTACCAATCCAAAGCTCCCGTTCGTTAAGATTGACTGGGCAGTTACTAAGCTTATACAATTTTATCAGAAGTTTACTTCGTTGCAAACCGTCCGTCTTGTTTGTTATGAATCGAGGATCAAACTCACTCGATTATTTCTACAATAACAAACAATAAGAGTTTTTTATTTTCTTTCTTTTTTATTAATTAATTAGGTAGATGACAACTTTTTCCATTTGGTCATTGACCTAACTATATAATGGACATTTTCGAAATCAGGTTATATTATGTTGAAGATTATTATTTACATTTTCATCCATCTGGACGCTAGGAAAGTGTCGTTTTTTCTGTTTATTGATAAAATTGTTTCGTCACGACGGCGACGCGACGATGGAATCTAACGCTGAATGAACTTCCATCACTGGTCGAAAAAAGTAGCAGTTTTACACCTTGCATTATAATACATATATATTCTTATAGCAATAATTATTAATTTTGCATTAATCTAGATAAGTAATATCTACTTGAGCAATTTTGGTGTCGGTGATGGTACTTTCAAGAATATCGGAAGATCTTCTCTAATTATTTTCAGCAGATGTTTGTTTGGCCATCGATTGTCTCTTTATATCCCCCGTGAGGGGGACATCTTATTTCCTTCCCCGTACGAACAGCCACTGCAGTTATTAGAAGCAACATATATGTATAACATAAACATTAAGAGCTCTTGCAGACTTTCTATCGGCCGACAGTTCAGTTTGAAGGCAATGGTATAGGCCATCAAACTTTTTCATCGGCCGATACCGAATCGTTATAATGTGCGCACTTGCATACATCTTCATACTGACCAAACTATCGGCCGATAGAAAGTCTGCAATCTGCGAGGGGTCTTAACAGTATTAACAAAATGGAATGTAATAGTAAAAAACAACGTTTCTAATGAAGAGAGTGGATTTTTTGAAAAATATTTTTCAACATTTTACTCATATTAATACTAGTCGAGTTCTCCGCTCAACAAATTTCATTTAAATTAATTTTCTATTTAAAATAATAATAAAAAAATTAATTAACTTTAAAAATACGGTTTTGGTCAAACTGCATGCGAGATTGTACCTTCTTATTTATATTATCAAGCGAGAATCGACCTTCGTAACACCCCTGATTATGATTACAAGAAATTCATTTAAATATTCCAGAGTCGACATAATCAAAAATGTAAGAATAGCATTGGCTGGTCGAAACTATGCTCTTCCACCTTATTAAATTATATTTTTGATATTCCCACAAATAAACATGTGTATAGCCCCGAAGTGTATAATATGTGGTTTAAGGAGTTGTTGGCGACGGCGCCGCGTAAAGCAATGACTTAATCTATCTTTCCAAATTGATTGTAAGCCCTTTAGGCTTATTTTTTCAATATTCTGAAAATAAAAAACTGTGCCTTTGTTTTATTGATTTAAATAAAGCCAACTTGTTTTTGGGGTAATTTTGAAAATTTTCTCTTTAAAGCCCTTTCGGCACAAGATGAATGTTTACTTTACATAATAATAAATTATTTATTTATTTATTTATTATCTATGTTATTTATTTGTTGTTATTTAATTTATGTTGTGTTTTTATAAATAAATAAATTAATAAATAAAAATTTTTTAAGTCATGTACAAGTTTTAAGAGATTTTCTTAATTTTTAATCACCCCTTTCTATTTTTACTGATACTTATTAAGCAACCCTACCCTCATTGGTGAAATTGTCCACTGTTATTCATTGACCATCCTTTTTTTTTTATTATTATTAATTATATATTAAATGTTCGTACTGACCTATTGAACCTAAATCCAAAGTTTTGTTTTTAAGTTTCTAAAACAAAAGTTATAAGCCAAAAACGGAAAAAAAATTAATTTTATTTAACCAATTGGGAGGAACTTTCGAAATCGTTCGTACTGAAAAATTGTTATAGGTACCGAAATGATTTCAACACTATAGCTTGAAATGCCTACTTTCCAACGATATATACAAATATGTAGGGGAGAGGCTTGCAGGTTGCCACTGCTTGCAGGTTGCCACCCCTGCCGGATTTTGACATTCTAATATTGTCATTCCCTAAATTTCGACGGACATCGAATACAAACGAGTAGTTGTCGCTTTTAATGTAATTGTGATGCACTCAAACACAATAACAGGGTGTTTGGTAAACAAAATGTGAAATTTTATTTGTAAAAAAATGAAAAATTAAAATTGTGTTTTTCTTCTGTGCCCATAAATTGAACATTTTCAACGAAAATTTAAGGGAAATATTTTTGCTGTGTTGCTTTTTCATTCAATTTTTATTATTCTTAAATAATTCTAAACATATCATGAGTTGGAAGTTTTTTTTCCTGTATATTCTAAAGTGGTGTAAAAATGCAGGTTGCCACCTTTTTTGGCTTGCAGGTTGCCACCCCTCTTATTTTACATTGTGACGTATACTACAGTGACTGTTTATGGACAGTGGCAACATAAGCCCCTAAATCGGCCCAGGACAGGGTCCCGAGCAAAGGGGGGAGGTTTAACCCCCCCCCCCCATCGCATATTTTATGTACCTATTGACGTAAATTCTTCTTAAATATTTCAAAAATTAATATAAATAATTATTAACTAATAATTGATGCATTTTTTATATATTTTTAGATTTAAATGAAATAAATAAATAAATTTTTTTTTCAATTTTAACTTTTTTTTTTCTTGTCAATTTACTCTCATTTTTTTTTTGTTCACAGCCACTAAGTGTAATTAATGTAAATCATATGTTTTTACTTGAGTTTTCCTACATTTTCAACAATTTTTCAAGGGGTGGCAACCTGCAAGCCGAAATTTTAAGGTGTCGATTTTAGATACTTTTGAAAATTTGCTGTAAATTTTTAGTTTTTGAGAATTAAAATGATTTTTTGCGCAGGATCGTGGCTTTATACTTCCCCCTTCCTGTATATGTTATTATATCAACAATACGTTGATTGTATGACGAGTTATGACCAAAAAAGCTATGGGGTGGCAACCTGCAAGCCTTTCCCCTATTAATTAAGTTCTAATCAACTATAATTTAGTATTATATGAGCAGTAAGAAATTTGTGGAAAACTTTTTCATTCAAAATGGAACCCTTTTTTTAATAGCATTTTTGTCAGATTGAAATTTGAAAATTCGCGCACGTGAAGATAAGCAGAATTTTATGGATAATACGTCATACGCTTACACTATACACTTATTTTTGTAAATAAGCGAAATCCGCATGAGTACCCCCTTCTGCTCTGCCCGCAATCAATCCTAGTTTTTGATTTCTAGTATATTTTTTGATAAAATTCACTTAATACAGCATTATATATTTTTTAAATTAAGTAATGTTTCAAACTTGTAATAATGTTTTATGAATTTTCATCCAACTAAAGAACAATTTGCTAATTTTTTTGAATTTCTTCAAAATTATAATTTTTTTCATGTACTAGTTACGAATTTACAAAGAAAATGTTAAGTAGTTTAAAATAAATAACCACATTATAAGGAATGAATAATATAAATTAAAAATTGGCATCGTTTTCGTCACTACTTCATCGGGCACTCGTTGATTGCAAATTTTCGACATAATTGGGAACATTTATCTACCAAGGAATATGTAAGGAAGCATGAAACGTCATTTGTCTTAAAAATTTGATTCCAAATCAGAGTTTAGGAGGTTTTGACCTAATATTTGGTTTCTGCCGATAGTTACAGTTATATATTACTTAAAGAACATTTAGTATTACATTATATCTGTTGAATTCGTGTGGATAGTGGATAGGTGATAATAAAACGATTCTTATTGATCAACGTTTGGAAGATATAATTTCTTCTTCTTCAGGATCTACAAAGACAATCATCTAAAATACAAAAATCTATAATGATCATCATTATTTAATATTCCTTTCTACCGTCATCATGGAAGAAGGTTCAAATTTTGTTTTTTGTCATTACCACAAATGAAAAAATATTGATTTACAATTGCGATGGCTATGCTAGTTTTTCAAAATTCGTTGAAGCTATTAAACTTTTTTTTGTGAACAAATAATTTAGTTAGACACATGCCTATTTATTATGAATGTCCACCGTGAGAACTTTTTGTAACTTAGCGTAAATAAATACACGATCACAAAAACTTTACTGTACACAATTAACTTGTAAAAACAATACCGGAACGTTAAGCAATGTCCATCTTCAAATTTTTTCTAAATTTGGGAACCTGAGCATTATTTTAGATTGCACTAGACACCGGGATAACTAAAAAATTCTTACTCCTACTGATCTGCGAACAAAGACTCTTCATTTGAATAAAACATTTCGAATTTAGGCTCGTCGTTCTATAGTTTTTCCATTCCCAATGGGGCAATGGGATGTTATCTACTTTGAATAACTCATTTCAAAGAGACTGCTTAGTCAAGTAATGTTAATCTCCATTATACATATTTTCTGGAAACAATGAAATTTTAATACTATCATTACATAAACTCAAAATTATTATTATTTATTATTCGTGTAAAGGTACTTGACTTCACTGATTTATCAAATTCTCAACCCGAACCGTCAGTATCGCTGCTAGAAGGGGCTACATAAATGATGATGCCAATGGTTATTAAAAATTACTAATTACTAAAAATTAAAAATTACCTAATTGTTAAAAAAGAAAAAATTTGAATAAAAAGTTTAAAATTTCAAAATTGAAAAAAAAAATTTTAATATTGAAAGAAAAGGATATCGGGATTGTGGACCGTGAGCGTTAATCGCGATTCTTTCAAATTAAATGTAATGCTTTTAACTTAAAAGCAGGACTTTCATTATTCATGTTAAAAACAAAATTATTTATTTTAAAAGTACACTTTTCTTTCTGTGTACCTATACAATTGTAACTTTCTTTAATTTTAATACTAAATTTAAACATAGACGTTGTTAATTGATCACAATATCGCCATAATATTGTTCTAATTTTAGAATGGAATTTTAATAATTTTAACTATCGAAATGTTTCGATCAAATGGAATTCTTATTCAAATAGTAATTTTAATATGTTAGAAAAAATTACAAAAATTTCGTTAACTAAATCGCTTTTACATTATCGGGTTATTAAGTTAAAATCAATAGTATAAGTGTTTAAAATAGCAATAAATGAAAAAAGTAATTTGAACGATTTAATCCGTTTAAACGAAGCACCCTTTGCTTATTATTTATATCTGAACCCAGGGCCGGCGGGCCCATTAGCCGAGTTACGCGACCGCCTAGGGCAGAAACTTTTTTCGGGCGTCAAACGGGGAAAATTATATCGGCATATTTTTTTATAAATATACTGTTAAGTTAACGAACTCAGAATAATAAATCATCAATTTAAAAATATTAAAAACATTGGATGAATTGTGTTCGCGATAGGAGGTAATGGAGGGGCGGCGAATGTAACCTTTTGCCTAGGATGACAGATATGGTTACGCCGGCCCTGTCTGAATCATTGTAGAGAGCTTTTAAAGAAAATTCTCCTCCGACATAGATTTTATTTATATTGTAGCACTGACAGAGTTGTCTACGTTCCATATACAATAGAATATTACGTTTGTTCAAGATGTGCATTTGCAAATGAAAATTGATTTTAAAAATTATTCACGTTATTAATAAGAGTAGCAAATTAGTATAATAAATAACTTGTTAGATTTATCTGATTAATTGTGGTTTTCAGTAAATGAAAGAATTCAAATTTCAACATAAATCTAAATTTATTTAAATCAACAATAATTTATAAAATTGCTATTAAGGAAGTTCCATTTGCTTATGAGTTAGCTATGAAAGTAATTAAAAATAAAAAATCGTCAAAAAGAGTTCGCCTAAAAATAGTAAGCCATTCTCAAAGCTGTAAACATAAAACTTGAGTTAGTTTCGAACAGAGCTGCAAAGTATTTTTCAGTGTATTTTATCTCGAGCTCATGCTAATTATTAATACAAATTTTAATTTATTCGGTTATTTGGTGAAGTTATTTCTTAATAAATAGTGTGATATATATATGTATATATAAAACTTTTCAAAAATGTGTTTAAAAATTAAATGGTGCCAATTAAAAGTTATTATTAAAAATGTGGCAAACTATAGTGAATTGGATTTGAATTTTTCTATAGTACAAGTAGTAAAATATGTTTAAGTGGAGGAATTTACAATGGTAATAAGTAGTTAGTTGAGTTATTTAAAAAAAATTAAAGTTGAGAAAATAAGCATGACCTTGGTAATAAACTAGAAAATAGAAATGTATAACACGTATGTATGTGTAGTATAATTAGCTTTTCTTAAGAGTAAATTTAAATATAATATGAATTTGACTGAAAAACCTAACAACATATTTTAAATGCGGTGAATTATTTTTAGCTTAAGATTTGATGAATAAATTCTCCAACGGTTAGTATGCTACTTGAATTCAAAATTTTCAACGAACGCGCTTAAGATAGTGGCTAAATTAAAAATGCCATTCATATTTTAAAATACCCCCTCCCCTGCCACAAATTCGTAGAAAAACGACTATTTTCAAAATTACTATTAAGCTTCACATTTTCATTATTAAATTTAACACTATATAAACAAAGTATGCAAAAATCTAAATTAATTCACTGCAACGGCTTCGGAAAGCCAAAGTGTAATTAAAACTTTAAGGTTTGCTTTCAACGTTTGTATTTGGGTCACATACATAATAATATACTAACAAAACATGAAAGATGTTGCATTTGGGTGTCCTCAATTGGAGATTTTCACTCCTTTCGGGGTTTAAAAGTTTTTATTTAATTCAACATTATCAACAGTTTCCACTACTGCCACCTGTTAATACAGTAATATTTTTTAAATATTTTTAAAATATATTTTAAATTTGAATCGAAAACGCAGAAAATACATTTATACTACTATAGACTAGGAGCGGAGTAATATGAATGTACCCAAATTACCCAAATTAAATGGGGAAAGTTATGCAATGTTTACATAGCCAATTTTTTTTCATTATTTTTTTTTTAAATATTTTTAGTCCTAACTTTACTTCAATATATTCTTCGGTTGCTAAAAAAAACCACCAATCAAAAACGATACGCTGGAGCAGCGTTTACGATGCATCTTTTTCAGGTTACATCTAACAAAAAACAAAATTTACAAAAATAATAAAATAAAAATTTTCTCAAAATCAAAATTACTTAGGTACATCTTGAAATTTCTTCTTTCTTCTATATTTCTTTGCAATTAAGTAATTCATAAATATTTTTTAATTTCATTTAGCAAATTTTTGTTCCTACTTGAATTTAATAAATTTTCTTTTTCTAATAATAACCAATCTAATTCCAAAATAATTTTCTTCGAAACAATTCTCTTGTAAATTTTCCAAAAACGTATCGAATGTTTTTGTAATGTAATCTTTTCATGGTATCTTTGGAAACTTATCTTGATTCACTTCCTATAAACCGTCAGTATAATACATAAATTTTAAATAAGGTACCTGACACAAATAAGGCCTAGCTAAGGGAGATTTGCAATAAAATGAAAAATATCCAATTTATAATCAACATGTTTTAATAATAATCATAATTTTGGTACATTTTAAACAAAATATAAACGAAAAATGGCAAACTTGTACCATAGACAAACACAAAATTAAATATTTATAAAAACCTTGCCAGTAGGCTTTATTTTAATATGGTACCATAATAAGGCCTATGGCTTTAACATATTTAAATAATAAAATTATACGTAATATTATTTGGTATTTGAAATCAATAAACACATAAATGCAACAGCTAAGCATTCTTTAAAAAAGAGTATTAATTACAACGCCTTGGGCACTCAAAATCATCGATTTCTGTCCACGTGGCTCGTTTAGGAAGCATCGGCTCGAATCACTAAAAATAACGCTCAATAATTTAGTAATAAATATGGTATCCGGACGTTTGGTCCCCGGACGATTGATCTCCGGGCAATTCCAGAAATATGTCCTGAGGGGATGGGTTATAATAAATAATCAAATTATGAATGTTTTTATTATTATTATTGTTCGATTTAAAATAAAATTTGTAACGATTTCCACTCTTAAATTTATTAAGTAACAATATTTAAGATATAAAAGATTCGTTGTAAATTATATTTTTCGTTTAATATTACTTTAATATAACCAGCGGAGACGGAGACAAAATTTGTAAATTATTTAATTTCCCCCCTCTCCTAAGCGAGGTTAGGGTTACTGCCTAATACCTAATACCAAAGAGTATTACAAAGAGCTAATAGGGGCTGTCCATTAATTACGTAACAGTTTGGGGGGAGGGGGAAAGGTATTGGAAATCTTACAGACCCTTACGTGGGGAAGGGGAGGGTCCGACATATTCCTGACATAAATTTCGTAAAATACTTTTTTTAAATTAAATCAGTTATTTTTACCTGAATATTAACCCTCTCAGTCCGACGTTTGTTTTACGAAATTTCCTGTACAGCCGGGGTTCGTCGGGTCTTTAGGATACGTCCTTGCATTTTAATCCGTCTCCCGTGTCTCGGGCACTACAATAATTTTCGGACAGATCCGACCGAAAGGGTTAAGGAATTACAAATTTATTGTATTAACTTTTTTATGTAATTAATTAATCTTTATTAACTTTTATTTATATAAACAATCGTTTATAAAAAATCGTCCGCTAGACGAATCGTCCGGGGATCAATCGTCCGGGGATCAATCTTCCGGAGGATCAATCGTCTGTGGATCAATCGTCCGCTGGATCAATCGTCCGCTGGATCAATCGTCCGGGGATCAAACGTCCGGGACCAATCGTCCGGGGATCAATCGTCCGGGGACCAAACGTCCTAGAATCTATTCAGCTCCCGCAAAATTTTAGCAACTTCTACATGCAATAGGTGTCTGTAAGTGTGATATCGAGCAAGAGAGGTTATTTTAAGTACGATTTTTGTTGCTTTAGCCTTATTAGGGTATAGGCCTTATTACGTGCAGTTACCTTACATCATAAATGATCTCCCCATCGTCATAAATCTTTAAAATATCACTAATATAATCAATATAAAACCACTATTTCGTCACTAAAGCTAATTCTTTTAAATTATTAATTAATTAAATACTATTGCTTAATTTTACGTTTAGTTTTATTCTTAATATTCGTTAATATTTAAGTTCATTATAGAAAAATTTCATCTACTATACCTAGTCGGGACATAAATTCTGTTACCTGTAAAGAACCGTTAGATTTTACAGCTTAAGATTACAGAGGGTGGAAAACAATTACATATTTAGAAAGCCCTTTCTTTTGGCAACTTGTACAGACTATAGTTAAAATTTTTGAGTTCAACCAGCAACATGGATTGGGGTGTGAAAGAAAATCGGATAGCAGTTATTGCGTTACATAAATGTGGTGTATCAAATAGTGAAATTTTAAAATTGCTAAAGCCGTTAAAAATTTCAAAAATGTTTGTAAGTCGTGCTATAAAACGGTTTACCGATACAAATGCAATAGCTGACAGAAAAAGAAGTGGACGTCCTCGTACCATAAGAACTCCACGAGTGATTAAAGCAGTGCGTGAAAGAATACGACGAAATCCTCTGCGAAAACAAAAAATTATTGCTATGGAGATGCAAATTTAAAAAAAAAGCGTGTCTCGCGTATTGAGGCAGGACCTAAAACTTGGGGCTTTTCGTAGAGCAACAGGACAAAGGTTAACAACAGCTTTAAAAAAAATTAGGCACGAGAGATCGAAAACCCTATTAAGGAGGCACGGTAATAATAATTTTAAAAATATTTTGTTTACCGATGAAAAAAATTTTACCGTCGTGTTTATGCTCACAGCTCTAAAGAAGCGGCAGAAAAAATTCCGAGGGTTCAAAGAGGCCATTATCCAGCATCTGTGATGGTTTGGTGGGGTGTATCCTACGAAGGGGTTACTCAACTTCACTTTTGTGAAAAAGGCGTTCAAACATCGGCACCAATTTACCAAGAAATGTTATAAGACGTGATAAAGCCTCTTAACGACTCTCTCTTTCAAGGAAACCATTGGGTTTTCCAACAGGACTCTGCACCAGCTCACAAAGCTAAGACAACCCAAAGGTGGCTAGCAGAAAATTTACCTGCGTTTATTGCAGCAGAACAATGGCCTTCTGGAAGTCCTGATCTGAATCCTTTGGATTATAAATTGTGGTCAGTTCTTGAAAACATGGCTTGTAGTAAGCCTCATAAAAATATCGAGCTTCTGAAGCGGGATTTGGTGAAAGCAGCAGCATCGATACCGTTACAAGTCGTCCGTGCCGCAATTGATGATTGGCCACGGCGTTTAAAGGCTTGTGTAAAGGCTAAAGGAGGACATTTTGAGTAAATATATTAAAAATGTATTCTTTATATATTAAGTAATAAAGCAGTATATATCATAATTGAATTTATTATTTTGAAACATTAAAAATTTAATTAATACTGTGTAACAGAACTTATGTCCCGACTAGGTATGTATGTTATTATACTCAATTTTCCATTGCACGTGCTTCCACACGATTTCACCTTCGTTGTCGACGTCCGTTGCTGGCATTTTGATTTTCAATTCCCTAATTTTTATTTTCGGGTTATAATAATCGTCCCTGTGTTGAAAATCTGGATCGTGTTCTTAAATAAAAATATCACTGTCAGTTTCCGTATCTTCTTCAGAATTGGATGATTGCTTATACTCGTCATTTTACCTGCTATTTGGTTTTTTTCAATCATTTATATGATTTCCTTTTCAAATCTAAATCGCGATTGATATGTAAGATAAGTTTATTAGATAATATAAATAACTATTATAATATAGTATTTTAAATGATTAAATGAATTACGTAATGTGCAACTTGACATTTTTAATTTTTGAAAATCCTAAGGAAAATGCTTCAACACAATTTGGTAAAATTAATTCGAAAATCGAAAGTTAAATCAAATGAACAAAAAATTTTTTTTGAATTTCACATTGATTAAACAGTTTTTAAAATTAATTGCATCCCGAACAACTGTGTAGACAGATGGAACCTAAATTTTAATTACATAATGTATACCTACAGAAAATAAAATCTGTTAAAAAACTAATCCAAGGTGCTACCTGTATAAAAATCACATCTGCCTATTTATTTTATATATATTGACAATAAAAAGAACAAGATTTAAAATATAATTTGAATTAGTTTTTAAAGGAATCATTTTGAATTACACTCTTTAAACTGAGGTTATTGGTTCTGATTATCTTTTTCTTTAAATATTATGCACGAGTATCGTTATAAATTCAATAACTTACAGAAATATATCGTATATGTACATATATTATATGCTATGTAGGACTATGTAACATAAATATAATATTGTGAGCCATTGGAGAGCTTGTTATTGAAAATGGTTCAAGATAATGACAACTGGCTGAATATAATACCGTGACCATAGCGTATATTATTATAGAATAGGCAAAGAATTAGAAGCGTAAGAAAGTAGGAGTGTTGGTCTCGGTTAGTGGTCGCGATGTCTTCATGACTCGGCCTTCCGGTCAGCCGGCAGCGGAACTACGCATGGAAGCTTTCGGCCTGTAGCTAGTTCTGTATCTTTTATACTGGTCATTTCAACTGAAGAAAACAATAAGAAATACTTACTTGAGTATGAATGATTCGATATTTTAAAACTTTTTTCAACATTGCAAAATTTATACAAATCTACAAATAATCTTTATTATATTATAATTTTTACAATATCAC
This sequence comes from Cantharis flavilabris, assembly GCA_949152465.1. Lineage (NCBI taxonomy): Eukaryota > Metazoa > Arthropoda > Insecta > Coleoptera > Cantharidae > Cantharis > Cantharis flavilabris. The sequence goes on along the minus strand of OX424441.1, from coordinate 268,524 downwards.
GGCTACACAAACAGAACATTACTAACAAATTTTCCAAAAAAATTTTGAAAAAATAAATTTATTCATTTTTCACCCTATTTCTAATTAGCTATTTCGATATTGTCTCTCATATGGGTCTGCCTCCAAATAGCACTGCACACTGCACGTAATTAGGATGTGCTGATGTGGGGATCAATGCATAGACACATGAACTTAGATTGGACTTATAAAGGAAAGGGACTTATAAAGGAAATCTTATAAAGGAAAGAAACTTATTGGAAGTTGTGTGGAGGAGCATCGTCAAACACCAGATTTTTTTATCAGAATTACCGACTTACATAAGTGTGACTTTCTTTCGGCCCCGCTGACTTCCTAATAAGTATTAGTGTTTGAATTATATGGAAATACTTTTTGATGAGGAGCTATCAATTAGTTCATTTATTCGCTTTAATACTATTTTTTGTGAATGAAATAATTTTAGCTGAAATTTTAATTTGGTAGATATTTATGTTCAGAATTTCAATAAGTTTTTCGTTCCAAAGCCATTTATAATAACGGGCAACCGACTTTAATACACCCTATCATAGGGAAATAACACGAGAAATTGATTTTTTTAAATTCCTGTTTCCCATTAAACAAATATGAATGAAAAAGTATCAATTAAAGTGTTTCATTTTCGCGTTTAAAGATAATTATTATTATTATTACAACTTGTTTGCAGTTCATTGCCAAGCAATGGAAAAGAATGGTAACGAAATTCAAACAAAGCTACTAAAAGATTTTTAAAGGCGTTATTTTTCATTTTATTATTGAGTTTTTTAATTTTTTAATTTTTAATTTTATATGGCTAACTGTGATATTACAAAAAATATTTATGGTTTATTTGAACCGATTTTTATTATTTGGGGCTGCACGGTCTCACTTTATGATAAATGATGTAACACTGGGGGCTACAAATGGGATATTCAGCTCCCGCAAAATTTTAGCAACTTCTACATGCAATAGGTGTCTTATTAGGGTCAGAGCTGATTAGGGTATAGCCCTTATTACGTGCAGTTACCTTACTTATCCGATAGATATCTCAAGGTGAAGAAAATAGGCTTGAAAAACAAATAGTTTCATAATTTTACAAAAATTGTATCATGGTAAAAAAATTAAATTAAAAAAAAAAACAATTTTTTTTTCAAGGATCTTATGAAAATAAGTGTTAATTTTTTTCTTAAGGGCCCCTACCAGCACCCAAAACGTAAAAATTTTTAGATCAATCTATTCAGCCATTCCGGAGAAAAATTTTTTTCCATTTTTTACATATTTATCTTTTTCTCGAAAACCAATTGAGTTGGCGATCTGAAACTTTCAGGATCTTATTATTTTATTAGTACCAACATATCCTCTGAATATCGTTTAAATGTCTTTCTGGGGCCGAATCACCATGCTTATACCCCTAGGGTCAATTTATCGAAAAACAAAAATTATTTCGGTTGGTTACTTTTGAACTAGACATCTGATATATTAATGAATACGAAAAATAAACATTGCATCCTAAAGAACGAAATGTAATGGTCAGTTAGTTTTTAACATACTTGAATCGATTTAATAACGAAAATATATTGTTACAGTTTCTAAAATAAAATAGAAAATATTATTTTTATTAAATATTACGGACATCGTATATAATGTACATAAGAACCTATACCTTACATTCAATTGTCATTGCCTGAAACGGTGGATAAAAACTAGAATGCACTCTATACTAAACGTGCAAAGCATAAAAGACACCTGAATTTAGCAAAAAAAAATCTGCGATGCACATGTGCTAAAGCTGAACCATAATACCTCCTCTTGTTTGGGAAAATACGAAGCAACAGATGTGGGTGGGTGCATTTCTTTTATACACCTACCGAATTGAGCTTCAACAAAATCTTACCTGTATATTCATTTATCTGGCATAGGTAAAAACAAACTGCACTAAGTTTTTTTTACAAAATTTAAGGAATTCTACATATTGCATGATTCATTTATTCAATCAACAATTGCTCATTAGTATTAGGCAAATTAATATATTATTAGTATAATGTATATATATGTATATGAATGTACCAGAGAGACGTAGGTAAACTATATCAATAGATATTTAATAAATATGTATTACATATTAATCAATATTCAATATATTAATATGTATACCTAATGTAATTAATAATTATGGCGGAATTTGACTTTACTTGAAACCATCGCTTCGTGAAGAAGGTATCGAGCATCGGATTTTTTACACCACCTGCGCAACAGATGCAGTCCTGATTTTCAGCCCTGCACTGCCAGTTGGAAGCCCGTTACTTCTTCTTGCTTTCAACCCTTTTCCTTTACCTGTCTGTATTCACCTTATTTTTTTACCAAATCATGTTTTCAGCAGATGGTTTTTGAGTATTCAATTTTTAAAATGCCATGTGTTGTTATCAGCTGCCGATTTGTTTGAAAATGTGAATTTTCTAAAATTTTACTTGAATTTAACAATAATTAGCCATCAGGTACAAAGATATCGTGTACTTATGTATTATATCTGAACAATATTATGACGCGTGTTATAAACCGAAATCGTCTTGGTGTTGGTATCAAATGAGTGAGTCAGGAAATACACGCGTGAGCAAATTACGCATTTCCTTGCATTTATTTTTAGTAAAAAACTAATATCTATCATCTTCAATGAGCACGTGTATCATTTCACCACGTGCGACATCGATAGTTGAATGGTTGGATGGATGGACATATTATGCATGAATGTATGCGCATCTCATTTTCATTTTCTGTCTTTAGGAACTTCCTTCGGATCCACAAACCACAAGGGGAACTAACTCAACATGTTTTATGCTGATTTTTTACCACGTGCGTCAAACCCTGCATATTTATTTTGAATTTGTTATATTTTTAATAAGCAAATGTGGTTAGAAAGTAAAATGCAGCTTGCCAGGATATTTTAGGAACTCTTAAGGGAGTTTTAATTTTCCAATTTAATATTTAATATGCATTTAGTGGAAGTTTGATCTAAAAATAAACTTGCTGTGTCTATGCTAAAAATTTTAAATTGCTAAAAAATCCATTTTAATCTTTCCCAAATCCCGAATAATGCAGCATAATTTAATTAAATCATATCAATACAAACAAGTTTTGCTGCCTCCACTTAATAACTATTATATAATATGCATGTAAGTATGTACTTTCATACATACTATCTTCTATGATGATGATGATGATGATGTATCATTTACAAAATTATAGGTGCAATATTATGTTGCCCGTTTTAATGAGCACCAAGTGATTCGTTGTACGGTTTTATTGTTTTAATTTATATGCCCCAGTTGAATGGATAAATTGGAACCTACCTCAATTTCAAGGTATTCACAAAGGTTAGGGTAGTCCTGCTTTAGGCAACAACATATTGCATTAGCTGACGTACCTACATTGTATGCGGCGGCTATGATTATATAAATCATTAAAGCCTGAATTGTAAAAAATATTGATAATATTAAACTTACAAACGCAAGTCGGATTTATTTAAAAAATTACAAGAAAACTTTATACCTAAGCACTTAAAAATATTATTTTTGTATAAGTATTACAAAAAGTCATTCCTGCCTCTACTTAAATTACAGAACAAAAATTATTTAGCGTATTCTAATATAATAATATATTTATTGTGCAATTTTTTCGAGTAATAATGACACATATTGGGATTTGTGTAAAATGGGGCACCATATTCCCGCACGTGCACGTACAGAAGCAGATGTGGCACATCCGGATTTCGCGCGCGCGCCAATTCCGTCTTTGTACTTACTATAGAAAACTTTTTCACTACTATAACTTTGTGTTCACTTTTGTAATCCTTACATTTTTTAAATCCTTATTTAACCGGTTAGCATCCGATAAACTGCAGATTTTAAAGTCACACCTTGAAAAATGGACGGTACAATGTCTTATGTTTAATAACATAACAATAACAAGAAAACAATAAACAACTAAAGGGTGGGCCATTTATAATTTGGAATTTAATTTAGCTGTAAAAAAAACTCATGGATATATTTTCAAAAGTAGGTATATGACCATTTTAGAAAGAGTTAAATGCCTACTTTCCACACAGCCAACTAACAATCGATCTTTTGCACACTGTTTTCCCATCGCATTTCATAATCAGTCGAAATTCTGATGTCGATCCAGAGACTATTGAAGCCTTGAAACATGAAATCGAAGCTGCTATTCATAAGATAGAAGCCGAAACAATCGAAAATGTCCTGAAAAATTAGGTCGATAGAATGGGGTACCCTAAATCCAGCCGTGGAAGTAATTTGAATGATGTGTTCCATGCTTAATGGCAATGTTTAATCTTTCTAATAAAGATATAGTTTTGAAAAACTATCCATTAAGTTTTTTTTACAGCCAAATTAAATTCCAAATTTTAAATGGTCCATCCATATTCATTCAAGTCAAAATTTAACAATAACAACCGCTTCAGGTTAGCAATACTAGCATGAAAAAGTTCTATAATCATCACAGCTTGCCAAAATTTACTAAGCCACACAATATTCTAACAACTATTCAACAACAAAAAATTCAAAGGGGTTAACCTTTTTTTTTCAAAAATTGTAAAAAATTTAAGTAGTCTTTTTATTACTTAAATTGACGTATTTAGATGCCTAGTGCTGGAAACAGCCTTCAGAACCTCGCACAAGCAATCAAAACTGTGTAAAATCGCGAATTAAATTGAGGGCATCAAATTTACTCTGAATCTGGTACGTTTAAAGTCAAATAAAATAAAAAATATCATACTTACGAGAAATCTGACTGCGACATTCAAATTTTCTGCTCAAAATACGTAAGAAACAGTGAAAGAAAGATGATCAGGCGATGAATTATCATCGCCTGATGAATGATGATGCCATAGTATGGTGAAAACGTTTGCGAATTTATACTTACAGTGTATTTTACATGTGTTAACTTAAAAACATTTTAGTTCTGAAAAGTGTTTAGTGCATTTTTTAGGTTTTCTAAAATATTGATATGATTAATATCGAGTTACGCTACTTGAACCACGTATCAATCGATGATTTCATCGAAGCAAACGAGGAAATGACACTTTTTAGGAATTTCCGCCAATTGGTTTTCAATATACCTAAACTCATAAACTCTCTCTTGTGATATTTTACACCCATTTTGTACAAATTTTTTCTAAGAATTTCTTTCGAAATTTTAAATTTACACGCTAATTAAAACAAAAACAAAAATTAATTTTAAAATAAAAGTTGAGAAATTAAATAGGATTAGGTATAAATACACACGAAATTTTGATCCACGGATTTTGATTTGGAAACATGATCCAAAAAAATTTTTTGCACTCAGGCGCCAGTAGCCCTTACGGGAGCCCTGGTTCTACGACTAACTTTTTCGCTTAGAAAAATGGTTTAACTCTTTCAATATACTGTCGGGATTATATAGATCCCAAAAATATTGCAAAAATTTAAAATGTATTACGTGTTTTACACCGTACCATAGGTATACATAAATAAAATTGTATTTCTTAACAGTACAGTGTCTTTTGTTACTCTGTTGAGATGTAATTGTCTCAATATCCAACACAATATGGACAAATACGTCCAACGCCATTTTTCAAAGAAAAATTTGAAAAATTTAAAACTCAAAATATACTATCTTAAAAGACACAAAGGTCGTATTGAAAGGGTAAAACAAACTTTGTTCAGTAACCTTTATCGCAAATATAATAAATTAAACTAAATGCAATCGGCTTTATTATTAGACAAAATTACTAAACAAATCGAAACATATTTAATGCTGAATTTTTATTCTTGAAATGCGTGCAGCTACTTTATTGGCACACATTATCTGAGATAATAAAAATCAAAATAACTTTTTTAAGGGTTTTTTAAAATTTCACTTGTTTATTAAAAAGAAAACCAACTCGAAAAGTACTTGGTTAAAAAAGTTAAAAATGTGTGTGGTGACATTGACTTATTTTTTACTACTAAAAGCAATTGAAATATTATTTTATATGTCATTGCACTATAGTAGAATCTCCCGCGTGGAGAGCAACATGTTGCTATAGCAGTATGAATAATGTATGCTATTTGGATTATTAGCAGTGCCGTAGAGTTAAATTTAGATAAAACACCTCCAAAAACATCAACATGATATATAGATCAAGGATCATCAAAAAATGACCGCCGACCTATTTTGTGTGGATCTTGGCGGCGGGCGATGTACGAGCAGACAGATTTTAAATTTCTTTTGACGGTTTTTAATAATTTGGAAGCAAAAGACATACAAACATTGTCTAGAAGGAAGTGGAAAAACTAAAAAAAAAGGTTTTTTCGGAAATATAAAAAGAGGTGTGAGGATCGAGAAATGTTGATAAATGTCGATGGTTTTATAAATCTTTTTTAAACGGACCTCATCCATGAAAAAAATGATTTCTGATATAGATTATAGCGCATCCAGATAATGATGACTATTAAAGAGGTTAAAACCGCTTAACATTAACATTAAGATTTTATTTTTTTGATGTAAACATACATAATATAATAATACTATTATGTTATGTTAGAAATCATGTTATATAACATCTGTATGCTGAATATTATGTATGCACATACATATAATATAGGTAGATCGCATAGCTTCAACGTATGTCTAAATCTACTTTTCTTCCACTACTTATTTGGTTTATCAAATAATGCGAGCGTATTGATAAGTCACAGTTTGATTTTTTTTAAATTTCAATTGACATAAACGTCTCGAAAAATTACTGTTTTTATTGTAATTTAACACACGCTTTTTAGTAACTTCACCAATCCTATGCTTGGATTAAAAACATTGAACAATCAGTAATAAATTAAGAAAAGCAAATAAACAAGGTATCAATAAAATAACAAATAAAAAAGTGTATAAACTACTAAGAACTACACCAAGTTATAACTTTTATTGACATTGTCTGGTCAATCAATGATTGGTTATACGACAAATGGTCACTGTTATAACGATTGCACTTATGTGTTTTAAAAGCTATAAGGGAAAATGTAATGGCTTTTTAAGTAAATAAAACATGTTATACGATTGTTGTATATTCGATATTAATGTTTATTGCAATTTTTTTTAAAGACTTACTTTCATTTTTCAGGATATGGTATCAAGTGTTTCAAAATCAAACCATGATATATAAAGTCAATTCTTGCTGGTGTTGATTGTGTTTTACTTTCTGTTTTTTTCAATACCATCTTTTATTAGCCTATTTAATTTATTTGGGTTTTGTTATGAACACTTGTGCACTTGTCTACTAATAGTATTTTCTTGAAAAGTCATTATTTTGTTTTAGTACTTTTTCAGCATAAAATTGAAATATTTATAACTTGTTTATTCATGTTAATCGTTAATCCATTTCGTTAACATCCTGAATATCTCAAAAACTGAAGAGGTGCAAATAAAAATAAAAGATACTCAAACAAAGAACAAACAATCTGAATTATTTTATCTTATTATTATTACTTAATTTAGATTCCAAGTATGCATACAGATCACAAGATAATATTAATAGAAATAAAAAAAAAGAAACAACAAAAATATGCAAATACTGTATATTATCTAAGCGCCGAAATTGACAAAAAAGAGTTGAACAAAAATATTAAACTAACTTTTGTTTGGTTTAAAAGAAATTATTCAAACAAAATGTTTTTTTTTATTCAAAGAAAAACATATATGATATGTATATATATATTATATAGTGATTATAACAACAAGATCACATAACACACTAATAGAAACGTTCAAGAAACTGGAAGAGAAACCAAGAAAGCTTGAACATATTTTAAATGAAAATAAAACAAAATATACGAAGTGCCATAGAGGCATAAGAAGAGGAAATGAAATACATATGAGCATCATATGAGCATTGCCTGGAAGTAGTAAACTACGCTTTTCTATAAGATTTCTAATTCATTGAAATACAACACAGCTTGAACCCTACACATGTATGGACGTAATAATGTACATATATTATTTTTTTTTTCTTTAAATTCATCTATACACACAATATTAAGAAAATAATGCTATCTGAAAAGTAATAATTTGGATAAAAAAAACATCTTGTTCTAAAACAAAAAAATTCATAATGCTAAATTCGCTATCAGCTCGAAGGTGTAAAATAAAATTTAAATAAAAAAATAATTTTTGACATGAACTTTATTCATTAAAGAACATCTAAACAACATCGAGACTAAATAACTAATCAATTTAACACGCTGATTTAAGTGGCGAAAAGCTAATTCTAAAAATACCTGAAAGGTAACAGAGATTTTTTTAAATATTATATTATGTTTATATCGAAATACCTTAATGAATTTATTTTTAAATTATCGAGAACGATAATTTTCATTAGCATTGTATTAAAAAAAAAATTGTGCTTATTTCTTATATTTATATTGCTTATATTTATTATACTAATTTTGCAGCATAATTTGATTATTTTTTAAATCTGAATAGTTTCATTCGCATATTTATTCAAAATAACTTTAAAATGTAACCATGCGCGATTCGTTACGATTATTAAAAAGTTATTTTAAGAAATTTGGAAATTTAATATTTAAATTATTATTTTATTATGATGTAAAAAAAAAGATTCACATCTTTAGTATCTACATGATGCACAGGCTCTTTTTTATATTGCCGCATATGGGAGATATAAAAGTACGTTATACTATTAATAAGGGGAATGAGAAAGGGTTAAGATATGAGGGTTACACTTATTTATATAAGGGTGTTCTTATTATAAACAATCTATAAATAATGATCTGATAGTTATATATACTATAATATTCAGCAAGATAAATATTAATTCTAAATATCTAAAAATAACGTCCAATATTATTAGTTTTAATTCAACAATCAATTAAATTGTTCAATTAGCATTATAACCATCAGGGCTATATGTAAATCCTAGACGCAGGATAGCAATATTCTTTAGAATAATAGTGAGAAAAATAACGGCATATCTTTTGGAAAATATTAAATCTAACTTATAGTACATATTTAATTACGATTGATTTTAAACATTTTTATAATTCTTTTTATAAATTCAATTTTTTCAAAATCTATCACAGGTTCACCTAAATTAATCAGTTAACAATAACTTTAAATGTTAAATTTTTTTTTTTAATTTTCATTAAATCCTTTTTGCCAATTCTGTAAAATAGTTTTGTGTTTTGTATTTATATGGATGTATACAAGTTCTGTTATTTTCCGAAAAGCTGTTAAATACCTAATTTTTATTTATCCTATGTAAACATTTTGGGAATTCCACAATTGTAATACATTTCTTATCACCCGATGATATCATTAATCGTTACCTTCAATCGAGTAAGTAGCATCCCTATAACACATATACAATATGCTATTTCATTAAACTAATTTTAATAATAAAATTTTCTATTAACGGAAAATGCGAAAAATATAAACAAATACTAAAATGTCGGTAGTAGTAATTATATTAATTAATTAAAATGTTGATACGTATCAAGGACCTTGCTTACAAGCAAGGTCAAAAACCTAATTATGATATGAGATAAAAAGCTCGAAAGATTTATAAGTTTAGGTTAAATATTTCATTCACTTTAAGCAAATCTTACATGATAATATCTTACACTACACTGTTTATTTTAGTTACTTTAGCATATTAGACTCTTAATTATAATTCACGCGTGTGCTTTACAAATAATTACATAGTTAAAGGACTTACAAGGAAACACCACCTTTCTATTTTTCTATTATTTTTTCTCATATTTACACTTTAGTTTTCATGATTTATCGTTTCTGAAGAGAAAGAGCAACTTGTACTAAAAATATGTTCATTTTCTAAAACTTAACGTCATCCCTTGAATCCCATTTTAGGAAAATGGGACCCCCCTATGATTATTGTTTGTTAGGCTTCTTGTTCTTTAGCATACTTACCAAAATAGCTGATAAGTAAGTATTATGATCAGTATTGCGAAGGTTAAGAATATATTTAAGAAGCACTATGGGACGGATCTTAATAGCTATGCTTCATAAACACCGTGAAAATAAACTATATGTCGATAACGTTATTAAAAAAATCGCTAAATGTGGAAATCGGAAACTTAATTTTATGATATAGATCTTGAAGCTATTAATTTTAATTTTTTTTATTTAATTTATTAAAAAACAAAAAATAAATTTATTTTTCTTATGCAATGTAAAAATTTTTTATGTAAATTTACATAGAAAATTATTGGCAACTTTGTGAGCTATGATAATCTCTGTAAATATATATAAGGATGTAATTTTACATACCTTGTAAATATACTAGTACGATGTAAATTTACATACGCGCGTTTTTACTGTTCATGACTTGCCGTGAGGCTATACGGTTCCTCAACATCGGTGTATCCTCTACCTTCTTCTTTTCGTATTTCTTTGCTAGCATCATCTCATCAATCATTTTATTGATTGATTTCTAATTTTGTTCAAAAACGAGCATAGTATAGACACCAGATTTTAAGGTGTTAATATTGTTTTATTATTTTCTTCGGTAAAATAGATATTTTACTTAGATATGTATTTGTTAAAGCACGTGTCCGATAAGCGCTTAGATTTGGTAAAAATTTAATTCTCCATGAGTTTACAAAGTGCTTTTCGCTAATATAGTATTATAAAGCAGTATTTCTAATATAGTATGAGTAATACAATTGAAATTGATTAAATTAATAAAACTTGGACTAACAAAAACTGAAATTGTTCAGCAATTACGCTAAATTTAATCAAAATACATCAATTATAGTTTTAATAATTTATAAAAAAAAGTTATGTATTTTTTTTACTATAATGTAGAAAACTCATTAAAACTTTATTATGCATATTAGAAGCTTTTCAGTAGCCAGATTATAAAATCTTTAAATTTTCACTTTCGCATGAAAATTTTCTTTTTTGTACCGAAATCGTTATTTTAAAGCACAATAACACTTGAGACTCACTGAAATGTTCGTTTATAAGAGGATCAGATGTGACAGACAATTCGCGAGTATAAGCTAGGGACATAATCCTACAATTTAAACGAAAACTCCCCTCGTAAAGATCTAAAGAAGGTCATGGAATGTCGATTTATTTGACTCCATTATAACAATTTATCACACAGAAAAATACAAACGTATTTCAAGTAAAATCGGGTATCATTATAAGTATTGACGAGCTTTGTTTCGAGCCAAACTTGAGCAAATGTTAAAGAAAGTCGAGCGATGTTTTTTTTTTTTTTGAATCGAGTTGCGACCCGACTCGTATTCCGTCTAACTTGATATACGTGCTTTAGAAAGGGATGCGACACGGCACGATTAAATAATTTGGATATAACAAATGGTGGTCCAAAAGTAATTGACACTTGAACTTTTTTATTTTCTTTATCATTTCCGCAATTTTCAACAAATTTTCACCATTTTCAGCTATATTTTTTGCATAATATATTTTTACAAGAATTCCAGTGATTTCCAAACAAGTACCAAACTAAAGGATTCCATGGATTTCCAAACAATTCCAAGAGAATTTTTTGTATAAATATAAAATTTAATTTTAATTTATTCCGCATTATGAATTTATTATTCTTATTAAAAAATGCTTCAAAGAATTTGTATTGGCAAACATTTTTTCGGGCTATAACGGTCGACTGCATGCATAAAATGTTATGTTTTGGTGGTCCGTGGCTTCCAGAGATTTCAAACCAAATCAGCTACATAGCGGTTCATAGTTATTATACCTCTGTGGCAATACTGATAAGTACTGATAAAAGGGATATTCCTAGTTTTGAATAATCTTAAGACCTGTTTACACGGCTCAAGTTGATAAGTTGATAAGTAATTTTTTAAGTTAATTTTAAGATAAAATTGAATACTTACAACTTAAATGAACGGTTTACACGTAAAATTTAGTTAAAACTATGTTATCTAACTATGTTAAGTTAAATTTAACCAAATCACTTATCAACTTGAACCGTGTAAAAAGGCTTTACTTCAAAGTGACGGTTTAGCCAAGTAACTTTAGCATGCCTTTTTATGGAAACAGATGCAAATAGGCAGTCAAAATTATATTGGAAAAAATTTTTTACCGACTTAAAAGGATGTATTTTATAAAGTTCCACAAACGGGTTGTAAAAATATTGTCGCCGATCCTATAGTGACAGATCCACAACAGAGGCTCACCGGGAAAGTCCCGATTTTCCTAAATTTTATAATTATTTTAACTTTTATGAAATATTATACTGAAATATAATACTGTTAATTTTTAAAGTTAACAAATTAATTAAAATTAAATTATATAAACTGATTTGAAATATCTATAAAAATTACAAAGCAGTTTTTTGAACTGAAATAAATGTTCAAAATTGATTTTAGAAATTAATTTAACAGGCATGTTATCCGTCCTTGAATAGGAAAAAACAAAAAAAAACTGCATTTAAAAAAAATTCTTTATATTTGCTTTTTAAAAAAATGTATATTTTTATTTATAATTATATAATTTTAGGCATATTTATAATTCTAGGCAGAAGTTTCTTAAAATTAGTGGAAAAGATTTAGCTTTTCGTCCTGTGTCAAAAATATCTCAACATAATGTACAGCTAGATAAAGATTTTGCATGCAAATGACAAAATTTACATTAAGAGATAAATAAATCAGACTATCGAGATAAAATACTTCTTGAAATTTTGCAAGACGATTAGGGCTCCGTTTCGTCCTGTACAGGGCCGAATATAGGATTTCGTCTAAAGGGGGGGGTGTAATTTTTGTGTGATTTTATGTATTGTAAGATTAAACTCTCTTCGTGATTCCAAAGACATGGTTCGTATAACCTTATTCTTCTGTTAAAGTTTTTCCATAAACTTGTGCATTAGATGTATTTTAAGAATATTTCAGAGTAGCATAGAGACATCAAACAAACAACTAATTATAACTGAAGAGAAAAAAATCTAGGTTACTAATACGCTTTATTTCTTTTTAGTATACTATCCTGGAAATCAGCAAAAATTCAACGCAATCGGAAATTTGAGAAAAGTACTTTATGTACACATAATTTATAAAACATTTAATTTCATTAGAGTGGCCTAATGCACCAACTGCTTTTCGAATTTTTTGCTGTGAGGCCGAATACCGTACAACTGCTGTTCTTACGTACTAGTAGGTCATTGCGACAGAAAGAACTGGAAAGTGCACATTAAAAAAACCTTTAAAAACTTTATTTTTTATATAAATGTTTAAAGATTTTTCTCTTAACATTGTTAAACTTAGATAAGACGCTATTCTTAACACTTTCGTTTATAATATTCAATTTTTAATTCTATGCAATTCAAATTGAAAAGATAGAAAACAAAATTTTTAATGTCAGTCGTAAAAAAAATTAAAACAGTGCCAATTTAAAGCTCTATTAAAAAATGTGATTATTGCTTCATTGGGCCAAAATAAGATGAACAATGGCCAAAGGACATTGATTTTACAAGGGGACAGGTGCCAAGCAATGCTTTACACCTGGTATGACGCCGGCTGCCCAACTATAGGCCTGGTGTTAGTCAGTGGCGTACAAGATATAAAATCTTGAATGTTTAATCTCAACTAATCAGGTTTATTAAAATTAAAATCTCTTAAAATAATATAAAAGGAAGTTTATTATATAATTTAATACGCACAACTCTATTAGTTATTATATATGTATAATAATTATGAAGTAAAGTTGTTAACTGAAATTTATTACTACTATAAAATTGCTAAATTTGGTGTAGCATATCCTAAAACTGCCATTTTTTTAAAATTATACTAACGTGATTAAGATGCTCTTGATTAGATTAACAATTTCTATAGAAATTACGCAAATCCTATTAGTCGCAATTCTATCCATAAATTTATTATAGATGCATGGTACAGATATAATTTATGCTAATAATGTAACTCATTTTCAATATCTCATTTATACCTACTTCACGATTCGCATCTTTACCTCTACGTAATGTATGGAAACGTTTATAGAAGCTCTCAATTATTAATTTTTAACAATCCAAATTTAATTATCAAATAATATCTAATAAAATAAATATCTAAATTTTTATATCCGTAAATTTCGAATACTAAATGGAAACCAAAATGCAATTTTAAATCTTTACATCCAAATTAAATTCTTCTTTTAAATATTCTCCAAAACTCACTTATTCAAAAATTTCAAAAACTACAAATTGCACGTAATTAAATACAAATCCATAAATTATTTAGGAGGCTTTCTTTTCCTTTACTTTTCTAGATTTTACTTTTTGAATTGTTATATTACAGACGTATTAATATATTTTTTACATTAATAACATTTTACGTACGAAAAGTAAAAAAATAATAATTTATTTAAGATTATTTGAATACTAAAGAAAATTTTGAGTATTTTAATTGAAATTATTGGAGGTACTACAAGTGCACATGCATAACTTACCTTTATTTAACGTTCGCATTATGCAATTTATTTAAATAAAATTTGTAAATCTTTAAGAATTGTTTTTCTGGAAAATCATTTTTTCGAAGATTTTCGAAGAACTCGGTAAAAATTTCAGAAAATTTAACATTGCTCTTATGGTAGTTAATAACACTTTTACAGATACTACCCCTTTTGCCTGTTGTTAATAAAATAGTTGTCTGTCATGTCATAGTCATAGCCCCATTATCCAAAAGTGCCCAGGGCCTCTATTAGGTTAAAGACGGCTCTGATAACATAGCAATATATTATGTACCTAGATGAGTTATATTATACTTACATTATGTACCTACATACATTATATACGACCTGTTACACTATATCCAGTTGAGAGTTTGCTATATGACACGTGCTAAAACTCATTCTGCATGTAAGAAGATATAGCAGCTGTCACGTTATCCAAAGCATTGCATTTCGTTGGATGTTTTCTTAAAGAACATACGGCACTAATTTTTTCAAAGGTTTCTATATATTTAAAGATCAACAAGTAGATGTTAAGATTTTTTCGATTTTTGTTTAATTGCTTACTCAAAAAATTTTTATTTTTATTTAAATTTTTATATTCACTTAAAAAAAAATTTGCCTCTATGCCTACACTTGGTTCAACTTCAATTCATATAGAAAAAGTATAAAATAAAAATATATAAAAAGTATTGTAATCCACTCAAAATTCAAATTTTGGTTTTAAAATATTCGTTAAGATGCCCTGATAACATTTTGATAAATGTTATAGTTGGTATAATATCATGGTGCCTTAGTATGCGTGAAAAGAATAGCATCAGATTCGTTGAACCGCGCAATTAAGTGTCTTAGAATTTGGCATAAAACAAACTTCATGACTAAACTTTTGGTCAAATAGAAATCATTTAATTTAATAATTATATTGTTAAAAGTGTTTTTATAAAGCTTGATTATTTATATTGTGCTGGCCGTTATTTTGCAAAATACTAATCAGTTGTTTAAAATGCAGACCCAAAATATAGTTGCCATCATGATCTTCCGTTACCAGCAACGTTTATCAAATTATATACCTTATATGGATTTTAAAAACTAAACATAGATATATGTATGTATTTCTGCTTTAATTTTTTCTTTATAGGTACTTCTTACTTCTGCATCTATTTTTTTTAGGTTTTTACATTAAATGAAACTTAATTAATTATTTAATAATGAGTTATAAAAGTAAGTAACAAAGTATAATAGATGAAAGTTTTGAGATGAAAGTTAATGTAAAAAACTCACAAGAAGTGGATCAATAATTGAAAAATCTATGGATAAAAATTAATGTCATAAATATGAAGGCACTAAAATGGTAATTTAAAAATTGAAATTCCTCCTCCGCATTTTCCTACAGTAGCAGAATCTATTGTTATTTGTTATAATATTATATAAGTGAGTAGTGTACGTATGATTTCATAATTAAACAAAATAAACACGTTTCTTAAAAATTAAGCATTAAAAGTTGTGGTAGAAGTTATTCCATACTTGAATATTGTAAACCGCATTTTTAATTTAAAAAAAAAACAATTTATTTTGTATAAATTGGGACGAGCTAAGTTGCAGCTGCTATTTAAAGATTAAGAAACCTTTGAAGATAAGAATTGCACTTAGTTAGATTAAATTACTAAAGGAAGATTTTTTTAATTCTAAAAGCAGAAAATAAGTAATATCTTAGAAGTAACCTATACTATAACTATAGATACGTGTGTATTATAAATAAGTAAGTACTATATTAATTAATGAACCTATTAGTACGTACTAATGTAGGTACAACATAATATAATATTAAATAAACTAAAGTAGAAAAAGCATTTATTATTGTTTTTTTATTATATTACAACTTGAAATTTTTGCTTAAATTTGCTTAATTTAATATCAATTAAACTAATTTTAAAACTTAAACGTCGAGATGATAGAGCAGATGCTGAATTTTAAAGTTGTCTCTTTCTCATCTTAGAGCATAACGAAGGAGATAAGGTAAACGAAGGAAGAAGGTAAGGAAGTGGCCTACGGGACCTGCCGTGTCCGTCCAGCTGCCTTCTTACATCTGTTGGTTACAGCTGCACACTGTCGTTGATCAACACTGATATACACATACTTTTGATTTGATAACAGCATCACGCGCTTACATAGTCTTATTATTCTTGCAAATAATTATTGATATTACATATATTTACAAAAACACAACAGAGTAGAAATTTATATAACAGCAATAGGACCTCGTAAAATATTAGAGTACCTATCTATTATTTAGTTATTTTTAATTACAAACAATATGTTTAATCAACACAATTTTAACCGTTTAAATTAAAAATTAATTGCATACTAATAATAATAACTTTATTAACGAAATTATTTTAACGTACATTAATATATTATGCCACATACAAATTAACAAACGAAAAACAAAATTATGTTAATCATGTCCTTAAATTATTTGTTTTCTATTATTATAATACATATACCACCTATATATGTATTTTTGGCGTAGTTACATATTTGGAAAAAAGGATAATCGCTAGAAAATTTACAAAAGTCCTCCATTAAGTTAGCCCCTCTTGCGCTCTGATGTTTCTTCGAGTGTAGCCCATGATGATAGATCTTAAAATTCTAATTTTAATTGGTTAATTACGTAAAATGAATCAACTACCGAAATTTTTCATTCAACTCAATCCTCACCAAACGTTTGGCATAAAAATAAGTTGAAAAATTAATTGAGGCAAGGGGCTAACTTGATGAGGATTTACAATAACTGCACAAAATTATTAGACACCTTTGTGTCTATACAAAATACAATAAAAAATTCTTCTTTCACTTCTTTTATAAGTTTTTCAAGAAACTTGTAGTAACCTAATTTTTCTCAATATGCAAAAATCCACAGATATTATGTAACATTTATCGGTAATTGTACCTATCTATAAAGTCTTCTTTTAATAAAACTTTTAAAAAAATTAATTTTAATAAAATAATATAATAGGGGTAATAATAAAACCAAGATATTAACTTCTTTTAAAATATTTTAGTGCACTCTTTACCAACTTCAGTTAAACATTTACTGGTTAGTGGTAAATGTGTACATTTTTGTGTAATTCACATTAACTATAAATTATATTATTATATCTATCTATATTTAAAGCAAATTTGATTCGATTATGTATACATTTAAACATTTTAAATATATAAATTACTCACAGTTATTTGGGTTTGCATTATATACTGACGTTGAAGTCTCCAATTTCAATACCGTCTAATCAAGTATATTAAGTTAAGCAATATATTTATTGTAAAGTTCTTTTTAAATTAGTTTTTATTCTTAATAAAATTTAATAGATAGTAATAATATAGAAAATAATTTTTTGTATATCTAGATAATTATTTCTGCTTGGGAATATATCTAAATTATTTATTACTAGTAATTTCATATTATATATTGTCATGGATAAAAAATGGACAATTAAATATAAAAAAAAAAACTAGAAAGTAAATAAAATAAAAAAAAACGAGATAGTTTAGTTTTTGGTTCATGAATTATGTCGGATGTTAATTTAATGTGAATTGGAGATAAAATGTTGATTATTCATTTGTAGAAGAATATAAATGAATAATAATTTAAAGAATAGCTGTATCAATAATTGAAAGGGTTAACGGAGTAGAAAAGAAAAATACGACAATAATACTATATTTAAAAAGACTTACAAATGTGACAGTCTCCTCTTTTTCTCTTTTTCACTTTCCTTAACTGATTCCTGATGAGAAGAGAACATTTCTATTATTCTGTATTTTAAAAAGAATGGATTCCAAAAGGTATATTGAGTTATTAGATAATACTTTTGCTAAATTTTGCCAAATCTATTTGAGGAATTAATTGGACTTTCAGCAGAATAATGCGACAATTAATATTTCGAATGCAACGAAATCCTGATTTCAAAGCAAAGATTTGTTAATGCGACAACAGCGGAAGATTTACACTTTTGCTGCCTAAAGGCACTGACGTTTTGGCCGCCCCTATTTGTAGGAAAAAAAAGTTGGTTAATAGTACCAAGTAAAATAAGATATGCATATGCGTGCGCAATCACATAGTAATTTTTTCTTTTGTTTTAATTTAGGCGAAGGAGGTGAAATGTTTCATTTACACCGAATCCAAAGAAAGCTAGTTACGGCTTAGGACTTTAGATAATTTGAGTTGTTTTTTTGTTTTTTATTTATAATCAAAGAATAGGAAATACTTTACAATTGTTTAAATTCTTGATTGGAAGATTGCATATAATTTCCGGATTATCTCATCAACATTGTAAACAGTGTGCAGATGTAAGTGACGTCATAAAACGTCACTAGAACTTGCCGTTGTTTATTTTATCAAAAGTTGATTTAAATGTCTTTTATACTACCGGACGTTGATACATGTATTTATTAACTACTTGTGAGAAGTAAGTAAAAAATAATAAGTGATATACTTGGAGCAGAAAATCACGTTATTAAAGATATGCCAAAAATTAAAACAAAAATTCGTTGTTTGGTTAAAAATGTTGAGATAAATAAAATTATTCATTAAATAAAAAAAAATGTTGTATTATGTGTTAGCCAAGCGATAACCGGAAAGTAATAATATACGGTCGGAAGCGCGCATCTTGAGGAGGTACACTAATTGGCGGACTTATTACGAATTACATGCAAACTTTTCCTCTGTAAATTATTAATACAGCCCTAACTTTATTGTAATATACTCACTCGTCAACTTGTCATTGTGATACTTCTGGTTGAGTTGTCATCACAAATTTTCATGTAGAAAATAATATTAACCCACACTTATATACTTAGTTTTTAATTATTTCTTATAAACGACCGAATGTATCTTCAATTTTAAAAGTGGTTACCATTTTTGTTGTTTTAATTAAAACAGTGGAAATGTTAAACTAAGTTCGTTCACACAAGAAACTTTTCGATTGTTTCATTTATATTTTATGAATGGTTGAAATTGGGAGCAGACACAATAGCAAGGTCGATTTTTAAATTATTACAAATACTGGTCTCCCCAATAAGTGTTCATAATTATTATAGAAGCTTTTGATTCTACGTTTATGTAAATAATAACAAAATTATTTTTAATGTTTTATTGCCTATAAAAATGTATTTAATTTAAATTACTCAGCCCTGGGCCTCGTTGGCCTTTGATAAATTTCTTAGTGCTCCTCCCCCATTCGTTATTTAAAAAATCTCATTTTTGGAAACTTTATTTTTAAAAGTTGCTTGCTACATGCTTCATGTTACTGAATTTAGTTGTTTGTATTTAAATTTAGTATTTCAAATTTCTAAAATGTATTTCATTTGTTTCTTAAAAGTACATAAAATTCGAATGTTTATTCAATCGTAACTACCATTATCGTTATTTATATTGAATGCAGATATTTGGTAAATATGTAGTAGGTATCTTGTGTACGTATAATCATATCATCTAACCACATGATGTAAAAACATCAACTTTTGGTACAGGGCGAAAAGGTTGCTTCAGATCCTTCTGTTTTTAGGTTGGCAAATAACTAATCAATCGGAGGAGCAGTTAATTATCTAATTTATCACTTGAAAAAACCTGGTATTTTTAAATTAATATAGTTTTGGAATATCTCCGTCTAGTTATTATTAGGTAGACTTTTAGTGCACACGTTTCTTTGTTTTCGCTATACAAATAAGAATTAAATTAAATTAAATAAATTAATAAAAGCAGGTGAGGTATACATATTTAGTATTTCAAGGTTTTTATTAAAATTTAATAAAATAGCGGTAAACATAATTGTCTATGTTTATACATACAAATATCACATTAAGTTATGCGCTAGTTGCAAAAAGTTCACAATTGATAAATAAATTTTCTATGTGACCTGCTTAAATATTATTAAATTTTATTTTAGTATGCCAAAGAACCGACTTTTGTATACGGTGTGCCCCATCGGTCGAATAAGTGACAGGTGTAAACGCAATTCTAGCACCTGCCTTAATTATTTTAAGTCTCCAGTTAAAAAATACTAAAACAGCAATCGCACAATAAGTAACGCACAATTTTTAATTCATACTTAGATATCTAGCCATGTACCTACATAATAAAAAAATAATATATGTCCATTTCATCTTACGATATTCAATGCCAGTTTAAATATTCATTTATTACAATTATGTATATGATTATTAAATAAAAAATTGAAATTTCAAACCCTACCGACTAATTAACATTACTACTTATAAAAAAAATTGTAATATAATGTATGTAAGTACATAGTATATAACTGTACTTGTTTCACTAACGGCAACCAAAAGTAACATGAAGCGTGTAAATCAAGCAACTTTTAAAAAGAAAGTTTTGAGAAACTATTTTCCAAAAAAGAAATTTCTTAAACAACAAATGGGGAAGGGGGGACACCAAGAAATTTATCTAATTTTAAATTAAACGCGAAAAGCGACTATCATTGCTACAAAATATTACAAAAGTTTTAAATGTCTATTTTCAACATATTCCTAAAAGCAGTGATAATTTTTATGTGGATTTATTATATGAATCATTAAAACAATCTAATTTTAAACAAATTAACAAATCGTTGTCGGTCGTAATTTAAGAATTTTCTTGTGATATTCAACGAACGAATTCAATTATAACTAGTATTTACATATCTGTGAATATTTTTCATTTTCAAAAAATACGTAAATAAAAGTAAACATTAGCAATTTTGTGTATGTTGCGGTCTTAAAATTATGTCATTTTAAAAATTGCATTTTGTGCTGTTCATAAGTGTTGAATAGCTTATTATATTCACGAACCGCTGCGCATCAGACAAAGTAACTAAAACAAATAAGAAGAAGGAAGTTGCTTTATTAAATTACCAAAAACAATAGACCAAATTTGGAGGTGGCATATTTTTTAAAATAAATATTTTGGGTCACAAAATTGGTGGTCACTAGCTTTAGGGTCATAGTTTGACATTCCGGTCAGTGACGAGCTGGCCTATCAGCATGTCCCTCTGGATAAGCGATCCCGCAAACCATGGGGCCCTCAGTTCCTGCCATACATATAACCGATATTATTACCGATAAATATATTTATTTTCCAAGAATCAAACCATAATTGCTGACCATAAATATATAATATTTACTCATCAGCTATTTTAGTATTCTAACGAACAAGGGCAAGGGATCTAACAAACAAATATAGTCCTCTGTCATATTATGGTCATAGGGCCTCATAATCCTAAAGTGCCTAGAGCTTCCATGCAACGGGTTAAAGACGGCCCTGCCTATGAACCCTCCAAGGGATGACGTTAAGTTTTAAAACACCCCATATAACAATTGGGTTGTTCGCGCTGGAACTAACTTAATAAAAATAATTGTAATAATTGCACATACGAAAAAAAGGTCGTTAAGGTTAGAAAAACCAAATAAAGTTCTTTAAAAAATATAAATAGAAAAAATAAGTTTCACTTACAAGAGTTCAATATAATAAAACCAAGCTAGAATTTTTCTAAAATCTTACAAATACTTGTTTACGTAACTAATGTGTAAGTCTTGTTTTACTTATTTAATTAAAGATATAGTGAACAAAGTTGTGGAAATTCAAAGTTGCTTTTACACTATGGTAGATTATACTTTCCGGTTTAATAATTTATACAAATGCGTTGTACGTAGCACGCAGTGGACCGCTTTAAAGCACAAACTTTAAAACACATCAAAACTATCAAAACTTATAATATACTGAGTACTAAAATCAGCGTAGCATAAAAGAAACTTTTGTTTGATTTTTATAAAAATTGAAGTTAAAAATTGTTAGTACATTTAAATAGGTAATGGGTTACATATTGTATCTATAATAGGTACGCAACGTACTTGGGTACATACAAACATAGTACTTATAACGTAGAACTTACATTATGGTACTACATATTATATTATATAGGATATTATAAAGCATAGTAGTTAATGAATGAATTAGTAAGCACACGACAAAATATGAATACTTGAAAGTTGCTGGGTTATAAATAGGCGATGTTGTTGAATAATGGTTTCACAAAAAAATGTAACTACCAAGCGAAACGGGCACAGAGCATGGAGACGGCCATTGTTCCGTTTTACTCAAGTGTGGAAGCGTGCGCCAGCAGCTGTTCTTAGATGGGTCTTAAGGACAGTATCAAATCAAACAGCAAAACCCCAACGATTTTTACACAAAAGTAAGAAAATATCCTTATTGATGAATTTTCAACGTTTGTAGCTATATATTATGTTTCCCAAACTGTTTCTAGTACACTAACTATTCAACTGTCCGTTTATCTATGTATGTACACATTTCGTGAGAAAAAACAAGAAAATCTTTTAGTACAAAAAATATGTTTAAATAATAGGTAAGAAAAGGCAATGCAGCTTCCTTACCACTAATATAGAAACAAATAAACCACCGTAAAGCAACGCATATTCAGAATTTCCGGCCAGCCTGTTGATTCAACGCCACTTGAGGTATAAGATTCTACCGGAAGTAGGTTTTCTTCAGAGGAAATTCTATATTTAGCATGTTACCTATATTGCTCCGAACGGCAGCTGCTGGAACCTGTGTAAAATGTCCACCCTCTTACAGGGTTTGGTCCATTTGCACATGTATGGCACGTGTCATTCATAAGAAGTATATTATAACTCTATTTCTTCGCAATATATCTGACATCCATAATAAATACTTTATATAGGTAGGTACACCATATTAAAGGTATTTAAAAACTTAAAATTTTAGTCAAAAAGTTAACTATCTTCAAGGTTATCTGCCTCCAAATTAAATAATAATAAAAATTATCTTGTAAACGTAATAACCATCAATTATAAGACGCAGTCGTAAAAAAGTAAGCAGTAACAAAAATTATCAAAATAAACTAATAAACGAAACGAAATCATGTTTTAATATATAATAAATAAAATAGCTTCTTCGGGTTTTTTTATTTAATATTGTACTTAGCGAAGAAAGATCACCGAAACTCGAAATATCGACGTTCTATTAAATAATTTAATAATATTTAGAATGAGATAATGACGGGTGCTTTTGGCAGGGCACAGGACTTAAGGATTAGAAAAAAGCTCGTGGCACGCGTTGCCTGTCAATCGGATTGGCATTGGTCCCGCGCAACCCCCAAACACCCCCCGTATTGTTTTGGTTCCGGTAACCACGTGTTCGGCGTGTGCCAGGTGGTTACTGCTCCGAGTTAGTCGGCATATGTGAAATTTTGGGTTACAAAAGAGAAAAATACCTGCTTCCCAACCTTGGAGATCGCGGATTCTATTCAACTCCGATGAATATTACATAATAACACGTTACATTATTTTTACGCATTTTCGTTTATTGCAAATTTTTTTACCTTTATCCAAACATCATTATCTATTCCAAATATTCCAATTTGTCGTGACAACCTATCGATTCAACAAGTGCTCACTTTCATGTTACGAATACGGTATCATAAATCATCAATAAATTAACTTTCAAAACTTTACACGTTAATGCACAAAAATATTATATCTTCCACACTTACATTAGTTAATTTAAAACAACAATTTCACATAGATACATAATAGTGTAATAAAAAATTAAATTGTTTATATAAATTATAATTATAATTATATTAATTCTTTATACACTATCGTGAAGTTTTACGTCAATCGGTTCAAGGCTCAAATAGAGTTTGTTATACTCTTTTGTCGACTATATAGTAATAATGTGCATCAAAATTAATTTAGCAACAATTGCCGCTTATGTTCGAAAAAATAATTTAAAACATTTTTTATTAAGTCCTTAAACAAAAATCCTTGATAGTTATGGTAAAGTGATAATAATTAATCACATATCATGATAACTTGATAACTACTCTAATTATTATTTAGTTAACTTGATTCAAGAATCGCTTAACTAAATTCTAAGATTCCATCTTTAATTTTACTTATGGTTACCAGTGGCGTATTATCGCATAAACCTATGAAGCTCAGGATTGTGGCGCAAAATTTCAGTGGCGCAAAATTTCAGGAGACGCAAAATTTAATTTCAGGAGTTGTAAATTGTAATTACCTAATTATTAATCGTTCTAATTATTATTAAAAATAAGTTTCATTTTCTTTATACATTTTTCTAATTTAAAAAAGGTCAACTGAAAAATCAAAGATAGGGGCGCAAAATATTAAAGGCTTATGGCGTCACACTTGCTTAATACGCCGCTGATGGTTACATTTATAATTTGTTTCGGGACATAAAAATTATATACCTAATTACCAACTTACCTACTAGCGCAAAATGTTTCATAAGAAAAACCAAAAAATTATTTGCGCCGCAGTGTAGATTCCACGTCGTTATGCTGTAAATCGTAAAGGTTTACCTGAAATAATTGCCTACTTAATATATACATATGAAATATTCCCGGATGGTAAAAAACCCAAAACAGTGAAATGCTAATTATTTCGCCAAATTCAACAAATTGATATATTTATAATAGATAAACTCCAGGTTAAAGAAAAAATACTCGAATATGCTTAAAACTCAAAAAATAATTATTCTAATAATAAGCGAGTATTGTTCGAAATACATTATTTTTATATAATTAATTTTGATAACCTTAAAAATATGTTAATATCAAAAAATTACGTAACTACATACACACACACACACATTAAAATTTAACTTATCCATGCTTGCTTCAAATGAAATTAAACATACAATAGATACGTGCACAAATATTTCCATTTACATTTAATTAAATATTAATTGTTAAATTTAAATATTTTTACATTATAAATAATATGTATATATAAAATATATTTATCCAAGCACAAATAATTGTGCTTCAAGATTTTAATGTTATTAACTTGTTGTTAAAAATATTTGTGTTTAAAAAAAGTTAAATACATATATTATAAATATACATATGAGTTTTATATTCAACATACGCGCGCTCAAAATGGATGGGCAATGCTAAACTGCATAACGTAGGATCAATGTCCAATTGTATGTCAAAATATATAATTATACTAGAGATTTCTGATTGCTGTTGTACATCATGGTACTTAATACATTTTTAAGCAATTCCGAAGGTAAAGTACTTTTTTACCCTAGGGAATCAGTAAAAATCTTTTTTTGCTCTGGGCAAATAAAGAAGTCACCAGAAGATTGATAAAAAAGTCACTAGGAGTAAGAACGCTAGTAAAAATGCTGTTACATTTTATAATTATAATAATTATTTTTCACATTTACATGTACTATGTATATCTGACCGTAATTTATGATTCCAAACATCCTTCCAGGACGACAGGCTTCAAATGTTCGGCATGCCCCGCTAAGCCAAATATTAATGCGACCTACAATGAAATAAATTGGTGAATAAATAAATAATGACTGATTAACCCATAACCCTCCTTTGCGTCGCGCAGTCGAGTCGGGTAAAAAGTATAGGTAGTACTACTTACTTTAGCCACAAAAAAATTCTGGCGAAGCGTCTCTTTTAAAAATATCGCCAGTTGGTCAGAGGTTAGAAAACGCGATTTTTTCTCAGCACTTCGTTTTTCGGATAATTTGTTGAAATTGTCAATGTCTATGTCGTTTTATTTTTTTGCTTACGACCTACATATATCATTAAGTATAGCACCGGGCTGTTCTCGGTCAAACTTCGAGATTTTGCCCTCCCG
This sequence comes from Cantharis flavilabris, assembly GCA_949152465.1. Lineage (NCBI taxonomy): Eukaryota > Metazoa > Arthropoda > Insecta > Coleoptera > Cantharidae > Cantharis > Cantharis flavilabris. Next base: position 242,301 of record OX424441.1, on the reverse strand, counting down.
TCCGGGGCTGTTACCTCCGAATATAGCATGGTCAACAACTTCAAAATTTTAGCCTTTTGGTAAAAAAAAGTCAAAAACACGTCTTCGATGAAACCTTTGATACAACTGCTTTGGCAATATTTGAAATATTTACCCACATATCTATAAATTCGCGATCTTTGACGATATAAAAAATATAATTAAGTTTGTATTGAGTCCTTAATATACATGCTGAAATTCGTTTTTTGAAGTTCCTTGCATATTTTAGAGCTCCTGTTTGAATAGGGCTCGAGTCCTACCGTCTATAAATTGAATAAATTTGAAATGTGTAGTATGAAGTCTTCGTGGCAGCAAGGCCCTCGTACGCGGCACCATTCACACCACCTGTTGCTACGTCACTGGATGTTAACGCACATGTATTACCTATTTTTCCATATTTATTCATTATCGAGCGTTCTTCCTCTCGGGTTTTACCTTTCCTGCAGGTATGAGTACTTGTGTATCTGGGTATACCGGTGCCGGTGTATAGATACAAGGATACGAATGTGGAAGTCAGAAACAAACCCGCAAAGTGAATGAATTTGCAGGATTCTTAAGGATACCACCTAGAGAAATAAGTACCTTGCAAAGAAAGCAAGGATATTTAGGGCAGCAGTAAAACCATTAATGACAAATTTATGCCGCGAAGTTGAGATCCGAAATAACTAAAACAAGCTCTAACCTGATAACATTAGAAAGAAAACCATTTGCAAGTTTGCTGGCAAAACCCTTTGGGATAGAAAATGAAGTGAATCTCTTCGACAATTATGCAACATGGAGAACATCAACGAACGGCTAATTGTTCAATTTGGCAGGAAAATAAAGTATAGGGTAGTAAGGATAGCGACAAATAAATTTCCGGTAGGCCAAAAAGGTGTTGGAAAACCACGAAGCAGGTGTAACGATAATATCAGAGAACGATGAAGATAGTTAATATGAAAATATTTCCATTTCCATTTTAATTTATTAATCTATCTAAAAAAAATTTAAGCAAAACCAAAATTATATGAAAACCGACACGAATTATTTTATTACAGTAAACTCAATCTCTTCAATCAAATAAATAAAGCAAAAGTATCAAATCAATTCCTGCAGACATAGTAGCGTGTTTTCGAAACATTTACGTAAATTTATTACGTGAACAAATCAGGTACGTTATTTTATATTATGTTTTTATCTGAATTTGTCATTACATTTTCTTATTTAACATTAAAATGAAATTAATTGTTTATTACTGTTATTACGGTGTTATTTCGATTTTATTACAATGATAAATTTTCATTACTTATACAATTTAATTTGTCGTTTTGTATATTTTAGTTTGTTTATGTTTTGATGTAAAACCCTAGTAATTTTTTTTCAAATTATAATTTACCTCTGTTTTAATTTTTGCTAAATTTGAAAATGAGACAACATTTTTTATGCAATTAAAAGATTTTATTTTAAGGTTTTATTAAAAAGTCACATAAAGTAGGCCAAATTATTTCTAAATATAAATTAACTCGAACATATTTAGAATGCGTAATATTTTTTTAAATAGTAAACAAATACGTAAAAATTAAATTTTATAAAAAATATTAATTATCTTTGAATTTATTAAAATTTGTTTGTGACGTGGTTCTAATTTACGTTAGTAGTAACTATAGTATGGTTGAAATTGTGTAATTCAACTTGGTTAGGAAATTTTGCCGTAATTAACCTGTCGTGTAATCGCTTTAGAGGAGGTGAAAATTAATAAATATTTAAAGTTATACAAATTACGACCAGATTTACATAACGTATTTTTGGTTAATACACAAAAGGACACAGGTATTTTCTACTAAGGGCGACGTTATTGTATTTGATCTTCTACTAGGAACTGGTATTGTCGATCGTTTAAATTTTATAGGGTGCTGTAAAACTTTACTAAAACTCTTTTAAAGATCACTTTAAAAATTAATTTAGATTTGTGTTAGAAATGATATTTTGGTATACGAAACCGATTCGAGTAAACACTATATTTTGATGCATAATTTTTCAATCTAATTTTTCAAATTTTTTAATCGGCAAATAAAAATAAAATGAACTGAAAACGTGTAAATACGTATTTAATTATAGATATTATACGAAATTTGATAGTCAAACTAATTAATAAATAAAAAATCACTTAAGAAGTATACACCGCCTATAACAATTTTTTCTCACGGTTGCTTACAATATTTTGTGTTGTAGGTACTAATAGAATTTTATTACACCTACTTTTAAAATTATTGAAATCTGCAGTACAGATGTTTGTTAAATGTTTTTTCCCAAAATTTGAAATTTTCAATTGTAGGTAATAATCTTAAAAGGTGAGAAAAATTTGGGAAATACCGGGTTGATATGCCAAAACAATTGGTAAATAATTTAAATTAAATTAAACTTTGTTTTTAAATATTATGTAGGTATAACATTTAAAACTGAGCTATAGCTTATTTTTTTAATTCTTTTTAATTTAATTTATTTCATTTAATTTTTATTTTTTTTAATTTATTTTTTTTTAATTTAATTCATAATTAGGTATACTTTGTTCCAAATAGAAAATTTTTATAATATGATGTTCAAATAATATAAATATTTGTATAGTTACTGCCTATTAATAATGAAATAAACACTTTTTAGAACTATATAGAATCTAAAAAAGTTTTCGTGAATGAAATAACTGTAATTATTGTAAACGATTATGAAATAACGCTACGAAGATGTCCTTTCCTAAAAAATATTTTTGATTTGATTCGCACAATTAAAGCGAAATATTAATAAAAGTATATAATATATTAAGTAAATTTAGAATTTTACGTATAACATTATTGCTTTTCGAGAGAGCTTATAGTAATTTAATAAAAACCACCTCTACATAATTCTAACTATTGTAATTTTTAGCCAATCAAATAAATTAAAAATAAAAGATGGATATTTTACTTTTTGTGTTCTATAGAAGATTTCTAAAACATCTGCTCTCTAATAGGTTCTAAATTCAATAGGTAAACCAATGAGTAGGGAATTGTTTCACAGCAACTGTTCCTTCTTTTACAATAAAAAAAACTGTTTTGATTTATTGTATAATTTCTAAAAGTTTAAAAATGCTACCATTTTGTTGCATGCGAGTTTAAAATCTTTTCTTTAGTTATTTAATGAATATCTCACTTGTCCACCAACGAAAACGACGTACAAACCATTAGTTATAATTTAAATTATTATTAGATTTTATACTCGAGATTCTTTCAGGAGCCAAATATATGAAAACAGTTACTTTCAATTTTTAGTTAATTTAAGTAAAATTTTTAAATTAAAAAAATTAAAAAACAAAAAACAATGGTAATTAGTATTAAAAATACTATTCAGTCAGATGATAGACTTTTCGTCAGGACGGGCGGATATAGAGCGCTTTTTAATATAGCTGTGCGCCGAGTAACGGGTAATTTTCGAGTCTTGGCTAGTAATATACTATTAAACAACTGCGTCAACTGAAACATGTACAGGGTGGTTCAAATTGGAATGTTCTTATGGGGAATTCGGTAACCATAAGAGATATGGAAAAATGGATGGCGCATCCTCGATCTCTTTTTTTAAGAAAAGCTTAATGGTGAAAACCGGAATTCGATATCTTTTTTCGTTTTCGAGTTATGGCCAAATGTTCGCTTTTTTGACTTTTCGTTAAATGGCGATATCTCGGTTGTTTGTAAAGTTATAGAAAAAATATTTACACCTTTTTCAGACACTTTTTCAAGGAGAATAAACTGGGATAAAGGAATTTTAAATACCTTCATGTTTTTCCGAGTTATAATATAAACTTCTGTTTTTTTAAATAGAAACCATAGTTGGCTATGACATATTTAAGTAGAGTTTTTTTTGCTCTTTTCAATTATATATAGTATGTGGGGTCTATTATTTCAGTTTCTATCCTTTATATCAAAAAATGTTAAATAAAAACAAAAGAAGATTGGAAAATTAAATGTTGGCTGTGTAAAAACAAAACACTATACAAAATCATTATTGACATCTAAAACATTTGTTCCAGTTGTTTTGAGTAGTGTTTTTTAGTATCTGTTATTTCTTAAAAGTGTAAAATGGCTTATGAAAACTATGAAAAATATGATATGTTACAATGTTTCATTCAAAGTAACAATAGTGCTGTTCTTGCATCTGAAACTTATTTCAATTGTTATCCTGAAAGAAGACAACCGGATAATCGAATTTTTAATAAATTAAAAGCAAATCTTATTAATCATGGATCTTTTAACAAACCTAAAACGGAAAATTATGTTATGCAAGATGCTGAAGAACAACCATTAACGTATTAGGAGCTGTAGCTGTTGATCGTTCAATTTCAACCCGTCAAATTGAAGCTGAATCGGGTATTTCAAGATGTAAAGTTATGCGTACTTTAAAAAAATATAAATCAGGCCTTATGTGATTCGAAAAATACACCATCTACAACCAACAGATGCTCAGAGACGATTAGAATTTTGCAATTGGTATTGTCAACAACTCCAAGAAGATCCATCGTTTTTCATGCGTGTGATTTGGACAGAAGAATCTTATATTAGTAGTGCCGGAATTTTTAATAGACACAATGAACACCATTGGTCCGATGTAAATCCTCACCGTACCGTCACCGTCCAAACGCAAGGACGATTTGGTTTTAGTGTTTGGTGTGCCCTACTTGGCAATCGTATTATATGTTATTATATGTATGAAGAAACCCTAAATGTTCAAAGATATCATGAAATACTAAATGAAAATATTGTTAACGGTTATTTAGATAATTTACCCTTGTTGGAAAGAAGACATAAATTCTTCCAACAAGATGGTGCACCACCTTACAATACAGGAATTGTTAAGGAATTGTTAAATAGCAATTTTGGAAATAACTGGTTAAGAACTAATGGTCCAGTGAGGTGGCCACCACGTTCTCCAGATTTAACGCCACTGGATTTCTTCTTTTGGGGTTATATTAAAGACAATTTATATAAAAAAAAAAGTGAGAACATTAACGAACTCAGACAAAATTTTATAGATTGTGTTAGTTCAGTATCGAATGTTCACATACGCAATGCAACTCAGAGTGTTAGAAAGCGGTGCAATTTATGCATTGCAAACAATGGACATCAGTTTGAATACTTAGTTTAATTTATATTATTGTTTAATATTACTACATTAAATTTTTAATCTCTTTTTATTTTTTTAACATATCACATTTTTCATAGTTTTCATAAGCCATTTCACACCGTTATGAAATAACCGATAAATAGATACTAAAAAGAAGTAGGTCTAGGAGTAGCTACTAAAAACTACACCATAAAAACAATTGGAGACAATTGCTTTAGATGTCAATAATGATTTTGTATAGTGTTTTGTTTTTACACAGCCAACATTTAATTTTCCAATCTTCTTTTGTTTTTATTTAACATTTTTTGATATAAAGGATAGAAACTGAAATAATAGACCCCACATACTATATATAATTGAAAAGAGCAAAAAAAACTCTACTTAAATATGTCATAGCCAACTATGGTTTCTATTTAAAAAAACAGAAGTTTATATTATAACTCGGAAAAACATGAAGGTATTTAAAATTCCTTTATCCCAGTTTATTCTCCTTGAAAAAGTGTCTGAAAAAGGTGTAAATATTTTTTCTATAACTTTACAAACAACCGAGATATCGCCATTTAACGAAAAGTCGAAAAAGCGAACATTTGGCCATAACTCGAACACGAAAAAAGATATCGAATTCCGGTTTTCACCATTAAGCTTTTCTTAAAAAAAGAGATCGAGGATGCGTCATCCATTTTTCCATATCTCTTATGGTTACCGAATTCCCCATAAGAACATTCCAATTTGAACCACCCTGTACATTAAGAACTGTACAAAAATTAGTTTGTGTTGTTGATTGACCAATGTAAAAAATTTCGTTATATTAATAAAGAAGGATTCTTAATATTGATAAAAGCTGTGATAAATCATTTAAAAACTTTTCGCAATATTTTATTATATCAATTAATAAATTCATTGTGCTAACGAAATGTCAATCGAACATTACCGTTTATATAATTTAGAAATTGTTGAGTACGAGGTCAGTAAGAACAAAAATTAAGTTGTCCGACGTTTCGGGTTCTTTATTGACTCATTTTCAAGGCTACAAAATAACAAAGAATATATGAGAAAACATGAAAAATTTAACATACAATCAAATACAATATCAAAAGTTAAGTAATATAAAACAATAATTAAAATACATAAAATTGAAATACAAAAATTTAAATATAAAGCACAAAAATTTAATAGTAACATTAGAGAGAAATAATAAAAATTGAAAAATTAAAAAACACAAATCTCAATCTCAAAAGGAAACAAAACTTGTCCACTTCTTCAAAACTATATTGCTCCCCATTCTCTGTTTCCATTCTAAAACAAGTTCCCAGTTCAACTTCACCTTTTTCTCCCATCCTCATATACTTGGTCTTATTCTCGTTGATTTTCAAGCCCAGTATTTTAGCCATTGCTTCTAATTGTAACATAACATCTTTTAAGCTCCTACTAGATCTCGCCAGTACCGTTATGTCATCTGCGTATGCTATCACTTGATGTCCTCTATTGTATAGCGTTTCTTCACGTAGGATCCCGGATCGTCTTATTATCCACTCCACTTCAACTATGAAAAGCATTGCTGATAAGGGATCCCCCTGTCGCAGCCCTTTACTCACTTTAAATTTCTTTGATAATTTAGCATTTACCGCAACCTTATTCTCTGTATCTGCAAGAGTCATTTTGATCAATCTTATCAGTTTTCTAGGTATTCCCAATTCTTCCATCACCCCATACAATTTTTCTCTATCAATGGAGTCGTAAGCCTGCTTGAAATCGACAAATGCCGCATGTATCACTATGTTTAATTTAAACAATTACCGTTTATTAATATAAAGTATAATAATTAATAAATTTTTGAGTGAATAGGATTATTGGTGCGGTTTATGCAAGCGCATATCGCCGGTACATCTTTCTGCATTTAAAAACTAATTTTTATCTATTTCTTTTGATTTTAGATAATATATTTGTATATAAATCTATAAATAAATTAACTTTGTCAAATATTAACTTGGAACTTATAAAAATAAAGTCATGCGACAATAATTTTAAAACTAAACGACTAAACAGTTAAACGATATTAATAGAGCCGTAGGTGAATTTTTGAAAAAATTCCAAAAGCGTGTGTGCGAAAAAACAAGTTAATCGCATAGCACGATATCGAAAAGGATGCCTTAAGAAATTCGAGTTTCGGATTTATACAAGCTTAAAAGTTTATCCAACTAAAATGGAAATGCACTAAACGATTAATAGTTTGATGATGTTGTGGTATGGTAAAAACGTTGGCGCATTTGTAATTATATATTTTATTTGAAAACTTAATTAACTTTGTTTTACTACACAATTACTTTTAATATAAAATTTTATATACCTAATTATAATTGAATTTTAAAATTTAAACTATAATAATTTGAAGCTTTTTGTAGAGTTTTATCTGTATAGTTTGAGAATAATAACATATTAATAATAATTAATAGTTTTTACGTAGTATTAAAGACGAATTCGTGATATCGTAGTAATAAGGCCTAACAGAAGTTGTCAAACTTTAGATATTTATTAATTTTATTTTATTATATGAAGACGGTCCCAAACTATAATAGAGACGAAACTGGTAAAGGTGAAATTGTAATGAAATAATATGGGTAAGGTGCAGAAATTTATTTGTTATTTTGTATCGCTTTGGCTCATTTTTAAATAAAACAATTATATTCTTATAAATAAATAAATTTAATATTTTGTTTTGAACATTATAAGCATAACACACTTCTGTAGGTATACATAATATTTTATGTAAGTATATACTATTTATTTATAAGATAAAAACTACAGGACAAGATTTTGAATTTCCATTTGTTCAAGTGCGGAAGTACCTCGCTAAGCAATTCCGGAAGTACTTGCCAATCTTTCATTGCCCTACTAGCTCGGATATCAAATTATATTCAATCATTGTAATGAATTCCACCCTCTTTTAAATCTTACTTAGGGTTGAAATGGTTTTATATAATTTTTTGTATATAAATCTCTTCTAATGACTGCTCTTTTCACACTTCCGTTGCATAAAATACGCAGGATATTCACCTAAATATGACCTAATGTTTGTGAACCATCAGTCATAATTTTAATAAAGCATTTTTTATTTGCGCATAATAAAATGTATTTTAAAATGTACTTAATTAGAAAATTAAGTAGCATACCACATTAGGTGTCTGTTTTACTAAATCCGCCCACAAATTACTAGGTACCTATTTTAATAACTCTAAAAATAGAGCACGTCTGCCTTAACCCTTCCCACTTAAACCCCTTTAAACAGATCTTTCACCCATAACCTTGAAATCTGTAACACCGGGCTTCGGTGGTAAAGAAATTGCTTATCTTTTTAGTTTTTACCGATAAGATGAACGACATCTGCTGCTGGTTGTATTTGCAAAATAATTCCGTCTTTGCAGAAGCACGTGCTATACCTATACGTACTATTTATTCAACTATTTAGATTAGATACAAAGTTTTTTCAGACCTAGCTGCAATCATCTCTTTAGTATTATATCATTTGGTCTTTTTAATTTTAATTTCTTAAATAATTTTTAAAAAAGCGAATGTCCTTCACTTTGGTTGGAACGATGGATTATTAAAAATCCTTCCAAACTCGGAAGTTATTTTGATATGGTTATGTCGAAATTGGTCACTAAGGCATATTGACAAATTAATACACCCCCGCCTCAATTATATTTTGCGTATCTATTGAAAAACTTATAAACTTATTTCATTTCGGTAAAGAATATAATCAAGGCACCATTTATTTTCACTGTTAAAGAAAATAGGTAATATATAATTGCAATTGAAAAATGTACATAATTGCATATTGCACCCATAAAATTCTACCCCCAGAACGGCCTCGATGACACCCATGAATGGCTGAAAAAGTGGAATAAACGGTATAAATGTTGAAAAATTGTAAAATTTTCAGAAAAAGAATCAATTTTTTGGCAAAAAAACTAGTAGACTAGGGGCTGTTACGTAAGACTAAGAATATTATCTTAATATATTATTTATTATATAAACTACTACCAAATACTCTCCTTATAGTATTTTGACAATAAAGTGACAAATAAATTACAGAATTTAATACCCTTTAATAGGTATTTTTCGAGAGCACTTAATATATTATAGAAATCTTTTGTACATAATAAATACATAATATAATAAATAAATAATGATATCACAAATTATAATTATTGGTGTACAGAAAACATCAATAGGGAATTTGTTGCACAATAATTTTTGTGTGAGCCATAATGACACATCACTTGCATAATTTGGCAAAATCAAAATTGCACGTTTAAAATGATTCAGTCGTCCGCTTGAGTTTTTATAAAGAATATTTTGATAACTACGTAATAAAAGAAGTGAGTAGGTGAATTATTGCCGTTTGATTTTGAAAATACAAATAGTGAATTGCTGAACCACAGTCGCGTCGCGTCGCGTCGGTGCGATATTTGTTATGCAGTACCTATACATTAATCTCTACCTAATTAGTTAGCATTATTTAGGCAATGGTAAATCCCAACGAGTTTTTTTCTTGTCACATTTATTGTCGACAATAATAAATAGTATTGGTTTACTATCATAAAGGGATTAGTTCCCAATATGCATCAGGTGTGAATTTATCGAATACTTATTGCGTTTTGAAGGATTCGATTGCAGCTAGTAGGTTATGGGGTTGATTATGGGACGATGTCAAGGTGTTTTTAGTAGGCGTGTGTACTTGTACATATGATATGGTGGTGTATGGGGTAGGTAGATGACGTACTACCCCAGAGCAGCCGGTAAACAGCTGCCGTCCCTCATATTAAAGTCTGCAGGCCCGGTGGCTGCTCATTCGAGGGTAGCAAGACCACGAGTGCACTTAAAGCTCTTGGGTGTATAGTGGTATAGAATGTACATTAGAGTAGCGTAGTTTTAGCGGAAACAGAACCATTCGACCCCTTAGCGAGCTCCCCTCCCTTCAACAGACGTACCACACGGTCGCGGCGTCGACTTCCACAGTTTACATCTGGCGTTCGTCGAAAGAGCTGTGTACATACTACCTTTAGGAATACGCGTTTTATGTAGTCAGTCAGGATATCGTGCGTTATGGGGTGGCAAATATTACGTACCTACTAAATAATTTTTTCATCAGTGTGATTTGTGTTATTAACTAAGTGCTTTGGTAACTTATGTTGCTTTTTTAAAAAAAAAACATAGTGAGTGTTAAATTAAGCAATTGCCTTATGGCGTGGTGTTGCAGATCGCCCTTGAGGTAACAGCACTAGGAAGTCGCTGAACCCTCTGTTAAGGATTTACAACAATCACATCATGTCTTGGATATTGTACATTCTAGTCGGGCTTTTATTAGCCTTAGATCAGGTAAGGAAACATTGCCGGATTTTAGTTTTGTTGTGCTGTCCGTTTCAAAAGCTCCACACATGATTCAAAAACACTCTTCCACTCCACTCCACTCTACTCCACTACACTATTAAAAGTTTAAATGTATAAATTTAGAATTCGGTTAAATTTATTATAAGTGGCTGACGTGAGACGGTGATATATTTATTTTTTTTTGGTCAACGTCTCGCGTACGTGTTGGGCCGCATTTTTTTTTTTTTATTATTTCTCAATTTATGATAAATTATTATTTAATTGAGCGATCGAGAAGATTCGCAGTACTCCTATTCCGTTAGTGAAATGTTTATTTGGTTATTTATTGTTTTGGCTCAATTCGTTTCGTATACCTACGTACACCTACAGTAGTGCGTCTTCCAAAAATAAACTTTGAATATAAAATTGCGAACATTTTTGTGTGAATTTTGCGACAAAAATGTTGAAAGGATAAATTTATCGAGTTGTTCTCTTAGGCACATTCTTCGGGAGTTTTTGAATTGCGGCTGAAATCGTTTGACAATGAAGCGGGTAAAGACGATCTTGGACAATGCTGTAGTGGACAATTGGAAACGAATTCCGGATGCAAGGGATCTTGTCATCCGCGATTTCGCGTTTGCCTAAAGGAATATCAAATGAAAATAGACACTGCATCTCCGTGCACGTTTGGAGATGTCATAACATCTGTGCTAGGACCCGATGCCGACAACAATTCGCCACAAGATGGATTTGACAACCCCATCAGTTTTTCATTTCCATTTACTTGGCCGGTAAGTCTCAAATTTATAAGTTAACAGTATAGGGACCCATCTCCTCGAGCATGATTACTAGGTTATCTAAGACAACTTTTACTTTTATTCGTTTCGAAAATTTAAATTTTTAATTTGCCAACATTAATTTTGGGCTTAGATTTTAAAATTTTTCAATATACCTATATGTACCTCATTTAATTAACTCGAAATCGTAATAAATAAAATGGTCCAGAACGTTTAAAAGGTGGGAACCTTTATGATAATATATTATGTACGAGTGATACCTACATTATTTCCAGGCTGTTATTTGGTAGCAGTTACCTTACCACCTGCCCTGCCCGCCACCATATATTATACCTAGACCATCTATATTCTCTAAGGACGGTTTTTTTCGAAAATTTATTTTTCACTCATTTTTGGTACCTATAGGTAGTATTTGGAAAATCAGGTCCCCCCCCCCCTAAACAAAACCGTCGAAATTTAAAAGACCAAAGGTGCAAACAAATCTTTATCTCAATTTTTTTGTTAACTATTAAAATGTATGTTGTATGATAATTACATAAAATATAACTGGATTTTAACTAATCGTAAGTTTACCATTTCCGCCTAGCTATTTTTTAACCTTTCTTCTTACAAACTAAATCCGTGGGAATTGCCTTGTTCGAGTAATAAAATTAATCACAATAAAAAAATTGATATAAATTTCAGATTTGATTTTTTGTTAATTTCGCTATAAAATTGAAATGTAATACATTAAAATTGGAAAGCGTAACTTATTTTGTTTTCGTTGAAGATGTTTCCGCGTTTTCAAATGCATTCTTCACATTTTATGCAAACCGTAAGAGATTTACTTTCATAATAAATTTGTTTAGTAGGTAAACGAGTGGTGTTAATTTTCCGAAAATAAAGAAAATGCAGACATCGAATTGAAATTATTATAATAATTTATTACGACGTCAAATTTGTTCCATTTTATTTTTACTAAAACAAACCAAAAAAATATATCTTGTACAGTATTAATTATACTATAATACTATTAGTTATTATTATGATTAGTGTTAACGAAGAAAAAAGAAAAGTGCGAAAATTAATTGCGTGTGTTTATTTTTCAGGGTACATTTTCCTTAATTGTGGAAGCGTGGCACGGGAATCTTACATCGCCGCATTCTGGAGGTACGTACTGTAGAGTTGTTTAATTTTGGCGCCATTAAATAAATCTCAATTTATTATTACGTTCGTTATTAATTTATGTAAAAGTGAATTGAAAAATAAATTGACTCGAAGTACTTGATCCGTTTAAATGAAAACGTATTTGTTTTTAAATTAAGTTCATTAGGGGGGTAGGATCGACGCGACTCGACGCGACGAATTGGTGAAAAATAAGTCAAGTTTTATCAATTCTCGTCGCATCTTTCTTATTTTCTTTGTTCAAGTAAATTCAATTGGAACGCGATTTGTTTCTATTGTTTGTAACGTCCGATTGTTCACGGATAACATAACAATTATAAGTAAAATAATAGAAGTGACAATAATCACGTTGGGAGGTTTCTCTTGGATGCATAAAGGAACAAGTGCATTGTTGACACTTACTTATATTATTTATGCCTATCTCTATTGTTTAATATTTAATTGCGTTAAATTGATTAAAAAACGAATGAGCTTTTAACTTTTAAAAATATCGAAAGTATGTTTTTATGTAATCGACTGTACCTACTACACGGCCAGGTGCTTTACAGAATAACCGTCCTCTCCGACCCTTCCCGTTGCGTTGGTACTATACAGGGCCGGTTGCCAACTTGGTTTGTGTAGTTGACAGTACACATGATAAATAGATTGACATACCCTCTTTGGCCGGTTATCTTATAACATTTATATTGACAATCTTGAATTGTGACTTGTATATTGTGCATTCTCGGCACTTTAAATTTCCTTATTTCGTCGAGGTACGATAAGTATGTAGTAGGTTGTTTCGAATTTTCAAAGTACCATTTAGAATAAAAAATAATTAATCCAAAGTAAATCGCTATTATACTTAAGTTATGTTACATATTGTGATTGTAATCGGTGGAAAATTCCAGTTACAGACCAATAATTTATCGTAGAAAGTTAATTTTATGATATTACAACATTTTAGATGATCTTTTAACGCAATTAGACTTGATTATAAATTCAATATAATATTATATCGACGCACCGTATTATGGTACTACCGTGGAACGTGATCAACGATTGATTTTTATTGGATCCCGCACTTAATATGTAGAAATGCACAATACGAGTGCATATTTTGCACTTTAAACATTTTCCTTTTTTTCTTTTTTTCTTTTTTAATTTACACGAAACGTAAAATGGATTCGTTTATTTTTATCAAACCATTTTCCTCACCGGTATATATACATAATAGTATACAAGATGATATAAATCAGATATATTATTATAAAATAACGAAGAAAATATATATATAGGAACTAATTAAATCTGTTCACACGTTAGATTAAGTTTTAAGTCATTATAATAAGAAATATCCAGTTTATATTGTATAAGGCCCGGAAAAATATATTATGCTTATTTAAAGCGCAGTTATCTTAGCTTTTATTAGTCTGATTAATTTTTGGTGTAATTTTAAAACGCACGTGAAAAGTAGTAGTATAGCTCGTAATCAACTCTGTTATAATATATTTTGGTGCATCTTTGTTTGACTTGTTCGTTTTCAATCTCTTCGTATATAGTATACTTTAACGGATGCCCGTTAATTATTATACAAGAAACCTGTCTCGTAACTATTTATCTTAATGATTTCACAGTTTATACTACAAATCAAGAATATAATATATTATATTATTATATAAGGATTCTTTTTTATTATTTATAAGATTCGATGCAAATTATGTGTTTTTTTAAGTTGACAAGTAGGATGAAGGGCCCGTGAGGGGCGGGAGGGGGGAGCATAGGTACCCATCGTATCTACATATTTATATAAAAACGAGTTAGTTGCACAAAGCACTTCCTAGCAGACATGTAATATGTCACTTGGAGCGAGAGTTCTACACCGGATGTCCTGTTCCTTAATCCTCCCTTAACTTACGGAATATTATCTCGAATTTCTTTTCATCTTCCGTTTATGTTCTTGGCGATAAGATTAATAACGTATTATATAAGTACTAGATACCTTAATATTTAAGTCGTGTGGTTTTAGGCGATGTTGTGACATGTTTTTATGTAAGATATGTTGTCAATTTTTGATTAAATTGTGATTTAAATCAGACAAAACGAGTTGAAGTAAATTCAAAGTTAGACGGATACACCGGATACAGCTGCGGAGTGCAGGATGCTCTGTTGGATGCATCGTGCAGGTGTACCCTGTTTCTCACACGTCTGTCTTACCGATCCATTCAAATTTACTTTTTAGTTTTGTTTGTGTAAACTTTACCTGAGAATTTATTATTATTTAGCAGATAATATAAAATATTTATCGATTTTTAAAATTTTGTTCTAGTTTTAATAAGTCGCTTAACGAGACAACAGTGGCTGGAAGTTGGAGAAAATTGGATCGAAGATGTACATACGTCCAATTACTCGACATTAGTTTTTGAATATCGAGTAACGTGCGATCCTTATTATTATGGAAAAGGATGCGAAGATCTTTGTCGACCTAGAAATGACACTTTTGGACATTTTACGTGCTCTCCCACGGGCGATCGTATTTGTTTATCTGGCTGGACCGGCGACTACTGCACTAAAGGTAAGTACCTCCTCCATCCATCCATTTGGATGGCTTTAATTGCTTAATAGACGAATTACTTGAGATTTTAATGCCTCGGGCCGCTTCCGTTCGGTAAAAGTGCTTTTTATTTTTAACAAAATAAATAAAATTAATCGAATTTTTCTCGTCTGACTCGGCACGACATCGATGATTGTTGTTTATAATTTTTTCAAGACGAATAGATTAAAATGTAGATTAAATTGTTAAAGAAAAAAATGTGAATTTTGATCACAAAACAAGAAAAACTCTGACCGCGGAGCTAAGACGTGAGCAACTTCAGCTGCTGTCGACTTCGCAGCCGGTCGTCTTCCCACGATCCTTCGGCATACCTGTGTGCATACAGGGTGCTTCTTTCTTATTGTCTCTTTCTATATAAGAACATTAAAGTCGGATGCACGTTTTTGCATTTACCAACTCGTCTATTTAGAATTCTCGCCAATATTGGTATAATTTGTAATTTTAACTTAATCCGACAATTTTTATATAATTTACAATATTTGTTCTCATTTTTTTTTAGCCCGCTGTTTACCCGGCTGCGACGAACAGCATGGTCACTGTGCGATACCCAACGAATGCAAGTAAGTACCTAAGTAGCTAACAGCTATTATATTTTTCTCGTTAAGAATTGATTAGCGATAGTGTCAATATATCCATACGCCTACATATCTATAGTCGCCTTTTTACGATGCGAATTAAACTATCAATTTTTAAACCGAAAATGATTTACATCACTACATACAAGTTAGCCGACTTGGTTATTAGGTTCAACTTCTGTTGGCATAGGTAGGGATGTATGTATCTTGGACGAATCCACGGGTATATTTGTAGCGGAAGAAGCTGTGTACACTACAGTGTTTGAAGATTGTGCCGGCGACCCGTAGGTAACCTTTCCTTGACCTGCATACTTGCCACCGGGCAGCGTGGGAAACGATTCTGTGGGCGTGTTGCATCCCCGCAGAGCTCCCCTCGCGGTTCTCTTGCGATCCAAGTTGCAACTCAATGAGCTCGTCGATACGATTGGAATATACTCGCTTATAAATAAAAGACATGATTAGAATGGATAATGGATCGTAATATAGCTCCGGCCTATTGCCAAAAGAAAAAGTGCAACAATAATAACGTCGTGTCTTGTACGTTATATACACGTACGTATATACCTATATGCATCAGAATGTTATTACCATAGTAGCAGGACGGGATGCGTGTGAAAACCATACAGTTACTCGTTTCCATGAAATATGAAAAGTATTGCTAATATTATGCAACACACAAATTAATTAGGTAGTAACTATACACTATACACTAACTTGGTCTACCTCTCTTAACGCGACGCATTGCTTTCAGAACAATGACATTCTTTACCATCACTAACTTAAATTATTAAATTGATAATATTACATCGATAATATTTATGTTCATGTTTTTTTAATATTTGAAATTTTTATTTCTAGATGCCAATCTGGCTGGGAAGGTCCATTATGTAACGAATGCCAACGCTATCCCGGTTGTATGCACGGATCGTGTGTAAAGCCATGGGACTGTCTTTGCGACGAAGGTTGGGGTGGCTTGTTTTGCAATCAAGATCTCAACTTCTGCACAAATCATAGACCTTGTCGAAACGGAGGTACTTGCTTTAACACGGGTCAAGGTAGCTACACTTGCAGTTGCCCTATGGATTTTACTGGAAAAGAATGCGAAATCGCAGTTAACGATTGCTCTCGCATTCCTTGCTTGAACGGTGGCACATGCACAAGAAATAACACATATCAAATTTGTGTTTGCCCTCGTGATTTTAATGGACCCCACTGCGAAACTCCAATCAAAACTTGTGACGAACGTCCTTGTCGAAATGGCGGAATTTGTACGGACAGACATAATGGTTATCATTGCAAGTGTTCGACTGGATTCAACGGCATCGACTGCGAACATAAAATTGACGACTGCTCTCCAAATCCTTGCGAAAATGGTGGCAGCTGTGTGTACGGCATAAATGGCTATCAATGTATTTGTCCTACGGGTTTTACGGGTGAACGTTGCGAAATTAACGTAGACGATTGCAAAGACAACCCTTGCTTGAACGGTGGAACGTGTATCGATAAGGTAAACGAATTTCGTTGCCAGTGCGTTCCGGGTTACGTGGATGCACTATGTCAAACGCGAGTAGATTATTGTCTCGCGAAACCTTGTGCCAATGGAGGAACTTGTATTAAATTGACTAACGATTATAAGTGTCAGTGTGCTCCCGGTTTTACAAATAAAGACTGCAGTGCAGAAATAAACGAATGCCAGTTGCATCCTTGCCAAAATGGTGGAACGTGTGTTAATCGCGTTCACGGTTTTGAGTGCCATTGTCCCATGGGATTTTTGGGTCATAGTTGCGAAGAAGCAGCTTCGAGTGCATCGCCGAGTGCACGAGTTTCTTCTGAATCTCATCTTACTACGGAGCACGTAGTTGTGATAGCTACAATTTCAACTTTTGTACCGCTTTTAGTATTAGTAGCAGTAGGTGTTGTCATTTGTTTAAAGCAGCGGAGAAAACGAGAAAAGGCTCGTGCAGATGAAGAGGCTCGTTTACAAAATGAGCAAAATACTGCTCATAGTAGTTTTACCAAACGTGGTGGTGCTGCTATTTCGGCAGAGACTCATATTATTAAAAATTCGTGGGGAAAGTGTACGAACAATGTTTTGACTTCAAATTTGCCGTTACCGGACGATTGTAGTGTATCTAATATAAGTGTGAGTGATAACGATTGCTTTGCAAAACCTTTGCACCAAGTAATAGATGGACGTTCGGTGTATACTTTGCAGAGAACGCGTTCTCAAAAACAGCTCAATACCGAACCTGGGCCTCGTGCATCGCTTTTATTGGCGTCAAAGTTGCACGAACCCGAATATGAGCACATCAAACGATTATCTGTGATGTCGAATACTTCGGCTGTGTGTGGAAATAAGTAAGTTAGATAGTCGAATTTCAAATATGTAAATGCGTAACTAACGTCGAAATTTCTTTTTCTTTATAGTGATCCTTCTTTGCTCAAGAGGCCGATGGACAAGGAGTCTAACGGCGTTTATGTGATAGAAGAACACTTTCATCGTCCTGACGCGATATCTCAAGGCCTCTTCGCCACGGAGGTGTAGTGAGCGTATAGTACTGTGAGCGTATGACTGAGAATGTATGTGACGCCGACCCCGACGTCAACACTAAAGCAACAAGTTGTACAGTTATTTATTATCGGTTGAATTTGTTGTCGCCGGGGTCGCCGGTTTAAATTATTTTTGCATGCCTAGGAATTTAATTTTAGGCTTATATCGTTTCCACAAGTTGATGTTGCGCCCCATTCATAACACCGCTCCAGGAACTGTCGATACTAACAACTAGATCCTTCCTCTAATGGTTTTTTGTTTGTTAATATGTACATACTTATTAGGATTAGTTTTCTGTTTAATTATACATTCTATTTTTTTTAAATTTATTTAATTACCTATTAGCGGGGGATACCGGTTAGTGAACCAAAGATTTTGACTGAATCGGGAGCTCGTCTAATGAGTCTGGCGCAATATTATTTTTATCTTGAATAGCGTGTATTTAATTTAACAAAGTGAACGTGTTTGTTGTATTCGTAATATGTGATCATTTGAAGTAAACTAAGTCAGAATTGTCTAAATGGACGTTTCTCAGTATTTTTAAGATCTGTTAACTACTTTTGACTTGTAAAATCTCAGTTGCAATTTCTTTCGTCAGCTATATTTGACCTTAGAATTTGCCACTCAGTTCGAGTCGAAAGCGACTGATGTTATTTGTATATTTGTATTGGCCTTAGAATTAGATAGTAAACGATTGTCTTTAAAAAAAGAGATATAATGTTCCTCTAATTATACTAAGTCATTTTCGAATTGGTTGACAAGAGTTACCTCTTTTGTAACTCTTTTGGACCGATTTAATCAACACTTGTTGTACTACTTAATCACTTGGACAAGACTTGAGTAATTGTCAAAAGACCATTGTAATATATTATATATATATATATTATCTATATATAAAATATATGATGTACATTTTATAGTGAGAAGTAATGTAAACTTTATGTCAATATTATTATACCGATTTATTATTATTATTATGATTGTTCATGTTTCTTGATGCGGTCTCTTTATATAAAAGTGATTGTATTGTTTAGTAAATTTGTTCCATAAAAAGTATTGGCATTTTATTTCAATAAAGCATAAGTTAGTGATCGATCCTCGTGCATTCGAAGATTTTACAGGTAGGCAGTGTCATCATGCTACGCCGCGCCGTGCCCGCCTCTCCGATCGGCCGGGTGCGTGTGAGTATTCTTAATTTTAAATTTTATTAAATCCAAACTAACTAATTACTTATATTGACGATAGCATTTTCTGATGCTAAAGTAAATAAATTATTATCAATTATTTATTGGATCATTATTTGATCGAACAAATTATTATTTGCAATGGTATATAGTTTGGATCATTAATTCGCACTTTGTAACCCGAATCACAACTTTATTAACGTCGACGTTGAATTGAAATTGGCGTTGAGTTTTCAATTAAAATTTTTTCCAATTTTTTGCGGTTTAGTTGGTTTTATAACTAACTCGCAAATGTTGCTCGAAACAGGTAAGACTTATAGGTACATACATTATCTACATAAATATTATACCTACCCATATAATATATACAAACTAGAATATGAATAAATCTATTAATTCTCGTTGACACACTTTCACACATGATTGCTATCGCAGTATCTTCTTGCATGTTTCATAATAATTTATAATATAACTATATTTTTATAATTGATTATTTATTATAAAATATGTTTCTACATACAATTTTATGTATAATACAGGGAGGTATTTCGATAAGGTTGATATGATTTCAATTTATTAACATTACGAGGTGATACACTGTAAAAAAAAAATTCTTAAAAATTACACAAAATAACACAAATTAACGCATTCCCGTGTTAATCCAGGTACACACGGAATTGTGTTAAATTTTACATGGAAATATTCTGTAACTCAATTTTTCAGAATGTAAAATCTTGACACAAAAAAATGTAAAATACTTACACCAATTTTTGTACTTATTGATAAAATTTAGTAAAACATTAACACATTTATAATTAAACTTTTTAGTATTTCTTTATTTCTAGTGTAAATTTTACACGAATATATGTACATAAGTTATTACAAAAATACAGTAAACTTGTTTCTTGATAGAAATGTGGTATTGAAATGAATTTAACTCCAAATATTGGTAGCCCCACAATTTATTCTTCATTTTAAATTTTAAATTTGTTTGACAAACTTTATGAAACTTACCTAATTCTACTTAATCCTAATTCTCGTATTGGAAACTGATGGCGTTTACTTTTACCCAAATAATTGTACTTTTATTTGTTAAAGGTTGAATGTTACTTGAGTGGATATAATCGTCCATACTATATTTAAACAGAACACCACATCAACATTGTTTAAAATAATTAATAAATTTGATCTAAATCTAAATTTTAAGCACATGTTTACCAATAGGGTACATATTTTATATTATTTTGTTAAGCAATATAGTACTTACTTGTTCGTAACATGATTAAAATAATCATTTTTATCCGTAAGCAGAATATTGTGTAAATTTTTACAGTGTTGTGTTACAAATTAACACAAACTTACAAAGCTAAATTTACACATCGAATATAGCGGTTTATACATCGAAATTTCTAGGAGTGTATTGTTTGAAAATGGTCTGTCACTGTCATTTTAATTTAATCATAGAAAGACGCATCAAGTATATAGCCTCAACAACGCCAAACGTTTACAAATTGTTTAATTATTTTACCAAAATTCTTTCATTTCAACTTATTTTGCACTTTTTCTAATTGTTGTACTTTTTGAGTGTAATTTTTCTTTAACCAAATTTCTAGTTCCAGTAAAACAAAAAAATAACAAGAGAAAACATAGATAACTAGATTTATCAGTTCCAGAGCATTTTTGCAACTTCTTTTTTCAACTTTCTGTAACATCCACCTGCCATATTTTGCGGAAGGATTTGTGCTTGCATTCTTACAAAATTGTTGTAACACAGGTATCGAATTTTTTGACCATCGCAGACATTGCATAATGTTGATTTTTTTTAGGAAAATAAGCAAAATTGTCGTCATTGGATACACAATATTATTAATTGTCTTATGAATATTTATGTCTCCGATTATTGTATCTTCTATACATCCTAAATACAAATAAACTTTGTTTAATTTAAATTATTTAATTATTGTCAAAACAAAAATTTGTTCAAATCAAAGAAAAAACAATTTTTTTATTGTGGTGAACAAAATTTTTAATCAAAATTAAACAAATTATTGTTTTATCAAAAATATTTTATTTCAATTATTAAACAAAATTTTATTGCTTAAAAAAGTTGAAACAAAAGGTTTTTTATTCAAAGATAAAAATTTGTTGCTGCATATAAAACAAATTAAAAATTTCAGAATATTTTAAATTACCAAAAAATTTTGCCTTTGGTCCAGTTTACCATTTCCAACATTTTAGTAACATTTTACTATTCAACCAGTTTACTATTTTTTAAATTTACTTTTGGCCCAATTTACCATTTTCAATTAGTTTTTGGAGCAGTTTATCTTACCTCATAGTACTTAGGTATCAAACTTGATTACACCTGACGCTTGAATATTAAATATAATTATTGCAACATTTGAAAACGATCCATCTTAAATTTTTCGTAAACTACATACATCAATTATCGAAAAACTGTAAAAAGAAGCTTTTCTAGATAAGAAACAGGAAACTAAACTGAGTAGTAGTGATTTTTTAGCAAAAGTCGCGTTTTTCACTTCAAAATGCTGCCAAAAATAAAAATATCGGAGAAAAAACTCCATCTGACTACCATATCACCTTTTAAACGCATTTCGACTTTTTTGTTTCAGATGATCCGGTATCGGAAAGAAATAAACCAATATTATATATATCTCCAAAAAAAAATTATGAAAATATGCCTTTTATTCGCCTTTAAAACCTTACCCCCCCCCCTTAACGCTCTCTGGTAAGACCATTTACCAGTTCGCATCGGGCAGAAATTATATACCTATTACTCTTCATGTCGAAATAATTTGAGATCACTATTTGGACGAATAAGGATTTGAGAGAAAATAGTTTTGCGCGTTAAAGGGTTAAGACGTTTGGAAATTCATTTGATGGCTATATCAGATTTAATATTTAAATGATGTTCATACGTACTAAATACATATTACCTATACTAATAAAAAAATTTTTAACTACTACATTTTTATCACACTTTCTAAATAAAATTAGAAATTTATGTTGTAGGTGGAATAATTATAAATTAACACCACTATGATTAATGTAAAATAATATTAAATTTAGGTTAAAAGTAAAATTTTGTTTAACAAAATAAATGACATGTCACTTTTACATTATCTTTATTTTAAAATTATTTTTAAAATTTTAAAATTTTGTCTCAAAAACGCTAATTATTCAAGTATTCATAATTGAATTAATTACCATCAGGAATTCTTTAATTTTTACTTACGTTGAGAATGCTTTTATCATTTTTGATTAATGGAGGAGTTTCCTACTTTTCTTTATTTTTTTATTTGAAACTAGAGATCAAACGGAGGCATCAGTTTTTTTTCAGATTTTTTTGAGTGCGTTAAGTATCAGAAAAAAATTAATTAAATTTGAAATTGTTAGGGTTATGACGTCATAACCCTTCTTTGAGTGGGAATGGATAAACCTATAGGATTTTAGACAACTGTACTATGTTGCCGTACTTTCTTCTATTAAAATGTTAAAATGTAGATGCCTACCTGATGACAAGTAATGGCCACCGTGTATTTCGTGGTTACTTTTTTATTTTATATGATTGATTATGGATTACTTAGATTCACAATTTTTATTTAACCTTTTCGCCTTTTCGCCTTCTGGCGATTTTCATCAAATTAACCCAGTTTGTAGAGTTTTTCAAAAATAGAACAGATTTTGTTAGTGAATTGGTTTAACATGCATTCTTAATGTAATATTTGAAGTCCGTTACATTTGGTTATTCTGTTGGGTTATAATTTGTTGATCGGTTGTGCTTTGGTAAAATTCACATGTCGACAATGTTTCATTATTTATTTACAAACAAGATAATTCTTTGTATATTTTACATAAATATATTATATGAACCACTTAAAACATCAATAATACTTTTACAAGAGCTTTGCATCTACAGTTTAAGAGATTTTAAATGCCACACGTATATGGCTTTTTGCCAGAAGCTTACCAGAAGCTACCATCCAGCTTATAGAGTTCTTAAAAAGAGTGCACTAATTTTGTCAGTTAAAGCATTGATCAGCATTGATGTGACGAAATAATCAATAGCATTAAATGAAAAAATAAAGAATTTTAATTAACATATGATAGCTGTCAATAATAACCCAATTAAGAACTGACAACATCGGACGGCCGTGTTTAAATCTTATTGGTTAGCTATGGCGGGCAGATTAAATATTTTTTTGAAATTGAAAAATTTTTTTTAAATTGTACGCTGAGTTTTAAGACCAACCAATTACATCAACATGGGGCATTTTTATTACAGTTTCATGTTTATATATTATTTCAAAAAATTATTTTTAAGGAAACTCCCCCATTTTATGCAAAATGATGAATTATTATGTCCCATTTACACTTTGATTAGTTCTTATAGTGTGTGTGTATGTAAATGAAAGTGTTTAGTGATTTAGTGATCCTGAACACGGATCATCATCGAATGGAAAACTAAGGAAAAAAAATTATAAATTTCAAAAATGTAATATATCTATCAATAGATAAATTAAGCTTTCCACCATCAACAATTTTATTTTATTATTATCAAGAATAGATCAAATACATTTTTTATTTTTGTTTTTAGAGCGCATTTTATTTGGAGCTAAGTAACAATCGAATTTCCCCTTCAAGAGATCAATAGACCAGGGATTCCCAAACTGGGTTCCGTAGAACAGTCGTCGGGGTTCCGCCAAAATTATTTAATATTATGTATTAAAATTAAATAATACCACGGTTACTATAATATTATCCCGTTCCGCAGTCGTCACCTTCAATTGTTTCTTGAAAACATGCGAAAAAGCTAAAAAAAAAGCTCATTAATGATATGGGGTTCCATAAAATAAAAGGTATTTGGCTAGGGTTCCGTCATCTGTAAAGTTTAGGAACCCCTGCAATAGACTATCTTGTTGGAACCATATATCGCTGATGTTAAGTCTTAAGCCCATCCAACTGTGGCCAAAAATATTTTTTCAACTAGACACGATAGCGAACTTCATTGATCATAATATGGCGATCATTTTCATCGGCGAAAAAATAAGGTTCAATCACACCTCCGCTCCGGCATATTTTACTTATTTACACAGTCATTAAACCAAAAATGAGCTTTATCACCAAAAATGATTTTTCGATGAAGTTCAAGATTTTCTTCAAACTTTTGCAGAGCCCAATCGAAGAAGTTTTGGCACTTCAAATGATCAAGACTCAAGACGCTTCAGTTCTTGAGTTAATTTGATCTTGTAAGAGTTTAGGCCAAGATCTTTACGCAAAATTTGCCATAAAGACGACCGTGAGATTCTCAATTTCTGTGAACGGCGGGGAATGGACCGATTTGGTTCGGTTTCAACTGAAGCACTTACGGCTGCGATATTTTAGGTACTTCGACCTGTGCGTTGTCTTACTGGCACGGGAACATGTGTTGACTTGAATTTATCCACTATAGCACGCACAGCCTGTCTGGTGGGACGATTATTGCGATAGAAAATTAGAGTAAACGCTCTTAAAGTTATAACCACCGCCTCAGAATTTCGATAATAATTTTTAATAATTTCGAAACATTGCTTGTTCGTGAATTTCACCATGATAAAAATGTAAACCTTGACTGACGTTCTGACATTGACAGATCATAAAAAAAGTTTAAGAGTGGTGTTGGTATTAAAATACGAAATTGTTATGTCCTTATTGAAATATTCTTTGGTACTATTATGAGCTAAAATTTAAAATTTTTATCTGGTCTCCCACCAACGATAATTAGCTTTAAAAAGTGCCTTTTTGTTAAATTACCAAACTTGAAAGAGTTATAGAAAAAAACAGAGTATGCATTTCAGGGTTGATATTTGATATACCAGATAACTAGATCCTCTCTATTTGTAAAAAACTGTAGCTAAAAATTTGTTTTTACCTCACATTGATATGTGAAATATGAGATAAGAATTTTCAGTTTTCATAAACCCTTTCAAATGGTTCAAATAATTTTTCAGTAAAAATCTTTCAAAAAACTATTCTTAAAGAATCTAAACGTTTTATTTATGTATCAAACGTTTTATTGTCTAAAATCAACGACTTTCCAGTTATGAATTAAAGTAAGTAAAACAAGGTAGAACTGGGATAACCGAAGTTTTTAGACTTCTATACTGCTGACTTTCTGGTTAAAGTTGAAAAATTTTGATTATACATAGTAGTAGGTAGTAGAAACAGAAAAATTCCAAATTAAGCCCGCATTAAAATATCGGATTATTAAACTGAAAAAGTTTAGTATATAAGCGATACCTACCGGAAGATGAGTAATAAACACGGCAGCCATACAAAACAAAATATGAAATTCACAAAAATTTTTATTTTTATTAAAAAATTATTTTATTTTGGCCACCTTCATTTTCAATACGCACATTTTGGACTTCAAATAAAAAATTTTTAAAAAATAAAAAATTAAGCATAGGTATCCTGAAAAATGGATCGAGGAACTATAATTGGCCAGCAAGAACCCCAGATTTAGCTCCTCTTGATTATTTTTTATGGGATGCTGTTAAAGCGTTGGTGTACAGCAGCAGAAGAAAGCCCGACACCAGAGAATGGAGAGAATAACGAACGCTATAGTGGCTGTTGACGAAAGAGGAAATGTTTTCAATAATACTATACAAGGTACAACATCTTTTAAAACGATCACGACTGTGTATTGAAAATGAAGGTGGTCATCCGCCGCCCCCCTGCGTTTTAAGAATAAAATAAATACAGTGTAACAAACTTTCAAAAAATAAAATAGAAGAAATCGATTCGAACACTCTGACAATATTACTTTTTTAGCTAAATTTAATATAACCGTAGCAAGTCGCAAAAACAAATATTGAAGAAGAGAAAAGAAAGAAACAATGAATTCAAAAGAACACTCAAAGAAAATTGTTGTCGCGGAAATTGTCTTAAAACTATTGTCATTTTTAAAATTCTATATTGTTTTAAAATGTGAGCATCTCCCACATCTTAATCGGCTGCACCTAAAAAGTGTATAACTATTATTATGACGTAGTTATGTAAACTTAAACCGTAGAATAGCCTTTTTCAATAAAGTAAGTAAGGTTTTCCTAGTCGGTCACCTAGATGTAAAGTTGCAACACTACTTTCACGTGAAGAAGCATCTTCAAATAGGAATGTCGTACGTTACTGAAAGAAACTTCTTTATATCACGATTCGTAATAAATAACAGTTACGTTTAGGTATTATTAATTATTTTCAATAAAGTAACTTTTAATTAAAAAGCAATATATGTTTAAATTAAATGGCGATTAGGCATATTATTTTAAATGCCTTCTTTTGAAACAATTTTAACTTAATATTTCAGTAAGGAGATGGTAAATTTTTAAAAATTGAAATATCGGTGTAACTATTATTTATGAAATAATGAATTATAACTAACACATCCAATGCAACTTTCAGCATGCATACTTAAATACTTTTATTTAAACTTGTACGGGCATCATTATTACCTTTCTCTTCAATAAATATTTGCAAGTTTGTATCAATCTTTATTTTTATATTCTTCGGTAGTAACTTTTGAAAAATTAATAATAGTCTATATCTACCATATTAATGGCTGCGACTCAAAATTATTCGCTACTGTATAGTACCTATGTACCATTTTATCGGAAAACGAAAAATATAAAATATTATGCAAAAAATTGTTCACAATTAATATTAACATCGCCTACAAAATATTTAATTATTCGTCGCTAACAAAATATTATAATTTTGTTTGGTTTTTTAACAGAATATAAAAGTAATTTTATTAGAAGGATCGGATTTTATGCATTTACACTTCCTTTTGAGCACAGGCTTGTGAAAAATTTTTAGAACGTAAACGTTTGGATTTGACCGTCTTTTTCGACACTAATTGTAAGTAAGTTAAGTACAGCATGTGGAGATTACAAGGTTTAAAGGCTCTCTCTCCAAAGCTAGGTGCAACTTCATTTTCCGTATCACAGAACACACCATCGTTTTGTTCGCCAAAATTTGAAGTCATAATATTCTTTTCATTTATTATATCACTAGCTCGAAAGTCAGTCCCCGGACGGGAAGCTATAGACGGTGGATATATTATAAACATTTAATTTCGCTACTGGGGGATTCCCGTTCTCCTATATTTTCATAGTAACGCAAAATGTTAAGTTTAGGCTAGGATAGCTCCTGTTTGCCTTGACCGAGGCCGAGGTCACTATTACTGTGAGCATATTATTTGTTTTACATCTGAGGTAGCTCGCTGGGATCGTCTCAGATGTGCCCGTAGCCGTAACCCTGTTTTTTTTGTTGATGAGGGCAAATCATCAACCCAGGGGGACCGCCGGCTTTACGTGCCCTCTGAAGCACGGAGACGACCATCAGAAATTTTAGACTCTTGCTGGATTCAAACCGGGTACCCTAGTGTCAGCAGTTATTCAGTTATTCAACATACCAGGCTAATGACCGTCTCCTTTTTTTATAATAATATAAAAATAAATAAGTTTTTCAAATTCTAATTTTCTTTATCCGAACGTTTTAATTTTCCTCACTTTTGCTCAAAAACAAAAAATTTACCAGCTTTTTCTGACGAAATTTTATAATTATTCTGTCTTCAGTGGGTATTCCAGACCTCCCGGTGTACATTTTGCATTTTATATTTTTATAGTTACCTTTCAAAGTAACACAGAAAGTTGCTGCAAGACTCCGTAAGCAGTAAGGTAATTCAATAGAATATGTTTTCAAAGTTTTAATTACTTCCTTGTAAAACAAGGAAGTATTGTGATCCTGATTTTTTTCGATTTCCAGATTTTGACGGAAATATCCGTTTTGACCTTCCCTGAATCCATTTTGACTATTTTCGTTGTGACGTCTGTACGTACGTACGTATACGTACGGTCGTCTGTATGTCGCATAACTGAAATGCGGTAGGTCGTAGGAAGTTGAAATTTTGGATTTGAGACACTTATAGCATTTAGTTGTGCACCTCCTATTTTTGGTTGAGATTGTCCGTGCCATAAGTTGTAATTAATGACGCGCATGAATAGATTAACGAGATTCTTGTACAATTATTATAAAAATTACAAGGAAGTTATGTGGTGTCCACATCAGATTTTTTTTTGTAGCCGAAGGTTTAAAACTCCCTCACTTTTGCTAAAAATTCAAATTCCCGGTTTTTCCTGACGAAATTTGTAAAATTATAAATTCCCTATCCACTCCGGGTATTCTAAAAGAGTGAAATTTTTGAGATATTTACCTCTGATTGCGAATATGTATTTGATACAGCGAATTCATGAGATTATTAAGAAATAGTATGACTCATTATGTCATTATCTTTTTATGATATGAAACTTACCTGCATTTTGGAGTTTCAATTGGTTGAACGACAATATTTAACAGATAAATAAAGAATAGCCGACAACAACAATCCTGTTGTTGCAGTTGATGGACAGTGTCATAAAATTATTTTTAATATGATGTCGAGAGTTCTTTGTAAATAAAAACTTTTTGTTTGTAATCCGTCTCTATGTTTGTCTAACAATTAATTATAGCATAATCTCTTACGTTTCGACATCTTCGGTCAAAAGCAGTAAGTTTTTGTAGTTGAATTTTGGTAAAGAGAGCACCTAGGCATAAAATTTTATATAAATTTCAGCGAAATTAAAGCTGATGCCGATTAACTGACTCAAGTCGAGTATTTAAAAAAAGCGAATAATCTTACATAAACCGTTTACCCTAATTACATCATTTCATCGGGCAAGTAGTCGATAAATTATACGTAATTATCAAGTTATAACGATCAAAAGAAGTACCTAGTACATGCATACTTTACGTACGTGCGTAGGTGACGCAAGTAGTTAATTTATTAACCAGAAAAGCCTAATAAAAATTGTTTAAAATTTGTGATTAGGGATTATGTTTCTGGTAGAAGCTTATTCAATAAATTCATTTTGTATTAATAATCCAAGTATATAGCGAAGATAGCGTAACAGAAAATATTTGATTATATGTATATAATATTATAATTATGACATTATGAAAAACATTATCGTTCCTGTAAAATCGATTTCATCAATGCATTCAAAAGTTTTTTGATTTACTTGTTACCTAATTTTTTATAACTCATCATATTTTATAACCAAAATAAAGTTTCTCACGACTATCAATTTTTTTGTTATATTGTAAGAGTTACCGATTTCTCACCTTCTCGATATGTTTAATTTTAGCTCATTAATATTCTAAGCGTTTGTTAGAGTGCCGGACAATCTCTTATTAGACTAGATACAATATATACGTATAGTTACAATAATATATTTGCAGAATTAATAAGTCTCATCTTCACAGCATAGAAAGTACAGTATTTTTAAATTATATTATGGAAATGAAAGTTGTAGTTTGCTGCTGCACATCGAGAATTTTATAATTATATTTTAAGATGTTTCTGATTCACTTATTACTACATATTTTATTGACTGATCTACGAATTATATTTAAAACACAATAAAAATAAAAATACTATTATTTTTATTATAATAATATTATAAATATTATTTTTCTAAATTATTTCACTAACAACCTCAAAAATTATTTTTTTACCTGAAATTGCATTTAAATGCTTTCCCGAAGCACAGATTGTTGGCGTAACAATTAACTCAATGCCATACGGTTGCCAAACTTGCCAAGGGATTTTCAAGTATAGGATGTGTTTTGACTTTACTTTAATTTACATTCCCCTTTACATTTAATAAACTAAAAATCAAAAATAATGAACATGAGAAACCTTTAAAACGAAATTGCACTTTAAGCTGATTTTATTTTCGTCAATCTCTAATATACTATGTATACATAAATATAATAATTACTATAATTTCACTAAAATATATAATATAGACTACGGAAAAATAGTGCTATACTCTTAAATATATTTGTCATTGTAATAATTGTTGTTAGTCAGG
Organism: Cantharis flavilabris; assembly: GCA_949152465.1. Lineage (NCBI taxonomy): Eukaryota > Metazoa > Arthropoda > Insecta > Coleoptera > Cantharidae > Cantharis > Cantharis flavilabris. The sequence goes on along the minus strand of OX424441.1, from coordinate 211,946 downwards.
TGAAATCCCAATTTTTGTTGACTTTGATCTTTCAAATTTTTTAAGTACCTTAATATAAGAGGCCTAGCAGAGGGAGATTTGCCATAAAATAAAAAATATCCAATTTAATCAACATGTTTTAAATTGAACTCAAAATAAAAATTTTAAGTAAATTTGTGGTATGTAGTATGTATTAATGGTTAAATTTAAAAAATATAAGAATAATACAATACGTAGAAAATCGAAAATTCAAAAAATTTAAAAAAGACAATTATCAACATAACAGGTCATAACAGGTTGTTGATAATTGTCTTTTTTTAAATTTTTTGAATTTTCGATTTTCTACCTATTGTATTATTCTTATATTTTTTAAATTTAACCATTAATACGTACTACATACCACAAATTTACTTAAAATTTTTATTTTGAGTTCAATTTCTAGTTTACGCCTTACGGTTAAAAACGTGTTAAATTTTTTCAAAGTTTTTAGAAATCAAGTATCTCAAAACTACTGTAAAATACATTAAGTATAAAGCAAACAAACTTTGATACACGAAGGAAGACTGTGGTTAAATTTAGTAGACCTTAATAAGCGCAGACCACTTTATGTAAAAAAAAAACAAAATAAAAAATATTCGGAGCGCGATACGATATTCAAATTTTTAAGATCATCGAAGCATGTATTTATAAAGATAAAAATTTAATTTTATATAGCTAACTGTAATATTACAAAAAATATTTACGATTTATTTGAACCGATTTTTATTATTTGGGGCTGCACCACGGTCTCACTTTATGATAAATGAAGTAACACTAATGGGATATTCGGGAGACGTCAAATTGCGTCCCACGGTCAAGGGTACGGGTAAATTGTGTCCCATCGGCCTTCATGGTCAGAATGGTTAAGTAAAATCCTCTTATTTCTTAAGCTGCATAAGGGTTCACAATGTTTTGGGCATTTTATAGTACAGGGTGTTACAACTATTATCACTCAATTGTGTTTCTATAAATATTTTTCACTTATTTTTTTTTTATAGGTATTACCTTGGTGAAAAATGAATTTATTCACTCAGAAAACAAAAATCTGAAGCAAAGAAAAACTTTGTTGTAGCATCAAAGAAAACTTGATTTTTTAACCCCCCCTTAACATATATAAGATATAATTATCTAGGGTGTCCGCGCAGAAACTCGACAGAAAAAAGGATATTTAATTCATATAATATATTATGATTTATTTTTAAATTTATTGCGCGAAATCTAAGAACTTCGTTAAAATGAGCCCGAAGGGTTGCTAATTGCACCTTTTCGACTTTTTCCCATCTGGAGATGTTTTTAATTACTTGCAGCCACCTCCCATCAATAAATTAATAAAATAAACTCGTAAAATACTTAATTCTGAATTCTGAAAAAGAGTTATGTATTAAGTTAGTGATAATTTAAAATATTTCTTTAGCAAAATTGTCCGAAGATATGCATCGGTTATGTAGGTTGGTGTTAGTTTGTGATATTTTTTTAACGAAATCGCTCGTGAAAGAGATATCCGCTCGAAGATATGCATCGGTTATGTAGGTTAGTGTTAGTTTATGATGTTTCTTGAGTAAAATTGACCGTTAAAAAGAGAGAAAAGTGCTTCATTTTGCATTTCAAGACGCATTACCCCACCCTTGTCTCCACGTAAGGACGCTCATGTGTTATGTTTGCGTCCTATAATTTCCTGATACTCACAGGTAAATTGTTAGGATTTGTGTTAGAGATTACCGCTAATCTGATTAGGGTTCGGGACGCCCCATTCCGGATAGGAAATTTAACGGACTACAACTTTTGTCTAGTAAAAATTTTTGAAAAACCAATCCATTTCACAAGAAATCAGAAAATAATAAAAAAAGCAGCTACAAAACAAAAAATTAAATTCAAAAAATTTTATTTTTATTGAAAAATTTGTTTATTAATTAAGGTTAAACCATTACATTATTTAAGTAAATGTTCAAAATGACCACCATCACTTTCATTACACAGTCGTGATCGTTTTAAAAGATGTTGTATATTATTATTTATAAAATTTCCTCTTTCGTTAAGAGCCACTATAACATTCGAGCATTCGTTACTCTGGCCATTAATTCCTCTTTGGTGTCGGGCTTTTATCTATTGTTGTACACCAACGCTTTAACGGCACACCAAAAAAATATATCAAGAAGAGTTAAATCTGGAAATCTTGCTGACCAATTAATAGTTCCACCTCTTTCCATCAATATTTCAGGATTACTTCATTTCAAAAAAATTTTAATTGAAGCCCAAAATGTGCGAATTAAAAATTAGGGTTGTCTTTTTGAACATTTACTTAAATAATGTAGTAGTTTAAACTTCATTAATAAAATAATTTTTCAATAAAAATTAAAATTTTGTAAATTTAATTTTTTGTTTAGTAATTACTTTTTAGGCTTCTATACAACTTATAGGAAGAAGCCTTATGATCTGGCTCCGTGTCTGTCTGTCTGTCTGTCCGCATGATTCAAAAAAACAGAACTCGTTAGCGTATTCTTTTTATAAAAAAAATTTGCGTTGGTATCTACCTATTTAAAAGATTAACGCATTAAAAATTCTAATAAAATAAAGCCCAAATAATTTAATCTATCGAAAATCAGGATTCACGTTCTTCAAAAAATTTTACTTATAATATATAGAATATATAGGATGATTCCTCTTCCGCCTTACGCTTACTTGCTTATCTTCTTTTAAATTCCTCTGCACGCTTCAACTCCACCCGGCGCATAGGATATTTCTACCGTTACCGTTTTTAGACATATACCATAACTCCTATATACTCTATAAACCTATATTCGTTGATCCGCTGATCCGCCGATCCGTTGATACGCTACGACTAATCGTGTCTACGGCTAATTAGATGACCGAATAATCGACGTAATGAATAACGAATATAACGTAATGAATTCAAAGTGAAAAAATAATTTTTCATACGTTATTCTTTTTATTAGAAAGCTTTTGGGTATACAATATTTTGCCGTCAATTTATCATCTGATCAACGTATCGATGGATAATTATATAATATATTATATTATAATAAAATATAAAACGGCTTATAATAAAATAAAGCCCAAATAATTTAATCTATCAAAAAAGTAGATGTATAGAAGCCAAAAGCGAGTTCCACCTTGTTTTTTATTATTTTCTGATTTTCTGTGAAATAGTTTTTCAAAAATTTTTACTATAGTCGTTCCCAGATACTAAAAATGTAGGTGGTAGGTCAAATGCAAAACCACATTCACACAGAGAAACGTCATTTTAAAAATTCAAATTGAATGCGTTATATGTGTTGCCTAACGAAGAATGTTTAAAAGTTACGACACAATTTTACAAAACTTATTTTCACAAATTTACTTCAATTTGAATGCAATTTTGATGAAATAAATAAAAAAGTACTGCATAGGAACTATTGAATATAATACCAAAAATTAAATGTTATCTGTCATCAACACGTAAATTTCGCTAGTGTGAAGCCGCCTAATTTCTAACCAATTTCATTGGTTAACATTTCGAGGTCATCGTTTTAGTACAAATTCTTACTATTTTCTTAAATGAAATGGACTATAGACGAAAGTTGTCGTCCGTTGAATTTCCTATCCGGAATGGACCGTCAGATTTTTTGTAAAATGTTTCGTTTAGAAAATACAGCGATTTGAAAAAAAACAAGAAAAAAAAAAGTTTAACATTTGTAACACTTTTTTACTTACTTTTTTTCATAACTCGAAAGCCGTTGAATTTAGACAATAAATAGTTAAAATCTAGTTTGTAGATTATTTCGCGCTCTTTAAAAAACAACTTCAACATTTTTACTGAAAAATCAATATTTTCTGAGCCATCGCCATGAGAAGGTGGAAATTAAAAAAAATGCTTTAAGGAGGCCTAACTCTCGAGGGTTTGAATTTGGAAAAAAAATGTTTGTTAAATATTTTTCGTAGAATAGTGTCCTTTATCGCCACTGAAATTATGTAAAGTGTATCCGGGGACACCCTGTATACAGTGTGTTCACGATAACAGATAACAGCGAATAATTCTTATAATGTTATTAGATACAAGAAAAAGTTTAATTAACTTTTGTACATATTATTAACTTTATTCTTAAATTAAAATTTTATTTTATTTTTATTTAATATAACTTCAACAAGCAAAAACGTAATACTAGAACCTGCTGCTGAAATTTCTGTACCAGCAATTTTCTGAACATAATTAAAATAAAAAATTATTGTTATATAAATATATGATAAGAATCGATCGGAATTACAGTGTGAAATTAATAAATAATCCTTTAAAATAATCACATCTCAGGATGGTTTTGTTTTAAATTAATATTGCAGCGCCATCTCGACGTATCTCGAATTAACTTAACCCAGACGCCTATTTCATGGGGGTGAAGCTGAGATTTGAAATACCGAAACACAACATGGCGGTGCCTTATCGTAATTTTCATAAGGTGTCGTATACACCCGACTAAAAACGATGATATTTGCAGAGTTTAGTGATTTCCATGGTGGTTTCTAGTGATTTTTAAAATCACATGGTTGGTTACTTTCTATAATCATTCTATTTTAGGTTATATTTGTGCATTTTGTACAAAAAGCGCGTGTACCCTAACCATGATACAACAATTTATATCAAAATAAATTTATTGTGTCATGTCCTGAATCCATGTCCATTATACCTATTGTAAATGATTAATCTGTGATCCCTACAAAGTGAAGTGCAAATTTATTGTGTGTGAAAATTGAAAGTTAAGTATAAGATTTCGCAGATACTACACCATTATTTAAACAAATTTCTTTTCAATTTCAGGTTTCGTTTGATATATTAATTTAGCAATGGAATTGGTTGGCCGTAAGAAGTTTAGCTGCAAGTATCCTTCTTGTGAAAATCATTACTTTTTAAATACGAAAGGCGATTATGTAAACAAACATTTCTTTAGATTTCCTAAAGATGTTCATGTTCATAATATTTGGAGAAATGTTTGTAACGTAGATTGTACAAAAAATACAAGAAATTGGCAAATTTGTGAAGATCATTTTAATCAATGTGATTTTGTGAACGAGGCAAAACAACGGTTAATTTCTGGGGCTGTGCCAGTACCTTGCCTTGTAGAAATTTCAAATGTTCAAAGTAATTCCAATGTTTTAGAAGGCATTGCTGATGAACAATTGATCGAAAGGGTAGATTTGCCTATTTTACATGATTCGGTTTCTTTAAATAATTCTTGTACTGGACCTAGCTCTTTCTCGACAGCTTCATGCTCATATTCAGATTTGCCTCTTTCACATGATAATGAAGGAACAAGCAATGATCTTCAAGATCACAATTATTATAATAGTCATTGGTGGTAATTGCAAACGGTTTTTTTTATTAATTTCTTTATTAACTTATATAGAAAATGCTTATTTATGTTCAAAAATTATTTGTTTACGTATTTAGTGTATTTCAGTTTTTATTAATATATTCTTTGTACATTTTTAGTTTGTGAATTTTTATTACAACTAACCTTGGTCAGATTTAGCAAATAATTATTTTAAATTCTTAAAAAATTTATTTAATAATTTTCTATAATTACCTCTGTTTATTATAGAAAATTTATAAATAAATTTTTAAAGAATTTGAAATTTTAAGTTTGGAAATAAAATTATAAAATTTTACAATGCTATTCAAACGTCGCGCTAAATTTTAGTTTGCCTTACGGGCGCAGGAGGGCCGTGTTGCGATCATTTAACATGCAGGTTTCGCTTCTCAATATATATGTTCTGTGGCCTATTTAACCTCACAGAAAGATGTGTAGTGGAATAAAAGTGGTTTTCTGTTGATTTTTATCGCTTTAGATAATAATAGTTTAATCGTAATTTAATTATTTTCCAATAGGTTATGGGCTCAATTCGGAAGACAGAACATAGAAGAACAGTTGTGAGGAACAGTATAAAATTCGTTTTGAAATGGCCGAAGTCAAGTTAAATAATGAAAATTATTCTTTATTCCATATCGAAATTTAAAATAGAAATATTTCTAATAAGGGAAGGTAACTAATAAATCCGGCTCTGAGGGATGCAGCTGCATCGATAAATTGCAATACAAAAAAATGATGTGGCGAGGGCTTCCTTAGGTTCAGCTTTTTTTTACATTTTAGTTATTGGTTTTTAGGTGACTCACAATTACACATCATATAAGCAAGTGTAAAACTGCAAAAGAAGCGTGGATGTATTACAGAAGTACCACGAGAAGGACATTTGCAAATCTTGTAAGTCTTATGAGAAAAATTTATTTGATGAAACTCAATGAGGGTGAAAATGTGGAGATGATGCGCATAAATTGGAGTGCACCAATGCTCATGCGGAGCATTACCTTCAAGCTACGATAATTTTTCTTCTAATACAGCACAATACAGCTTAACGTTAATCAGAAGAAAGGAACGACCCCATGTCGGGAGAACCTTGTAAACCCTATATGTTTAATCTTCAAAAGTTTTTTATCTAGCGTAATTGTTTCTAATCTCTGAAAAACAAATTTTAAAACCCCAAATCTTTGTATGGGGTAATTGTTGCTATATGGATAATTATTATAAAGAAATTTCCATTCAATCTTAAGTTTCTTTGCAAAATAAAAAACCATTTACAAACTTGTCATGATTTGAACGAAACTGTGCATCTTCAGAAGTTTATAGTCCTTAATATACCGGGTGCTGAATGAGTTAACCGAACATTGGAAATTAACATGTAAAATCTTATTTATGCAAATTCCTGCTTCCCTAATAATTTTAGAGAAAAAATGAAAGACATAAAAATAATGCAGAAATATAAACTACAAATGATGAGACCATTAGATTTCATCTAACTTTTACTTAAAAAGTCAAAAATGCTTTCGAAATTGTTAAAATTTTCATTTATCGCACTGGCCATGTAATAAATTCAATTTAATTTATATTTTCCAAAATAATTACCATGGAAACTTTCGTGGCAAGTCCGATAAATGAAACTTTTTAACAATTTCAGAAGCATTTTTTGGCTTTTTAAGTAAAAGTTAGATGAAATCTAATGCTCTTATCATTCGTAGTTTATATTTCTGCATTATTTTTGTATCGTTCATTTTTTATCTAAAATAATTAGGGAAGCAGGAATTCGCATAAATTACATGATAATTTCCTATGTTCGTCTAACTCATTCAGCACCTGGTATAGTAAACATGAAAAATCAAAACTTGTCAATTACTAAAAACATTACGCAAGATATAAATTATGTAGTCTCAAAAAAAATAACTTGAACTTTTGGAAAATTCAAATACAAAACTTGTAAATTTTGACTACCTATGAACAGAATTCATATTTAAATAATTACAAGTTCAATATTTAAACATCACAAGATTACGTTTTAATTTGAAATCTTGTTTTTAATTAATTCAAAATTTATTTACGTGTTTGCAATTATACAAGTATTTATAATTAAATATGTAAGTAATTTTGGATTTTATTAGTCTAATAATTATGTTGAATAAATTCTTAAATAATATTAATGACTGTTTTTAAAAACCCCGAGATTACCAAAAAGAATAAGTTTTCAGATAAAACATTTAGTGTATAAGAAACTCTGAATAGTAGAACTAGAAATATCGGGTCTTTACACTAACATAGTCGGAAGATCTCCCCGTTAGTAAAAATAATAAAAGGAAAAAGTTGATTTTTTAAAAAAACTTATATGTACAACTACAAAAAATAAATCTGAATTTAAAATCATGAACTTGGTCAATTTATTAATGCAAACTTTGTTAAAACTTTCCAATAATTGTTTTTAATTTATTTTGTGGTTGTTTCTATGTAGTACCTACATACATAGGTGTACCATATATGCATCAGTTCTTAAATGTTTTCATATTATGATAAATGACGGAAGACTGGTTCAGTCAAATCTAGTTTTGCATTTAAAAAAATTAAAATATTATTGAGAAAAAGTATTTCAATTGATTTTTCATACTTTTTCCATGTTTGCATAGAGAGAATAAATAATAACAAATAAACCAGTGATTAATTAAACTTTCGTAATATATTTTAGAAACAAAATGACATAAAACACTTATTACTCAATTAGTACTGGACATTGCCCCTAATAGAATTTAATAATAAATAGATAATATCGATTAATCGATTAAAATTGTTTTTGTATTTTGATTCAACCGGAGCATAATTTTGATAAATTACTGCAGTAATAAACAACAACAGAAATTAAATTTATATAGTTATTGCCAATTTTATTTAATGTAGAACTTTTTTTCCATTTCATAAGTATAAAAATTGGTACCTACTTTTTGGTACCTAAGAGCATTAGATTTCATCTAGAGTTGTTACTTTTGAAATTCGTTAAAATTTTCATTTATCAGACTGACCATGTTATAAATTCAATAATATTTACATTGGAAACTTACCTGGCCAGTCTGATAAATGAAAATTTTATCTATTTGAAGAGCATTTTTGACCTTGAAGTAAAAGCTAGATAAAATCCCAATGCTCTTATCATTTGTAGTTTATATTTCTGCATTATTTTTGTCTTTCATTTTTTCTCCCAAATATAAATTTTTTTTTCCTTTGAATTTTTGTGTTCTTTGCTTTCTTTTTTTTTTTTTTTAATTTTTACTCTATAAATAGCATAAACTTTAAATGGTGTTGAAAAACGCGCAAGAAAGTCAATTTCAATCTGTATAAACAATATACTATTTTTTATTTTAATACCACAAATCCACTTTATATTATGTTTTACGAATATGTTTATTAAACTGTCTTGCATAATTTTAAATTAAAATTAGAAAAATACAATATGTAGAAAACCAATTATTGAAAAAATCAAAAAAGACATAATTATCACTTGATAGGTCAGGATTAAAAATATTGTGGAATATTTTTTTGGAAAAAAATCCACAAATCTTGAAATTTTTATGTTGGGTCCATTTCATGCCTTGCATAAGTTTGTCATACACAAATTGAAGGTTGATTTAGGATTAATTTGTAGATACAGTGCATTGTCGGCTTTGTTAAGATTAAAATTAATATCAAATTCTTTAAAAAAGCAATTAATATTTCTAACAAAAATTGAATAATTTGTATTTTACAGTATCGATTTTCAGAGTGTCATCAAATTTAAGCAGCCAATAGTTTTTCAAACAATCTTGAAACATTTTTTTAAGCAAATATGAAAAAAGAAATATGCAAAATTTCATTGACTACATTTGAAATATTGCAATCCACAATAAATTGTGGAAGCAACTAATTATGTAAAAAACAAATTACTCAATGCATAATACTGGACAATGCTGTTAGTTACAGATTTTTGTAATTGAATGGAAATGACATAATAATTCATCAAATACACGAAAAAAAACAACATTTTTGCACATAATTTATAATAGATCAAATAAATTACAACAAAACTTGAAAAAAAGATTCAACAATTGCAATTATTAAACCTTTAAATCCTCATAAAATGATCGGCCAAAAATATAAAACTTGTACGGGCAACTACAACCATCGATATTTGCCTCCATCTTTGAAAGAAAAGGTATTTAACAAAATAGCACTGACTCATGCATCTATTCAATTTACAAGTAACATCTAAGAAAAAGATGAACCGTTTACAACAATCAAGATATTTCTAGATTTTCATTATTTTATCACTGAAAAATATTATAATATAAATATAATATATAAATCAATTTCTTTGAGAAATTATAACGCTATTTTTATAATTAAATTTTAGAAATTATAAAGTAACTTTGAAATAAATATAACATAAAAATAATTATAATTTACGTTTTAATTATATCAATTAATAATAAGCATTTAAAGAAATGATATTACTATTAACGAACAATTAAATTTGCTAGACATTCAATTGGCTAAACTTATACAATCATGCACACCGTCATTCACACAAACTAAATTAAAATTAAATAGGTACCACCACACTTTATAATCAAAGAGGATTTCCAATATCTTGTTGATAACGTGAGGTGAGATACTGTGTGGTATCGTGCATTTGTCTTAAACATTTAATGAGTCCACGTAAATGCCTCCTGAAATTTTGTGCCAGCACAACAGTCGAATCTTGTTCTTGAGGAGTTTCTTCAATACCAGAGTCATTCTCGTTTCCTGCTTCAGATTCCGAATCGCTGACAATAGAGGTTGTGGAATTAGTAGATGAAACACTGACAGTCGATGGTCTCCTAACATGTCCCTTCTTAATAGATAAATTATTTGTGGGCGTGGTTGTATTTGAATGTGAACCTTCTAAGCCATCAAAATTTTGACCCCACAACAAATCAACCTTAATACTATTCAACATGTTATACACCGCAAATAAATCGGCAGCATTTAAACTGTCTTGAATGCTATTGTGCTTAGTCTTGGAATTATGTTTCTTTAACTTGGTATGATCTTGTTCGTCTCCAACTTTAAGGTCCATCAAACGACAAGGAACCAATATTGTCTCTTCCATGGTAGTTATTGCCTTAACCAATTCCCCTATTGCACTTAATATACTTTGATTGGAAAACTCGGAATTATCGTGCAATCCCAAACGTCGAAAATAGCTCCTAAGAAAAAGAAATTTAGCGTTAGCGGTTCAATTATTTGACATACTTTATTATTGCATAATACAGTGATAATTTAACAAACAGGTGGAATTTATTTAAGCATCAACATCGCACAATAAAACTTTCACCAAATGTTTAAATAATTGAAGTAGGTATATTTTTTCAATTACACCAGGTATACTTAAAATACCTATATTGCGAGTTGTAAAAGTAAAGTATTATACACTCATTCATTTTAAGTGGAGTGCTTTCACCAATTCCTGCACTTGAAATTCAACAACTAAAAGGTACCTAGAGCACAGTTATTACATGTGGGATGTATGTGGCTTTCGAAATCAAAAATTCCATAAAATGCATTTTAAAAACGTGACGTCATGTTTGATCCAAATTCAATGTTATACAATAGAAATGTACAGAAAAAAACAACCTTGTTAAATTTTTAAATAAACAACAAATTTAAAAACCAGTAGTGAACAGTCTTGAAAAAACTTGAATTTTTTCTTGTTTTAATTTTGGAATTCTCAATGACGTCAGCCATTTATTTATTTTACATTTTAATTTATAACCGTAAGGTCGATTGATTGCAAAAAAAAAAGATTATTGGAAATGATTTTGAAACACGCCCCACAAATAAATAAAGGTGCATAATATTGCTAAATTCATAATCAGTTGAAATAAAAGTTATTTTTCTCACCTTGCGTCTTCCATATTATTACTTATGTTATCGTTGAAAGAATTCATATTTTGTTGTGTACCGTGTACGGTGTACGGTGGTGGTAATCCAATTTCTGACAAATAAACCTAAAATAGCACACCACTCTACGAAACCAAACCAAATCGTGAACTAAACTTTACTAAACCACTATATAATAGTATTCCAGTCGTTGCATTCGCACACTCAATTTTATATTGTTAGTGGGGCGCGGTGAGATTCTCGATACGCATGCGAATATAAACGTGAATATACTTAAATTTTGTTAATTATTTCATATAAATTAATCAATTTATATCTAATCAATTATAATATTAATTGTTTCATCACACACATTTCCCCAAAACGTGCCTTTTTATATTAATTAAAGTTACGTTCTTATCGAACAATCCAGAGTCCCATCGGTCAGACCATAATGTTTGATTTCCATTGGACAAAAATTTAAGTTACTTATTCGCCATTGGTTATTTTCAACCCTCACGCCACATGCGCCAATTTTAAATTCGCGCTTACATTGTCATTACTATTTAATGATTATTATGTTCAGTTATCTATTATATTTTAATAACGGACATGCATTTCGACGAAGATAAATTACTATTTATTCTTAATAATTTTTATATTGCACTCATTGAAATTTTGACTCTAATTATTGACACTTGATAAGTGTGTCATGTCATGTCTTTATTGATTAGTTTTGCGCCTTTCTGTTTACCTCTGTTCAAACTGTTAACTTTCTAGACGATCGAAAACAATTAACTTATGTTGATTGGTAACAAAAGTACAATTCGTGGCTACAATTATTAAATATGCGTAGATAATTAAATATATTATTGGAAAGTTGTACGTATACTATATCGGATAGAATAGATAGAAAGAATCAATTTATTGATTACAGAGTTTCTCAAAAATATGAGCATACACCCTTATGCTATCAATGTAAATTGTACATTTTCTGTTGAAAATTTCATTCTTTTCATTTTTGTTTATGTACATTTTTCTATTTCGTCTAGAGCTAGATTTCCCATGAGACATAGTATCGGCAGGATTTAGGGTCGGCAAAGTTTTAAAAAAATTTTTTTAAAAGCTTTATATTACTTACCCGGATATATATAAATTTATAAATATAAATATATATAGAAGGTAAAAATCTTTGGACTACTTTTTAACCCACGTCTAGTCGTCCAATCAAGCAAAAATTCTAAACATTGCATTGATCAGTGCATTAGGTTTGTTCCAACAAACAGTTTATTAAACTACTATGTATTGTATTAATTTATTACAAATTAAACTACTATTATAGTAGCCATAAAACTTAAAACTACAAAATAAAAAACAAAGTTTAAAACAAGTTTTATAAAAAAAAAGGAAATAGAGAAGAAGTTTCTGGATAATTTTCTTTTCAAAATTTAAAGCTTTGGTGGTGCCTTTCATAGGCGGATTTGCGGATTTAGGGGGGTAGGGGGGCACGGGGGCACGTGCCCCTCCCAGACGCTTAAAAATAACAATGAAACAATGGAGACAATTCCAAATGTGAGAACACTTTTTGCCCGTCTCGACTCTTGTGCCCCACCCAGAAAAAAATTCTGGATCCACCGCTGATGCCTTCTATAGAATAGGTACTATTTTCTTGCAGAAAAGGCTGCCATAAATGTGGATCCAAGATTATATTTTCAAAAATTTCTAACAATTTTAATATATTTTCAATTTTATCACAAACAATAATATAATATGTGAACCATATCGTGAAGCATAATATACAAAACTTTCAAGTTTGAAAAGAAAATTATGTTACCCAGAAACTTCTACTCTATCCATTTCTAAGCTAACGAAAAAATTATTTTCATATTTCTATATTTTTATAAAACTTGTTTTTAACTTAGTTTTTTATTTCTTATAAAATTAAATATTTATACGAAGATTACTTATTTAATACTTTACCTATATCAAGCAACTTTTTTTTCTTGAAATAGAAGCGGTAAGAACTTCAATGCCTATTAGGCGGCAAAAGTAGAAATCCGCCTCTGGTAAATATCTTTCAGTTTCAAGAATCTGGTTATGATTCTAAAAAGAAATAAATGAGGTAAAATTAATTTATTGAAATTTTTTCAAAACCATAACAACTCCGAGAAAAACACTCGATAAAACTTTTAGCAAAATCAACATTAATTTTATGGGAAGAGACATGAACCAGTGGCCAGGCAGCCTCAATGGAACGAGGCATGTTCAAAATAAAACGGGAATTTTTAAATTTCACGTGGTGTAAGTTACTGAATGAGATAATCTTTCTTTCTAAGTAGGTACAACGGTCAGTAATGTACAGTCAATTTTCAGCCATATTGGATGTGTAGTTTGTGTTCAATGATTTATTGTTTATGACAAAATTTTGACGATCCACGATTTTTAGAGTTTATGAGTGGTACAAAGCTCTCAAGAAAGCCTTGAAGAATGAAGATAATGCCAAATGTGGGCATCTAAGCACATCAATACCAATGCAAACGTTGGAAAAGCAAAATAAATGGTTTTTTCAAATCGCTGAATCACCATTAGAGAGGTAGCGGAAGAAGTTGGAATCTCGATTGGGTTATGAGATGCAACTTTTAAGGCCAATTTGAACTTGAATTTTCAACAAAAACTGAACCGCCAAAACAGCCTCCGTATTCGTCTGATTTGACTCTATACAAATTTTTTCTTTGTCCAAAAATGAAAAAAACATTAAAAGGACAACATTTCAACACCATAGATATGATCCAACAAAAATCTCGGCAAGAGCTCTATGCAATATCTATCAAAAGAGAACTTCGAGAAGTGTTTTGAGGATTGGAAATTTTGCAAAAGTGCATTATATCCGAGGAGGATTACTTTAAAGGAGACAACATCAATATTTTTTAAGAAAAAAATAATTCCCGTTTTATTTAACATTAAACACTTGGTGTTCGGTGCGAACGAAACATTTTACGCCTCTCCCTCCCATCGACTTTTTAAAATTCTTTTTGTCTAGAAGAAATGGCGTTCAGTTGTTTGCACCCAGTTGGCGACCCCTCTCGGCTTCGACAATTGCCCCAGTCGTTCCACCCTAAATTACGGCACTGGTAATAGCTCCTCCGCTAGTGCGGAAATTGTTGTTTAAAATCCGCAAACCTAAATCAGTTTCCGGTATTGTAGTTGGTAGGTGCTATTTATCTAGACATAATTATGTTGTCTTTCTTTATTGTTTTTAAGTGTTTTTTTAATTTTAAATATTATAAACATAATATGAAGTCATTTTAATACTGAAGACTATAGGTATTTTTTTGTAGCCGAAGAAAATGCCAATATTTAACAAATTTAAATTTTGCTACCTGAACTACAAATAAATAGATCTTTTTTTTAATTTTAAACGGAAATGACATAGTTTAAGTAAGTATATACATTATGTATAAAGGTCTCTACGCAATCCTAGTTTGCATACAGTTGACAATGCTTAGTAAAATGACAATGGTTTTCCGTTTCAAATTAAAATTCTTTCTAGTTCAAATTCAAAATATATATTATACTGGGTAGCCGGCCGCACACCCGAATATAAGAAACATCATAGAAAAAATTTTATTTTTTATTCTTGGTTCCCATTATAACGGATTATAATGTAAAATATACCAATCGAAAGTTTTTTTTTCGATAAAAATTGCAAAATCTTTGCAATTGATATTTGATTTGAAATTGATACAAAAATATTTAATTTATATTCAAATCAAAACTTATGTTCAGAGTTATTTTTCACGATCAAATAAAATCACTTTTTCAGTACTATACAAAACTGTTCATATTATATAAAATTTTATTTTAATACATAGTAATAATAGACATTTCTAATTAAAATGGTTTTCTTCAAGAGCAAGGTAATCAACATCGGCATGGCGCAACGCGATATCCATAAGTACTATATTAGTAGATACAAATTTTGGGAATTTTACTAATTGGAACGATATTACATTTAATAGTAAATATTATGTACTTTTTATGAACAGCTTTGCTCGTAACCGTATGTATTTATCTAGTACATACACATAAAATATAATATGTATAGTTATTATTATCAAGCCGTCGTATAAATATTATTATACCGCATATTTGTCAACTTTAGTCATCTTAATGTTGCTAATACTATAGCTTATCTAAAATATTTCAATAATAAAGTCATCATCATCATCACTATCAGCTAGTATTTAATCTTTGCTGGTGGTCGTAATTGAACTTTTAAAAAACAAAGTGTTTGTTGTATGTATCGTATATATATAGATTTAAAAAGAGGAAAAGTGAGATCCTTTTGAGAAAAATGTTAGCAAGGCGAGATCACTTGGAGAAAGTCGAGATCCACTTTCGGATCTCGACTTTTTTAACGTGTATATCGAGTTTTTCCGTTAAATGTTGGTAAGGTAGGTCGCTTATTTGAAATTTATGCTGGATCTCGTTTTTCCGATATTTTTCGTATTATATACATTAGTAGTTCTCGAGTAGTAAGGTGGAGCGCTGCTATCGGCAAAGTGTATATATGTATATTTGTAATTGTTTTAAGCCACGCTGAGATCCGATAACTTGGCAACGT
Organism: Cantharis flavilabris; assembly: GCA_949152465.1. Classification (NCBI taxonomy): domain Eukaryota; kingdom Metazoa; phylum Arthropoda; class Insecta; order Coleoptera; family Cantharidae; genus Cantharis; species Cantharis flavilabris. The sequence goes on along the minus strand of OX424441.1, from coordinate 196,046 downwards.
AGCAAAGCACGCATTCATAACCGAGTTGACTAATTTTAGCAGATAATGTTTTAATGATTACAATGATGCAGTAAATGTTCCGTAAAGAAAAAAATAACAATATTATTAATATCTTTTGTTATTAGTTAATAAACTTCAATATAAAAAATTAAATCTAAATTTTTACCAAAAAAATTTAAACGTTTCTATTGCAAGTTAGAAAATTGAAAAATAATTCTTGTAGAATATAATATATGAATTATTGAAAATTTCTGTTCAGTTTTTGTTATAGTTATTTTTCTTTTCTGTTTCGGATAAACGTAATATTTTTGGGTTAATCGAAAATTTAAGAATTTAGGTTTGAATATGAAGTTGTTTCATCAGTTTGATAAGTTACTGGGTTAGTTGGCGTGGTTTATTTCTGTGTTTATAACAAGTCAATTAAAATGTTTAGTGGATTAAATTAATATTTAAATGGATTTGTTTTTAAATTTTTATAATAAATGTTAAAACTACACAGTACATACAAGTAGTGCAAAATTTTTTGGGCCTCCGAGCAAGTTACGTATGGGAAAATAAACTTTTAATGAACTTAAATGAACTTCTATTTTGTAAAAATAATAAATTATTAGAAATAATTGCTAAGATCAACAAAACTAGGATTCTTAATTTAATTAGTTAAATGGGTAATCCGATTTAAAGTAAAGGGAGCGCTTGTAATTTTTGGACGCTAAGAATTTAATTCAGGGTCGAATCGAGTTCGGGTTTTAGGTAATACGAAACGGCCAATGGGTAGAATAAATTACATTTTATATTATACCATATAAAGTAAACCCTCTCACTGGATGGTTAAATCACAACGTTATTTTTAAAAATTCGTAATCACGTTTTACTTTTTAGCCTCTAGAATCAACAAAAAACGTTGGCGTCTTGATAACCGATATGCTAACCTAGGTGCTAACCTTGCTAAATTAAATGGTTTAGAGATCATTATCTTATTTCTATGGTGGGCGATAAAAATAATACAAGTCAATTTCTGTCATTAAAGTTATGTAATTTTTTTAATAAGGCATTAATAAAAAAACTTTTTTAAAAACTTAACTTAATTATTTACTTACTTCACAATGCCCTGAAGGCCAAGATCTAGCTCATCAGATTAAGATTACTTTTTGACAACTTTTTGATGTGTTTCGACAACTATTTTTAGTCAGTAAATAAAATATCAGATTATTATTTTATATGATGACTTTGTTTGATTTGATTGATTAAAATAAATTAAAGGGCGGGCCGGACACCTAGTACGCCAGCTCCGCTATTGCGGACAGGATTGTTGATGCTCGCGGGCCGGATCTGGCCCGGGGGCCGTAGTTTAGAGACCCCTGGTCTAAATAATCATCAAGCAGGAGGGGGGGGGGTGATTTTTGAAAAACGCTAGCTAACACTTCAATTCAAGGTCAAATCGAATTCGGTTTATCGACAATAAATCAAACTGCAAACGGTCTAAATAACAACAATTTAAAATAGTGATGGGCGCTTGCAACTTTTGCGGGACGCTAGGTAACAATTTAATTCAAGGTCGAATCAAGTTCGGGTTTTCGGAAATAAGTCAAACTGCCAACGGTGTAAATTATCATATTATAAAACAGGGGGGTGACCTATGAATTTTTCAAAAACGCTAGCTAACACTTTAATTCAAGATCAAATCGAGTTCGGGTTTTCGGCAATAGATCAAACAGCCAACGGTGTAAATTATCATATTATAAAATAGGGGGGAGGACCTATGAATTTTTCAAAAACGCTAGCTAACACTTTAATTCAAGGTCAAATCGAGTTCGGGTTTTCGGCAATAGATCAAACTGCCAACGGTGTAAATTATCATATTATAAAACAGGGGGGGGGGACCTATGAATTTTTCACAAACGCTAGCTAACACTTTAATTCAAGGTCAAATCGAGTTCGGGTTTTCGGCAATAGATCAAACTGCCAACGGTGTAAATTATCATATTATAAAACAGGGGGGGGGACCTATGAATTTTTTAAAAACGCTAGCTAACACTTTAATTCAAGGTCAAATCGAGTTCGGGTTTTTGACAATAGATCAAACTGCCAACGGTCTAAATAATCCAAATTAAAAATAGGGGTGGAAGGTTGCAATTTTTGTGGGACACTAAATAACAATTTAATTCAAGGTCGAATCAAGTTCGGGTTTTTGGCAATAAATAAAACTGCCAACGGTCTAAATTATCATACCATAAAACGGGGGGGGGACCTGTGAATTTTGCAAAACGCTAGTTAACACTTTAATTCAAAGTCAAATCGAGTTAGGGTTTTCGGCAATAAATCGAACTGCCAACGGTCTAAATCAAGGGTCTTCAAACTATTTAGCTTAAGGGCCAGCCTGATTACTCCACAATGCCCCAAGAGCCAAGATCTAGCTCATCAGATTACGATTACTTTTTGACAACTATGTGATGTGTTTTGACAACTACTTTTAGTCGGTAAATAAAATATCTGATTATTATTAATCATTATTAATAATTAATAGCCCGCCAGGTCCGCTATTGCGGGCCGGATTGGTGGTGCTCGCGGGTCGTAGTTTGGAGACCCATGATTTACATAATGTCAAGTAAAATATCAAAAATTTTAAAATTATAATATCAAAAGTTATACAGTTTTTTCGCTCTCCTGTAAAGTTGCCTTTTTTTTTACTTGTACTGTTTCTATCGCCCACCATAGATTTTTTACTTCTATTAAAGGACAGTTACGGTCTGATGTTTCGGTGGTTCAGCTTGAGTGGAGCAAAAACTTTATATTAACTGTACTCCCTGGTCATGTGAAGGCGAACCACCACGATAATCTGCATTGAAAACCCTTTATAAAATAAAACGGTCAGCTAAAACCCATCCTGAGTTGTAGCGCAACTTTGGTCTAATGGAATTTGGTTATTTTAAACAATGAATAAGTATTTATTTGTGAGGACCTGGAATAAGTAACTTCTGATTGATTAAATTTAAATAAAAATTAGTAACTTCTGATGGGTCAAATTTAACCCGTAAGTAGCGAGGTGGCTTTCTTGTCGCACAAGAAACGAGATGCTTTACCCCAATTTTGTTTTAAAGAGATAAATTCAATCAGACGATGTGAAACACATGCCCGAGGGGTACATGAAGCCCGATGATACAATGATTACACCTATCGATATCGTTAACTGACGGCATTTTCAAAATCTACTGGGAGCTGTCACACCCCACCTCGCTACTTACGGGTTAAGTAAAATGTAAAATTTGACCAATCAGAAGTTACTAATTCCAGAACTTCATAAGGAAATATTTATTCGTCGTTTAAAATCACGGCCCTAAGTACCTATATTCTTCTTTGCGTACTAACAATTCTAATATAAGTTTACCACGAGTATTCATTATTAATTAAAAAATTCAATAATTAATGTAAGATTAATAATTTTATAAATTAAAATTAATATAATAAATTTAAGTTCTCTTAAAAACACGATTATGCTTATGAAATATAAGTTATACTAATGCACTATAATAATGCAAGCATTAAATTTTTTTTTTGCTATTCTTGCAACTTTTAGTTTATATAAACTTGGCAACACTACATGATCTCATCTTGTCCTATAGATTACAATTTATACATTAAAGGATCTCAACCTGTCCTTTTTCTTTTAAGGATCTCCCTTGTCTCAACTTTTAACATTAAAAATTAAAATGGAATATTCTTTCCCCTCTATGGTGGTAACATTCAGAATTACTGTTTCCAGATTCTTTATGAAAATATATATGGCTAATTTGTAATATTTAAAGGGGATCTCTGGTAGTCCTAGTTTTATAAGGATCTCTACTTGGATTAAAAATATATATATATACATATATCAATTATCATTATCAGTATAATAATGTAGTTAGTTCAAGGCTAATTACCTACGTACGAAAATGTATATCAATAAATAATTTATATCATTGTTTTCAAATTAATACTTAATTCAGTATCAATCAATAATAAAAATATTTCATTTTTATTCTTTTAAACGTAATCCATGACTGAAATTCTCTAACATATAATATTATATAATAAGTATAGGTACAGTGGCTCCAGAAATTATTAATGCACTCCTATCGACACCTCCTACGTAAACTATCGTAACCCACAAAACCCCAATTTTTACTTTTTTATAGAAATTGACTGTACTATATCTAATCTTAACGTTACCAAAGCGAAAGTTGCAAAAATTATACTGATTCTTTTTTAAATTGCAACAAAATGCTTTGACATTCCACTTAAGAGCATACACATTACAAACTTTAAAATGCTCTCCTGTAAAATTAAGATTTTGATGATACGATAGTTTACGTAGGAGGTATCGCTATGTTAACAATGTAAATCGTACCTTTCCAAGACTTGTTTTTCATAAAAATCGATTTTATAGTAAATTATTTCAAGATGTCTTTTTGTTTTTTGAATTCAATAATTTATATATTTTTTGTTTTATTTTGAGTAAATCTAAGTTAAACATTTTTAATTAATATTTAGATAAATTTGGTAAATTATGTTTATTCTCTTTCTTCTTCTCCCTGCTTTTTAATCGCAAGTTTATGTTACAAATTCGCCTATCTTGCTTATTGTTTCTATCTAAATCATAGAAATGGTGGCTGCATTTAACTAATGTTAAGAAGGATCAGGGTTCAAACCAACGAAACTAAGTTGAAGTATTTACAAAGATAAAATAATTTCCGAATTCCACTTTGCATTTTTTGGGGTCAAAATATTTCAAAGGGGTTAACCTTTTTTTTTCAAAAATCGTCAAAAATTTAAGTGGTCTTTTTATTATTTAAATCGACGTATTTGGATGCTCAGTGCTCGCAACACCCATCAGAACCTCGCGCAAGCAATCAAAACTGTGTAAAATTGCGAAATAAATTAACGGCAAATTCACCTCGAATGTGTTACGTTTAAAGCCAAATAAAATATAAAATATCATACTTACGAGAAATCTGACTGCGGCATTCGAATTTTCTGCTCAAATTACGTAAGAAACAGTGAAAAAAGCTCCCGAATTCCACTTTACATTTTGTAGGGTCAAAAAAATCCAAAGGGGTTAACCTTCTTTTTTTTCAAAAACCGTAAAAAATTTAAATGGTCTTTTTGAACTTTAAGAAGTTACATATTCTGCTAATCTACATATGAAAGGTAAGCATTATAGTATACAATTTGTAACTTATTGTAATAGTAGTATAGTTAATTTATTTATATATATTTTAACATTCTCTACATCTTTTTAGAAAATTTTTTTTTAATTTAATGATGTCGCTCCAATGCAGGAACGACAAATGTGGAAATTGTAGTTTTGAAATAAGATAATTTGAATATTCATGTTATTATGAAAAATCAGTATTTAAAATTTTAAACCTCCGAACCATTTCGCTACGCCCTTACATACGACCATGAAGAGTGAGTATATTTTCAAAATAACATTGTCAACTTAACAATGTCAACATTGCATCAATAATTAAACTTACATAGTTTTATTAACCACGTAATGAATTAATAGGGTCATAGTTGCATTAAAACCTTGATAAGACTTGTCTTATTTATTGATAATAAAATTACTTTGTGTATGCGATTACATAATAATTAATTATTTTTTGTTAGAGCATCTTATTGTTAAATAATTTTAACGTGTAAGAAAACACTTTCAATATTTAAATATTTTAACATTAAATTAGATATATTAATTCCATAATTGTTTCAACAATTTATTGAATTTAGTGTATAATTTATTGTATTAATCCATGTTTGCGTAAGTAAATATGAAAAAATTTGGTAAAATTATAGTTATAATCAAAGTATAGTCTTTCTAATTCAAAATTATATTAAAATGTTATATTTATAAACTATTATTATATAATTATTTAAATATAGTAGACGCCCTATTATCCGACGATTTATATCCGGTCATTCTGAAAGCTTCTGGAGCTAATCGACCGATGTTTGTGAGCCTTATCTCAGGATTATCTTAAATAATTCTGAAAATCATTAGTCTCGATAAAAAATTTAAATAAAAATATGATTTAGAGATAAATTGGAAGAATAAAGGGGATTGTTGTATTTAGAAACTGAAGGATTTATGTGTGCTGTTCAAGACGAAATATTTTTAGCTAATAATTACAAGAAACACATCACATGAATCTGAAAGTTTCAGATCACTGCCGAAAAAGCAATGTAATTATTTTGCAATTAAAATTGCAAAATTAAAATGCAATTAATTTTTTTATGCAAACGATTTGCAATATAAAATTCGGACGGAAAGCTTTTTCAGAAATCAACGATTAATATTCAATCGATAATCAAAGTTTAAGGTAAAATCATCAAGTGTGTTTGTATAAGTTTTTTTTTTCGTACAATAGGTACTTGCATATTTGATATTCATATTAACTATATTGTTTATTATATTTATTATAGTATGTACATGTACTTAAGTTGTTGACCTATAAACAAATATTTTTAATTCGCAATACATTTGACTTTTGATCAAATTTCTATTATACTTAACCTTTTATACCTAGGTATTCTGTACCTAAGCAATTTTAGAAATTTCGTTCTATAAATTTTGTTGTGTTTATCTATCAAACTAACACATGGGTCATTAAGTCCCGGGACTAATTAGTGAAAACACATTTTTTTGCAAAATTCAACTTTATTCATCAACATAGTCACCTTCCATAGCAATACAAGCATTCCAATGTTTTTCTAAATTTTCGATGCCTTTCTTATAGAACGGTTTGTCTTTGGCCTCAAAATAAGTCTCAGTTGCAGCTATAACCTCATTATCGGAGCAAAATCTCTTACCCTGAAGCATCTGAGAACAAGTAGAACTCTGATGAAGCCAGATCTGGTGAATATGTTGGGTGTGGAAGCAATTCGAATCGTAGATCGTTCAATTTCACCTTCTTTTTCCTCGAGCAAATGTGAGCAAACGAGGCACCCATTTAAATTTTTATGCACAACTTTACCAACGGTGTTTTTTGATATTTTTAGAATGTCAGCTATCTCTTGCAACTTTACTTTTCGATTGCACAAGTTGATTTTCAGAAATTTTTTGTTATTTTGGGGGTAGTCACCTCAATTGGATGACCTGGGCACTCCGCTTCTTCGGGGTCGTTCGACCGCGTTTAGAATTTGTATACCATCGGCAAATGTTTGTTTTCGATGGGGAATTACCCGATAACACATTTCAAGCCATTTCCGAGCTTGAACAGTATTTTTACCAATTAAAAATCAGTGTTTGATTAACACACGAAATTCTTTTTGATTCATTGTTTACAGAATAACAAAAGTCGCTTCACTTAACTTTCAATATCTCGACAATAACTGAGCCAAATGGCATGCAATTTTTACATGTATCTTTTGAAGGTTGGTACTACCGAAAACAAAAGCAACATGGCTCTGGCGGTGCCATCTATGTGTCAGTCTTGCTCCATCTTGCTCTTTTATGGTACAAGACGACAAAAGAGAAAAATTTTAACTTGATCTTTCTAGGAACGATCTCTTAAACTGCAATGAGTTGTCATTACGACTTTAAATCTTGTGAGAAAAAGAAAACTTTTTGTTAAAACTGTATGAGCTTTTTAAAGATTCCACGAGATTTCGCCAAAGCTTCACGAGACTGCACAATCACTAAACTTTATGAGACTTCACAAAGACTTTGTGTAGATTGATTAGTAATATTCTTTTTTTATATAAATTATATAAATTATATAAATTTATGTAAAACATGTTGAATTATTTATTACGATAAGTAAAGAGACTCATCAATTTAAATTACCACTTTTTAGAAACGTGTTTGATAAAGTTTTTTAAAATTAATAACATTGTTTTATTGCATGACCAATACTATAGTCAATCTTTAAACTTTGGTTGGATTGTGCACTCAAAAAATTATTCTTAGATTTTAATCAACACTTTTCTAAAACTACTTATTACTAGTTCAATACTTAGCTTTTAGTTATCTATATATACTATATACGCGCTCATAATAATAACGTAACCTGTAATATTTCGTTATTAGGAAAAATATTAAAACTTTTCTGAAAACAACTATGGCACAGCTTTCCTGATAAAAAACTTATTTGTTTTAATGTTTTACTAAAACAAAAATAAACACGTCAAGTTAAATAAAAGCTTTAAATAAGAATTACGGCCTCGATTAAAGTTTTCCTATAGATTTCCGTTTACATGATTTTTGAAAAATTTCCCCGAATTTTCTTTTAGATTGCCTCAAGATTTTATTTGGAAAAAGTGGAAAAAGTAAAACATAAAGAAATAAAGAAAAATAATACTCATTTATTAAGAAACTATACATTCTCTTAATTGGATAAATTCTAACAAAATTATATTTTCAAACCACCCGTACAACAAAAAGCAACACAAAGGCAGAAGCAGAAGCAGAAGCAAAATAATAAATTATACACAAATTATATTTGTGTGGAAGGACACCACGCTCGATGAGTTCACAAAAAGATTTTAATGCTCTTACATATAATGTGTAAACCTGGGCGCCAGACACGCAAAGTATAGCTACTATTCAAACTGGAACGGGAGGGTACATCGAAGTTTTCCAAATCCCGCAAATCACGAGCTTGACATGTCGAATGGACACCTAATCATGCTTCATAGATAACCCGGCTCTCCACTTTTTCAAATTTTGAAAAGCAGAAATAAAAATAAAACTACCAAAATTATTCATTTATTTCAGTTTAAGAATTCTTCCTTTGTTTTTCGGTAATTTTATTCATAATTCTGTTTTTTTCCATCCCACATTACCTTACCTTTCGTATTTATATTTGTTATCTATAGCTTACCTTTGTAGTAAGTAAGAATAAATTAAGAAACAACCTAGTAAACTCCTTCGACATAAAGATATTAAAGCAAAACTATTACAAAACAACGGAGAAATTCGTATAGAACAAAATGGAGTTAATCATCTTGCAAAATATTTTTGTACCTGCGGTATGTAGACCCTATATACGGGCCATTTTTTGGTCTGATAGATGCGTCGATCAAAATAACAACTGCGATTGGTATTAACACTGAACCAATTCTTGATATCAAAATGATACTTCACCAGTATTGAATATAAATTCCTGATAACGGGACACTCATTTTTATTGAATAATAGAAATTTTGTTCTCATCGTAAAAAGTAAAAAAATTAATGTGCATAGTGGTACCAGAGGATTAGGTTGCTGTAATTTCTATAGTGCAAACCATCAACTTAATTCCAAATTCAACCCATGACATATGATACATTTGTAAATATCAATGAATTAAACATTAAAATTCCAATGTCACACAAACTCCACTTGACAGAATTTTGCTCAGATTTCGTTTAGAAGATACATAATATTATATATTTTATATTTATATATGCATCCATGATTATTTGACGTTTACCTGTGTATACATTATTATATACATGCATTCTGTTGGAATATTAATTAAAATGTGTTCCAAAACTAAACCACTATACACTCCTAGAAATTTCGATGTGTAAACCGCTATATTCGATGTGTAAATTTAGCTTTGTAAGTTTGTGTTAATTTGTAACACAACACTCTGTAAAAATTTACACAATATTCTGCTTACGGATAAAAATGATTATTTTAACACGTTATTGTGTAAATGTGTGATTCCCCGACAAGAATGTGGGTTGTAGGTGGAACAAATGCGACAGAACAGACGTTAGGTACCAGTTACCACGCGTGATTATACCTAGATCGAGCACACGTTTAATATCTCCAGCATCTCTAGTTGTTTTAAATAATAAGAAATTTGTGTATGTTACGAACAAGTAAGTACTATATTGCTTAACAAAATAATATAAAATATGTACCCTATTGGTAAACATGCGCTTAAAATTTAGATTTAGATCAAATTTATTAATTATTTTAAACAATGTTGATGTGGTGTTCTGTTTAAATATAGTATGTAAGTAGAGTATAGTAAAATAAGTATGTAAATATAGTATGCACTCAAGTAAAATTCAACCTTTAACAAAGAAAAGTACAATTATTTGGGTAAAAGTAAACGCCATCAGTTTCCAATACGAGAATTAGGATTACGTAGAATTAGGTAAGTTTCATAAAGTTTGTCTTTGCATGTAAGGTAATTTTTTTAATTATTTTACAGTGCAGTTGAAGTCGATGAAAAATGATACCTAGACATGACGCGCCAGGATGACAACTTAGAGGCGTTGAATACCTACTTACGATAAAGTTTTAGTGATCAAACAAATTTAAAATTTAAAATGAAGAATAAATTGTGGGGCTACCAATATTTGGAGTTAAATTCATTTCAATACCACCTTTCTATCAAGAAAAAAAGTTTACTGTATTTTTGTAATAACTTATGTACATAAATTCGTGTAAAATTTACACTAGAAATAAAGAAATACTAAAAATTGTAATTATAAATGTGTTAATGTTTTACTAAATTTTATCAATAAGTACAAAAATTGGTGTAAGTATTTTACATTTTCTTGTGTCAAGATTTTACACGCTGAAAAATTGAACTTACAAAATATTTCTGTGTAAAATTTAACACGAAATTAACACAGGAATGTGTTAATTTGTGTAATTTTTAGTAATTTTTTCTTTACAGTGTAAAGAATTGTTTACGTATAAAATGGTCTACACTTTCTACAAACTAATATTGTTGGTACCCCAAGAGATCGCAGTTTTAATGATAGGTGAAAACTAGAAATTATAAGAATAATTAGTTGTTCTATATTTACATACATTAAAATATTTTGTTTTAATCTTAAGTTTAACCTCGTGAAAGAAAAACTCTAAAGGCTCTTTTATTTGTTTTACCTATTTCTTGTAAGTTGTATTTTTCCTAGTACCCGAAAGAGAAACGATGCTGTTCTTTCGTTGCCAAATTAACAGCAACCAATAAATTTAAAAATTGTACATGCGCCGTTCGGTTTCTGAATTCTCTAAAATTCAAACAAAGATAGCTACAAATTATTATATAATATTTAACGGAACTAAACTAAACAAAATGTTAAAATAATAGAAGTTTAACAGTAAAATGAAGAAAAACAATACGTACAAAATTATTATTTAAAAAATAAAAAAAGGCATTAATAATCACATGGCATGTAGTATTAAAAATAGTATTTTAAAAACAAAATAAATGAATACTACTTTATGTAAATTTAAAAAAAAATAGATAAGTAATAAAAAAGTTAGCAATGCAATATATAAGGCCCTATTTGACGATTATTAAAAATATATAGTAAATACCACAAATGTACTTGAAAGTTTTTATTTTTAATAAAAGTTTATTTACAAATTATTATGTCTTAACTACCTTGCTTCACTACACTGAAAAAAAAGGTACATCAAAAATTCATCATTTTTCAGCTGATGAACAAAATTCATCATATTGATGAAATATTCATAGTATTGATGAAAAAATTATTATATTGATGAAATTTGTTCATCAATATGATGAATTCTGTTCATCGGCTGAAAAATGATGAACTTTTCATCAATATGATGAACCATTTTTTTCAGTGTAGCTTCAATGCATTGGAATAGGAGAATAAAACACTTGGTATCTACGTAATATTTAGGGTAATAATACCTATATGATTTAAGCTTTACTCAAAGAAATATCGAAAAGTTGAACTTTTTGAAACTGTTGTAGAAAAAGTTTAAAAATGGGAGAATGACGTTAAAAACTGGACCTACTAGGACACCCTAGTATAAAAACAAGATGGATTATAGTTTTGATTTTCATAAAAGAGCTCTCGATGAGACGAGAGTGGCATTTTGATATCTATTTTGAATTCGTGTCATCAACGAATACCCTAATAGTAATGTAATAGAAAAGCCGAGAAAATAGGTCAAGAAAATGTAGTAGGTTTACATTGAAATTTATGACAATGCATAATAAAGCAGTTAGTTTTTGAAAGAGGAATGTTGTATAGGTGCTATTATTATTGCAACAACTATTGTATAAATATAATATAATATAATATAAGATAAACAATTTTAGTTGGTGTGGGTGTAAAATGTATACAGAATGAAAACGAGCGAGTACGATATCAACTGTCGCGAATAGGTGTTCATGAATGGGACATGAATGAATGTTCGATAAAAGAGTAGGGGTTGATACGAGATTGTTATTTTTCTTATTAGAGTCGATATTACACTTTCCAAATAGTGCAGCAGCATCCATTTGAAATGTCCATTAATTTCTCGCTTATTTAAAGTTAAAAATAATTATACTTGTTAGTGTGCCATTAATAATTATGTGGGTTGGGTGTTAAGTAGTTGGGTACTTAGAACAATAACTGCTGTTGCTTAGCATTTACTGTTCTGCCGATAAGTTAGTAAACTTTTAATTTTAGAACAGATGGAGGATGGACGAATTTAAATAGTAAATGATGTGTAAATGTTGATTCTATTGTTTAAAGTGGTATAAAATACATTTGAAACAAACAACTAATTTAACTGAGCGCGTGCGTCTTTGTGCAGCCCGGAGCACCAGCATCGTTACCCGGGATAAAGCGCGCGCACTAGGTCCATATTGATCTTGTATTGCCCTGCATCCATACGCGAGCATCCAGCGAGTCGTCTTCAGCGCGCCCCGATTAAACCACTGGTCGCAGGTGAAATGATCAGTGAACCAGCGCGAGTGTGGCTTCTTTTGCTGAGCTAGTAGTAGGTGCTTGTGTCTTCCGGCCACTTTGTTTAGGTGGGCGTGTGTTGGACACACAAATATGACGGCTAATTCTGGGGGACTATCACGAGAACCATGAGCATCCCCGGATCGAGCTAGGATGGCCTCGAGCGAGCGAGCGCTGGCGCTACTGGCCATTTCCTTCCTGCTCCTTACGATGCCTCCAGGTGAGATAAACAAAAATTCGACCAAAATCTATCCGTAGGTGTCCATAATAACAAATGATCTATCTCGGTCAAAGGTGCTCCATAATATTTACTGTTTCAGTTTACCTTTTTTATTGACTTTGCAACTAGTTACTTGTCAAACCTATACTGCTGTGATAAACAGAAATTATCGGCAACATCGAGTCGAGTGCAACGGCAATAATTAAGCACTGTTATTGTTGGGAAAATTTGACTTGGATGCGAAACACAATCAAATAGTAATATTTTCCAATTACGATCTTAATTATACGTCAGTTTGATGAGGACTAGGTCCTGAAAATTGCACAGCTTACAGATAATTGCTTGTAATAACAGAGAGTTTGAAAGCTCCGCTTATATATTTAATTTAAACTACCTACCTAACCTATTTCGTATCTCATAAATATTACAAATCTCATACTTGCTTAGTATTTCTTCATTAAATTTAGATAAACGTCACAAATTGTAAATACATAAATTACTTTGTTGATAAATACAATAAATAGGTACCTACCCTCGGTGATAACATCAATATTTTGTTTGGATGGAAGCTCGTTAGCTTTAGCTATAAGTTGAATGCGTATTTCAGAAATTGATGGATCGTCGCAAAAGTGAAATGGCGATACTTGGCTATATTGCAGCACGTAAATCAATATTTAACAATAAGTTAAAGAAATGTGCTACTTTTGATAATTTATTTGGTTGAAACATTACCAGTATCTACCTATTATTGGGAATCAAATTATAATATACGGTAACGTGGCATGTGTAACTTACAAAACATTATCTCTTTGTTTTTATTATTCTTGCTGATTCTTATATTTTTATTCTAATTTTAAAATATTCTTGCCTTCCTCTTTTTTAACAATAATTTTCATTAAATTTATGTTAACACAAATAATTTTTTTCATTAATTATTAATGAACCTAATATTCTATTTTTTAAGCTCTCAACTGAGAAATTCCCGAATTCAAAACCGATATTTCCGCTCTCAACCGGCTATCGTTTATAAGCACCGCACCGCACCCCGCTGCGGTTTTATACCAATTACGAAAATATGATTCTTTCCATCAAAATATTTGATAATTCATCAAAATATTGATAAACGACTTGAAGTTTGTAACATCTTGCTCAAACCAAACCAGAGAAACTAGTTATTCAAAAAAAATCTCAAAAATCACAGTAATCTATTTACAGTTTCTCCGCCGTGCCAAAAATACTTATGGCAAGGGTGGATTTAACACTTTTTTCTAAAGACACTAAATTTGGTTTCATATGTGCAATTACTCTCTTTTTTAAGGGACCAAATATTATCTTCTGCCCCCAAGGCGTCAACTGACATTAATCGGTTACTAAATTTCAGTGCGTTTTATAAGCTGCAAGGTGCACATGACTTCAAATTATGATAACAGAAAAAACAAATAATTTTTATAATGTCAAATTTTATAATCAAAATTGCTTTGAAGATACAGCCTTCTGTAAAACACTATAATTTTTATTATTCAACGATTTTTACCGAAAATTATTCGAGTTAGTTTTTTTGAAACAATTAATTGTTTTCCTTGGAATGTTGTGTAACATATAAATATTAAAAACAACAATTTTAGATATTAGATACATTCAATATTAATTTTTGTTGCATTACTTGTAAAATTATTTTTGATTTAAAAAGACTTGCGGAAAAAAAGTATAAAAACAATAACAAATAGTAATAAATTTCAAATTTTTTTATTTTCTTTATGAAAAACAAAACTTTTTTTTTGTATAAATCAAAAGAGAAGATTAATGAAAAGAAAAGTTTAAAAAATGCAAAAACTTGCAAAAAACAAATTTTTTTGTCTGGGTTTTTAAGCTAAGTAAACTCAATGAATACTGAATGCTGCTTCTTCTTTAATACTCGAAACTTCTTTTATCTAATTTTTTCTTATAACCAATTTTTGCAACTTTTCTGATGTGTATCTTTTTCCCAACTTTTCTTTTTTTAACTCTTTAACGCATTTTTAACTGTTGTGCCAAATACACTGTTTTCTACCTTCGTATACCATACAATCTAGGTTACCCCACGATTATCTATAAGATTTATATCGGTGGATCTTGCTGGGTACTCAATAATTGTAATCATGGGCGCCCGAAGGAATAAATCTCAGGGGGGCAACTACATATATTTACAGTTTCCAAATTTCATTATGTTTTTTTTCGTCTGTAAAAATTATTTTTTATTCTTCCATTCAATTTCCAGGGGGGCAAAGGCCCCCACTGGCACCCCCTTTCGGGCGCCCATGATTGTAATGATATTCCTTAGTTGAAAACATTCGGGCACTTCAGTGATATAATATCACGACTTTACTATCTTGTTGGAAAATCCAATTATCGAGAAAAAACTCTTTTCCAAAAGCTGTTAAGGTCTATTCTAAAGGATCAATATACTTGTATCTATTAATGTTTGGAGATATCAACTAATTAAAATTTTTGAATACAACAAAATGTAGCCAAAATCATTATAAAATTTATTACAAATTAAACCTTCTATACTGAAAAATATTAAATTTTTGCACTCTTCTTCTCATGAAGAATCTTTTCATGTGATCATTGCGCATTGCTATAGGTACCACTTTTTTAAAGAAATAGTTTCAAAAATTTAGACCGTTTATCACAATTTGAAACTTTTACAATTTTTTAGATTTGACGATTAGGGTTAATAAGGTTTAGTTGCATTTTACTTTACGATGCAAATACTGTTCCTGAAGCAGGCTTGTAATCTTGTAATCTACGAATTTTCATGTATGTGAACGGTGTTTAGAATTATTTATGGCCCTCGGTGATCTGCCAATATTTCTTGCAATTTGTCTATTAAAAAAGGTTTCGTTTTTCTTAACTTTATTTAATTTGACTAATTTTTTCCTGTGCTAAGAATCGAAAGTAGAGTGCATCCATCACATTATGATGTTTTTGCTTAAATTTTGAGTAGGTTAAGAAAAACCGGTTACAAAATTTTGTATTTAGTAATATCCTTCTCTTAAAATCTTGCAATTATATTATGATAAATAATATTTTTGATTTTTTACTTAAAACACAATGTGAGCTTCACTAAATTTCGATGATCGTAGTATTGCGTAGTATTATTAGTAGAAAATAAAATGTAATGACTAATAGATGTATTTTTTATTTTATAATATATAACCTGCCGACTGGGAAGCGGGCAACAACGGTTTAAATCCTAGTCGTGTCGAATACACTGCTGTTATCTAAAAAAAAGCCCAAGATAGACTATTATTATGGGCTTCCTTCGGAAGGCAATGGCAAACCACCGAAGTAATTTACCAAGAAAAAGACCAAGAAAGCCTAATATAATAAGAAGAAAATAGAATACAGTCAACTCCTTCTGAATCAAACTCCCCCTAGTTCAAAATTTTCTTTAAATCGAATTAATTATTTGACACGTGCAAATGAATTACTTTCTAATTCAAACTATCTTAAAAATTAATCCAATGTTTGGCAATTTACATATAATTTGCCTCTCTACAAATCGAATTTTATTTTAATAAACGTGGTTTAGAGCAGGGGACTCCAAACTACGGCCCGCGAGGCAAATCCGGCCCGCTCTTTAATTTATTTTGATAAATCAAATCAAACAAAATAATAATCAGATATTTTATTTATCGACTAAAATTAGTTCTCAAAAGACAACAAAAAGTTGTCAAAAAGTAATCTTAATCTGATGAGCTAGCTAGATCTTAGTCTTCGGGGCATTATTGAGCAATCAGTCTAGCCTATAGGCTAAAAGTTTAGAATGTTCTGCAGTGTAAACATTTCTCCAACAAACTCGTCGTGTCCACCTGACGTATCATGACGCTAACGAGTGATTTTCTGAACTTTATGTTTTGTGAGTACATGCATTTCCAAAAAGAATGAATGTTTTTCATATTAATATGTATATCTTTTATAGTTTATTACTTTTTCCCAGTTTTTTCTAATTCAAACTCCCCCTAATTCTAACAAATTTAATCCATTATTAGAATTCAATTTAGAGAGAATGACTACCGAGAAAGCTCACAATCTAGGGCAATCGCTATATACTATAGAAAGTTTGAAGGTTACTTCTGTATGGAGATATTTGGACTTCTTATGACCAACTAAAGAGTTGTAGAAAAAATTCCGTTTTTGGTTTTTTGCAACTCGATAACTTGTTTGTCTCTAATTTTGAATGTTCAATGTAATTACAATAGTAATGACCTCAAAGTGTATACCGAAGGAAGTCATGCGTGCCGCGATGACTCTCCGCGACGTTTGAAAGAATTTGACAAGTCAAAAGAGACAAATTCTGAGTGAATATAATTCTATGTAATCTATGTAAAAAATTTGGAATTTTATTATTTTCAATTTAGAACAGGTGTTGTGTTCCGACTTTGTCCCGAATACAATTTAAATCTTCTTAAATATTGTATATTGTTTATGTTGAGTATTGAAAAAACATGCACGAGAGAAACTACAAGCGCGTTTATAATTTATTTAAACTGCAAAACTATATATTTTGTTTATATAAAATTAAGTTTAGAAACGTTAAAATGGAAACTAAAACCAACTGTAATTAGTAATTAAATATAGTTGAGCGAAAAGTTTTACTTACAATAAAGTAAATAACCCGACATACGTCATGCACTTAGCAGGTAATTTTAATGATTTTTGAGTCATAAATTAAAATTTACGAAATATTTAAATAAAAGACAAAATACAAAACTTAAAAATTTATTTTTAACCAATATCTCAACTATACATTGTAGTTTCTACAGGTCAACTAAAAAATGTTTTTAAAATTTTTGAATTTCTTGAAATTCAAATATTCTTTTTACCGTTATTATTTTTAAAAATTTATTACTAGAAACTAGTCGAAAAATTTGAAATATTTTATTAAAAGTGACTTTTGATTAAAAGTGCAGCGTTGGAAGACCTATGAAAAATCTTTATAAACACTTTTATTTATTTTATCTCGCGTAGGTATGAGGTTTTTTAAAATTTTCTTCCCGATAAAAAATATATTATATTTATGTATGTTACAGTTAAAACCCAAAATCAGTTAAAACCCTAATTAACTAGGAAATTCTAGTTCTAACAAACCTTTGCAGTTAATTCGAGTTTTAACTAAATTCATAGTAAGAGTGACTGACTGATTTTATTATTAGTAAATTCTTATTCTAACTGAAATATAACACCGTTACAACTAGATTTAAAGTGAAAGCAGACATAATTAAGTAAAAATTGTTTTATTTATTATATTATTGTAAATTATTATTATAAAAAAAAAACTACCTTCAATATAGTTTATTCAAAACCCCAACTTTTGTTCTAATTATGTACAAGCCATTTGCAATGAGATAATGAGAATAATATAGGATGGATTGCATCTGAAATCTTTTTCATTCTTTTGGTCTGTTTCTTCAAATTTTCTTGCACTTCCTTTATGACTGAAGAAATGTTTGACATCAACTAGCAGTGCCGACTCTTCTTCCTCCTGCTTCTCTTTCATCATCGACCTGTTCTACATTCATTTGCTCAATGATTTCATGAATTGCTTTCTGATTTGAACCGCGACATTAAAATATGCCTAAATTCTTATAAAAAAATATTCATTTACCCTCAGCCCCATTACCCTTCTATGAATTTGTTTGAATGTGCCCTTAAACGGAATTAAGTATTTAAATAATGTAAAGTAATCGATGCTTCCTATTTCAATAATAATTAATAATAAAACTTTAACTTAATATCAGATTCGTATCAAGGGTACCATGAAAAGAAATTGCTGAACACCTTATTAGGACCCTACAATGTTTTGGAGAGACCGGTAGAAAACGAGTCAGATCCTTTGCAAGTGAAGTTCGGCCTAACTTTGCAGCAAATTATTGACGTGGTTAGTATAACTTAATTTTTTATATCGTTAACAATTAATAATTATTAAGGTTACATATTAATTATAAAAATAAGATACTTAAGAAAATAAAAATTACCTATTAACAATTTATTATTTTGTGTTAAATTAACATCCGAATTTAGGAAGTGCAAAAAGTACTGATATTTTAATATACTTTTGTAATACCGGTATCGAACAATGCTAAAAATGCTAAAAATGCCGGTATTGCAAATCCTAGTATATAGAATTAAATTTTTAATTTCTTGGGATTTTTAAATAAAATTAAATGAGCCTTATTCTGTTGAGAAGAATAAGTAATTAAATTTTTCATGTTCGAAATGGAAGAAAAATGTACAGGTTGGAGTATTTCAACTTATTTCGCAGGTTTATAAAGTATTATTTCAGTAGTATATAATATATATTTATATAATTTAGTTAAATAATATTAAAATATTGAATATATAAATTAATTAGTTGTGTGGAGTATTACTCTACAGTAAAGGGGTTCATAATATAATTTTGTCTTGTTGTTTTATTATTGTTTTCCCCTGTCTAGGACGAAAAGAATCAGATTCTCACGACAAACGCGTGGTTGAATTTGGTAAGTCCCATGTGGTCCAGCCAGCCTCTCGCAATGTTATAACAGAGCAAACACTATGTATGCCAAAAATAAATGCGATGAACGATAGGCATCATTAGTGTTTGTATCTGGGCTATGTGGCTATGGACGTATAGCTCCCATGGCGGACTGGCAGTGGTTAAACTATATGAACTTAAAGCACCATTACCACTCCGCCATAGCACATCGGCTAGTCATTTCAAGTTATAACTAGTAATGACATGACCGATAGGTGCGTTGTATGCATGCCTTGTCATGTGACTAACTACCGATGTTTCCCTTTTATTGTTTTACCATAGGACGAGAAGAATCAACTCCTAATAACAAATATTTGGCTTTCTTTGGTAAGTGAAAACCAATTAAATAACTAAATCGTTATACACACACGGCAGTTGGTTGGTTGTTCATTCCTGTATTATTAACTTCTTTGATATTCCTCTTCTAGCTGGTCGAACCCACCCGAATGATGGTGTGCTTCCTTATAAACCTAGTAATTTTTGTATTTTGGCTGTGTGTCCGTGTGTCACGCCGGTCCTTCTAGCTGAGTATGCCTCCTGTAAAAGTTGGTCATTAGTGTTTGCAGATAATTCAGCATTGCTCGAAACCTTTACCCGTTAAAGAAAACTTTGTTTTGACATGGAATGGTACGCGTCGACCCGGTGCAACCCAAAGTCCTTCCCCCAATAGTTAAAACCCAATAGCATAGACGTAGTCCCATTTTTAATAACTACTTACTATAACAATAACTATATAGTCATGGTCACTTGAAAAGTTTTGGATGCTAGATCTTATTAACATTTCGTCAAAGTTCGTTATTTATATACTTATTATATATTATATTATAATTATATATTATTTTTGATATTCTACTGCCGTGTGTGTTAGATATTTTAAAACTATATTATATAATTCTGCTTTTTAACTAATCAAATGATTACCAACAATACATTTTAGTATTAGGTGCATTTTTATTTTGCCTATTAATACTTTTTCAAATTTAGTTTTTGCTTTATTTACTTACCTCGATATACTAAATACCTACTACCTACCTAAAGGAAGTAAGTCGGCGCATGTTATTTGGTTTATATTTTTTATTATTTCAAATTGACTAAATTATTTTGCTTATAAGTTATTTGCTTTGATTATATTATTATATAATATTAATTTTAATTACGAAAGCGGAATCGGTTTATCTCGTTATTATTATATTATTTATTATTATTAAACATTCCTATCTTAGATTAAACTGAAACATTTATTTAAAATTATACACTAAACATAAAATCGTTAAAATCAAGTATACTAAATACCGTCCCTTCTTGCATGTCATCGACCATAAACTGCGCGACGCTTGCTTATTGGCATGTTTATATATTTATAGAAAATCGCCATTAATTCGTGTTCATTTTGTTCTTCAGATAAAAACACATAATGATATTGGTTAAGAAATTTTAAAAATTATTCAAAAATATGGAGCGAAGAAATGGCGTAACCATATTTTGCACGACATCTGTATTTTGTTATAGCAAATTGCAATGTTCACAGCTATATAGTAAATAATATTGCTTTCACTGTACGTCAAGATTGTTCGTTTTAAATAATTAGATACAAATTTATTATAGATTCTCTTTTAAATTTAAAACCCTCACCTTTTCGCAATAATCCCAATGTCGATTTTTATTCTCGATAAAAATTGAGAATCTATAAAAACAATATGCATGAGCTAAATCATTAATAGAGGTCGTTTTTTGTCTCGAGTAGTTATATGTATACATATTTCATTTGGTAATTGCTTTTAAACCTACAATTTTAATACTACTTTTAAAAAAATAAAAATCAATAATTTTATTCCATTTGTTCTTAGGAATGGAACGACTACAATCTTCGTTGGAACGAAACCGAATATGGAGGTGTTAAAGATTTGAGAATAACTCCAAATAAATTATGGAAACCGGATGTACTAATGTACAACAGGTAACAAGTTAAGTGGGATGCCTGCCATAGATTTACCCATGTATGTAATTTTGCTTGTATTACTTAACATGATGTGTTGTACAATGTGCACGAATTTCAAATCTACTTGTACCTACCTATGTATACGTAATGTATGTATGTATATATAGATGTGTGTACGTATGTATGATAAATCTATATCTACATATATGTATGTAAAGGATACGATATGTAAAGATACGATTAAAGATATTAAATTAAAGCATGCCCAAGTATTTTTATGTATAAATCGAAAGCATGTCAGGTACATACATATATTTGCTTTTACATTATAATATTCTATAAACAGAGGCGTATTAACCAAACCAAATGTGACGCCATGCATGCCGCCACATGCCTTTAATATCCTTGATTTTTCAGTTGACCATTTTTTAAATTAGAAAAATTTATAAAGAAAATGATACTTATTTTTAATAATAATTAGAACGATTAATGATTAGATAATTACAATTTACAACTCCTGAAATTAAATTTTGCGCCCCTCAAATTTTGCGCCACAAGCCCGGGCTTCATAGGTTTATGTGATAATACGCCACTGTCTATAAATGATTGATTTTATGTAATCGTTTTATACTATCCATACATTTGGCATTCAAATTTCATTTGCTCTATAATATTTATCTAATATATAGTTTCAAGATTTAAAGTTATTCCAAAGTAACTTTAAATTTGTTCGAGCGATATCCAAGACTTAAAATTAATTGAATATTAAGTATGTTAAAAATGCGGTGCAATTCAAAAATAACGAGCACCGACGATCGAACTTGATCGATCGATAATAGGAAATCCAATGGAAATGGAAGAATTTAGACAAGAAAAATGGTTTCGGTGCTCGGTGTATTGGATCCATTCTGTCAAAATTGACGATTTAAAAAATCATAACATCATTCATAATTCATTTCTATTAAATTAATTTTTACTTTTTTATTGGCACACTTGAATTTAATGTGTACACGAATAAATTATTAATATTGAAAATAATCCAAATATTATATTTAAGTTTAGCGAATTAATATTTTGTTGTTTATTTTTGTTGACAGTAATATAAAAAAAAATTTGTCGAAAATTCAGATGTAGGTGCGTATGTACATCATAGATATAGTACGTATGTATGTACCTACCCACTTACGTTATAATATTGTTATATACATACAGTGACTCGAATAAGAACTCGGACAAGCAAACATAGCATTAATTTCCTTGTAATTTAATTAATTAAACAGAAAACAGCGGTGTCAAATTACCATTTTATAAAGTCATCCTTCAGGTCATCAAAAACACAAACTTCAGTTTTGTCAATTTCACGAAAAATTATATTTTTAAAAAAAATTTTTTGGTACTCTTTACGTCTGAGAACCACACCCAAACGATCGGACATGTTTTAATGAATTTTTTCAAAAAGGCTTTATCAATAAGGGCTCATTCTTCTTGCAAGGAGAAAATTAATTCTTTCTTACTGATTAGGGGTTATTTTATTACTGTTCGATACAATTCATCTCATAGATTTTTTTTTGTGTTTAAGGTACGAGGACTAAATAAGAGGCGGAGATAGTACTTTGGGCATTGATATAACAAAAACTTCTGAATTAAACTCGATTTATGCTCAATTTCGTTGGTTTATATTTTTTGAAAATCTCTTCAAGGCCCATTTTTGTAACACTAAATTTCAATGCAAAAGATACAAATATAATACCGTCTATTAGGATCAAATTACCGACTCCGTCAGCAAAAAAAGGCCCCTTATACAATCATATTTCTACCTCCGTGTTTTTTTACAATTCCACACACCTACTGAGAATAGAGCTTCATATTGTGTACACTCCAGATTATCGTTCACCATCATACTCAAAATTGTTATATATTTGCTGTTGAAAGCAAATACAGCAATTTTGGGTCCGGTGGTCTGTCGTACATCTAATACAAATCTCGATTTTCAGAAGTTGCGTGGAACTATAAAACACGGAGGTAGCAATGTGATTGTTTAGAGGCCCTATTTTTGCCGAGTTAAGGTATTTGTAACTTTTGCGCTGAAATTTAGTGTTACAAAAATGGGCCTTGAAGAGATTTTCAAAAAATATAAACTAACGATTTTGAACATAAAACGCGTTTAATTCAGAAGTTTTTATTATATCAATGCCCTAAAGTACTATCTCGCCTCTTCAGTCCTCGTACCTTAAACACACAAAAAATCTATGGGTTAAATTGTGTCGAACATGTAATAAAATAACCCCTAATCATTAAGAAAGAATTAATTGTTTCCTTGCAAGAAGCCCTTATTGATAAAGCCTTTTTGAAAAAATTCATTAATAACATGTCCAAACGTTTGGGTGGGGTTCTCAGACGTAAAGAGTACAAAAAAAATTTTTTTTTAAATATAATTTTTCGTGAAATTGACGAAACCGAAGTTACGAGTGTATCTTGTCCGAGTACTTTTTCGACATAATTTCTAGTATTAAATTGTTTAAACGTTAAAATTTTTTGTTGTTGTTAATTTTTTTAAAAGTTTTTTTGTGTTTTTGATGACCTGAAGGATGAATTTATAAAATGGTAATTTGACACCGCTGTTTTCTATTTAATTAATTGAATTACAAGGAAATTAATGCAATATGTTTGCTTGTCCGAGTTCTTATTCGAGTCACTGTATGTACGTATAAGTAAAGCCATGGATTTGGGTTATATTCAAATTTGGTGATTTATTTATTGTACATAAGCATAAAAGTTTCTGAAATGGATGCTTTTTCAAAAAGATATTAATTATTTTAATATTTCAAAAATAATATCTTGATATATTAATAAAAATTTTAAAGTGAATCGAAAGGCTTCAGCTTTATACGTTCATTTTTAATATTTCATATGCAAGGCAAAAGATGTGCTAAAACAAAGTTGGAGGGAAAAAGTTAAAATGTGTTTTATCGAACAGATAAAGATTTCCCCTATATTGAAAAAGTTTAAATTAGCAATTCAAATATTAACATGGTGTGCCGAATATTCATTCTAAATCGAATTCTAAATACGTATATATTCCGCAAGGCGTTTTAATTCAAAAACGACAATTTTGGAGTGTATAATTTGAAAAAGCATTCAAATTGTGTAATCGAAGAGAGTGGACGTTAATGAATGTTAGGTGGGAAGTACACAGACAGCTAGCCGTTGCTGTCGGCCACAGCCACTTCCGGCCTTCTGGAGTCGAATTAAAACTGATACGACAAGCTGCTACGTTTCAGCAAGATAAATTTCTTGTATTAATGTTTACATACTTTCCTAAATAATAATTATATACCATGTGCCTAATTTTGAATAATATTTCAGTATGTATGCATACCTATATTAGCGGCTGGTAGCAGAATCACAATTCGACTCTTACTGGGCCGGAAAACGTCCCTGAAAACTCTCTCTATAACAGCACTAACACTAAAAGAACTAATGTAAATACTATCTTAATTATAAAACATAAATAAAAGTTATAAATAAATTAATAATTTTTAAATTCTTCGAAATAATAATATAATATAGGACATTTTATTTTAAAAAAATGACGGTGCACATAAAACTGTTTTAAAAACGATCTTTCCGTTAATATTCTAATAGCTAAACAATATCGAATAATAATAACAACACTAAATTATTTAAATTACTTCGCCAATTTAGAGGAGTTATAATATCATATGCAAGTGGATACATATTCTTAAGTCTATATTCAAAAAACGGGAGGGTAGTTAAAGGGTAGTGCCATTACACGTCCTGCAGTAAATACGAACAGACCTAGCTGTTCCTGTTGTACGATATCGATGTTGGATGGCTGTTGCATGTGATGATGTTAAATACGCGCGTGTCTCGTTGTCGCGGTCCATTTTAACAATCTGTGTTGTTACGAAGTGCTGATGAGGGTTTCGATGGGACTTTCCAAACAAACGTTGTGGTCAAACATAACGGCAGCTGCTTGTACGTCCCTCCAGGTATCTTCAAGAGCACATGCAAGATAGACATAACGTGGTTTCCATTTGATGATCAACATTGCGACATGAAGTTTGGTAGTTGGACCTACGATGGCAACCAGGTACTGTTGCAACTTTTTTTTATATTATTTATAAATTTAACGCTGCCTGTGGTTACCATAAAATATTTCTTACTACAGGTGGTTACGATGAATACTATATATACGTACAAAATTATTAATACTTAAGTACATATATAATGCAATATCAAAAATTAAAGTTTTATTTTAATTGTCGTTTCTTCTTTACTGGAATGGAATGGAATGGAATTATCTGCGTAGATAAATATTATGATGTAGTACCTATGTAACATATATACTAAAAATGAACGCATAAAATTATTAAACAGACGTCGGTGGTATATTTTATATTCTCGTGTCGGTATCAGATATATTATATTTTAGAGATTTTCAATGACAATTATAAAAAAAACCGTTTGTTTCGTAATTTTATGATCTGTCTGAAATATATTAATTAATATATTAATTAATATATTAATTTCACTTTGCCTTAACTTTCCGACCCGACCCGCTCCCCCGCCCAATTACTTCAAATCTTCCTTCAAATCAAAGAAATTATTTAATTTGCAAACTTTTCGTGTTTGCATACGAAAAAAATACCTATTTAAAAATTGCGAGGAATATTTTATTTTTTCCTTTCCCAAAGAAATTTCCTATTTTTCAGTAAAATATTAATTAAAAATTGTATTTTATTTAGTCTAATATCAACAGTATTTATATTGCATCACTATATTAGATTTTTGCACCATGTAATTTTTTTTTGTTTTTTCAATATTTAAGCGCAGAATTACATTTTGTTTTATCTTCTAAAAGTATACAAATAGAAAAAAAATTGCATGAAAACTATCGGCTAGGTATATACCTAAACGGTGAGTATTAGTTCGTATTACATGTACAAGTTTTATGCAGCTGGATCTTTTATTAAATTCGGAAGACGGAGGGGATCTGTCGGATTTCATCACAAATGGAGAATGGTATTTACTTGGTGAGTTTATCTATATAATTAATATAAATTTTTATAAGTTATAAAAAAAAATCGTCTTTTACTTAATTATTATTGGTTAAATTTTAGGTATGCCTGGAAAGAAAAACACCATAGTGTATCAATGTTGCCCAGAACCGTACGTGGATGTAACATTTACAATTCAAATAAGAAGGCGTACACTTTACTACTTTTTCAACTTAATAGTTCCTTGTGTGCTCATTTCCTCTATGGCGCTATTGGGATTTACGCTGCCACCAGATTCCGGCGAGAAGCTAACATTAGGTACATATTCGTAATTAGAATTTAGTGTTTGCACTCCTGTGTTGTGTGAGTGCCGCTTGAAAACACTGCCTATGCTAGATCACTCTCATTGCGCAGTGTAATCATGTACAGGCCGTTTGACTAAGTAAAACATACACAACATTATCATACATTTTACATGTAAATACTTATTGGAGATCGAGCGGCGGTTCCAGCGTCAATGCGTACGCCCTGATGGCCACGACACGTTCAAAATTCAAAATCTTTATTTCAGGTGTCACCATTCTTCTTTCATTGACTGTATTTCTCAACTTAGTAGCTGAAAAGATTCCAACTACGTCTGACGCAGTTCCCTTGATAGGTATGCTAGGCCTCCTGGGAGCATCGTGTGTTTGACGCCCTGTGTCCCTTGCTGACTACCGCCCGTTGATACTTGGAGGGCAATTGCAGCTGCATGTCGTCCTAACCTATAGACACCTGTATTTATTTCCTTTGCTGTATTGTTTCCCATATAGGTGTGCGCATTCGACATCGTGCCGTCGTGACATCGATCGTAGGTAAGTAATTATTGTGATGGATGATGCTTCATGCTTCAGAGATATGCAACACCAACATTTATAATAGTAATAATAATATAATAATAATAATAAATTAAAATGGCTTTACTATTATTGACTGGAAGGCATGGTTTTATGGAAAGCGGCTTCAATCAACCTACGCTAACCGGAAGTCGTAGCTGTATTCAAGCTGTGTTCTGTTGCAGGAGTGACCATCTTGCTATCGTTGACTGTGTTCCTGAACCTCGTGGCAGAAACCTTGCCCCAAGTATCTGACGCCATTCCTCTGTTAGGTATCAACCGTTCATTGTCTGACCTGCCTGTGCTAACTACATCCTCAGTTCAGTGCTGCCTGATGAATTTTGTGTATCACTGTGTATATGTAATTGTTGTGTTCGCGCGCGATTGTTTTAAAAGCAAATGGCTTTCTTCATAGTAATTTTATTTTATTTTTGAAGCGATCAGAGAAGAAATGTTTTAGGGCAGTCGCAGATGGTGCGTGGTGAAGTGCTGTTTCAGATCAAGTGCATGTCCCTATCAAGATGCCGCAAACATTTCCTCTTTGAATCGTTCCGGGACGAGCCGGATACTTGGAAGGAAGGTACAACAGCAAATAAACAAACGCGACGCGACATCGTGGCACAGGTCACAGGTCAGACGCTCCGCGTGATGCACCACTGTCTGTTACAGGTGTGACAATCCTGCTGTCACAAACTGTATTCTCCTTGCTGGTGGCGCACGTGATAACCCAGACCTCCGACGCTGTGCCCCTAATAGGTTAGATTAACGGAATAAACTAATAATTAGTTTTATTTAAGAATAAAAAAAAATATCATAATAATATAATGCATGCCGCATTGTTGCGGCGCGACGATTGTCATTAGGGGACACCACTTTTCTCGACGCGCCGCTACATGCGAAGTGACGACTGTAACAGCACTTCGACCACTTCTAGCCACACGACTTTAATAATAGTGTGCTTCTTACTTCTAATTGACTGAATTTGGGTGAATGGTTACTGCGACCGAGGCTATATTAAATAACAGTAAAAGTAATTTAAATTGTTCAACCTCATACATAACCGCTGTGAACATGTGCCCGTCGTGTTCCGAAGTTGTCCTGCTCCTACTCTCCGTTCCGCTTGCCACTTCTGGATGCCCCGTTACAGGACGGGCCTATAGCTAATCTCTTACTACTGCTCAATGCTCACTGTTTTAAACACGGCGAGTGCGGCTTTACACAGATCTAGCTACTTATCTGCCGATTACTTTTGTATGCCAATGACCTTCTCACCTCCAAGTATCAAATGGCTCTGTCCCACTAGGAGTATCTTAATCTGTATGTTTTGTTGTTGATATGTTTCATTTCCTATTACTGTTTGTATTATTATTATTATTATTATTATATTCTTTTATTTCTATGATAACTCGTTACCTCCTCGTAAAATTCTAGCAGTGTTGCTACGTAGAACACTAAAAGTATATTACTTTAAACAACTGTATAATAAATATTATATTATTCGACTAACATACCTACTATAAAACTGTGTGCTAAAATGATGGTTTTGTGGTGCATAGAGTGGCGGCCGTGGCGACCGCAAGTCTGGCCATCGCAGTCTCGGTGTATTTTGGCAATGGCGATGACGAGACGCTCCCCACGGCAACCACACAAGGTAATCACAGTCTTAAGCCAGACATAAACCAGCATCTAAAAGACACGCACTAATGAGAATTTAATTCTCTACTATAAGTTAAAATTAATTATATTATATTGCTTTGCTTGTCCTTCTAATCTATTTCTATGGCTTTATCCTATCTAAAAACCTGTCAAAACTAAAATAAAAGCGGATGTTATAAAAATAAATTAAATCGATAATTATTATTGTAATAAATTAAATCGCGGCAGCGTCGTAGGACGTTGACGTAACCCTCAATAGATAGATATAGTGTATCTATATCGATCTAGTACATCTATTGGAGGTATTATCTATATAGTACCTCCGACTCTGCCGCATCGACCTCGACCGATGCTATATATAGCCAATTATTATTACATTAGAGTATCTATTATTTTGAGGAGGGTACGAACGTAGTACATTATTTAGTTATATATCTAAATTAGACGTGTTTGTGTGTAGTTTGGTTTTATATTTAACTTATATAGCATTGGAGTGTTTGTTTTGTAGCGATTCCGAGGATGGTGTGTTTGTGCTTGGCGTTACGACTGTTAATTTCATTGTTTTTCACCTACTTTTTTTTTGTTTGTGGTTTCCAATTATTCACTTTTTGTTTGTAGTTTTTGTCTAGTAGATGTAGTGACCAGTTAGTTTTTAGTTATCAAGTAGTAGTGGTTGTTATAATTATTACTATCATTATTATCTATGATGTTGTTGTTACTCGCGCATTAAGTAGGTGCTAACTTATTGGCTATTACAGGAACCTACTTCAACTGCATTATGTTTATGGTTGCATCTTCCGTGGTACTCACGGTAGTGGTGCTCAACTACCATCATCGAACTGCAGATATTCATGAAATGCCTCAATGGGTAAGTGTATCTACCGACCATTTTATTGTTGCGCGTAATACTAATGATGATATTGTTTCATTTTCCCAGATAAAATCCGTTTTTCTTCAGTGGCTGCCCTGGTTTTTGGGCATGAGTCGACCCGGCAAGAAAATAACGCGCAAATCGATTTTGATGAACAGTCGCATGAAAGAATTAGAACTAAAAGAAAGATCGTCGAAAAGTTTACTAGCAAACGTGTTAGACATTGACGACGATTTTCGAAACGTATCGGGCGGTGGCAACAGCGCATCGGTTACCACCAGTTTAGGAGCTGGATTTATGCGGCATCCAACTACCATCGAAGATGCAGCGATGCCGAGTTCCGGAACGCAACGAGACTTGCAACTCATATTACGCGAAATACAATTCATAACAGCTAGAATGAGAAAAGCAGACGAAGAAGCGGAAGTTATAAGCGACTGGAAATTCGCGGCGATGGTTGTTGATCGTTTTTGCCTCATTATTTTCACCATGTTTACCATCATCGCAACTGTTGCAGTGTTACTGTCGGCACCACATATAATTGTCCAATAGGGGCATCCTTACAATCAAGCTGTTTTCAATTCTACTATATCGCATCTCGAATAATAATAATAATAATACTAATAATAATATTAAATAATTAATAACCGCTAGTTAGACTATGAACATTTACTGTGATACAAATGCGGCAGTGTCGGCACAGTATTTACGTGCCTTCCCCATGGAACACTAACGATGAGCTGTTGCAACAACTAAAAGGCAGGCACGATATGTGCAAGTAGTTGCTTTACTGCTGTAAGCACCGCCGGCATCATATCATACATAACTATTGCTACCCATATTAATCCATAGAACATTTTAGGCATAGTTATAGCTAAGTTAATTACCTAAATAATTACTTAGGGGTACTAAACAATAAGAAAACGAAAAAACGTTACAAGTTTTGTTTGTATTTTGAAAGTACACACGTGTCTGCCTTTTGTTCGCCCATTGATACAAATAAAGTGTCCACCTATGTATTAAATTAATTGTGATGAACTTCGCAAAGTTAATGAATGATCTTTAATTATCAGTTATAGATATAAATAGTATATATAAATAAATCGAAATCGGGTATGTTACGCCAAAAGCGCGTCTTTTAGTACGTCATGGACAACCTCGCCTGGGCCTCTGTTGTTATATCAATTTAATTAATGGGTTGTGCCTGGATACTTGTACCTTTTGCTTGTCATAGTCCCACGGCGAAGTTGTCTTACGATTTTTGAGCCGATATGCGCGAGGCTAGTTCCCTTTTTCATTGCTCACATTATTTCTAGGAATACTTATTAAGGTCTTCCTAATTATCACTAATTTTATACAAAAAAAAAAAATGAATAAGACAAGTTCGTTCCGAGTCCAGCGCATATCGTCCGCATTTTATATGATGTACCATTTTTAATATCATATTTAATAAACTTCGAATTTTTCATTAATAAGCAAATTTCTATACTTTAATACGAAATAAATCGGCAAAATTTGCCTTTAAATAATAAACAATAATATTGTTTAAATGATAATAATAAATAATAATGATAGTGTTTAATACAATTTTAATAAAAAAAAAACGTTTCTTTGGGCATTTTATAAATGTAGTGAAATTCCATACTTTTATTATCTATTTGTACCGACGAATTTATGCCAGGTTTACTAGTTATTACAAGCCCGGCATGATTTCGTCTTGCTGCAGTTAGCGCTGCAAAATGGAGATCGAATTCCTCAGCATCGCTAGCAAGCGGATAGATAATTTCCTCCATTTCAATCCCTTACTTAAAACTCGCACGATTCCCATTTTACCAGAATAAATGAGGCGACTGACTGAGTGAAGAATCGATAGATTAGCTAAAGCAAATTGTCCAATCTTATCTAGATTAGTAACGCAGAAATGTGTAATCAACTTTAGAAGTTGCAAAGAAAACTAGGATAAATTATTTCCCCTTATTCCTCAGCTTTTCTCATTTTTATTTTCTGTATCTATTAATCTGCTCAAAATTTAAATTACTTATTTGCAAATGTTCTATTCAATTGATCTCCTGATGCTGGTATACACATAGATCAAGTATGTCGAAACAATGTGTACTGTATGGTTGCAAAAATAAAAGCAGGAATTCAGTTTTACCACGTTTGCTTATTTACCATAATATGTATTCGTGTTTTTGTTTTACATTCAAATTACATAATTATACACAACATTTCACATAAAACTTACATCTACAACGTGCACGTTTATTTATTTATTCGCCACTGCACAACGTTCAACAGAAGCAAGCTTAAGTCATTTTAGTAGATTAAATAATACTGTCTTTCTTATCTTGCTATTCCTCCTTTCTTTATGTACCCCCCCCCCCACACACACACACACCATTACTACACAATAGTTTTGGCAATGATAATCTCAAAATTTATTTCCATTCATATAACACTAAAAAGTCTCCACGATGAAAGGACACTCACGATATTAATTTTATCATAGCCGTTTGTGTCCTAATGTTACAAAAATGAAAGCATTTTCGATGCTTCTGTACAATAAAACAATATCGGTGTTGTTAGTTTTGTTTGTCCTATGTTACAAAAGATCTGAAAAAACTGCAGTGAAATATATTATCCGTACCTACTGCTTATACAATAATTGTCCTAACACACGTACTTTAACCTCGTCTCAAGAGAAAGTGTAAACAAAGAAACAAACAAATAAAAAGTATTGGAAAGATGATTTGATAACTCTACAGAAGATTCTATATATTTATAAATTATAAATCTTTCAACATTCACACTAGTGGATTTACCTATGGTTCTAAGGGGGCTCCACACACTTACGACTAGCTTAAGAATAATTTCGACATTTAATTTACTTTAAGAAAAAAATTTATTACTCACATCAAGTTTATTTAAAGAAAAAATTGTACTGACAAAAACGAAAAAGAATATATTATAGTAATTACTTATCTAAAAAAAATTTTATTTCAGAAGTTCTCTTTCTAACTTGATATATCCAAGCAAATTTGTTCTTGTTAGCCAAATTTAGTGTGCATCATTACTATTTGTAATAACTTTACAATCACATTGTACAATTTATTGAAATGTATAAAACTTTATTGTTACGTTAAATTTGAAAAAAATATCAGTATCGTAATGATTAGTGAAATGATGAACACTACTATCGTCATAATCTAAATAATTTTTTTTAGATTCTTACCAATTTAGAAATTATGCACATTTAATTTAGTTCAGTCTGTGTTATCGTTTAACAATAGTGGCGCAAAATTACATTAGCATCGAGAGCCCTCAAATGTCCTAAAAACGTTCAACTGGCATTAGAATTTTTGTGCAAAAAAATTTTGAGCGACATTTGACGAAGACAACTGTATGTCTGGATCTATAAGAAAATTTTAGAAAAAACTTTTTCTGTGATGCTAAACATGCCCGCAAAAACTTACAAATTAAAAACACAAGTTTGTGCGTTACTTTCCTAACATACTGTGTAATAATTTCAATAAATGATATTTTTATAAAATTTCATATTGTTTTGATGGCTATTCAAAAATTTCTTTGGAGAAATACCTTACATACTTAACTATTTATCTATAACGACTAGATATCAAATCGACTATGTCTATCTTATCGCATGACTGTCCTGATCCTGATCAAAAGTTAATAATAGCAGAACCTTAATTATATAGGTGAAGCTTAAAGATAAGTATCTAACATTTTTCATGGAATAGCTTCAAACTTGGTGTTATTTTGTAGTTTCAAAAGGCTTTTTAATTAAGTTACTATATGCATAATCCAAAATAAATTTCAAGAACTAAAGAATATGTTAAAATTTGCCTGTATAACATTACTTCCTTACTTTGAAATGATACTAATTTGATATGTTGCTAATGACTAGAGCGCGGAATTAATGCACAGGGACCCCGATATTGAGTATGCAGTATGCAATTTATGCATAAACACAAGATATTATGCAATTATAAATTATATGCCACATACAAGATATCGGGTTCCTATGGATATAATTCCGCGCTCTACTAATGATTTTCCACCAACTTAAAACATTGCAATCTCAGATTGAAATTGAAATAAAATTTAAGAAAAGTGTATTGTAGTTATAAATTATAGCATATTACCTACGTCAAATACACTGCATAGGAAAATAAATCAAGGAAACATAAAAGTTTATTAATCCTCCGCCTCCTGTCCTGTAATATTAACCCATTTCCATATTACCCACAATTTCAAAAAGAATTATTAACAGATATTAAAATAATTTTAAGAACAAAGTGCGAGGTAAATATTTAACAATTAATAACATAACAAAATTTTGAAAAAAAATTAATCAATATAAAAAATGTATGTATTTATAGAAAATTTTTGCATATAGTATGTATTATATTATATAGATAACAACAATTCAGCAAAGAGTAACAAATTGGAAATAATCAAGTTATTAATTACATTTAAACTTAGTTAAATTACGTGTGGTGACTAAAAATTTACTATTTTTGATTTAATTTAAATTCCATATAATCCACAAAACCGTCGTCGTTCTTATCAAGAGATTTTAAAAGAGCATCAACTACACCAGTTAAATCTTTGTCATTGTAAATTACTGCTTCTTGTTCTTTACCTGAAATTTTGTTAATCTAATAAAACATGCACCCCAAAAAATATAAATATATTTTATGTGACATAGTACAAAAAAACAAAAGCACAATTAATAACAAGAAAAACACAAACATACGTTAATGTACCGTAGGAGATGCTGATGCAGATGCAGCAGCCTTTTGTTGTGCTTGAATAAATTCGGGATAGTCGATGTATCCGTCTCGATTACCATCGTCCATATTAAGTATAGGATCAATTAAAGTCACCAACTCATCATCCTTAAAAATTTTTTCCTCCACCTGAGTTTGACCCCCTTTGCTGCCTTGTTCTAAAGCAAACCACACACAATACATAAACACCAAATATTTGCACAAAAAACACCCAAACAAAAATGCTGATTTTTCAATTTATACTAATAAATTTTAACAAACAAAACAGTGCTCGTTATCGACTTTAATATAGTACCTGCATTAAAAAAAAGTATATACGAAATTTGCAAAATATACAATCCCTACAATGTTATTATGCGGTCTACAGACGTTCAACTTGGTTGTCAACTTGCCAATGACAAGTTGAAGTGCAGGTAGTATACGTTACTTTAATTTAACATGTATTTGTTGTAGGTATGTTGCCTATATGTTAAATTAAAGTAACATATACTACCTGCACTTCAACTTGTCCTTGGCAAGTTGACAGTCAAGGTGAACGTCTGTAGACCGCATTAGCCATCTGGATTTTTTCTTAATTTTTGATTAACTACTAACTTATCAAGTAATTAATTATTGAAGTTCTAATTATAAATATACCTGAAAACTAAGTGTGACGTCAACACTATTTAACGAACAACAACGGAACATAATTTGTTTGCTCTTATCAAAAATTATGTTCACAAACAAGCTATTTGTTATATGCTGCATTTACAATTAAACTTAGCTTGACTTTAAGGTAGGTAGGAAAAAAATCTCAACTTTTTGAACAGAACAATTGGACAGATTTTAAATTAATTCTTTAATTTTATAAAATTTAGACTTAAAGAACCCCGCACTAATCATATGGTAAATCTGTCCCTGTCAAATCAATTGGTTTTTACATATTATGATGTAGCTTATGACCTACCAAACAAAAGATGTAATGGACACTAAGCTCAATAATGGACAGTTATCGAGTTATAACCAGTCAAACATGAAAAATTCGGGCTGCCGAATGTCGAATCTCGAAAGGTATTGATTTTTTAAAAAACATTTTGCAACAAAAATTATAGGGTTTTACAAAATCTGTTAGTTGGAGACATTATTTGTGAATTTTAAATGATCTTGAAAGCTCTGTGAACAAAAATCTGTGTCAAAGCAGAGATCTTTTGTGCAAGATTTTTGTGGTGCGACGCATAAAGGTAACGCATAAAATCCTACTATTTTTGTTTCAAACATTTTTTCAAACATCTTTTGTTCAGTAGGTCATAAACTACAACATATGTAAAAAAGCTATTGATTTTACCGGGACACTCAGATTTTCCATATGATTAGTGCGGAGTTCGTTAACATGTAAACTAAAGGCGCATTTTCACAGGTCGATCGACCCAAATTGTTCAATCATAGTTCGATCTGTGTTGAAAGCAAAAATGTTTACACGATAGGCGATACATGTTGAATAATTGTAGTTTAAAATGTAAAAAAAACACTATAAGTACTCCATGCGGCATGTTTTGTTTTCATACGACAAGATGTTTACACATTCCATTCCAGTCGTTCGACACTGATTCGGCGACAATCGCCTATCAAAAGTAGACAGTCTTTCTACTTTTATCAAATCGACACACTTCGCCGAACAGCCAAGCCAAGAGGTAGTTTACATATTCAAATAGCTTTCAATTCAATAAACGACCCAAATCGTTCAACCTAGATCGACCAGTGAAAACGCGCCTTAAGTAATCAAAGTTAGGAACTAATAGGCATACACACAATCGGACACGTCTTTGCTCCTATTTGAAAGCATGAGAGCTCGCGAGTAAGTGCGAACGTGTGTATGTTGAACTGATGGCGCGTTCAGGCCAGTGTGTATGCAAAAATCATCATCGTATTTACTCGCAGACTTGCTTCTTCAGGTAGGCGCGAAGGCATGTCCGATCGTGTGTATGCCCATTAAGGTTGGTCTCAAGTTACCTTAGATAAATGCTCGTATAAGTATGAAATCTAACTTCCCCTTAAATATTAGGTATGTTCGTTTGCTTGCACTAACTTGAACAGAGCAAGTAAAGAATCTAACTTAGGTTAGATTATCTTAGATTATCTATGTTAAAAGTAATTATTATATTAAAATGTCTTTAACTAGTAGAAGCAGTGTTCAATTTGTGTGTCCATTAAAATTATATGGCATACATTTTGTTAACAAATTTTGTTGGGGTGGTGTTCGTGCATAATGCTAACGACTTCGTTTTCAAGTATATTTAATAATTAGAATTTCAATAATTAATAATTCGATAAGCAGCTGAGCAAAAATGAAGACAAATCTCAGAAATTATGAACATAATGTTTTTTAATGCTCATTGTGTTAATAAATTGAAACTTAGTAACAATTAGTTATGTGAAAAAGAAGCAAAATAACAAACAAATATGTTAAAGTTGACAATTTTTAATGCACAACTTGAAGCTTAAAAAATTCAAAATAACATACCATGCCAATGTATAAGAGATTTAATAAGTTCACAGCCATCTAATTTGTTATTATTGTCTGCATCATGCATTTTAAAATAGTGGAACTGCAATTCTTGTTCCGTCATCTTACTTGTGTCAATTGGAACTTCCATATGTTCCGCTATGTGTCTAAAGCGGAATTAATCAAAATCAATAGTTTTATTTCTATTGCTTACTTACTCTTTCTCGTGAGCTATATTCGCTGCATTTAATACTTGTCCTGGCTGTGGGGGACCATGGTGACCATGATGGGAGGGAACTTGCTATTCACACAAATTTAATTAGCTAAAATTATAATCTAGCACAAAATTTAACCTGCTGTACTGGAACTTGTTGATGTCCTTGTTGATGTTGTATTGGCACTTGCTGTTGTACAGGAATATTTTGAACAGGTACTTGTTGATACTGCTGCTGTTGTTGGTACTGTGGTTGTTGAAATTGTTGTTGTTGTTGATATTGTTGGTGCTTAAAAGCCATAAATTACAAATTTAGATTCAAAATACATTAAAGTATTTACCTCGTATTGTTGCGGAGGTACACCAGGAGCCACTCGTTGAGTTGAACAAGCATGGGCACATAGAACGACTATTACACCAATATTCAACATAAAATTCTTCATTTTATTTATAAACATAAATTAACATCTAAAACCAAAGTTCCTTTTATTTATAATACTCAAAATTTTGCAACACAAAACATCTGTTAATAAAATTTGTATTAAAACTGGCCTTTTGCAATTAGGAAATTGCGTATTATTACGTTATTAACTTCATTTATTCCAATTACGATAATATTAATAAAAGGAATATCATTAAATACTTTATTTTAATATTTCCCTACACGTAGACAAATCGAATACATACTAACCTACAAATAATATGACGATGACACCGCTCACCACTGCAACCTGTTCTGTTTACTACGTCAATAATATACAGGATGTTTCTTACAGAGATTGCTATGCTATTAGGTAAAATTTTAAAAATATCTAATCTTAAATTCCTATTTATTCGTGATAAAAATTATCGATTGACGTATTTATAAATCAATAAATGGCATGAAATCTATTCAAAATCGATCCAAGGTTTTCCAAGCGACTGGAAAAAGCATAATTTCCACCACAAAATAAACTGATACAGTCATCACTTGTATAAATCTTATAATAATAAAATTATTGCATTATATTCCAAAGAAATGTAAGTATCGGTGGCGGCTTATCGGGCTAGAGCAGAGTAAACAGTGCCGCACCAAGCCAGCATGCCAACTTGTTCTTCGGAAACCGCCACTGGTTATTTTTTCACTTTTATTTTCTACAAACTGATTTAAAAATTTTAATTCTCCTTTAATAATGCATTCTTAAATGAACTTTTTACTTTTGAATATCAGGAAAGCAGGCCTTCGAGGAGAAATAAGAAATAAATAATACCTATTTTCTTATATATTACAGTAACTCCATCATTCGACACTCCCATATTGGACAATTCCGAGAATTTCTCATGCTAATGGACAGATGATTATGAGCTTATGACGCACAAGTTGTGAGCTTATCAAAATCCACGACTGGATTTCAGCACGTAGGCAGACAGATTGATTACCTACATTATAATGCTTACATGATAATAGCAATATAACGGCATTTTTAATGCTAAAATAAAGAGTAATTTAAATTTGAAAAAGATGTTATTCGAAATTAATAAAAATAAAATATTTACATTTCAATCGTATAATAGTTATGTTATTTTGGTAATGCCGTAATCAGGGTTGTAAAAAAACATGTTTTTTTTAAATAAAACAAAACAAACGTTTTTTTTATGTTTAAAACAGTTTTTTATGTTTAAAACGGTTTTTTATTACCTTAGAAAAAAAACATGTTTTAAACAGAAAAACATGTTTAAAACAATGTTTAAAACTAAAAAA
Source organism: Cantharis flavilabris (assembly GCA_949152465.1). Classification (NCBI taxonomy): domain Eukaryota; kingdom Metazoa; phylum Arthropoda; class Insecta; order Coleoptera; family Cantharidae; genus Cantharis; species Cantharis flavilabris. The sequence continues at coordinate 156,964 of OX424441.1, read as the reverse complement.
TATCTATCTTAAGCTAAGGATAATCGAATAATTATTGGATAATCCGATGGAAGATACCGTCGTTAATGTAACCCCTCATTGGCTTGGTGCAATTCTTTACAAAGGAGTGTAAATCCAGAAATGTATAATTTAGCAATTCAGCCGCATTCTGCAGTAGCTTCTGATGCCGGAATTGAGTGATTATTTTTATCATTTGGATTTGTACACAGTAAACTGTAAACTCCGTAATAGATTAGGAACAAAAAAAGCATCGAAACTTGCGTCCTCAAAATTCCTCAATTTTTGAAGAAGACACAAATTTTCTATATTTTATTAAATTTTGACTAAATTATTACTTATAATCTTAAAAACAATTGAAAAATTAAAAAAAACATGTTTTAAACTTACACAGAATTAAACACTCGTTTTAAACGCATTTAAAACATGTTTTAAACAAAATGTTGTTTTAAAGGAATTTTGTTTTAATCATGTTTAAAACACCTTGTTTAAAACAAAATGTTTTAAACATTACAACCCTGGCCGTAATGCGTATCATCACAATTTTGTCATTTAATTTATAAAATTTATTCGTAAAATATAAAATTATTTTAAAGTTTATATTATGCAAGTTGGTATCTAATAAAATTTTTGCAAAATAATTCTTTTTACAAAATTTGTATATTTAAATTACACCATCAAGTTTGCTGGGTAAGGCATAGTGTAAATAAATTCTTATCGTAATCAAGAATAACATGATATGTTTATATCATATAAAGATATTAATTTCAATTCCCTATTCGACAAATTCTATGTTTGGACAGGAAATGGGTCCCGTTTATGTCGAATTATGAAGTTTCTACTGTAATTCCTATATTACTAAAAAGTAAAAATCAGCAAAATTTGTAATTTCTTAAATGAATTTTTCACGTTTGAGTATCCAGGAAAGTATCCAAAAAGTATTCCTTAATTATTAAGAAGCAGCAGAATTTGTAATTTCTTATCATGAATTTTTCACTGTCGCTGAAGTTACACAAAACATGCTCTAACTTTGGTTCTATTAAAGAAATTTTTAGAAACATAAAAGAGTATTGATTCTTAAAACCGGGAGCACTTCCTATCAAAACATCAGCCTAAACGCTTACTCCAAATTTTTTTTTGGTTTTTGGGCAAAAATTCGATTTTACATCAAATTTTTGAAAATGAGAGAGCATAATAAGCGGGCATTATGATTTATACGCCCTTGGATATTATAGCATACTTAATATATTTCTTTGTCAAGGTATAAAAAACAAATAATGATGCAGTGTAATATAAAATGTTTTTATTTGAATTCCTGATTATTGAAATAATTTTAAAATGAGCTCCTTTTGCAGAAAAATAGCAATCATTTTTCATCATTTTTTATAAAGTAAAAACATAGCAAATGTTATACCAGTTCGTAAACTACACTAGATCGGCAATTTTTAAAATAACTTGCCAGGTTTGTGTGGTTTATAAAAAATAAAAGTTAGCGAATAAAAAAAATTTAACTCATAAGTTGGGCAAAAATATTTATTTTTTTCTAAAAGTATGACACCATTAGTTTTATTTTAGTATGTGATCAATGGCGGTGCTATACAGGAGTTGCGTAACCAAAATTAGAATCTTATAATATGAAATTTCGTACCTGTGGCACTCAAAAAATCTGATTTAAGGTGTCGATTTTTACGAAATTCACAAAAGTGCTAATATCTCGAAAACGAAGGACTTTTTAGTTTTTACAAAAGTCATATTATGCTATTTTGGTCAGTCATGAGTTGGTCTGTCAGTCCTCCAATGGATGACGTTGAGTTTTGGGCACGTGCAGCGTGGCGTCATCTACGAACTAGTAGATGTCTGATAAACATCTACAAGTTGTCTACCATTGCATTGTAAAGAAATCTATTAATCCAAAAGAAAATAGCACGAAATTATGTAAGTAGAAATCTTTTAGATATTTTATTGTCACGTTACAATATTTTTTGTTCAATTACAAATATTGTCAAACTAATCTATACGTCCTTAGTGGATAACAGCCAAAAAGCTAACCTGTAGAATTCAAAACTACAGATGAATATCTAGTTTTGATGTGCTTTACATGCACATGTAATTAATTATACATACCATGTAGGTACATAATTAATATGAATAAACTGCGTTAAATAAATTTTGATTAAGTGGGTTTTAATTATTAGTATAATGTAGTACAGTACATACTACGTACTTGTGTTGGCATACTACATACCCACTTGCTTTCTCTCTGTAAGACCAACTAAAAATTGCATCATCAATTGTCGCGTCAATACGTCTACTTTGATCGGCCAATAACATTCAAACAAAATTGGCGGCCCTCAATATAATTGGTCCACTCGAGGCACTCATGCTCCCGCTCTAATACGAACGGTATCAATAATACCAAGTTGAACATAAAAATGAAGTGGTAAAGTAATGTCGCGAAAAGTTCGTCAGTTGTATTGTACGTATTGTGTAGTCGTGTTGCATCAGCTAAAATGGTAGAAGCTGCCGGTGGTTTTGTTTTTAAATTAGAAGAAGTAGTAAACGCAAGCGAAAGTAAATCCTTGTGGGTTTTTGGATACGGTTCCTTATGTTGGAATCCCGGTTTTAATTTTGATAAAGCAGTGACGGGGTACGTGCAAGGATATTCCAGAAAATTTTGGCAAGGAAACACTACACATAGAGGGACAGAGCAAAGGGTAAATATGAACTATTTTTTTTAATTGACCATTTTTAAGGTATGTAATTAAAAGTTGAAATAATTAAACGGCTGTCCGCATTTCAAATAAAATTTTTATCAGATCAGAACAACTACTATCGAGTGTAAAAAATTTGAGTCTTGGAATATTTTACGAGCATTAAACGTAATTTACTCAAGTTCACTTGCTCGACAAGGTTAATGTAGAGTAGATTATAAACTAGAAAAAGAACTCAAAATAAAAAATTTTAAGTAAATTTGTGGTTTTTAGTATGTATTTATGGTTAAATTCAAAAAAATATAAGAATAATACAATACGTAGAAAATCAAAATTCAAAAAATTTAAAAAGGAGACAATTAACACATAACAGGTCTGGATTAAGAAAATTTGAAAAAATGAAAATTTCGTAATACGAAGTACAATATAACGTTATTTCATGGTTATTGCCATTCTTCAGTTGCACGCATCGATTACGATTACATTGTAAAATAAGAAGAAAAAAATTTTTCAAACTAAACAAAATTATCGACTAAATTGTACAAAATTGACTTACCATAACCTCCAAAGATTATCAAAACTGAACTTGTTACATGAGGTATGAATAATTTAAAAATGATTTGAACTAAGAAATTCGTTTACCTAGCACTGCTAGTTTGAAATCCGAAGGCACTGCCCTCTTAATATGATTTCTAAAAACTTTGAAAAAATTCAAAATTCAAAAATTTACCACGTTTTTTAACCGTGAGGCGTAAAACTAGTCTCGTAAAACTAGTAAAAATTGTCTCCTTTTTAAATTTTTTGAATTTTGATTTTCTACGTATTGTATTATTCTTATATTTTTTTGAATTTAACCATAAATACATACTAAAAACCACAAATTTACTTAAAATTTTTTATTTTGAGTTCTTTTTCTAGTTTTACGCCTCACGGTTAAAAAACGTGGTAAATTTTTGAATTTTGAATTTTTTCAAAGTTTTTAGAAATCATATTAAGAGGGCAGTGCCTTCGGATTTCAAACTAGCAGTGCTAGGTAAACGAATTTCTTAGTTCAAATCATTTTTAAATTATTCATACCTCATGTAACAAGTTCAGTTTTGATAATCTTTGGAGGTTATGGTAAGTCAATTTTGTACAATTTAGTCGATAATTTTGTTTAGTTTGAAAAATTTTTTTCTTCTTATTTTACAATGTAATCGTAATCGATGCGTGCAACTGAAGAATGGCAATAACCATGAAATAACGTTATATTGTACTTCGTATTACGAAATTTTCATTTTTTCAAATTTTCTTAATCCAGACCTGTTATGTGTTAATTGTCTCCTTTTTAAATTTTTTGAATTTTGATTTTCTACGTATTGTATTATTCTTATATTTTTTTGAATTTAACCATAAATACATACTAAAAACCACAAATTTACTTAAAATTTTTTATTTTGAGTTCTTTTTCTAGTTTTACGCCTCACGGTTAAAAAACGTGGTAAATTTTTGAATTTTGAATTTTTTCAAAGTTTTTAGAAATCATATTAAGAGGGCAGTGCCTTCGGATTTCAAACTAGCAGTGCTAGGTAAACGAATTTCTTAGTTCAAATCATTTTTAAATTATTCATACCTCATGTAACAAGTTCAGTTTTGATAATCTTTGGAGGTTATGGTAAGTCAATTTTGTACAATTTAGTCGATAATTTTGTTTAGTTTGAAAAATTTTTTTCTTCTTATTTTACAATGTAATCGTAATCGATGCGTGCAACTGAAGAATGGCAATAACCATGAAATAACGTTATATTGTACTTCGTATTACGAAATTTTCATTTTTTCAAATTTTCTTAATCCAGACCTGTTATGTGTTAATTGTCTCCTTTTTAAATTTTTTGAATTTTGATTTTCTACGTATTGTATTATTCTTATATTTTTTTGAATTTAACCATAAATACATACTAAAAACCACAAATTTACTTAAAATTTTTTATTTTGAGTTCTTTTTCTAGTTTTACGCCTCACGGTTAAAAAACGTGGTAAATTTTTGAATTTTGAATTTTTTCAAAGTTTTTAGAAATCATATTAAGAGGGCAGTGCCTTCGGATTTCAAACTAGCAGTGCTAGGTAAACGAATTTCTTAGTTCAAATCATTTTTAAATTATTCATACCTCATGTAACAAGTTCAGTTTTGATAATCTTTGGAGGTTATGGTAAGTCAATTTTGTACAATTTAGTCGATAATTTTGTTTAGTTTGAAAAATTTTTTTCTTCTTATTTTACAATGTAATCGTAATCGATGCGTGCAACTGAAGAATGGCAATAACCATGAAATAACGTTATATTGTACTTCGTATTACGAAATTTTCATTTTTTCAAATTTTCTTAATCCAGACCTGTTATGTGTTAATTGTCTCCTTTTTAAATTTTTTGAATTTTGATTTTCTACGTATTGTATTATTCTTATATTTTTTTGAATTTAGATTATAAACTCTTGGGAAATCTTCTCGTTTGATGAGATAGACAGACCTACTATAGTATAATCAAATGAGTACAGATTTTAAAAATATACCATCATAATTAACATTTCACAAAAGATAATAATAAACAAACAAATGATAAAGTATTAAACAGCTGTAACTACAGAAACTTTTCTCCGCTGACGATTGTTTGTCGAAAAAAAACTGTAAGCTTACAAGCTAACGATATATTAGTAGTTAATATTGTGACAATAAACTACTAATAATGTATTATATAGGTATTATTATATTCCCTATAATGGAAATTCTACATATCTCGATCCAGTGTTGGCTCTAGTTTTTTGATGCCCTAAGTTAAATATGTTGTGCGGTCTCGTCTGTATTGACAATCTTTACAAATACGGTGCAAATGTACAACATGGACTTAAAAATATTGATGGAAAACCAATGAGCCTCTGCCCCCGCTAAGTTACTCAAGCTAAACCCTTTGCCGTTCGTCAACAGAAATCGTGAAACAAAAGTATAACCTAATAATTGATATAAAAGTTACAATTTCCAACTTAACTTTGGCAGTAAAAGGTTCATTTGCATGATATGTCTGAATCGATATTTTATTAATAATTAAATATAAATATATACTATAAAAAAGAGACCACACATGCCCAGATAACCAGTGGCGTAACAACTCTGCTTGGGGCTCGTGTATATATTTAGCACAAGACTACGGGGCCCCCCCCAGGGGGGTGGCATAAATATCTATGTTCCCCCTCCCTACAATATGTGTAGTTACTTAATTTGTCCGATGTTTGGAAAACCCCTAAGTTAAAATAGTACCTAACCGAATTTTTTGTATGTAATTTTATTTTTTGAAAAATGTTTCATTTTTTATCGATTTTTTTATAATAATTAATAACAATAAGTTTTTTCAAAACTGGTTATAGTTTTCACATGGCGATTGAAAAGATACAAGAGGACCGTAAACTGACAAAGCATATTTTAACAAATTTTAGCATTCAATCCAACGTTATTTATTAGCTTGTCTATCCCTTAAACCAGGGGTCTCCAAACTACGGCCCGCGGGCCAAATCCGGCCCGCGAGCCAAATCCGGCCCGCGAGCACCACTAATCCGTCCCGCAAAAGCAGGCCTGATGTGTGTGGTATCCGGCCCGCTCTTTAATTTATTTTGATAAATCAAATCAAACAAAATAATCATACAAAATAATAGTCAGATATTTTATTTACAGACTAAAACTAGTTGTCAAAACATAACAAAAAGCAATTAATCTGATGAGCTGCAGTGACTAAACAAAATATTTGAACCCCCCTATGTTAACAATGTAAATTGTACATTTTGAAACCGTTTTTTAACATAAAAAATCGCATTTACAGCAAAACTTTTTAGACATTTTTTCTTCAAAATTTCATTGTTTTCAATTTTGTGTCTATGCATTTTTCAATATTGTCGCTCCGTTTTTGACTAACAGAAACTTAAACAAGGCTCTGTAAAACACAAAAAATATTGTCTAAATATTGAATATGCATTTTTTCTTGAAAACGCAATTATCTACATTTTTGTTCATAAGCATTTTTCTATTTTGTCGCACCATTTCCGAGATATAGATGACTATATTTTCTGTGTTTTGCAGAGTCTTATTTAAGTCGCTGCCAGTCAAAAACGGGACAACAAAATTGAAAAATGTATAGGTACAAAATTGAAGACAATAAAATTTTTAACAAAAAATGTTTAAAAAGTTTTGCTGTAAAAGCTATTTTTATATGTCAAAAAACGGTTTCAAAATGTACAATTTACATTGTTAGCATAGGAGGGTTCGAATATTTTCGTTAGCCACTGACTGTAGGTTGATCTTGGCCCTCGGGGTTTTGTGGAGCAATCAGTCTGGCCCTTAGGCTAAAAAGTTTGGAGACCCCTGCCTTAAACTGTACAGGATCTAGTAATAAAGTAATAAATTTTAAGTATTTTAAATGGATGAAATACGAGTAAATGGGTTCATTTACTACTTTGTCGGTCTGTAAAAATATATCATCTTTTTAAAAAAAGCAAAGAGTATTTGGAAATAATTAAGCACATCTGGACATTTGGATTTATTTTGACATAAATTACGTACCTACAATGGGTAATTTTGAAATTTTAATTTACACAAAAGTTTACTTCCCTGATCAGAAATTCTCTGTGAGAAGATTTTTTAAAACCAAATACATTTTATACGTCGAAAATTACTTGATTTGTTATGATTTATTTACTATAAGTGCACATCTTTTTGCGTTTAACTCAACAATATAAACTAATTAGATAATTAATGTATTTGATTTAAATAATTTTTATTTTAATAATTTTTAATGAAATCGCGGTTTAGGCCCAGTGCAATTAAAAAAAATATTCTAAGGAAAACACCTCAGAGTTTATTAAAAATAATGCGATTAACAGTCGTCGATTATATTAATTTAGTTTAGCTACAAAGTAAAGAAAAAGTGAAAGAGTAAGATCTTTAATGCAGTTCTTGCGGAGGGCCCTCTAGGTTCGGGCCTTTCTTGTAAATTAATTTATGCGCCTGGTTAATTGCTTACTTTTAAAAAGTTATGTATGCTTAGGCAGATGACGCGGTGGGGGCCCTTTTCGTAGTTATGCTTATAACAAAGCAATACCTATCAATATTAGTTAACATTAATAATTTATTTTTATTGTTTATTTAAAATATGTTGTTTTTAGGCAAATTGAATTTTATAGGGGCCCGTGTGTTCTGAACACCCATAACACCCCGTTGTTACGCCGCTGCAGATGACAGTCGTTTTCTGCTTTCTTTCGTTTAGTTTTAGAATGTGACAAAAACTCTTCTTTGAGCCAAAGAGGTCAAGACCATAGTATTTGCAGTGAATAACAAAAGTTTTTGCAAAAATGAATTATTAATGTAAAATTGACAACAAATTGTAAAAATTTTTTTATTGAAATCCGTATCCCTATCGGAGGAAATCTATTTATACCGATTTATACACTTTCTTATCATCAGCAAATAAAAAAATTTCGAATATCTAAGAACAGATCGAACGTAATTGATTTAGAATAAGAACAATATAAGGGCTAAATAGCAAACAATCTTTAAAAATAACTTTCAGAGAGAGGAATGAGTCCGAGAATGAGAAAACTGGTCCGTTCTATATGCCTAAATGACTACTTCCAAACTTAACCAAGCGTAGAGGCCAGCGACATGTATCAGTAACCAAGCGAATTTTATTTATTTTAGTTTGTCTAGTGGTTTTAGTGAAAGGGAAAACAAGGAATGATCCAGGTTACGTTGTTACGTAGTAACCAAATAATTTGCTGATAGGACTGAGAGGTACCTTTACTAACCAACGAGTAAAAGCAAGTAAGTTACGAATGAGGGAAACCCATAGATCGCACACTGATGACTTCGATGTAATTGGCGGCGGAGTTACAACGCACATAATATGTACATAAGTACTATATTAAATTTGAATTTAATTTAATTTGATTCAGAATAATATTAATATAATATTTGATCTAAGATCCCTTTTGTAATATACGTTATATTGATTTATATGTTTAGCTCAAGACTTATTTCGAGAATGTACAATGACTTTCGTAACTGACTGAATGTAAATAATTTTTCTACTTAAAATTTTTTCTAAATAACACAGGAGAAAAGTCTTACAAAATTACATTGTTCGCTCTTGAACTTGAACTGTATTATTGCATTAGAAAAAAAAAGGGATAATTAACACTAAGTGATCAATCTGTTATTTAAAAATTTTTTAGTCAATTTAGTCAAGCATAGATTATAATACATGTGTACTTAAATTGTACCTACGTCATAATTTAATTGAATAAGAGCTTAAATGTTTCGTTATTACGAGTATAATGTGCTTTTAAATACATTCTAAAAATATTAGTATATCTATATATTATTATATTATATCTAGTGATTGCACTTCTGTTGACCTCGTGTGAGCGATCCCGAAGGAAAATTACAAGTATCTAATGTTTTCAAAGTTTTGCTCATTTGATGCTGAATTCAATCTCAATGACACACATGACAATGACAATAATATGTGGGTAGCTCATGGCTTATATAGTAGGTAAACTGTTTGTCAAATCGTCCAAAATCAATAATACATCAGTAGTAATTTTTATAATCAAACCAAGAAATAAAATATCTCTTTTCCTGTGTAGGCTAGGGGAAGTAGTGGGTCCTTGATAATGTAAGCGAATTTTCAGACTTTCTTCGAAATCGTAACATTTAATTGCGACAAATCCACGGGCCAAGCGAATACTTTTATTTTTAAAATTTTTTAATAAATAAGTGTCTAAATAATTTACAGCATCCGCCAGCTTTCACGAATAGTTTTAAATAATATAAAGAAAAATTAATATCTAATAAAATTGAAATAAAGAGGGACCAACTTGACGTAATTTTCAAATGTCAGTATTTTAGATTTTAAAAAAAAATTTAACAAACTTTTATAACAAACAATAACTTTTTTAACAAACGATTAAGTAATCAAAATTAGAAAATTGTAAAAATTACCCCAAAAACAAGTTGCCTTTATTTTAATCAACAAAAGTACTTAAGCAAATTTTTGTCATTTTAAAATATTGAAACAACGTTCAAGAGCCTAAAAACAAATTTTGAAACTGCCCCATAAAAATCGATCAAAACGATTGATTGTTGATATAAATACACGAAAGAGCCGATTTTCGATCACCCAATGTTTTTTTACATATTTTATTATGTTTACGAATATTAAACATTTTATTTGTAATCCTAAGCAAATTCTAAGCATTTCATGGGACGGTTTCCGCCTGAGTGAATATTTAACAAAAAATTACGTTTTCAACAGGTTCTCTGTTATTGGCCAAACAATAGTACAACCTATTTTCAAACTCTTCGGAGACTTGCTAAAATCATTCTGCACTAATCCGCCTACGTTCTTGAATTAACCTCATTTTCAGTTCCTGAAGATTTTCGGGAAGACTTGTATAAACTACCGTTTCCAAATGACTCCCAGAAAAAAAATCCAGTTTAAACTAAATAAATTCCAAATTAAATTATTTTTTATTTCATCTTTCAATTTTTACCTCTAGCTCATCGAGGATGAGCGAGATGAACGATGGATGAACGAGGATTTTTTCCATCTTTAAAATGATATATCGCAAGGTAGGGGGTTCCATTTAAAATTTTAAACTAGGGATAGCTGGGGGGGTTAGGGGGTGGAACTTAAAATTTAAACGGTATTAATTTTAAACGTCCCCTTATCTAAATCGACGTGTTTTTTATTTTTTGCGATTGTTTTCAAAAACGGAAGTATTTCGACTGGGTAGTCTGGAAACGAACACCCGGTATAAACAAAAATGTAAAAAAAATGTAAATTACGCGAAGAAGTAATCTTAATATTATTTTCTGTTAGTTGACAGTTTGAAACGGTGCATTCTCAATTACAACTTATAAATTTACACCTTGATAAGCAACTACTAATTATTAGCTGAATCGATATTTTAGATTATTTTCAAACGAAAGGCTCAACTTTTCTAATATAATTTTAACGTTTCCCTGTTGATTATTATCAAGTTAATCAATAAATAATGTAAGTTTTATTATTTTAAAGTTTGTATTAATTTAAAGAATTTTTATCAATTTTAATGGCTCTCAAATTTGAAAAAAAATAACTGCTGTTATACATCGTGAAGGATTCAATAATTCAGACGATGTAAACTTACATCAGATACTTCATAATAAACCGAAAAGTTACATTTTCTTCGGCAAGATTAAAATGATTTGATTTTTATTATACATTTGAAATTATTTCATTCGGGGTTAATCAGATCTTCTTGTAATTTATGTCCAGATTTTTTACGTAAACAAGTAAAAGTAAATTAATTTACACATTTCAATGATGCTTAAAATTAAAACTAAAATTCGAACATGCTACAAAAATTTAAATAAATCACGCCAGTGCCCCGACGAGTTGCTTTAAAATTTTCATACTAATATTTTAATTTACCTTGACAAAAATTAAAGGATTTCGAATGCAAAACTATAAAGCAAAGATCTGAAAACGAAATCTTTACTGGTGCCAGTACGTTTAGGTAAAGTTCCGTGGTGCCAGTACGCTATATGCAAAGTTCCGTGGTGCCACTTAAAGTGTTATGCGTTTCTGCTAAGAGCGCCCTCTGCAGATTATACGGTTTAATTAAAATATAACTTCTATAGATATACAGTCGAAGAGGCACCTTCGTAATATTGCGTACTTATGATGCCCCTACCTTCTAACACCCAAATAATTGAAATTGATTGAAGGTTCACAAGCAGTGTAGATGAAGGAATTTTTTAATTAAAATCCACTGCCTAGCTGCCCGTCCGTGGACGGGCTTTCCAGCTAGTGAAAATATAATGCATGTAATAAAACTTTAGTAGCCTGGCTTGAATTTAATTTACAAACAATGCCAAAGAAGGTCAATTATTTTTTGTATTTTTCTGTAAAAACTGTATTTTTCAGAAATAAAGAACTTTTTTTTAGGATTTTAGACAAAATTAAAAGTACACTTTTCTCAAGATTTTTATTTATTAAATTTACACAAAAACAACAATTATATTTAAGTATTTTAAATTTAAACCTCTTTACAATAATGAATTCTTAAAATCAAGCAATATTGTGTAAATGTACTTTTAATTTTGCAATATATATTTTCATTTTATTATTGAGTTTTGAACAATAATCTTGACTCGATCTAGGCTTAATTAACTAACGATTAAATTAACTATACATATTTTACAACTGTTTATTGTTACAGCCAGGACGAGTTGCAACGCTAGTGAAAGATGAAGAGGTAAGTTTCTTAATTCAAAACACAATATTTTCATTATAAATTTCAATATAGTATTATTTAAGTAAATGTCAAATTAATTAATTCACTAATGAAATCGTATTTTTACAATTCAGCTAATTGTAAGTTAAACAACAACTGTGCAAATCTTCTCATATCTCAATATAAATATCTTCTCATAAGATAAACATGTATAGAATAGTACAATTTAAATCTTCTCTTGAGAAATTTATATTTTGGAGATGTCGAGTTTTTAAAAGCGGTCCTATATAATTATTGGTCTAATAGGTTCGCAACGGATAGCATCTCGCTGAGCGAACACTGTTGTTGCCAGATCAGGGTTGAAAAATAGGTCTGGCAGCGTTCAGCTTGAGTAATCGAGCGGCAAGAGTCCTCAAAAAAAATTTTTTTTTAAGCAGAGGGGTAAAAGAATTTTTGAATATTGGTACGATTATCGGTTTATTGGACAAAAACACAATTTTTAACCTATTGTCGACTTGAATTTTTAAAAATTCAAAAACTCTTTCTAAATCAAATTCTCAATGCATTAAAATTTATTCGAATTTAGGGAGAGTTTGAGTTAGAGAAAGTAAGACAAAAAAATGGGGAAAACGCAGTAAGGTACCTGACCCAAATAAGGCCTAGCTAAGGGAGATTTGCAATAAAATGAAAAATATATAATTTAATCAACATGTTTTAATAATAATCATAATTTTGGTACATTTTAAACAAAATATAAACGAAAAATGGTAAACTTGTACCATAGACAAACACAAAATTAAATTCAAAAAATATAAGAATAATACAATACGTAGAAAATCAAAATTCAAAAAATTTTAAAAAGGAGACAATTAACACATAACAGGTCTGGATTAAGAAAATTTGAAAAAATGAAAATTTCGTAATACGAAGTACAATATAACGTTATTTCATGGTTATTGCCATTCTTCAGTTGTACGCATCGATTACGATTACATTGTAAAATAAGAAGAAAAAATTTTTCAAACTAAACAAAATTATCGACTAAATTGTACAAAATTGACTTACCATAACCTCCAAAGATTATCAAAACTGAACTTGTTACACGAGGTATGAATAATTTAAAAATGATTTGAACTAAGAAATTCGTTTACCTAGCACTGCTAGTTTGAAATCCGAAGGCACTGCCCTCTTAATATGATTTCTAAAAACTTTGAAAAAATTCAAAATTCAAAAATTTACCACGTTTTTTAACCGTGAGGCGTAAAACTAGAAAAAGAACTCAAAATAAAAAATTTTAAGTAAATTTGTGGTTTTTAGTATGTATTTATGGTTAAATTCAAAAAATATAAGAATAATACAATACGTAGAAAATCAAAATTCAAAAAATTTTAAAAAGGAGACAATTAACACATAACAGGTCTGGATTAAGAAAATTTGAAAAAATGAAAATTTCGTAATACGAAGTACAATATAACGTTATTTCATGGTTATTGCAAATAACTAATAAAATAACAAATAAATAATTATTCAAATTTTCTTAATCCAGACCTGTTATGTGTTAATTGTCTCCTTTTTAAAATTTTTTGAATTTTGATTTTCTACGTATTGTATTATTCTTATATTTTTTGAATTTAACCATAAATACATACTAAAAACCACAAATTTACTTAAAATTTTTTATTTTGAGTTCTTTTTCTAGTTTTACGCCTCACGGTTAAAAAACGTGGTAAATTTTTGAATTTTGAATTTTTTCAAAGTTTTTAGAAATCATATTAAGAGGGCAGTGCCTTCGGATTTCAAACTAGCAGTGCTAGGTAAACGAATTTCTTAGTTCAAATCATTTTTAAATTATTCATACCTCGTGTAACAAGTTCAGTTTTGATAATCTTTGGAGGTTATGGTAAGTCAATTTTGTACAATTTAGTCGATAATTTTGTTTAGTTTGAAAAATTTTTTCTTCTTATTTTACAATGTAATCGTAATCGATGCGTACAACTGAAGAATGGCAATAACCATGAAATAACGTTATATTGTACTTCGTATTACGAAATTTTCATTTTTTCAAATTTTCTTAATCCAGACCTGTTATGTGTTAATTGTCTCCTTTTTAAAATTTTTTGAATTTTGATTTTCTACGTATTGTATTATTCTTATATTTTTTGAATTTAACCATAAATACATACTAAAAACCACAAATTTACTTAAAATTTTTTATTTTGAGTTCTTTTTCTAGTTTTACGCCTCACGGTTAAAAAACGTGGTAAATTTTTGAATTTTGAATTTTTTCAAAGTTTTTAGAAATCATATTAAGAGGGCAGTGCCTTCGGATTTCAAACTAGCAGTGCTAGGTAAACGAATTTCTTAGTTCAAATCATTTTTAAATTATTCATACCTCGTGTAACAAGTTCAGTTTTGATAATCTTTGGAGGTTATGGTAAGTCAATTTTGTACAATTTAGTCGATAATTTTGTTTAGTTTGAAAAATTTTTTCTTCTTATTTTACAATGTAATCGTAATCGATGCGTACAACTGAAGAATGGCAATAACCATGAAATAACGTTATATTGTACTTCGTATTACGAAATTTTCATTTTTTCAAATTTTCTTAATCCAGACCTGTTATGTGTTAATTGTCTCCTTTTTAAAATTTTTTGAATTTTGATTTTCTACGTATTGTATTATTCTTATATTTTTTGAATTTAACCATAAATACATACTAAAAACCACAAATTTACTTAAAATTTTTTATTTTGAGTTCTTTTTCTAGTTTTACGCCTCACGGTTAAAAAACGTGGTAAATTTTTGAATTTTGAATTTTTTCAAAGTTTTTAGAAATCATATTAAGAGGGCAGTGCCTTCGGATTTCAAACTAGCAGTGCTAGGTAAACGAATTTCTTAGTTCAAATCATTTTTAAATTATTCATACCTCGTGTAACAAGTTCAGTTTTGATAATCTTTGGAGGTTATGGTAAGTCAATTTTGTACAATTTAGTCGATAATTTTGTTTAGTTTGAAAAATTTTTTCTTCTTATTTTACAATGTAATCGTAATCGATGCGTACAACTGAAGAATGGCAATAACCATGAAATAACGTTATATTGTACTTCGTATTACGAAATTTTCATTTTTTCAAATTTTCTTAATCCAGACCTGTTATGTGTTAATTGTCTCCTTTTTAAAATTTTTTGAATTTTGATTTTCTACGTATTGTATTATTCTTATATTTTTTGAATTTAACCATAAATACATACTAAAAACCACAAATTTACTTAAAATTTTTTATTTTGAGTTCTTTTTCTAGTTTTACGCCTCACGGTTAAAAAACGTGGTAAATTTTTGAATTTTGAATTTTTTCAAAGTTTTTAGAAATCATATTAAGAGGGCAGTGCCTTCGGATTTCAAACTAGCAGTGCTAGGTAAACGAATTTCTTAGTTCAAATCATTTTTAAATTATTCATACCTCGTGTAACAAGTTCAGTTTTGATAATCTTTGGAGGTTATGGTAAGTCAATTTTGTACAATTTAGTCGATAATTTTGTTTAGTTTGAAAAATTTTTTCTTCTTATTTTACAATGTAATCGTAATCGATGCGTACAACTGAAGAATGGCAATAACCATGAAATAACGTTATATTGTACTTCGTATTACGAAATTTTCATTTTTTCAAATTTTCTTAATCCAGACCTGTTATGTGTTAATTGTCTCCTTTTTAAAATTTTTTGAATTTTGATTTTCTACGTATTGTATTATTCTTATATTTTTTGAATTTAACCATAAATACATACTAAAAACCACAAATTTACTTAAAATTTTTTATTTTGAGTTCTTTTTCTAGTTTTACGCCTCACGGTTAAAAAACGTGGTAAATTTTTGAATTTTGAATTTTTTCAAAGTTTTTAGAAATCATATTAAGAGGGCAGTGCCTTCGGATTTCAAACTAGCAGTGCTAGGTAAACGAATTTCTTAGTTCAAATCATTTTTAAATTATTCATACCTCGTGTAACAAGTTCAGTTTTGATAATCTTTGGAGGTTATGGTAAGTCAATTTTGTACAATTTAGTCGATAATTTTGTTTAGTTTGAAAAATTTTTTCTTCTTATTTTACAATGTAATCGTAATCGATGCGTACAACTGAAGAATGGCAATAACCATGAAATAACGTTATATTGTACTTCGTATTACGAAATTTTCATTTTTTCAAATTTTCTTAATCCAGACCTGTTATGTGTTAATTGTCTCCTTTTTAAAATTTTTTGAATTTTGATTTTCTACGTATTGTATTATTCTTATATTTTTTGAATTTAACCATAAATACATACTAAAAACCACAAATTTACTTAAAATTTTTTATTTTGAGTTCTTTTTCTAGTTTTACGCCTCACGGTTAAAAAACGTGGTAAATTTTTGAATTTTGAATTTTTTCAAAGTTTTTAGAAATCATATTAAGAGGGCAGTGCCTTCGGATTTCAAACTAGCAGTGCTAGGTAAACGAATTTCTTAGTTCAAATCATTTTTAAATTATTCATACCTCGTATAACAAGTTCAGTTTTGATAATCTTTGGAGGTTATGGTAAGTCAATTTTGTACAATTTAGTCGATAATTTTGTTTAGTTTGAAAAATTTTTTCTTCTTATTTTACAATGTAATCGTAATCGATGCGTACAACTGAAGAATGGCAATAACCATGAAATAACGTTATATTGTACTTCGTATTACGAAATTTTCATTTTTTCAAATTTTCTTAATCCAGACCTGTTATGTGTTAATTGTCTCCTTTTTAAAATTTTTTGAATTTTGATTTTCTACGTATTGTATTATTCTTATATTTTTTGAATTTAACCATAAATACATACTAAAAACCACAAATTTACTTAAAATTTTTTATTTTGAGTTCTTTTTCTAGTTTTACGCCTCACGGTTAAAAAACGTGGTAAATTTTGAATTTTGAATTTTTTCAAAGTTTTTAGAAATCATATTAAGAGGGCAGTGCCTTCGGATTTCAAACTAGCAGTGCTAGGTAAACGAATTTCTTAGTTCAAATCATTTTTAAATTATTCATACCTCGTGTAACAAGTTCAGTTTTGATAATCTTTGGAGGTTATGGTAAGTCAATTTTGTACAATTTAGTCGATAATTTTGTTTAGTTTGAAAAATTTTTTCTTCTTATTTTACAATGTAATCGTAATCGATGCGTACAACTGAAGAATGGCAATAACCATGAAATAACGTTATATTGTACTTCGTATTACGAAATTTTCATTTTTTCAAATTTTCTTAATCCAGACCTGTTATGTGTTAATTGTCTCCTTTTTAAAATTTTTTGAATTTTGATTTTCTACGTATTGTATTATTCTTATATTTTTTGAATTTAACCATAAATACATACTAAAAACCACAAATTTACTTAAAATTTTTTATTTTGAGTTCTTTTTCTTTTTTTACAAAATTAAATATTTTTAAAAACCTTGCCAGTAGGCTTTATTTTAATATGGTACCATAATAAGGCCTATGGCTTTAACATATTTAAATAATAAAATTATACGTAATATTATTTGGTATTTGAAATCAATAAACACATAAATGCAACAACTAAATTCAAAAAAATATAAGAATAATACAATACGTAGAAAATCAAAATTCAAAAAATTTAAATTCTTATATTTTTTTGAATTTAACCATAAATACATACTAAAAACCACAAATTTAAATTTTAAATGTTTTGAATTTTGATTTTCTACGTATTGTATTATTCTTATATTTTTTTGAATTTAACCATAAATACATACTAAAAAAAAAAAACCACAAATTTACTTAAAATTTTTTATTTTGAGTTCTTTTTCTTTTTTGCAACAACTAAACATTCTTTAAAAAAGAGTATTAATTACAATGCCTTGGGCACTCAAAATCATCGATTTCTGACAACGTGGCTCGTTTAGGAGGCGAATCACTAAAAATAACGCTCAATAATTTAGTAATAAATATGCCTACTAATTGTTTACATTCGTAATATCTCAAAAGTACTGTAAAATACATTATAAAGCAAAAAACTTTGATAACATAATAAAGACTATGGTAAATTTAGTAGGCCTTAATAAGCGCACACCACTTTATGTAAGAAAAGCACAATAAAAAATATTTGAACCGCGATACGATATTCAAATTTTTAAGATCATCGAAGCATGTACTTATAAAGATAAAAATTTAATTTTATATGGCTAACTGTGATATTACAAAAAATATTTATGATTTATTTGAACCGATTTTTATTATTTGGGGCTGCACGGTCTCACTTTATGATAAATGATGTAACACTGGGGGCTACAAACCCAATTCTGCATTGGTCTCTATACAAGACTCTCGACAGTTTCGTTCCTTGAAAGTTCCGTTTTGAGTTTATCTATTAATGAAAGAAATACTTTTTATTTCTTGAAGTGAACCCATTTTTGTAATTTAAAATTTTTTTGTGTTAAAAATATAAAAGCTGCTACTATGGTTTACCAATGAACAACGACAAAATCTCGGATTGGTAAAACAGAATACTCAGAATTTTAATTTTAATTACGAAAATGAAAAGTATTATTTTCCCAGCTACTGAAATTAAATTTTGCATCTCCTGAAATTTTGCGCCCCTAAAATTTTGCGCCACAAGCTCGGGCTTCATGGGTTTTTGCGATAATACGCCACTGTATGTTATGTATTCTTTTTGACACTATAAGAAGTTCTAAATAAATGAATTTATTGCTTGTAATAAATCTAATAATAAGTAATAAAATCTCACACGAGTCGCCGGTAGCGATTCGCCGGGAGTTTCTAGCGCCATATATCAAAAATCTTCGGAATCAAACAAGAAGAAAATTATTCGATTTGTTAACCTTTTGTATTTACATAAGGGCACAGGTCAATTAATATGCTTCAAATTTTATCTTTTATACCTGTTTACCTTCCATGCTTTTGTAAGTTAAGATTAACATTTATCGTTGCCAATTTCTAATTGGTAATTGGTAACGGTATATTGACCAATCGCATTATACCATTTCAATAATAATAATAATAAATCGTTTATTTAGCCACTTTGGCTATACATAATACATAACTGTACAATAATACAAACAATAAAAAATATGTACACAGAAAGAAAAAATATATAATACAAAAATATACAGATTAAAAATAAAGAAATTTGCACAAAATTTAAATGTCACTCATATGCTTCCGAAGGTAACTCTTCAGTTGTCTTTTGTATATATACACTTTTGTATACAAACATAGGTTGTGCAGCCCCGTAACTCCTCCGGCAACTGATTGTATAGCACTGCACCTCGTAAGAAAATTGTATTTCGAGCAAAAGTAGTATTTGCTCGTCGTAATATAATCTTATTGAAACTCCTCGGCCTTCTTTGTATTACTAATTTTCGCAATAGGTATGATGGTGGCTATTTTCCATATATCGGGTACCGTTCCAGTTCCAATTTCCTAACCAATGTTTCCTCCGGAGACATGGAACTTATACGAAAGAACTATCAATAATATCCAGGTACAAAACTTTTAGTTTTCCGACCGACTATTTGGCGTTTCATAAACGAATTAAAAAAAGTTCAAAAACACAAAGACGTGTTTTATGAAAACCTAGTTGCCGGGAACCATACTGCAAAAAACATAAAAAGTTTATCCTTGCGAGATCAAGGAATACTGACATTAGTCAATGATTTTGAGAATCGGCATATATTAGAATACCTCCGTGGTTTGGCCCACAATTTCGAAATGTTGGAGGCTTAATCTAAATAAAATTGAAAATAAACGAAAATATAAAGAACTGCTGTTGTTTTTTCTAACTTTTGAGAAATTTATTTATTTAATTTGTTTAATTTATTTAATTCATTTTTATGGGTTAAAAATCTATCAAAAATTATCGATAGATGGGAACTGAACGTTTAAAAATAAAAAACTCCCGGTGAATCGTGCCGCGCCGAATAGTTCCCGGCGAATCGCGTCGCGGAGAATTGTGCGCGGCGAATCGTACCGTTCCCTTTAATATGTATGTGCATATTACAAGATTACAACTACGGGACGAATCCCAAATGGTGATAATCAAAATTATACAAACTCGTTTGTATACGAGTGTACACACAAAAAAAACTTAATATGAAACAGATAAAAAGAAAGAGAGCACTTATAAAAGTTACATTACTACACAAATGATACATAGACAGATACAGAATCGTTGCAATGTTCTTAAGAAAACAAAACGTTGATAAGGTTTTGATATTTTTTACTTTGCTCTGCTTATAATCATCAATCGAGTAACGTTCTCCTGAATTACCTGTCACCGCGGTGAAAATCAAATTCATGGTAATATTTATTGAACAATCTCATTGTATTTTTTAATTAATTTTTATTAAATTTATTTTTAAATTTATTTATTTAAATTTATTAAATTAATGAAAAAATTGAGGTTTATCCGATCATTAATTTAATAATTTTTTTGCCCTTTTTGCGACTCGTAGCGCTCAACTCTCTCATTTGCATGCTGCCAAACCTATATGATTAATAAAGGTATTAAAAGTTAAATATCTTTAATAGTTTTAAATTAATAAAAAAATAAATAAATTTAATAAGAAAATCGAGATTTTAAAAACACTGGCAATAATTTTGCTTTTATATCTTCTTTTGTAAATGTTCTATTTTTCGAATTGATAATGTTTTTATTTATTTCAAGTTTTCCCGATGGTGTGGCATTGATAATTCTTAAGATTATTAAAAATAAATAAAAAATTGAAATGTGAATTTTTATGCAGCTTTTATTATTTCTAGAACGCTACTCTAATTATCCAAACAAAGAACTTATTTTGAGATTTACTATACCAGTTATATTTAGAATTAAATGTTTACGATTTAGTAGCTTTAGTAACATACATATTTCATTCCTAATTAAATATTCACTTAAAATAATAAAATGAAATATTTTAGATTTTCAAGATTCCTCGATTGATGTAAAAAAGTTTATCAAAAATCAAAATCAAATTTTTGGTCACTTTAATTTGCGTATCAGTATAAGTTAACCGGGCCAAGGTTCAATTCGGTAACCTTTTTAATGTTAATAATTACCTCTAAATAAACATGCTGTTAATATTTAACCGCCTTTTCAAAATAAGTTACGGAATTGAACCTTAAATACGTCTCAAAGGTTAAAGCATTTAGTAAGTGCAATTGAAAAAAAATGGAATATTTATCATAATTCATATCTTTCTTTATAAGAAAAAAAATTTATAATCTATGGTTTGATGAATTTTAAATATAGTTTATTGGCTTAGATTTTATCGCTTTTTAACACTTATATAATTTTTTTATGCTTTTTATTGACAAAGAAGTAAAGTAAGAACCATCTCTCATTTCTTTAAAGTTATGGATATAGAATATGAAAAACAAAAACTTAACAATAAATAAATAAATAAATAAATATTGGTTTCGTAATTGTTTAATCTAATCACATATTAACAATTCAAGTCACCGACAGGATCGTACTAAAGCTCGCCAAATCCGAATTGATAGATATTGGTAACTTTTAGTAGCGTTTGTACCAACTCAGTTGGTACCAAAAATTTTGATTTCTATTGCATCAACTAGCTGAAGTAATGCATTCAAACTTTTAAACGCGATTTTCTCACAAACAGTTGCTCGTAGTACTTAAAAAACAGATATTCGCTTAATTTTAGTACTCTTTTAACTTATAAAACCTGGTCCCGATCCTAAAGTTACACTTGAGGGGTTTCCTGCTCGTTTTTCGGCAACTCAACGAATTTCCTTCTTTTTAGAAGAATTATATTTTATTATATCTTATTTTATCAAGAGACTACAGCTCTTAAAATATGTATCTTTTGAAATATTATGTAAACTTTTCAAATCAATGTTCAGAAAATTTAAAATGTTTTACCTTCAAAGTCAAGAATAGCCTTGCTTTATGCATTACTTCTTACTATAATCCGTAAACTTATCAATACCATCATGATACTATAACTTTAAAAGTTATAAAGTTATAGTATCATGTATCGATCATGTATCAATAATAATAATCTGATTTGTCTTTCACGTGTCTTTTAATTATGATTTTCATATCTAAAATAATGGTTTTTCTAAATTTAAAAAACGTTATGTTGCATTAAATTAAATAAAAAGCTCAGTTTAGTTCACGATCTATAAATAGCATAAATTTATCACCCCTTTTAAATTGATCCACTTACATAATTAATTTAAGTTGATTTTCATTACTTATGTTACAGGGCTCGGAAGTTATAGCACTAAAAAAGCAGATTTTTAGCTCTTTTATTTAATATCTACTTAAAAACACCAAAATTAGCGCTATAAATAGTACTAAACAATGAAAAATATGCATTTTTTTATAAATGGATTGTTTAAATATTTTTAAATTTGAATGATTTGCAGTTATATTTAAAATATTTAAAAAATCCATTTATAAAAAAATTAAAAAATTGATTGACAACTTTATTTTGCATATTTTTCATTTTTTAGTACTATTTATAGCGCTAATTTTGGTGTTTTTAAGTGAATATTAAATAAAACACCTAAAAGTTTGCTTTTTTAGTGCTATAACTTCCGAGCCCTGCGTTATGTATAATATCAATTTTTGCAATTAAGTTGCTAAGTACATACATCATGATTTCATGATTTGTAATCAGCTTGATGGGTGCCGACGTGGGGAGGGGAGCACGATGGGGCAGCAGGGACGTGCCGAACCAACTTTTATGAGGGGGGAGCAGTCGTAAAATTGCCAACGATTTTGTTCCTCGCAGTATATCAACGAGCTTCTTTTTTTTTAGCTTTTTCGTGTTTTATTAAAGGGAATACCATGTTTTATGCGATTTGTCCCAACTGGTAGTTTGTCAACTTTCACTGAAAATTACCAACTTTGCCAACTTTCTTCCAATGTTGGGGGGGAAGCTCCCCCCTTAGGCACGTCCCTGTGGGGCAGTTACCGCTCTTGGAAAAGAGAAAAGATGCTTTTCCATAATTAATGAAAATCAAACAAATCGGGCTCCAATAATTTATTATTAAACTATCAAATTATTAAATAAAAACTAACAATTTATGATTTCTTATTTAACAACAATTTTTTACTTTCACTAATTTGATCAGCAAATTTATTAGTAAATACATACTACTACTGAATTTCTTACATTCACTGTAGTAACACATTATATGTACATAGTAATGTACATCATAGTATAAAGTGTGAGTGCATTTGTTGTTTTTTTTTCTCTAAAATATTAATGATTAATATTGAGTTTTACTATCTAAACCAGCTCTTTATCTACTGGTTTATCGACCAGCTTTGAAACCGCGATAATCCCAGTTCCACCTTGTTAATTTTTCTTTTGAAGATGAGTTGTTGATTAAATGTTCGTCAGGGTACCGGTACCTTATATTATGTACCTTTAGAATAATTTTTCGTAATGTTTAATCTAATTAATGCTATATCATACTTGTAAATAGTTTAGACTTAATTAATAGGGTCATAGGTGATCATAATAAAAAGCCTGAAGTCAAGTAGATTGCTAATATAAAAATTTTAAACTGGCAGAAACCAGTAAGATCTACTTTTCAATCTCAATTTATTATAATTTTCTTTTACATGTGCCGCCGACTGAAAGTTTATATTTTCAATATGTTTTTCAAACGCTACACGTGGCTGGATAGTGTTCCAATCGTTTAAGAAAAACTTGGCATTCTTTTCGGCCAATTTAGACTACGTCAATACCTATACTATGCAAAGTAATAGTATTACTATTTTAAATTTCATAACAGTTATTTTTATTAATTCGCAAGAGGGACGTTTGCTCGACCTGCCAAACGATTTTCATAAACTGTGGCGCCAAATCCCAATTAAGCATAAATTTTACTGAATTTAACTAAATTTAAATTTTTCAAAAATTAAAAACTTTAAATATGTTAACTTGTTAAAAAAAGGTGAAAAGCAAAACAGAAGCCGAACATTATCTTCAGAAACTATATACAAGAATTTCTTATATGGTTCTAGAATAGTTAATTAATTATAGTTTTAAATTAATATAATAATAAACAGATACCTAATCAAAAAGTTAAACATTTTAGCATTGTTTTCGAAATACCGTTTTTTTTAATCTTTGTATACAAGAGAAGAGTGCGGGATTACTTTTTATTGTCCCGCGGGTATAATTTCTCGTTCTCTGATTTTCAAAGTTGCCACAACCTAACATAGCGTCGTTGAAACTGCCAAAACCTCGTATACCTATAAAAATAAATAATTGTTCCGATTTTTTTTTGGATTTGGCACTTGTAAATTACCTTAACATTTTTAAAAGTGTTACGTTTCTAATGTGTTTTATTAATTTCAGGGTTTAGCGCATGGAGTGGCTTTTCAAATTAGTGGAGAAGAAGCGTTGAAATATTTAGCACAAAGAGAATGTAAATTAGGAGGATATATGACAGAATTTGCGACTTTTTATCCAAGATCCAGTGGAGTGCCATTTACTACCATTTTGTATATTGCTACTTCAAACAATTCTTTGTGGTTGGGAGATGCGCCGTTAATAGAGATAGCTAATCAAATTTTGGACTGCAGTGGACCAAGTGGCCACAACGTGGAATATCTACTTCGATTAGCAAGTTTTATGCACACTCACTTTCCTAACGAAATGGACGATCATTTATTTCATTTAGAACAATTAGTTAAAAAAAGACTTAAAGATAAAAATATGTGCATTAAGACTTTGATGAGCGACGATAGTAACATTA
This sequence comes from Cantharis flavilabris, assembly GCA_949152465.1. NCBI lineage: Eukaryota > Metazoa > Arthropoda > Insecta > Coleoptera > Cantharidae > Cantharis > Cantharis flavilabris. The sequence continues at coordinate 132,169 of OX424441.1, read as the reverse complement.
TTACGTTTGTAAAACACGATGCCCAGCTTGGGCCTCAGCAGCAAGAAGAAATTGAAGAAAGGATCGATTCCTTCCAATTTACTACTAGAGTACCAGAGAAAACATTACGTTGCCTTAATATTTAAAGAACGACTGTAGACATTGCATAATAATTTTAAATCTTTTTTTCTCTTTTGACTTGTTTTAAATTTTTGATTTCTATTTAATTTAATATTAATCAGGATATAACGCCTAATTGTATATTATAGATAGGTATATACATACATACTGTCGATGTGTATTTTCTATTTAAATTGATATTTTTTCATAAACATTAATATTTAGATAAATAATAATAAATGCTTTTAAAAATTCAAGTCTAAACAAATTTAGAAAATCAAAATAAAAATATGTGCAAAGGAGATGTGAAGTTATGAATGTAAAATAAAGAAAACGGAGCAAGTGTTGAATACTTGAAAGTACCTAACTATTATTTTTACTCGTACGCCTGTTCCGTTTTAAATTAATTTTGAAACCTATTAGTGAATAGTCATTAGTGAATTATGTTTTTGAACATAGAGGACGCCGGGCCGGTATGATAGTGTGGAGGTACCTACTTCTAAGGTGCGATGCAATCTTGAACCCGAATAGACAAGAAGTCTTGTAGTACCTGCATCATACAAATAAAAAGGTTTATTTTATGTTTTGAAAAATAAAATATTTGTTTGTAATTCTAAATAAAATTTTGCATACAATCTTAGCAGAATATGAATTTTACTCCTAAAATTTAATTTTAAGAGGATTTTGTTTGCCTGTCCGTTCTAATTAAAAGTTGCTAACAAAATTTTAAATCTCTCAGAACGGACGGCACTGGTGAAATATTTTGTGATAAACTGACCTACATTCATAACCATTTGTTAAAATTAGTTTTTAATTATTTAAATTCAGTATTTTTGCCAACTTTAAAGAACTTTTTTGACCCTAAAATCAACACTGAATGGATATTTGGTCAAGATAAAGAAAAGGGGTTATACCATAATAAATTTTTAATAATACTCACAAGGAAATCTATTTATAGTTATAATTTTGGAGGACCTCGATAAATGTGAGCCTACAGAGTTGATGTATAAATAAAATAGATCTTTTATACTTTAACATAATCTCACTTATTAACTGCTCGAGTGTATTATATTTTAATCAATTAGATTTCGTACTCATGTGATAACTAACTTGAATTTATTGAAAAAAAATCGCGCGCACATTGTGCATGATTGTTATTAAACCAAATATAAATTTTTAGTTAAAAATAAATTATAAAAACAATGTATAATTTATTTTGATTATAATATTAATAGTAATTGTATTATAATTCATAAAGATATAGATTTTAAGTACAAAAATTAAAATATATTTTTATACTCGTATTTTTTCTGTGATTATGTACCTACATTAAAATTATAAAATTAAATTATTAAATTTTTTTTCCATATTAAACTGTCTTTAAAAAATAAAGTACAAATGTGCTAACTTTCACAAAAACATAATTGATACTTAAAAAAACAAACCCTCGGTTTTACACACATGCCTCACTACCTAAATTCTTCGCAAGCCGCCACTGGTGTATAAAGTAATTTCATGTTTGTTTTAAATGGTGAAATTAGAAAGTGTTATTTGGAAATGTTTACCTGAATAATGAAAATAACGAATTAACCTCAGCAATAATAATTTAAATATAAACTTTTAGTGCTTCAAAAATTAATATTTCACTTTACTATACGCGATTTCGAAGGATAAATTTTCCCAATTAAGACAATCTTAAAACTACAACTTGGAGCTCAAAAATTTAAAAAGTAATTTCATGTTTTTAAATAAATTATATAAATTTAATTAAATAAAGTATATTAGTAAACGACAAAAATCCGATGTGCCCATAGCTTTCCGAACTTTTAAAAGTAACTCCCAATTTACCTTGGATAGAAAAAATTAAAATACTAAATCTTATCAGAGCATCAGCAATAATTGTGAAAAATATTCAGAAAATCGAAAAAATAATCAAAAACAAATATATAAATAAAAAAAAATATATCACTTACCATTTAAAAAAAATTAAATACAGTAGAACCCCTCTATAACGAATCCCGGTTATAACGAAAAATCGGCTATAACGAGTAAAAGTTTGGTCTCTTGACTTTTGTTTACATGCTAAACTGAATGTTTATAGCGAAAATCTGCTTACAACGAATAAGTAGGTTTGTCCCTTGAGCTCTCGTTATAGAAGAGTTTTACTGTAACTATATCAAATTAGATTTTTTTAAATTTATAACTGTTTTTTTTTATTTTATTTTTTATTATTTTAGAAAAAATTTTATACAACAAAAGTTGTAAGTAATTTGAAAGTGATAATTTTTTGTCATAATAAACTTTTACCTATTTCATTGTGTTTCGAAGTTATGATGGATTATGTTTTATCGTTTCAAGTAAACCCCCCGTTTCCCTCCATACAATTTTATTCATTTTCAATAGGCTTCGTGCCACAACAGATCAAAACTTAAATTTAAAATTTGGAGTGATTTAGTTACTTCGTTTAGATGCTATGGTGTTCACAGACATAGATACACACATACAGACATTTTTCAAAAATAATAGAAAAGAAAATACTTGCGAAAAACAGTACCAATGTGCTTTTTGCGATATTAAATTTTCCCAAAAGAACAATTTAAATCTCCATTTACGAACCCATACCGGAGAAAAGCAGTTCGAATGTTCTTTTTGCGGTTATAAATTTGCTAGAAAAGCTAGTTTGAGTGAACATTTACTAACTCACACGGGTGAAAAGCCGTTCAAATGTTCCGTTTGCGATTATAAATAATAATGTATTCGAAATATGTGTTGTGTTGAATTTAGAATGGTAATCAGATTACCATTAATGAAATTTTAAGTTGGTAGTCGGAAGAAATGTTGAGTTTTACTAAATTGTACATCCGACGTTTGACCGTAACCAAGCAATTGAATTTACAGTTTGAAGTTATGTTTTCAATGTTTCTTGTAATTTTTGCAGCAGTAAATAGAATGTTTATATTTAATATTAGAAAAAATAACGTATTTTAATTAGAGAGATTATGTAGAAAATTTTTCACAAGTATTTTGTTGTTGGCAAAATTTTTAAACACTGTTAATTATTAATATTGCATTTGATTACATGTAAATGCGTTCAGTGGTTAATTTACGATTTGACCACTACGGGCGCTAGTAGTATTATTTTTGTTGACTCCACCTCCCTGCTCCTAGTCTAATATAGGTTTATCCATTCCCACTCAAAGGAGGATTATGACGTCATAACCCTATCAATTTCAAATTTCATTAATTTTTTTCTGATACTTAACGCACTCAAAAAAATCTGAAAAAAAAACTGATGGCTCCGTTTGATCTCTACTTTCAAATAAAAAAATAAAAAAAAAGTAGGAAACTCCTCCATTAGATTTTTGAAATCTATACAGCAGACAATTCGAATGGTCGTTGGCATTCAATGAATGGATTGTGCACCAAGTTATACATTTTTTCTCTTAAAGAAGGAAAATATTTATTGATGGACGCTCTTAAATTTCGAAGATGTTCTTCAATGTCGATTCGGATTTTCGGAAAAAATATTTTTTAAGCAGCAAAATTTATTTTTACGCCATTTATGCCCATACTAATAGTCAGGGATCAATTCTCGGATCAATCCTGAATATTTGGTAATATTCGAATTGCACGTGGTAATAACTCTTATAACCAAAGAAGTTATTACCTGTTATTACAGAGGTACAGGTAGAAAATAAGATTTGTGAAGTTAGGGCAACCGTTTTTTTCACAAATAATATTTATTTTCAACGAATAAAAAAAATAGAAAAATTAGAATGTTTTCATTTCTAATTTTAAGTTCTTTCTTTTTATTGAAATTTTTAAATAATTTATACCCTTATAACCTTTTAATCTTAATTATTAAATATTTAATAAATAAATAAATAATTAAATGAAAAAAATTAAATTATTAAATAATATGACACAACTTAAAACCATAACTTAAAACTAAAGATTTAATTGTGAATTTAAAGACAAGACAAAATTTGGAAATTTCTTCTTCATATAAATAATCAAAATAATATTCTACTTCATGCGTTAACAAATGTTATTTATTTTCATTAGGTGGTTAAACACTTTGACAACATAAATCTCGCATGCGCCAACGATGATCCGAGAATTAATCTTGGTTGAAGCAGGATTGTTGAAAAAGGTTCAATACCAGTGATTTTCTATGGTATAGACATACGTCAACTGTGTTCTTTACATATCAACAACAAACTATTTTCGGACATCTCTTTCTACTCTGTCTAGATTTTTAATATTTACTACAGTAAACTCTCGATTATTCTTATGTTTAACCAAATTACAATATAAATTTGTATTAAAAACTTAAATAAAATGCAAGAATATTATGTAATTTGCAAAAAATTTAAACGCTTAAATAAGCGTTTCTCAACTGTTTTTGGCCCGTGGACCCATAAAACTTTTGAAAATTTTTTTTGGCCTGGTGGTATTAATAATATTTATTATACTTATCAGTAATAAAATTTACTAAAAGTATAATTTTTTATTTTTGTTATGACTGGTCACATTTCTTCAAAGACCAGTGCCAGTTGAGAATAGCTGGCTTAGATAATTATGATGAAGGTTATAACAGTGATACCACGTTTGTATTGTAAGCCTGAAACATGTGCTACAATTGCGAGAAAGATGTTTTATAATCGAGAGTTTACTGAACTTTGTTATTTAAGATATCGTTGGAGAAATGATTGCTTTATATCATAAAAATACATTTTTTCTACTATTAAATAACAACATAATATTCTTTTTAAGCTTTGGTTGTATTTTCAATGCCAAGTTTTGGTAATCTGAAAAATTACCCTTAACATAATAAAAAAGGCGTTGAGGAATTTTTTTAAAAATTTTATTCAATACAAAACAACTGCTTTGTAAAATTCCATCAAAATTATATTTCTAGTTTTTAAGTGCCTAAATTTTAAGTAAAAGTTTGCATGCAAACAATCGCACCTCTATTTTAGTGCACTTAAAACTTGATTCCTAGGTGAAATACTAGGATTAAAGAGGCAAGTAATTTCACATTTGTATCCTAAAAGAAACGCATTTATTTTCAAAATTACTAATACATATTGTTAATAAGTGAATTACCTACCCGAGTCTATTACGAATAAAAGTCGATCCAACAAAATTATATTTTCTACAAGTGGTGCAAGCATCAGCCTAATAGAATAAAATATAACCACTAATTTCCATGTTTCAAGTTCATTTTCCATTTCTTTAAATCCTTGTTCATTTATATTTAATTTCATGGGTAACTTTGACAAGGCTTTAATGCAATATCTATAAAGTGCTTTATTAAAACAATTTATTTAAACAACTAAAAAATGTTGAAATAACCTACTCGGCAAATGTTAAATTCTTGGTATATTTTATACTACAAATTTGAGAATCTTTTAATATTGAACACTGCTGAACTATTACTTTTTCCAAACCTGCACGATATGCATGTACTTTTAACTCCCACGAATCAGCGGCACATAACTTTTCTACGTAATTTTCCAAAGCATGGCAAGCTGTTTCTCTCGAGGAATAACTAAGATCATAATTTCTGTTAATACAGTACTTACTAAGTGGATATCCATTCAATGCGTTTCTGAATCAAAACCAAGAATTTATAAAAAATTATCATTAAGTATTTTGTTTCTTAATTACAAGTTTGTTGATAGCTTCATATAACAACAACCAACTATATTAATAAACTTGACTTGACGTGAATGTTTAAAAAAGCGTAACAACGTAGAACCTAAATCACCACAAGGATGTAAACCGACAATTCCAAACTGAATGTTATCATCGGTTCCAGCAGATTTCAGTGCCTAAATGGAGAAAATAAAATAAATAAATTTAGAATTACCAAAATTGCACTTACTTTTAAAATATCCTCTCCGTTAGAATTGGTATCAACTTTTACATTGATGTGTTGTGGTTTAGCAATAGATTTTTTTAAATCTTTACAATATTTTTCTATAGCATTTTCAATTTCATCATCGATTTTTCTACAAGAAAAACCACAAAATTCTTCATTTATTTGTAATTAATATTGGTAATTAATTACCTGGCCCGATTGCTTAAATTTACTTGCAGTTCTAAACTATACACTTTCAAGCCATATCCGTACGAAAGAAATCTACTAAGATGTCCCAAACCTGAACCAACATCGATAATACAAAAACAATTGGATTCAACACTCGATTTGTAACACATCTGAGCCATCACTTCAATTTCATGTTTTTTTTTTAACTTCACATGCTTCCAAAACAATTTATGAAAGCCATTGTTGATAAATAATTCCCTATTAGGAAATGATGAAGTTTCACTTAAAATTGTCTGTTGATATCGAGGAATTGTATAACACTTTATGGCTTCTCTAAGTGCTAACAACGATAAAGGTAGGACTCGAGTTCTGTTGACAAAAAAATCGTTTTTCCTTGTACACAATGGTAAAGAATTTACATTACATTTGAAGATCTTGTCGTGAATCGATAATGTTTGCTATTTTGACACAGTCTAAATTATTTAACGCCTCTCTCCATGACTTTGGAAGTTTTTGCCAGTGATTCTCTAGATAAAAGTTCTAAATTAAGTTAGCAAAGTAATCCAGTAGTAATTTTTTACCTACCGAGACATAAGCATCCAATAACCACATGTATTTATTGTAAATAGCGTATGACGAATCCAATAAATTATGAATATCATTACATTTTACATTATTATTTAACATTTTCAAAAATCTTAACCCATTAAAAACTAATTGAGGTTAGAAAATAAAAAAAATACCAAAAATGAAAACCAATGAAAACATAACTCCCCTGTCACCTCGATGTCACACGTAATATTACTCATATAACCTAAAAATAATGAATTTTAGTTTCATTTTATTTTCTTTCCTGCATTTAAAATTTAAAAATCGACGAGTAAAAAAATGTTAGAACCTACATTAATAGCGGAAAAATCTTTTAATAAAGAAACACATAGTAGGTGCTCCATATTCCATTTGCCGTAATTTATTATAGTTACCTTAGAATAAAATTAAATTTAAAATATTATAGGATACATTGCCCAAGTTCAGTTACACTTATACGGAACATTTTTGGAGAAGTATAACAAACGATTAAACAATTTTAAAACTAATTTACCCAATATTCACAACGTCCGATGTAAACCTATTGCTTTACAGGTAAACCCAAATTACTTTTGTGTGCTTATATTCAATTTGAGATCTTAATTTTTAGAACGAAAGTTTTGAAGATGTATCTTTGCTTCAGCTCATACAGTCCGATAATAAATTATTAAGCAGGATTTTAATTAGTTTGGCCTCTTTATGCGAAGAATTTCATTTGTTGATTAATGAAGTTTATGAAACTTACTATGTTGCCTTTAGGTTTTGTGGCGAAGGTTACTAATTAACTATTTTATTGATGTTTTGTTATAATATTCATGGATAACTTTAATTTTAGAAAATGAAAACGATAAGGAAGATTTACAATACGTGAGTAAATTGGTAGATCATTTACAAAGAGTGAGTTTTTTTGTAAATCGTGTTCAACAAGTGATTATTTTATTGTTGCGACAATTATCTGCCTTATTAGGTAGAAATTTGTATAATGGAAATTCTTCAACATGTTTTCCGGTACGGATTGGCATTAATTCTAATTTTTATATTTATTTTTGGCTTTCTAGGAGCCTTTAGATTATTTAGGGGAATTATTGGTCTGTTTAGTCACGCTTGACAATATTTGTGTTACTGTATTACAAACACGTTGGTCATCTTACCGAAGAACTGTAAGATCGTTGTTGCACAATTCTTCACAATTTCAAATTCCAATAAGTCAAGTACAATCTTTGGATAAATGTTTATCCGAAATCGAATTGAAACTGCTTCGTGGGACTATATTACAAGTAAATTTATAATTAATAAAGAATTTATTAAATTAAACTTTTATTAACTTAATTTAGCAAACAATGGAAAAGTGTCTTGAAGAAGGACTTATAGTTACAATGAAAAACTGCAGTTTAGGAAACGAATTTTTGTTACACATTCAGCAATTGTTAAACGATCTTGAAAAGGATGAAGATAATATTTCTTTCACACAAATATGGTTACAAGTGAATGTAATGTTCGTGTTCCAGCATTATTTGTTCGGAAATTTAGATAAAAAAATTTTGAAACGTTTAAATGATATTAACAAAAAGGTAAAATTAATTTATCGTATATTGATACTATGTCTACTTATACAAATTTTAGACTGTCGGTTGTACAATATTGGGTAATACGGTGTGGTATCCTGAAGTATTTTTACTACAGCACGTTCCATCTTTATCGAAAGTTTTTGACACAAAGATGCTTGCCACCAATCGAATCACCCAAATTGCAATCAGAAGTCAGAATTTACCAAAAGAAACTTATTTACTTTGTATACAAGTAAGTTAAAATTTAATTAATAAAATATTTCTAATAATATTAAAAACTTCAGTACAACAAGTTAATTAAACTAATATAAATAGATTGAATACATTAAATTTATAGTTGTAATCAGGAAAGAACATACGACACATTCTTATAAGTGTGTCTATGTTGCACCTGTGTTGTTGATTAAAAATTTGGAAGGGCAGTTGTTGATGCCCTCATTATTTGGGATCACAAGTATATTTATACATTTATAATAATTGAAAATATATTGAAGTTTTTAATATTATTAATTTTCACAAGAATTTATACATCTTATCTCAAATTGAAAAATTACGAAAGTACAAATTTAGGTAAGTAAAATTAAGTCAGGTGAAAAGTAAGTATTTATTTTAAGAAGCATTTCAAATTGCCAAATTTCAGTTCAATTGGATGATCAGTTGATCAGGAAAGTTGCACGCAGACATTTAGAGGACTTTTCTTGATATTCAAGAAATGGTCTAAACTGTTTTAGGGGATCTCAAAATGCACATTATTATTATTTTTATATAAAAATACATTTTTTTATTTGAAATCAACTACCCTCTAAGTTGAATTGTCATCTGTCATGTTAAACTGTTGGAAAGAATTTAAGTTCTTTAATTAAGTTTAAAGAGGACGGTTACGGTCTGATGCTTAAGTGTGTCTGCTACTAAGCAGAGAATCCTGGTTTGAGCCAGAGTAGAGCAAGAACTTTATTCTAACCGTCCTCCCTCGGCGAACAACGGCAAACCACCGAGGTAATCTGCCTTGAAAACCCTTTATAAAATCAAGTGGTTAGCCAAAACCCACTCTGGGCTGTAGGGCTACTGTATATAATTAAGTTTAATAATTTAAATATGGAAGAAATTTTATATTAAAATACCAACTAACTAATACCAACTAACAGCAAGTTAAAGAAAAGTTTTACTTAAATGAATGAATTGACTTAAAGGAAGTCAACTGTAGTTTTTTGTTCCATCATAATACTTTCCCTTTGTTATGGAAATATTTTCGTTTTTATCATTTTTACACTAAAGTTATTTTTTAGACGTACACTTGGATTACGGATGTAACAAATTTAACCAAAAGAGATACTTTTGGGTTTAAACTAACTCATTTAAAAAATGCTTGTGATATCTTAATTAATGGAATAAAATTGGTTAAAAAGATCAGCGAAATTGTTAAATGGATCATCAATTTACATGCAGATGAAGGGAGACCAATGGCCAAATCAGCATCGTTAGCATTGTGTCGACTTGTAGAGCTTATGAAAAGCATTCAATTTGTGTTCAACAAAAATATAACAACTTTGGTTTATATTATTTTATTAATTTCTCAGTATTTGACCCATAAGGCTTTGACAACGTTATCCAACATAAAAGTAAGAATAGATTTTTGCTTTTACGTAAATTTGATTTTGGTTGTTTCTTTTATAATGGAACTTTGTTTTAGAAAAGCTTCACTCAAGAAAAGTCATATAAAGAACAACAATTAGATGTGTTGTCCTCTTTAAATGTTGCAGAACAAGCTCTAAAAGGTGTGATAAACAAAAATTAGTGTTACTCTTTTTCTTTGATGGTGATTTTTTTAGGACCAAATACTACTCGACGAATTTTGATAGCTAAACTGGCTCTCTCGGCAAGTGGATTGTCTTCTGAAACACTAACAGAAGTACGTTCTGTGATAAATCGTTTAGAACTAATATGTAGTGTCGATTCTATACTCCATAAACTTTGTAACTCTTCATTCCTGTACTGGCATCAAGTTTTGCTACCAATTTATTTTTCCAAATTTGTGAATTCCAAACAAAATTTATCAAGATTTTATGTAAGTAATTATAAAAAATTACTTTCTTTTTATTTATAATAATTTTATTAATATTGTAGTTATTGTTTGATGCATTAAGTGATTGTGAAGATATTGCCGGAGATGGAACACATTTGATATTTGAATCTTATTTTAAAGATAATATGTTATCTACGCTAAATCAATTAGTCGAAACTAACTTACGCCTACAAACCCATTTACATCTACAATTGCCGCCATCAAATCCATTTCAAAATGTACCGCCATCTACTTTTAAAAATTTAATACCTGCTAATTTTAGCAAAACTTATTTACATATCAAGGAAGAAATTGAACATTATTTAAGTAACATGTTTTATAATTTAACAACGGTGGTTCTTCACGATTGGAGAACGTATGGAGAAATGAGAAGGTAAAATTTTAATCAATTCGGTAAAGTAAAATTCTTTTCATTTTTATTAAATTAGATTGGCTTTGTTACAATACGGACTAAATACTGTTGAAGATAATTTGCCAATGCAAACGTTAGAGCAGGGTTTAGATGTTTTAGAAATCATGCGAAATATTAACATATTTGTCGGTAAATATATGTACAATTTAAACAATCAAGTCTTTATAGAAGAAAGAAGTAATAATAAACATTTAAACACAATCAATATTTCACATGTTGCAAATTCCATTCGAACTCATGGTATAGGAATAATGAATACAACGGTAACAATTTTTTTTATATCTTTCTTGCAAGTGCTTTTAAGCATTTTATTTTTATACTAATAAAATTTTAATATTAAGTTAAATCAGGTGCATTTTGTCAGCCCTTTTCGTCCTATTTTAAATCGATAATTTAAATTATTCATAATCTTATTTCTAAGATTTTTAAAATACATACTGGCGGAGGTTGAAGAAATACTAGCACTAGAATATTTTTTATTCAAAATGGGGGCAAGGATCAAATGCACTTACAATTAACTAAATGGACCTTTAAAAAAACGCATGTATTTATTTATTCTAAACTTTTTTGATTAATTCGTTAATTTATTTAAGGTAAATTTTACTTATCAATTTCTTCAAAATAAATTCTATATATTCTCGCAATTTATGTTTGATGAGCAAATAAAATCTCGACTTTTGAAAGATTTGCGATTTTTTATTGATCATAAACGTGAATTAAATCAAATGTATCCATATGAAAGAGCGGAAAAATTTAACACTGGAATCAAGAAACTTGGATTAAATCCAGAGGGCTTAAGCTATTTAGATTTATTTAGAAAGCTCATCACTCACATAGGTGAATATTTTATACGTATTTTACATACTCAATTGGCATACATTATTCTTTGTACATATTTCAAGGTAATGCTATGGGATATATTCGTTTGGTAAGATCTGGTGGAAGAAGATGTTTAGCAGATGCTACGTGTTTTATACCCGATTTAAAAGCTGTTGCTGATTTAAAAACATTACTTGAAAATGAGAATGTAACGAATTCAACCAAAAAAATTATTGATCGTTTTAATGATGATGTTAGTAATTTGGTCGAAAATTTTGAAGAAGCCACAGAATATTTTCAAGTATGTTTTCTTTTATTGAAGTGCATTTATTAAATTTTTTAGTATTTTAGCTTTTGATAAAAGTATTTACGCCAGTTTTACGTGACCCTCAAAACGTACACCTTAAAAATTTTTATATCATTGTACCTCCATTGACAATAAATTTTGTTGAGCACATCTTTATATCTAAAGAACGATTAAGTAAAAAAAACCATATTGGTTCTGCGTTTACAGATGATGGTTTCGTCATGGGTAGTAAGAATTTTTAATTTAATCCATCTCGTAACTTATGTTTTTAGGTTTGGCTTACATCATTGAATTATTAAATCAATCATCACAATTAAATTCTTTACATTGGTTTCAATCGATTAAAGCAAAACATGTACAAGATCGTAAAAATTTAGATGCTGAAAAGGCCATTGCTAGTAAAGAAGACGATAAATTACAACAAACATTACTTCTTACAGAAAAACGATTAAATGCCTTTGAGAATGTAAGGTAATTTCATTTTAAAAAATTACTAAACTAATTTTGTTTTATTTTTAGGAATTTCATCTACTTTACTGTTGTTACAACAGTGCTAGAATATTTTTTCAAACATAGCACTATATTTTGTAATGTAATAAATGTTATATTTCCAAAAATTTATATCTTCTAAATATATAAAATTTATAGTCCTTGTTACTCATCATTAGAACTCCCACTTTTGGTTAAGGCCAAAACCTGAAATTTCTTATACAGTTTAAAAAAAACTATGTCACAAAAACCTCTGTAATAGGGTATTCGTGATAAATATAAAAAGAAAATACAAACGGTAGAAACATGGGTACCGATCGCATTGGGGTCCTTGCACCCCTCGAAATTATCCAATGGCTACAAATCACCAAAAAAATTATTTTCCATTAAAATTGAAACGGAAAACACAATGTTTTTCGTGAAACTTATTTTTTTAATGTACAGTACAGCCTCACTTATCTGGACACTCCTGCTCTTCCGAAATTTTATATTTTTTACCTCTGCAATCTGGACGTATTTCTAGTTAATGCAATTCATCGGTACTCTTTTAAAAGACTACACTATCACTGCACACGTTTATTAAAGGGGATCAGGACGATCCTGAGATGAGAGTTGAAAATGTTCTCAAAATAAAGCATAATGATGCAATAGAAGCTTTTTCAAGATGCATCCAATCGGCTGAGGAAAATAATCTGATCTGGTAGTAAAGAAAAAATTAATTGTTACTTAAAAAATCATAGTATGATTATTTGATGTAAGTTTTATTTTTACTTTATTTGTTAATTTTATTAATGTAAACTATATAAAATAAAATAATTCAATAATACATATCAACGGTTTTTATTCAATAAAATGAGTAAAAAAAAATATTTTGCTACTCTGGAAAACTCAGTTATATCTGAACAAACTCAAAACTATATCTGTTCGGAATAAAGAGGCTGTACTGTACAATAATTGCAGATCAAAATTTTTAGTGTCATTCTAAGCAGTTTGATCTTGTGGAAGTTAAAAAGATTTAGTTCACAAAACTTGAACAAACATAAATGGAAGAAAATAAAATTACAAAAAATTTTTAAGCCCAATTCAATCCATGTTCGTTATATACATATAAGAACTGTTAAAAATGTAATTCATTTATCAGGAAATAAATTCAGTTTATTAAAATTTATAAAGTAAAAACCAAATATTTATGTTCACTACATGCAATTTATCAAGAATAAAGTGATTTTTAAATAATGTTAAATTGGATACCAATTATTGATTTACCCAATTTATACATTTTGAAGAACTAAGCAATCCATTTAAATGCTTTTGTGGATTTAAATTCACTTGTTTATTTCTTATCTATTATATTGTCTGAAATCTAGATTGAATTTAAAAAAACCACCAATAAAACACACAATTAATCAATAATATTTAATTATCAATTTATAAAATACATTAAACAAATTATTTCCTTGTTGCTGCAGCTTCATCTTCCTTCAAGTAGTTTTGCAAAACTTCTTGTTTTTTGGCAGCAATCCTTTCTTCGCGTCGCTTTCTAGCTTCACGTACCTTTAGACGGCGAGCTCCAGCTTGATCGTTCAACATTTTTGTACGTGCCTTTTCGGCCTTCTTTTTGTGGATGTATTCCATCAAAACTCGCTTATTTTTGAACACGTTACCCTTAGCCTTCATGTACAAAGCATGGTACAAATGCCTGTCGATCTTCTTAGCTTCGCGATACTTTTTCAAGAGACGTCTCAACACTCGCATTCTCTGAATCCATAATTCCTTTTGTGGCATACGAGCATTGGCAGTACCCTTTCTTTTGCCAAAACCACAGTGACGACCCTTACGACGAGCTTCGGTATTTTTGCGGACACGAGCGCGTGAATGAACGGCAACAGGTTTCTTAATGATTAAACCATCCTTGATTAACTTACGGATGTTCTGACCTGTATTCAAAATTTAAAAAATTTACTTTTTAAATCTACAAAATCATATAAGTAAACCTTACGTGAATTTGTATTTGCAATCTCATTAATTTCATTCGGATCCAACCACACCTTCTTTTTACCACATCTCATAACAGAGGCTGCAAGCCTCTTTTGAAGTTTCAACGAACTGTAAAGAAAATATGTTAGCGTATTGGTATAACCTCCAAAAGAAAATAAAAAAGAAAAGAAAATCAGCCAAGCGAGTAATTTTAATCGGCAGAACATATAAAACAAAATATGTTGCAAGTTTAAAAAAAAGCCAATTTATAAAAGTTATTAACATATAAGTAAAATAAAATATTTTACACGCCATGTGGTGCAAGATTTCTAAATCACATTTTGATATAAAATAAGTACGTTTGAGAATTAAATTACGTATATTAGAATTATTTGCCAAAATTGCAATCGATAATTCCCACTACGCCAGTTTATAAATCGGAAATAAATAAATTAAAAATTTCTTTACCTCATTTTTATAAGCACACCAACAACTGCTAACACGCAAAGAACTAAATTTTGTGTCGACGAGTTCCACGGTCACGCAGTTACACAACTGCCACCACAAAATCGCCACCTTAACGTAACAACTTAAAAATTACTAAGTGAGGAATATAAAACTATTATAAGCAAAGAAAGCTATAATTAATTTTAGGAGTGACCCTGTATAAAATTATTTTGACATTTGGGTGATGGGTGTTTGCAGGTGTTTGTTTATAACCACTAAAATACATCATAAACGTTGTAATTGCTTATCCTTGTAATGTAAAGTGTATAAATAAAGATTAAAATAAAACCCAAATATTATAGAAAAAATTAATTATGGTTGAGCGTAAGTATAGTAGTTAACCTAATTAGTACTTCAAAATTAATTTGAACTTTAAAAGCAAAAGTTAATATTCGACAATTGGAAGCGACTGCTAAAGAAAATGCAACTATTTCCGTTATTAATATGCTGCAGAGACCTGGACAATTAGAAAAGGTGGAACAGTATAAACGTAGATTGGCTCGTAAGAAAGCATCGGTGGAAGCTTTATTAAAATCTGCTATGCAAAGTCAGTTAGATGGTGTTCGAGTTGGTTTAAACCAGCTTAATACGTGTTTTCAAGAAGTTAAAGAAGTTGAATTGAGGTTTGTATGACGGAGAAGACTAGACTACGATATTTGATTTGCATTAGAAGGCAGATATATTTTCTGATTTCTAGTTTAAAATCGATGGGAGGTCGTTTTAGTGATGTGCCCGACTTGTACAATAAATTAAGTGACGTCAAAAATGAAAATATGAAGCATTCGCAGTATGTAACTGCCAAAGAAAACCTTAAACACATATTTACGGTACCTGACAGTGTTCAAAAAACTAAACAGTGGATTAATGAAGGGAAATTACTTCACACACACCAGGTACATACATATTTTATTATTCTATCCCCATTTTTATGAATTCAAATTTATTGCTATAAATATTTAGTGTTTAAGAGATTTGGAAAATTCTCGAGATGATTTACTATTCGAATTACATAAATTACCCAATCAATTAGTTCATGACAAAGTGATGCTGAAAGCGTACTTTTCTGATGTTGAAAAGTTATCAGATCTTCTAGAAAAACAATTACGTCTAGTAATTTCACGTACTTTAAATACAGTTCGTAAAGAACCAACTGTAATAGTTACGGCATTGAGAATTATCGAACGTGAAGAAAAAGTAGATGAAGAGGCGTGTAAACACGAAAAGCAAACTGGTTTTATGCCTCCTGGTAGACCAAAGCACTGGAAAGAAATGGCATTTGATGTACTTGAAAAATCTGTCTATACACGCATAGAAGGAACGCAAATAGAAGAAAGATCAGACGATAAGTTATGGTTGGTTAGATTTTTGGAATTGATTCGTCAATTAATTTTAGAAGATTTGAGAGTTGTGAATACTTTGTGCGTACCATGTTTTCCACCAAGGTACAATATTATCAACAAATTTGTGCACATGTACCATTCTTGTTTATCCAGACATGTAAGTGTTTAGTTAAAACATTTTACTTTTTGATCATCGTTATCAGTATAATATTTATTTTTACAGTTACAAGAAATAATACAAAATGGTTTAGAAGGTAACGAGTACGTTTCTTTGTTATCTTGGGTTTTAAATACTTACAAAGGTGAAGAATTAATGGGCCATGTTGATCTTGTGCAACACACAGCTAATTTGGATCTTTTATTACCAAAAGCTGTTTTAAATAATTTACAACAACAATATCTTGATGTAAGAACTATTTCTTTATTTGTAAGAAAAAATTGTTGCTATCTATTTTACAGAACATGGAAAAAAATTATGTGGAGTGGATGCAAAATACTTTATCATCAGAAAAACAAGATTGGCATTCTAGTAATCCTCCCGAAGAATCTCGTGATAACAGTTATTTATGCACAGCTGCTCCTGTCATCATATTTCAAATGATTGATCAAAATTTACAAGTAACTAAAACAATCAGTCAGGAGCTTACAAATAGTGCATTAATATTGAGTATCGAGCAAGTAATCAAATACGGATTATCTTATCGAGAGGCCATTATAGATTTTAAAAATAAGCATTTTGAAGATCGGAATCAGGTATTTTAATGTATTTTAATGATCATTTGAGCTTGTATTAATAATTTAAGTTTAGGTTCCTTTCTTTACGCAACATATGATAACAGTGGTCAATAATTGTTATCAACTTATAGACTTAGGTAACCAATTTCATGAACAATTTTTAGCTTCCAACACATCTCGAGCATCATCGGAAAAAATATTCACAAGATTGAAGGACACTTACATGGTACAATTTCTATGGAGTGTCGACGTAACCACCTAATCTTGCGTAATTTTTGTTAGTTTTAAACACAATGGTGGCACGTTGATATCTCTTGCATATTATGTAGTAATTAAGTATTGTCAAGTTACAAATTTCTTTTTATAGGCATTACGCAATGATTCTGGAAAATATTTGTTGGAGGAACTATTCCTAGATTTAGATAAACATTTTGAAGAATTGTTTGCTTCAATTAGATGGCTTCAAATATCTCTTCCAGTTGATACAATATGTGCAACACTGGAAGATTATTTTCAAGATTACAATTGCTTAGTGGAAGCTAACTTTGAATACGTAATTCAAGAAGCACGTGAATTAGTTACTAAACGTTATTTAAGTGCAATGCTTTCAAAAAAGGTATCTTTTAAATCTTACGATGAATGTCAATCGGCGGCCAAGAAAATATTTAAAGAAATTGAACAGTTACGCAAAGTTTTCTTGTCAACCGCTCCTTCCACTGTCGATATAGACGATCCTTTGGATCTTATAATCATGTTATCTGAAATTTTAAAGTGTGAAGATGATATGATTTCGTTAGATTTGCATAGAATTGTGGAGAAATACAGCGATATAACCGAAGATCACTTGCTTCGCCTTTTGAGTTTAAGAGGTGATTTGTCTAAGTCTGATTTAAAAGAGAAGATCAATTATGTAATGAAAACTTCTAAAACTAAAACTCACGAAACAACATTATTAAGTCAACTTGTATTTCAAGATCGAATAATTAATTGGTAAATGTTAATTTTCTTTTTTTTTTAAACTGTAATATGCATAATTGGAAATAAATATTATTTGCTTTAATACTGATACCTAGTGCAGATTTGCAATAAATCTGTAATAGTAACATTTGACTATCTATTAACCAGCATTGAAGGTCACTGGTGTACGAGTGACCATTATAACTTACTTACAGTTGATTAATATTCTTGATAGCAGAACGTAATTGTATATTCAATAAAATATTGTTATTGAATAAATTATTTATGCAATTAACAAAAATTTAGATTTTTATTTTTGTAAGTTGGTGTCATGAGAACTGACGAATCAGTCCTGTAAACAAATTTATGATTATGTTGTGGTAACTGGGATTACCTCTTGTTCTTCCTTTTTCCAACCACTAGACAAACTAATATAAATAATGTCCAAGGTTACCGATACGTGCCGCTGGCCACTACAACTTTTATCTAGTAGTATCGTCTTTCACAGAAGATGGAGGAGATCAAGGAAGTGCAACATAAAGTTGTAAGATAGAAAAGTTCGTGAAATTATTTTTATCAATCTTTACCAGTGGCTGAAAAATGTCTACCAAGTTTTGCTATAAAATCGATTTTTATATGACGAGAAGTCTTCAAACGGTACAATTTACATTGCTAACATAGGAGTGCCTGAGTGCTTTTGTTACTTATTATATTATTTAAGAAACTAAATTAGTTGGTCTTGGTGTATTACAAGGTTAAAATTTTTGTTCTTTTGCTGCGTATCATATAATATGTAAATTGTTTTGTATTCGACATACTCCAATAGGTCTGTTAGGCACTAACTTGAATCGAGTAACCAAAGAACCAATCAGCGAACGCTTTTATATGCACTAACTTGCTCGGTTCAAATTGGTCCAAGCAAATAAACACCTAATGGCTTCAAGAAGAAAAGCCAAGAGATGGTCTGCAGCAAATGAGACATTAATTAAATTATTAATTAATTAAAAATCAGGAAAGCTAAGATTTTGGGTATTTCAGCCAGATTTGATAGCATCTCCAAGTTGTAGAGAGCCCTCTATGGAATATCTCCAAGTCATTCTCCCTCAGCAGGCTTTTGCAAACCACCGAAATAATCTACCATGAACACCCTTTAAAAATGTAATGGTCAGTCAAAATCTTCATCTGTGACTACTATAAATAAAATAGTGTGATTTTGGCTTTACACCAGCATGAATGGCAATATTCTAAAATTGTTGAATTTTAGAATAACGTTGAATATCTTTAAGCCGGCGCTGCTCACCTATAAGAGTTTTTGAAGCCACAAACTTGAAATTAAGTTTTTAATGCCAATTATTATGTTAATACAGTGGACTCCGCTTAATGTGATCACATCGGGACTTGGGGTTTCTGATAACAAAAAAAGAAAAACATTTTTATTAGTTATTTATTAGTACCTACTATAATAAATTATTAATGAATAAGAAAAAAACCAAATTAAAAATCTCATTTAGAGTTGTTCGCTTCTGCTGTACGAGGAGTAAATTGTTTATAAAAAGTTCATACTGGTATAATGAATTTGAAAATCTGACTACCCCATCTGCACACCACACCGCAAAACTTCAAGCGCTCAAATCACGACTTTTTTTAAGTCATTCATTCCAAGTTCTCAAGTAGAACTGAATTACATCACACATTAACAGTAAACTAGACAGATTTTCTTGATAACACCTGACTTAAAATTCGCGTAATGAATATGTAGTACGAATAATATGTGGGTGGCTTATGCACAATATAGAAAAAAAAATGCTTGTAACTGAAAACCAACTCCTTTGCTCGTGGGAGAAAATAATCTTAAGAATAATTTGATAATATAAACCGAATTTATGATTACTATAAGCGATGTTTTTTGTGTGTAATCATATACGTCCGGCCCGTTCCTCGCAAAAGTGATAACAATACCTGAATGATAACATTAACCGTGATTCCAATAAGCGGACTCTACTGTATAATCGAATTTTACATATCAGATTAATAAAATAATTGTGACTGAAATGCACGTTTCTTATTCTAGTTTACGAACAGTTATCAGGCAATCACTCAGTGGCTGTTTTTAAGTAGATTCATATCAAAATAAAACAAAAAAATATCATTTCTGAATAAGAACTGTATTTGAAAATTTTACAAAATTTACTTGAAATCGAAAATTTAAGTGCCAAACTTACGTCAAATGAAATAATTCTTTTAAATTGAAGCTATGTTAATCTTTTTCGTTTACTCAAGTAATAATAAATTACTCATCTGTATTGTAAAAACAAAATGTAATAATTATTACAATTATTTAATCTGCAGTTAGAAACAACTATAGTTACCAAAGTGATAACTAATCCAATCAGTCTAATTTACAAAATTATTGTAACAATATAAAAACATAAAATATGTAACATGTGTAATCAAAATGAATCAATATAAACACTGGAACACTATCCCCAAAAAAATTCTTTTCTATTTCAAAAATATTAATTGTGATAGTCCAAATTCAATGATTTTTGCATAAACGCAAGTATCTCTGTATATTCTTCAATCTAAAATAAAACACTCCGTAAAAATATATCATTTTCAAAGACGAGCAGAAACATTACCATTTTTGAAGTAGGTTTTCCAGCGCCATGACCTGCTTTGGTATCAATACGAATTAGCAAAGGTTGTTTTTGTTGAGGTAATTTACCAATTTTATCTTGCAATTCGGCAATGAACTTGTAAGAATGAATAGGCACTACACGATCATCATGATCGGCTGTTAACAGTAAAGTAGCTGGATATTCCCCACTATCTGTGGAACAAAAGAAAAATTTTAACTATGATTTTAAAATAAAATATATTCCTCAAAATGCGAGCGAGTGACTGAATGATGTGAAAATAATTTAACACTCAATAATTGAGATAATTTCGCAATGAGCTCCTTTTGCAGTAAAATAACAATATCTTTTTTTCTAAAGCAAAATATAGCAAATGATATAACCATTTTGCAAACTACACTAAATGAGCAATTTTTTGAAATAACTTATAAATAACAAATAAAATGTTAATTTGGTAGATTTTTTTACAATATGAAGTGCCGAAGTTAGCGAATAAAAAAAAATTAATTTATGAGTCGGGCAAAAACATTTTTTTTTTTTCTAAAATTATGGAACTATTAGTTTTATTTTAGTCTGTGATCAATAGCAGGTCTATTCAGGCTTATGTAACCATAATTACAATTTTAGAATATAAAATTTCGTACCCGTGGCACTTGAAAAACTGATTTAAAGTGTCAATTTTCACAAAATTTATAAAAGTGCAAATATCTCGAAAACTAACGACTTTTTACTAAGGTAAAAAATCGATAATCTGGTCAGTCATGAACTGGCCCGTATGCCCTTCAAGGGATAACGTTGAGTTCTGGGACACCCGTATAATAGCAGGCTTTTTTTTTAAATAACTCATTCATGTTTCGTTATAATCAGATGTAAAATATGTAAAAAGTACAGAATATTAAAACCAAAAAACAATAATATATTTACCTGCGGGTATTTGAACATTATGCAGTGGAGAATATTTGTATAAATATTCAAAGTCTTTAGTATCATCGGAACAGCCATAATCCGATTTCCAAGCATATGCAATTGTAAATTTATGATAGCGAAGCATATCTAATACACTACAGAAAAAAACCGTGATAAAAATTAAATTCCAATCAAAGAAATGTTAGCATTACCCGACCATACAAATCGCACATCCAAATAATTGTGGTGCTTGATTTATGCAAGCAGCAACAAGTAATCCTCCATTTGATCCTCCTTGAATGGTTAATTTAGAAGGACTGGTATAACCGTTGTCAATTAAATAATGAGCAGCATATTGAAAGTCATCAAAAACGTTTTGTTTATTGCCAAAACGACCTGCGTTATGCCAATTTTCACCGTATTCACTAAAAAAAATTAATAAAAAATAAAAATTTATTCAAAGAAAATTAGAAAGAAAAGCATTACCCTCCACCTCGAATATTAGCAATTGCAAAGACACCGTCAAAATTATCCATAAATATTAGGCGATATACGGAAAACAAAGGCCCAATGCTAACGTTAAATCCTCCATAACCATACAACAAACATGGATTAGATCCATCCAAAACAATTCCCTACATTAAAACAGTTTAATTTATTTATATTGATCCTATCATAAATGTTATTATTACCTTTTTATGAACAACAAACATGGGAATTCTTGTCCCATCTTTACTATTATAAAAAACTTGCCTACTTGCAAACTTTGAAGAATCAAAATCACCTACTTTAGTTTCATGAAGTATCTAAAATATGTATTTCTTAATTTTGTACAAAATAAACCTCTGCAACTTACTTTTGCCTTATATTTGGGATCCTTAAAATCTACATGATAAATAATACTCGGAGTTAAAAACGATGTAAATCTAAAGAACAAGCTAGTGTCCTTTTTCTCTCCCGATACTCCACTAATAGACCCTACTTCTAAAGGAAATTCCAAAATTTTTTCTCCATTCTCCAATTTGTACAACAACAGAACGTCCTTAAAAATAATGAAAATTCAAAAATTAATTAAATACTATCAAACCGAAACAAGTTATAACGATTAAGTTTTTAAAAACATTTAAGGGGGTCCACTTAGATAATTCTAATAAAACTAAAGTCAAATAAGTTTCATAAAATAAATTAATATACTAAAGATACACAAATATAATTATGGAAATATATATTGCTGTCAGGGCTGGGCAGTATTTGAAATACTTGTATTTGAAATACATTTTGTATTTTGTATTTCAACATATATTTTCAATGTATTTGTATTTTAATACGAATACAAAATACAGTATTTTGTAATTTGTATTTGAAATACTCGGAACAAAATGTATTTGTATTTTGTATTTCAAATACCCAAAACAAATGTATTTTGATTTTCAAATATATATTTTCATGTATTTTGCCCACCCCTGATTGCTGTATATTTCTGTGTACTTCTTTATCTAAAACTCACCTTAACGTCACGAAGATAACATACAACTAGTTTGTCATTATCAATTGGTTTTGCCCATTCTAAAACATCATTTTCGTGAGCAGGTATCAACGTTTTCCAGTTACTTTCGCTTGGATTTGTAAAATCAATTGAAACTAAACGATAATTCGGTGCATCTTTATTGGTGCGAAATATAAAATTTGTACCGTCATTTGTAATAAACTAAATTAATAAAATTACAATGTGGAATAAATATTTTCTTCAATTTAAAAAAATACCTCAAAATCTGCAGTAAATTCAGTCACCACTGGAACAATGGGCAATTTTTCTTTAATTTCACCAACCGATTGTAAGTTACAGAAGTAAAGTAGATTATTTTTACATCCCTTAACGGGAGTCAAAACTAAATAATTACCACAATGACTGACATTTGCATGACTACGAAAATAAAAGATGAGTCAGTGGATGAAGGAATTATAAATTAATAATGTTACCTTCGAATTTGTGGATCTTCAAATTCTACAACAACAATATCCTCTGATTGAGCTGTTCCTAGCTTGTGATAATACAATTTTTGATTTTTACTTTCGTTAGTTTCAGAACCATCAGTCTTTCCCTCTTGTTCTAAATACGCCTTAAGAAATTAAATAACACAATATGAATTCTCTAAATCATAATATTAATAATTTCTATACATACACCATAAAAGCAGCTATTATTATCGTGACTCCAAGCAACAAATGAATATTTTACTTTTTGTAATACGTCTTCTAAATCGTGCCCTAAAAGCAAAACATTGATTTTAAGCAATAAATTATAAAACTAAAATAACTAGCAAGTATTTATGATAACTAAAAATAATTTGAAAGTTTAAGTTTATCGGACTTGTTTGTACATACAAATTGCACATTCAAGATTCAAACCTACACTGTACATCTTTGGAACAAACATATCAACAAATACAAGTTTGTACAAACTTGCCTTCACGTGTAGGTATACGATTTGATGAATATGTCGACTTCCATGTTTGACATACAAATTGTTTGCCTAGACGCAGCAACAAATCTGTACTACTAAATTTTATAGAATGTTTGCTCAATTATGTTTGACAGTATAGTTGATGAACATAGCATATTGAAAAAGTGAGCACACATAATTTAGAAGAAACCTAATCAACAACAAGTATCTCAGCTAGACGTGCAATTTTAATCGCAAGGTCGGAAATAAAAAGAAATAAATTAAAATACCACAAAGGTGGCTCATATTGTTCATCAGCTCGGGTTCCAGACGAGGTGGAGAGGAACGAACCTTTTTGAGCTCCCTTCGAAACCCGGTTCTTAATAATTAAATTTTTTTGACACCATATTTTTATCGGCGTTTGGTTCGACTTTTAATTTTGTTATTAAATTGTCATAAGCACTGACTACCAATAGCGAGGGGGGCACAATCAAGGCAAATTTTGATACAAATCTATAAATTACTTTGAAACATTTTTCAAATCCTTCATGACTGCATACTACACTTTCAAACTTCAAGTAATTGAATTGCGTTCAAACAAAATATCAAACCCTGCAGTTTATTTAAAAAAGCTTTTGTGATTAGATTGCACAATCAAGTATCACAACTACATGCTGTTTCTGGATTGTGCAAACCTCTCCATTCATACAAGACATATTAAATGTCGTTACGTGTAGTGGGACATTATGTTGGTGGCAACAAATGTTTTAAAACAAGTCAATTCAAACATGTTGCAGTTTACTTTTCTATCTTCAAACATGATTGTGCAAACATAACATACAAGCATAACCCTAAATGTAGCTCGTATTCATGTATGGGCACACAACTTGAACCAAACATATTACATATACTTGTATGAACGACTAGTTTGGATATAATTTTTTACTTCGTTTTGATTGTGCATACAAACCTAACAAACTTGATGGTACGTTTAGGGCGGGCTTAAGAACATAATATAAAATTTGTTACCAGTTTCCGTGTTTCGAAATCTGACTTCTAACCAATCGGATCCACAACTACTAACACCATATGCTAAATGTTTACCATCTTGAGTAAATTCGTGGTGAGATAATGCCACCGTGCCGTCATCAGAAAATTCATTAGGATCCAAAAACACTTGGCCTTCAGAATACAATGTATCTTGTACATAAAGAACACTTTGGTTTTGTAATCCTATAAAAATGATAAAATTATATCATTTGACGTTGATCATTCAACGTAGTGTGTTTTACCAGAATTGCGGAACTGATAATACTTATTTCCATGTAAAGAAGGAACCATGTATTTAGGATAATTCCAAAGAGCAGTGAGTCTGTCGTAAATTTGTGATTTATATGGACAAGCATTGATGTAAGGAGTTGTTATAGAATTCTGTAATTCAACAAAGGCTTTTGTTTCGGCCGAATCTGGATCCTCTAACCATCTATAAGGATCGGCAACCTAAAAACATTCACATTAATTTCAAAAACTACAAGACTTAGCTGTACTCTTTACTTCGATTCCGTGATAATTGTCAATCACTTTGGGATCCCTACGAATTTTAGGATAATTAGGCATGGTGTGCTTGAAAGCAAAAACAACCTTAGCACTATTAAGCACCACCCTAAAATAAGTATAAGATTTGTACACATTTTTAACTGGAATGGAATATAACCTTGCTTTATTTACTAAACGAAAAGTATTCATATATTTTACTAAATCAAATGTTCGTCACTTACACAAGATTTCGAATACAAAGATGAACCTGGAAACTTATTTTAACAATTCAAACTATTGCACAGATTAAAACCATAACTTATTAATTTTTGGTTATACGTAAAATTCAAGTCTAACCAAGTAATGTACAAAATAATGAGAACGATAAAAACATTCACCAAAATCTACTACACAACTTTCGCTACTTTCAAACAATGTGAAATTCAGTAACTCGAGTAACCCACGGTAAGTATTTAGTTTCGTTTTCAAATAAAGTTACGTTCACATCAAACGCGTCAACGCGTCTGATGTATGAATTTATTATGGTCTATTTTTATCTCCTCACCGATGCGATGACTATTAAGAAATCTGCTGTGTTACTGTCAGATGTAATTTTTTTTTAAAAACCTTGATAAGGCACAAATGGCAGTAGAGACCACAGAATAGATAATTAGTATCAATTAGGTATAGAGACATCCTTTTTAAGAACCAACTAAAAATTTGTACTAAACCGATGACCTTCAAATATGAACCAATGAAATTTACGTGTTGACAGATAACATTTAATTTTTCGTATTATTTTGTGGTAAATCTTTAATATTACTAAAAGATCAAGTGATATTTCACGTTTAATTCGATTTTTTTTCAAAGTTACAGAACTGACATTGATGCATTTGCTTTATTTAACATTCTAAATTAGGCAACATACAGTAGCTCACAAAAATAAGGGTACAGTCTTATGCTAGCAATGTAAATCGCACCTTTTGAAATTTGAAAACATGTTTTTTCATATAAAAATCTCTTTTACAGCAAAATTTATTAGACATTTTTTGTTGAAGATTTCATTCTCTTCTTTATATACATTTTTCTATTTTGTCGCACCGTATCCGAGATACAGTGATTTAAAAAAATCGCTGTAAAATTTTTAATAAAATTAACGTTACTCTTAAGGCGCGTTCTTACGAGTCAAGTTTAGCTGACCGATCCACAAAATTTGAATGAAATCTGAAGTTTAAACTTCGTTTCCTTTTACAGTAGGTAACTTAGTTGTTTTTAAAATTGACATTAAGATTTCCAAGGTTTAATTATTTTTAAAAGGAAGAGTATGGATTGTTTTGTATTCAAGAACAGCATGACAAGGATATCTATTGTACTTGGTACCTACTGATCTATTGTAGACTACTGTTTACCTGTGTTCAGTTCATAGATAAGAGTTGTTGCTGATAATTGATAAATATTGTTAACCTGCAGTATTAAATACAATATAGGTATTACTTAACTTTTATTTATTTAAATTGATTTTATTAATTTCACAGTCCCCATAAAAATAACAACATTACTAAAAGTAATTATTGTTTCATTGGTCTGTGAGACCCATGCTAGTTTTTAATTTTTTTTTGTATATCTATCTACATCAGGTATCCAGATTAAATTGATGAAGAGTTTGAGTAATGTAATGTAACTACTTACTTACTTATTCAAAAGTAACTGTCTTATTAAGTAACTAAAGGTATATTAATCAAGTAACTTGTAACTAGTTACTTTTCAAAAGTAACTTTCACAGCTCTGATACCAATAAATGATAATATGCGCTCAGGGACGAAAATTTATTAGTTAGGTCATGGACTTCATGTCCATTATTGGACATTGGTAATGGGAAAATCGTAGTTGATTCGAGTTCGAATGATTGAAGTGTTTTTCACAACATAGTGAAAAACTTCAAAAACCGTTATTGGCAGGAGGAACGACCCTTATTGACGACGAAAAACAAAGATGTCGATGATCTCAAAGCGACCATTAAAAATTTCATTTCAAGAGAGTTGATTTCCTTCAAATCGGTTGACACAGTTTTCAACTAGGATGAAGTAGTCAACTACCCCACAGAATTATTCTTGAATTGTCCGGATTACCACGTCACAATTTGAAATTGAAAGTAGGCTCAGTCATCATCATGTTGCGTAATATCAATCAACCTCGACTGTGTATTATCGACCAATATTGCCGATCTCAATGAATTGGAGTTGGAAAGTTGATGAGATTCATAATCGCTTATAAAGAGTTTTAGGCGGCACAAAGAAAAGTAGTAAAATCTAGAAAATCTGAATTTAATCAATTTTTGGTGATACGAAGTTTGCAGGGTCAGCTAGTTTTAAATAAAAGAAAGAAATCGGACACCACGATGTAAGGGTTTAACATAGTATCTTTTGGAAGATAATTTATTAAGTTCCTCTTATAATTTACAAATAAAATTAAACAACAAATAAAATAAATAAATTCATAATATACAAATAGACTATGAAAATTTTAACTTAATTTGGCTAAAATTTTGTTTTCACATAAAATCAATTAATCAAAATTTATCGTTAGGTACATGTGTCACATGCCAAAGCACTGTAAATATTATTTTGAAAGGATATTATTTTAATTATGATACTAAATGCTTTTATGATCCTGATCCATGTCGATACTTGGTATATTTACAGAAGTTAAACTTTTACCAAATCGTTGAATGCTCCATAAATAAACATCCAACATATGATCGGTACATTTTGCTATAAAACGTACAAAAGGTCGTACATCCCCTTTATTAGCTAAATTCAAATATTCGTAATATTTTTCTCTGTGATGTTTAAGTATCATAACTGGTGGATAGCCAGCTCGAATTAAAATTAAATTCATAATTAATCTACTTGTGCGTCCATTTCCATCCGAAAATGGATGAATATCTACCAATTTATAATGCGCTAAAGCAGCATATCTAACTGGATGCATACCTTGAGCTTCTTCAGAATTTAACCAATCGACGTAACTATTCATAAGTCCTGGTAAGTCTTCGGGTGAAGGTGGAACGTGACTACCTACAAAAACCTAAAATATCATTAGTAGTATTTAGTGTTTATCATAAAAAAATGATAACGTTAATGATAAATAAACACTAACCTGTTTATCTCTAAATACACCACTGGCTAAAGGATCCACATGACCAAGTACTCGCCGATGGATTCCCAAAATTTCTTTAACTTCGATTATCGGAAATCTTGTTAAAAGTTTAACATATTTCATGGCCAGTTCAAGACCCAAAATTTCATTGTGCTCGAGTATACTTTTACCTTGAACTGCTTGACCGGTTTCCAGAACATATCTTAATTGGTCTAATGTCATGGTGTTTCCTTCAATTCCAATCTAAAATAAATAATTACATATTCAGCAACAATTAGACTTCTAATATGCTTTTACAGCACTTACGGTATGATAAATGTGTAAATAATATGCTTGCTTTTTCATAACATCATAAAATGGATTTGTTTCTTGAACAGTTTTTAAAATATCACGTTTTTCATCTATACTCTTAAAAATTTTTAAATCCAATTTGTCTACAATATCGGCTGTACGCAAGCGATTAGTTAGAGCAGCCTTATGATCTGGAGAATGGGTTAAAGCCTAAAAATTATAAAGTGAAATATATGTATTCTTTACTTTAGTGCAATTTTTACCTTAAAATATAATTCATCAGCAGCAACAACATCGTTGTGCATTAATTCAATAAATTCGCCATATCGATTTAACACGTCTGGATTGTTTGGAGCAATCGAGGCAGCATGTTGAAAAAGTTTCATAGCTTTATCCATCTTACCCAAAGATTTAAACGATAATGCTGCCTGTAGAGAATTGTAAGCTTCCGCTCCCCATGCATAATTATTATTTCTTAAAATAACGCTAGGATTAGCAAGAGGAACAGGTAACGAAGATTTGAATGCTTCGTCAAGCGAATTCAAAATATCCGACTCGTCTTTGAAATCTAAATCGTAATTTCTATTGTATTCTGTTGGTATCATATCTTCAAAAACGGGCCTGTATAATTTAACATCTGTGCTTTTCTTAAAGGATCCATGTATATGTTGTAACAAACCAAGAAGAACGCATATCACAGTTAGTAAAATTGAAATAATTATAGTAGTCACATTCATGTCAGTAATTTTAAATTATTATATTTAAATAAATTAACACTTGATCGCTGAAACATGTTTACTTATTCATAATTCAGTGTTGAACGCAAAAGATAATGTAATAAACATAGACAATTTGGTGTGTAAAAGACACGTAATAAAATTTAAGGTTATAATCTTCGATCTTGTAATCAGTGGCGGGTGGCTCCTTATTTTTCAATTTTTGACAGGAGGGGGCACATTTAAAAAACTCGCTTTGTTTTTACAAATAAATTTTTCAAAATAAATTCTCTGACTTTCCAGGTTTTTCCTAACCAAAATTGAATATTTTCTCTAACTTTTTAAACACTGGGATCAATTCCAGAAATTGTAAATTTCAAAAATTTACGTTAATATAAAATGTAATTTTTTAATATATAATAGGTTTAACGTTTAAGTAGTGTAACTTTTTAGCAGTGCAAAAACTTACTTATGTTCTAAAAAGTGTTAGTGCAATTTTTGGGTTTTCTAAAATATTGATATGATAAATTTTTCTATTGATTCCAAAGTTCAAATTCATAAAAATCGATTAATTAAATACTCGAGCTTTACTTTATAATAAGATATAAAAATGTTAGAAATTATAATTATAATTCGTACGTACGTCTTAAAAAATTAATATTTATTTTTTTAATTAAAAGAGCGGTAAGTGCATTAATATGTATACAATTTTGTACTAACCGCCACCGAAAATAAACTTTGGATTGGATGAACAGCAAAAATGATGTTTTCTCAGTGAGCACTATTTTGAGAAAGTGCATCCTGCTTATATGAGCCCTCGAACAAAAAAATTGTAACTTGTTTTGTAATCCTCGTTTGTCGTTGACCTCTTGTTACGCCATTGGGCACTGAGAGAAATAATAATATTTTAATATTTATTATACATATTATAATTAATAATACGTAGATACTAATATTATAATCACAGGCGAAACTTAATATCGTTATGTAGTATCACAATACGTATACGATATGGTAAGCAATTTTATAAATTGTTGGGCATTAAAAATATTTAAATTGTTTTAGTTCATAAATATCCCACAGTTGCTAGCATACGAAATAATGCACAAAAATTCAAATGTAAGGTCATCGACCCTACACATAGAAGATGTTAAAATTTGAACAAAATATTCAAAATAAAAAAATATTGTATATTATGCGACCTTGTCCTTTATCGCCCATGTTTTGGAGTGTCATACAGAAAGCATAGAAATACGTAGCGCATAAGTGCTTTCAAAGAGAAATTGCAGCTCGCCTAGTAAATAAGAAAAATTTGTTAAAAGTTTGTTATGGAACGTACGATAGATATTATAAAAATATCCATGAAAATATCTACATTCTAGTCGATATTAGTTAGATTTTTTTAAACTTTAGCGCTGGTAGAGGTGGTACAACTGTCTTGTTAAATTGATAGTGCGCGCGCAGTCCTACGCTTCGAAATGGCGTGTTTTTACTTTATAAAATTCTTGCGATATATGTGAAAATCAAATGATTCGGTGGTATTTATTTGTGCAAATGTTGATAAATCGGAGTGGAAAGTGTTTTCACAGTTGATAAACACAAATTGGATAATGGAGTTAAAATTGCATTCTCCCGCAGGGGCAGAACCTGTCCTATACACTTGGCCGTTAACCTCAGGACGTGGAAATGTAAGATAATTATTAGTTAATAATTAATAATTTAACAAATATCATCATTATTCATATAAATTTAATAATGCTATACGGTTTGTGTGCGTGTTTCGTTATTTTTTCTACAACGTAACGTAAATGACCACCTAACGTACTTGGGTCCAGTATTATTTATATAGCAATTATGGATACGCAGCATTTTACTGCAATTCGTAATTATTTATCGTTTACATTTTTATTATTGTGGCTTTAGTTTGTATACATAATAATTTAAAAAATTATTTTTCGTAAGCGTCATATTATATACCTACTACAAGTTCAGAGGTTCATTTTTGCTCAAAATAACTTAATGTAGTAGGAAAAAAATTTAAATGTATTTGGTAATAATAATTGTAATACCCAATCGCAATAATAAATCATATCTTATTAATTATCTTTAATTTTCTTATTTTGAATCATTGCTCATCTGTTCGATGAACGACGATGATACGATTTTAGCATTTTTCATAATTTCAATGAGTTCAATGAGTCAAAGCAGGTAATTTTTATTTTATTTTCTGAGAATAGTTGGTCATTTTTCGCACTACATAACATCTAATTAACATGATTAATTCAACAAAATAATGCAGAATTACGTACCAGGATTTTACTGTAAAATTGGAAAAAGTGTCGTCAACTTTTTGTAATTTAAATTTACACATCAAATGCTGGATGCTATTGGCATCTTTTTTTTATACTTGTATTTTAAATTATAATAATGTTATTTAAATTACTTTATTGTCGTTTTTACCTGAATATTTTGATTTACTGGAACGGCAGAGATAAAATTAATTCCTACAAATGTGTAGATGATTCAACTAAATTCTAAATTCCAATCCACTAATTCATCATGTTTATTAATTTATCAAAATAAAACTATGTCGCCTCTTTTTTTACACATATAGGTATTGTAGTTTTGCTATTCAGGATAATGCGTTAACTTGTACACTTCAGTAATTTAAAGCTTACACGAGCATTCATTTTTCTCACGCTTTCCTTTGACATTTGTCAAAATAACTTGGAGGAAAGATATTAATGCACATTACCGTATTACCTACTTAACCCTCTATTGCATAAATTTTTTTTTTTTTGATTCCACTCAGAAACCCCGTGGAACCTTGAAAATTGTAATGCACATAGGAAATCTCTCAAGAAAATGTCAAATTTGTGTTTCCATTTGGGAACGCTATGCAATAGAGGGTTAAAGTTATTTGTAATTTTTAATACAGTAGAACCCCTCTATAACGAGTCGCGGTTATAACGAAAAATCGGCTATAACGAGTAAGTTTGGTCCCTTGACTTTTGTTTACATGCTAAACTGACTGTTTATAATAGCGAAAATCTGCTCATAAGGAGTAAGTAGGCTGGTCCCTTGAGCTCTCGTTATAGAGAGGTTCTACTGCATTAGTGTATTATCGTTCTGCTTGAAACTTGAATGTGTATAAGGGCCGGTTGTATAACAGAAGATCAACCTCGGATCAGAGTTAACTCTAGGATCAAAGTAAATGTGCGTTGTATGAAGCAGGTTCAAGCGTGATCCCTGGTTTAACTCTCGGTTTTTCTTACCCACAGAAATTGGAGGATTAACTTAGTTGATCCCTGGTTCAAGTTGATTTTTGAAGTAATGTTGTCTTGTAATAGTACAAGTCATACATAGTAAAAACGTTTTATTTAAATCAAAAAAACTATTTTGTTGAATTATTTTTTTTTAAGCAAATATATTTTGTTTAATTTAAAAAATAAATCGTTGGTCCAACAAAAATTTATTTAAATCAAAAAAAAAAATGTTATCGAAGGAAACGAAAAATTTTAGTTTTACATACATAAAATTATATACGCAACTAAAATTTTCCTCCGATAAATTTTTTTTTGATTTAAATAAATTTTTATTGAACCACAAATATTTTATTTAAATTAAACAAAATTTATTTGCTTAAAAAAAATAATTCAAATAAAATAGTTTTTTTAATTCAATTCAGACGACATAATCAAATTACGATAACTTGCGGCATTTATATTATGTTAAAATAGTGAAAAATGTATAATATGTATGTAACGATAATATCCGTATACTTCTATGTTATCAATGTAAATTGCACATTTTGAAATCATTTTTTGTTAAAAATTTCAATGTTTTCAATTTTGTACCTATACATTTTTCTATTTTGTCGCTCCGTTTTTGACTGACAGCGACAAGAGTAAAATACAAAAAATATTATCATCTATATCTCAGAAACGGCGCGACTAAATAGAAAATGTATATATCCAAAAATGTAGGGAATGAAATTTGCAACAAAAGCTATCTATTTCGTTGCACCGATTTTGAGATACAGGTGACCATGACTATTTATACCCCTGACTATGCATTTACCCCTGGTAAAACTTAAAAAAAAATATCTTCTGGCTCTTATTACGTTATTACACATACATGATAAATATTGCCAGCTTATGAAATAATTAATATTAGATTAAATGGATGATTCTTTCGTTAAGGATACCGAAAATACAAATACTGTAGAATTACCCATATCTAAAATAGGTGTTTATAAAAATAGCAGTTGCACTTTATTTTTCATATTGTCAAGATGTTAATTGATATTTGAAAGTCGAAAGTTATAAATTTGTTAGTGGAGATTATTTATAAAAAAATAATAATTGACAAATTGAATAGTTTAAACAAAATTTTATACCAAAAAATGGGCCAAAAGTAGCACTGTACTGAAGAGAAACGAAACATTATTACTTATTAGGAACTTTCTTCACAAAGGCAAATCTTATAAATTTATACAGGAGGCATTAGGATGTTACGCAAAGATGATCTCCAACTCCAATGCTAAGAAATGGATAAAAAAAACTAAAACAAGAGGATGTGAAAAGAAAACTACAGCTCACAATGATAGAAACATTATGATTCAAGACATTTACGCAAGTTAAGCAAGCATCCCTATGCTGTAGGGTAGGGGTTCCTAAATTTTATAGATGACGGAACACCAACCCAAAACATGTTATTTTATGGAACCTCATACCCATCAATGAGCTTTTTTTTTTTTAGTTTTTTCGCATAATTTTTCAAGGGAATCCTATAATTTTTTGTAACCGTGCTATTATTTAATTTTAATAGCTAATAATGAATAATTCTCGCTGAACCCCAATGACTGTTCTACGGAACCCAGTTTGGGAATCGCTGCTGTAGGGCATGAAATAATAGTAATATTTAACTTTTATGAAAATTTTTAAAACAGTTTTGATTGCCATTAAAAACAAAGAAGTAAAAAATATATTAAATATTAATTAATAATATTATAAATATATAATATTCATACCTTTAATACATAACAGGCGTTATCATTTTACACAATAGCTGGAATTAATAAACTGGTACATCGCACGTTCGTATGGTCATAAATTGGTTGTAATTTCATTATTTTTGTTTTTTCATGTTTTCATTAGGAGGCCACTGGTACAGCGTACATTTGCAATATAAAATGTTTTCAAAACAAATTTATATAAGCCTAAGTGCTAGTGATTCATATATGCATCACTATGCACTGTAGGGTTAAAAATATCAAAACATCAAGATTATCTACTCGAAGGTATCATTCTGTCTGACAGTTAGGTTTTGACTTCTCCATAAGTATCTTGGTTAACTATAAATAGTTTTTCGCTATTTCTGACGAACTCACTTTTTTGACTTATATCACTTTTACCGCAAGGTTCGAAATGTTCAGTCGCATAAATGTTAACCCTTAATACATTCAATTCTTGGATCATCAAGTTCTGTAGCAACTATGTAGTATACAGCTCACTAGTTATTCCAACATCATTACAGAATCATTCTCGAGGAAATATGGATTCATCGCACCTCCTGCTTAAATAATGCACTATACAGTTACTCAATGAAGATGTACCGAAGATACACCTGCAGATTACGCTGTCATGGTTAGAAGATTGAGTTCAATTTCTGCTTATCTATTGCTTTTCATTATACCGACCACATTCAATGCAAACTAACTATTCCCATGATGATATAATGCATTTTATTTTTAAACCTACAATAAAATTTACAGTTATGATATAAGGAACGGATTTATATGTAAATACATATTTTTTCCTAAGCTAGATAACACCATTTAATAAGCAGTATTAGACTTTCTGAGACATTTTGAATTGATTTAAGCCAACTTTATTTTACATATTTTTACATATTACTGTAAAATTACATATATTTACATGTTTTCACATATTTTGTTACATATTTCGTAAAAATATTAAGATACACTGAAAAAATTGGTTTATCATATTGATGTTAAGACCGATGACCGATTACATCGAAGAACAAAATTCATCATATTGATGAAAAATTCATAGTATTCATGAACAAAATCAATGTATTTATGAATTTCTTTATCAATATGATGAATTTTGTTCATCTGTGTAAAAATGATGAATTTTTCATCAATATGATAAACCATTTTTTTCAGTGTATTCTTACTATTTTTACATTATTATTTATTATTTTCAATTATTGGAAAGTTGTGTTCCTATTCATCTTCGAGACCATTCCTTTTGAATGGTTTTTTAAATTTTTAATGACTCGATAAGTGTATAGACATACACAATGGGAAAGAATTTTCCGAAAATTTGGAAATCGAATTAAACTAAAAAAAAATCACGGCATTCAAAAATGCTCCAGTCACATCGGTCGATGTGGAACGTTCTTTCAGTCGATACGATTTTAAGGCCAAATATTTTTTATTTGAGAATTTAAAAATGCATGTTGTTGCAAACAATTTCAAAGATTAAACAAATAATGGATTTTTTTTATTTTACATATTCTACAATTTTAAATAAATATTTGTCTAAAATAAATACATATATATGATTTTGTTTTTTTAATTACATATTAATCCGTTCCTTAGCTTATGAATAAGTCTCGTCTTTCGAGGTATCTGCTGCAAATTTAAAGAATTTATCCATGTTATTTATATTGTGATTAAGATTGTTTATGTTTTTATTTTATTTATTATTTATTATTATTATTAACATCCTAGGTTTTAATACAATCTGATACATAATAACAATAAGTATAATTATTTGGCTAAGGAAATGACATGGATGAAAGCCGACCCATCGGTAGGCCTCATAATGACTGCTAGTAAAACATTACGTTTTCATTATGATCACAAATAAAGTCTTTAGTTTAACTAGGTTCGCTGGGGCAGGTCTAGAGGGTTAAACCTTTTTAATCTTCTAATATTGGGGGCGGTAAGCCAACATATTTGGATGAGAGCTGAGTCGGAGTTGGTATTTTTTGCTTCTGGATGCAATTTCTTCCTTGACCGTGACCATGCACATGTCACGATATATGACTTCGTTTGGAATGTACCAAGGTGCATTGCAAATCGTCCGCAATATTTTAGACTGGAAACGCTGTATTCTCCGAATATTCGATTCACTAGCTGAACCCCACAACTGTATTGCGTACGTCCACACAGGTTTGATGATGGCTTTATAAATTAGAAGTTTGTTTTCCATGCTGAGGTTGGAGTTACTCCTTAACCAGGACGGACACCTTTTGGTAGATAACGCCCAGTTGCAAACGCTTCTTCCAAATGTATTTTGTCCATGTCAGCCGTCGATCCAAATAAACACCGAGGTATTTGACTTTCTCTCTTTGCGGGAGCGGAATGTTGTTTAATGAGACCATCGGACATGTCCCTCTTCTGAAGGTAAACGTGCTATGATTTGATTTTGTGCTGTTAGCTTTGATTCGCCGCATCTTAAGCCATTTATCTACTTCGTCAAGATGTTTTTGTAGGAATCTAGAGGCCAATCCTGGGTCCTGGTGTGAGGTCATTATTGCAGTGGCATCCGCAAAGGTGGCTACATCGGTATTGATGCTAGTTGGTAGATCAGAGGTATATAGAATATATAAGAATGGGCCAAGCACATTGCCTTGTGGTACACCAGATGCTATGGGAACCAGTTTGGAATATACGTCCCCGCACTTTACGAGGAAATATCTTTTTGTCAAATAAGATCGTAGTAGTTGATAATATGGATGAGGTAAGCTGTTCTTGATTTTGTATACCAATCCTGCATGCCATACCTTATCAAAGGCCTGTGAGATGTCCAAAAATGCCGCCGAGCAGTATCGCTTATGTTCCAAGTCTTCTCTGATCCTCCTAACAACCCTGTGTACCTGTTCGATGGTGGAATGATTCTCACGAAATCCAAATTGATGGTTGGGTGTTAAATGGCTTTCTTCGAGGAGTGGTTTGAGCCTAGCCACAAAAGGTTTTTCAAATACCTTGGATAGAACAGGCAAGAGACTGATTGGACGATAAGAGGCAGCTTTCGTTGGATCCTTTCCAGGTTTTGGTATCATAATTATTTGGGCCACCTTCCATTGCAAAGGGAAGTAACTCAATCTAAGGACGGCATTAAATATGATAGTTATCGTTTTTATTCCTACTAGTGATAACTCTTTCAGGACACTTCCTGTTATTAGATCGTACCCCGGTGCTTTCTTTGGATTGATGTTATTCATTATGCACGTTTTGACCTCTGCTACTTTTATGGGCTTAATGGGAAGGTCCATTTGATACGGTGTTTCTACAATCTGGTGTATGAATATTTCTTCCTCTGGTGGTATTTCCATTGGGAATGGTGTGCAGACATTGCCAAGATGTTCCGCAAAAGTATTGACTTTTTCTTCATCTATTCTGGCCCAGTTGCCATCCCGTGTTCGAATTGGTGGTCGTATATATTGGGGTTGTTTGATTTTTTTCATAACTTTCCACAGGGAATAGTCTGTCAATTCTGTGGGTGAGATTTTCCAAGAATTTTTTAATAGCTTGATTTTTATTTTTGGTTAACATTATTTTCAATTGCCTAGTAGAACGATTTAGATTTGTTTTATCTATCGGAGCATGAGTAGTCTGCCAGCGTTTTCTTAATCTTCTTTTTTCTTCAAGTTTCTTCTTAGCATGGTCGGGACAATATCTTGGCTTATCGATTTTCTGCTTTGTTGGAGTAGCGGACCACGCGGCTTGTTGTATTGTATGATTTAATTTTTCAACTGCTTCATCTACATCTTGTTCCCTTTTTAATCGGATATTCGTATTTAGTTTCTCTGAAAATATCTTACGGAATGCTTCCCAATTAGTATTTTTGCTGGACAGACTAAGTGGTGCAGAATTTTCAGTTACTTGACTTTCATAGGTAACTAGCAGTGGAGAATGATCCGACGAAAGGTCCAGGCAAGCTTCAATTTTTAAATAATTGCGTGCAATGCTTTTAGTGATGCAAAAGTCAATCACGTCGGGTATTTTATTTACATCCGTTGGCCAGTAGGTTGGGTGCCTTGAGGAAAGTTGATGCAGATTTTTTTCTCATCATTTCTTGATATAGTTCTTTGCCTCGTGGTGAAATCAATCTGGAGCTCCAGTGACAGTGTTTAGCATTAAAATCTCCTCCAGATATAAATCTGTGTCCAAGGGTTTCAAAGAAAGATTCAAAGTTTTCTCTTTTGATGGTTACATTAGGAGGACAGTACACTGCTGCTAGGATCAGTTTACCATTCCAGTCCGATATTTCCACAGCTGTGGCCTGAAGGTTATGTTCGCTGTAACTGGTTATCTCATGGTGCTTGATGCTATTTTTGATAATGACTGCTGTTCCTTCTCAAGCTCTTTCCCCAGGATGATTGGTGCAGTATATCGAGTATTTTGGAATTTTTATATAACTTTTAGCAGTCATATGTGTTTCCGATATAAGCATAACATCTAGGTTGTGATTTGTAATAAAATATTTGATTTCTTGGCCATGATTTACCAAGCCGTTGGCGTTTCAGATCGAAATTTTAAGTTTAGGGTTACTCTCTATTACATCTTTTGAATCATGGTTATGAGAATCTTCATTCTTGTTACCATTTGCTCGAGATTATTTTGTGCTTGCTGTTGGATAATGACTACCATTTGACTTTGTTGCGGATTATTAAGAAATTGCTGAGTCTGGATCACGGTATATAATATAGTAAGGTAATCCGACGAACAACGTTTACGTGAAACAATTTTGTCCACAGGGATAGACCACAAGGTACCATATAAGCAAGCGTTGTATAGACAGAGAGCTGACTAATTGCGATGTTTGTCGTAGTAAGATGATCTAAAATGTGCACCTATTATTACATTTAGATACCTTGTTATGCATCTCTCTCGTTGTACATTATGGTTTCATTTCTAATGCACGTAAAGAGTGTAGCACTGGATTACCTTACTATATTATGTACCCTCTGGATGTTGTTTATAGTTACCTGGGCATAGGACAATCCATTTTGGGTTTGATTTCTATTTTGAAGAGGTGGAAAATTTGTCATAACGAGTGGTTTCTTGGCTTGCTTCTTTCGTAGTGTAGGGAATCTTAGCTTTTGGAGCTCCTTATACACCGAGCAACCTCTGTAGTTTGCGGGATGATTATTGTTACAGTTCCTACACTTTACTTGCTCATCTCTCTCTTTTCGTGGACAATCTTCGGTTGCATGATCACCAGTGCACTTAACACACCGTGGTCTACGGTGGCAGTATGTTTTTGTGTGTCCAAAATGTTGGCATTGGCTGCACTGAGGAACCTCACGCTTGGGGTGCGGTGGTTCTACTGCGACTATGGCATTCCCCAGATTTTTAATGCTGTAGATTTCTTTGTTGTTGGGTTTCGTTATTAACTCGACATTGAATAAGGATAGAAATTCTTTAGTACCTCTTTGTCTAATGCCAGATATGTTTTTAACTGTGTGTCCCTTGGCTTCAATTTTTTTTTTGAGGGTATCTAGATTTGTAGTAGGGTGTATGTTACAGTTATGAATGAGTCTCGTTTTTCGAGGTATCTGCTGCAAATTTAAAGAATTTATCCATGTTATTTATATTGTGATTACGATTGTTTATGTAAATGATAAATCTAGGGTCGGCGGACATAAGCACATAAGTCAAAAATGTACTATTTTATTTATTTGATCGCAAATTGTTCCAAATCATGATTTTTGCGATTTCCGATCATAAAAAAAATAGTAAATTTTTGACTTATGTGCTGTGATATTTCTTTGTAGAACTTTTACACCTTTCTTTCAAATGTATGATTTCACATAATTTCTCGCATTCTCTAGTGATATTCATCTGCCTGGTTTCACCAAGGTTTAACTTCCATGGTAAGATTGTGAAATAGGGCACTTCTGGTCTATTTTTGAAATACAACTAATCCCATAATTTATTATATGTCTCTCTAGCTTCTTAATTGAGTATCTATATTAACTATATAAGGAGTCAATTTGCTATTTTCTGTAATTTAAAATATTTTTAATACATAATCATTAAAAAAAAACGAATTTTGATTACATTACTATTTCAAAACTTTAAAAACCAAGAACACTAACTTAAAGGGTGATAATTTTTTCATAACTCTGGGTTCATTCCTTTTTAGCAAGGGTCTAATAATAACCAAATTAAGCTGGTTTGGGAAAACGCTGTCGGAAGGAATTATTTGTTATGCAAGGTAAAATTTGAATAATTCCGATATGCTATATTTTATCAAAGCGATTGGAACTTGATTCTGATTTTATTAAGAATGAGTAAGTAATCATCACTTATCATGATATGAGCATCACCATATAATCCAAGGTGATTAAATAATTAAAATTGGTAGATGTTAGCTTCCACATAATAATTGAAAATAGAATCAAAATTGTTTTACTTTATTTAATTACAGCAGTAGTAGATACATTCTTTTATTTTTGAATGTTATGTTTACTTAATGCTTAATAAAATTTTAATGGGTGTTTTAATAAATTGAATTATTTATCAAAATGAATTTTTGTAAACCTGTAAGTTTATTGTCAATTTGTATTTTTTTTATAATGAAAGCGTTCGCTTATTTATGCTAATTACTTATTTTTATTTTAGGATAAGCACGACGGGGCTCTTGAAATTGTAGAAACGATAAGGTAATCACGTTGATGCATTTAATATAGTTATTAGTTTTCATATACATAAGTAAATGCAATAGTGCTCTGGTTTTGATTGTATTTCGAGATAATTTGGAATTAGAATTTTTAACTTATTACATATTTTATGATATATATGATAAATGTTATTCTGGTTGATACTGAAATACAATAAAGCAAAGAGTAACTTTTATTTTGTTACTTTCTGAAAGTATAATGTGAA
This sequence comes from Cantharis flavilabris, assembly GCA_949152465.1. NCBI lineage: Eukaryota > Metazoa > Arthropoda > Insecta > Coleoptera > Cantharidae > Cantharis > Cantharis flavilabris. The sequence goes on along the minus strand of OX424441.1, from coordinate 90,617 downwards.
TTATTGTATAGGTGGGTTTGCGAAGATCTACCACAACTGAAACTGCCATTAGAAAATAATATACTTTGTGATTATGATACCAAAAGTTATGAAAGTATGAAATCACTATGTGATCGATTCAATAGAGCTATCGACAGTGTTGTTGCATTGGTAAGTAAATTAACATTCAGTCTAGTTTTTGTTGTGTGCATACATATTTAGAACTCGGTAATTTTTTATATTATTGATAATAGGAAAAGGGAACATCTTTACCAGCCCTTCGTTCAAATAAGTATCCATCTAGAGGTTTATTACGTCATATATTACAACAAACTTATAATCAAGCTGTAACAGATCCAGATAAATTAAATCAGTATGAACCATTTTCGCCAGAAGTTTATGGAGAAACATCATACGATCTTGTTTGCCAAATGATAGATCAAATCGATATAACGGCAGATGATGTCTTCATTGACTTGGGATCAGGTGTCGGACAAGTTGTTTTACAAATGGCGGCTGCAACACCATGTAAAATATCGCTAGGGATAGAAAGAGCTGATGTACCAAGTCGATATGCTGAGGTTGTATTTTCAAAATTTTGTTTTTAACCTTAATAAAATACTTTGAATGCTATTAGGCTATGAATAGAAATTTTCGTTCATGGATGCAGTGGTATGGTAAAAAATTCGGCGAATATAAATTAATAAAAGGTGATTTTTTAAATGAAGAACATCGTGAAAAAATAACATCTGCGACTATAGTTTTTGTAAATAACTTTGCTTTTGGTCCTTCGGTCGATCATCAGTTGAAGGAGAGATTTGCAGATTTAAAGGATGGAGCTCGTATTGTTTCATCAAAGAGCTTTTGTCCTTTAAATTTTCGGATTACTGATCGAAATTTGAGCGATATTGGAACTATTATTCACGTATCTGAAATGTCACCATTAAGTGGTTCAGTTTCTTGGACTGGTAAACCGGTTTCGTATTATCTACATATTATTGATCGCACTAAATTAGAGAGATATTTTCAAAGACTTAAACATCCAAAGAATAAAGTAAGTTTTGAGGGGTTTAGTAAGTTTATGAAAGGCCGAAAGCTTAGTTCTCTAGCACTTGGTCTAACATTTTTTTTTTAAACAATATATGATCAAATATTATTTTAAGGCCATTACTGCAGAAGAAGAGAGTAACAGTAGTTCCGCTACAAGGGTTTCACGTGACAGAGCCCGTCGAGATCTCACTAAACAACTTAACGATTCTTCTACAGATACAGATTTTGATGATCAAGATAGTGCTTATGGACCAACTACTCGACGTGCATGGTCCGATTGGTGTTCTAATAAGGGTAAGAGTAGTCAATCTGAAGAAGAGGGTTGTACTAAAGTAAGCAATTTAAATTTGTTTTGTATCAATATAATAAAATAAACAAACCTTTATTTTCCATAGACAAGACGTCAACCAAAGAAATTACGACACAAGATGTCTCGTGCAAAAGCTCAAAATCAAAAACAAACTGTTGGTGGTAAAGCAAGACGAGGTAGAGTTAAAAAGGGTAAACCTAAGAAGACTATTAAAATCAATGGTTTGGATTTGTTACACAGTCAGACTCTTCTAAGTACTTCTCCTCAAGGTACATTAAATTGATTAACATTTTTATTAGAAACATTTCGGTATTTCTACTTTTAGCATCCGGTAAAAAATTACCGCCAGCTCCCGGATGTGTAGATCAACAATTGACTGCTTTAAGCGCGGATAATGTAACTCATAATGAATTGGACATACCACAAGCACCGCGTAACACTCCATATGCACTTCAGATACTTATGGATATTTTCAGAGACAATTATATGAGCATGGTTAATCAAATGAAAAAACCGCAGTATAGGGTTAACGTTGATGCTCAAATTAAACAAGAAAAGGTAGCATACATTTTTTTCAAATATACTTGCTTGTTAAGTATAATGAAATAAATTTATTTGTAGGAAAGAAACCAACGTCTTCAAAATCGTGCTGCACAGCTTGAAAAGCAAATTAAAGTACTCATAGATGATAGTGTGGCATTGTTAAAAGCACGTATGAGCGAATTGGGAATAAACGCTACATCACCAGTGGATTTATTAGCAAAGGCTAAAGAAATTGTTTGTCGTCATAAGGAATTGCAAGCAAAAGCAAGTAAACTACAACTTCAAGTCACCAATTTAGAGCATGAACAAACAAATTTTGTACTTCAACGTCAGCAAGAAATAGCAGAAAAGTATGCCAAATTAGATCCGCATCACGATATTTCACCTCAAGCTACTCAAGAATACATTTTGAAAGAAATTTCATCGACCCTTGCTCATCGTAAAAAATTACATAATAACATATCAAAATTGGAAGGTGAATTGATTAATCTTGAAAAATCAAACGAAGAGAGGAAACAAGCACAGGCTCTTTTTACATCCAGACATCAACATCAACAATCTTCAACTAAAGTTTCTCGTAAGTCTCGCGAGTATAGAGTGCGATCGCAAGATTGGCCAGATGTTCCAGATATAGGAAAGATAGAAGAGCAAAATCCTGAAATTCTTGCACAAAAAATTTTAGAAACTGGTCGTAAAATTGAAGCAAGCAAATTATCTGCCAATAATATGACCAAAATTCCACAACCAACGACAAACGGAATTAAAACATTGTCTAATAATAATCATAAAAGTGTTGTTCGGAATAATATGCCTGCACCGTTACCTGCACCAAAGAGAACAAAATCTTTATCAGTTTCAAGTCAAAGAATAAGTGAAACGCCTAGAATTGCTAATTTTGAAGATCGTTTGAAGAGTATCATAACGTCTGTTTTGAATGAAGATCAACAAAATCGAAATAAGGCACAAAATCAACTTTATAATTCTGCACCAATGGGTAATGGTCAAATGACTGGAAATAATCATGGACATGCACCATATGCTAGTAATTCATCCCAATTTGGCCAACAACATTATGCACCTAAAGCAGAAGAAAAATCAAATAAATACAAATTTTCTCGTTCTGAATCTTCAGTTCGTTCTGCAGAAGATTCTAGAAATTTAACTCAGCATGAAGGTCTTGCTGGTATGGTGGAATGTTATCGTGAACCTGAAATACCACGAGAATCACCAAAAGTGCGCCAAATTACAACAGAACAGCCCGATTATACCCAAGTTTCTCCTGCAAAACTTGCTTTACGTCGTCATCTATCTCAAGAAAAATTGGCGTCACAACATCCTTCTTATTCTCACGGTGAAAGTATGACAGTTGCAACGAGAACCATCGGAGATTTAGTATCCGGTGAAATAGAGCGTACATTAGAAATTTCCAACCAATCGATTATAAATGCAGCCGTAGATATGAGTGACATACAAGGTACTACCACTTTAACTCCTAGATCAATGGTAAATGCTAATATTCCACCCCGACCTGAACGAGTTAATGCAAAACCTAGTACAGATGTGGTTTCACAAACTGCAAAAGACTCGGAACCTTTAATTCGACAAGTTTACAGTCCTATATCACGTCCTTCATCTACCGAAGGGTTAGAAGGATTAGCATACATGCATCCACACAATAAAATTAATAATCCATCATTAAATACTTATATTTCTGCTCCTACAGTTTCGCCTCGTCAACCACAATATTCTCCTCGCACCACCGTTTTGTATCCAGTTCAAACACGTACAAGTTCTGTTAGTTCAACATATTCGCAAAACGATTATACACCTTTACCGAGAGCCGACATTAAACCATACCATGAGTCTTACTTCAATGATGTTAAGCCATCCATTATAGATAACGATGCTGTTAGAAATAAATTCGTACCTGAAGGTTTAGCTGCTAGTTTACAATCGGCTCGAGTACTCAACGGACAACATATTAAAGAAGAAGTTGACGAACGTTTGAATGTATTTGATCGGCGAAGTTATATGCAAGGCAACATGTTACCTAATATCCCTACGTATCAAGAACATCCAAATACTATTAAAACGGAACAAGTTGCCAGTGACTGTCAATTTAAACGAGATGTTCCAATTGTTCAAGGTTCTATACGTAATGGTATGAAGCGACCTTATGCACCAGATGCTCCAAGATCAACATTTATAAATGTTTCGCCTGACTCTCATTCCAACACTTCCACGCCGCTCGTTGATGAAATTCAAGAACCGCCACTTCGTTGCAGAAAACCTAACGACGAAGGTAAGTTCTTTATCACTATAAATTGAGTGTGAATGCTAAATAAATTTTAACAATTGATTTGGCGATTGTTGATTTCAAGTGTTTGCTCAAAGAGAGGACATACAATTTTTGTAAATAATCGTTAATTAACTGCTTTGGTCAATCTGTATGTATACAATTTCACTTAGTGACTTTTGTCAAGCAGCCAGTTTACTCTGTTTAAACTTGATGATAGCACAAATGAAACAAGAAAACAAATATTACTTTAACCCATCAAAGTCCAGATTAATTTTTTTTCTTTTATGAAAAATGTTTGTTTATTTCTTATTGAAGCAATTTTACAAACAATTAAATCTGTACCATATGCCAACGGTAGGTTTTTATGGGTTAATATGTATAATTTTTTATTTAAAAATAATTTCGATACCACTGTATTTGCCTTCTCATGGTTTATAAAATTTTTGTAGTTTTCTCATCAGACTACTATAAAGTATAAAATACTATTTATAGATATTAACTGAAGTTTAGAATGAAGAATTGTGCAAAATTGATAAACTTTTTTGTTATGGTTGTCGTGGTTATAATATTATAATATAATCTTTATTTCATTTATAGAAGTCATAAGGGGTTGTTCACAAATTATGTAACGGCCTTAGGGGAGAGGGTGATTGACAATTTGTTACGGAGGGGGGACGGGGGTGTTTTTCAAAATGTTACGTAACCAAAAGATTTCTTTTCATCAAAAAATTAGATATTTTTTCTAGATATTAAATTTTCATTAATTTGATAAATTAACTCAAAGAGATCCATTCAGTCAAGAATCATAATAATTGTTTTAAATTTTGTTACGTTATTCTTCTGGGGGGTCTCGCACTTTGTTACGATCTGTTACAGGGGGGGGGGGTTAAAAACGTCAAAAATTGCGTTACGTAATTTGTGAACAGCCTCTAAGTCATAGCCTAACTGTAGTTACAAGGTGACAGTTAGTCATAGCTAGAGACCGGATTTATATGCGCTAAAAAATATCAAAATAATTTTTTTTATGCGATTAAAAATAGTCAACATATGAGATAAAATATGTGGTAATAATGAATATATGCGATTACACAAAAACAAATATATACCGCAATAATTTAAAAAAATAAATATTTTAGTAAAATATTTTTTATTAGAAATTATTTAATATTATTATAATTCTGTGGTCGGCACTTAAAAGGTCATAAGTATACATTGTTTCCCTATATACTTATGACCTTTTAAGTGCCGACTACAGAATTAGAGATGAGATTTTTAGGTTGTATATAAATTCAAAAAAAGGTAACTAAAAATGTACTAATAAAAGCTATTTTAGGTTAGTATTTTGTAGTTTTCACTAATTAGGTACTAAATTTTTAATGGCCTTTTCAATATTTTCGCTATCGAGGTTTTGTTTTTTCTCGGTTACAATGTTTTTATACATTGAAAATTACTTCTACGTCGCAAGATGTTAGACTATGTAACTATGTAAATTGCATACTTCAAATGTACCTATACATTTTTTTATTTTGTAGCCTCGTTTTTGACTGACAGCGACATAAACAAGACTATAAAATACAGAAAATACTGTCACCTGTTTGTATCTCAAAATTGGTTCAACGAAATAGAAAAATGTATAAGTAGTTTTTGTTGCAAATTTCATTCTCTACATTTTTGTTTATATAGATTTTTCTATTTCGTCACACCGTTTCTGAGATACAGATGATAATATTTTTTGTATTTTACAGTCACTCTCAGTCAAAAACGGGGCTACAAAATAGAAAAATTTATAGGTACAAAATTATAGACAATGAAATTTTTAACAGAAAATTTCCAAAAAGTTTTGCTGTAAAATCGATTTTTATATGTCATAAAACGGTTTCAAAATGTGCAATTTACATAGTTATTACAGGATATTCGGTTTTTGTTTCAAAAAATTATTTTTAATTAAAAGCTTAGAAAAACGTCCTCAAATCTTAATTAAAATTTTTTTTATTATAATCGGTGCGATTCTGATTTCAACATGGTTGTGCAACCATGTTGTTATTACTTTATTATTATCCTAGCTTATAACCAACTTCGTAACAATGCTACCGAAAATGGGTATTCTGTTTAAACTCATAATGGTTATAATTTAAGCATAACCAGACGTTAGAAATAGTTCAAATATGCCGTAAAAATAGTACAAATGTACAAATATGACAGATCAATCCATCAGCTGTGATTTAAAAACTTTTATTTTTTTAATACCTATATCAAATTCAATTCTTATTCAAATTTTTTTTAAATTGAAATTAAATAAATTTACAGTTTACACATTATGTAAATAAATGTTTACGCACTATAATAGTGTATACCATTGTATACCGCAAACTTTATTAGTAATTTATTTAAGAAATCTTAGTAATTTGTAAGTATTCAATGGGGCTCAGATGTTAGTTCTTCTTGTAATTTGTAAATAGAATAATACAATGCTTAGCTTAAGTTTTTTTAGAACTGCGGGGGTGTTGGCATCTCAAGCCCTTAACACAATCATTACGTCTATGTATTCTAGCTATACACCGGATTCCGGATATGTAAAGATGTTAACTTTCTCAAACTTCACATGGGGTCATATCTGTAGCAATTGCACATTTCCATATATATAAATTTTTTTACAATTATAAATAAAATAATTAAAATATATTTTTATAATAGCTGTTATAAAACCTATAACAATGATCAAAATGAGCCTAAATGCACTGAAATGCACTTGTTATTGTAACCATGAATTATAACAAGAATGGTCCATAAACTCCGCCCTCATGGTTACATCTTGCAAATCAGAATAGCAAATCGACGCAAATAACCATATTGCTACAAAATAACCAAATTGTTATCACAAGGTTATGTCAAATCAGAATCGCACCGATTATGTGGTTATTAGTCTAATGGATTTTTCAACTTGACTTAGACTTCTAGACAACTAGACTTTAACTCTAAAGATGCGTTTCAGGGTATGAAAGTTACTTCGATCGATAGCTAAAGGTTCTGTTATGAACATTTTAAAATGTATCAGCTTAATTTTTCCAGCCTGATTTATAATTAATAATGAACAATCAATGATTTACGACTAATCGACTTTCACTCTCCATTTCATCAAAGTTACTCACTCAATCCAAAAAATAAAATTACCTATTATAGCACAGAAAATTTACTATCAAATTCAATCGGAAAACTTTGTGAGAAATGCACCATTAATTTATTATAATTTTTTAAAGTTGTTTGTAAACATTTGTTGCCAAGGTGTCAGCTGATCGGATTGTGGCGCTGATCGGATTGTGGCACCGATCGCTGTGTTCGGTCGCTGTCAGTCATAAACGGTGCAACAAAATGGAAAAATGTATATAAACAAAATTGAAGGCAATGAAATTTGCAACAAAAAATGTCAAATAAGTATTGCTGTAAAAGCAATTTTTATATGATAAAAAATGTCTTCAAAACTTGTAATTTACATTGTTAACATAGGAGTGTCCGAAGATTTTTATTATTAACTGTATGTTACATCAAACAAAAGATATAATCGCATACAAATCTGGTTCTAGTCATAGCTATGACTCAGGGTATAACCTCTGCTGACTACACATAAATATGCACGGAAAAAGCCGTCTTTTTAAAAAATATAAGAAGATTTATTGCATAGGACTTTTTCAGTAATAACTGTGATCGTTACTACCTCAGACTAAATATACCTAGACAGAACATAATACAAACATAACTTGAAGCAAATTTTTCTATTTGTTTACATATACCGGTGTTTACCGAGTCCCGAGTTGTAATTGGTCAAGAAAACGCTCCACTTGTTTTGGTTAAATACGAAATATTTTTTAGACATCGTAAATAAATTATTATAGTTATTGAGTCGTGTGTGGAATTTATAATTTAAAAAATGGGCAAGCAATGTATTGTGTGTGGTCAAGTGTATCAAAAATCTTTAAAACATAAGTAATTAAAACTTAACCTATACACATTTATAGGTGTAACCATTGGATGTTGTTTAATAACAAGTAATGTTTATCAACAGTGCTGCTTAAATTTTTCTTCAAAACAAACCTGTGTTTTAGCATAGCCATGCTCTGTCTAGTAAATAGTTAGTCTGAGGTTACTACCATACAATACAAATCAAAAAGCGTCTTAGAAAGTTATGCACTTACACTATCTTTTACACTATATTTTACATTTATTTTTATACTTTTGTGAAGACTTTTTGTCACATAAAAATGGTTTTTACAGCAATAAGTATTAGACATTTTTCTTGGAAATTTCATTGGCTTTATTTTTGTTTATATACATTTTTCTATTTTGTTGCACCGCTTCCAAGTTACAGTGAGTTAAAAATGATTCTGTAAAATACAAAATATATTGTCATCTGTATTTCAAAAACGATGCAACGAAATGGAAAAAAGTATTTTTTGTTGCAAATTTCATGCCCAACATTTGTGTTCATATACATTTTTCTATTTTGTCGCATCGTTTCTGAGATACAGATGACAATATATTTTGTATTTTACAGAATCTTTTTTAACTCACTGTAACTCGGAAGCGGTGCAACAAAATAAAAAAATGTATTTTAACAAAAATGAAGCCAATGAAATTTCTAAGAAAAAATGTCGAATACTTATTGCTGTAAATGCCATTTTTATGTGTCAAATAAAAAGAGGTAAATAAATGTAAAAAATGTAAAATATACGAGCGCTTCCAAACTTTTCGCCGTTAGTGTGTATTTCTGCACCTCAGTCTTGGAGGCATAACATTGTATGTCGAAAATCATGCTTACAGAACAAGCACAATTTCCTTAGAAAATGAGTACATACATTATCATACTTATGAGATTTAGTAGAAAAAACCTTTTTCTAGCAGTTACATTAATATTATAATGTATGTAATCATTTTCTAAGACAATAAATTGAGCTTGATTTGTAAAATGATGATTTTTCACATACAGTGTTATACTTTTGAGATACAGATTTAATACTTTGCTTATCATAGTAAGTACACCTTTCAAGAAAGCTATGATAAGCAATTCACATTTACTATAGTTTGTTTTTATAGTGCAAATAATTATAATACATAGGTAATATTACTAAATCAGAATATTCTAACTCACAGATACACGTGCTATTAAATACGTTTATGTACATTAATACTGCAAATACATCTGCTATTTCGTCACACTGTTTTCGAGATACAGTGACTTAAAAAAATCTCTAAATATTTTAATAAAATACTCATATAGTATGAAGATGATATTTTTATAGTTAGTTATATAAGGTAAAATCAAATCAAATGCACTCGACTTGTATTTCTTAATTTATTACTTATTCTTGTCGATGCGTTTCAACCCTTTTACGAGCCTTAATCATGAGAACTACTAACGAAAATAAAGGTTATTGCTAAGTTACAGCAAGTTAAATATCTTACAAGTCAAATTCTAAAATTGCTACATAAATAAATAATTAAGAAATAAAAGTCCAGTGCATTTGATTTGATTTTACCCATAAGAGCTATGTTAATTTTATTGAAATTTTTACAAAGATTTTTTTAAGTTAATCAGGTCTATTATGTATCACAAACGTTATTATAAAGGTCACAGTTATGACATACAATAAGGTTTTCGGTAAATTGGTATGCACTATAAAAGTTAAGAAAACCGTTATTATCAAGATCATGTTAAAGTAACGGTTTGTGAAAACGATAAGTAATACCAATTTGCCGAAAACCTTTAATGTTCTGTCATAACTGGCACCTTTATAATAACGTTTGTGATACATAATAGACCTGATTGTATCTCGAAAACGGTGCGACGAAATAGAGAACTTTATATAAACAAAAATGAAGAGAATGAAATATTCAACAAGAAATGTCGAATAAATTTTGTTGTAAAAGCGATTTTTATATGAGAAAACATGTGTTCAAAAAGTATAATTTACATTGCCAGCAGAGGACTGTACGCTTATTTTTGTAAGCCACTGTATGCTTATTAAATTAGTACTAACAAACCTCACAATGGAAGTTTCTGGTTTGTGAAATGAAATAGACAGTATTATAATATTACTTGATGAAATGAATCTTCAAAAAAACAAAGAAAAAGAAACAGGAAAATTTAGGTGAAAAATTGGTTTAGTAAAAGGCAATTACTAAAGATATTCACAAGTTATAATTTATGTTCAGTCGCAAAACTGTTCATAATAAACAATTTAAAACAATTAAAAAAAAACAAATTTTAAACAATTTTTCTATTTTGATATTAATTTTGTGTATCTTTCTTTATTTTAATTATTTTTTACTATATTTCAGTAATAATAAAAAAAATATATAATTAAAATTGTATTGTTTTATTGTTAAGTTTTAAGAAGAATTTAGTAAAACTTAGCAGCCTTATGTGTAGTCAACTAAGTAGCTGCTAACACGCCACTAGTGTCTTAGATAGTAGATAATTAAGCAAACTATGCATAGTTGAGTTAAAAAAAAGAAGCAAAATAAAGAGTTAAAAGTCAAGTTATTGGGCTACTAAAAATTTTAGTGACGGTATTGGGCATGTCATCATTGGATGTCGTGTATCATTTTAACCTAATTCTTAATTAAAAGTAGACAATCGTGTATTATATTTTTAATATTGATAAATTCTGTAACACGAATAACTAGTATATAGGTAACCAATAAACTTAATTTTAATTACTCTATTAGCTTTGTTTGAATTAATAATTAATGAATTTAAAAATTAGAAATAATAGAAAATTTGATGTTTTAAGATAAATTTAAAAAGAAAAAATATAATACGTAGAAAATTAATTATTCAAAAAATCAAAAAAGACACAATTATCACTTGACAGGTCAGGATTAAAAAATTTACTTAAATTTGTTATTTTAGTAGCATTGAATTGAACTAAAATGATTTTAATTTTTGTAGTAAAAAAACTGTATTTTAGTAGTTACTACAAGGTCACTAAATAGTAGCTATTAGTATTAGTATAATTTTAAAGCAATTTTAAGAGTACGACTATGCATAAGATTTTTATGAACAGTTTTGCTGGTCACTGTCTATGGTCAAAAACATCTGGGCATGGATTTAATAACGTATTTATTATTTGAGAGCTAAATTTTCAGAATAATAAATCTAAAAAGAATAATAATGATTAATGGTATTTTATATAATTGACAGCATGTCCTGATAATGATGTAATAACCCGCAATTGGTAGACACTGAAAGTAATGTTTTATTAGCAAGGATATACATTTCTATCTCCATATTTCTTTCATTATTTTTTTTAGTTTGTTGATGAATAAAATTAAAAACATTGTAGGCATTTATTAAAATTATTAGTGCAATTATTTTAGGTAAGTAAGTCACTGTTTGTACACTGTTTTGGTTGTAATATATATAAATAAATCGCTAATGTAGTTGTAATTGAGCATAAATTCAACATTGCTGATTTTTTGAAAGTGAATTTTATATTGAGAAAATTTATGTTTTTATACTAATATAATGGTACAGATGACACCAAGCAATGAACAAGTGATGCAACTGCAAAATAATTTTTATTGCTATCTATCCCAAATAAAAATTAATAACTCAAGATGGTTAAAATTGTAATAAAATAGTTGTAATTATCGAAATGGTGATTAATCTTATTATGAAATATAAAACTACATACTGCTAGAGTTAAAATTACATTGCATGTTAATTGGAAAATCATATTGATTCCTGTATGACGATTCTTTTATTTTTTAGGATGAAATTACATAAAATGTGCACGATTTGAGGTTTAGTTTTATTTTCAATTCTGTTAGATAGTGAGAATTTCTTTTATTAAGGCTGGTATTTGTGAAACGAGTAGATTTGTCACGTTTTATTTTTCACCCACAGGGCATCATGGACAAGACTACATGACGGTTCTTATGATTCTTCACTTTCAGTTCAACAACTGTATTTTATTTAGAAATAATGAATTGATCTTCACATGCCAATCTGTTACCAGATGGTAGTGATTATATTGGCTATTGCCAAGATGACGATCTAGGGAATTTAATTAATGGGGTGGTTTCCCATTGCCTTCCCCATAGCCCACTTAGATATTTTGGGCTTTAGCTCACAGCAGCGTATTCGAAGTGACTAGGTTATGAATCGCGGTTCCCCGCTTCCCAGCCGGCCGGTGTAGGCTTGACGCCATACTGCTGGCTCTTTTGATTGATTTTTTTAAAAATAGATTTGATAGACTTGGAATTTAGAATAAACACTGGTTTTAGTAGTAAGTAAGTAGATCTTAAAGAATGATCTATTTTTGTTACAACAACAGACTGGGTTATCTCGTTAAAGACGCGCCATGTGGGTGCGAGAGAAAGCACAAGATAAATTTTCTATGTAATAAATGCCAGCCTTAAGTTTCTTGATTCTATTGGTGTATGAAATTGCATAGATAATAATTATTGGTATTTTTTATAGTTAAATAGATAAGTAGGTAGTAGTTTGATTATTTCATTGTTAATTAGATATTGCATTTTCTGCTCTATACAGCCGATTCAGCCTAATCATATCTTTGTTGAAATTATCGCATATGGATTCGTGTTGGTTAAATAACTAATATTCATAAATAATTTTTAACCATAATTGTGCATCCTGTATTGTAATACAATATTGAATATTGTAGTTAAGCTTCATTTAAAATTACAACACTACAATCTTTTGTATAAAATATTAAAACTTTTTAATTTTCATTATGCAAATGACAGTGCCAACTATGTTATAAATATTTTACAATAAAGTTTGCATTTTAATGATTAAAATTTGGCATTTATACTATGTGTTCTTGGGTGGAGTTGACAATAATGATTGAAAATGTTCAGATAATAAGATTGATGGTTTTAAATGAAGCTCCTAGTTCATCTAGAATAAATTATGGGGTTGGGTGGGGGCCACTAATAATATAATTTAACAAAAGTTTACAACCTTGATAGAGCAAGTAACATTTGTACTAAAAAATAATTTAAAAAAATGTCGATGACAATGGAAGCAAAACTTGGGTTTAAATACAGACTGCAAATTTTGGGCTTGAAACTAAATTGGATTGCCGTTAAATCCAATTGTAAACTCGTTCCATGGACACATTGTATAAAGAATTTGTAGTAATTTTTTTTTAAATATTGATTTGGTATTTGAATAGCTTCTTATAATATTGTATTAAGTAACGATTTTTCTTGGCATAATTTATTCAAGTAATTAAGTAGAGTTTTTATTTACTGTAGTTTACATTGATTTAGGAGGCAGCACAGTTCAGGCATGCACAATCTCACGTGCACAAAATCACGCATGCACTTTACCTCTACCATAGTAGTTTTAGATGGCTGAGTAATTTACGGTAAGTAGCTTGTTGCTAATTTATTATAATTTTTGCTCAGCTACATCCTATTTGGTGGTGGTTCAGTAAAAAATTACCGAGTTTGTGATATTCTTGCAGTGGTTTTTAAGTATTTTCTTTGCTTAATTTCTCATACCTTATTTCTTAAAAACTCAAACTCTTTTATTTTGTTTAATTATGAAAAAATAAATATCTTGGTGGAGTCTTATCTTATTTTAATGCTAGATAGCTTTTTGCGCTTACATATTTCATTATTAATATATTAGAAGAGCAATTTTTACTGGACAATTGAATAAATTTGTCGATTAATCACCATACCAGATAATAAAAATGAAACTTTAATACTTGAAAGTAATTTTTATAACTGTAGATTTTTTTTCTCCTGAATAATAACCTAGTAATGCTTTATCATTTTATTAGATGTGGAAGTAGAAGAGTTGGAAGAATCCAAATGGAAAGATACAATTAGTTGTGGATTTGAAAGACTAGTGACATTTGCATCAACCGAAATGGATAAAAGAAGGCGTTCAACGGAAGGGGATAGTTGTAACACATCTCCTGATTCGGGAATTGGACACGGCGAATCACTTCCTCCTACAGTAAATTCGGCTCCTTCTAAACAAGCAATAAAATTAAATACAAATGTAAAACCTTCTTTATTAAAGTCTTCAACGAAATTGATAAATGTTGAAAACTCACCAACGGCGGATCAAAATCACGAATCGGGACTACCTCGCACACCATCTCCTTCGTCACCTACTAATGTGCTAAAAAACTTTAGTCCTAGTCTTCCACATAATTCGGACAAAGGTTTAAATCCTGCTTTACTAAAATATCAAAGGCATACCGAAGAGAAAAAGCACAAACCGGATCAGCATTTCAAAAAGAAATTTTACTTTAGGGAATGGAGAGAAGATTCTTGGAAGAAAAGGAACGATAATGTTGGTATGATAAAAGATAAATTTAAACCTAAAGGAAAAGATTGGGATTGGAATAGGGATCATAGTGGTGGTTATGGTCGCGGCGGCGAAAATGGGAACGAAGAATGGAATTCAATGCAACAAGATCATTATGGAAGATGGAAAAATTGACAGGTATATTTTTAAATGACAGTCACCTTATTTGATTGTCAATTACAACTAGTTCAAGTTTTTGCAAATGGAAATTTTTAAGAAAAAATTGAGTTGTTTGTTAGCAGTTTAAACATTTTGCAATGGGTAATTTAATTAAAAATGAATCTCTAACATTTATGATCGACTGATTATAGTCTAATTTAATATTTTAACACAATTTAATCATGAATGTTATTCTAGACTGCAATTTTGTGTTCAACAACAATCAAATTATGTAAGAATTGTCGATTTTTTTTATTTATTCTTAAATTATACATAAATTAACCAATTATTGAACCTATGTTTGGTTGACTAAAACACTGCCTCGTGTCCGATTTTCTTACGTTTTTGTTAAATATTAATTACGAAAAAATTTTAGTTGAATTTTTAATCAACTTCAACTGAATTTTGTTTGTTTGCAATTAAAATTTTAAATTATTTTTCTTGTATTATAAGTCACTGTAAATTTTGAATATTTGTATATATTTTAAATTAAATTTTTCTTCAATATAGGTTAGTTAATATTTTAAATAATTGAATTAAACTTTTTCTTGTATATAGATTAGTACGATGTGTAATATAATTATACTGGATAGTAAATTTTCAGCATAATTAGTTGAAAAATGTGTCGTGTTTAATATAATGGTATTCAAATTGGCAAAGCTTGAATAAGTAAGATTAAATTACTACTTAATATATAAAGATCTTTAATGATTTTTTTTTACAACTTATTACGTATGTGTCAAACACTGCCATTTTACATCGTTGTAGGTTTTTTTGCAGTATTTCAGAACCTTATTATAAATTAAAAATATTTAATTGCGAGGTTTCAATTTGCATATACAAAGCATATTATACCAAAGACTAACTAAAATAACTGCTAAACTAAATGTTTACGAGTACAATTTTACAAAAAAATAATATGGGCCATTCCCACATGTTCACATTTTATTGTTTAATATTGTGCTAATTTTTCTCACAAAATTATCCTAAATATTTTAATATTAAACTATTTATTAATTTTATATTTTTAAAAGATGTAAAATGTCATTCACAGTTATGCAATACATACGTACATGGTGTATTCTAATGTTTTATTATTATTATTATTATTATTATTAAGTTTTTTATTAATTGATAGATTTAAGAAGCGTAGGATTGCAGTTGATTTGAATTGTCGAATTTATTAATTATCATCACAATTGAACATCTAGTCCAATATAACTTGCTTGTTATATTTATTCAACATTTAGCATTTGAACATAATTTTTGAATTATACAATTTTTTTTTATATATAAGGTTCTGAAAATTTATATTAATTTAAAGAGGTATGAAAAGTACAGTTAACGAAATGCTGTTATAATTTTTACTTTAATATTGAGTGAGGTACTGATAAAAAAAAATTATGTACAAAGTTTCCAAAAATGCGATTCTATAATGTCAATTTTGTTCATTTCTTTCTTACTAGAGACCTGAAATTCTTGAACACTACTTCCATTAGTTGAATATTTTAATATAATAATTATTTGTTATTTTTAAAATTTGTTATTAAAAACAAAATTAAAACCTTAACAATAAAGGTATTGCACTAGCTTACACACAAAATGCTAAACTAGTGCATTTAAATGACAAATAACTATTTACTTAAATAGGTACACAAAAATTAAATGTAAAGGGAAATATCTTATCCAAATAATAATCAGGAAAATTGATTGCAGGATATTGGAGTATGGGTGTTTGATTTACATACTCCAATATCCTGAGATTAATTTTCCCTATAATTAAATATAAACAATTTTCTGGAGATTAAATTTCCTATGAAAGGAGTTCTGAGCATATTTTATTTATCTTTAATAGTTTAGGTGTGAAAGACATTTCTCTTGGCAAATAGTTATGTAAAAGATTACAAGTCGTTTTTTAATCATTTTTAGATAAATGCATATTCTCACTCCCAATTATTAATTAAATATATGACTTTAAAAGAACAGAAAAGTTGGTTTGAACTTAAAAAATTAATTTAATTAAATTTTTGTAACTCTGCCACAGATTTAAAGTTTGACTGAGAAGAAAATTTATGCAAACAAATTTTGTTTCAATACTGTTTATTGCATAGTGTTGACATCTCACCTCTTTTTCAAGTATATTTTAAAATTAGAATTTATATAATTAATTGCTCGATAAGTAGTTGAGCAAAAATTAAGACAAACATTCCTATGGCTAATGAGATCATAACGATCGTATTTTTTCAAATTTTGAATGTAATTTGTTTTTAAGTTAGTAGTACCCCATTGTGACCAGAATTTAATTACAAATCCAAAACATGGGTGATCATAATATTTATTTTGGTTGGAGTTGTAATTATTTCTGTTTGAATGTAATTAATATTTAAAGATGTATTTGCTTACAAAATCAGTTAGTACACAAATAATGCCTATACAATAACATCTACCAAATTTATTTAATTAATTAATTAATTTGTTGTGCCCCTTCGTTTTATTTAATTTGTGTGGTAATGTTAAGTTGTTTGTTTTGTATATTCTACAAATGGTGATTACAATTTCTTGTTTTTAAAATTATATTTTTTAATTGGAACTTGATTAACTAAAATGTGCCAGTTGTTTTATTTTGATTTTAAGGTTTCATTAATTTATAGTTCCATTGATATTGAAGCATTGTTGGTTGTCTTGTCTATTGAGTTTTATTATTTTCAACTTAGATTTTACTTGTGTTATGTTTCTCGCCACTGTATGTTGACTAGTTTTGTGTATTTTAAAATTGGCTTGCTCGAGAACCTTCCCTTATAAACATTTCATTTTGTTTCTTTTACTATTTAGATAAATTAATTTTACTTTAAAAAAATGATTTGTGTTTGTTTGTTTGGGTTCTCTTGTATTTTCAATCATTAGGTATTTCTTTAAGTGTAATTTTTATTTGTCAAATATAATAATTAATTTTGCAACTTGTTACATAGTCATCTTGGGACTACATTATGGGTGTGAATAAGAGTAGGTTTAGAGTGTATGTTTAATGTAAATTGGATATTTAAACATAATAACACCTAACTGCCAATTATTAATAAACACTTAATGTACATACAAATATTTTTTTAAATCCTATTTTAAAAAAAAATCTATAATTTACGTGACCACCTACTTAGGGTTTGGGATTGCGATTTACCAAATTATTTATTTTAGCCAAGATTTATAATATGAAAGGATCAACAATACTATATAATAGAATAAGGAGAATAAATAGTCTCACTCCCTGTCGGCACGTTTGAAGTTGGTGTCCCAACTCGCGTGCTAGTATTAGATACGAGAAAAAAATTTAAGTGAACTTAAAGCAACAGCTGACAAGGATACTGAATAACTGTGGGCTGCTATTGGACTTTGGCCTGCGCATAGGTGCAACACGAGCAATAATGCTTTGTAGCTTAACATTTTCTAGTATTTTTACACGACAAAAATTTATAGGTGGCTTGAAGTATAGAATATAATAAAAGCCTATACCACTCGATTGTCAAGAGGGTAACCACAGTTCAAATCCTGGCCGCGTCAAATAAAAGTGCAGAAGGGAGCGGGACCCCCACCGCATTCATACCCTGTCCCAAGAAAGCAACATGGAGTATGATCTGAGAACAGAATATAACTGTTCATTATGAATGCTGCCGTGACACGGGCTTACCGACTAAGAAGAAGAAGATTATTCAAGTAGTTCGCATAAATGTTGGACTCAAGGTTGACTAATTTCTATTGGTAAATACCTATATAGGTACAGTAGTAGAGAACGATTACCAACATTGCTACCAAGTAACAAATGTTTCTTAAAATAGAATTTTTATTAGGTAATTTTTATTATTTACAGTAAGCGATATAAATTTTTCAAATAAAAATTGGGTTACTTTTTGGTAATGAATACTTGCTTCTCTTAAAGAACATCATCTTAACCCTAAACTTGGCAAGCACTACTTTTTCGGTATAAAATTCTTTTTGTGGAATTTTTGAAATCATGTATCTTGTGAGATACATTGCCAATTTAAGGGTTAAGTTCAATTTATCATAAACAAAGTAATCTCTTTATTTGAGCGAAGTAATATTGTTACTTATAATTGGACTTTAATTAAGTAATTTTCATTATTTACAGTGACACAAATTTTTAAAATAAAAATTGCTTTACTTTTTGGTACCAATGTTACTTCTCTTAAAGAAAAAAATTTTAAGTAACTTTTTACTGGAATGTATTAATCTATTTTTTAGAGTGTGTAGTCTGAGTAAATGCCGTGTGGACCAGGCGATTTTCTTCTTTTTGTTCTCTTGATCGCTTCTTGCATTTCTGCCAAGGTAACGGGTTTGAATGGAGCTGGATCTGGGATTTCGAGGAGAGTCTTCATCTGCCTGTTGATCTCGGAAATTAGGTCAGGATCTGGCTGCTCGGTGTTTGGGCCGAATGGGATTCCAGGGTGTTGGCGAAAGCTTCGGCTTGGTCTTCATCAGAGTGGGCCATGCCGTGGATTGGTGGAGTCGAATCGTGCGGTTTTCTAATTGCTTTTACCATCCGCCACTTTGAGTTATCTTGGAAAGAAAGACTGTCCAATTTCTCAGCCCAAAATTTCAATTGATTCGCGCTGATTCGATCGTCGGGATGCCACGTTCTTCTTGCGATCGCCGGGCGCGTCGTTTCACAATGATTAAAGATTTAATGTGGGGAAGAAGAGAGGCGTGGGTGTTAGGATGATTTGGGTATGGCAGAGAGAAGCGAATCTTGTCTTCGAACAAATCTATGTAACTATCGAGTAATTCTGTTAATTTAATAATCGGGATTTGACCCATGTTCTGAGCGAGGTTTTCTTGGAAAGCTGGCCAAACAATCTTATCTACTATTCGTTGAATTTTTTCGTGTTGCATCTGTTTTCCAAGAAAAATGAGGACTGGGTGTTGATCTGAGTTCATTGGACCATTTACAGATAGCTGGTATTGAAAGTTCATGTTCATGTTCCAAGAAAAAGAACTCAAAATAAAAAATTTTAAGTAAATTTGTGGTTTTTAGTATGTATTTATGGTTAAATTCAAAAAAATATAAGAATAATACAATACGTAGAAAATCAAAATTCAAAAAATTTAAAAAGGAAACAATTAACACATAACAGATCTGGATTAAGAAAATTTGAAAAAATGAAAATTTCGTAATACGAAGTACAATATAACGTTATTTCATGGTTATTGCCATTCTTCAGTTGTTCAAATTTTCTTAATCCAGATCTGTTATGTGTTAATTGTTTCCTTTTTAAATTTTTTGAATTTTGATTTTCTACGTATTGTATTATTCTTATATTTTTTTGAATTCATGTTCCAAGTTCACGTAAGAAACTGTGAAAGAAACTTCCGAATTCCACTTTTCATTTTTGGGCTCAAAAACACCAAAGGCGTTAACCTACCTTTTTTTTCGAAACATCTGAAAAAATTTAGGTGGCCTTTTTATTACCTAAATCGACGTACTTAGATGCCTAATGTTGGATACAGCAAAACATTCACGAGCGCCAATTTGAGACCTCGTTCTCGCCAGAGCAGGCGAACAAGATGACGGAGATGGTGGAGTGCCTTAGGTATCTTGGTGACAAAGTCGGTAGTGCCCAGAAAATTATTGTAGAGGCAGAAGAGAGGGGCAACAAAGTGCTAGTGGATCAATCTATGAGCATAACGGGACTGATACAGGCCCAGGAGGAAAGGATGCTCAATAGACTGAGCAGGCTTCTGCCAATAGGGACCGAGCGTATTTGCAACTAGCGCCAGTAGTGGTGATAATTTGCATAATTGGCGTGATCATTGCAAATAGTTTCAAATAGTGATATTGCATATTAGATTTTGTTTATTAGTTTCACGTGTTTTTAACAATGGAAAACGGTAGTCGTATGAATTGCTGTGTTGTTGGGTGTTCAAATAATTATTTAAACACCAAAGGAGCTGTAAAAGGACTCAAATTTGCAGTCAGCACTTCATTGGAAATGAAAAATCAAATCATCCACACAACCCACCATATTTTCCAACTATATTTCCCGAGGTCAGTTTTTATAACATTAATTTTTGATTAAAACAAAAGTAACAGTAAAACTTTATATTAGGTACAGTGAGTGTAGAAAGTATTCGTCACCTCCTATATTACCAATGTAAATTGCTAATTTTGAAACCGTTTTTTGACATATAAAAATCACTTTTACAGCAAAACTTTTTAGACATCTTTTATTAAAAATTTCATTATCTTTAATTTTGTATTTATACATTTTTCTATTTTGTCGCCCCGTTTTTGACTGGCAGCGACTTAAACAAGACTCTGAAAATTACAAAAAATATCGTCTCCTGTATCTCAAAATCGGTGCAACAAAATGGAAAAATGTATAAGTAGTTTTTATGGAAAAATTTATTCCCTACATTTTTGTTTATATACATTTTTCTATTTTGTCACACCGTTTTTGAGATACAGATGATAATATTTTTTGTATTTTTCAGAGTCTTGTTTAAGTCGTTGCCAGTCAAAAACGGGGCGACAAAATAGAAAAATGTATAGATATAAAATTGAAGACAATGAAAGTTTTAACAGAAAATGTCAAAAAAGTTTTGCTGTAAAAGCGATTTTTATATGTCAAAAAACGGTTTCAAAATGTTCAATTTACATTGGTAATATAGGTGACGAATACTTTCTACACTCACTGTACATAAAAAACGGCAAAACACCGATGTTCTAGAAAAAGCTGCAAAACAGAAATGTGCCAGGTTTGAACGAGCTATCGAACGAAAAAAAAATAAATTAGAATTCGTAGGACCTTGTGAAGCTAAAGAAGAAGTGAATATTGATTGTGTAGATGAATCTTCAAGAGATTTTTCTTGTCAAGTGAGTTTCTCTACCGACAACTATAACGAATCATTTCTGTGATTGGTATTATGCCTTTGATCTTTAAACTTTTGTTGTTTTTTAACAACCCTGTATTAGATTTAAAAAATATTAAAGGTTATATTAGTTAAATTACCGATTTAAAGTGACGTAAGTAAATATTGAGTATAAATCGACCATAACAAACGTCACAATCTCACGATAATATTATGTTTTGTGGCTATGACCTTCACGCCAAAAATGTTCAAAGTGTCCGCCTTAGGCGCCACTTTACGGTATTCGCTCGGTCCCTATAGCCACAAGCAGCCCGGCCCTTATACAGACAAAAGATCCGGAAGAAACAGACGGATCAACTGATGGTGACGATTATTTCATCAACCCATCGGAAATAGTCAAGCTAAAGAAATTAAAAGCCAAGGCAAGGAAAGCATTGCAAGCTTCAAAAAGATCGGAAAAGGAAAATAAGACAAAACTGGATACTCACCTACAGCCGAAAGCTCCAAAAAAGAAGCCCCCTGCGGTCCTAATTAAGACCACAGAAAAATTCTCATACAAGGAGGCGCTGACAAAGTTGAGATCTTGTCTTCAAGAAAGTAATATGACGGTCAGCAAGGTGACCAAGACAAGGGGCGGAGATCTACTCATAGAACCTCAAGAGGGGGAAAAAGATATAACGTCTCTCCATGCAAAGTTGCTGAAAGGGATGGGGCAGGAATCAGTTCGGCGTTTAGTCTAAAGGAGGGAGATAAAGATCCTCGACTTAGACGAACTGGTAGACGAAGAAGAATTACTGGGGTTCCTGGTATACTAGGAGTGATGTAACTTAAAGGTTAGGTTAGGTTAGGTTAGGTTAGGTTAGGTTAGGTTAGGTTAGGTTAGGTTAGGTTAGGTTAGGTTAGGTTAGGTTAGGTTTTTTTTTTTTTCCTCTTTCCCGATTGTACTAACCGTACAATCGGGGTGTATATTCTGCTAATTGATACAGATATAAAAAATAATGATAATAATAACAATGGAAATTCATAATAATAACAATGGTAACAATAAAATGAGCTTAATAACGTAAACATTAGTAACAATAAAGATTAAAATAGTAACAACATTAATAACAACATGAAATAAGTTTAACAAAATAATAAATAGAACATAATAACAATGAAACAAATAGTATCAATAAAACAATAATAACAATTAAACGTAAATAAAATAAATAAAAGAGTTAATTAATTTAAACATTAAGATGTAAAAATTAATTTAGTTGTGCGGGATTTCACAACTTTATGAATGTAGGATTAAAATTGTAAATGTTAATGATTTTCGTCGTTGTATGTTGAAATTATCACTGTCAGTAATTTTTAAATGTCAATGTCAGTAAAATTTTTGGGTTAGTAATTTGATTAATATAAAAATAATTTTCGTCGGTGTATATTGAAATTGTCACTGTCAGTAATTTTTAAATGTCAATGTCAGTAAAATTTTTGGGTTAGTAATTTGATTAATATGAAAATAATTTTCGTCGGTGTATATTGAAATTGTCAGTCAGTAATTTTTAAATGTCAGTCAGTAATATTTTTGGGTTAATAATTTTGATTAATATAAACAGTTTTCGTCGGTGTATATTGGAATTGTCGCTGTCAGTAGTTTTATATGTCAGTGTCAGTAAAATGTTTTGGGTTAATTTTGATTGATAATGTGGTACACCAATTGATGGCAGGATGAAAAAGGGAGAAAACACATTCGACCGACCAAATCGCCCATGTTAGTGGAAAGAAGAAGAAATGATTGAGGCCGAAATACTATCAGGAGTTGAATTTTTTTAATGAATTGATAATATATTTAATAAATTTTATAAAGGAAGAACGTGGTTGATTTGTTTTGGCAAGAGAGAGAATGTCAAAAGGATCGGTATTATAGAGAGAACATAGCGTAACATGAGCGAATCGAGCGACCAAAAACTTTGGACAGTCCTTCATCAAATGTTGCATAGTCTGCCTACTTTTTGAATCGCAGGGGCATAAGTCAGTAGGACTGATCTTAAATCGGTGGAGATAAGATCGTGCATATGAGTGTCCCGTCAATATTTGAGTTAGCTCAAAGGAAGTTGGAAAAGCATCGCGGAACAAATCGACGTCCCGAAGTGTGGGCAAAAACTCACGAGTGGTCGAGCCTTGAATTGCGTCTTTGTATTCAGTTTCCCAAATACTCTTCATTTCAAGACGGATCTCCCGTTTTGCATAGCTCAGTGGAAATTCGTTGTAAGCGCTGCGACAATGAGATGCTGCCGCATCTTTGGCGCAGAGGTCGGCAACTTCGTTTCCACCAATTCCGCAATGAGCTTTAACCCACACGAACGATACGAGGGTTTGAGTCTTTAACTTGAGAAGCGAAAAGTGAATAGAACTGACCAACGGTACAGTGCTGTCTCTGTTACGAATAGAAACAAGAGAAGACAGGCTATCGGAGAAGATACACGCTGAGTGTATTCCCCTGGGAGAAATCCATTTCAGGCCAGCGTCGATTGCATAAAGTTCGGCCTGAAAGACACTGCATGACTTGTGCAGTCGAAATTTGTGTGTTTCCTGCCGACCCTCATGATATATGACCACCGACGCGCCGACTTCTCCACCCTCCAACTTGCTTCCATCCGTAAAAATGGCAGCAGATACCGTCTCGCTTAATCGATCAACTTCCTCTGAGTCACTTACTTTCACAAACTCGATCGTTTGTCTTTGGCAGGGATGAAGCATCTCTGCCGGCGACGTACGACCCTGTAAGATGACGTCACCAGGAAGATGATCAATTGTTCCAGTCACTTTCACCTCCTCTATCTTCGCAACTTCCCTCACCTTAAGTTCGATGGGGATGAACCCAGCGAGAGCTAACGCAGATATTGCCGAGACGGTTCGAAAACCTCGTATGGCCCTAATGGCGAATACCCTTTGAAAAGAACGTAACCAACATCGCACGTATTTATAATTAAGCGCTCCACACCATATACTAGCCCCGTAGGTCAAAATGGGCTCGACGACAGAATGGTATATTGTCTCTACATTTTCGGGGTGGATACCCCAAGTAGGACGTACATATTTATATAAATTTTGAAAAATTTTGCTGGCTTTAGATATGATAAATTTAACATGTTCTACGAATTTCAAGTGTTGGTCCAAAATTATCCCTAACATTTTAATAAAAGGTTCGAATTTCAATTTTTGTGTGCCAAAATAGATACTGGTTAATTTAGATTTTGGTGTGAAGGCAATTGCTTGAGTTTTTGCAGCGCTGAAAGTTAATTTGACTCCAGCGCCCCACTCAGCAATTAATCTAAGTGCGATGTTAGTTATTTCTTCGAGTTTCATTGTACTGGTTGCACTCACGATTAAAAAGACATCATCTGCAAATGCTTGCAGATGACATCCTTCGGGCAAGCCCAAATCTAAGAGTTCATCCAGCACAATGTTCCAAAAAGTAGGTCCGCAAACAGAGCCTTGGATACATCCCTTGGTCATCTTTTTCAGCGACTTTCCGTCAGCGTAGACCAGCTCGACAGACCGATCTTCAATATAGCTCTTAAGGAGTCTATATATGTTCGGTGGGCATTGAATATTCCGTAGTCTGTTAAAAAGAGCTGGCCACCATGCATTGTCGAACGCCGCCTTGATATCGAGGGATACACCAAGTACCAGTCTCTTACGATTTTTCTCACGTCTGATTTTTTCAATTGCATTGCGTAGTGCCTCGGAGGTGGAGGTTTGCTCTTTGAAGCCGAATTGATTTGAATTCCATGCTTGACGCTGCTGGCCGTAATACACTAATCGCTTAGTAAAAAGTTTTTCTAATAACTTTCCAAAGACCGGGAGGAGGCCGATCGGACGATAGGACGACAGGTCGTTTTGATCCGACCTGTTCGCTTTAGGTAATATTTTAACGAAAGCCCTCTTCCACGGTTTTGGAAAGTGGCCAGCCCTCAAGCATGAATTTAGTAACGTTGTTAAAAATTTTAAATTTTCCTCAGCAAACGCAATGCAAATATCAGACGTAAGATTATCTAGGCCCGGTGCTCTGTTTGGACTCATGCTGCTTAATGCGCTCCACACCTCGCCCTCCGCGAAATCCTTCTCATCTTCAGTGTCACAAACGTAGGGCGAATCAAACATGTGTCGAAGTTCAGTGTGTCTCAGTCGCGTATCGTCCGTGTCGTCTGGGTAAAAGTGATTTATTAGTTTTGTCGCTGTCTCGTCGCTGTTAGTGGTAAACTTATTCTCGCACATTAACGTTAGCGGAGGGTGTTTTAATGGAGCATCTTTGATCAATCTGTTTGTCATGGACCATACATTTTCCTTATTCTGCAGATTACAAAATTGTCTAAAATGTTTTGTAGAAGTGCTTTTGATCAGCTCACCATATTCCTGCTTTTGCAGTTGGTATTCTTGTAGAAGATGTGTTATATCAACATTTTGCTTTTTTCAAGAATGAATACGGTGATGCAGTCTTATGCACTTCTTTTTCAAGTCTTCTAACTCGTTAGACCACCATGGATTATACGGTTTAGAGGTTCCACGTATTTTCATAGAGGCAAAACAACTGTTTCGAATGTCCTCTGTGAGTTTCTCCACGGTTAAGTCTATTTCGTTAGAAGATATATTTTCGAAATTAGTTTCTAGTAATTTGGATTTATCGAGATGTTCTAATAATTTATCTTTAAATTTGGTCCAATTTGCAATTTTGTTTCTAAATAGGTAGGTAGAGTTAGTGCAATTAACACTAAATGGGTTTTCCACTAAAATTTGGAATGTAATCGCATTATGGTCCGAAGACGGACAGATTGAATTGTCGACACTCCACCGTGATAGCTGGTTGACAATGCTCTCGGAGGCCATCGTTACGTCAATAACAGATGCTAAGAGGTTACCATTTCTGATAACCTCGAACGTCGGTGAGTCTCCAACATTACATACGTTTAGATCATGTGAGTATGCAATGTTTAGAACATCATCACCACGGCTGTCACTGTTATGGGATCCCCATATGGGGTTGGTCCCATTCACATCACCGCCAATGATAACATGCGATCCTTTGATGTCATGTAGGAAGTTGTCTAAGTTTACCAGAGTGTTGTTTGCGTCTAGGTCAGGCTAGGTTAGGTTAGGTTAGGTTAGGTTAGGTTAGGTTAGGTTAGGTTAGGTTAGGAAGCCTCACTGGAAGCCTCACTGGAAGTTATAAAACAAAAAATTGATGAAGTCGGGACAAAGGAATTTGAAACCTCCTTTAGTAAGGCCGGTCTAGCCGACTTGCAGGCAGCTACAAGCGGGATGATGGAGAAAATAGACAAACATATTTCCGAAGCCAAAATGCCGATGCCGGTACAAACAAAGACACAGGCTGAAAAAGAAATCCAGACCAGCCCGCCAAAGAAAAACACAGACTCAGCTCGACACACATATGCTAGGGCAGTGACAAAGGAAAGAGTAATCACTGACAGACTAATCAACATAAACGACGATCTAGTACAGGAAGCTCCATCAAGCGAAGACAACGAAGGAGAATTCCAACTTGTCACCAGGAAAAGACAAAATAGGGGAAATAGAAATGAACAAAACACAGAAGAAAAAAGATCCGAAACGGCGAAGATGACGAAAGAAGAAAGTAAAACACAACCAAGAAAGGTAAAACCAAGGAAGGATGCCATGATTATAAAAGCAACTACCGAAAACTTTAAGGAAAAAATGACCACACTCAGAACAGCGGTGAGAAGAGCAGAGGAAGCCCCCCTCATAAGCTGCATTAGGGCTACAAGAAGAGGTGACATATTGGTGGAACTGGAAAGGGACCAACACCAAAAAATGGAAACTATACTTCAGGACAGCTTTGCAAATAAAGAAGTACAATTACGAATTGGGGAGAAAAAAGTGTATACCATCAAAGACATTGAGGAATTGGCAACAAAAGAGGAAATAGAGGCGGACCTCAAAAAAATTTCCGAAACCAATCTCATCTTGAGAGATCTTAGGAAATACTACCGGGGAACACAGATAGCCAGAGTGGAGGCTAGGGGCGAGGTAGTATCAATAATGGACAAACTTAAATACATAAGAATTGGCATAGTCAACTCATGTAGAGTGCACGAAGAAACCTCAGAGAAAAGATGCGAAAGGTGCTGGCAATTGGGACACCAGATAACAAATTGCGACCAGGAAGACCGCACCGAGTTGTGCCTAAAATGCGGCAAACAAGGGCATTTCGCAAGGGACTGTACAGCAGAAAATCCCTTTTGCCTTGCCTGCAAACAAGAGGGTCACAGAACAACAAGTAGAAACTGCCCATCAGCTGGAAGACGAAGTCGAGGTCCAACAAGTAACATCACACAACAGCAAACCGGGGGTCACAACACCCCAACTACCAAGAAATAACAACAAAATCAAGCCACAAACGAGGGTCGGGCCAAATTCCCAACACATAGAGAACTACACACAAATAATTCAGATAAACCTCAACTGTAGCAGAACAGCACAAGAACTACTAAATCACACAGCAAGACAGATGGATGCAAAAATAGCCCTAATAAGCGAGCCCAACAAAAGTCAAGATAACAACTGGGTAACCAGTATAGACGGCAAAGCAGCCATTCAAACATTTGCAGACCTAAGAATATCAGACAAGGGACAAGGTCCCGGATACGTCTGGATAGAACTGGGGGACATAGATCTCTATTCAACATACTTTTCGCCAAACGTCACAGAAAAACAAGCCACCGAACACCTAGAGGCACTATTTCAAAACATCCAAAATAGGAAGAGAAAAATAATTTTGGGGGGAGACTTTAACGCAAAGTCCCCACAATGGGGATCCCCTAGAGAAGACAATAGAGGAAGAATCCTGTCGGAACTCACGGCGGGACAGGACATTGTGCTGATAAACGAAGAAGGACACACATTCGAGAGGGGTTCATACACCTCGGTACTGGACTTGACTTGGGCGACCACAGAAGTAAGCCCGCAGATACAAAACTGGCAGATCCTCGACGAAGAAAGTTACAGCGACCACCGCTATATAGCATTTCAAGTCACAGTACCCAAGCAAGTAACAAGAAACCCGAACAGATGGGCATGGAAGAGTCTCAATGAAACCAAACTAAAGAAACACCTAGAACTCAATCATCTGGAGCAATATGACGAGGTGGCGTTAGACGAATATCTAATAGGACTGAGACAATCATGCATGCCATACATCAAAAACAATAGAAAACCGGTATATTGGTGGACATCGGAGATCTTCGAAATAAGAAAAAAATGCAATAAAACCAAAAGAAAGATGCTCAGAGTAAAAAATTCTCACCCAGAAGAAGCCGAGATCCTAAAAACCAAATATCACGAAGAAAAAGCCACACTCAAGATAGAAATCCTAAAGTCAAAGAAAAAAAAGTGGGACGACCTACTGCTGGACCTCGATAGAGATGAATGGGGACAAGGCTACAAAATAGTCTGCAAACGACTGGGGAAAAGACCATCCCTGGACCTGGCTCCAGAACATACCGACAAGGTTATAAATACCTTGTTTCCTACACATCCCCCATTTGAACGACAAATGACCAGACTATAGAGAGGTTAAAACAAGAAGAGTTACAAGAGCTAACTAAAGCTATAAAAATCAATAAGGCCCCGGGCCCGGACGAGATGCCAGCCATCCTCATAAAAAAACTATGCGAGGAGAGACCCGAGTGGATCCTGGAAGTTCTCAACAGGCTGGCAACAGAAGAAAGGTTCCCAGACCAATGGAAAAGAGCCACACTGGTTCTGATTAAGAAGGGGGACAAACCAGCAAACTCCCCCTCTTCCTACCGACCCATATGTTTGCTCAACCACCTGAGCAAATTATATGAAAGATTTATCCTGGTAAGACTCCAGAAGGAGATAGAAGATCAGGGGGTTTGGCACAGAACCAGTTTGGATTTAGGAAGGGAAGGTCTACCACGCATGCCCTGGAACTACTGACCGGAATCGTTGACCGGGCAAGGTCCGGGACATGGAGGACCAGGAACTTTGTACTGGTCATCTCTCTGGATGTCAGGAACGCCTTCAACTCGGCTAGCTGGAAGATCATTCTAGAGGAGTTGAGGGATCGAGGAGTGAGTGGACCACTCCTCAACATAATTTCGGAATACCTACTCAACAGGACAATAACATTTCAGAACAACAATTACCCCGTTTCATCAGGGGTGTCACAGGGCTCGGTACTGGCACCACTGTTGTGGAATGTCAGCTACGACGGAGTCCTCCTGCTACCGACCCCACCGGGAGTAACATTGATAGGATTTGCCGATGATATGAACATCGTGGTGGTGGGGAAAACAGAGGAAGAAATCGAGGAGAAATCCCAAGAGATGATCGACTCAATAGCGGAATGGATGGAAGGCAGGGGGCTGACCCTGGTGCCAGAAAAGACGGAGGCGGTACTAGTGTGTGGCAGAAGAAAACACAGAAACATAGAACTGAAAATAACAGACTCGCCAATAATGCTTAATAGGACGATGACGGTACTGGGTATTAAACTAGACGACAGGTTATCCTTCGGACCTCATATACTGGGTGCGACGGCCAAAGCGGAGAGAGCAGCAGCGAGAATAGCCAGAATCCTCCCGAACATAGGAGGACCCTCGGAGAAGAAACGACGAGTGATAGCATCGGTGACTGAATCGATCATGCTGTACGGAGCACCTATATGGGCAGACGCCCTTAAAACACAGAAATACGCACAACAAATGCTGAGAGTACAAAGAAAGATGGCTTTGAGAATCACGAGGGGATATCGCACCATGTCGTTGGAAGCATCAATGGTGCTGGCAACACTGATACCGGTGGATATCCTCGCGCAAGAGAGGAAAACCCTCTTCAACCAACAACTTAACAGAAGAGAGGCCAGGGAACATACACTAACAGTCTGCCAAAAAAGATGGGAGAACACAGAGAAGGGCAGATGGACGTTCCGCCTTATCCCAGATCTCAAAAAGTGGTACCAGAGACCCCACGGAGAAACATCGTACGAACTAACACAAGTGCTCTCAGGACATGGGTGCTTTGAATCATATCTCTACAGATTCAAAAGAGCACTAACTCCCAGCTGCCCATATTGCCAACAAGAAGACACAGCCGAACATACGTTCTTCCACTGCGAACGCTGGAAAGCGCAAAGAGAGGACACAGCAACAAAAACAGGACGGCATCTAACGCCTGAGACCCTGATCGACCACATGCTGACAGACGAGGAAGCGTGGAAAGTTATCTCAGGCATGGCATACACGGTTATAACCGGAAAAGAAGAAAAACAAAGACAAGAACAAAAGATACAAG
This sequence comes from Cantharis flavilabris, assembly GCA_949152465.1. Classification (NCBI taxonomy): domain Eukaryota; kingdom Metazoa; phylum Arthropoda; class Insecta; order Coleoptera; family Cantharidae; genus Cantharis; species Cantharis flavilabris. The sequence goes on along the minus strand of OX424441.1, from coordinate 59,705 downwards.
AACAAATGCGAGATTAACGAATGAAGGCTGAAGTGTTCGGATGGATTAATGCGCAAGCGATTCCCGGCACCTTCAAGGAGTGGGGTTTTAGTGGGTAAGAGTCCGACACTGCCACCTTCGGGTGGTGTCCATGAGGATTTCCCCACTCCCAGCGCACCAAAAAAAAAAAAAAAAAAGGTTAGGTTAGGTTAGGTTAGGTTAGGTTAGGTTAGGTTAGGTTCGGGGTGACGTGAAATGGTAGGACGAATCCGACAAGGTGCCACTTAATGGTTTTTGTGGAGGAGTTTATCGTAAACGTCGCATAACAGGGGTAAGTGCTTCCTGCTACTTTGGGGTTAGTGCGATAGGGGCCGAAATTATACTGATACATCAAGCACAAAAAGTGGAAGATAATGGTACCGGTCGCACATCTATCGGACCAAAAACAAGGTGGCAAAATAGAAAACAAGTGCCAAATTAAACATCATTAAACTAGATTACACCTCAAGTTTTGTTATACAATTTGTGCGCGAAGGGGTGGTCAGATAGGGGTCGGACAAGTACGAGGTGGTAGAACAAAAAAAACGCGATCCAGCGAAGTGCGTCAAGACCTTATCGGTTCGGAAATAGTGGCACAAATTGCGTAAAACACTTTCAAATTCCACCTTTATCAATGTTTACATTGATAAAGATAAACAAATCGGAAAATATACGGGGTGATCAACGCACAACAACGCTACAGTGTGAACACACCAAAATTTAAATATCGCATTCTGAGAGAACCACTGGACGGATCACCCCCGGAGAGGTGTCATACGACTCGGGCCGGTAAGGGGCACCCCCCCCCCCTCGGAACCCCCCCCCACCCCCCACCTACACCCCGGGTTTCGCGGGAAGAATTTTTGCCCCCCCCCCTCCCCCCCCCCTCGGGCAAGTTTCACGAGGCGCAAAAATACATCAAGAAAATTTTTTCGAAAATTTTTTCTTCTGCGCATGCGCGACAAAAAGCTGCCAAAAGCGTTCGGGAGAGTGTTCGGGACGGACCTAAGACCTCAAGCGGTCCGCGGGCGGTATAGTGGGTGTAGTGATCCGTAAAATCGGAGTCCAAACATCAACAGCTCCCCTTGTTACCTCTTTGTGTCGGCATCTCAACTCGCGGGGGTCCCTCTGAGATCGGGTAACCAACCCCGGTGGATGGGAGACTACCTGCGGGGTCGGCGCAGGAGGGACGGGGGCCATAAGCGTCCGCCTGCCAGCGAATGCCAGCCAACTCAACAAAAAAGAAGAAGATGACAAGTCGAAAAGTAGAGGAAGAGGTTACGGTGCAGGGGCTCGGATCCCCAGTACCGGTCGTGGATGGCTGTGCCGGAGCAGGCGCCACACGACCGTCAGCCTACGACTGCTCTGCATCCTCGGTGGCTGACCAGGCCGGGGCGCGAAAAGAAGCGACTGGAAACCAAGACTACCCCGGCGAGTTCAAGGACAAGAATACGGTAAAAACGAAAAAAGGCAAACCAAAAGTTATGCCAAAGTTGAGGGTAGTTAAGTCGGTGGATAACTCACCGGCGGGCTCTCCCACCACAGGTGCCCGCTGGAGCTACGACTTGGAGGGCGATCCCGTCGTGATCTTAAACGACGTGATTCGCATCTGCCAGGAGAAACTGCAGACGAAGGCGGGTGGCTTCTCGAGCCAAAGTCTGCAAATACTAAGAGAGACAATCACCAGCAAACTCAAGAAGGTGATCAATATCAGATCGCTGGAAAAGATCCAACAAGAGTCCGAGCTGGACAAAAAAGTCAACCAACTGCAAGGTCAGGTTGAAGAACTACACAAGATGGTAGCGACCCAGAAGACCACCATAGATAAATTGGCGAAGAACTCGGATCACATCCAGTCCGACGCTTTAAAGATTAAAGATGAAGCGAGAAAAGCTAGAGAGGCGGAAGCACACTCCAACGACTTGCGGAAGAAGGAGACAGCGAAGATGGCCACCGCGGTGGACAATGTCCATTTTCTGCTTGTCAAGATGGGCAGGGATATGGCCGATCTCCAGGCCAAACTTGTGGCCCTGGACAACAAAAAATTTGAAACTTCTTTCAGCCAACAAGGGGTGGGAGAATTCGAGACTCTCATAGAGAGAGTCAATGAGATGGGGAATCACATCGATGAAATGAGAGGGAAACTACAAGCCCCTCACAAACACTACATTACAACGGCACAAACGCAGACAAGCCCGAAGATTCCCCCCAAAGAACAAGGAAAAAAAGAAAAAGAAAAAGAAACTGAGAGCTTTGCCACGGTAGTGATAAGCAAAGAGACACCGATGACTCCATCCGCGCCCCAAGTAAGAGGGTTGGATCGTGGCCCCCTGCCATCAACGGGGGCAGTGCGAAAGGGCACCATAATCCCAACTCAAATCAACGAGGAAGATGAGGAGCCCTTCACAACGGTCCAAAGGAAAAGAAAAGGTAGGCGTACAGAGAAACCTACAGAAAAGAGATTAGAAGAAGAAAAGAAGATAAGAAGAGAAGAAGAACAGAAGCCCCCAGCAGTAATAATAAAGCTGGATAAAGGGCAAGACAATTATAGGGCAGCGTTAACAAAATTAGCGCAGCTGACAAAACAGACTGCCTACGTGAAAAGGGTCAGGCAGACGAAAGGGGGAGATCTCCTAGTAGAAACTGAGAGCAACATCGAGAAATCTGCGCTCATCGAAATCCTCAATGGGAAGATGGAGGTAAACCCCTTAAGAAAAACGGAGACAGTCCAAATAAGAGATATCGATCTTCTGTCCACCAAGGAGACCATCCGACAAGACATTCTAAACATCACGGGACCCGCAGGACACATAACCCTGCGGGACCTAACCCCCGCGTTTGGGAACACGCAATCGGCTATCGTCGTGGTGGACGCGGAAAGCGCAAATAAACTGTTGTCGGAAAAGAAGATCCGTATCGGTATGGTGAATGGCTGCCGAGCTCGCCGCTCTTACCGGTGTTTTCGGTGCTGGGCCTGCGACCACGACACGGGACAGTGCAGACGAAGTGTCGACAGATCCAGCCTGTGCTGGAACTGCTGCAAGACCGGCCATAGAGCTAAAGACTGTGGGAGCATCTCCCTCTGTATCGAGTGCGGGAAACCCGGCCACAGATACGGTACACGGGGATGCAGCGCAAAAGAGCGGAGAAATCCGGGTCCTGCAAGCAAACTTGCACACGGCAAGGGCAGCCCAAGCCCTTCTAATACACAACGTGTTGGCCCGCAAAATCGATGTGGCTCTGCTGAGCGAGCCGAATCGCCTGCCGGAGCACTGGTGGGCCAGTAACTCCGGGTCGGCGGCGATCTGGGTCCCCGACGCGAGAAGGGTCGAGAAGTGGGGCAAAGGGGAGTGCTTCGTTTGGGTTAAGTACTTACATAACACGTACATCAGCTGTTACATCACCCCAAACTGCACTCCCCAATATTTCCAAGTTGTCCTAGACGAGCTATTCGATCTGGTTCGAGACATGGCTGGCCCTATTGTCGTCGGGGGCGATTTCAATGCGAAGTCTCCGGAGTGGGGATGTGAGGTCTCCGACTTGCGGGGTGAGCTGCTGACAGAGGCATTGGCGGCGACGGAACTAGAGGTTATCAACTCTGGCGATACCCCCACGTTTAACAGGGGAGGGTCCTCGTCGATTCTCGACATTACCTTTGCTACCCCAGGCCTCCAGCAGAAGATCCCGAACTGGAGGGTGCTGGAGGAGGAGACGGCGAGTGACCATAAATATGTGGCCTATGAGATTCGGTCGCCGATCCCCGGTGCTAGAGAAGTACGGGGCTGGAACGTTCGGAAGCTGGACGACGCCAAGCTGGCGTCCAAGGCGGAAGAAGTGTTCTCCGAAGAGGTGGAGTCTCCGGAGCAACTCGCCGAAGCCCTCGCAAAGATCTGCGAAGCTGCCATGCCGCCGAAAACATCCTTCAAGCGGAGGGGGGCTTACTGGTGGAACGGCGAGATTGCTGCACAGAGAGTCGTGTGTAACAAGATCAGGAGGAGACTCCATAGAGTAGGAAGAAGAGATGTGCAAGCGGGAGAAGAGATGCAAGCCACACTCTCGCAGGAAAGAAATAAGTTGGCACGGATGATCGAGAAGAGCCAAAAGTTGTGCTGGACAAAAATCATCGAACAAGTGGAAGAGGATGTGTGGGGTGTAGGCTACAAGATAGTCACATCCAGACTCGGCAGACAACCTATTCCCGGCATGACAGAGGACAGGATTAGAACAGTACTGGACACCCTCTTCCCCACTCACCACACGCAAGAGTGGGAGCGCCATGCCGGAGAATTTCAACCATTCTCCATTGAAGAACTTCGCGAGGCTGCCAAGAGTCTGGGTAACGGGAAGGCACCAGGACCCGATTGAATTCCCGCAGAGGCCATCAAGAAAATCGTTGAGATCCACCCCACACAAATCCTAGAAGTTTTAAACAGATGTGCCCAGCTTGGCGACTTCCCGAACATCTATAAGAAATCCAAGCTGGTGATACTAAGGAAGGGCCAAAAGCCTCTCGAGCTCCCCTCCTCGTACAGACCGATATGCCTGCTAAACACAACGGCAAAGCTGTACGAGAAATTGCTACTTCGCAGACTACAGGGGGAGCTAGCGCTAAACGAGAGGCAATATGGCTTTCGGAAAGGCAGGTCTACGATAGATGCCCTTAAGCACATCGTAGAAACGGCAAGGAAGGCTCGAGCGGGTACATGGCGTACAAGGAGGATGGTGGCGCTGGTCACGCTCGACATCAAGAACGCATTCAACTCCGCAGGATGGAAGCATATCATCGAAGCACTAACCAAGAAAGGCATAACACCGGGCCTGTTAAACATACTGAAGAGCTACCTGACTGCGAGGACACTGCTAGTTGAAGAGGATCTCCTGAACATCGTGATGGAAGTGACCAGCGGGGTCCCACAAGGATCCGTACTGGGGCCGACCCTCTGGAACGCCATGTACGATGGCATATTCGAGATTGAGCTGCCAGAAGGCGTGGAACTGGTGAGCTTCGCTGACGACATCACCATCATCGTCGTCGCGAAGACCATCGAAGAGTTAGAGCGGAAGCTGGGCGAAGCAATCCGGGCCATCCAAAGATGGATTGATGAAAGGGGCCTCGCACTTGTTCCCGACAAGTGCGAACTTCTGATGGTCACCGGAAGAAGAAAGATCCCTCAGCCGACTATTGTGGTGGGTCAACACCAGCTGATCCCGGGCAGGAGCATCACGATCCTCGGAGTGACGATCGACAAGAGTCTGACGTTCGCACCACATATCAACAGAGTGGTGACTAAGGCGGAGAAGAGCTGCGCCGCCTTAGCGAGACTCATGCCGAACATCCAGGGCCCGAACACCACCAAACGTAGGGTCCTGTCGTCGGTCGTTCACTCCATAATCCTGTACGGAGCACCCATATGGTCGGCGGCGATGAGAGTCGCCAGATACCGGAACACCCTTCTGAAGGTCCAGAGGAAGATGGCCCTCAGAATTTGCTGCGCCTACCGCACTGTATCAGAGAGCGCGGTCCTGGTACTGGCGGGAATTCCACCTATTGATCTCTTGGTGGCAGAAAGGTCAGCCAACTACACCTCGGCTGACCAAAGGGCGGCAAATAGGGAAAAACTACTCCAGGAATGGCAACAGAGATGGGAAGAGTCGGAAACGGGAAAGTGGACCCGCACATTGATCCCCAACATTTCCGACTGGATTCGGAGGAGGCACGGTGAGCTCTGCTACCACCTTACGCAGGCTCTAACGGGGCACGGGTGCTTCAACTTCTACCTTGCAAGGATTGGGAAGGTGGAATCTCCCACATGCACGTATTGCAATGAGGCACCCGACACGGCGGAACACACCATTTTTTTCTGCCCAGAATGGGTTGAACTGCGGGCGGCCCTTGAAGTGGAGGGACCCTTCACTCCGCAAACCGCCGTGGACTCCATGCTGTCCTCCGAAGAAAGATGGAACAAGGTGCAAAGTGTGGTCATTGCGATCATCTCGAGGAAGGAGGACGATGAAAGAAAAATTCAAACTGTCAACGTATGAAGAGAAAAGTCCCGAAAGGGTGAAGGAAAATAGAAGAACGAAGTTCGATTCCGGGTGCACAGTGAAGACTGATCCCGCGTGCACTCGTGAACGGTGCGAGTTAACATCCAGGGAGGGGGTTTTTAGTCAGTAAAAGTCTGACATATCCTCAGGCACGGGCTTGAGGAATCCATGAGGATTTTCCCCCTTCCTCCGCACAAACCAAAAAAAAAAGGTTAGGTTAGGTTAGGTTAGGTTAGGTTAGGTTAGGTTAGGTTAGGTTAGGTTAGGTTAGGTTAGGTTAGGTTAGGTTAGGTTAGGTTAGGTTAGGTTAGGTTAGGTTAGGTTAGGTTAGGTTAGGTTAGGTTAGGTTAGGTTAGGTTAGGTTAGGTTAGGTTAGGTTAGGTTAGGTTAGGTTAGTACCAAGTCGGATGTCATACGGGACGGACGTGTGACAAAGTGCTCCGCGGAAAAAAGTAACACAAGTGGAAAAAATTTTATTTTAAAATTTATTAAAGTAAAATACAGTGGTGTCGAGGTTCACGGGTTGACGTCGGGTGGTTTTTCAAGTTGTGGAGCTGCCCTGGAGGTCCCCAGAAATTTCGCGGCCACACCCTTAGTGTTCTTTAGAGAATAGTGCCTTAAAACAAAAAATACGGAGGTCTCTGGTGCCTGGGAGGCCTTTCGTTAGTGAAGTGCACTAAAATAAAGTGAAAAATATAATTAAACTACTTACAGGGGTAAGTGACACTCACTTTTTACTTTGCGCACAAATTTCGGCAAACGGTCCCGTTCATCGCACAAAAACACTAAATACACATTCACCCAAATTTTTGGCACTTAAATTCAAAGAAAAAACCATCAAAACAGCCAAATTTTAACACCGATAAAGCACATGATGTAATTATAATTACATCCAACATTGTGCATTATAAAATTATTGCAACTTGTTATTGCATTATTGCAACGGGTGATAGGTGAACGGCACCGGTTAATAACATTCCGCACATTCTTCAAGTGCATAACAACTGCACGTGTGCGCGAGTGAGAGTGAGAGGTCCGCTGCATCGACGCGTCGATGCACCTGTAGGGGTCATGCACGCGTATGTGAAAGTGGCGTGACTGCGATAAACAACATTCCGTCACGTAGCACATCATAAAACCGCGTGTGCGAAATCTCGGTACCCTAAATTTGTTTAAATAGTCCCAAATAAATTTTACATTTCTTTCAAAATTTTTCACTTTTAAATTATTTCACTTTTAAATTTTTAAATTCTCAAATTCATAAAATAGTAAACCCTATCCAAATTTCACACAATCCCACAAAATTACACGGGGCGTAAACACCATACGGGGTTCGCTCAGGAAGTATTCGAGCGAATAATACGGGGCTGGCTCGGAAAACTTTCGGAACACCTATATACGGGGCCCTTTCGAAGAATTCGGGACTCCTAGTTATGGGGCTTGGCTTGGATTACCTTACAGGGTGCTCCAACCCCTAGACAAACCCCCGACCCCCCCCGCACCCCCGACCCCCCCCACACCCCCCCCCCCTCCCCCCCCCTCCCCCCCCCCCCCCCCTCCCCCCCTTCCCCCCGGCAAGGACGAGAGGATTCGAAGACATTCGGCCACTTCGGACCCGGACAAGGCTATCAAGGCTTTGGAGGACGGTTTAAAAGCGCACCCAAACACGGCGATTAACGTCAAAAACCCCGCGTTGCTGTGCATCACGTTTTTAAAAGAGGCGCGCCTTCGGGAAGTGGCAACCCGCGCCCAAACGTCGACGCCGACCGGGGGAAGAGCAGTACTCACCGTTGCGAGACTGCAGAGCGACGCTGCACATGAGCAGCCAGAGGTAGACGAGACACGGCAAAAACCCCTCCCCGATTTCTCCAATATCCTCGCAAGTGTGCAAGAGGATTGGGACAACAAACTTGCCCTTCTCCATAAAAACATCACAATGGAGATAAACAAGAGCAGGCAAGACGATATGGAGAAAAGAACAGCTACGCTCCTAGGGAAGATCGAGCAGGAGACCAAAAAGATCAGACTGGTCACCAGGGAGCAAGGGTTAAGCCAAGAAAAAGCGCTGAAAGAACTCAGAAAGGAGTTGGAATCAGTAGCCACTAGGGAGCTGGAGACCAGCCTCCCCCTCTCAGACGTGGCGGCTGTATCGAAGCTGTCAATGGAGGTGAAGGGGTTGAGGGAGGAGATCCGGAAGAACGAGGATTGGGCCGCGGAACTAAAAGCCGTGACCAAAGACCTGTCCACTCAGGTCGAACGGTTAAGCGCGGATAGGAACGGTCCAGACACCCCAGACGAAGCCTACCTGGAGTGCGCACGGTCCATATCGGACATAAACGAGAGGATCAGACTCTTGGCCATCCAGGTCGGTGAGGTGTGGTCCCGCGTGCAATCTCCTCGTGCGCCGTCTAACAGCATGGAGGGTGCTGCCGCGCAGGAATGTTTGGTGTATCTGCGCGCGGATATGGCCTCCCTGAAGAAAGAACTCAGGGAGATGAGGGCAAATCAAGAAATGCCCGCCCATAGTAGGCTGCTTCCGACTGCAGCGGACGATAACACCCCACCCCCGGCGGAACCCGGCGTACGGCACAGCATAGACATAAGTGCGGTGCTCGAGACGGTGGTCGTCGATGACGCGAGTGGGGACGAGAGTGCAGTGGGGAAATCGAGCGGGGCGACAGGCGAAAGAGACGCTGTGGGCGCGACTGCTGAGAGACCCACTGGGCAAGAAACCGCTTCGAACGCCGAAGCCACCACAGACGGCGCGGAGTGTACCGGAGTGCGCGAAAGTGATAAAGACACTAGGGACGCTAAAACGGTGGACGCCGCGATTGGTCAAGTGGGGGCGGCGGTGCAAGTAAATGCCCCGGTCGACGAGGCGGGAAAGAGGAAACGTAAGAGAGGAAAGCGAAACCGCAAGCGCAAAGAGCGCAAACAGCTGGACCGTTCCCCCACCGAGACGGGGAATCAGGGTTCGGCTGGGGAAAGGCAGCGGTCAACAACAGCGCGACCCTCTCAGGCGGAAAAACGGCAAAAGCCCCCCCATAAAATCCTACCACCCCCACAAACATCGATGGATGGCAGACCTGAAGCCATCATGGTGAAAATCGGCAACTCCACCTATGCCGAGGTGGTAGGGAAATTGCAGGCGAAGATCGACCTGCAAGCCATCGGTGCAGAAGTCCGCTCGGTCCGCACATCTAGGACCGGGGACGTCATTATCACCATGGCGGAGGGGGAGGGAAAAGCCGAGCCGCTTAAACAAAAAATAGGCGAAGTTCTGGGGGACCACGAGATACGGACCCTCAGACAAAAACAGGCGGTGGCCATAACAGGTATTGAGGCCACCGCCACAAAGAGACAGATTGCTGATGCTGTCACAAAGATAGTCGGTCCGACAGAAGACCTGGTCGTCACCGCACCCAAACCCTCGGCACGTGGCTCACGAAGGGCCACTGTCACCCTGGCACCATCCAAAGCCAGGGCCCTTCTCCAGGCTGGCACCATCACCATCGGGTGGTCAAGGTGCAGGCTTTCAGAGGCGCAGGCCGATGCTCCCAAAGTCTGCTACAGATGCATGGGAGTTGGTCACATCGGCGCCCAGTGCCAAGGCCCCGACAGAAGTGCTCACTGCATGAATTGCGGTGAGGAGGGCCATCACATGGCGGCCTGCACAAGGAGACCTTTCTGCGCCAAATGCAGAAAGGAAGGCCATAGAGAGGGTGTGGGATGCGGAAAAAACCCCGCTCCTCCAAAAACGGTCCCAAAAACAGCCTGGGTACCCGGAGGAATCCAGCAAAGCGGGAAGGGGCAAAACACCGGCGCGATCAAAAAAATCAGCATCGCAAACGATAGAGAAGCCATCGTAGCGGCTAAAGCTGGAGAGTTCGACGCCAGCGTCTCCCTGGACCCCCACCGGGAAGTCCCGGATCCGGAGGGGCCATTGGAGCCGGTCATATGTAAAATGACCAGGGCGGCGGAGAACGGGAGTCGCTACCAGATGGCGCGACTTAGAGAGGACGCGGTCCGGGACAATGTCAGGATGTACGTGGCGTACTTCCATGACAAACCGGATGATCACAGCGTCCTGGGCACGAACAGGATGAGGCTCAGATGCCAAATCCAGGGGGAGGGTCTGCCGGTCAACCCCCGGTTCCTGAAGGACCTGTACGCCGAATACCTGAGGGCGTACGGCATCCCGGGGGACATAGAGGCGGACCTGAGGGCCTGTGCGTACCATCTTGGTACTGAGCACATCCTGAGGCTGCAAAATGTGAGGAGTGCGCAGGCCGCCTACATGAGGCCGCTGCCTGAGCCGCACTCCCAAAACGAGAAAAGGGGTTTTTAAAACCTCCGACGAGCAGGGGAGGGCGAGGCACCCCCCCAAGGAGGAAGCAGATCCGTTGCTTGCAGGCGAACCTCCACACCGCCAGAAGTGCTTACGACCTTCTGGAAGCAACGGCTAGGGACATGAAGCTGGACGTAGTGCTTTTGTCCGAGCCAAACCTCGCCGCCTCCAAGGACCTCGTGAAGGACGCCACGGGCAGAGCCGCAATCTACCTGCCCCCTTCCACGAGATTGGTACAGGGCAGCGGCAGCGGGGAAGGGTACGCGTGGGTGAGAATAGAAGAAGTAACCTTCATAAGTTGCTACTACTCCCCAACAGATACCCTCGGCGAGTTCGTGCGGCAACTGGATCTGCTGAGCCACCAAGTCAGATCATCGACGGGAATGGTGGTGGTAGGCGGTGACTTCAATGCGAAGTCGCCGGAGTGGGGCTCCCCGGACGAGGATCCTCGAGGCCAGGCGCTCGCCGACATCTTGGGCGCCATGGACCTCGGAGTACGCAACGTCGGAAACGCTCCGACGTTCGTGGGGAGGGGGGCGGGATCGATAGTGGACGTCACCCTCGCCACGGCACAACACCTCCACAGAGTTACCGGGTGGGAAGTTCTGGACATCGAGAACTTCAGTGACCACCGGTACATTTCCTTCTGCGTGGAGGTGGAAGAAAAGAAGGGCTCAAAAGGGGAGCCCTCCAAAGGATGGGCGGCGCGCAAACTGGACGTGGAGAAGTTCAGAAGCGCGTTCGCCCACGAGACAAAAAGCCTCCGAGGAGCCAATGCCGGAGAGCTGATAGAGGCCATAAGCCGAGCCTGCGACAAGGCGATGCCAAGACGGGCCGGACCCTGCAGACCGCCCGTCCACTGGTGGACAAGCGAGATCGCGGAAGCCAGAAGAGCAGCCACGCGACTCGGCAGAAGGGCCCAAAGGCAGAGCGCGGGTACGGCCGAAAGAACCGAGGCCGACCGCAGCTACAAGACGGCCAGAAGGGAGCTCTCGAAACTTATAAAACGCAGCAAGCGAAGCTGCTGGTTGGGGCTCCTGGAGGACCTGGAAAGAGATCCCTGGGGACTGGGCTATAAAATAGTCCAGAAAAAACTCAGAGGCCGAAAAGGTCCCGGACTGCCACCATCAAAAGTCCGGGAAATCACAGACCTTTTGTTCCCAAAGCACGAAGCTACTAGGGAACAGAAGATGGACCTCCCCCAGGGATCGGAAGAGAGAACTGGACCGCTAAATCCCTTCACGATGCAGGAACTGAGGGATGCGGCGGCCAGGATCCCATCGGATAAGACCCCCGGACCGGATGGTATACCGGGCAGGGTGGTCAAAGAAGCGGTGGCTCAGAGCGGAGAGCTTTTCCTAGGCGTCTTCAACGACTGCCTCGCCAAAGGAGTTTTCCCGGCGAAATGGAAAATCGCCAAATTGGCGCTCATCCGCAAGGGCGCTAAACCCGCAGAGAACCCGGCGTCATACAGGCCCATCTGCCTCCTGGACCACACAGCCAAGCTCCTAGAGAGGATGATCGCGAACCGCCTCCAGAAAGAAATAGAGCAAAACGGCGGCCTCTCGGAAAACCAACACGGCTTTCGAGCCGGCAGATCCACAATCGGCGCCCTCAAGGACATCGTGGGGGAGGTGGATCGAGCAAGGAGCGGCACGTGGAGGACCAGGAAGTACGCCACGCACACAAAAAAAAAAAAAAAAAGGTTAGGTTAGGTTAGGTTAGGTTAGGTTAGGTTAGGTTAGGTTAGGTTAGGTTAGGTTAGGTTAGGTTAGGTTAGGTTAGGTTAGGTTAGGTTAGGTTAGACGGTCGGCATGATTTCGGGCTGCAGAGTCAGGGAGTTCTCGCTGGAATTCTGCAGGAAATGCTGGCGTAGAGGCCATATAGCGGCCGGGTGTGACGGTTTGTACGAGACGAAGTGCCTCAACTGCGGGGCCGAGGGCCACCAGGTTGCGGAGTGTAAGATGGCTGCAGGATGCGCTATCTGTGGAAATGGCCACCGAACAACGGCATGCCCCACCCATCGAAACTCCACAAAAAGAGATGATGAAATCGAGTGTCACCACTGCAAAGAAAAGGGACATCGAGTCAAATGGTGTCCAAAGAAACTAAAAAACTCGGCCGAAACGGAAAGTAGAGGTAGAACAGATAGCACAGTAGGACCCTCCCAACAAATAAACGATAATGCCGCACAAGATCATCCAAATAAATCTGCATAGGGCCAGGGCGGCAAGCGATCTCCTCCTACATAACATCAAAAACTGGAGGATTGATTTAGCACTGGTGAGTGAACCCCATAAGACCGAGGGAGAAGATTGGTTAAAGGACGATTCGGGTATGGCGGCTGTTTTTGTACCCAGGACAACAGCAGTAGAGAATTGGAACTGTGGAAGGGGATTTGTTTGGGTGGAGGCCAGGGGGATGATATACTACAGCTGCTATTATTCCCCAAATTCCTCTACAAGAGAACTCGAAAAAAGTCTCAACGAACTGGCAAGAAGCATCAGAGCACAGACTCTGCCAACTATCGTGGCCGGAGACATGAATGCCAAGTCGACAGAGTGGGGCTCTGGTCGAACGGATCGCCGAGGTGAAATCGTCAGTGAATTCATAGCCGAGTTGGATCTGGATGTATGCAATGAGGGCGACTCCTTCACGTTTCGGAGAGGAGTCATGGGATCCGTCATTGACGTGACCTTTGTGTCCTCGGCTAACAGAGAAAGGGTTTCACAGTGGAGGGTGATGGACGAGGTTACACTCAGTGACCACTCTTACATACAATTCTCGGTGGATGCGGAGATTCCATCATCCCCTTCTAACTCAGCAAGGAAGGGATGGGTAATCAAGAAGCTAGACAGTCACGAACTCCAGCGTTCAATCAAAGAACATATAGCTGGACAAAGCATTGAAACAGCCGAAGAGCTTGCACGTAAGCTGTCCATGGTCTGCGACGACTGCATGCCCAGGAAACGCCCGAATCGTGGGAGAAGAGGGGCGTATTGGTGGACACCTGAAATAGCAGAATGTAGGAAAAAATGCTTACATGCGCGTAGAGTCCTTCAGAGGAAGATTGCCAGAAGAGGTTACGACCAAGCCAGGAAAGAAGAAGCTGATGCAAAAGCGGCAAGGAAGGAATTAGCAAAAGCTATAAAAGACAGCAAAAAACGTCACTGGGAGACCCTAATCAAGGAAGTTGACAACGACACCTGGGGTCTTGGATACAAGATCGTTAGGAAAAAACTTGGGAAGCCAAAGATCCCAGGTTTGACGGCCGAGAGGTTGAGGAGCATCGTCGATGCCCTTTTTCCAAAACATCCTCCACCAAACAGAGATCTTTGCGATACGGATGAAACGGATATTGAGCTCCTAACAGAGGGAGAGCTAGCCGAAGCAGTCAAGAAAATGGCAAAAAACAAAGCACCTGGACCGGACGGAATTCCATCGACCATCATACGAGCCGTAGCGGAGACCTGTCCGAAAGAACTTCTTGGGTTGTACAATTCGTGTTTGAAGCGGGGCACCTTCCCAGATAGGTGGAAGAAGGCCCGCTTGGTACTTTTGAGGAAGGGTCAAAAACCGCTCGACCAGCCGAGTTCATATCGACCGATATGTTTACTAGACGAGGTGGGAAAGCTGTTCGAGCGACTATTGCTGCGGAGGCTTCAAAGCGAGATAGAAAGAACTGGTGGACTGGCCCAAAACCAGTATGGGTTTAGGAAAGGCTTTTCCACTCAAGATGCGCTCGAGCAAATTAAGAACAAAGCCGATGAAGCAAGGAAAGGCACGTGGCGCACAAGAAAACTCTGTGCAATAGTCACGGTAGACGTGAAAAATGCCTTCAATTCCGTCAGATGGCAGGACATTTTGGAAGCCCTTGCGAGTAGAAAGATCCAGGGTTATCTGTATAACATAATTGTTGATTATCTGACAAACAGAACCCTCCTGATAGAAGAAGACTTGCTGAACGAAACGGTGGAAGTCACGAGTGGAGTCCCACAGGGGTCAGTGCTGGGACCAACGCTGTGGAACATTGCCTATGACGAAGTACTGAGGCTGCTAATGCCAGAAGGAGTCTCGTTGGTCGGTTTCGCGGACGATATAACAGCAGTGGTGACCGCGAAAGACGAAGCGAGCCTGCAGATAAAAGTCAACGAGGTACTGGGCACTCTTGACAGTTGGATGGAAGCGCACGGCCTTCAAATGGTTCCCGAAAAGACAGAGGCTATGCTTCCAACTGGAAGACGAAAGATAAAACCTATGCGGTTTATCGCCCGGGACAAAGAAATCCTGCCGCAGCGAACGCTTGTCTCATTGGGCGTAACTTTCGACAAGGGACTGACCTTTTTCGAACATCTGAAAAAGGTTGCAGCCAAGGCAGGAAAAATATCTACGGCGCTTTCCAAGCTGATGCCGAATCTGAAGGGACCCAAGTGCAGCAAGAGAAGACTACTGGGAGCAGTAGTGCACTCGGTGATTTTGTACGGGGCGCCAGTGTGGTATAACGCAATGGAAGTCGAGGCATACCGGACTACAATAGCAAGAGTCCAACGCAGGACTGCGCTACGGATGGTATGCGCATACCGCACCGTATCAGAAAATGCCGTGCTGCTGGTAGCCCGACTCATGCCCATAGATCTGCAGGCGCAAATCAGGGCCGAGTGCTACAAAAACCCAGACGATGGACAAGAGATCAGAGAAGAGGCGCTTGAAACTTGGCAGACGAGATGGAACACCGACGCAAAAGGAAGATGGACTTACAACTTGATACCGGACATAAAATCGTGGATCGAAAGAAAGCATGGAGAAGTTGACTTCCATATCACACAATGCCTAACAGGCCACGGATGTTTTAATAGTTTCTTACATCGAATGAAACTAAGACCTACACCAACATGCCGGTACTGTGAGTTGGAAGATACCCCGCACCACACACTGTTCGAGTGCGAGAAATGGCTAGATCTCAGGCAAATTGTGGAAGAGAAGCTGGGTAAGGCTCTGGCACCAGTAAATATGATAGAGGAAATGCTAAGATCCGATGACGATTGGAACCTCATCGGCAACTTCATGCGGCAAGTAATGAGGCGAAAAGAAGAAGACGAGCGGAAAGATCAAAACGCGGAATAAACTTGGTAGTCCAAGCAATGAAGACTGAAAAAAAGGGTGAATATCGAAAGAAGAGCAAAGACCCGAAAGGGTGAAGCACAACAGAATGGAACAACTCTTGCGCGTTAAATCTGCAGGAGCGGCGAAGTAATGTCTCACGACGGATACCACGCTCCTGCAGTCAGCTAATTAGGGAGGGGGTTTTAGTCGGTAAGAGTCCGACACTACCACCCCTTCGGGTGGTGTCCATGAGGATTTCCCCCTCCCCAACGCACCAAAAAAAAAAAAAAAAAAAAAAAAAAAAAAAAAGGTTAGGTTAGGTTAGGTTAGGTTAGGTTAGGTTAGGTTAGGTTAGGTTAGGTTAGGTTAGGTTAGGTTAGGTTAGGTTAGGTTAGGTTAGGTTAGGTTAGGTTAGGTTAGGTTAGGTTAGGTTAGGTTAGGTTAGGTTAGGTTAGGTTAGGTTAGGTTAGGTTAGGTTAGGTTAGGTTAGGTTAGGTTAGGTTAGGTTAGGTTAGGTTAGGTTAGGTTAGGTTAGGTTAGGTTAGGTTAGGTTAGGTTAGGTTAGGTTAGGTTAGGTTAGGTTAGGTTAGGTTAGGTTAGGTTAGGTTAGGTTAGGTTAGGTTAGGTTAGGTTAGGTTAGGTTAGGTTAGGTTAGGTTAGGTTAGGTTAGGTTAGGTTAGGTTAGGTTAGGTTAGGTTAGGTTAGGTTAGGTTAGGTTAGGTTAGGTTAGGTTAGGTTAGGTTAGGTTAGGTTAGGTTAGGTTAGGTTAGGTTAGGTTAGGTTAGGTTAGGTTAGGTTAGGTTAGGTTAGGTTAGGTTAGGTTAGGTTAGGTTAGGTTAGGTTAGGTTAGTTGGCTGGCGGGAGCCGTCCGAGACGGACGTGTTTAACATGGGCTCCGTAAGCCCACCCCTTCAGGCTCGGAAGGCGGTGGAGTAAAATTTTAAAAATGTGCGGGTTACGTCCGGCTCGTC
This sequence comes from Cantharis flavilabris, assembly GCA_949152465.1. Taxonomy (NCBI): domain Eukaryota; kingdom Metazoa; phylum Arthropoda; class Insecta; order Coleoptera; family Cantharidae; genus Cantharis; species Cantharis flavilabris. The sequence continues at coordinate 43,220 of OX424441.1, read as the reverse complement.
TAGCGCTCTTCAATGATACCGCATGGACCAAAATTGGTCCACGGATAACCAAGATATGGTGGTTTTTGCGTGCATAAACTTTTAACTGCCGTAGGTGTGCGGGGAGTGCTCCGATTAAGACGGGAGTTGTGTGGTGTGACGCCAAGTGATGGGACGAGTCCGACAAGGTGCCACTTGTTGGTTTTTGTAAAGGATTACGTCACCTAAGTCACAAAATAGGGGTAAGTGCTTCCTACTTATTTGGTGGTAGTACGATAAGGGCGAAAGTTATACTGGAAGATCAAGCGCGGGAAATGGAAGAGAACGGTACCGGTCTCCAACTTATCGGGCCAATAATAAGGTGGCAAATCGTCTATCAAGTGCCAAAAATTTAATTTAATAAATTAGATTACATATGAAGCTTTCAATTTCAATTAGTAGATGAACAAAGCGGGTTCTAGACAGGAAGTGGCGTTCTAGACAGGAAGTAAGTTCAAACTCGATGGCTATGTTTTGTAAAGCTCGATGACCAAGGGTGTCTTGGCTTGAAGTGTATTAGGGGTTGTTATCGAAGTGTTATTCTTGAAGACGTGAAGTTCGATGGCCAGGGTGTTCTCTTGAAGGATATTAGGGGATGTTAAGCGGTGTTAGACTTGATGACTTGAAGCTCGATGGTTAGGGTGTTCTCTTGAAGGATATTAGGGGTATGTTAAGAGGATGACATTAAGTTCGATGACCAAGGTCATGGCTTGGCGGGTATAAGCTGCGAGGGTCTTGGCTTGAAGGGTGGTGTTAAGAGGAGTGAAGCTCGATGACCGAGGTCTTTGCTTGGCTGGTATAAGCTGCCAGGGTCTTTGCTTGAGGGTTTTCGCTTGGAGGGTACGTTCTTCGCGTGTCGGCGCTTGGAGGATATTATGGACCGGAAGTGCCTCGTTGACGCGGGTCTTTGCTTGAGGGTTTTCGCTTGGAGGGTACGTTCTTCGCGTGTCGGCGCTATGCCTTTTTGTGTCGGCGCTATGCCTTTTTGAAAATGTTAATAATAATACATTGTATTAAAATAATCTCCTATTGAGATATTGCGACCGGAATTAGTGATATGAAAATCACCTTGTGTTTTATTATAGAACAGATAGTGGTAATTTGTATGAGATAGAACGGATATAATACATTGTGTTAATAACCCTACCCTATGATAGCGGTCATTGGAAAAGGAAAAAACACCTTGTTTTAGGTCATATAGAACAGATAGTGGTAATTTATATCATATTGAACGGATATAATGCATTTAACAAGATCATCAGTTCCTGTTTTATGATAAATAAGACTGGAATTAGCAATAGGAAAAAACACCTTGTTTTTTAGGTCATACAGAACAGATAGTTGCAATTTGCTTCCTGTAAATAAAACTTATATAAGTAGGAAAATCAAGTAGAGTGTTATTGTATCTAAGTGAAGTGACTATAAACCATCAACTATACTATCAACTATAAAAAATATTTCAGAGTAAGTTGATTAATTTGAATTATCTACTATACTTCAATTATAATTAATTACATTAAATTTTTTTAATATTATTAATAAATTTACATCTTTTAGATGAATAATATAAAATCAGTCAAGTACATCATAGATTACGATGGTTTTTCATTCGATGGGGAATTTCGTTTGAAAGAACTCGGAATCTATGATGTAGACGCTGGATATGCATCATCAAAGATGTTTAAGGTAAAAATAAAATTATACATTTTGTAAGTTACTAAAAATCGATATTTTAATTTTTAAGGTTGGAAGTACCAGGGATGTGCGAGACATGAGAACTATACGCTTTGTAACTAATAATATCCATGGATTGCTGTGTCGGGATTACCCCAACGAGCTGGATAGAACACAAGTCGATGATATTATACAGCGATTGTGTATGGAAACACAATTGGAGAATCGACTTGTGTGCTATAAAGGCGGTAATTATGAGAAGAATCATATTACCAGGTTGGGGTATTCCAACATAGTTTTCAACTTAGAGGATTTAGGGTGTCCAAAATTTGACACCCTACTACAACAATATTCTCTAAACGTTGAAGACTGTGGCAATCATGGATATTTGAAGAACAAAATCAAAAAAGCGCATTGCCCCAAAGTGGAGGTGAGCTATTTTGCTCAATTTTTAAAAGATTATTTTAAAAATTAAGCAAAATAGTCATCTTCACGGATGTATAAGGTAAAAATATATTATAAGATTTGAAAAACTATAAATAACCTAATTACTCTTTATTTGCCATCAGTTCTCATGTTAACATTCAAACATCAAGGTAGTGGTGTATTAAATTCGTTAATTAATAATCTACCTTTCGAATTACATCTACCCGGATATCAATTCTGTGGACCAGGTACTCGCCTAGAAGAACGTTTAAAAAGAGGTGATTCAGGGGTGAATCCGCTCGATAGTGCTTGCAAAATACATGATATTAGCTATTCGAAAAATAAATCTTTAGAAGATAGACATAAAGCTGATTATATTTTGGAAAATAAAGCGTGGGAAAGAGTAAAGTCGAAAGACGTAAAGTTTGGTGAAAAAGCTGCAGCCTGGTTCGTTACATCAGCTATGAAAACGAAACGTAAACTTGGAATGGGGATGAAAGCTAGGAAGAAGATTCCATTTAAACGTGGTATTCTAGATCATGTTAGGAGAAGTTTAAAGAAAAAACATGTTGAAGATTTAGATTTAAATAATACAACTGCATTAAAAAAAGCTTCAATGATAGCACTTAATGCGGCACGTGTAGCTGTTAAAAAAGCAGGAGGTCGTAGAAATATACGTACTCCTAGAATTATACCATTCGAATCTAAAAAGGGGGGAGTTTTACCCGCTTTATTAATGCCAATACTAGCAGCTTTAGGAGCAATAGGATCATTATCAGGTAAATAAGATTCCTAAAAAATTTATTTTTGTTTTACGTTTAATTCTTGTAGGTGGTGCAAGTGCTGTAGCAAAAACAGTGATCGATTCGAGAAATGCTAAAAAGAAACTCGAAGAAGATAAACGACATAATAAGACGATGGAGGAAATTGGTAGAATAGGATCAGGATTATATCTTAGAAAAAATGTTAAAGGAGGATATGGTTTATTTTTAAAGAAGCAGTCAAAAAACTACCAATAACGCTACCCAATAGAGTACTATATGATAAAGATTTAGTTAAATATATAAAAAAATTAAGGATACCACATTTTAGAGGAATTTTTATGCGTGATACGTTACCAAAAAACTATCCACCACACCCTAACGAATGTGGTATACTTAATTTAGATTCTTATAAAAATCCTGGAACTCATTGGGTAGCGTATGTTAAAAGAAACAATACAGTATCATTTTTCGACAGTTTTGGGGGGCTTAAGCCCCCCAGGGAACTTGTAAAATATTTAGGAAATAAGGTTAAAATCTTATATAATAATGATAGTTATCAAAATTATAATGAAATTAACTGTGGTCATTTATGTTTAAAATTCTTGTATCGAACATGTAAAAACAATAAACTATGAAATTATTGTCTATAGGAAGTTATATATAAACATGTAAAATCTTGAAAATCCTTAGTAGTACATAAAACACCTAGCATGTCATATATTTTTACATTAAAAAGTAATAATCACGTATTATCTATCGATTTTACAAATCCACTACCCATCGATCCTGAAGCTGAATACGGATTAGCTCTGATAGGCTTTCATTCATATAATAGCATTCCGAATATTTACGAAGGTGGTGAAAATAAATTTTATTACACTGATTATAATACTGATAAGAAAACGAAAAAACAGGAAACGATTACATTACCGACTGGATCCTATGAAATTTTGGATATAGAAAATTATTTACGACAACAATTAATTCCAAAAACTGTAAAAAAGGAAGACTATGATAAATACTTTTCTCTAAAACCTAATCATAATACGTTAAAGTGTGAAATTTATAGCGAGAAGTACTTAATTAATTTTGCCTACGATCGACATACCATTGGATCAATTTTGGGGTTTTCTAATCGTATATTAGAACCGGATACCATTCACTTATCTGATCTTCCAGTCGATATCATAAAAGTTAGAACAATTCAAATAAATTGTAATATAACCACAGGAGCATTTTATGATAATAAACCGTCTCATACGATCTACGAATTTGCAATTGGAGTGGATCCGGGCTTTGCCATAGACGAAGTACCTCAAAATTTAATATATTTACCTATAATCAATAAGCGGGAAATAACGAATATTACACTAACCATCTTAGATCAGAACTTTAAACCTATAAATTTTCGAGGAGAAACCGTTATAATTCGTTTGGAATTAAAAAAATTAAAATGGGATTAGTGTTTAATAATAATAATAATAATCAAAAAAACTATAAAAACTCATATAAAAAAGTTTGGTCTTCAGTCTCAACTAACCATCCATTGGAGATAAGTTACAAGGCTAGAGGTATAGACCTATCAAAAAGACTAAATACTGAAAATCGTATGTTTCTCGAAGCAATAGGATTACGATGTCGTTAAGTCAAATATTTAACATTTTCCAAAAACCTCAATATGATGAGACAATTCAAAAAGTTGAAACAAGAACATATCAACCTTATGTGAAATCATTCAACAATAATGATGTAATAGAAATATCGATAAATCAATCTGATCAGTGGATTCTAATGAGCGATGCTGCCTTAATTATCGAAGGAAAAATAAAAACCGTAGGAACTGGTGAGGTATCTCTAGTAAATAATGCAGGAGCCTTTCTCTTTGATTCAATAACTTATGATTTAAATGGACAAGAAGTTGAAAGTGTACGTGATCCGGGAATTTTAAGCACGATAAAAGGATACATGTGTTATAATACTACCGATTCTAAGCATTTGGATATAGCAGGATGGAATTTTCCATCTAATCCTATAATAAATAAGAATGATAATTCATTTGTTTTACGTATTCCTTTAAAACATTTATTAGGAATTTTTAATGATTATCAATATGTTTTTTTCGGAAAACAAACGATTCGTCTCGTAAGAGCAAGACATGACGTGGATGCTCTTTTAGTAGAAAAAGCTGACGATACATTCAAGGTTGAAATAAAAATTGAAAATATTATTCTAAGAGTAGACATTATGATACCGAACGATGTATTAAAGTTAAATTTATTGGAATCTATCAAAAAAGATACACCCATCATAATTCCATTTCGAAAATGGGAATATCACGAATTACCTCAATTAACTATAGGTGCAACTAAAGAAATTTGGTCGGTGAAAACCTGTACAGCTCTCGAGAGTCCTCGCTATGTTATTATATCCTTTCAAGAAGCTAGAAGAGGAGATTTAAAGAAAAATGCATCAAATTTTGATAATATCGATATATCTGATATACGTGTTACTTTAAACGGCGATTATTATCCAATAGAACGTATGAGGCTTGATTTTAATAAAAATAATTATGTTGAAGCACATTGTAATTACACAAAATTTTATCAGAGTTTTAAAAATGATTATACATTACCAAAACAACCGTTGTTGGATTATGTAACTTTTAAAACTCATGCTCTATTTGTTATCGATTGTTCTAGAAGAATTGATGCTTTAAAATCGAGTACGATTGATGTCAAAATTGATATTGAAGCTCGAACAAGCTTTCCTACCAATACTAAAGCCTATTGTGTTATTATTCATGATGCAATAATCGAACATCTTCCACTTAGTGAAATAGTACGCAAGTTATCTTAAAGGATTTGAAGAGAGGAATCTAAATAAGTAGAATAATCTAACCACTAAGATTAGTTATACTTTTATCAATAAGGAGTGTTTCCGAACGATGATGATGATGAATTGTAATATTTATATAAAATAAAAATTATTGATAAGAATGTTTTCCTATTATTCATTAAAATAAAAGAACAATCCTTTCATTAAAGTTTATTAGTATCATAAAAGATCATGATGGGGAAGGTGGTATTGTTATTAGTAGTGCTAGAAATTTTATATTTTGTGAAATGTTATGAAGATCGACGTCTCGCTATCGAGTATTTACAGCAAGCAGGTTTTTTAAATTCTACAGCTAATTCATATTCAGGGGTGGATAATGCCTTATTAGCGTTTCAAAAGTTTTATAATCTTGAAACAAACAATATATTTACACCTGAACTTATAAATTTTATGAAAAAACGACGTTGCAATGTTCCCGATAAAGGTGCTTTAAAAAATACTTTCTATAAATGGAACAAAAGAAGATTGAATTGGTACGTTTTTCCATCAAACGATACAGATTACTCTAAACATTCTGATATTTTAATAAAAACAGCGATGGTTGTTAAAAAGGCATTCGGGTTATGGCAGGCTGCTTCAACCATATCATTTCATCATTCATCGTTTAATACTGATATTGCTATTTCATATAGAAAAGGTGTTCATGAAAATAATCCTCATTGTTCGAGAACTAAAATGTGTTCAAATAACCTTGATGGGATTGGAGGAGTTCTAGCTCATGCAGACTTTCCTACTAACATAGGACAATGTGTTGAAATACATTTAGATGTCGAGGAAAATTATTATATTGAGAATACTGATATTCCGTTAGATAATAATAAAATAAGTTTATTTCATGTTTTAGTTCATGAAATAGGTCATAACTTAGGACTAGAGCATACTAGAAATGAAGAAGATATGATGTATGCGTATACTGTCGATAATCATATAGTGAAACTATCAGAAACAGATAAAAAGAATCTTCAAGATTTATATGGGGAACCGTCTTCACATACAATACCGACAGCTATTATTCCTACGTCTACGCAGTATACAGATTTATGTAAAATTATTAAACCTGATAACATATTAATTACTCGAGATCATTATTTATATATATATTATAATGAATTAATGTGGAAGCTTCCTATACATAAGAATTATATCCAAAACGATTTAGTTACATCGTATCAGCATCAATATACATCGTCTTCACATTTCTTTCAAAGTAAATATGATAAAATATGGGTATTTGATAAAAAAAATATTGCTATTATTTCATCTTTAACTAATACACAAATAACTAATTCGAGTTTATTAAAGATGGGGTGGCCTAATACAAATAAAATTAATGCAGCTTTCGAATCATATTCAGGACGAATATTTGTTTTTCACGATGATGAATTATACTTCGAAATTAGCGAGTCCACTCTTAATGTTATAAATCAAGGTTACATTACTAATCTTTTTCCGGGGCTACCACTACCAGTCACGAAAGCCTTTAGATATATAAACGGAAATTTATTTTTTAGTATAAACGAAACGGTTTATGAATATAATGAATTTACAAATAAACTAATTAGTGTATCACCCTTTAGTTGGAGTTTGTTTGAAATTATATGTCCTAGTACTAAAATCATGAGTAAAATCTACTCTTTATTGAAATCATTATCATCTTATCTAGATGGTTAAGTAGTGGTAGAGTATAAAAGACGGTGTATTCTTATTTCTTAGTTAGTTGTTATTCGTAAATTAATATATACGGTATAGTAAAATGGATGATATTTATAATAATAAACCAATTATCTCATCTAATAATGATACCGGAAGCGATATCAACAATACCTCTATAAAATGGTATAATAACAAGGGTGATATTTATAATAGAGCAGATTCTGTAAATCAAGTTCGAAACTCTAAGACTCATTATCCTAATTGTCCTTGGTCGGATCCAAATGCAACAGAAGGTCCTGATACTTGTGGTTGTGTGATGCATCACACAACCACATCTACAACTTATAACAAATACAACCGCATACATAGGATGGAACCAATTACCTCAACTAATAATGATACCGGAAGCGATAGTAGCAATACCTCTGTAAAATGTGTAAATTGTGGTTGTAATGTTATGAATATGGAAAAAATTCTTATATCTGTTTTACGCTTATGCGATATTATGATGTTGTTAATAGATAAATGTAAATAATGTTAAAATAAATTATATCTAAATATTATATCTTTTCATTTTATATTTAGGGTAATACACCTTATAACTTCTTAGTTTGTCATAAGATGCATTGTACTAAACAGCAGGAGCCGCTTCCTATACTAAATTTAGATATTTTTAATGACACGATTGTTAAGTGTAGTAAACATGGTAATCTATTACCAAATTCGTTTAGAGCTATTTTTTGCGGTCCGAGTGGATCGGGCAAGACGAATGCTTTATTAAGTCTACTATTTCATCCCAATGGAGCAAGATTTGAAAATATTTATGTATACTCAAAGTCTCTATATCAAGACAAGTATGAGTTATTAAAATCGGTTTTAAACGGCGTAAAAGATGTGGGATATTTTCCATTCAAAAATAATGATGAAATAATTGCACAAAGCGAAGCTCTTGATAATTCTATTTTTATATTCGATGATATAGCGTGCGATAAGCAGAATAAAATACGTGAATATTATTCTATGGGTAGACATAAAGGTATCGATGTTGCTTATTTATGTCAAACGTACTCGAAAATTCCAAAACAATTAATTCGTGATAACAGTAATTTAATAGTGCTTTTTAAACAGGACGAAACAAATTTAAAACATGTATATAACGAACATGTTTCTCCCGATATATCATACGATGTATTTAAAAATCTATGTGCAGAATGTTGGAAAGAAAATTATGAACCGATAGTGATTGTTAAAGATTTTCCTCTAAATCAAGGTCGTTATCGTAGAGGTTTCGATAGCTATATCAATACAGATATACCGCTAACACCGATAGCAAACACTAATACCGATAGCGGTCGCTAATACCGATCGCTCGCTTACGATCGCTATAGCGGTCGCTAATAGCGGTCACGGTCGCTAATACCGGTCGCTCGCTCGCTTAAGGTCGCTAATACCGGTCGGTCGCTCGCTTATGGTCGCTATAGCGGTCGCCAGCATATTGGAATACTTGTATATAAATAGTGTCTTCCTATACATAAACTCATAGCAAAATGATATCACATCATGATGGAACTGTTAAAAAACAAATTCATGAGCTTTCTAAAAGTATTCGAAAAAAATACCTAGCTCTTAAATTAGGTAAATCTGAAGAAGATAGTGCGTTAAATAAATTATTTAAACCTATAGTGGAACCTCTAAATAGTATTAGTGATGTTGTTGCTAGAAACAAACCTAATATTTTTGAAAAAGACATCTCATCGATAACTACACCGAAGCGAGCTGTTGTCAAACGAAAGCTAGTTTTCGATACATTGGAAAAAGTAAAGCCTTCTTCTTCCCCACAAAAACAAGTAGAATTTCTAAAAAAAGAAACAGCTAATACAAATCTCAATGCTACTACCGACGACGACGATGACGATGATGTTTATGAAGATATAGCCTCTGATGATTACGATGATGATGATGTTCATGAATCCACTCGAAAAGATTTTCAGCAACTTACAAAATCGCAAGCCTATAGAGACTATCTATCAAACAATTTTACGATACCATTACCTAGAAAGTATCTAGAAGAACAGCTTCATGATACTGAAAATACGTTTGATATGAATTTTGGTGTAAATCAAAATTTGGAAACAAGAAAATTTTCTATTGGAGACTCCGTATTAGATTTTAATGGATCTAATATTATTGTATACGTGTATGATGATATATCTAATACAAAAATACCTCAAACATATACAGGAACATCGGGATTGTATGAACTTTTGTTTAAAAAACAACCCCACGGTTATACGAAACAGGATATAGATCGATATATGGATATCGGGTATAGAACAAATTTATTCAGAAGAAATTATTCTGCTCTCGAACAAATTAATGGTAATAATACTTTAAAGTATAGAAATATAATTAAACCAAATTTGAGTTCATCTAAAAAGAAGAGTAGGAAGACGAAGAATTTGGATTCATCTAAAAAGAAGAAGAAAGGTGGTGGCGGTGGTTTTCGTGTAGAAAATAGCTTACAACTACAACATAACTCTAAACCCATCGAATATGTTTATTTTGATGATGTAAATGAGCTCGTAGACCGATTACGTTTACTCATAGCATCTAAAGATGCTGGAAATACATCGCATGATAATGAAATAATATCAATCATTAATGAATTAAGAGAAGCATCGGTTATATATTAGCTCTTTTCTATATTTTTATATTAGTTATAAGATGCCGCTCGATAAATTCGGTCAATCATTGTCTTCTACTTCACTTCTCTCATCGAGAAGATTACGCTATGATGCCCATAGTGCTAATATTAGACATACTGCCGATGGTGATATTGATGCAGAAAATTTAAGAATTTGTAACGTTAAAGAACCTAAAGTTGCTGGGGATGTCTCGAATAAGCATTATGTGGATGTTGAAATTAATAAGATTAAAAATAGTTATCTACTTCATACATACATTTACTCTACCTCTACCGATAAAGCTGGACGTTTCATAATATTCAATGTTCCTGATAAATTCGAATTTCGAGTAATTAGAGAAGGAACAGTTGTTAATGTTAGTTGTTCAGCTGCGAAAATTCTATTAAATAATAAGGAGTGTAATAGTGCTGGTAAAGAATTAATTGGACGCACTTTAAAAATAGGAGATATTTTCACTTTTACTGCGATAGACGAAAATTATAATAGTCTGATATTTGAGATAATTACTAAAGTATACATCGAGTAATCATCATCATCATCATCATGAATCATCATCTCTTTAGTAAAGAAAAACTTCAGATCGTTAAAGAACTTCACAAACCTATACGCAAAAATTTTCAAAGACGTAGAACCATAATTAAAGGATTGGATGATTTATGGCAGATAGATCTGATGGAGATGAGTCGATTCTCATCATCAAATAAAAAATTTAGATTCATATTGGTTGTTATCGATTGCTTCTCAAAATATGTGTGGTGTAGAGCGCTTAAAACAAAAAGTGCTCTAGATGTTGCAAGAGCATTCGAATCAATATTGGTAGAGGGAGTACGTTGTCCTCGAAACGTGCAAAGCGATCAAGGAAAAGAATTCTTAAATACAACCTTTAATCAACTAATGAAAAAATATGATATAAATCATTATAATACGTTTAGCTCGATGAAGGCATCTATGGCCGAACGAGTTATTCGAACTTTAAAAGAAAAATTATTTAAACATTTTACTCTCAATGGCTCTCATAAATGGATCGATGTATTATCTAAAATTACATCTATATATAATAATACTACACATTCTACAATAAAAATGAAACCTATCGATGTTACTAAGAAAAACGAGGATCAAGTTTTAAAATCATCTTATAATTTTATAAAATTAGCCACTACACCTAGAACATTTAAAATTGGTGATTATGTTAGAATAAGTATAGCCAAACATGTTTTTGAAAAAGGATATATTCCAAATTGGACAACTGAAATATTTAAAATCGTTAGAATACAAATTACACATCCTGTAACATATCTCCTAGAAGATTTAAGAGGAACATCTATAAGCGGCGCTTTTTACAAAGAAGAATTACAAATAGCTAAATATCCGGATGTTTATCTGGTTGAAAAAGTTTTAAAAAGACGTGGTAATAAAAATTATGTAAAGTGGTTAGGATTCGATGATTCACATAATAGCTGGATTGATCGATCAAATGTTCTATAATATATAAAATCAACATTATCTAAAATTCTCTTTAGTCTTCTTAAAATAATGTTAGTGGGTAGTGTTGATGAGGAGGAGGAGGAAACGTCGAATTATAATATACATTTTAATAGGATGGTGGAAAATTATAAAGAGAAGATTCAATGTGAAACCTTATTGATACATAATCATAAATATGAATTACAGTTTACCGATTTTTCTATAAATTGTGGTTTGAGTTCAGCTCGAAATTTTCAACCATCAATTCACCTAGTTAATGATGATCATCTAATATTATCTTTTGATGTAGAAGAATGGTTGGAATTAATAGAAACACTTCGTTGTATGTTTGAAGAGAACTTTGGAGAAGTGAACGAATCCTATATCTACACTACTATTTGGGGTACCAAAATTTCTTGTGCTCCTATTTTGGAATACTTTAGAAGCATAACAATATCCAGAAATAACATTGCTTTTGAACTCGAGGATTATGAGACATCAGAAATTCTTCTTTTAAATTCTCGTATTTTAAATGTAATAAAATATCTTTCAAGTTTAAATTTTCATGAATATTATGTTAATGTATTAAAATGTGTAAATGATAAACTAAAATCAGATATTGATATAATAGATATAATCAAAGATCTTTGTAATACTAATTCAATCCAAGATCAATGTATGCTTGAATATATTTCTAATTATAAAAACAATGTTGTAGAAGATTTTAATAATAATTATAAATCGTTAGATGTAAACATTCCTTGAGTAAAATAAAATGTCAAGGTCAATCGTAATCATTTTTCCTGTGCTACTATCCAACAGCCCTCGCATGATATCATTGTTTATTAGCTTATAACGTTATCAAATTTCATTCACTTCAGTTAGCTTATCTCATTTTGAAGGATGTTGAAGGTTTATAGTATTTTTATTTCATATGATAATAATTAATAGTATTTTAATCTTTATTTTATTTTTACATTATAAGTATGTTGAATTAATAATAAGAAAACAGTTTGTAATGAGTTATACATTTTATGTTTGTAAAATTAATGTAAATAATATCACTGAACATTATTATAAAATATATATTGTTTGGTAAAAGAAGTTTTTTTTTTTATTCTTCTTTAATTGATTTTGAAGGAGGACTATCTTTTAACGTTTCCTTACATAGTAATAGATCATCATAATCGATAACTGTATGCGTTTCTATAGATGATTTACAGAAACAAAACATCATCCTACATGAACGGCAATATTGTGTCCCCATTATTGGGATCGTTGTAATTCTTTTGCGAACTTCTGATGATGATGGGTGGAAACGATTAGTATTATTGAAAATCAACCTCCTTATCCATTTGCCCTATAAGTAAAAAATAAAAATTAATTAAAGAACTCTAATAAGAAATTGTATAAACATACCAGATTTTTCGATTCTCTTTCATAAAAATATTTTAAAAGTAAATTGGTATTTTTTACGATTCTTTCAATAGATAATGTCCATGAGGTAGTGTATCGGTTGAATTTTTAATTAAATATCTTTTATCATCAAAACCGTTTAAAGCTATTTTATTTTGCTCTATACTATAGACTGTATGTGAAAACGAGCGAATTGTTCTTTGTGATATCATTTTTTCAACATTATTTCGTAAGCATTCTAGATAATCATTAAAATCAATTTTAGTTTTCATAACATTCTTTTTAACCCCCTTAGATTTTTTAACACACCCCTCCTCTCCACTATATTTATATGTATACATCTTTGATCTGAGTCCTATAAAATGTGACATTATTTTACCGTTTAACTCATCCTTCATTAGACCTGGAATCTTTTTATTAACTAGAGGTATATTATAAGAATTATCCTGAGCATAATCGCTTGTATCAAACATATGAATATCTTTTTTTATAATATCTTGATAGGGATCTATATTCTTAAGCTGATAAATCAAACTATCTGTATCGGTATATAGAAGCTTCACATGATTATTTTCAGCACATTTCTTAAGCATATATGAATAGTGAAAATTGTATAAACATACCTTTGAAATATCTAAGATTACCATCCCCACGTATATAGGTTTATTGAAAACATGTTCGCTCTTTGTTAATTCTATAGCCACAAGGTTTTCATTGAAAATAGTACGGTTGTGAAAATTTGGACTTGCAATTAAATTTTTCGCTCCGTATCTTCCCTCCCATCGAGTTACTAACTTTACTACTCTATGTTTTCGTATATTTTCCATTGTTTTACCAAATACAGCGTTAATCATCAGTTTAAATAAATTCTTTTCGAATGTTGTAGTAGCTGCAGATCGTAATTTAGTGTTAAGCTCGACGTATGATTTTAACCATGGAGATTGTTCGAATGATAGCACACGATGAAGTTTTATTAATTTCAAACCATGTTCTAAACACTGTTTCAAATTACGATAATGAATTATATACTTTGATTTATTATATAATGTTGTCATTAATTTAGATATTTTTGATTTTGGGAGTTGTAAAGCTTTATGTTGATATACTGATTGTATATCGGAAGGTTTTAAATGTTCCGCACAAAAAGGTAAATCTTTATGTGTATCATGAAGGTGATTAGGATACTCCAAATCTACCTCTAAAATATATCCGATAGATGCATCATCAGCTATTGTAGTGACATCAAAATTTTCAATATTATCCATCCACTTAAAATTTTTATATGGTAAATTTTGAGACATTGACCATCCGTAAAGGTTGTTTACGTCAAAGTATATGTTATATATAGACTCTCTGGAAGAATCATATTCATCCATATATTTATTATTAGCTTCCGAATATCGATTAGAGCATTGACTTATTCCACCCCTAATCCCTCCTTCAATAAACATAAGCATATCTACATCCTTAATAATATCTAGTTTACATCTCGTATATTTCAACATACAATCCCACGTATATCCAGGTAAAGTATAATACCAAGCCAAATCGAGCTCATAATTTAGGTACATTGTCTCCCGAAATTGTTCAAAGATATCACATAATAAAAAAATATCTATTTTCATATAAAAATCAGAAAAATCTCCTAAATTTTTACATTTAAAAGTATGCCATATATTTTTTGCATGTTCGTAATCTTCTATAGAAATATCTGAACTCTTTAATTTATTATAAAAACATTCGATGGGGGGTAGCGTAGTCTCATTTAATTTATCTAAAGAATCGATATAATCATAGGGAAATATTCCTTTACGGATTAGTAATTTAAATGCTTGACTATCTTCATCTCTAAATTCCGATTTTAAATTTTTAAACATATCCAACTCCATGGAAGAAGCTAATTCATCTAAAGATGTACTCATAAATCTAAAAGAATCTATAAATCGGAATTTAATCTTGCTTCCCCCATCATCAGTTAATGTAAAAGAAATATATTTTTCCATGTTTATTGGTAATAAACTAATTTTTCCTAATTTTGAGATATCTTCAATGAGGAAGTGACTATCATAGCCTGTTAGATTATGAAACACTACAGGTACCATAAATTTCTTTTTAAAGTTTAAATTACAAATAGAATGAGCAAACCCCCGGAAGTCCCCCTCGAAATGTGAATGATCTCTTACGATTTTATTATCATTATAATCATTGAAAGTAAATTTTTTATTACATATGTGACACTTAATTGCTGTTTTAAAATCGGAAGGATGATTTTGCATGGGTATAATGTTAATAATTTTACTTGAAATAAATTGAGCTATACTTTTAAGTTGTTCTGCATACCATGTGATAGCATCTATACCTCTATAAGATGTATAAAAAGATAGGTTATTATCATAGGAACATTTTAAAAAGATACCTGCACTATATGCTTGATGTTTTTGATATTTTACTGTTTTAATGATATCATTATCATCATCAGTTATAGGTTCTAGGATTGATTCTAAATCGCTGTATAAGATAAATGGTACTTTTTGTTGATTTGAAAAATTTTTAAATTCTACAGTATCATAGGGAGGGAACGAAATTTTACAATTATTTAATTTTCTACAATTCTCAGAGTGCATATCTAATTTATCTTTAGTATAAAAATAATTTAAACAACAGTCACATATATGTATAGCTATTTTAGATTTAGTGAGTTGACTCGATAAAAGACGTGATAAATTTTTAAGTAAACAAAAATGATAACGAATTTGAGTATCATCACCATCATCATCATCATCATCATCATCATCATCATCATTTCCTACTGTTATATAATCATTTAATTTAGGGTAATACACATTCTGAATTAATAATAAATTAATATGTTTATCTTTTTTATCTTTTGTTATGTATGCAGGAACAACAGTATACTTTTCTAATCTATTTAACTCTAAAGCATATACGTTAATAGAAATATTATTTAATTTTTCTACTTTAGGTATTTGTGCTAATTTTATTGGAAATTTAATGTTTTCCAGATTTAAAACAGATGAATAATGAGGGTAAGAGGTAATTATATCACAATGTTTATCAACTGGATATAATGCTGCTACCAACGACCATGCAAAACATGCATCATCATCATAATTTTTGATATTAATACACGCTTTTTTAGCAGCAATTGATTCTGGAAGTCTAATAAAGGATGATCCATTACCAATATCACATTTATTAATATTAATTTCCAATGAAATTAATTCCCTAATAGCCCAACCACTTTGAGAAAGTTGAAAAGACTCTAATTTATTTATAATAGGATTACAAATATGTTCTTGAAACCATTTTTTAATATTAACACTCGTATCAATTATTTCATTTTTAGTATTAAAATGTTTATATTCAATAATTTCATTATCGTTTAACCCTCGTTTGATAAATTCTCCACAAAAACAGCTATTAACTTTTATCATAATAAAATTATTTTTAAGAACATTCTTTATTCTAACATTGAAGAGGAAAAATGCATCATTAAAAAATTCTAATATATCGATATGTTTCAAATTGATAATCATGCCTGAACGAATTCTCGAATCGAAAGCGTTTTTTAAATCCACCCATTTTACCCAATCACTACGTTTCTTTTTACCCCCTACTATTCCTAAACCAACAATATTTTTCTTCTTGTTTACACATACACATCTACTAATGAGTAATTGATAACGTTTTAAATTAGAGATATCAGATAATATTTTTTTTTTTTCACCGACATTTAAATTTTTAATTTTTAATATTTTATAACAATATCTTAAACTTTTAGAACAATATTTATACCAAATATCAATTTCTCGTTGTTGAGAATTATTTTTATTTAAAATTTTGTATGATCGCTCAATAATATTAACTGAATTTCTACTTACCTCAAAGACATTATCTAAATTAGTATAACTCATTGCTAATATTTGTTTTCTTATACTATCTCAAACAATTGCGATGGTGAGTACTTTGGGTTGCTCGAAGTCCTCGACCCTCTGTATAACAATTTATATTTTTTTGGCTGGAAGTTGTTCAAATTTTCTTTTATGACTGTAACACATCGGCCTGGTAAAAATACCACACAGTCTTCTAAAGTTAACTTCGGAACTTCTCCAAAAACACTATTAACAATTTCTAAATTGTTAATTATATATGGTCGATCTGGTGTTAGATCCTGCAGCTTTTTTGTCTCTAATGCTGCAAATTTGTTAATAGCACTTAGATCCACTAAAAATTTATTATAACTAATTATTATTAAATATTTAAAATTATACAACTTACTTTTGAAATATTTTCTGGAATAACTCACTCACTTAGATACAATATACTACTACTTGGATATATAGAAGTAACCTATATCTTTAGGATAGATTATTCTACTTTTATATTAGATTTTCTTCTACACCCCACCCCGTTCTTCAAATCGCACAGTATAATGCTTTTATTTACAGGAAACACTTATTTTTCTATCACCACAAATTCCGTTCCATTTTTTATATACTCTAAGTTCAAAGATAAACAACATCAACTATCTCATTCGTGATGACGGAGGTTTGATAAAATGGGATTTATAAACATGTCTAAACCTGCAAGATGAAGCGTTTTTCTTATCATTAATACAGGTCTATTTTACAAAACGTTATCGTAATAGGAACTGATTTATATGACCTAAAAAACAAGGTGTTTTTTCCTATTGCTAATTCCAGTCTTATTTATCATAAAACAGGAACTGATGATCTTGTTAAATGCATTATATCCGTTCAATATGATATAAATTACCACTATCTGTTCTATATGACCTAAAACAAGGTGTTTTTTCCTTTTCCAATGACCGCTATCATAGGGTAGGGTTATTAACACAATGTATTATATCCGTTCTATCTCATACAAATTACCACTATCTGTTCTATAATAAAACACAAGGTGATTTTCATATCACTAATTCCGGTCGCAATATCTCAATAGGAGATTATTTTAATACAATGTATTATTATTAACATTTTCAAAAAGGCATAGCGCCGACACAAAAAGGCATAGCGCCGACACGCGAAGAACGTACCCTCCAAGCGAAAACCCTCAAGCAAAGACCCGCGTCAACGAGGCACTTCCGGTCCATAATATCCTCCAAGCGCCGACACGCGAAGAACGTACCCTCCAAGCGAAAACCCTCAAGCAAAGACCCTGGCAGCTTATACCAGCCAAGCAAAGACCTCGGTCATCGAGCTTCACTCCTCTTAACACCACCCTTCAAGCCAAGACCCTCGCAGCTTATACCCGCCAAGCCATGACCTTGGTCATCGAACTTAATGTCATCCTCTTAACATACCCCTAATATCCTTCAAGAGAACACCCTAACCATCGAGCTTCAAGTCATCAAGTCTAACACCGCTTAACATCCCCTAATATCCTTCAAGAGAACACCCTGGCCATCGAACTTCACGTCTTCAAGAATAACACTTCGATAACAACCCCTAATACACTTCAAGCCAAGACACCCTTGGTCATCGAGCTTTACAAAACATAGCCATCGAGTTTGAACTTACTTCCTGTCTAGAACGCCACTTCCTGTCTAGAACCCGCTTTGTTCATCTACTTCAATTTGTGCGCGAAGGGGTGGTCAGATCGGGGTCGGACAAGTACGAGGGGGTAGAACATAAAAAACGTGATCCATCGAAGTGCGTCTCGACCTTATCGGTTCGGAAATAGTGGCATAAATTGCGAAAAACTCCTTCAAAATCAATGTTTATCAATGTTTACATTGATAAAGATAAACAATTTGGAAAATATACGGGGTGATCAACGCAAGACCGCGCTACAGTGTGAGCACACCAAACCTTAAATATCGTATATTGAGAGAACCACTGTACGGATCACCCCCGGAGAGGTGTCATTCGACTCGGGCCGGTAAGGGGCACCCCCCCCTCGAAAACCCCCCCCCCCCACCTACCCCCCCCCCCACCAGGTTTCGTGGGAGGAATTTTTGCCCCCCCCCTCCCCCCCCCCTCGGGCAAGTTTCACGAGGCGCAAAAATACACCAAAAAAAATTTTTCGAAATTTTTTCTTCTGCGCATGCGCGACCCAAAACATCAAATACGCCCGGGAGAGTGTTTCGGGTCGGACCAAAACACCGCGAGCTGTCCGTGGACGGTATGGTGGGTGTATTGTGCTAAATATCAAGAGTCCAAACATCAAGAGACCCCCTTGTTACCTCTTTGTGTCGGCATCTCAACCCGCGGGGGTCCCTCAGAGATCGGGTAACCAATCCCGGTGGATGGAGGACTACCTGCGGGGTCGGCGCAGGAGGGACGGGGTCCACAAGATAGCCGCACACCAGCGAACGCCAGCCAACTCAACCAAAACCTAAAGAAAGAAGATGGAAAGTCGAAAAGAAGAGGAAACGGTTACGGTGCAGGGGTCCGGATCCCCAGTACCGGTCGTGGATGGCTGTGCCGGAGCAGGCGCCACACGACCGTCAGCCTACGACTGCTCTGCGTCCTCGGTGGCTGACCAGGCCGGGGCGCGAAAAGAAGCGACTGGAAACCAAGACGACCCCGGCGAGTTCAAGGACAAGAATACGGTAAAAACGAAAAAAGGCAAACCAAAAGTTATGCCAAAGTTGAGGGTGGCTAAGTCGGTGGATAACTCACCGGCGGGCTCTCCCACCACAGGTGCCCGCTGGAGCTACGACTTGGAGGGCGATCCCGTCGTGATCTTAAACGACGTGATTCGCATCTGCCAGGAGAAACTGCAGACGAAGGCGGGTGGCTTCTCGAGCCAAAGTCTGCAAATACTAAGAGAGACAATCACCAGCAAACTCAAGAAGGTGATCAATATCAGATCGCTGGAAAAGATCCAACAAGAGTCCGAGCTGGACAAAAAAGTCAACCAACTGCAAGGTCAGGTTGAAGAACTATACAAGATGGTAGCGACCCAGAAGACCACCATAGATAAATTGGCGAAGAACTCGGATCACATCCAGTCCGACGCCTTAAAGATTAAAGATGAAGCGAGAAAAGCTAGAGAGGCGGAAGCACACTCCAACGACTTGCGGAAGAAGGAGACAGCGAAGATGTCCACCGCGGTGGACAATGTCCATTTTCTGCTTGTCAAGATGGGCAGGGATATGGCCGATCTCCAGGCCAAACTAGTGGCCCTGGACAACAAAAAATTTGAAACTTCTTTCAGCCAACAAGGGGTGGGAGAATTCGAGACTCTCATAGAGAGAGTCAATGAGATGGGGAATCACATCGATGAAATGAGAGGGAAACTACAAGCCCCTCACAAACACTACATCACAACGGCACAAA
This sequence comes from Cantharis flavilabris, assembly GCA_949152465.1. Classification (NCBI taxonomy): domain Eukaryota; kingdom Metazoa; phylum Arthropoda; class Insecta; order Coleoptera; family Cantharidae; genus Cantharis; species Cantharis flavilabris. The sequence goes on along the minus strand of OX424441.1, from coordinate 22,877 downwards.
CGCAGACAAGCCCGAAGATTCCCCCCAAAGAACAAGGAAAAAAAGAAAAAGAAAAAGAAAAAGAAACTGAGAGCTTTGCCACGGTAGTGATAAGCAAAGAGACACCGATGACCCCATCCGCGCCCCAAGTAAGAGGGTTGGATAGTGGCCCCCTGCCATCAACGGGGGCAGTGCGAAAGGGCACCATAATCTCAACTCAAATCAACGAGGAAGATGAGGAGCCCTTCACAACGGTCCAAAGGAAAAGAAAAGGTAGGCGTACAGAGAAACCTACAGAAAAGAGATTAGAAGAAGAAAAGAAGTTAAGAAGAGAAGAAGAACAGAAGCCCCCAGCAGTAATAATAAAGCTGGATAAAGGGCAAGACAATTATAGGGCAGCGTTAACAAAATTAGCGCAGCTGACAAAACAGACTGCCTACGTGAAAAGGGTCAGGCAGACGAAAGGGGGAGATCTCCTAGTAGAAACTGAGAGCAACATCGAGAAATCTGCGCTCATCGAAATCCTCAATGGGAAAATGGAGGTAAACCCCTTAAGAAAAACGGAGACAGTCCAAATAAGAGATATCGATCTTCTGTCCACCAAGGAGACCATCCGACAAGACATTCTAAACATCACGGGACCCGCAGGACACATAACCCTGCGGGACCTAACCCCCGCGTTTGGGAACACGCAATCGGCTATCGTCGTGATGGACGCGGAAAGTGCAAATAAACTGTTGTCGGAAAAGAAGATCCGTATCGGTATGGTGAATGGCTGCCGAACTCGCCGCTCTTACCGGTGTTTTCGGTGCTGGGCCTGCGACCACGACACGGGACAGTGCAGACGAAGTGTCGACAGATCCAGCCTGTGCTGGAACTGCTGCAAGACCGGCCATAGAGCTAAAGACTGTGGTAGCATCTCCCTCTGTATCGAGTGCGGGAAACCCGGCCACAGATACGGTACACGGGGATGCAGCGCAAAAGAGCGGAGAAATCCGGGTCCTGCAAGCAAACTTGCACACGGCAAGGGCAGCCCAAGCCCTTCTAATACACAACGTGTTGGCCCGCAAAATCGATGTGGCTCTGCTGAGCGAGCCGAATCGCCTGCCGGAGCACTGGTGGGCCAGTAACTCCGGGTCGGCGGCGATCTGGGTCCCCGACGCGAGAAGGGTCGAGAAGTGGGGCAAAGGGGAGTGCTTCGTTTGGGTTAAGTACTTACATAACACGTACATCAGCTGTTACATCACCCCAAACTGCACTCCCCAATATTTCCAAGCTGTCCTAGACGAGCTATTCGATCTGGTTCGAGACATGGCTGGCCCTATTGTCGTCGGGGGCGATTTCAACGCGAAGTCTCCGGAGTGGGGATGTGAGGTCTCCGACTTGCGGGGTGAGCTGCTGACGGAGGCATTGGCGGCGACGGAACTTGAGGTTATCAACTCTGGCGATACCCCCACGTTTAACAGGGGAGGGTCCTCGTCGATTCTCGACATTACCTTTGCTACCCCAGGCCTCCAGCAGAAGATCCCGAACTGGAGGGTGCTGGAGGAGGAGACGGCGAGTGACCATAAATATGTGGCCTATGAGATTCGGTCGCCGATCCCCGGTGCTAGAGAAGTACGGGGCTGGAACGTTCGGAAGCTGGACGACGCCAAGCTGGCGTCCAAGGCGGAAGAAGTGTTCTCCGAAGAGGTGGAGTCTCCGGAGCAACTCGCCGAAGCCCTCGCCAAGATCTGCGAAGCTGCCATGCCGCCGAAAACATCCTTCAAGCGGAGGGGGGCTTACTGGTGGAACGGCGAGATTGCTGCACAGAGAGTCGTGTGTAACAACATCAGGAGGAGACTCCATAGAGTAGGAAGAAGAGATGTGCAAGCGGGAGAAGAGATGCAAGCCACACTCTCGCAGGAAAGAAAAAAGTTGGCACGGATGATCGAGAAGAGCCAAAAGTTGTGCTGGACAAAAATCATCCAACAAGTGGAAGAGGATGTGTGGGGTGTAGGCTACAAGATAGTCACATCCAGACTCGGCAGACAACCTATTCCCGGCATGACAGAGGACAGGATTAGAACAGTACTGGACACCCTCTTCCCCACTCACCACACGCAAGAGTGGGAGCGCCATGCCGGAGAATTCCAACCATTCTCCATTGAAGAACTTAGAGAGGCTGCCAAGAGTCTGGGTAACGGGAAGGCACCAGGACCCGATTGCATTCCCGCAGAGGCCATCAAGAAAATCGTTGAGATCCACCCCACACAAATCCTAGAAGTTTTAAACAGATGTGCCCAGCTTGGCGACTTCCCGAACATCTATAAGAAGGCCAAGCTGGTGATACTAAGGAAGGGCCAAAAGCCTCTCGAGCTCCCCTCCTCGTACAGACCGATATGCCTGCTGAACACAACGGCAAAGCTGTACGAGAAACTGCTACTTCGCAGACTACAGGGGGAGCTAGCGCTAAACGAGAGGCAATATGGCTTTCGGAAAGGCAGGTCCACGATAGATGCCCTTAAACACATTGTGGAAACGGCAAGGAAGGCTCGAGCGGGTACGTGGCGTACAAGGAGGATGGTGGCGCTGGTCACGCTCGACATCAAGAACGCATTCAACTCCGCAGGATGGAAGCATATCATCGAGGCACTAACCAGGAAAGGCATAACACCAGGCCTGTTAAACATACTGAAGAGCTACCTGACTGCGAGGACACTGTTAGTTGAAGAGGATCTCCTGAACATCGTGATGGAAGTGACCAGCGGGGTCCCACAAGGATCCGTACTGGGGCCGACCCTCTGGAACGCCATGTACGATGGCATATTCGAGATTGAGCTGCCAGAAGGCGTGGAACTGGTGGGCTTCGCTGACGACATCACCATCATCGTCGTCGCGAAGACCATCGAAGAGTTGGAGCGGAAGCTGGGCGAGGCAATCCGGGCCATCCAGAGATGGATTGATGGAAGGGGCCTCGCACTTGTTCCCGACAAGTGCGAACTTCTGATGGTCACCGGAAGAAGAAAGATCCCTCAGCCGACTATTGTGGTGGGTCAACACCAGCTGATCCCGGGCAGGAGCATCACGATCCTCGGAGTGACGATCGACAAGAGTCTGACGTTCGCCCACATATCAACAGGGTGGTGACTAAGGCGGAGAAGAGCTGCGCCGCCTTAGCGAGACTCATGCCGAACATCCAGGGCCCGAACACCACCAAACGTAGGGTCCTGTCGTCGGTCGTTCACTCCATAATCCTGTACGGAGCACCCATATGGTCGGCGGCGATGAGAGTCGCCAGATACCGGAACACCCTTCTGAAGGTCCAGAGGAAGATGGCCCTCAGAATTTGCTGCGCCTACCGTACTGTATCAGAGAGCGCGGTCCTGGTACTGGCGGGAATTCCACCTATTGATCTCTTGGTGGCAGAAAGGTCAGCCAACTACACCTCGGCTGACCAAAGGGCGGCAAACAGGGAAAAACTACTCCAGGAATGGCAACAGAGATGGGAGGAGTCGGAAACGGGAAAGTGGACCCGCACATTGATCCCCAACATTTCCGACTGGATTCGGAGGAGGCACGGTGAGCTCTGCTACCACCTTACGCAGGCTCTAACGGGGCACGGGTGCTTCAACTCCTACCTTGCAAGGATTGGGAAGGTGGAATCTCCCACATGCACCTATTGCAATGAGGCACCCGACACGGCGGAACACACCATTTTTTTCTGCCCAGAATGGGTTGAATTGCGGGCGGCCCTTGAAGTGGAGGGACCCTTCACTCCGCAAACCGCCGTGGACTCCATGCTGTCCTCCGAAGAAAGATGGAACAAGGTGCAAAGTGTGGTCATTGCGATCATCTCGAGGAAGGAGGACGATGAAAGAAAAATTCAAACAGTCAACGTATGAAGAGAAAAGTCCCGAAAGGGTGAAGGAAAAAAAGAAGAACGAAGTTCGATTCCGGGTGCACAGTGAAGACTGATCCCGCGTGCACTCGTGAACGGTGCGAGTTAACATCCAGGGAGGGGGTTTTTAGTCAGTAAAAGTCTGACATATCCTCAGGCACGGGCTTGAGGAATCCATGAGGATTTTCCCCCTTCCTCCGCACAAACCAAAAAAAAAAAAAAAAAAAAAAAAAAAAAAAAAGGTTAGGTTAGGTTAGGTTAGGTTAGGTTAGGTTAGGTTAGGTTAGGTTAGGTTAGGTTAGGTTAGGTTAGGTTAGGTTAGGTTAGGTTAGGTTAGGTTAGGTTAGGTTAGGTTAGGTTAGGTTAGGTTAGGTTAGGTTAGGTTAGGTTAGGTTAGGTTAGGTTAGGTTAGGTTAGGTTAGGTTAGGTTAGGTTAGGTTAGGTTAGGTTAGGTTAGGTTAGGTTAGGTTAGGTTAGGTTAGGTTAGGTTAGGTTAGGTTAGGTTAGGTTAGGTTAGGTTAGGTTAGGTTAGGTTAGGTTAGGTTAGGTTAGGTTAGGTTAGGTTAGGTTAGGTTAGGTTAGGTTAGGTTAGGTTAGGTTAGGTTAGGTTAGGTTAGGTTAGGTTAGGTTAGGTTAGGTTAGGTTAGGTTAGGTTAGGTTAGGTTAGGTTGTCGAGTGCCAAACATGAGCTGAGATAGACGTGTTACGCGAGCTCCCGACCATAGACCAGCTTGGACACCGATAAAGTTGCCGGAAAATTGTGAAATTTGGCAGGCGTGCCACAATAGTGTTTGTGCGTGTACTTGTTAATTTTCTAAATTGTACGACGGCCCAAAGTGCTCCAAAAGTGATAAGACACCAGATAAACCAACAACCCGCTCCACCGAGTTTAAACGAACCCCAAAAATTCCCAAATTTTGGAATCCTGCTCTTGAAATGTGCCCGCCCAGGACAGCAATCCAAAAATTTGGGGAATAAACAATTTTGGTAAAAGTGACACGAGGTACTCCAAAAGGGATAAGACACCAGTTAAACCAACAACCCGCTCCACCGAGTTTAAACGAACCCCAAAAATTCTCAAATTTTGGATTCCTGCTCTTGAAGTGTGTCCGCCCAAGACAGCAATCCAAAAATTTGGGGAATAAACAATTTTGGTAAAAGTGACACGAGGTGGAATTGACTTTAATTAAAAGAACCACCGGCAAACATGTGTTAGCGATCCACATACACCACCCGGAAGACTACACAAGGTTAGTAAAAAATTATTTCAAATTTTCCAAACCCCAACGGCCAAAAAATCCCAAGCGAGAATAAACCGAAATCGCCATCGCAGACCCACGAGGTGTGAACTATATTATTTGACACACACCGCAAACCCACAGGCCAAAAATTCCAAGACTTGAACACTCCACCCAGCGGCCTAGAGCGCCTAAGTTAGCAATTAAAAAAAAACTTAATTTCCACCGAAAACAGTGCGCGGAAAATTTAAAAACCATTCCGAAAACACAGTTCGCAGCCCCTTCAAATTAAAGTGAAACTCAACCACAAAAGTGCTAAACAGTGCCCAAAAAACCAGATTTTTCTACCACGCGCCCAGGAAGCTAGCGCGCACAGGACTGCAGTCCAAAACATTTATTAACGCAACCCTAATTACCACAAAATCCTTTTCAATTTCATTTTCAAAACTTTTCATTCCACTTAAGCAACCCGATTAAAAGCAATAGTTAAGACCACGCCAGTGAACAAACAATAAATTAGGTTAAATTAAACTAAATTAAGTTAAAGTACACAGCTGGGTGCGGGCGCTCAACAGTGCGGGGAAGACAAGTGCGAACAAACAATAAATTAGGCTAAAAGTAAACTAAGATTAAGTTAAGGAAAACCGAGCCAAGTGCGGGCGCCCAACACTACGGAAAATATAACAATGGCCCACTTCCAGGAATTAGAAAACTGGCTGAAAGCCGTGCAAAACAACAGCAGGACCCCGATAGAGGTGCGATCAGCAGGATCGGCGCTGGCCCAACTCGTCTTCGAGCAGGATGCCAGGCTGGCACTGCTAGACAATCGAGAACCGGACCCAGCTATCTCCATCCTGCTCACCAAAGTGGCGGAGCTCCAGATGGAGATGAGGGAGGTAAAGAACCACCTGAAAAACGGCACAAAAACCAAAACCGAAAATAAACAGAACCCCAGCACAGGGAAAACGGGGAAGAAAACCGGCAAAACCAACAAGGTAAACACACCGGCGGCCGGCGAACCATCGACGTCGGCGATGACCACTACCGAATCCAACGAAACCCCAACGACGGCTAACCTACCGACGACGGAAACTACCCCACAGCCAAGAGGGGAGACGGCCAACGAGACGGCAACCGAGACAGCCGAACAAGACAACTCAACTCAAAGACAAAATAAAAAGAAGAAAAAAAGCAAGAGCCCCAGAAACGCTCTACAAACAAATGAACCCGCAACTGACCCGACTGCCGAAACTATTGAAGTAACAACAGTGACAGAAACAGTAGAAGCAGCCGAGCAAGAAACAGTAATCGAACTAACCGAGGTAGCAGAGACTGCCGCAGTTGTCTCGACCACCCCAACCACCCAGACCACCGAACCAGCCGAGCAGGCTAAACCAATCATAACCGCTCAGGCAGTTGCACAAGCAGTTGCAAACGCAATTGCCCAACCAAACCAAGCAGAGGCGCCTTTCCAGGTCCAAAACCGGAAAAAGCGAGAAAAAACATTGACCAACAGGACCCTGCGAGAACCGGCCATCTGGATCCAGCTACGCAAGGCAGACGATGATGCCGAATATCGAGCAATAATCGCCAAGCTGAAAAGCAGCCTTAGCGCCGAGCCGGCGTCTATCATTAAAGCCGCTAGATCAACAAAGGAAGGTAATGCAATACTGACCCTAAACAAAAACACAGCAGTACAGGCCCAGCTACTGGAGGAAGTTAAAGCGGCCCTGAAAAACAACACCATAGCAGCGAAATTTGGAACAACAGCGGAAAACGAAAAAATCCACTCTTTAACAATTAGGGGGATTGACACTAGCGCAACCAAGGAGGAGGTGGTGGAGAGTCTAAGGCTCATCACAGGGGCTGAAGGGAACATAACCCTTCAATCCTTAAGCTATAACGCCTTATACAAGACCCAGACCGCCTCCATCAGAACAGACCAAGCCAACGCAAACAAACTAACGAAAAAGAGATACATCCGGATTGGACTCATAAACGCATGCCCAGTGAGCATAAACAACAGGTGCTTTCGATGCTGGGCCTTCGACCCCAAGCACAAGCAAAGAGAGTGCGGAGGCCCAGATTATTCCAACAGCTGCTGGAACTGTTGCAAAACTGGGCACAAATCCGACAAATGCCCTAATACCACCCCCACCTGCTGCAGATGTGGAGGGGAACATAGGGCAACCAATCCCATCTGCCCAGAATACAATAAGTAAGAAGAACCTGCAGTCCAGCAAGATCCTACAGATCAACATGCACACGGCCAAGTTGGCTCACGATCTACTGGACCAAACGGTAACCAAGGCTAAAATCACAGCGGTCCTCGCAAGCGAGCCAAACGCTGCGAGGATCGCATCCAAGCAAAACTGGTACAGTAACGCCAGCGGCACTGCTGCAATATGGATAGTAGACGGCAAAGGGGTCAGCGAAAGCGGAGCTGGACAGTGCTACGCATGGGTCACCCATAGAGGCACAACATATTTCAGCTGCTATCTCTCGCCCAACATAACCGTAAATGAGTTCCTAGCAGCAATCGACGAACTTTTCGAACAAGTACAGAGGACAAACACTCCGCTGATCATAGGTGGCGATTTTAACGCAAAATCAGCGGAGTGGGGAGGTAGCCAACGCGAGGCTCAGCGCGACCCAAATGGATTTGCCAGAGGGGAAGAACTGTCCCAAGCAATTGCAGCAACCGATATGTACGTATGCAATGACGGCAACACACCAACGTTTCGCCGCGGCGAGTCATCATCGTGCATCGACGTAACGTTTGCATCGGCGAGTAACCAAACCACGGTCAGCGACTGGAAGGTGCTCGACGAAGAAACGGGTAGCGACCACCTCTATGTCCGATTCGATGTAACAAACAAGAAGGAGGTCCAAGCAAGAAAAGTAGAAGGTTGGAACGAGCGAAAGCTCGACCCTGAAAAAGCGGCAGCGGCCATAGCTAATATTCAGCAAGGACCCGCAGATGCAAACGAGTTGAAAACAGTGCTTCAAACTATCTGCCGAAAAAGCATGCCCCCCCGCCGCGCTCTCCAAAAACGAGCCGTTTACTGGTGGAACGCTTCCATAAAAGAAAAGCGGAAGCAGTGTAACGAAACAAGAAGGGCATACCAACATCGCCAAGGCAGGGGCCGACTCACAGGTGCAGAACTAGAGGTAGAAAAAACCAGGTACAAAGAGCAACGTAAAGAACTGAGCAGACAAATTCAGGCGAGTCAAAAAAGTTCCTGGCAAGCTTTACTAAAGGAAATCGATAACGACGTCTGGGGTCTAGGATACAGAATAGCCACCAAGAAATTAGGTAGAGCGCCCATCCCTAGCCTAGACGAGGAAAAGTTAAGAAACATCATCGACAACCTTTTCCCGACCCACCATACTCAAGAGTGGACGAAGCCATCTGCCCAGTTCAAAGAATTCACAGAAGAAGAACTAGCCCAAGCCACGAAATCCATGTCCGTGGGAAAAGCTCCAGGTCCAGATAAGGTGCCGTCAAGAGTGACAAAGCTGCTAGCAACTGAGAGCCCAGAAACCATCCTTGCAGCATTAAATCACCACGCCAAGGAAGGAATCTTCCCTAAAACATGGAAACGAGCTAAGCTGGTTCTCCTTAAAAAAGGCGACAAGCCTCCAAGCGAACCCAGCTCGTACAGGCCAATCTGTCTCCTAGATGGAACAGGAAAGCTGTACGAGCGAATGATCCTAAACCGCTTAAATCAAGAACTTGATAAGAGCGGAGGGCTCAACGACCATCAATACGGGTTCCGAAAAGGCCGCTCGACTATAGACGCGGTCCAAGCCATGACAAAAATCGCAAACGACGCGGCGGCTGGTACTTGGAGGACCAGGAAGATGTGCGCACTGGTGACACTTGACATCCGGAATGCCTTCAACTCGGTGCAATGGAAGAACATTATAACCGAGCTGGAGGACAGGAAGGTAGACGAGTCTCTTGTCAACATCATAAAGAGTTACCTGTCGGAGAGATTCCTGGTCGTACAAGAAGAGGAGCTGGAAGGGGAGTTCCCAATAACCAGCGGCGTCCCACAAGGGTCAGTTTTAGGACCAACACTTTGGAACATCATGTATGACGGAGTGTTTAAACTAAGGCTGCCCCCGGGCGTCATATTAGTGGGATTCGCGGACGACCTCACCATACTAGTCGTCGCCGCTACGGAAAAAGAACTTAAGAGAAAGACTGACGAGGCGATTATGCTTATCAACGACTGGGTGAAGTCCAGGGGACTTGACCTGGTGCCGCACAAAACGGAAGCAATTCTCCTTACGGGGAAAAGGAAGATCCAGCCCGTCACTTTCCAAATGGGAGTTCACAAGATTGAACCCAAGAGTGAAGTCAAGACACTTGGTATCACTTTTGACAAGAGAAGGAATTTTTCGAAGCACATAGCCTACGCAGCAGAGAAGGCGGAACGCATGTGTACCGCTCTGTCAAAACTGATGCCAAACCTCAAAGGACCACGGCAAATGAAGAGACGAATACTGGCCTCGGTTGTCCACTCCATCCTACTCTACGGAGCACCAGTATGGGTCGACGCCATGGCAGTACAAACACACAGAAACATGCTAGCAAAGGTGCAGAGGAAAGCGGCTTTGAGGGTCTGCTCAGCATACCGTACGGTTTCCCAAAACGCGGTACTGGTGATTGCAGGCATGCCCCCTATCGACCTGATGGCGATAGAAAGATCAAAAAACCATCACCAGAAACTAGACAAAGCAACTAACAAACAAGTGACAAAAGAAGTTTGGCAGGACAGGTGGGACCGGTCAAACACCGGAACCTGGACTAGACTACTAATCCCCGACATAAGCCAGTGGCAAACCAGACCCCACGGAGAGGTTGACTTCCATCTAACCCAGGCACTGACAGGCCACGGTTGCTTTAACGCCTACCTAGCCAGGATAGGCAAGCTAAAGGATGGGAAGTGCACCTACTGCCCAGAGATAGACACGGCGAGGCACACCATTTTTGAATGCCTGGAGTGGGCACAAGTGCGCACCGCAGTCGAACTCCAACTCCAAACGACGTTAAAGCCCGAAAACCTAGTAGCAGAGATGCTAAAAGGCGAGGACGAATGGCGTCTAGTAGCGGATTTGCTTAGGTCCATCCTAATCAAAAAGGAAGACGACGAACGTGAACGACAGGCAGCAGAGTGACGGCTCAACATCTACCAAAAGACCAAGTCCCGCAAGGGCAACAGTGCGCGAAGTGAAAGTGCCGAGAGACGCTAAACACGCGCGCATTCCCAATACCAACCCCAAACCCTAAAGACAAGTCCCCTAGGGGCAAATCACAAGTGTAATCCCCGAACCGCCAAACCACGAAACTAAAGACAAGTCCAATAAGGCAAATACCGCGATAAGTGAAAGACCAAAAACTAGCTAGTGCCCAACAGGGCAACCACAAAGCCCCAGATTCGCGAGAAGAATGCAAGCGCGTACCACGCGGATCTGGCGTAACAGCGGCCGACCATCAATAGGAGGGGTTTTTAGTGGGTAACAACATCGAGTCCCACACTCCCGATCTTGGGAAAGATCGGGGCCAGTGCATAAAGCATTTTCCCCTCCTACACCGCACACAAAAAAAAAAAAAAAAAAAAAAAAAAAGGTTAGGTTAGGTTAGGTTAGGTTAGGTTAGGTTAGGTTAGGTTAGGTTAGGTTAGGTTAGGTTAGGTTAGGTTAGGTTAGGTTAGGTTAGGTTAGGTTAGGTTAGGTTAGGTTAGGTTAGGTTAGGTTAGGTTAGGTTAGGTTAGGTTAGGTTAGGTTAGGTTAGGTTAGGTTAGGTTAGGTTAGGTTAGGTTAGGTTAGGTTAGGTTAGGTTAGGTTAGGTTAGGTTAGGTTAGGTTAGGTTAGGTTAGGTTAGGTTAGGTTAGGTTAGGTTAGGTTAGGTTAGGTTAGGTTAGGTTAGGTTAGGTTAGGTTAGGTTAGGTTAGGTTAGGTTAGGTTAGGTTAGGTTAGGTTAGGTTAGGTTAGGTTAGGTTAGGTTAGGTTAGGTTAGGTTAGGTTAGGTTAGGTTAGGTTAGGTTAGGTTAGGTTAGGTTAGGTTAGGTTAGGTTAGGTTAGGTTAGGTTAGGTTAGGTTAGGTTAGGTTAGGTTAGGTTAGGTTAGGTTAGGTTAGGTTAGGTTAGGTTAGGTTAGGTTAGGTTAGGTTAGGTTAGGTTAGGTTAGGTTAGGTTAGGTTAGGTTAGGTTAGGTTAGGTTAGGTTAGGTTAGGTTAGGTTAGGTTAGGTTAGGTTAGGTTAGGTTAGGTTAGGTTAGGTTAGGTTAGGTTAGGTTAGGTTAGGTTAGGTTAGGTTAGGTTAGGTTAGGTTAGGTTAGGTTAGGTTAGGTTAGGTTAGGTTAGGTTAGGTTAGGTTAGGTTAGGTTAGGTTAGGTTAGGTTAGGTTAGGTTAGGTTAGGTTAGGTTAGGTTAGGTTAGGTTAGGTTAGGTTAGGTTAGGTTAGGTTAGGTTAGGTTAGGTTAGGTTAGGTTAGGTTAGGTTAGGTTAGGTTAGGTTAGGTTAGGTTAGGTTAGGTTAGGTTAGGTTAGGTTAGGTTAGGTTAGGTTAGGTTAGGTTAGGTTAGGTTAGGTTAGGTTAGGTTAGGTTAGGTTAGGTTAGGTTAGGTTAGGTTAGGTTAGGTTAGGTTAGGTTAGGTTAGGTTAGGTTAGGTTAGGTTAGGTTAGGTTAGGTTAGGTTAGGTTAGGTTAGGTTAGGTTAGGTTAGGTTAGGTTAGGTTAGGTTAGGTTAGGTTAGGTTAGGTTAGGTTAGGTTAGGTTAGGTTAGGTTAGGTTAGGTTAGGTTAGGTTAGGTTAGGTTAGGTTAGGTTAGGTTAGGTTAGGTTAGGTTAGGTTAGGTTAGGTTAGGTTAGGTTAGGTTAGGTTAGGTTAGGTTAGGTTAGGTTAGGTTAGGTTAGGTTAGGTTAGGTTAGGTTAGGTTAGGTTAGGTTAGGTTAGGTTAGGTTAGGTTAGGTTAGGTTAGGTTAGGTTAGGTTAGGTTAGGTTAGGTTAGGTTAGGTTAGGTTAGGTTAGGTTAGGTTAGGTTAGGTTAGGTTAGGTTAGGTTAGGTTAGGTTAGGTTAGGTTAGGTTAGGTTAGGTTAGGTTAGGTTAGGTTAGGTTAGGTTAGGTTAGGTTAGGTTAGGTTAGGTTAGGTTAGGTTAGGTTAGGTTAGGTTAGGTTAGGTTAGGTTAGGTTAGGTTAGGTTAGGTTAGGTTAGGTTAGGTTAGGTTAGGTTAGGTTAGGTTAGGTTAGGTTAGGTTAGGTTAGGTTAGGTTAGGTTAGGTTAGGTTAGGTTAGGTTAGGTTAGGTTAGGTTAGGTTAGGTTAGGTTAGGTTAGGTTAGGTTAGGTTAGGTTAGGTTAGGTTAGGTTAGGTTAGGTTAGGTTAGGTTAGGTTAGGTTAGGTTAGGTTAGGTTAGGTTAGGTTAGGTTAGGTTAGGTTAGGTTAGGTTAGGTTAGGTTAGGTTAGGTTAGGTTAGGTTAGGTTAGGTTAGGTTAGGTTAGGTTAGGTTAGGTTAGGTTAGGTTAGGTTAGGTTAGGTTAGGTTAGGTTAGGTTAGGTTAGGTTAGGTTAGGTTAGGTTAGGTTAGGTTAGGTTAGGTTAGGTTAGGTTAGGTTAGGTTAGGTTAGGTTAGGTTAGGTTAGGTTAGGTTAGGTTAGGTTAGGTTAGGTTAGGTTAGGTTAGGTTAGGTTAGGTTAGGTTAGGTTAGGTTAGGTTAGGTTAGGTTAGGTTAGGTTAGGTTAGGTTAGGTTAGGTTAGGTTAGGTTAGGTTAGGT